>CAJGYO010000007.1:92955816-94355816 GCA_904845875.1 Miscanthus lutarioriparius
GATTTTTTGGGCTGACTCTGCATAAAAATGTCAGGAGACTTCTCCAAAAGCCGAATGAAGATATAAATTGGAAGCTCTGGAAATACATAAATCTGGCCACCAGCTCAGTAAATTCTAGCTATTATTTACAACAGTAGCCATTGCTCACATCAGAGACGATGTGTTTTTGTTTAAAATATTTATGATTTTTTTCTCGGATCGCCATGGCCACTGTATTAGAAGATAGAAAGTACTCCCTCCGTCCGGAAAAAGAATACAACCTACGGGTTGCGTGCGATGAAAAATAGTTCCATATTTGACAAATTTCTAGTGAATACTATGCACATTTCGGCTCCCAAAATAATTTATTATGAAAATAGATTTAAATGAATATTCGATGATATTTATTTGATCTGGTAAATGTTAATACTTTTTATTTATAATTGATCAAACTTAAGATCTTAATGGCGTAGCTGCGCTTTAAATTGTGCGTTACTTTCTGCGGGCACAGAAAGGAATATATAATATTACATAAAGAGAAGGCCGTTCCCGGCTGGCATGCGGGTATCTCGAGGCTACATTTTGTAAAATAACATTCTGAGGATACAGAGGAAGCGCCCTATTTGGGATGCCTTGGCCTCGCGCTAAAGCTGCAGGGCCTCCGGCGCTGATCTTCGATCCAGCGATCCACTTCGGCCTTGATGAGCTGCAGTAGTTTGCTGACATTCCCCCGTAGATTCTCTGAAACATATCGCATTGCGCTCCTTCCAAACTTGCCCTAAAATCCACTACCGCAGAGACACATCCCAGAGACGATATAGTAACGTGTTTTCCTGCGTCTCTGATGATTGTTACCCACGTCTATAATTTATGGTTTGATAAAATGACCAATTTGCATCTAGCATGCCCACATCTATCTATCAAATCGTTATTACGGAGATATGCTACAAATGCAACTAAGAAATAGTATAAGTTCTTATACCATGAAGTAAAAAAGATGATGTAAAATTACATATAAATTATAGCTATGGCATTATGAACATGGACTTTTACATTATACGATAGAGCCGAAATTAGTTGCACACACATTTTCTAATTTAATCAAACAACT
Organism: Miscanthus lutarioriparius; assembly: GCA_904845875.1. Taxonomy (NCBI): domain Eukaryota; kingdom Viridiplantae; phylum Streptophyta; class Magnoliopsida; order Poales; family Poaceae; genus Miscanthus; species Miscanthus lutarioriparius. Next base: position 92,956,907 of record CAJGYO010000007.1, read on the forward strand.
TTTCCGAAATAAATGTTTATTAAATTTCTTTTGAATATAAGTTTATAAACAGGTTTTTCTTTCCAAAACTGGTATGTATATAAATTGTTTCCCTTAAAAAGTATTCGCTTCTAATTATTTATGTTTATAGCTTTTTTTTCTAGACTAGAAAAAAGAGGAAAAGCCCAGACGTTTTGTCTCACCGCCTTACGTGCGTGACCCTTACATACTGTACATTACAGGTATGCTGTCGCTTGCTGTGTAGTTGTCTGATTAGCAACAATAATAATTCAGATAAAAATTGCATACTGCTGTGATCCTTCAATCAGACACGACGATTAGGACGCAGATTTTGTACATGTAGCGTACAGTATTATTATTACATCTAATGCTGTCGCTGTCTGATTGGCAACAATTCGGCCGGGTCAGGGCTACTTGCTAGCTAGCATACGTAAGTATACGTCCATCGCATATATATATACTCCTCCGTAAAAAAAATTATTTTGACTTTCAGACATCTTATTTGATGACCATCCGTATTATTCAAAATATTATATAAATATCTTATATTTTGTTATGATTTTATTTTATCATTAAAGATATTTTAATAATAATTTATTTATTTTATAATTTATATAAAATTTTAAATAAAGGCAGACGGTCATACCTGTATGTCTGAAAGCTAAAGCGTTTTTTTTAAAGGCAGGCGTGGTGCGTCCAAACCATATATCATATGATGATATATGATATGATATGATGAAGCATATCCACGACACACCATAAGGTGGTTGGAGGACTGAAGCTCGTCGCCTACGACCGCTGCGCAGGAGCATGAGATCTCGTTGGTTACGGCTTTCCAACGTGCCAAAAATCGTGTGTAAACGGCGATAGGCACTGGGTACCGTGAGCGTATCTGGCGCTAGATCTATTTGAATAAGATCCGTTTGGAGGGAACAGATAAATGATCATTAGGTTGGTGGTTTGTATTATTCTTGGTTGGTTTATGTGAGAGAGAAATCTGCTTTGGTGGTTGATTCAGCGCTTGATACTCGTGTGAGGCGTGACCAACCAGCCGATGACGATCATCTTTTAACTAGCTTCAATGTTTATGGACTCAGGGGCAACTCCAGCGGCACCTAAATCAGTCTCCCAAACCTATTGTTGGGCTTTGTGGAAAAAAACCAATAGCGAGCAAAAACAATGCCCGAGATTAGTTGAAATTTTGAATTTCAAGTTAATGACTTCTAGTGACCTCCATCTATATATAGGTATATCAATATATAGGATAGAATGTGTGAACAACCACTTGAATTTACAAAAATAGATGAGTAGTCGTGAAAGATAAATATTACCATGTTGTCAACTTTGAGCCTCAATTCAGAGTTTCACTACTCTGAGGTGAGTTTCCGATGACAGAGCTCTCTCTGATGTGTAGTCGGAACCGAGGCAAGTCTCTAGAAATGCATTTATAGAGATGGTTCTATTACTATCTGCCTCTAAGAATTGATTTGGAGGCGGTTGGAGAGTGAGCAGCCTCTAAGAATAGGAATTCTTGAGGGTAAAATTTGAATTTTCAAACAACCTTTTCATTTGAAATCATCTTGCATGAGAAAATTATATTTGAATTTCTCATTTGAAATTCAAAATTTTCAAACTTGACCTGAGATGGAGAAATGACAAAAAATTAAAGTTGTAGATCTTAAAAAGTTTACAACTTTGTAGTTGATAACTTTTTATTTGAATTGTTTTAGAGTCTAAATAATCATTTTAAAACTAGATGAAGATAAAATAAGGAGACGAATACTCTCAAATGGACACAAGTGTTTTATAAGTGGAGTGGACAAGGAAGAAACACGCGAAGAGCCTGACTGAAGCGTCACGTTTTCATGAAAATCACGTGACTTGTAATTTACTGCAGCATGTGCCCCATGCTACTGCCTGCTCGCTCTCCTTGATCCGACAGAATGGGGAATAGTTCCCCAATCGTGTTCGTCATGGGGAAGCATGGTACACCCGCCATCTGACCGCGTCCACCGCCCGAGCCGTGGCTTCTCCTGCGAGGCCACATCGGCCGAGAGGATCACACGACTTCTCGACTTCTCACTTACAGGTGAATGGCTGGTGAGTGGCCTCACTGACCGGCCTCAGGAAGCGAGGCATATAGCCACGCAGAGGCGGCAGCGGCAGGAGGAGGCGCGGAGGCTCCACGATTGCCGAGGGAAGGCCCTCGTCCGTCAGGCTCGCCGTGACAGGAAGGCCCTCGCGTCACCGTGCTCGCCGTAAATCAGCTCGGAGGCGATGAGGTGGCCGGCTCGAGGCGATGTGCAGGAAAGCTCCGGTGTGGTCGTGGGCTCCCGATAGTCGTGGCCAATGACCTCGTGAGGAAGGACATGTCCTCCATATCAGGCCGGTGTTCAACAAGGTAATGTAGAAGAGCGAGAAGAGGAAGGATTATGGAAGCGGTGAAAAAATGCACGAGGAAGAGCCAGCATCATATCTGATTGAAAGAAAGAAAGAGGATATGAAAATTTCAGACCTCGATGGCTATTTATGTCGAGAGATCTCTTGTATGGATATAGTTATGCTTGAAATGTTAGGGGACACTTGAAATGTAATGAGATGGTTGCGACATTGTAGAAGCTATCTTATAATGCAATGAAATTGTCTATTAATTTACTGCTTGCATCTACATCTACGTTTTTCTCTTGTGATGGTTGCTAGCATTTAGTTAGCTCAATCTGAACATATCTTGAGGAAATGCATATGGGGCCTCTATTGTGTGTTGAAGCAATTCTAGGATATACTTGCTTGTAGTAGAAGTATTTGCTCATTTTGCACAATACTTCTATTACCATGCAAATTTTTTTGTGGTAAAGGCTCACTTTGGGTCTCCATACAATTTTTCTACATTGAGAGAATGTCTTAATATTTTACGGTTTTCTCTTCTACATATATAGGCATCCATAGACCTCTGACCATAAAACATATATTAGCTAGTGATATGAAACATGTATTGCAATTAACCACATATATGTAAAAGTGAGGCATAAAACACATAGCCATAAAGACCATTTAGTTTGCCATTGAGCGAGTTGCAAGCTGTAGCCTTTGGTACATATGTTTTGGTGCCATTCTACAATGTTGTGGTGCTACACAGTACAAACATCTTTCTCAGACATAGATGCTCACAGTCATGAGACTAACTATTTCCCAAAGGTGTGGCATTCACAAAAGAACAAAGTTGTCATGAATAACTAATTCCAAAAAAGTTATCATGGCTAACTAATTCCCAAAAGTTGTCATGGCTAACTAATTCCCAAAAGTCTTCACTAACTATTTCATGAAAGTATCAGGATCTTCACTAACTTTTTTAGTCCTTGGTTTTCTTTGGAACCTTTTTTACATCTGGTGTAGTCCTCTTCCTCTTTCTTTAGAGTCTTGCCTTCCTTGGTGGGCTGTTGTTAGAAATCTTGGCCTTCAATGGCCTGTTGGTGTTGATGAACTCTTGAATCTGGCGATTGGCCCTGGTGATGTGGAATGGATGAATCTGATCCACCATGAAATAAAGATGGTGACCTACATTAGTGGATTCATCAAACAACAAAATTGATAACAATGACGGGCATGTGAAGTAGATAACCTTTTGCATCATTTGCGATAACATGGTCGAGCTCATATTGGACATCATTTGGGAGTATATTGGTGCATCACCCGGTTTGTGTTAGGTGGTCATATGTTGATATCATATGATAGGTTCTTCATGGCCCTACCTTGAATACGAGAATTTTGTGGACCTTCATGGCCTTCTATGAATACACGAAATTTGTGGACCTTAATGGCCTACAAAGCTGAGATGCAGGGTATCCTATAGGTTTACAAATGGCGATATGTCATCAAAATAATTTAAATGGCGGACAATTAGTTGTAGTACATGATCATTGATGATGGCAGTTTTACGAAAGGTTGTACCATATTGATTGAGATTGGTGGGACCAAGTCTTGGTCACATAATCCTCTGGATTGATCCCAACCTTCTTAGAAAACAACCTTTGACATTGTGATTTTCTACTTTGCGATTAGCATTGCATGATGACCACTCCATGTTTGGAAATTGATGGTCCATGTTTTCCTTGAATTCCTGTGGCTCCTTCCTTCCTACTGGGTGGTCTTCCTACTCTTTTCTCATACTTAATTGGAAGAACTATGGGACCATTACATTTTCCACCGATTAATATCTCTACATGGAATGACTTTACTTTCCATATGCTTACGCTAAATGCTTCAAAGAGTAGCACTCATGGACAACACTTTCAACTAGAATTCTTTCATGCCTTAAGCATGATATAGGCGTGCTAACAGAATTCTTGTGAGATTCCCACTTCCTACATTCACATGTCTTTGCTCTAATGTCCACAATGTAAACTCCTTTCAAGTACTTGGAATAAACCATTTCGAGGATGGCATAGCATAGCATATGTTGGCAAATTCTGCATTCTTTGCTACTTTCTTTCTAATCTTAGGACATATAGGACCGTAAAGCTATCATACAATTCCTTTTTGCTTGTTATAGTGCCTAGTCATTAGTTGTTGTTTGATCTTTTCTAACATGGAAAGAATTGGCAATTCCCTAGCTTCGATATGTAACTATTAAATACCTCTGGCTTGTTGTTCAGAAGCAAGTGAGTCTTAAAAAATTGAAGCAAAGTAAGCCCCTTACCCATGTGTTCGAGGGCATCTTCTCAACCAATTAAATGTAAGCTTGGCTGAGTGCCTTGACTTCTCCATGTGATATTGACACTTTTGCTCTGTACTAGCTCTTGCAGAGTCCCTGCTGCTTTTTAAGTATTTCACCTTTGAAACGGCAGCATCCACTGAAGTTTGCATACAAATACCTCCTACACAGAATCGATGCTCATTGTTGAGTGTTTCGCTTTGTTCCCCTTTAACACCTTCCTTTGGCCTTCTTTGCCTTTGCAATCTGCATAGCCTTATCCACATCATCATCTCATATTCCTCATATAAGTCATCATCTCCTTCATCCGACTCATTGTCACTTTGTCACAAAAATAGTTTGAATCATCACTATCATCTTACCTACCTTGACATTATCTCACTTTTTGGGGTTTGTCTCCTTCCTCAAATCAACTTTGTAAAATGTAGGCATTTATCTGGTCTCTTCTCCATGTCTTTTGCACCTTACGGGGCTGATCCTTTGGGAAGCTCTGTCCTTTGGGTTAAGCACCACATCATCCCATGAAAATCCACCAATGTCGTCTTGGTCAAAATCACAGAACCAATGTCTTCACCCCTATCAACCCTTTGAACACATATCATTTGTATCTGCATCGATGAAGCATAAGCCTCAAGCCATCTTGCATTTCCTTTCTGGCTGACAACCAATGCACCTTCAAAGCGATCTTTTTGCTCTCATAATAAGATTGTTGTGCAATGTCATCAAACCACAAAGTGGACCAAGTATCAACATCACGATAATCAAACTACCTACAATCAAACAATTGTGCCAAATACACTACATCGATTACTAAGCCATAGTGAGTATTTCACTACATTTCACTACACTACATCGTGGTAAATTTACGCGACATCGATTGTATTTCCACGGTACCCATCTTAACCTACCCCATAGACAAAAGCCCCAAGCTGTCGCCGAATACGCACCCTAAATGTCAAACCCTATACCCCCAAAATTGAAACTTTACAAATCAAAAACCACGATTACTTGAAACCATCGGTCAGGGCACCAAAAATTGGAGACTTTGTCATCCCAGAACTTACCATAACAAGCGGAAACTCCCCTTTGCTCATGACTTGGACCCTATCGCCGTAGCCTCTGTGACCACCTACTCTCTTCTTGCCTACTACACCACCCCAATCCCTTCTCCTTGATCTCCTTCTTTGAGAAGCGTCCGGCGTCATTCGCCTGGTGACCCCGTCAGCCCCCGAGGAAGAAGCGAGTGGTGAGTCTGAAGGAGGAGAAAGCCCGAGGAAGGGGCCAGCGTGTGTTAGCGTTTGATTTGGGGCGAGATCACGTCTGCGCCTGCTGGAACACCGGGCAAGCCAGGTCGGGTAAATAACCCGTTGGACCCACAATTATGGCCTATGTTGGACTAGTTTTGGGACGAAAGTTGCATTTTTAAAAAGCGGCGACCTAAATGACTTTCTTTGCCAAGTTAAAGGATCGTAGGTGAATTTTTATCCGAGGACAATAATATTTTGCTGTTGACTTTTATTTTTTGATGATAACATAACATGCTGTATTGCTGTTGACTTTATTGATGCAGACTTGCAGAGTGGCCGTGTCCATCGAGGCAAAACCATCGATCAATTTCCATAGCAGGAGAGGGCAAAATATGAAAAGGAAGCAGAGGCAATGATCGCCGAATTTTGACAGAAAAGCAGATTGGCTGAAAGTACGGTCAGTTGAGTTGATGACATTCAAGGAATATGAGGCACTGAGGCCAGCATAATATATTTATCAGATTTACTTACTATATATACATATATAATAAACATAGTTGATTCGTACAATCCCCTAACTATTTAATAGTAAATTTTTTTAAAAAACTCAAATCGAACTTATAATTTGAAATGAGAGAATCCTGGCATTAAAGGCACATCAATTTGGTATTAAAAGCCATTTTGGTGATAAGTTGAAGCGAAACGAGACCTTAAAGAAGACAAAGTAGAGTTAGATTCTTCGTCCCATTCTTGTTATTAAAGCTAAGACCCAGCATCTCTAACTAATACTCACAAAATCGGGTGGCGAGTACGAGTGGTGGTAGCAGTGGTAGGCCTAATTAAAAGTAGCTAATCCTCCTAACTAATCGAAAAAAGCACTTGGCTGGAAGCATCGTGACAGGTGAACACGCTGCTGGTGGTCACTGGTGGGTCAGCTGCGGCGGACGGCGAGCGACTTCAGCCCAGAACACGCGTGCTGGCTCCTGCCCTGCAGCCTGCACCGTCAGCCGTTTCGTTTCGTGCTGGCGGTGGCGCGCGGGAGCTTTGGCCACCTGACGGCGACAGCAATGCGGAAGCGCCGCCACCCCCATCGCTCATAACACGGTGGTGGCGGCGGGATCTTTTTGGTCCCAGGTCGCAGGTGCCGGCCATTCTCCTCCGAAGTCCTAACGAACGGACGAACGGTAGGTAAAGGATGGACCAGTGGATGGGCGTGCGCGAGCGAGCGAACGCTCCGTCGCTCTCGATCCGGCGGCTCGGAGTCGGCGCCCCTCCACGCCCCCAACGGGCGGGGACGGCAACTTCGCTCGCTGGCCCCTCGGCGCGGCGCTGGCCAGATGCCCAGCCCCCATCAACGTTCCTGTCTCCCCTCCTTGTCAACAAAAACGTCTCCTGTCTCCCCGGGACGTCATGTCATCTCGTCGCGGCCATAAAATTTGGATGGATGGCAGCGCTGGCAACTGGGTTTTCTTTCTCGCATCAACGACTAAATTTATTCGTCCCACTAGACACTTACGTGGCAGCAGTGACACCTAAAAAAAGATATTGACAGTTTAGAAAAAAATATTAGAGTTAATATTTTTTGACTTTTTATTTGTTTTATTTAAGTTTTTTTTGCTTTGTTTATATTCGAGTTCATATGTTGTCAGTTTAAAAATAAAAAAAGATATTGGTAGTTTGTTTTAAGCAGTTTATTTATTTAGTAAGCTGGTAAACGGATCAGGCCAGGCCGAGCAGCTGCGCAAATTCGCCTGCGCATCCTGGTCCCCGTCCCCCCACGCACCTACCATTCTCGGCTCCCGGCACATGCAGGCCGCGCCGGAAGTGACGCCCCACCCACCCGCCGCCGCCGCCTCGATTCATCTGGCAATCAGGGGAGACTCCCAGATACAGATACACCCGTCACGCCACGCAAATCGAACAACACCTATCATACAGATACACTCGTCCATCTCTCCCAGTCCCAGGCCGCCCGCCCGCCCTCCTCTCCCTCTCGTCCTCCCCGTCGCCAACCTCCAACCCCCCGCCGATTCGGAGATGCTGGGTGTCGCGCGGAGGCAGCTCAGATCCAGATGCGTCAGTGCCCTCCCGCCACCAGGTTCCCCTCCCCTGTTCCACTCTCCGCCTCTCCTTCCGCTCACCGTGATCCGTTTCCCTCACTGCAGGTGCTCGCCCAGCTGGCGCAGGCCCCTCCGCCCGCGGCCGCCGCCGCCGCCGCTCCCGCCAGGACCTACTCCGCCGCCGCCAAGGAGGTGAGCACCACGCTACCTTCTCCTCACGATCCCTGCACGTCGCGTCGTGCTGCCGAATCTACCCTGTTTCCCCCCCCAGCTTGGGAATGGAATGGGAACCGTTTCGTTGCCGGCTCCCGGCCTTCCTGCCCGCCGCCAATGTTTGTTTGTCAGCGCTCCGGTAGATTGGTTCTTCGCCGTGATCCGTGTTGCGTCTCGCCAATTGTATTATCATATGCTTACTTTTCCTGCGACTGCGAAATTCTCTCCTCGCGACTAGATTTTCAAAACCTTTTTCCTTTTCTGAGATGTAAATGGTGGTGGATGCTGATTGATGAGCGACTGCTGTTCGTTGTCGACCTTGATCGGAAACAAATGCAGCCCGTTCAGCAGGGCTGAATTGGCTGGCTGGTGCTGGGGCTGGACCAGCCAGCCCAGCCAGCCAATTCCAGCCCCAGCCGTATCCAGCATACTCCAGCCAGCAGATACTGTGCAGACGTTAAAAAATTGGCGCCAGCAATTGTAACTCATGCTGATTTCAAACTTTCAAATTCAAACTACCATGCATTTCTAGATCATGCTGTTTTACAGTTTCAACCAACAATTTGAACCCATAATTTACAGTTTGTAACTCAAAGCGCAGGAACAGTTTGTCCAATGTTTAAGCAGATCAAAGGGATTTGAGGGTTTATGATCCATGCTGAATCCGAGAATCAACACAACCTACAGACAGCGATTAATTACTTGCGCGATTACAATCAAATTCATCTAATTGAGCTCTCTCCACCCCCCACCACCCACCCCCACCCGGCACCCTCAAAAAACATCATATTGACACGGCAAGGTCCTTAGCTGCACCCATACAAATGCCAAGTTAATTGTTGCCCTCTGCTACAAACTCTCTAAGAGGAGCTTTGCCATACGGTCGGCTACATCCAAGCGGTTAAGATCAAGTCGGTTGCGGCATAGGTTGGATTAGAAAAGTAAAAAAGAAAAGTACATGGTTAGGTTGATGAGAACCTTTTCAAGACAAGGTTGCATCAAGTACATTCTTGTGGCCAAATAGCGATTTATGCATTTTAGATCGCCTCAAAAGTACGTTACACACAAAGGTTTAGTATTAGACACGGTTGCCACTTCCCCAAATGGGCACATTGTAAGATCACGAAGAGTGTCAACAAACTGTCTTCCTAAGGTGACCGTTACGGTGTGGGTAGTTAGGCCGGTGGTTCCTTTCGGAATCCCCATAACTCTAAGGTTTACCTTTGTGAGTCGAGTATTTGCAACCATCGTCCTGCTGCCGAGAAAAAACAAAAGGTCAAGGGTAATCATAAGCGGGCATTGTATAATATATATTAAGGCTCCAAGCGAAACACTTACCATCTGCAAACCTTCATAATATAGGCTAATGAAATTATCAGCCTGTCTTTCCATCTACTCATTGACAACCTAAAAGCTAAGTTGTAATCAACTTAAATTCTGGATCATGTTATATTCAATTAATATTCACCTGGTTGGCAAGTTTTGGAGGAGAAATTTTGGACTCAAGCATTATCTGGTCATCTTGGGCGCATATGGCGCCCGAGAAATTGTGCAGTACCATCCTTTCCTTCATTTGGATCTGATACACTTGTACCACTAGTAATCAGACTAGATACAATGCATGTTTCATGATTGCTAGACTCAGTCACTCTTGATTGGAACTGATCCAGGTAATGAAAATCTGCAATCTCTATATTGAAAGAGATGATGACAATCATTTAACATATCGAAGACTCAACATAACATATGCACCTTTAGGCGTCGTAGCACATGTCACTTCATCTCCTTTATATATACACTAGGAAGGCAGCAAAAGCACCTTACCTTTGGTGCCAAGCAATTTAATCTTTGAACGATGAAGATGGCAAAGGTCACCATGTAAATAAAATGGATGTTCATGGAAGTTACTACTAATATTGAGAGTTTACCTAGCAAGCAGCGGCATGGCGTGGTGAGTTCACTTTGCTCAAGCCGCGAAGCGCGTCTTCTTCCGTCTTCTGCCCTTGATAGCAAACTCAAATTACCTGCAGTTCAATCATCCATATGAACAAATACAAAACCAATATGATGAAATCATACCTCACGAAACGAGAATCCTTGAGTAGCAACTAAATGCGGTCTGATGTTACATCACGACGCAAAGCGATACGAGCGTGGCATGGTCATTCCACGGAAACAATGTAGCTACTACTATGAAATCATACATCACGGCACCAATCGGTACATAACTTGGCACTTGTAGTTCTGTCACTACAATTTCATCATACATCAACAAACACAATATGATAGTCCCATAAGCGTTTTTCAAAGCGAACTCGGTCCCACACAACCTTACAGATGCACACGCCAAGATTGCTAAGGAATTGTACCTCTGACTCTTGGTTTGTGAAACAACATCCTTAGCCTACATCAGACAACACTCCACACACGCCATGGATGTTAACTCCCTAAGTCGAAGATGGGGGTTCCCGAGTTTAGTTCAACCCAATCGGCACCTCATAGGAGGGTGGATCTGCTGCCGTATACGCATCCAAAAAATTATCTAAAGCAAAGCATGAAATGATTATCATAGCACTTCATCCCTCACTGCTGATGGGGCACCCCATCAAGAATCGCCACGTTCTTTCAACACCCCAAACCTCCTTTCAATTACATTCCATAATCTAGCATGAATGTGGTTGAATTTCTCCTCCCTCTGCCAATTCTTTGCATATCTATGCCTCTAAAGTCATTGATGTGATACCTTGTGTTTTGTAGGGGGTCATGTAGCCTTCCATCTCCTTGTAAACGCGTCCAGCGAGTAGTGCAAGCCTATCATAGCGTGACAAATCCGATGGCTTAGCAAATTAACCACAAGTATGCTTCAATGCATGTACTACAAGGAAACAAATAGGGTATCTGACGACGGCAAGGCATCACGAACCTTCTGGGGATGTGGGAGCAAGCGTCGTCTGACGATCTTTCAACACCGCCATGTCATGACATGCCCGCCTTCCAGCCCCACATATGTGAAAGCGGCCATCCATATCCACGATGGCACAAACATTAATTGTTGTTTCGCCTTTCCTATTGTAGAAATCAGCCTTTGTGACGCGGTTAACCTCAACCTTTATGTGCGTGCCATCTATATCACCTATCACGACCATCAAACCATGGTGAATGTGCGACAAGTTTGTGGCTTCTGGCGATGCGTAGTTCCTATCTGCTGGGACTAAGACTGTATTTGCCCACTGGTACATTACCTCTGCAACTAGTGTAATCTTCCGGCTAACTGTATCTAAAGACCTTTCGAACCTATACTTTTGCACTTGTCTACTAGCCGATTGGTAGGCACATGTCCGGAATGTACATGCCTAAAGCTTCTAAAGGTGCACTTATCATTGTTGGCAACCCAAGCAGGCGGGGTTTCATGCAAATGCATGAAGTCATCCGCGACATCATAAATTCTCTAAACATCTGGTATTTTCGGCTAGTGTAAGCTGCATCCTTTGGGCTCCCATTAGCTTAGGAATGGGGCAGGAGGATTTACCTCGGGCCTTTCTTTGTGTGAAGCCCTTCGGTAGGGACAAATCTTGCCTTTGCCACGATCACATTGCTCGGTCCATCCTTTGGATGTGTCATTTGTGGGAGGGACAGTCGGTCTTTGCTCATCTTTGCTCATCTTTGCACACGCAATTGGGCATACATAAAGGCTGATTGTAATGCCGATATTAGGAACAACACAAGTGCAAATAAATGAACATATGACGATACACGAACTCGGTAGCACCTTCAAAACAGGTTGGAATGTACATGGGAAAAGTACACTAATTTTTTATTCAAAACACTCACAATGATTACACTAATTTGTTACAACACTCTTTTTTTGTTTACAACACTCACACGATTACACTAATTTTTTATTCAAAAAGCGAGACAACAGCAGAGCACTTAGTTCTCAATAATAGTCTTTGGTAATCTGAAAAAGCGAACATAAGGATACAACAAACCAAATGAACTCAACATGCACATGGTGAATATCCATAAACAGTGAAAAAAAAGGAATGTCTTGTCGGTGGGACTTGTTGGAGCACACAAAGGCCCGTCACTTTGATCCGATTCAGTGAGGCCCTCTTTGGACTCCATGTCTAGAAAACCACGGCGGTGAGCCTATCTACCAAAGGTTCGGGGCTTGCACGAATACTTCATCGACCCCTCGCTAATACCATCTTGCGGTGAGAATGTTTTGGACTTGGGCCAACTCCTGCGCCATCGGTTTTGTGAGCCAGGGCCTTACAGGACCTAGCCTCTCTACGAGAAAGTGGCCGAGGTCTTCAAGGCACTCTCTCTGAGATGGAGTTTGGCTACTCTTCTTCTTTGCGAGGACTATTCATGAAAACTCTCTATGGACTCTCTTGAGGGTGATGAGTACTAGGTGGCTCGGCGGTGGTCCGATAAGGATGGAGGAGGCGAGGGCTTCCATTACTAGGTGACTTGTCGGGTCGGTGGCCCCCGCCCGATACCAACCAGCCCCCATCACGTGGGGTCGTCCCAAAATTGTGATCGGTTGCTCACGGCATTAGGGCCGTTTGAACTTGTTTCTAAGCGGGTTGGCTACTTTCTGCGTGTTGCGATGATGCCAGTTAGTATTGAGTTAGTCACGAACCTAATTGCTACAAAATATTCAAAAAATGCGTGTAGTTAGTACCACAGGGTTGGCGTCGTACAACTCGAGGTCGGTGTATTTCCCTCTCGGTCGGTGGGTCACTGGCCGAGCCCAGTATGGGTACGGCCGTCAGCGCCCGATTGAAATAACAACGTTTCGATTCGTTGTACTTGTTACGACACACTTTCTTGTTGTACCCAAGGTAAGTGACTTTGTTGAAGTCATGAGTGATATTGGTCCACCCTAGTGGGGTTGGACCGTTAGCGAGGGTCGATGTGAGCTCTTTCTGTGCTTGGATGATTAGGTCAAGAAGCGGAGAGGTTGCTCTGTCATCCCGCATAAAGCCACAGTCTGGCACAAATCTGATTCAAGGATCGATAAAGCTATTATGTAATGGCAATGTAAAATCTGAGGAATAGATGTACTAATGGATTCATAATGCTTTCTTGTATCATGGATAATACTAGTTGCCTCAATGTGAAGGAAGCATACAGGAAACCAAAGAACTAAATAACTAGAACACTAGTCCCATAAATGAATTATAGGAGTGAATTGGAACTGTTCTAATTGTCCACCACAGCCAACCCCTCGGAGAAAATCTGAGAACACAAAGGAGACAACAACAAAGGAAGCGAGAATAAGCGCAGGATCCGTAACTTGCCTTATGTGGCCGTTTTACGGCCTTTTGGCCGGAGGTTGTAGGGCTTGCCACGGTTGGAGAGCAAGAGGCAAGCCAAGCCATCGCCTTCTGATTTGGTAATGGCAATGATCTAGCCGGACGAAATGTCCTTGTAAGTCTGCAGTTCAATCATAGAGGTCAATTGTAAGATTGAAAACCTAATCTGAAACATTGTAAAATTGTTGGTATAGGTAAGCACATTTTGTAATCTACAACCCCTTAGAAATGCCCCTTAAGTCATAAGTGACTAAAAGCACTTAATGAAACCAAGCAGGAATCTTAGTAAAAGTTGGACCATGCAAGCAAAATGATTCGATGACTAGTTGCATGAGAATGAAATGACACAAGTGCACCGAACATATATATCAAGAGTAACCTAGGAGCTATTAATTGTTCAAGAATAACAAACCACTTGGATGAACCAACTGAATCTTTGAATGCAATGAAAAGCATGAGTTGTAACACTCCATACTTAGCATTCAATATACAAGTATAGAAGAAACTCATTAAATCAGGTCAATGTCAAATATGATGAACATACGATGATATGAACAAACTTATATATGTTAACTCCTCCGATATAGTAAAATAGCAAGAATATTGTTCACAAAAGTAGCACTTCTATGAAATGGAATCCTATTTAATCTTTGATAGTATTTGAATACATTAGTTGTAGCACTCAACTAATATTTTGCAAGCACACAATGACAAAGGAGGCACAGAAACCATTAGGAGTTTAAGACTGCATTCCACAGAAAACTTAGCAGGTACAAAAAAGCAAAGGGAAGAGATCAAACTTAGTGTTTGGTAATAATAGATCTAAAAGAGACATGAGTACGTTGGATCTCGGATCCGTGATGGTCAAAGTCTTGGCGTTGGCGGGGGGGGTGGGGGCTTACCGTGGTGGAAGGATTCGCCGTTGATGGAGGCGGGGTCCGGGAGGAAGGGCGAGCCCACTTGTCACCAAGGCGAGAGTGAGTGAGGAAACCCTAGCCGCTGCGGAGCTCAACCTCTGAGGCGACCCAAATTTGCGCCTCGAGGCGGCAAAAGTGAGAGGAAATGGCGGCGAGGGATCCGGGTTACCTCGCGGCCAAAGTCGTCGTCGATGGAGGCGGGTGTGGGGAAGAGGACGACGACACTTTTCAAAGAGCTCCCACCGGGAGGACGGAGTAAAAGGCGCCGAGCCGGATCCCGGGGCCACCGGCGGCGGCGAAAGCACGCTGGTATGAGCTACCGCCGGACAAGCCTTGGCGCAAGGCGAGGGCGGCGGCGTCAACGTGGAACCCTAGCCACCGCGAGCGACGGGAGGAAGGAGAGAAAGTGACGGACAATAGGAGTGCACCGGATAGTTGGCAACGGATATAAGCCAGCCAGCGTACCGAACGGGCTGATGGATGGCAGTAGCTGTACAGGGAAACGGGTAGGTGGGGGGAATCTAATAAGTGGTTGGGTCATGGAGCAGTTGTGTATCAGACCGATGATGATTAATTTGCTTGCGTTGGAAAACAAACTGCATTTGTGTAGATTATTGATTGTTCACCAGTGATACTGTTTACATGTGTGAAGAGGAAGAGCACCTGGCATTAGGCGGGAACTGTATGGCACCATACTCTACCTATGCTGGGGGACTGAACAGTGTACTGACTAGATGCCAGGTGCCCAGGTGGTGGATGCCTAGTACCTGAAAAAAAGTTAACCAACTTGGAATAACTGAACTAACAGTGGCGTAATGAGTTGATTTTGGTGATTCAATGGTTTTCTATAGATAGCGAACCTAGGTGTCCAGTGTGATCTCTCATTCTCTGAATTATACCTTGAGGTCTCAGGGACAGTTGGTACAGTTATACATCCTGTTAGGTTATTAATTCAAGAAGCTGGCTTTGGTTCTCTACAGATGTACATCTATGTTATGACCTTGACATTTGGCGTGAAGTTTTACACAGCCACTTTTTTGCTTATTTAGATAACTGTACGGGAAGCATTGAATACCGCATTAGATGAAGAAATGTCAGCTGACCCTTCTGTTTTCTTGATGGGAGAAGAGGTACCACCAGTACCTGTACTTGTTTATTTTCTGTGTTCCATTCTTGCTTCTTTTGGTTTAATAATTGTTGTGTCTGTGGTAGGTTGGTGAGTACCAAGGTGCATACAAGGTCAGTAATATTTCCAAAGATTTATGCTTCTTCTTTTTTTTCTCCCTGTGGCAACTGAAATGTAATATATGAATGTTACTGGTATTGAGCTTCTCTTCGTTGTGGCAGATATCTAAGGGTTTGCTTGACAAGTATGGCCCTGATAGGGTTCTTGATACTCCAATTACTGAGGTTATAAACCCGCAAATTGATCACCATTGTCCATTCATAAGCTGTCAGGTTGACCCGATCACATTCTCATACTGATCTTATTTGTTTTGGTTCAGGCTGGCTTCACTGGCATTGGTGTTGGTGCCGCCTACCATGGTCTTCGACCTATTGTAGAGTTCATGACATTTAACTTTTCGATGCAGGTCAGTTTAATGAATTCTGCAAATCACCATACTAATTCAATTATTAAACTATTTGTTTGCTTTGATTTGTTCTTTACTCCTTGGCATATCTGTTGGTTTCTGTACTCATTTTCTCTACATGCTTTGCAATCCCGGAAAATTCCTGTTTGTTGCAGCATCCTATTGCATATCTGTTTTTGCTCTTCTCTGTTTGCTTTATATTTCTTAGAAGCATGTATTACATAAATTAGAATGGCTCCTAATGGTTGACGATTGTAATGCATTTTGTTAAGTAGCACCTCATTGAAGAAAGA
The DNA here is from genome assembly GCA_904845875.1 of Miscanthus lutarioriparius. Lineage (NCBI taxonomy): Eukaryota > Viridiplantae > Streptophyta > Magnoliopsida > Poales > Poaceae > Miscanthus > Miscanthus lutarioriparius. The sequence continues at coordinate 92,973,261 of CAJGYO010000007.1, forward strand.
TGTATATACATAATCAGCATGTTAACATGTCTGTAGACATTCTTCTCTTGAGAAAAAGTGACATGAACTCCCTCACTCAGTTTATTTTCACATGGTAGAATATCTGGGAAAATCTGTCAGATCCACTAAACACTATGATCCATTCTAATTTGATTACTCAATCAGAGGGGTTATAATCTGAGATGGTGTCGCTGATGAACGTTTGGTCATTACAATTCCTTGCACAGCAATTTGTCTTTACAATTTTCTGCAACAATAATGTTTGTTATTCTGGTACTGCTCTCCATCTTTGAGAATATGAATACTGGAGACTCCATATGCTGAAAAACAAATCTGTTAATTACACCCTGTTGTATATTCAGGCAATTGATCACATAATTAATTCAGCTGCCAAGTCGAACTACATGTCAGCTGGCCAGATATCTGTACCTATTGTCTTCAGGGGTCCAAATGGTGCTGCTGCTGGAGTTGGTGCCCAACACTCGCAGGTTATTGGCACAAACTTACCTCTATATTGTTGTTCTGTTGCTGTTCTTATTCTTTAGAAGACAAATAGTTATGCCATATGATTTAATGTTCTGAAAGTCTTGTGCTGGGACATACATTGACAGAGGATAGATTAATTGTAGGACTAAATAGTTCATTACAAGAGTTTTATCTCCATACGGTAATATTTTGTAGAGCTGTTCTCAAAATGGAAATAAAATGTAAATGTGTTTACTGAGAAAGAGGTGTAAGCTTTAGGTCGCTTTAAAATCATGCAGTGCATATCATCTCATGGACATTATAGTCCTGTAAATATTTACAGATAGGTATGTTGCTGTACTTTGATGGAATTACTAACTGTCTTAGTATGCAGTGCTATGCAGCTTGGTATGCACATGTTCCCGGATTGAAAGTTCTAGCTCCATATTCTGCAGAAGATGCTCGAGGTTTGCTAAAAGCGGCAATCAGGGATCCAGATCCTGTTGTGTTCCTTGAAAATGAACTTCTGTATGCAATATCTTTCTCTGTTCAACTATATTCTCTATGTTGTTTGTTTGAGTTGACGTCTCATTATATAATGCATTTTTCTGCAGTTATGGTGAATCGTTCCCTGTTTCTGCTGAGGTACTTGATTCTAGCTTCTGCCTTCCGATTGGAAAGGCTAAGGTATGTTCTTGTATTTATTAGTGGAAGTGAAGAGTTCAATCTGATCAGGCTTCCCTTGATGGATTTTCTGCAAATCTTTTTTTGTTTTTGTTTTTATGAATGTAGATAGAGCGTCAAGGGAAAGATGTCACTATCACTGCATTCTCCAAGATGGTTGGATATGCTCTTCAGGTGTGTGAATGTAGATTTCTTAAGTAGATGGAAGAATTGTTTGTTTAATGCTTATACATGTATTGACTTACATTCTTGTTCATGTATTTCATAGCCGTCGGAATTCAACATGCTATTGGCTAATAATGATAAAATTATAGCTTTATTCTATTGCAATTTTCACAAAAAAGAAGAAAATCCAGTAAACCAAGTTCTCTAGTTGGTGGTTCTGGTTGCATTTCTCATGTTCTGTCATTTTTCAGGCCGCCGATATACTGGCCAAGGAAGGTATCAGTGCCGAGGTAATTTGTCTTTGCATTTCTTCTACACTACAGGCTTGTGCTAACCATATATATTTTCCCGTGGAGTCCATCATTGTTGTCTTATTCTTTAGTAATTTCTCTGTTCAGGTAATCAATCTTCTCTCGATTAGACCGCTGGATAGAGCTGCTATTAATGCATCTGTGAGGAAAACCAATAGATTGGTAACCGTAGAAGAAGGCTTCCCTCAACATGGGATTGGTGCTGAAATATGGTCAGTCTCTCTCCCTCCCTCCCTCCTTCCCAATGTATGGTCTACATCTCTCCTAATGGGTTGACATGTGTCTTTGCAGCATGTCTGTTGTAGAGGACAGCTTTGAGTATCTTGATGCACCAGTTGAGAGGATTGCTGGAGCTGATGTGCCCATGCCATACGCTGCCAACCTTGAGAGGATGGCTGTTCCACAGGTCCATACTGGTCCTTTTGCTTTCATTTATAGTTTGCATACGGATCTGTGGTTACACAACTCTTGTTATTCGACAAAGCTAATGGCATAACAGTTTCAGTAGCTCCTTAAACAATACTACTGCTGCGCTGAAATTTCAGTCTTGCATACATGAATATATTTTGACCTGCATTCTGTACAATTAATGTTTGATTTGCAATCCTCGACATGGTATGGTTAAAGGGGCAGACCCAATGTCGGAGGCTCCCACATGAGTGGGGTCTGGGGAAGGGAAAAACCGAGGCAAGCTTCCCCCCGCAAAATCTGCGGAGAGACTGCTTCGAACCCGTGACCTGGTGACCCAGTAAGACAGCTCTCACCACTGCACGATATGGTACAAAAGCTAATTTAGGTGATAAAACAATAGTTGTTTTGCTAATAGCCGAATTAACAGACAAGGTCTTAGGTTGTGTCAAGCACATGAGAGTTCAGTCATGGCTGCATGTGTGATGCGAGAGTTGTAGCAGACAGTTAACAGGTCTTTTATAAAATAGTATAGTACTCCCTCTGTTTTTAAATATATGCTGTTTAGGAACAAGCTAACTAGTTGAATAATGAACTAATTAGCTTGCTTTGAACATCATTTATTTAAAGACAGGGAGTAGTAGGCTACTGTCTATACTCTCTGGTAGGTGCACTGCATCTCCACCGTGATGCCACAGGGAGATGCAAATATTTCTATCTAAGATAGAATTTTGGAGCCTTGGCTGGGGAAAGGTGATCGTGGTAGAGCTGTGGTATTAGTCTGGCATTGAAAGTAGGCTCGCGTGATTGATTATTTGGACAAAATTGCAAAAATGCGGGTGGATGACAACTGGGTCCATCTGTGTCTACGAATATGGGTCTAGTGTCAAATCTGCAAACGACCGATGTTTCGAGTCCCATTTTTGCAAATCGCCCCATTATTTGTAGGTGGTCCTCTTTTGACTCCTTGTTATTGACACTTGCAGGTGGATGACATCGTCCGGGCAGCCAAGCGTGCTTGCTACAGAGCAGCAGTACCGATGGCAGCAACAGCCTAATTCAACAGAACCCTGCCTTTTCCATTTCTGTGTCTAATGTCCAGAGTCCAGAAAGATATGTCCCCCATAATGGTATGACGAGTACCCACTGCCGCTGCAACTCAACTAGCATGAGCTGATTTTGTAGAGCCACCAAGAGGTGTCCAGTACTCCATCCAGTTCCGTTGTCTTCGCCGCCGCAGCCGGATGGCTGCGCATGACTGCAGCCTATGGAGATAAGATTTTACATGAGGCGAGGTGGTGTCAATAAACATGTGGTATTCGGAAGGGGAACTCTCAAGAGGTCCAAAAATAGTTATTCTGGTTGCGCCTTTCTTGATAACCACGTCTCTTCCATGCTAGTGCTCGAAACTCCTCTGTCTATCCATGGTCCTGCCAGCCAGCCAAACTCTGGGAGATGTTATCCGAGAGCGGAAGCAAGCATGGTTCGGGCAAATCCTTGCGGTGTCCGAGAGTGACGCGTTCGGCACGTACACTCACTCCTCACTTGAAGACGCTTCAGGCGACATGTATGGTCAGGCGGGAGATTCTATCTACGATGCACAGGTGTGGGTGTGGTGTGGTATACTCCTATCCCAGACCCAGAGAGAGAGAGAGAGAGAGAGAGAGAGAGAGAGGAGAGCAAGAGCAAGTTGCGGGCTGTGGGGCTGGTCTGGTCGAGGTCGATCTCCCCCCATGACCGACCCATGGATGGATCAATTCCTCGCCTTGGAAAGATACACCAACTTGGTCACGTCTCACGCGCGGAGTACGCGAGAGGGATGCCGCTTGCCTTTAACCACAGCCGGACGGGCGGATGGCGTTGTAGATCAGGCGGCAGCCCCTGGGCAATGGTGGATAGATTGATGCCTCCGTCCATCCTTTTGGTTTTTGGCCGCTACTTGCCATTGGATGGGGCTGGTATTAAAGCCGACTGATGAGCTAGCTGAAGCTGTTTTATTATAAGAGAAAAATACTAATACTATAGATTTTAGCTGATAAGTGATTTCTAGCTGATAAGTTTAAACCAACCGGCCCTAACAGTGGACGGTCCTATGCCACCGGTCAAATCAAACAGAACGTTAGGAAGGGACATGCGGTTCTAGTGGTGCAGAAACAGAGACGATTCCCGAAGCAGATACCATTTTTTTTAATTAAAAACAGAGGTAGTACTGGGTTATTTAAAACATACTACTGTACCAACGTAATCATAGGTTACAATGACTCAAAGAATCCGTGTCATTGCTCGACATAACTCGTATAAGTATGGATGGTGAGTTTGATATAAATACCCCCTATGAACGCCCTGCTCTTTATGAGCATATCTAAAAGACAGTCGGAAGGAGATTGATAAAGTCACCGTAACGTGACACGTCACGCTATGGACAAGCACGTCGCCAGCCACTCAAAAAACAATGTTATGAAATCCTGAAATAAATGCGAGAAATTTGGCTTATTGCTAATGCTTATACTGATTTACTGTGAGGAAAAAATTTTGTTCGTTCGCTAAAAAGTACTGCTGAAGTAGTACAAGCGAACAGGGCCTCGGCAATAAGCATCAACATTAAGATTTATATCTACAGTCCTACAGATATGTTTGGTATGAAAATATATTCCATAACAAGTGTAGAAATACTTAATGCTGAGACAACTTTAGTATTTTCCTCTATATCAATGTCATAAACATATTCAATGTCATAAACATTAGTATTTTCCTCTATATCATTCCACATTTTAAAAATTGAAAGTCGAACTCTTCTTAAAAAAACCGAGAGTACTAGCTCAGAATTTCAAAGAAAGAACAACTGTAGACATTGCAGCTCGCAGTTCGAGAAAGATAAAAACAAAGAGAAGTGCAGGTCATGATGGGTAAGGAGCGAGGGGATGGAACGAACAAAAATGGAGGAAAGCTCAAGCGAGCACAGGTCGCAATTATTATCGTCCTCTAGATTATTTTCAACAACAACACCTAAAATATAAGACTTATTTAATGTTTAGGTAGAATTATAGGTAAAAGGTTTAATACTCATTCGACATCTTCTCCAACAATAGAATCCGAAAGAGAATCCTTTATGCAAATAGATTTTTAGAAGAGATGATACTCATATTTAGATTGTGCCTTTCAAGCAACCTAAAATAGATTTTTCGTATAGATACTTTATAAAAAGCTAATTTTGAATCTCTGCTGGTTTGACGCTAGTTATCGGAGACAGTGTTAGATTGATAAAAAGGAGAAAGTACGGATCCGAGCCGCACCTGCTGTGGTCCACACGCGCTTCATTTCTTTTTTTTTCTCACGTTGCTTTCACAGATAAGACCTCTGAAAACTGGTGTTTTTCTTTTGTGCATGCTGCTCATACTCGCAACTTCGCAAGAAAGAGAAGCCACGATCACTTCACAAGAAAGAGCATACAAATTCGTGTAGTGATATACTTGCCCCGATCAAAAAAGAATGCAACTAGGATTGTCTGCCGGCAAAAGTAGTTTACCAAATTTTCAGTAAATATTATTTACATAATTTATTATAAAAATATATTTCATAACTAATCTAATAATATTTATTTAATATTATAAATATTCATATATTTTTATCTATAATTGATCAAACTTAATACTTAACCATGACGCTGTGGTAGAATTGTTTTTTTTTCTTAGACGGAGGGAGTATATTTTTTTAACAGCATGAATTTAAAAGTTAGCGTTAGGCCTTCATTATATCAGAATATATTCGATCTCTCTTTTTTTCCTTGGCTGTGGCGAAAAAGGATACTACGTTAGAAAACGAGGCATTGTTCCTGGAGTTTGCTTGCACGGCTGCCACAATAACAATTCATTCTATACTCTATTCCTTTTATAAAATTTGGGTGTTGATTTAATGAAGCACGTGATATCTCTTCATAATGTGAGCAAGATTTGTTTTGACTTTAGAATCACAAAAACGTTGCTTGCATAACAAACCTTTGGCCTATAGATATGGTTAATACAAACAATAGTTGGATAATAACAAGATAGATCATGTTCACTTTAGTTTTGTGCGTCTGTGGCTGTGGCTATCAGCAGTACTAGCAAAAATGCCACATAGTGTAGCCGCAGCCACATTGGCTGCACGCTTCCACCGAATAGGCCCATGGTCTTTGGTTGCCTGCCGTAGCACGTTTGGATCGGCTTGTCGAGCCGCTTTTAATTAAATCAAGTAACAGGGTATCCAAACTAGAAGCTTATCAAGCACTTACATAAATACAATGCAAAATGTGTTAAAGCCGGAAGCAAAAAGGAAGGAGGTTCCTCTCCACATGTTTGCTCACCCTGAGCCAAGCTCGGAACTCTAGGACTAGGAGTTCCTTTGCACCGACGACGGCTCCAAACACCCCTCCATCGCCCTGAGCTCCCATCCATCACCAAAGATCTCTGCACGAAGTTCCCTCCACCACTTGAGTGCTCCTTTAGCTAGCGACACTTTGTGAGACCATCATCTGTTCCGCAACCAGCACTGTTACGCGGTCGGTGTCAATTTCCTTGGCGAACACCACACCCTCCCTTTGTGGGCGTGGCTACGAGCTACGCCCTCCTCTATTGCAGAATCTATCACCGCCCTGGAGCTTCCCTCCTCCTGTGGGTCATTAGATTCGGCAGAGATGAGCACGACGACAAGCTCCCGCAATGGTAAGTGATTGCTTTTCCCTTTCTCCTCAAAACAGATCTTGGGTTAACATCTACTCTATCATTTCAAATTATAAATTGTTTTTGACTTTTCCAAATACATATTTTTACTACATCTAGGTATATAACAAAACTATAGAAAAACAACAATGACATAGAAAAAACTCTTTTTCTTTGGGAAGGACATAGAAAAAACTCAGAAAAGCGAGGGAACACCTGTTTTTTTCCAAATCGGAGGACCTCAGGGACCAAAATGCAAGATGTGAGTCCTCGGGAAACATTTTTATCCGTGGGCGTCGTCGCGTCGAACAACAGAATACCAACTAAAAACACAAGCCAAACCGAAACAGCCTTCCGCCGGATTGGAAAATACCAGATGCTACCAGCGCTACTAATCCAGCGTTTCCCACCGTAGGAATCTCTTATTAGCGCCTCAATTAACGACCCGTGTCTTGTTGCACAATTATATAGCCACCATTTGAGAAGATAGGGGAGGTGGAGCAGCCAAGAACGCAAGGAGGGGAAGGGGAGGGAGAGAGGAAAAGATTAGGAAGGGGAGGGGGATAAACTGAGGGGAAGCCAAGAACCCCAGGAGGAATCAATCGGCCGGATTGCACCCGAGTTCCTGGCCGATTTTTTCTAGCGATCGGATCGAAGCAGTCCCATCGCTGAAGGAGAGACCCGATTCCGTTCGGCGGCCATGCGGTTGATTTCTCTGTTTGGTCTGTCAGGTAGGCTGGCGTGTGGCGTCTTGATTTATATCCAAGTAATTTTGGTTTGGATATCTGCAATTTCTCTTGTCGTGTTGGGCTCTGTTCAGTTATTTGTGGCTTTGTGGTAACTTGGTTTGATTGCCCCGATCGATAACAAAGCTGTTATTGTGTTCGCCCAAAATCTGTGCTTCCTCCTTTCTTGCGCTTATAGCTGCTGTGAAGTCCCTCCTTTAATCGAACTGGGGTTCACAAGTCCGAATGTGATTTTTGGTTCATCTTCAGTTTTGTTTGTTTCGGGAGTGTTCACATGGTGAACCTCTACTGTCTTGATTTATGTGTAGTAGTGTATTTCATGATCTACTATTGTTTAGTGGATATTGATACAACCGTAGTTGGCTGTTCACTTACTATTTCTGAGCAAGTAGAAGTTCCATAAGCTGACAGTTTCCTTTTATGAACTGAATGAAGTAATACTAGCTCATGTCATTAATGAGCTCAGCTGTATGGTGAAGTATGTAATGCTCTTCAATTTGCTTTCTGCAGGACTGTGATGGGCATGGTTGATCCCAGGTTCCTTGTTGCTTGCTCAGGGTCCAAGTTGTGCTTCATCTCCAGTTGCCGCAGTAGCAGCACAAAAATGATGATATGCTTTCTTCAGAGGCGTCCGGAGTGTAGTTCTACCCTTCCTATATTGATTGAGTTCAGTAGATGATTCTTGGACATCAGTTGGTATTCTGGGGGACTGAAATACGGATTCTGAAGGACACGAAAAGGACTTGAATAACTACATTTTAGGTGCTAATCCAAACTAGGTTGCGATGGGTTTACCCCAACCTTCGACAGTCAAGGATGATGCGCCAACAGCATTGCGTACGTCTACTTCTTGTCCTCCAGATTTTGGAGGAGTTAGTGCCTGCTATTTGGATGGGCTTCCAGCGGGAAGCTCTAGCAGCAGGGTGCTTTCATACCCATTGATAGGTGATTTTAATAGAAAGACCACATTAGATGGTCCGAATGAATCAAATGGGTATTCTAAAGACAATCATGAATTTGAACATGCAGACCTCCGTGGACTAAATATTGATTCAAGGGATGGAAATTCTAGATCTTTTCCTAAATTGGTGCCTTCTGTCCACATGCCGGCAAGAAGGGTTGTGGGCTTTGATTCTGGTTGTGGAGGTTCTGATGGAACAGAAACGAATATGGTCGATTCATCTTTGGTCAACAGTAATTGCAATTCGCCATTTGATCAGCATGAACTCCAGGCAAGGAAAAGACTGCTCTCTCCATTGAAAAATGTGCTCCCTAAACAGTTCAATGGTGATGTGCTCAATCTTTCTTCTGGTGATTCTAGATTTAGGCGTTCTGATTCAGCCGATAAACTATACAGTACTGGCTCCCAAGATAATAAAAAGCCAACACAGGATGCCTCAATTCTTTTGAAACACGGGATACTCCAACCTCTAGGTGCTCCAGCTGGAGCCCAGAATGGGATGTTACTAGGAGCAATTCTAATTCATTCACTGATGGTCCTTTACTTGGGAGCAAGGATTCTGTATCCTGTTATGATCATCTAGCAGCTAGTGCACACTCTCCGCTTTCTCTGTCTCCTCTCAGCCCTAAATATATGAACAAAATTAAGGTGACAGGATCTCAAAGATCTATAATGAAAGATCTTGAGAATGACTTCCTAGATTTAAAGGAAACTGGAGGTTCTGACAGAGCTAGGATGCAGGAGGTATCAGAAGGAACTAACTTGTTACATGATGAACTTGAAGTCATGACACCTAAATGGAGTTCATTGAGAAGATATAGAAATTGGGGCCCTGAATCTTCCCTACATCTCCCCGACTACACATCTCCTCGAATTGGTTATGGTCGGAGTTTGTCTTTGCATGTAAGGAGGTCACTCGTTGGCTCCTTTGAGGAGTCCCTTTTATCTGGTCGATACTCGTATGGAAAAGACAGTCAGGTCTCTAATTTCTTGTCTACTTACTAAATGTACAGGGCCCTTGATTGTTGAGAATTTGATTCCATTTCCCCTCTGAATGCAGACAATTGATGGTTTCTTAGCTGTTCTAAATGTCACTGGTGGTAGTTTCTTCCCACAACTCAGAGACTTCCATTCTCAGTAACAAGCATCGATGAGGATAGCTCCTTATTGTACTATTCTTCTATTGATCTTGCCGGGAGGTTTCTTGAATAACAGCAAAAGCCCGAAGCTCCAAAGAAGCTACAGTAATAATGATTCGCGATCAGCAAAGAGTCGTTTACGCATCCCTGTTAAGGGTCGCATACAACTGGTACTAAACTGTTTCAGATCCCTAACATTAATATCGTTCTGACCTTTGACCAATTCAATTTTGGTGAAATCATTGTTCTTTATCGTGCACTGGTTTATGCTTTTTTCCTCTATTTGAACTCGTTCATAATCAAATATCTATACAAGCTACCTGGATTGACAAGGCCTGTTGACATCAGAAATTCCTTGACGATGGAGTTGTCTGCATTTGCATTGATAGAATTGTTAACAGCTGAGATAAAGCACAATTAAAGCCTCCCTTGCTGCATGAAATTTATACAGACAAGAGTGCTGAGTTCTTGCATATTACTGAGCATTTCTTTTCTTTTCTTTTTGAATAAATATCCTCCCTCAGTGTTATGTCTATAGGCATTAGGCAATTTCTCAAAAGCTTCATTTAGTTTTCTTTGTACCTTACTGCATTACACAAATGACATTTTAATTTCACCTTCCATTCTTTGCTACTTTACTTCGAATAATTTGGTTCATGAACATATGATCTGTTACGTAGATCTGCTTACTGCTGGGATCTCTAGGCAACTTGGACAAAAGATTCTTTGTTGTTGTTTGTTGTGGGGGAATTCCTCATAGCACTCAATAAAGGCAAAGATTTACAGGATCTGATTTACATCTGCATCTGTGCACATTTGGGAGTTGTATTCTGTGTCTCTGTACAATTGAAATAAAAAAAGTATATGACTTTGATAGGTGGTGAGCAACCCAGAGAAGACTCCACTTCATACTTTCTTCTGCAACTATGACTTGAGTGACATGCCTTCTGGAACCAAGGTACAAGAATTACTAATATTTTCCATTATGTTTTATGACCTTGGACTAATATTTTTCATTGCATACTAAAAAGGACTGAATGTTTACCGCATGATCACCTGTTTACCTAATTTCCTGTTGACCCATATATGAAATATGTATGTGCATCCTTTTTTAATGACTGAGCAAATTTCATTTAATGGGTTGTTTGCTAGCCTCAAGCCATTTTGTATGGGCTTTAGTCTGGTGTTTATCATGTGTATAAGAGATCAGTATATGTTGCAAAGTATTACACTATATTAGATCTGCCAAGTGATTTTCCCTCAACTAAGTACTGGAAAAACAAGCCAATTTGGAAATTGGCAGTGCATGTAGTCTATTGTTTAATGTGTACCTGAAAGTATTTGAGAGTTTGAGGCCTGGAATGGACATGCTTTTACCTTCTCAGAGGGATCAAATGCTAGATTTTTTTAGTGCTGCTTTATAAATCGCAATGACTAGTTTTTGCTTTTGCTTTCTATCATCCGTTCTCATCTTGTTTCTCTTATTGTGTAACGAGACAGACTTTCATGCGGCAAAAGGTCACACTCTCCCCCTCTGTCTTACCCTCTAATCCAGTGGAAGAAGGAAGCAAGACTTGCGATGTTAATGTTGGCCCCAAATCTTCTCAGTCAGTTTCATGTGGAAGTGAACCTAGTGAACGCGGAACTCTATGTTCTGAATGTAATCAGCTGATGGCCTGATACCAAATAATGGTTGAATCCAAACTGTTGACTTTGAGTGGGTGCTAATTTTTCTGTTTGTCTTTGTAGGCTGCGGTGGTGGACAGAACTGCAACTCAAATGACGAATTAGAAAAAGGAGATCCGAAAGCAAGATGTCGATCATTGGATAGTGATTCTAATGAATCAAATAAGTCTAGTTCTCCTGGAAATAAGAAAGACCATTCTGATTCTGATGGTTGCTGCTGTCAAATGAATAAGTCTGGCATAGGAGAGAAGAAATCATGCTGCTCACCTTCTAAGATCAATGATAGTTCAGGTGGAGCTGCACTTCGCTACGCTTTGCACCTGCGATTTCTGTGCCCCTCCAAGAAATCCTCGAAATCAATGCTTCGGTGCAAATCTGATCCATCATCGGCACCATATAGCAACAATACATTACCCGAGGAAGAGCGGAGGTTCTATCTGTACAATGATCTTAGAGTTGTATTTCCTCAAAGGCACTCAGATGCAGATGAAGGCGAGGTACACAAAACTTTCGATGTTGTTGAAGTTTTTACCTTTTCATTTGTTCCTTCCATCATCAGTCAGAAATCGGGTCAGTTTACTTTTCGTTGGATAAAATGCATATGTGCTTGATAATTGATATGATGTTCTGTTATTTACTATAGTTGACGTTAGACCATCTTTTTAGTCTTCCTTAAAATCATTTCGAAACGATTATTCAAGCTTGCTCTAATTGCCTCTCCGTGGCAATCGGACTATTCCTTGATTGTTTCTTGTTCTGTTACGGTAGAATTTAATTTAATGTGACAGGTTTCATCTTTGTTGCAGCTGCGTGTGGAGCATGAGTTGCCCGCTGATCCCAAGTACTTTGACATAAGCAACTGATGGCTGATGGTTACTATGCTCCCATCCCATCTCATGTATAGCTTGCGCTGCTGCTGCGCACAAAAAGAATCTGTAAATATTTTACCATGACTAACTTGGTCACCAGTCATTTCCTCTTTTCGCCAGCAAAAATATACAGGTTAATGTTCCAATAAAATGCATCATTTAGTTCTCCTTATTGTTCTGCTTATATGTTCTTTCCTCCTGATTTCGAGACCGTCGAGGGCTGTGTTGTCATGTTTCTGAACACTAGCTGTCATTTGGCAAAACTGAAATGCTGAACTGATCAGAAGTCATGTCATCCAACTGAGAATTCGGGCTTGTGACTACAGAGTTCCATTTTGGCAACTGAAATGCTTAGGTGTTCGGAAATTATGTGATCCAATTCTGAATTGGGGCCTGCAATCACATAGTTCCCACTTGGCAACCGAAATGCAAGTGTTGAGAAAAGGATTTGGGCCTTAACCTCCTGCTCTGGATGAATGCTGGAGTGGTGAAACTAAAAGGCACGAATGTTATTAGAACATTATTAGATTCGATTCACTAGAAGCTTGAAACATTAGAACATTATTAGATCGGTAATGCTTTGTTTAGGGCGTTCGGACGTCCTGTTCCCATCGGACGCATCTAACCATCCACACAGGCAAAAGCTCTGCTCGCCTCGCTCCGCACACGCCGCTCGCTCCCGCCCGCGTGCCTCGCTCCGCACGCGTTGCTCGCTCCCGCCCAGGCCGCGCGCCCTAGCCTGTCAGATTCGCCCCGCGCGCTGTAGTGGATCGACGGTGCCGAGGCGTAGGGCCACGCCACCGTCTTCATCGCCAAGCTCTTCAGCCGCGTTGGCCCTGTTTCCTCACCGCTATCTTCGAGCCGCAGCGCCAGGTAGGCCTGCCTGTTGATTCTACCGTGACGGTGTGCCTCCATCCGACTACCGTGGCCGCCTCCACCTTGCGGGGTGCCGCCAACTGCTGTCGTGGTTGCTTCCACCGCGTCGGGTGCCGCCATCTGCTGTCGAGGCTGCCTCCACTGTGTCAATTCGGCGCATCGTCCGCGCCATGTTGCGCTGAAAAAACGTGTTGCAAATATATGTTTAAGATGTTTTAAAGGTATGTTGCAAGTGTTTTATACAGATGTTGCAAAAGTAGATCGAATGTTGCATATGTTGCAATGGTTTGTACAGTATGTTGCAAGCGTCTGTTTCCAATGTTTCATCTATTTTTTAGACGTATGGTGCAAGTGTGTTTATTTGGATGTTGCATATGTTTGTGTTTTTTTTTCAAGCGTTTTAAACACACGTTTCAAGTGTTTTATTTGTCTTCTTTTGTATGTTGCAAGTATGCATCTGGATGTTTCAAAAGTAGATCGGGTATTGCATCTTCTTCCTCGCCTTCTGCTGCCTTGCCTTGGTGTCTCCTCACCTTCTGCTGCGCTGCATCCTTCTTAGACTGTGGAGGGGGCGCGGTGGGGGCCGGTGGAGGGGGCGCCGGGGGATGGCGGCGCGGATGCGAGCGCATGCTCTCCCCTTCCGTTACGCTAGTAGGTAACGCTTTGGTTCACTTTTTTTTTTTTTGGTTATAATACATGGGATGCTGAGATGGGATGCTTTTATTGGTGGGTCTGGGACTGAAAATTGGGCCACGATTCGATTGGCTGGGAATGATAACTGTGTCCGGACACGCTGTCGTCGCCGAATGTTTGGACGCTATTGCCTCCGTTATTTAAGGTTCAATTCAACTCCGAAGGACAGGAGCACATTTTGACGCAATGGGTCAAGACGATTTCGAAGGCTTGGTGTCGTTCGTGGGCTGGCAAGCCGCTGTTTGGGAAAGGAATGCAGGAGAGGTCCATGTTGTGCACCGCCTAGAGGTGATGGTCTGAGAGCTTGGTCCGGGCCCCACTGCTACTTGGGCTGGGCTATGACACACTCCAATGCAACCAAATTACGTTACGTGCTGCGTATATCTTGTTCTCCGACAGCAGTATTTCTTCGGGCATGCCCTTATAGCAGATCCATTTGCAATTTGCATAATTGCATTGCAGGGAAAAAAGTTGCAACATTTGCTAACACAGTCCCAAGATTCTCAAACATCATCTTTGTGTTTATTTAAATCTACATACAGGATCCTACGTGGCATCACCGTCACTTGGAGATGGGAGAACATACGAGTACGAGAGAGAGAGAGAGAGAGAGAGAGAGTCCAACGTTCTCAAAGGCATTCCGCCAGATAGACACGTCTATCTGTTGTACTTCATGCATATTATATATATATATCGTGTGTATGCAGGCGTCGACATTAGCTGCTGTTGTTGGCGATCATCGCACGTACGTACGTACTCGTGCGTCGACCGGGGGGTTCGATCGGTTCTATAGAAGAGGATTAATTGATCGGACGGCGACGGCGATGACGATGACGATGGAGCTGGAGTCGCAGGTGGTGGTGGTGGAGACGACGACGAGGGCCGCCACCGCCGCGCACGTGAGGACCACGGTGGCGCTCCGGCTGCTGGCGTTCGCAGCGTCGCTCGCCGCCGCCGTGGTCATAGCCACCAACCGGCAGGACCGCTGGGGCATCACCGTCACCTTCAAGATGTTCGCCGTCTGGGAGTACGTATATAGATTATTAGTTCATCGCTTATATATCGTTGGGATCTGCTACCTTCTTGCCATCGATGCATGGCAATTGTGGTAGGCAGACACTGACCGGCGATTATCCATCGCGACGAACTGAAAACTTGTTCATCGCAGGGCGTTTGTGGCGATCAACTTCGCCTGCGCCGCCTACGCGCTGCTCACGGCGGTCTTCGTGAAGAAGCTCGTCAGCAAGCACTGGCTGCACCACATGGATCAGGTACGCATACGTATACGTATACGGTTACGTTGTTATTCTTCTGTTCATCCATGGCTGCCATCTAATCGAACTGTACTATCATCGTCTCCTCCGTCTCGATCGCTAGCTGACGTAGCGTGTGTGCCTGTTGGCTGCGCATGCAGTTCACGGTGAACCTGCAGGCGGCGTCGACGGCCGGCGCCGGAGCGGTGGGGTCGATAGCCATGTGGGGGAACGAGCCCAGCGGGTGGTACGCCGTCTGCCGCCTCTACCGACTCTACTGCGACAGGGGCGCCGTCTCCCTCGCGCTCGCGTTCGTCGCGTTCGTCGCCCTCGGCGTCGCATCCAGCCTCTCCCGCTTCCCCAGGGCACCCCCCGCCGGCACCCAGATAATTAGTAATTCATCTTGATTAATTTCTTCGCGACACCACATGCAACAGCTATACGGACAGATGATAATACTATATGTGTATATACTAATATACATATACATGTTTGTTCGAACTTAGAACTAGACAACTAGTGCAATGCATGTGTACATATTCGTCTCCAAACAGACAGCATGGACATGTGCCCTACATACTAAAACATGACTAATTAACACAATCAGGGATTCAAGTGGTGGTAACAAAACGGCCGGACATAACAAAACAAAACACTTCACTGCAAACTCACGCATCAGACGCTCCATCGTAGCTAGTAAGACCACATGCATGGTACATAATCAGTACTGTATGTAAGCTACATATTTCTGTTCTGATGATGGCAACAGCTAGCGAAAGGGGAAGGGGGGGGGTCGTCTCTTACAAGCAATACCGTGCAATCTCTGGAGTTGACTGCCCAATGGCCACAATTGCTTCACCGCAAAACTCGGCTCTCTTAACACTGCGTATCGATTCCGCGATAGCATCCTTACCACCTCCATTGCTATTGCACGTAACGCAGGCACACAGCAAACTCGGTCTTCACAGGCCATATGGCTGGCTCATCCACCGTAACCGGCGTTCAGCGCTTCGGTCGACTTGACGAACCGCCCTTTCACCCGCTTCCTCGTGTCCGCCCTCAGCTTCCTCGACTCGTACCGGATGTGCTTCTCATACCTACACACAGGAATGATGGACAAACATGTGATGAGTAAACTGTAACAGTCTGTTCTTAATACTACGGAAGATCAAAGTTGCTGTCAGCAGCAGGAGGCAGGTAAGGGTCAAGATCAGTTTATCTATCCGTGCCTGCGGTTCTTCTTCTTTTCCCTGTACCGCTGCATCGCGCTGTCCCTGTTCTGTGCGAGCGTCTCGCTGTCGATCCTCACGGCAGGCCTCTCAGCTGCGGGGGCGGAGACCGTTTGATCCCCGAAGGAGATCTCCCTGGTGAGTGCTGGTCCTGAAGTGGGTACATGGTTCCCGGAAGTTGTTGGTCCATCCATCGTCGAGGCACAGGAGCTCAGCTTCCGTTTGTTGCTCGCGGTGCTCACCTGGTGAGGAGCAAAAATTCAGCTAATATCAGAAGCCAGCCATGCTGAAAATTCTACTGGACAGTGCCCCAGAGAGAGAAAT
This sequence comes from Miscanthus lutarioriparius, assembly GCA_904845875.1. NCBI lineage: Eukaryota > Viridiplantae > Streptophyta > Magnoliopsida > Poales > Poaceae > Miscanthus > Miscanthus lutarioriparius. Next base: position 92,989,767 of record CAJGYO010000007.1, read on the forward strand.
TATCTTTGAAAGGACTCAGATAGAGAATTGTGGTACTCTAAAATGATGCAAAACCAAGAACATGTGGTGGGGCGTTGTATGACGATTTTTAGGTGACAAAATCGGCCTTTAATGTTTCATAAACAGACAAGATGCCTCCATGACTTGGTGGACCCGAGGATATGTATGGTGGCCCATAACAATCCTGGTGAACGAAAACAGCTCAACGGGTTCATACCATTTGGGACCATATTGAGTCCACTTCTATATGAATAGCCCTTTAGAAGATAAGATCTATATCCAATTATGAGCATGACTGCTTGAATGCATTCAACAGTAAGTAGTGCATCAACATCAGCAAAAGCTGGGTTACGCTGTCGATGGAGCAGCAAGTGGTGCATCAAGCTATCAAACATGTGGAGCATCTATATGTTCTGTAAACATACATGTGCTTTTAGAAGTTTTGCATACTATTCAGGAAGCTGATTTTCAGTATTTTATTGATCTCGAAGCTTTGATCAATATGTTTTTTACCCAAGCAAAAATTTATCTTCAAAATACTGTCTAGTTTCCTTAGCTCAAGCCAGAGGACTTCATCATAGAAGCTATAGCTAGCTAAGTATTTCTTGATGGGCCAAAGTTGTGGTACAAACTTGAGGATGATGCTCATCTATACGAATGGCATCTTTAATCAGAAAAGTATTTGGTCCGTTTGACTTTGCTCCTCTGCATTTAGTGCTATAGTGATAAGAAGAAAATATTTTTTTTTCGAAAAGAAAAGAAAATAAGAAACTACGATACGTGTGAGATAAGTAATGCCTTCACATACATGGCAATCTTATTTTCTATCACATCACATGGGCTACAGGTTAACAACACATAGCTGACGCTGTTACTACAGTGAACTTGCCACATGTTCTGGATAGACACAGCCACACACCAAGCAAGCATCCTTTAGGGTACCGAAAAAAGGGGGAGAGAACTTACATTTTTCGATGACAACTGACAGATATTAGAGGACATGGTATCTTCGGCAGTTGAGCAGTATCTTGAGTCATAAATATCTTCCAGATCTTTCATTGTCCCCGAAGAAATTTCCTTAAGCATGTCACTATAACTCTTAATCATAAAGCCTCCATGGTTAGAACCATATCCAACTTCAAGAGCAGACTTCTCATCGTGATCCCTTGACCTTCCCAAATTGAAGTCCCATATCTGCCACACAAATAACAAGCAAGCAATCAACTGCCTTGCATTCCCTGGCAATAATAAGCAGACTCAAACATGAAATTAGAATACAAGTTGAGGATTCTGGAGCATCCACAGCATGAAGTACATGATTTTTTGACACTAAAACATGCAATCAGAAGTTCAAATAATTAATATTGCAATTGGTGCATGATTGTTGAGCAGACTTATGTGAAAATATGATCCATTTCGTATCTGAAAAGTCAAATACGATCAGAAATTCTGAATAATAGTTAGTAGTGTGAAGTCATGTGCAACACACTTTTCCACATCAAGATAGCAACGCTTCTTCAGAAAGGTACGTATATTTGCAGCGTTGCTAAAGGAAACACATTTCTTCACCGGCTCAATTTGTGCATTCAATGACTCTAAAACAACAGGTCCGTGAACCTTTTGCAACTACAAGCTCTCTGTGAAAAAAACTGAACCATAAATGCGGAGAGCAGGAAGATCAATTTTATCTCAAGTTATTTACTGAAAGCTACTGTGAGCTTGATCATTCTGTTCTCCTGGCTGAAAAAAACCTAGGAAAGGAGACAAAGAGCCATGAGAAGTTCAGAACCACGGATTTCTCTACCTGGTCATCTGAAAAAGCACAGGCTTGTAAAAATTGATGGCCTTGGAACCGGCACCATATAAATCAATATGGAGCGAACAAATCATTTGGATCTACCCACGCACCCACCCGAGATCTTGATACAAATTTCTTGGTCTTGTTGATATACAGTATGGCTAGGAAGTGCAGCCAATTTGTTTTGTACTGTTAGCTTTGTTAAACGACGGGAATAATATTTCACCACCATGTAATGTTAAATCATGTGTAAGGCCACCGAACTGAATAATAAGGAGAACCATTTAGCAGGACAGTCAGAATTCAAATTGACCGGAAAGATTGATTTTATACGGCGTACCCAGCGCAAAGAGCTCCTGCTCTGTGCGGAGTCTGGATAAGGGTGTCAATGACTAGCCTTGAGTAGACCACAACTTGAACCCGAGACCTTCCGATCACAGACAGGCGGAAAGACTCTACCCCTTTGCACCAAGCCCGCCCTTCATTTTATACAAGTAGGAGTACTAAAAAATCTTGTTTTTTTCCTTCTCCTTTTCATTTAACATCGGGTGTTTTGTCTTGAAATTTACCTGGGTGGGCGGCACTGAGGGCGCAGCGCAGTCCCAGAGCAGTTGTTCGTCGTCGTCAACCACCCTGTCGGCGCCGCCAATGAGGTCGGCGCAGTTGGCGGACGCCATCATGAGCAGGGACGTGTACGGCAGAGGCACCTCCTGGGCCGCGGCGGGCGGAGGATGATGAGACGGCATCGCCGCCGCCGGGGGCGCCATCTTGCCCGGCGGCAAGCGTCCGCCGGATGCCGCGGAGGTGCGGCGAGGCGTGCGCGGGCTCAGATCCGAGTGCGGGTGCGCCTGGGCCGAGTCCGCGTCGCGGCGCGCCATCTCGGCGAGCTGGTCGGATAGCGCCTGCCCCCTAAGCGGGCGCGCGCCGACGGCGTCGGGGGCTGGCACCCACGGCGGGTCGCACGGCACGTACAGGTCGCGCAGGTCCGGGTCCACCACCCCGAGCACGGAGTAGTCGAGCACCGAGAGGAAGGGGTCGTCGTCGATGTCGCCGCCGTCCTTGTCCTCCGCGCGGCCGTGACCGTCGTCGCCCATGGCCGCGCGGCGGAGGTCGAGCCCCCATGACGCGGCGAGCTCGGCCGCCGAGGGGCAGCCCGAGAAGCCCTCGACCGACACGCGCGCCGCCGCCGCGGCGGTGTCGCAGTCGGCGCAGAGGAACGCCGGGTCGGCGCCCGGGACGGGGGAGACGCGCGCGGCGGCCGGGCGCGCGGCACACCCCGCGCAGAGCGGCGCCCGCACGTGCTTCCTCGACAGCGCGTTGGCGGCGTGCACGTGGCGGTCGCACGCGACGCAGAGGCGCGCGGCGTCCGCGCGGCAGTGCAGCGCCGCCGCCGCCTCCCCGCAGTAGTCGCACGGCCACTGCTGCCCGCCCGCTCCTCCTCCTCCCCCGCCGCCGCCACCGCCGCTCTTCATCTCCCACGCCGCCACCAACCGGGAACCAACCTAACACAGAGAGAGAGAGGGAGAGGGAGAGAGAGCACAAAGCCCGCGCGCACGTGGACCACGAGGCGCACGAAACCGAATCGCTGGGGCCGGAGCAGCCGACGCCGACGAATAAAAATGGCGAGAGGCGAAGGCCAACGGAGGGTTTGCTTGCTCGCGACTTCGCAATAAGCAGGGCCATGTTTAGATTCCAAATTTTGTAATTCGGACACTGTAGCACATTTCGTTTGTATTTGATAAACTTTGTCCGATTATGAACTAACTAGGCTCAAAAAATTCATCTCGTGATTTATAATCAAACTATACAATTAATTATTTTTTTTACCTACATTTAATGTTTCATATATTAAAAAATAATGTGATAAAGAAAAAGTGAAAAAACTTAAAATTTTGATGGGATCTAAACAAGGCCTAGCAGCAGCGGAGGCGGGGGCCGATCCGCTACACGCCGCGGAACAGCGGACACCTCCCGCTGCCCACGTGTCAGCCGGTGGTCAGCCGGACTGGAGGTGAGGTGGCGGGCCGGCCCCGGGAGGCAGCGCCGGTGGGGGCTGTCGGAAAATATCTCCGCCCGGCTCGTTGCTGAGCTGGCGCGGCGGGAGTGGGAGTGGGGAGTGGGCCATGGCTGGTCCGTACTGCAAGGCTTCGTGGTGGGGGCCCACCAGATTATGGGCGATTGGGCCGGGCGGTGGATGGACGAATGGATCGGTGGTGACCCTTAGCCGAGCTGCCGAGCAGGATCAGCAGGCGACCATGGTTAAAGGTTAACTAACCTCCTCAGTCCTCTCAGATACTGAGCTGACAAGTGACAACAGACACTACTGGACACGTAGTATTAGGCATGGAGGGCGTCCTCACCGCTAGCTATTTGGTTAGCTATTCTGATATGAACATAGTAAAAGTTCAAGATTTTAAAAGAGGAATATATAGATATAATAATATATAGAAAAATAAGAATAAATAAAATAGACTTTACTTTTGTCTTTTACATCCACATAAGCTAGTTACGTAGCTAGCACCGTTACGGACGCCCCGAGCGCTGCAATTTGACACAAGATAAGGCATTGCTCATTTGTCATGACTCAAGTGAAGTGATTTTACTTGTTTGTAATAAAAGAAAAAGGTGAAGTGATTTCCATCTCACGCACATGCATGACACAAACAACACAGCACGTAGGAATAGGAGTAGGAGTAGTGTAGCCGAGGATGGATTAGACAAGCTAAGCTAGCTATAGCTAGGAGTAGGCCAGAAAGATCAATGGATCTCCCAACACGGATCGATCGGGCATTGGATGGAAGAGACATCGATCAGCACATGTAGCATGCATGCTCTTGCCTAAACCCACTGATGACCGGCACACAACTTTTCCAAGCTATTGTCTAACTAGCCAATTGCGACCTTGACGCATTACTGTCAACTTTAATTAATCTCCTTTTCCATCCGTGCCTCACCTTTCAGCTGTTGATTGGCCAGGCGCACACAGGGCGGAGCCAGATTTGAACGTAGGGGCCGTGCAAACCGGCAACAATCATATGTGTCAAAATACATACACAACAAAGATATACATAACATCTAAAAAAAATTTGTGTTACAATAAAAAGGAGCTGAAAAAACTAAAAAACGAAGGAACATATTTAATTAGCATCTGGTCTTTACCGTTCACCCGATCAATCTAATTCTTTGGCCAGAAAAAGAACCACGGTAATAATTACAAATAGTAAAACGGGGCAAAATTAATTAACCCTAGATCCTAAACATTAAGTAGCAAACAATCGGTCACTTGTCGTTTAGTCTTGGACAAAACGGTCACTTAAACGGGTATAGTGGTCATTTAAATAGGTTAAACAGACGATTAAACAGAAACATTGTACCACTATGTAGCATTTAATTGTTGAGTACACAAGCTAAATGACTGTTTAGACGAACAGAGACGGGAACATAGACGATAAGAAAGATAACACGAAGACTAAAGCTAAATAATATAGATGCTACTGTAGATCAATTCGGAGGGATCAAACAAGCAAAGCACTTTATTTTCAATTAACTAGCTAATTAGAGAGTACGCTAGGGGACAAACTAATGTTTGATAGGCAATAATAAAAATAAAAGAGACGAAGAAAATATTAGGACCTAATTTTTATTTATATAAGATACCATTAGAGATTAATATGGAGTAAGAATAGAAAATTATACTATAAATAGTACTATTAACTTGCTAATTATATAATTAAGTAACTAATTTAGGAGGTGTATTATAGGAGCCGTGGGAAGGTTGGGGGGTACCAGGCCCCCCTCGGGGCCCCTTCCCTGCAACAATTCACCTGCTGCAATGAAAAACCCCAGACATCTTCAATCTTAAGAGTCTCTAAGAGCGTGTTTGGTTAGAGGATAAGGTTGGATAGGATATGATCATCCATGAATTTTAGGGTAGGGTTATCTATGTTGTCTGTTTGGTTGTTTGATGGGACGAATCATTTTCCTGTTTGGTTGGAAGGATATCTCTTGGATGGGACGAGCTACTTTTCTATTTGGTTAGATGAATGAGGATGAACAAGCTAGATGTGGTGACCTCTTGCCCAAATTGCTGAGGTTACCCGTTATGGTTCAAACATGCACATATCACCTACAAAATATATCACACAACACATGATAGAATATCCAAACAGGATCACATTCATTACACATTACCATGTATAGTCGCATTTGCACACATTAGCTTTTACAAAAATATATAAGAACTCACGATGGACTGTTTGTGGGCTACACATCTGCTACAAAATATATAAGAACTCACGATGGACTGTTTGTGAGTTAAGAGTTGGCAACTGCCCGCTGGAGACACCGTAATGGCACCTCCATTGCCCTGCATCTAAGCTAGTATTAGATGCCACGTGGAGGAGAGAGACGGCCAAAAACCTTTGAGCCAGTGAGAAGAGAAGAGCCAAACTTTTTGCTGGTTCCAATGCACGAGAGACATAGGTCCTCTAGTAGTGCTTTAGTTTCCAAAATTTTACAAAATTTTTCAAGATTTTCCGTCACATCGAATCTTTGGACGCATGCATGAAACATTAAATATAAATAAAAAATAAAACTAATTACACAGTTTAGACGAAATTCACGAGACGAATCTTTTAAGCCTAATTAGACTATGATTGGACACTAATTACCAAATAACAACGAAAGTGCTATAATACCATTTCCCAAAAAAATATTCGCCAGACCACCTCTCTCTATTGCCAAAAGAGAGAATAAAAAGGAAATCTTATATGCGCATGGGGCATGCAAAACACGGTACCATCTAAGAGTCAACACTCGATCGTTATTGTTAGAGGCGCCTCAAATATGAATTGATTAATAGATAAATTCGTCAACAAAGTTGTCATTAGGGCATGTATGATGAAACCGCCTTATTATATAGGACGTTCCGTGAATTGTCATTTCGGAGATCGAATTAACATCTAACACTAAAAATTTGTTGCATTTCCTTCTTTCTTCTAGTAATTTACTCTCTCTCCTTCTCGAAAAGAGTACTATTCTAACTTTATCCTAAACCAAATCAATTTAAGTTTGACCAATTTGTCCTCGAAGTATCAATAATTATGATATCAAATAACTATCATCAAAATATTTCTTTATATATACCTATTTGTATGGTGTCATAGAAGTTGATAATCTTGTACATAAATTTGGTGACTTAAGGCCTCTTTGGAGGCGCTTTCCGTGGCTTCAGCTTCTACTGTAATTAAATATACGACATATGAAGACAATACAGCTGAATAAATTTAGGTGAGCGCACGTTTTGGCCCGTTGTTGCTTCGTTAAAATATAATAAAAATAAAACAAAAATCCTAGGGCTCAGTTGATATTAGAGAACAGAGCTTTACTCCCGGTGGGGAACCCCCTTTAGTCCCGGTTCCCCACCCGGGAGTAAGCATCAGGACTAAAGGGGGTCCTTTAGTCCCGGGTCAAGAATCGATTAAGCAGGGACATTTAGTCCCGGTGGGTAACCTCAACCGGGACTAAAAGTCCTCCAACTTTAAAAAAAATAATGTCTTCCACCATTGCGTCCGTGAGATTCAACCCAAGACCCCATGCATTGCCTCGGCGTAGCTTACCACCCCACCTACACAACACATCTAACAATGGATGGGATGTTTTCCTTTTGAACTAACCCATCGGGGACCTTTAGTCCGGTTGGTAACACCAACCGGGATTAAAAATCTCTTAATCCGAGTTGGTGTTACCAACCCGGGACTAAAGGGTCTATTTTTTAATCCCGGTTGGTGTTACCAACCGGGACTAAAGGTTGAGGACTTTTAGTCCCGGTTGGTGTCTCCAACCGGGAGTAAAAAGGTTCATTTAATCGGTTGGTGTCTCCAACCAAGGACTAAAGGTCTTCGCCACTCGCGTGCTGCGCAGAGTAGCCATAGAACCTTTAGTCCCGGTTGGAGACACCAACCGGGACTAAATGTCTCTCTAGTCCCGGGCGCAAAAAATGCCGGGACTAGAGCCCATTTTAGCATCGGATAAAAGGTCTGTTCTCTACTAGTATATTGGTGCAATGCAAAATCCTTTGAACTATTCTCCATGCCCGAAGAAAAACGTAAGCTTATATATCTCCCTAGAATAGCACAGCTTCGTACGATAGCGTACCTTTATCATGTGCTCCAATTCGAAGCAATCGTGCTTGCCAAATTCAGGAGGTTGGCGATTAGACGCTTTCGTTATCACAAATATGACACTTGCAGCGTCCATATGGTAATGGTTCAGTACATAGATAGATATCTTATCACACCCCCAAGAGCATTGGCCATTGGATCGTAATAAGGCTGATAAGTCATGACTGAAAGTATTGTTGACTGATTTATTGAGAGAGAAAAATACTGCTCGTTGGTTGAAAAAGTATGGCTTATAAGCCAAACAAACAGGGCGAATAGCATGCCCATTGGTTTCAAGCATTTGTCTTAATGCATGGTCCTTAGGGCACACATCCCATTTGTGTTTGCATGCATCTCTCTGTCAATGGACTTTTTGGTTACACATCTCTCTCATACGATTATGCATGAAAATTAATTAATTACCACCTACTACTTCATCCTAAATATAAGTAGTCCCATTAGATTTTTTTTGAGTATTTTGACTTCTTAAGATATACTCTCTCCATTCCAAATTATAAGACGTTTTGGTTTTTCTAGAATACATTGCTTTTACTATGTTTCTAGACATAGCGTATATCTAAGTCATAGCAAAAACTATGTATCTAGAAAAACCAAAACGTCTTATAATTTGAAATGAAGAGAGTATATTAGTTGTTCGCTTCAACTGGCTGTACAGCCGCAGTGGCTACAACTGCTCATTCATTCAACTTCTAAAATAGTCGAATAGTACCAAACTGCAGCATTACACCAAATAAATTAAACATGCATCATGGAGTATTGTACGTGTCACGGATATAGACCCTCAGTCTCATAAGGAATACAATTCTTACAAAGTGTCACATAGTACCTTAATTTTGATAAATTATAGAAAAAAATATTAATATTTATAATACTCAATAAACATCATTAGATTCACTATAAAATACATTTTTATATAATTATTTTTTAAGACGGAGGCTCTACTACAGATAGGGTACATCATCGTTCCATCGCACGACGCAGCAGTAGGTCCAAAAGCTGTCACTGAAATGAATCTGAAACAGAAATGCTATACAACACTTGTGTTTTAGCACGAAAAAAACATATGAATTTCACCCGAGTGATATTTGGGCATCCGTCACTCGAGTTTTTCAGCCATTTGCAGCCTGTTCGTTTGCTCGTAAACGATCGTAAATTTCCAGCCGGGAACAGTGTTTTTCTCTCACACCAAATCAGCCAGCAGTAAATAATCCACGATACGATACGGTCTCCCGAACAGGGTGTTGGTCGTTGGTCTGATCTCGTGCGTCCTCAGGCTAGTGGAGTCCGACGCTGTGCCGTGTTGGAGACCGCGCCTACATACGCCCTTGATCCGGTGCAGCAGAAATGTGGATCTGTCATTTGTTCTTTCATATAAAAAAATATTTTATGTGATATTTGATATGTAAATATGTGATCTTATGATTATTTGAAGATAAAAAAGATTATAAATAAAAGAAAGGTAAAAGCTGTTGGATCTTAATCTTATAGTGTAAAAAAATTTATGTGTTAAAATTACATAAGACGCATGGTTGACAGACTCATCTGAAAAGGGACCGCGCGCGCTGCTACAGGAACTACGTGGACCGTGCCGAGCTGGCACACGTGGCCTGCCTCTCTCCCGAAGCGTCTGGACTCGCTGTCCGTACACCAGCTTTTAAAAAAAAATCACATTATTATTTGTTTAATTATTATCATTATATTATTAAGCAAAGGGAGGGGAGACAGGGACATAATGCAAACAGTACATCCATATCTCTTAAAGATTGACAGAATCACGCTACTTAAACTAATCCGCCCCAAATAAAAGCTGAATTACTAATGTCATTTGCATCGTACGGGGGCGCTTGTGCAGTTGTGTGTAACGTTATTATTATTATTATTATTATTATTATATATATATATATATATATATATATATATATATATATATATATATATATATATATATATATATATATATATATATATATATATATATATATACGGGTCGTAGCTGTGGCAAGTGGGTCCACGAAGCCGAATAGTACAGTAGTGGTAACAGGACTTTCCTTGTCTATAAAGCCTTCTTTAGTTTTAGGACGTAAAGTTTTAGTGAGTCACATCGAGTGTCATATGGGGGTGTTACATATAGTGTTCGGATATTAATAAAAAAATAAATTACAGAATCCGTCACTAAACTACGAGAGAAATTTATTAAGCCTAATTAATCCGTCATTAGGACATATGTTACTGTAGCACTTTGTTATCAAATCATGAACTAAATAGGCTTAAAAAATTCGTTTCGCAAAGTAGTCGCGATATGTGTAAATAGTTATTTTTAGTTTATATTTAATACTCAATGCATGTGTCAAAACATTCGATAGGATATGGTGTAAACTGAAGCCTAATTAAATAGACTGTTACATAGGTATTTTTTATGATATGATAATGTTTTCAAGAAGAAAGACAAAGTGAGTTTTATTTAGACTGTTACAATTGCCAACTCTTTATGAGTAATGAAATTAAATGTTTATAAAATCACAGAATGAAAGTTTTCATTGGCATCTAGAGTTTTTCATTTTATTCTATATGACATGAAAGTTTTGAAAACACCGCTGTGGACATATTGATTTTTTTACATATATACTTTTTGTTATATATTTAGATACAAATTGTGTCTATATACATAATTAAAGATATATATATATATAGAGAGAGAGAGAAAAGTTAAATGTCTTATAACTTAGAACGTAGAAAGTACTAGTATGCTTTATAATACCTTCACTCTAAAATTTAATATAGATGCTGAAATTTGACTTATGCTGATGTTTATGTTGATTTATAGTGGGAGAAAAATATTGTTGAAGTAGTTCAAGTGAATAGGATCTAGTTACACAGATGTCTCGTTGTCGACGTGCACGCTGCCTACCATAAACACAGATGAACAAATTCCACCATAAAAACCAATCAACTAAGCTTAGAGTTCGCCGTTATCTAACAATTTGGCAAAGAAAACTTATAGATTTCTTTTTTATAAGACAAAAAAATTAAAAAGATGGTATGGTGGTATGAATTGAGGTCACGCATGACGTAAACAGGGGGTGCATGCATGAAGCCAAATAATTGGACCCGGGCGCTGACACACATACGGCGTTTTAGCTGGATCTAGCAAGTGGCGGCCAGATTAGACTAAATAATTAATAAGCTTAGGCTGTCCTTGGCTTGGCAAGCCCACTTGGGGACCATGCATGCATCATTACTACATTATATTGGGGGTGTTACCGTATAAGAGTATTATATTATTATAATTATACACGTAGCTAGCTGCCTCTTTTAGTAGGATGGGATGGGATGGGTGCTGGGGTTAGAGCATCTGTAGCAGGTCTTCAATAATTTTTCTCCGATATAAATATATTGGGTATCCTAATATCATTTTTTTTAATATTGAAGAAGTTGCTGCAGCGATATCTAATATATCTCCCATAATACCTATATGGACAGTGGGTTCTACATGGAGTGTAAGAGAAAATATAGCTGAAAAGTGATAGTTGGGATGGTCCCCATGATATTGGGGAAGTTGTATCTCCTCCTTTCTTTAAGGGGATGAGGAAAATATTGGAGGCCACCAAAAAGAAGAGAGAGGTATTGGAGAACTGCTGGAATAAGAAAAAAATATAGCTGCCTATAATAGTTTTATGCGAATAGAGGGAGATATTGAGCAACTATTGGGGATGCTCTTAGAGTTAGTGCTGCTGATGCCTTGCTTAATTTGCTAAAATTAGTGATAAAGTTGCCGTTACAGTTGCGCCAGACTCCCGAAGCGTTGTTTATTATCTGCTGGGCTGTGTGCGCGATATATATATATATATATATATATATATGATTGCGCTAATTAGTACCTACGGTACTAAATATTATTCAGTACCCAAGGTCATTCCCTCACCCGCGCACCAAACGAAGGCTCGGCCACGATCGGATGCCTGGCCGCCCACCTGCTTTCGTTTCCTTTAGATTTTTTTACCCGAAGCGGTCGAATGTTTTCTTTTTTTTTCTTTCGGATTTTTTTTACTTGAAGCAGTTGTATTGCTTGCCCGTTTTTTTAGTCACATCGCACGCGTGCATTTGCACCTTCTCGTTCAACTTTTTATGGTTTTAATAATTGAAGAACTTTTTTATGGTTTCAATAATTATGTTTTCGTCCTTGCTTTGATGGTTCCCAACTCCCAATAAATGGTCACGTAACTTTGTACTAGTATTTGATTGTTGTTAATTTGGTAAGAATCAAAACTAGCCTGTTTATTAATACATCACAAAAATATTATTTTAGAGGATTATATGAAACTTTTTTTTAATTAGATCCAAAAGACCAAAATGATACATAGTGCTAATGATCGCCAAATGTTATATAACGTAACAATCAAATGTAAACCATCTATAGAATTATAGCTATTAGGTAGAACACCACTGTACATGCCAGGTTCTAGCAGCCTGTTCGTTTGCTCGTAAACGATCGTAAATTTTCAGCTGGAAACAGTATTTTTCTCTTACACCAAACCAGCCAGCAGTAAATAATCCACGATACGATACGGCCTCCCGAACAGGCTGCTTGTTGTGAGCTTGTGCCTCAGCCCTCAGGTCGTGTGCAGCGCACACATTCTTTGCAATTACTTTTATACTGCTTATCTTATCACCTTTTTGCTTGATCACCTCCTTTGCTAGATAGCTTCATTGTAGAGCTTAACGGCCAATATGCAAAAAAAAGGGTGTACAGTTATGTCCCTGAACATGACTAAAGTCAGCGCAACCAAGAATTTCAATTAATTCAAGCACACACAATATTTTGGTTACTAGACCTACATCAATATGTTCAAGGCACCAAAATGAAAATATTAGATTTATGTTATAACAAAAAAAATCATATTGGCCCTTTCCTGCCCACATTCATTAGTGCAAAGCTACCGGATATTCTCCCAAGTCCCAACATGGTAAAAAACACACACGATCTCATTCATTGCCTAAACATGAGACATTGCATGACAAATACATATAGATCAAAATTAGGAAAATTTATTAGTAAATACTAATTAGAAATTATGATGAAACCATATATAGATTAAATTAGGAAAATTTATTCCTAAATACAAATATGTGCTTGTGTAGGAGCCCAGAGACTGAAGAGTGAAGAGAAACATTCAGGATAAAAATATTATTATTAGGAATGATTCATAGCTTTGTTGAGAGTAATGCATGCATATGTTGTCATTACTAGGTTGTGATTCACTTATCACATTGTTAGTTGAGGGTGTTGTAAGTCAGATACTTATTACATTATAGGCAGATGAGGATATGTGCCGGCAACTAAGCTTGTAGACTTCTGTTTACATGATAAAGGTTTAACATTACTTACCTTCGGGGCAAATCTTGATTAACAGGAAAAGATTTAGATGGCTATACACTTGATAAAGTTCTGAAATTTTGTGTTGCTCTAGGAACATTATTATCTCAAAAAAGGTAAAGTTGAAAGTATTTAGCAGTGGTAGGGTTTTATTTAGGTTCTGATACTCCGACAAAAGGGTATTGCGACAGCATATACGATGATGCATGCAAAAGTTCAAATGGAAGGCTGAAGAGCACATGATAATGTAGTAAAAAGGCACAATACTTTTTGTCCTACTAACTTGAAATAGCAACATAATAGTCAGTTCCAATGCAGTGTTGTTTCAACTATAGTTTGAGATTCAGACCTAGTTACCTAGTTCACTTTTGCATCATATACAACACTCAGGTGGTCAATAGAAGACAGATTATTTATCCACCGATTGACAGAAACAGCCAATATTCCACAAGGCTAAAACAAACAACAATGAGCAAAAGCTTCCAGCACTCTCAAACAAGAGCAAAAGTTTCCAACAAACTTGACAACATGAATCTGAATCTCTCATTTGACGGTATATTTGGTTCGATGAATTTCAAGGTAGTAAAAGGAAAGCAAACATGTATGCATTTGTGGCCATTTTGAGGAATAATAGTAGTTTAAAACCTTCAACTGAACTGCTCATTTGATAGTTCAACCAAATTTGCGAGCACATTTCATTTCGGCTTAATTAAGATGGCTATCGAAAAAATGGCATTTCCTAGGGTCCAAGCTGCAGATAAATGAGAAATTTAAGGATGGTACTAATGAACTACCTATCACTATTAATGAATAAATTAATGTCATAAATTAATCAAAGTACTAACTCTAGTGTATCAGCATCAGTAGTTAACTGAATAAGTGAATCCACTCAATTATAATTTTATTAATGAATCAAACTATGGAATGTGTTTCTAAATAATATTTTTTATTGTCGCGTAGTAGGCTAGGATTTCTTGACCACCTGTTTTCTGGAACAATCCTAATGTCTGTTTCTAGAAATAAATATTTATGGTGATAGCTAATTGGTTAACCATCAATTATTTATCGGAGCATCTAAGGCTAATATGTTTTGCCTAACATATCTAGTTGGTGACACTTGGACACTTGAGAACCAAAATACAAGTGATAGCTTGATAATCTACAATAAAATGGCTTCCCAGAGAAAGAACAAAATACTCAACTTTAGAGCCATAAAGGGATGGAGGACACCAGTTCAACACTGCATCTTGCTCTCTTTCTACTCATTCTGGTGCATAAGCAGAACAAGGATGAGACCAACATCATCTGAAAATTCTCAGACTACAATTTTCAGTAAGACAAATCAATTTTAGCATAGGTGGGCAGGACATGTTCAGATCCTGGTCTTAGTAGCACCATGCCTGCAATGAACATCCTAATGGGGTGGGCGCATAGGAGATAAATTTTAGTGTTTCTCCAGCAATTAAACTATTCAGGAATCATCAGTCTAACTATACACTCATACATGATGCCAAGGCCAAAGATTAAAGCAAACTAGCTTGGTTCCTAGGGTCTAAAAAAGAAAAGAAAAGAAACATTCTTTGATATTTGCAATGTATATATGTGCAATGCTTTTTGCAAAGCATACTCTTGTGCTACTATTAATATAGCATGTGTGAGGTTGCATAAAGCCATAAACATGCATATGAGAAAACTATAGAAAAAGTTAATATTTGCTAGGCATTTGAAGCGAACATTTGACATGCAAGTTGTTAACACAATACATTTGGCATGCAAGTTGTTGATTTCTACTAAAGTTTTTGAAGGAATTGCAACTTAAGTTGAGCAATGGCTCATTGCATATAGTTTTTGTGATCCTTTGCTCTCAGATCTTTTATCTTGTTTAACCATAGTGCAAGCTAATGAGATTCAAATATTGTAGTAAATTAAAATTACAAAGAGTTCCTAAAATTGTAGTAAAATAAAATTTCAAAAGGTCCACTTATCGACATTGTATGATTTATCGACTTTAGACTAAGTTTTAGCTATGAAATCGGAGAAACAAACAATTGCTATATTTTTTACATCATGAACATTTTCTATTTAGTTGTACTATGTATGGTTTCTCATAAAAATAGTGTAGTATGGTTTCGATTTTCCTGTAGTAACGCATATGCGAGGACCTAGTTCATGTAAAAATAAAAAAGCTGAAATGTTAAGCGGTCTCATTCTCTTGATGGAAAGTAAGGTGATGCGGTTGCTCAACCTTAATTCATCTGTTTAGTGATCTTCACTTGTAGCAAGAAACATTTTTCTATCTTTGGTACTTGATTTTTGAGAAATATTCAGCGATGTGATATCGGTTGCTATTTGTACCGATTTCTTCTTTGGTAGTCAACTTTTTCTCGACAATATTTGCAAAGCGCCTTCATGACATCACCAACCTCAACCATCCCAAACCTTAGATCTTCTAGTTGGCATCTGGGATGAATGGTTGTCGGTGCTATCACTTGTTCAGATGTTTCTAAAAGATGACAGAGATATCGCTTTCAAAAGTTTCTAAAATATGACAGGAGATATACGCTTTCAAAAATGGCATATAATTAGCATGGTGCAATCACAATCCTAACTCGGTAAAAAGAGAAGAAGTTTACGCTGCCTACTAAGATTAAACTACGTACAATAGAACTAGGTACTAACCCATCCTCTCGTGCTTCTTTGAACTCACGAATCAGTATGGAAGTGTTTCGCACCTTCCGAAATGTGCAAGTATTGAAGCCAACTAGCCAAGGACCCACCACATGGACGGGAAGAGCACTGCACAACCAAAATGGATAAAAGTTTGAGTGAAAGTATTTTCTTCTATACTCCTATACACCGCCACTATACACCATAATACGTGAGAGAGGTAGATGCAAGAAGTGGTGATGTATCAAACTATTGAATAAATGAAAAGTATGAACATTTGGATGTACCTATACGTTGCGACTATGAGAGGTCCAACTTCAATGCCACCGAGTCACCGACCACGAACAATCAACACAATCAAGGGTCACAGATAACACATATGACAACAGAGTGGAGTAGATAGCAATCTGAGCGACCCCAAGCATCGAGAGAAAACATAGATGGCCTTCCCAATTATCTTTGAGACAAGCACAATCTTTGATACGATAAACTGCATAATCATTTTCAAATAATCAAATTCCACATATCAATTTGATAGAAAATACTTATAGCACCTACTTAGTGATTAGCTATGGATTTGGTCCGCATAGATCATTACAACAGATTAGTATGGCGAACCCGAGTTGGGGTGATCAAATGCAGTGTACAGGACAAAAAGCAGGTTGCTCGTATTATAAGAATAATCGATCCAAATGGCGATTCTTACATGCATAAGAAATTTGCCAATCTACCATGTAGAATAAACAAATTGTTTGACCTTTCTTTTGCCCGATCCACGTAAAGTAGCTATGTACTTAATGAATTGATGATACCGAAATAAGGTTGGTGTAGTATTTAATCATCACTACTCTTGATTTTTCTAAATTGTAAACACAAACAAAAAATGTTTGTTTGCAAATACTCCTCATTAATATTCTTGAGAAAAAGTAATAATCGAGGATAGTGCATCCACAATTGGTATTGGTCACATTTATAGCACCAAATCCTTTGGTCACATTTACAAAGACCAAATCCTTCCCCCACGAGTAACAAAAAGATGAAACAAATCCTTCCCCACGAGTAACAAAAAGCTGCATTGCAACCGATAAGAACCAGCATTGGCAGCCGAGACAAACTGGCCGCGGTGGTTCCTCACCGACTGCGCTGACAATCGCGCATCAGACCAAGATAAGCTCCAGGGAACACATCCTGCACTCCAATCATCAAATCGAATCAAGAAGGGGAAGGGGAAGAGAAGATGGTATGCACTCCGATCATCAAATCGAATCATGAAGGGGAAGGGGAAGAGAAGATGATGCAAATGAGGAACTAGAGAAGGGGATCTGGAGGAGGCTTTTGAATCGCCACCAAAGATTGGAGGAGCACACGCAGAGCGGGCGGCGGTGGCGCGTGCAAGCTTAGTCGCCATTCCTTTCTCCGGAATTCATAGCAGGAGCTGCCGATTGAGTCACGGGCGCGCATGGGATCCTGCTAGCTAAGTGACTATGACCCTCGGGAACATCCAGGCGGTGGCGGTGACCAGATGGGGTGAGTGGAGCATGGTGGTGCCGGTTGGACCCGAGGGGGAGGCAAGGTGAGGTATGGGTAGGTCGGCCGCCCCAGGTTCGGCGAGCTCGCTGATGCCGAACCCAGCAGCAACCATCCGTGCCAACCCTTAGTTGGGCCTTCAAGACCGAGGCCACGGCTAGTAGCGACGGTGAGCCGAGGGGTGAGGGGAAAACGGTCTTTGGGAGAGCCCTCGGTGGCGGCGTAAGCAAGATAGCGGAGGAGGACGGCGCAGTGAAAGCGAGCTCGGGCGACGTGGGCGGAAGTAACCCTACAGACTCCCACGACCCACCGAGGCGAGAAGGAGGCGGCGAGCTGGTCTCATGGGGCGGGGGCGGCGGCGAGCTGGGCTCATGAAGCGGGGGCAGGGGTAGCGGCGAGCTGGGCTCGTGCGGCTCGTGCGGCGGCGATCTGGGCTCGTGCGGCGGCGATCTGGGTTCTTGCGATGGCAGCGGATAGAAGAAATCGGCGCCTCCCACGATCTACGAATATTGGAACGGAAAAAATATAATAAATAGGAGGTGGGTGCGGGAGAGAAAAAAACGGGAACACGGGGCCAGCGGCCAGCCGATGGGTTGGCTCGGGTAGCGATTAATATTCAGTACCCAGGTACAATATAGAAATACTATATATATATATATATATATATATATATATATATATATATATATATATATACTGTTTTGCTATAATGCACCTGGGTGCAATCTGTGTATAGAATGCACCCAGACCAACCGGCGTGCCTTGTCTGGGCAACCGGCCCAACTAACCCACTAATCAGGCTGGGCCACACACCTCTATCCTCTCTCACACCAACACCGCCCCACCAGGCAGCGAGGCAGGCACACAGCGAGCGTGCGAACGAGTTGCAATTTGTGTACGATGAAAGTTGCAATCGGTTGAAGGGATGAGTTGCAATTTATGTATGATTTGAAGATGCAATCCACCGTGTGGACCGAAGTTAGAACTTGTATACAAACGAAGTCGCAAATCACCGTCCGTCCGAGGCGATTATGATGGCCGACCTAACCGAATGCAATCTGGCCTACCACCAAGGTTGTAATTTGTGTCTGACGGAAGTTGCAATCGGTTGAAGGATTAGTTGCAATTTGTGTACATTGAAGATGCAATCGGTTGTTGCCGAGAGTTGAACCCCGGTATACAAACGGAGCTGCAACCAATTTGTCAGAGGCGATTGAACCAGCCTACCACCAAGGTTGCAATTTGTGTACGATAAAAATTGCAATCGGTTGAAGGGATGAGTTCTTGGTGAGGGGTGGTGCAGGGCTGTGAAAGCGCCTTGGGGCCTCGGGATATACAAGCCTTGCTGGTCAAGCAGGTCGGACTCGCAGCAGATGCGGCTCAAGGCGCCAGCGCTCCACGCGTCTCGTGGCTGGGTGCATTTGCTATACAGAATGCACCCATGTGTATTTTAGCCTCGTCCTATATATATATATATATATATATATATATATATGCTATTCTACATCTTAGTTGTAGAATAATATTATTTCTGCGCCATGGACCAACCCACCGACCCAACCAGCTCCCTAGAGCCCACGGCGCGCAACCAACTCAGCCTGGTTCGACCCGCCTGCAGCAAACCGCCCGCCCCCTCGCACGCACTTCCTCTCGTATCTAGCAGCATTGTTCACCGAATCCGTTTTTCTCTCCTCCTATCTCTCTCACTGTTCACCGAGTGCTATGGCCGCAGCCGGAGAGGCTCATTATTTTTTTTCTCTCCAGCTCCTGTTCCGGCTCCTGCGAGCTACAGTGCGCTACATTGTGGGAGCCGGCGCCGGCGGGAGCCCGGCCAAACGGGCTCGGATCCCTCTCCTTCGCACGCGGTGGAACGTCACACTGCGAAAAGGGCAAAAGGAAACGTCGTGCTGTCCACGCGGGCCCCAGTCGCACCCACGTCTCCCACCCGCGCGGACACAGTCTGACTCGGCGTTGCGGCCCCCACACGCACATCCGAACCAGCTCCGTCCACCTGAAACCCCCCTGCTGCATGTCGTTTTGTTTAGATTTTTTGCATGTCGCTTGTTGCATGTGTCTACGTATAGACATGCATGCATATTAAATTGAAATCATTTTTTACATTAAACTAAATTCATCAAGTATTTTGTCGGTATATTTAAGTTTTGGGTTATTTGAATTGGTACCATTACAATTCTCAGAACTTTGAGATGTACCATTAAAATTCACCTATTCTAAAATTTGTCACTACAATTATTCTTCTATCTGATACTTGCCATTTTCAATGTCTTCTGGGTGTCTATGCCCATTGTCAGGCTGTATACGTGTACACATCTTCCGTATGGACCAAAACACCCCCGACTGCTTCTCTCCCTCCACTCACCGACGGATTCCCCTTCAACTCCAGCAAGCCCATCCACGCCATCGGATCTCGTCCGCTGGGATCTGCCGCCGCCGGATCCATGCCGCTCGCCTCCTCAACCAGATCCGCTCGCCATCGGGGAGGAGGGTGCCGGATCTGCTGCCGGGAAGGAGGTGGGGGCCGGATCTGCTGCCGCGAAGGAGGTGGGGGCCAGATCTGCCGCGTGTGGGACGAGGTGGGGGCGGATCCACTTGAGGGGGCGAGTGGGGCAGATCCTGGGGGGGAGGAGGGCGGGCACGATCCATCACTGGGGAGGAGGTTGGGGCCGCCTTCCTGGCGGCCGGGAGGTGGGCAGGCGGATCCACCACCGTGGAGGAGGTGGTGGCGGTTCCACTATCGGGAGGAGGAGGGGCCGGATCGCTTGCCCCGAGAGGGAGGTGGCGGGTTCCACCACCGGGGGAGGAGGAGGGCCGAATCCGCCGCCTGTGGGAGGAGGTGGTGGCGGATCCAGTGCCCCCCCGCCAGCCCGCTGCCCGAGCGCGCAGGCGCGCCATCTGCAGTGGTCAAGCCGCGCCGCCTTTGGTGGGAGTGAAAGGGAGGAGGGTGCCGCCGTGGTTTGAGGGAGGAAGGGCACCGCCATGGTGTGGGAACGAGGAGGAGCGCCGATGTGGTTGGAGGGAGAGGGAGGAGTGGCTGGTGTGTGTGAGAGAGAGGAGTGAGAGAGAGAGGCGTCGATCGAGCTGAGGGAGGAGTGGCCGGTGTGTGAAAGAGAATCTAACGTGTGGGGCCCACATGTCAGTGAGTGGAGGGAGAGAAGCAGCCAGGGGTGTTTTGGACCATACGGAAGATGTGTACACGTATACGGCCTGACAGTGGGTCCAGACATCCGGAAGACAGAGAAAATGACAAGTATCAGGTAGAAGAAGAATTGTAATGGCAAATTTCAGAATAGGTGAATTTTAATGGTACATCTCAAAGTTCTGAGAATTGTAATGGTACCGATCCAAATAACCCTTAAGTTTTTGTCACTAGCTTGGTATAGCTAATATTATAACTTCAGTAGTTGCTAGGACCTTTGAGTAGTTGTCAGTATCTTCAAGTATTTGTCAGTATCTTCAAGTATTTTGTCAATATTTCCTGTGAGTAGCTTAGTACAGTCCGTACTATAACATCAGTAGTTATCAGTATCTTCAAATATTTTATCAGTATTTTTGTTTGTAGCTTGGTACAGCCGGTACTATAACTTCAGTAGTTGCTACTACCTTTAAGTAGTTGTCAAAATCTTTAAGTATTTTGTCAGTATCTAAGTATTTTTGCTAGTAATTTTTTCAGTGGCTTGGTATAGCCGGTACTGTAACTTCAGTAGTTGTCAGTATCTTAAAGTATTTTATCAGTATCTTCAAGTATTTGTCAGTATCTTCAAGTATTTTGTTAGTATTTTCTGTGAGTAGCTTGGTACATTCAGTACTATGACATCAATAGTTAACAGTGGCCCCGTTCGCTTGTCTTAAATTTGGCTTATTCGACTTGTTTTTTTCAGTCGGAACAGTGTTTTTCTCTCATAACAATTCAGCCTAAACAGTGTTTTTCAGTCAGTTTCACCCAAAGTTCAGACCAGCGAACGGGGCCACTAATCTTCAAGTATTTTTGTCTGTAGCTTGGTACAGCCGGTACTATAACTTCAGTGTCTAGTACCTTTAAGTAGTTGTCAGTATCCTCAAGTATTTTTGTTAGTATCTAAGTTTTTTTTCCAGTAATTTTTTCAGTAGCTTGGTACAGCCGGTACTATAACTTCAGTAGTTGTCAGTATCTTCATGTATTTTGTTAGTATTTATTTATCAGTAGCTTGGTACAGTCCATACTATAACTTCAGTAGTTGCTATTACCTTTAAGTAGTTATCAGTATCTTCAAGTATTTTGCCAGTAGCTTGGTATAGCCGGTACTATAACTTCAGTAGTTGCTCGTCAACGGTATTTTCCTTCAATAGATATGAATAATAATGTTTCAGTAACAAGACTCCAAGGTTATTAGCTTCAGTATTCCACATGATTGCATGGTTGTTAGCTTCAGTATTCCTCAGTATGTTTTTTTTAACTGATTCAGCAATGCTTAGAATTATTAAACAGTTCAGTGAACAATGACATGATCCTTTGCAATCTATTACACAATTCAGTACCCCAAGCAAATCCAGCAGAGCAGACAACCTCTGATCCAACTAATTGCTCACCATGCCTTTTCTGAATCTCCTCAAATGGGTTTCGTACAGACCGAGCATGTAATTGCTCCAATGATTTCTCTCGTTAGTGGTGGTTCAGACTCAGGCACATTTGCGTAGCGCACATCTGCACAGCCTTTGCAGCAGCATCGTAGCGGACATGTCGGTGGGTTGTGGCTGTCGTCGACTTCGCGTGCTGCTGCTCGCTGAACACCTACGAGTCTACGACGGGTTGTCCATCTCCTTCCCGGTCGCTACTGAGGCCGCAACGCTCGTCATCTCGCACTATCGTTCGTCGATGCAAGCTCGTCGTTCTCGCATGCGGCCATGGCGGGCGGGGCGCGCAGGCGCAGTGCCGGTCCTGGATTTTAAGGGTCCTCACGCGATTTCGCCGCAACGGTCCTTCTTAACCATATATAAAATCTTATAATATATAGGCGCTAATTTTATTTATAAAACGAAAGTAAATTCAATAACATATTTTTAATTTAACATGTCTGATAATTATCGAGGAACAATGTAGATTAAGCAATACATTTGTAGATGTATGATAATTATCGAGGAACAATATAGATTAAAAAAGCAATATATTCGTTTTCTTTTCTCACCCATGACAAATGTTTTTTAGGTAACATACTAAAATTCTAACACCTAAATTAGAAGAAAAATATGACTATATGGGTACAAAGTACTAGAAATCTGAAATACTATACAAATAATTAATTTAGATTAAAAATAAAAAGAAAAAATTACTTTAGGCCTAAACAACTGATCGGTAATCGTAATTCATAAGAACCCAAGAATCAAGATGTTGTCGTCGTGGAGCCCTGCCTGGTCGTCGTCCTCGTGCGCCGTGTCCGTGTCTCCGGTAGTCTAACTCTTCGCGACGGCGTGGCTTGCCAGTTCCGCATGTGTAAGGCGCACGTCGCGAACTCACGATCAGAGTGTGCTGTGTACAGCGTGACTCCTCGCCTCATCTCTACCCGAGGGCCGTGGGAAAAGGAAATTTGGAAAGAAATGCCGATGTTGTCTTTTTGGGCCGTCTGACCAGTTCTATGTCTCTCTTCTTATTAGTTTGCTAATGCATAATAGACTATTAGACCTGGTGGTTTGTATACCTGGGCTTAGGCCCCTCCTCCGGTTGGGCCCTCGGCCATCGCACCTCGTGCCCTACCCTTAGGGCCAGCACTGCGCAGGCGGGGGATGTTAGGATCATGAAATACCTCTGTTAAGTAGTGTCGAGGGAGCTCACGCGGTGGAGTCCAGCGTGGTGGAGATGTCCAGTGGCGACGGCGGAGTCGGTAGGGCTTCCCGTCGCTGGCAGCACTTTCTTTGGATCGGGTTAGGTTTCTCTGTGGGTGGTTACAGCGGCTCCGGTCAACCTCGTAGTCCGAGCTTCGATCCCCATTTTTTTTTATAGTGCTGTGCGACAGGGGCCCACCAACCATATTAGGGTTGAGCGCCCTCGATCAGAGCGCAGATCCAAGGGCCCTGGGCCTATTGGTGGAGATCAACTAACATTCTCTCCCTTGATCTCACTACCATCTTTCATATCATTTACTTTTGTTCATTCCATTACAGATTAGTGCATAGAGCATGTTTTATCGTCACGGTCAATTGCCGATAGATTTAACAGATACAACACACCACTCTGTTCTGAAATAGATACTTCACTTTGGGCCTTCTTTTGTCCATGAATTTTAGGCTTTCCTTAAACCCATGCTAGCTACATGTTCTCTGAACACGTTGGGTGGTAAGCCTTTTATAAGCGGATCCGCGAGCATTTTTTCTGTACTTATATGCTCAAGGCTTATGACATGATCCCGGACTTTATCTTTCACAACATAATACTTTATGTCAAAGTGTTTGACAACACCATTTGACTTATTGTTGTGAGCATACTGTACTGCCGAATTATCATCGCAGTATTACTTAAGTGGTCTATAGATGTCGTCAACCACCTTCAAACCGGGTATGAACTTTTTTAGCCAGTTCACCTTCCCTGTTGCTTCATAACACGCTACAAACCGTCATACATTGTAGACGATGTAGTGACGGTTTGCTTTGAGCTTTTCCATGAAATAGCTCTCCTTGCGAAAATGAATACATATCCAGACGTGAATTTTCTATCATCTCCCGCATAATCAGAATCTGAATATCCCACTGTATGGAGTGAATCAGATCTTCTATATTTCATCATGAGGCCTTTCGTTCCTTGCAAATAACGCAAGACTTTCGTTACCACTTTCTAGTGTTCTGTTTCCAGGATTGCTCTAGAATTTGCCAAGTAACCCGGTAACAAATATCAAGTCAGGGCGTGTACATACTTGAACATATTGCAAGCTTCCGACAACTGAAGCATATGGAACCACTTTCATTTGATCGATCTCATATTGATTCCTGGGGCATTTAAAATCCCCATATCTGTCGCCCTTGACTATAGAAGCAGGTGAGGGACTACATTTATGCATACAGAATTTCTTTAAGATCTTTTCTATGTATGCCTTTTGTGACAGTCCTTATACCCCTTTACTTCTATCTCGGTGACTCTCGATCCCTAGAACAAACAAAGGTTCACCAAGATCTTTCATATCAAATTTTAACAAAACCTCTTTGTCTCCAGCAGTAGACTGACATCACTACTAGCACGTAAGATATCATCCACATACAAGACAAGGAAGATAAACTTTCCATTCTCAAACTTTCTATAGACATAATTGTCCTCTATATTCTCTTTAAACCCGAAATTCTTTATTGTATGATCAAACTTCAAGTACCACTGTCTTGAAGCTTGTTTTAATCCATAAATGGATTTCTTTAGGCGGCATCCCATTTTTCTTTTCCTTCCATGACAAAACCCTTCGGTTGTGCCATGTAAACATTTTCCTCCAAGTCCCCGTTGAGAAATGTCGTCTTTACATCCATCTGATATAATTCTAAATCGTAATGTGCCACTAATGCCATTATGATTCTGAAGGAATCCTTACATGAGACTGGAGAAAAGGTCTCATTGTAATCAATCTATTCTCTTTGCGTAAAGCCTTTTGCCACAAGTTGTACTTTATATCTCTCTATATTCCTTTGAGAGTCAAGTTTTGTTTTGTAGACCCATTTACAGCCTACTATTTTGGCTCCTTTAGGAATTATCTTCAAGTCCCAAACTTTATTGGCATTCATAGATTTCATTTCATCTTCCATGGCCTCAAGCCACTTTGATGAATGATCACTTTTCATGGCTTATTCAAATGAGGTGGGATCATCCTCCATTTGAAATTTCTCAGTGTTGTATACTTTATTGTCAGTAGGAATAGCTGATTTTCTAACTATTTGAGACCTTCTAGAGGCCTCCATATTTGGCACATCTTCTGTTTGAGGATGTTGTTGCTCCTCCTCATGTGTGGTAATAGGTTCTATAGGATCCTGAAGAACAGGTTCCTTATCATCATTCATTGTTGCCACAGGTGGAATAACAACAGGTGCTGGCACCACATTATCTAACACTATTGGTGCAGCGACAGCAAGTAGTGAGAAAAATGGCTCATGAATCATTGGAGTGGGCGCATACACCCATTTCTATTCAAGGTCAATTTCTTGAGCTACCATACTCCCCCTCATCAATTCATCCTCTAGGAAGACAGCGTATCTCGTTTCCACAAACTTTGTATGTCTCTCTGGACAGTAGAAACGAAAACCTTTTGACTTTTCTAGGTAGCTAATGAAATGGCAACTCACTATTTTGGGATCTAGCTTCCCAATGTTTAGGTTAAATACTTTAGCCTCAGCAGGACTCCCCCCCACACGTAAGTAGTTTAGTGAGGGTACTCTTCCTGTCCATAACTTATATGGTGTTTTGGGCACCGACTTACTTGGTACTCTATTGAGAATATGAATGGCGGTTTTTCACGACTCCATCCATAGGCTCAACTGTAAGGTGGAGTAACTTATCATACTGCGCACCATATCTATCAGGGTACGATTGCGTCTTTCAGCTACTCCATTCTGCTGAGGTTCGCCCGGTGCAGTATCCTAGGCTACTTTGCCATTCTCCTGTAAAACCTTGCAAAAGGTTCAGGAATATAGCCATATGGGGTATGCCGACCATAGTACTCACCCACGGTCGGACCTGACTATCTTAATCTTTAAATTACATTGAATTTCAACTTTTACCTTAAATATCTACATTTATCCAATGCTTCTGTTCATTCTTTGATTGAATAAATGTAGATATAATGGGAGTAATCATATGTGAATATTATGAACGAATTATTACCACCCACACTCTTTATAGCAAACTGACCACAGATATCTGTGCGAATAATCTATAAAATTTCTGCGCTTTGTTTGGCATCTTTCTTAATTTTCTTTACATACTTTCCTTTTATGCATTCTCTGCATTGTTTTAAATCTAAGAGCTCCAATGGAGGAAGAATATTATTCTTAACTAGTCTTTCTATTCTCCCCCTCGAAATATGGCCTAAACGATAGTGCCATAATTTCGACAACGCATCGTGAGCTCTCTTATGCCAACATTTCCAGAGTAACTCTCTGTTACCAGCTACTTTATCAGTTAGGTAGTATATGTCTTTGAAGAGCCAGTGAACTGACTCTTTATTCTATCGAGGTACTCGGTGACCGTGTCATACTCTGGGATTGAGCCCACAATTATTGGCTCAATCGTGTTCTTTATCACAGCCAAACATTTCTTGTTGGTAGTGACCCACTTCCTATGTACAAAGATTTTAACTAATTTTTCGCCATGTTTTTTAGCTGTACTTTTCGATGAACGAATAATATTTTTCTCTCATAACACATCAACATCAGCATCAACAGCAGCCAAAATTTTCAGCTATACGAACATGATCTTTATTTTTGAGATCATGAAAAAACATAGCAAAACGGACGGTAGTATGTTGCAGGCTAATTATTGTTTGTGAAATGTTGTCAGCTTTTTAATTACCGAAAAACCAGGTGGGAAAATGAATTTGCGGCGTGAGCATAAAGTTGCAGGCTTACCAAAGCCTCCTCCAAAGTTCAAGTGTATCGCCCTGTTTGTTTGGTTTATAGGTCGTATTTTTTCAGCTAACGAATATTATTTTTTCTCACAACAAATTAATCAATAGTATTTTCAGCCATAACTTATCCGCCAAACAAACAGGCCATATGCTTTTCACAAGAAACGCTGCTTCGTTCTCACCTCTTGTCGTTTCACTTCTGTTAAAGAATCGCATAATGCACACTCGCAGTATGCAAACATCTCTGAGGCTTGCATCTTGATTCTTGTACGGAGTACTCGTATTTTTGGATATCTGCAGCTTAAACTACAATCGGTCAAAAAAAAAAACCAAACTGTATGCTTTGCATTTTTTATTCTTTATAAGCAATATAAATATAGTACGACCTCTCATCGTACAAAGACATTTTTACTGGGCCCCCAACTGACATGTGGGTCCCCTTGTGTTCGTGTGGTCCTGGTCCATGCGAGAACCTCCCTACCAGCAGACATTCCGTTTTCTACTCCTCGGCCTTCCGTTTCTCTTCTGTTGCGTTCCGGACTTGAGCCGGCCATTTCATAGCCCTCGGCTGGCGTCCGCACCCGCAACAGCCGTCACGCACTTCACTCCAGCAGCCCCTCCTGCTCTGCCTGCGTCGCAGCCAGTGGCTTAGCGGCTGCGCTCGTCATCCGTGCTCCCGTGCCCTGCCTGTCTCGTCTTGTCCTCACTCTCTCAGTCTCTCTCACTCCTCCCCTCTCCGGCTCTGACGTCTGACCTCTCCTCCCCAACGGTGAGGCCCCGGCCGTGCAGCCCATCCACGCATTACCGTTGCGAGTGCGGACGCCGAGGGCTAGAAGTGGCGCCGGTGCCAGGGCTCGGCGCTTGGTCGGCAATGGCGGGGCGGCTTATGCTGGCGCTCCCTATCCTCCTCTTCTTATTGCTAGTCGGTGAGTTGCAAGTAGCCTGTCTTTCTTCAATGTTACGACCCTTCAGCTTCAGTTGCGCACTTGTTAGTGTTGTTAGCAATGCGTGGACGGCGAGATGCCTTGCTTGCTCGAGGAAAAGGACACGATTCGATTCTTCTTGCTCTTTGGTCTTGATGTTCTGCTGCGTGTTCTTGAGCATTTTTAGGGGATGTTCCATTTCATTGCTTCCTCCCTTTTTTGAATCTACATCCCTGCACCATATTCTTTTCTTTCCATCGAAAACCCAGAACCGAAGATTTATCGCTGTATTTACAAAAAAGAAAAGAAAAAAGAAAAGAACTTTTAAAGCCCAATCACTGCATTTTCTCTGTTCGCGTTGGTGGTAATCAAAACAGTACATGCGCAATCGCAGGGCAATGCCACGGCGGCAAGATTGGCGTCTACTACGGCCGCAACGCCGACGACCTGCCGGCGCCGGACAAGGTGGCGCAGCTAATCCAGCAACAGTCCATCAAGTACGTGCGCATCTACGACAGCAACATCGACGTCATCAAGGCCTTCGCCAACACCGGCGTCGAGCTCATGGTCGGCGTACTGAGCCGGACCGCCATCGCCAAAACCGCGTACGCCTCCTCCTGGGGCCATGGGCCGCCACCACCGTCCGTCGCAGATCTCGGTGGGGTAGGGGCGCCGCGTACTACGGAGCGGAGATGAGGGGAGGATCACTGGCGCTGGTGCGGGTGACGGCGAGGCTGCGGGTGCTGGCGCCGGTGGCGCGCGGCTAGGGCCGTGGCAGCCCACGTCGGCGAAGGATCCCACGCGCGAAGTGATACCGGCGGCTTCAACAGAGGCGGCCCGATGTTTCTTTTTTTCGCGGAAGAGAGGAAAATAGGGGAACGAGGATGTGAATCGAACCTTCGCCGCCTGAGCGCCGCGCCGGGTGCGGGTGCGGGGAGGAGCGTTTACGCGTTGAAGTGTGTGTGGGTGACCATCAAATCTGGTTAAGGCGTTTGATTAACCCAATTTATGTATGTATTTTTTTTTGGTGCGTAATGATCGGAGGCTTTCAGCGGGTAATGTTTTTTTGGGTGCGTAATGATCGGAGGCTTTCAGCGGGTAATGTTTTTGTGGGTGCGTAATGATCGGAGGCTTTCAGCGGATAATGTTTTGTGGGGGAGCTAGTATAGTTTCGACTAGGACGTTATAGTAGAGATTTAGAGCGCTGCCCGCCCGCCGCAACAGTGATTGCTCCGTAACCGTAAGCTACGGTGGTTTCTGATCCGCAACCGTAAAAGTGCCCCGCCTGAGATCTCGCAACAGCGATCCCACAACCGTAACTGTGAAGTCGGACAAGATCTCCCACGACCGTAAAGTCAGCTGGACCAGTTTTTTTTATTGCCTCTCATCTGGGTACAGCTGTAGCATCTATTTGTACACACGCACGTTTACTCAACACACACGCACACTACTCACCACCCTAGGCATTCGGTTAACCGAAACCGTTCGGTTCCGTTCCTCGGTTCTTTATAAAATTCGGTTAGCATAAAACTGGAACCGATCGGTTAGTTAGAAAACTTGGAACCGAGAAAATTTGGTCTTGGTTAGTTCGGTTTGGTTTCGGTTAGAACCGAACTAATCCGAGCCATACATTACATCAGTGACACAGAATGGAAGAAAAGGAGAAAAATGAAAACCGAGCCATACATTACATCAGCCATACAACTCGGTTCTTTTGCTATTGGGTCAATATGTACTGATTCGGTTCTTCGGTTAACCGAGGTCCGGAACCGAATTACCCGATATTATTTTGGTCCCTGAGAACTGGGAACCGAACTAGGAACCGAAATTTTCGGTTTCGGTTATTTCGGTTCGGTTCTCGGTTATTTTTGCCCAGGGTTACTATTCACACCACCCGTGTACAAACAAATCTATAGCTACACTCAGATCTGAAGACCGCGTCCTTTTTATATCACCGAAATCCACTTGACTTTGTAGACGATGGGCATGTCACGATCTCATTGTGCCATCACGCGAGAGAGACGAGGTGCTGCACAGCACACACCTGATTATTTACGGGGGAAAACCCCGGTGAGGGACGTGAGCTGTTCCAGGGATCCAACCCACGAGCGGTTGCTCCACCACCGGGAGACTCAACCAACCCTAAAGGCGTAATTTCTGGCTGCATGCCGACACTCAGTTTCCTTCCTCCAACCGTAATTTCTTTCCCATACTCCACCCGTAATTTTTGGCTGGCTGCATGGCGAACCTCAGTTTCCCTTTCGTCCCAACCGTAATTTCCGTGCATGCATGTCTCTACTACCGCAAAGAAGCACAGATTTTCCTCCTGAATTAACCGTAAATGAGTATAATAAGGAAGTTAATGATTTGTTTATTTCTAACTTCGAATGGATACGGAAGGAGCAAATTTCCCTCCCCAATTGAACGTAAATGCCTATACAATTAAGGAAGTTAATGATTTGTTTCTATGGATACGCAAAGAGTTACGTGGAATGGTTCTTCGTGAACTAATAATAAAAAATTAAGAGTATTTATTTTATAAAATAAAATTCAGTAAACAATGGAACTTCTTGGTAGTAAACAATGGAACTTCTGAACCTTTGCAATAGTAATAATCCTTTCGGAAGATGCTCAAATAGTATGATTTGATTTTGCGAACATGGTTAGTGAATCAAATCACTGAATAAAGTAGATTCATGTACACCGTGAACACATACACCATGAATAGAATTACATAGGACACAAGCAGAGCTGCGCATTGGCACGACACTACAAATTGCTTGCCGTCGGCGATGGTGGCACCATCCAGCAGCTTGGTTGGCTCCTTGTCGTTGCGTGGCATGACACGGATCTTCTTGTCCCTCGGAGCGTTCACGGCAAACTAGACCTGTTGATGCATTGGGGAGAAACAGACAGATAAGTTTGCTTCTTCAGTTGTGGTATTTTTTGAGCATACAAGACAAAATTCTAGAAACCTATATGGTATACAATAGTTAAAGTTCAACATTACTACTTGGCAAATTACAGGATACAAGTATAGGTATTATTCGAGCAATTAATCGAGAGAGAGGAATTATTCTGGGCATTTTAATCCAGGAGACGACTCAGATTCATTTACCTCAGATTTCTATAGTAGTTTATGTACTAAATTACTACAGTTGGTAAGTTACATAATGCAAAGAGGTAATAGTTGAACAACTAATCGAGTGGGGTAATCATGGGCATTTTCAAAATTACAGCGCAACTAATCCAGGGGATGACTGGATTCAGATTTAGGAACAGTTGCAATAGTAGTTGTAGTGGTAATAGCATTAGGAGTAGCAGCAGCAACAGTAGTAGTAGCAGCAGAAGTTGTAGTAGGAGTAATTATTTGAATTTGGGCTACACTTGTTTGAATCAGTTACTACTAATTGTTTGAAACAGGGAGCGATTGCACTACTTTATTCTGCAATAGTGTTCATGAAAGCGCAACATGCTGCATACCTCGTCGGCGTCTTCTACATCAGATCAGAACCAGCCTACATAATAACAATAAAAAGCCTTCAGAAAAATTAAAAGGCAACTACCTTTATCCAAGAATTAAAAGGCATGCTAAGATGGTACTAATTGGGTTGCATACTACTATAAATAGCGACAGAACAAATGAACGGCTGCACCAACAGACAGATGAGACACAAAATACTACTAATACAGTCTAGAAAAGTAAATTAGTACCAGGAACTGAAATATGACTTCATCTTAGCTACCCATAATAGCAGAGACTCTGCATAGCTGTGCGTGTGTGGTAATCAGTTGGGAGGAAATTACCTCTAGAAAAGTAATTGTCTTACAGGCTCCTGCTACAAGAGAGTATTTTTTATATGTATGTATGAAAGAAAGAGAACCAGTCTGAAATTACTTCTATTGAGCTGATTTCTCTAATAGTAGTAATTTTTTTGTAGAGCTCCTTTCAATACAAGTAATTGTCTTATAATCGGGACAATAGCTAGTAGTAAATCTCTAGTTTAAATTATCAGTACAATGTCTACATTCCCACGCCACATTGCTTGTACCACCAGATACAAAGATTTGTAATATAAGATAGTTATGTGAATACACAATATTTAAAATTACTATTAACAAATGGTAAATATTACTACTAGACGTAGTGTGCTGCAAAGTAGGTGTGGTGTAAAATGATTATAGTGAAAAGAAAATATTGACAATTACTACTAATGCAGTATCGGCAGTATCAGCAGCCATACTACTAATACTACTATAATACAAAGTGAAGAGACCGAATGGCATGTGTCATACTGTAAGACAAATCCATCAATACTACTAATGCCATGTCAGAATACTACTACCACTATTAATGCCATGTTTTCCAATGAAGTATTTGATTACTACTAAAACTACTAATACAAAGTAGTATTCATTATGCAAGAATGTGTCAGAGGTAAGTCTACTATGTTAAAAAAATACTACTATACAACAAAAACTACTGCTAACTTAAAAATGGTTTGCAGCTAGTCCAAAATGAATCTGTCGCTCATAAACAAATCATATACATCTATTACTACCAATTTCTACAGCTTTCTTTACGAAATTCAAGAGGTAATGGGCCGCGCGGGGGAGGTGGGCCGCCGGCATCGATTGTAAGGAAGCTCTGGTCGTTACCTGCCACCTGCTGGAGACGCATGGATGCTGGCTGTCGTCTACCGCCGTGTCAAGCAGCTCTGGCCTCTGATGTCTTTGGCTGACTGAAATACAGATAATCAAGAAAGACACTAGTCAGTAATCTCATTAAATTAAAATCGAGACTCACATTTCACTAAAAAACACGGAACAGAACTCATGAGTGGACAAACAATTCTGAAATTGAAAAATGACGACGGGGAGGCAGCAGTACACTGACGGAAACAAATTTCAATTCAGAAATGAGGGTAGAGGCAGCGGGAGATCGACTGACGGAAACAAATTTCAGATTAAAAAAACGAAGGTGCAGACATTGTGTGTGTCATTGACGGTGGCGAGCGTGGGTGCTGCCGCCGGATCGACAGCAGGCTTTAGGTGTGGTGGCGAAGAAGGTCTGTCGCTGTTGGTGGTGGGGGAGGAAAGCCGCTGCCGCCGTTGGGAGGGAAGAGGTCGCCGTTGCCGGTGAGAAAGGGGCGTCGCACGCCGGGGGGAACACGCCACCTCCAGGACCGTAGCGTCCCCAAGTGGATCTACCGTCGCAGTGGACGGATCCAGAGCCCGAGGGGCGGGTGCCCGCCGCTGCTGGGAGGAAGGCTGCCGCCACAAGAGGCAGCTGGCCATCGTCGCCGGCGCCACGGGAGGCCGGATCCGGTAGGGAAAGGGGTTGCCGCTGGGTGGGATGGAGAGCGCGCCGCCGCCGCCGGGTGGGATGGATCTCGCTTCGTCATCCATGGATCCACCACTGCTACCGCTGTCGGGTGGGAGATGGCCGCCGCAGTCACCGTCGTGGTGGGGGATTTTTTTTTATTTTTAACATTTTTTTAAACTATTTTTAAATTTAACACTGTTTTTTTTTCAAAACTAATACTTTTGTCCGCGCCTATTGCCATGGCGCGACGGGAGGATGACTTGGCGAAGATCGGGACGCTGACCGGTGACGTGGCAGGGTCTGCCGCGCCACTGATCTTGGCGCGGCAGTGACGCGCCTTGATCGGTGGCGCGACAGAGCCGGCTAAAAGGCCCACGGCCCATGTCCCGCCCGCCGCGTCCACCCTCCTACCTGCCGCGCCTGCTCGCCGCGCCACGCACGCTGCCCGCCGCTCCCGCCGCGCCACCCGCCACGCACGCCGCCCGTCGCCACGCACATCGCTTCACGCGCTCGCCATGACGCTTGGCGCGCCTCACTATCAAGGCGCTGATCGCGATTGCCGCCCTCACTGTCATATTGTGTACACCGCTCCCAAGCGTGCCATACGCCCTTCTCTCTATCCCATGTCCACCCGCCGCCGCCGCCGCGAGGACGAGCTCCGCTGCCACGAGGTACGCCCCTAGTGAGTCTAGTTATACATTAGTTGTTGTAGTTAGCCTGGTATAGATGTTAATATTAGATTAGTTAGTATAGTTATAGTTAGAATAGGTATTAATATTACTATGGACATTACGTACGACGATTTCGACGAATTGATGAAGTTTCTTGAAATGCTTTTGTAGATGGATTGTTGTGTTAGAGTTTTATACGGAGGAAGTGTTAGGAGAGAAGATGGTATGTTTGATGATATGGAAAAAGAATTGGAATAGTTTGATGAACCTCCTAGTTTCAACGACCTTTGTGTCCGTTTGAATGCAAAGTTTGACGGTGATTTCACACTGAAGGGGAGGTTTGATACTGGGAAGACTAGGGCACACTATGTCCTCATGCCCTTGCGCGACCCTACTCACTAGTCCCGCTACACTAGGGTGCTCCAAGTTTCTAATGTGCCCATAGCTGAGGTGGTGGTGGAGAATGGGTACAAGATGCAGGGTGTCCAGGATGGACCATCCATTGACGTTGTTGGATGCAATGAACAAGAATTCGGGGTCGAAAGGGAAGCAGCTCAGGCTAACATGGATTTGGATGGTCAGTTGACGTAGGAGCAGTTTTATTCAAGTTAAGTAGGTTGTATAAGCAATGATTTCGATGTGAACGAGTTCGAACTAGAAGAGGAGGAGCAGGAGGAGGAGGACAGGATCGGTGATGTAGTTAGTAGTGATTCGAACGATTCAGATGGTGACCAGGGAGACAGACATGCTATGCTCATACCGGTTGATGTCATGCCAGTACCTGTTCATGGTATGCCATCACCAATACCAACTGAGGTTTTACATGCTATCCAGGCTTAGGGTAGACTAGTCACATGTTTGCCAGCAGATGATACCCCCTATGATTCATGGAGCAGAATTAGCGAAGTGCAGCGGTATGTTCCACCACCACCTTACACAACGACTAAGCTTGAGCAACTAAGGTCAATGAACGTACCTTTTAGGGGCGTTCCGAACTATAGGGATGTCAGCATGACGGATATGGCAGTTTGTGACACCGGTCTTCAGATGTGTAGGAAATCATTGTATGACCATGAGAAAGAAACACTTAGGAAGGGGATGATATTTAATACAATGTCAGAGATGGAGCTCTTCCTTCAGGACTATGCTGTATATCACCATAGAGTCTGTACAACGTCACTCATTCGGACCAGCATTAAGGTACCATGTGATATGCAAAAATAGTTGTATGTGGAGGTTAAATGCACGAAAGAGATAGAGTGATGGTAAGTGGAGGATAAGTAAAGTTGTCGAACCCCACACTTGCCTAACAAATAGGAGGAAGGAAAATCATCAGCAACTCACTACACATTACCTTGCCTGTCGTATATTGACATTTCAGTGTCTTCTTTACAATAGTCCATATCTGGATTCGTTAAGTACGATGTGAAGTACGGAAAGGCTTGGCGTGCTAAGCAAATTGCCCTGGTGATTCGTTGGGGTAGTTAGGAGGAAGCGTACAATGGGGTGCCCCGCATCTTATGTGCAATGCATTACTACAACCTTGGCTTGAAATGGTTTGTGGACACCGGAGGGATGTGTTTTCGGGACCCGTTGAGGCATGTCCTCTATCGTGTGTTCTAGTCGTTTGTGTAAACGAAACATGCATTCCAGTTTTGTCGGGCAGTCATACTTGTTGATGGTACTTTCCTGACAGGAAAGTATCGGGGCACCTTGATAATGGTTGCTGCTGTTGATCCTGAGGACCATATAGTACCCATGGCATTTGCTTTGGCAGAGGGAGAGAATAATGAATCGTGGTCATGGTTCATGCGGCTTCTACTTGTACAAGTGCTTGGCCCATCTCGCGCTATATGTTTGATCTCAGACCATCACTCAGGGCTTCTTAATGCTGTAACTGAGCATATAGATGGGTTCCCGCCTCTAGTGCATAGATGGTGCATGAGACACTTTGTCGCTAATTTTTGGCGGCGTTAGAGGAAGCAGGAGGTATGTGACAAGGTAAATGCTTTATGTTGTGTACGTACAGAGCACCAGTTCAAAGACACAAAGAGAGAACTAGACAAGATGATAAATAAAGCGAGAAAGGCCTAGTTAGAGGTGTAGATGGAACAGTAGGCTCAGTGGGCATTAGAATATAACGAGGGGGTTTTAGGTATGGCATCATGACCACTAACTCCTCAGAGTCCTTGAACCGTGTATTCACCGAAGTTCGATTGTTGCCTATGTCTGGAATTGTTGAGTTCTCCTTTCATAAGTGCAACGAATATTTTGTCAAGAGGTGAGAACTTGCGTAGAGGAATATAGCTGAGTAGGGATGTTTTGGAAAGGGCAGAGCAGAACATTTGAAGGAGGCTGAGGAATTGGCCAAGCAGCACACCACGGAGCCATATGGACCTCGTCGCCATATCTTTAGTGTATGGGGCAAGGGTGGCACAAGCTTGGGCGGCAAACATTATGGTGGACGAAACTACTGAGTTGATCTTGAAAAGGTAGAGTGCAGTTGCAACGTCCCTCAGATCATGCATGCCCCTTGCTCTCATATGATCACGGCCTGCAGGGTTCACGGGTACAACTATGAGGATCTGCCATATATGTCACCCTTGTATCTATGTTTGAACATCGTTAGTATTTAGGATATGAGCTTCGAGCCATACCTTGACCCAACACAGTGGCCACCTTATAATGGTTATGACTACGTGCCGCATCCGGATCTAATGAAGGTAGGGAAGGGTAGGAGGAAGAAGAAGCGACTCAAGGGGGACATGGACGCTATGAGAGGGTACGACGAAGACATGTACGAAGGGGGAGACTTCAACGAGACCCGTGGCAGGAATCTTTGCTCCGTTTGCAAAGTCTCTGGTCACAAGGCTAGCATACATAGAAGATGAGGGCATTAGGTGCTTTCATATTGTTAATGTTACTTTGAATATATACATGTACTTTCATATTGTGTTCGTATTGCATAACAAGTAGTTCAAATTTTGCAATGCTACATAATGTTAATTTGAATATTGTTAATTTGAATACTCTAATCCTTTGTTTATTAATTTGTAACAGGATGGCCCCTCCCACGCAGCACCAGTTGTACCCCTTTCTTGAGGTGGAGTACGATGACCCACACCGAGCACATTTCTTGACTGACACTGACGCAGAGGTGCCCTTGCCCCACACCGACGTTGGCTACACTCCCACTGTGCTGCCTACAAATCCGAAGAGGCAGAGGGATACTTACACTCCTGGGACTTAGTTGGTTATGTCGAACTTATGTTGAACGAATATTATCGTCCAAAACTTGCAGACTCATGAACCAATGAAAATGTTATGTGGCAACTTGTCAACTTCCGCACGGACTCCATTTATTTGCTTCATATTCGTTTCAATGCGTCGCGGCAGCACTTATAGCTGTTTACAGCACCGACAGCATCTCCCGTTCAATTGGAATTGAAGCTGGTCGGCTGCTGTCTGCGTCTAGGTCCTGCCGCACCGTGGGCCTACACAACAAAATTCCAACATAATATTAGTAACCTAGTAATACAAATGAAGAAAAAAAAATATACGGAAATAATTACTTACATTAAAACGACTGTATATGTAGAAGCAATGAGTCGCTGTGTCTATATGTCTCGATTGAAACACGTCGGTCGAACGACCACAGTCATAGTTAGGGATAGAGAGCTCAGGAGGGACGGTGTTTACACCAAAATTTGGAAGGAATCTCGAAGGGACTTAAAAGCTCCCAAGATCATGTCATCAAGGAAGCAATTGCGTGCATATCGGAATTAGCTGATTTGAATGCAGCACTGGAATTGACTTTCTTCAGGTAACGCCAGCAGATGACGGCGAAGGCTACGATTGGCGCCAGGACAATGCTTGTTGGACTCTACAAAAAGGGAAAGATTATAATCCAAGTTATCTTAAATTAGGAATGTTTTCTCGTAGGACCAAAGATTGTGATGAGTCATGCTTAGATAGGAGTCATGAGTAGGTTTCAGGTATAAATACCAAACCCCGGCTATTGTAAAAGACACAATCAATCTAATACAAGTTATTTACTTTTTCGGCTCTAGCCACCCCTTAGGAGTAGGAGTAGAGTAGATCTCGGTGAGTTCTTCAGCAAGTACATTTGCATCAATCTGGTCGACCTCCACTGCTTGTCTGTAACTACTGTCATGGCTTATATCTCTGTTCGTACGGCTGCATCGATCCGGCCGACCTCCACTGCTCGAACTAGATTAAGGTCAAGTTATCGGCTCTATCTAAGGGTGGCGTTTCTTCGGATAGATTCATTAAGTTACCGATATTGCTTATTGCTTCCATTGTTTATTTAATTACAGCAATATCACTTCGCCCGATTGGGATTGATCTAGATCGGCCTTACATCTTCGTTAACCCATCGTTTGTTAATCTAAACTGTTTTAATCTGCACTTTAAACGATGAGTTATGTTTTATCGGCTGTTTTATGTCAATCTTGATCGTGCATAGCGTGTGGTTAAGGCGCGTTTGATCTTGAGTAGATCTATTGGCTAGCTGTCAATATTTTACCACCGATAGCCTGCCACGGGGTTACCTGGGACAGTATGTTCGGGCTTCAGCGTATGTGGAACTCGACGGTGAACGCAAGAGACAGTCGATTTATCCTGGTTCAGGCCCTCGACTGTGGTCGAGTAA
This sequence comes from Miscanthus lutarioriparius, assembly GCA_904845875.1. Taxonomy (NCBI): domain Eukaryota; kingdom Viridiplantae; phylum Streptophyta; class Magnoliopsida; order Poales; family Poaceae; genus Miscanthus; species Miscanthus lutarioriparius. Next base: position 93,028,494 of record CAJGYO010000007.1, read on the forward strand.
TAGCCCTACGTCCAGTCGGCGTTAGCCTTTGCGTTGTATTGATTGTGTGTTGTTGTGTTGTCTGGTCGTCCTCCCGTCTCTAGGGACCCCGCCCTCCTTTATATAGTCAGGAGATCAGAGTCCTAGTCGGTTTACAATGAGAGTTCCTAATAGGATTACAGAATACTACTACTACTAGGATTACATGGGAAGAATCCTAGCTGGACTAGATCTTCTCCCTTCCCGACGGGGTATCCGGTGGGTCCCGCATTGACACTAGCGAAACTGTTCCATGGCCCGTTATCACGGCCCGTGTGATTCTGCCTCATACCTCACTGTTAGCACCGTGGAGCGGAGGTCGTTATTTGGTAGATCTGTTCCTGAGAGGGCACGACCTTAACTGTACGTTATGCCTGAATCGACTGTTTTAGCCGATATTGAGCGCTTTCATGAACGGTTCGCACCACGAGATCGTTGAAGTAGCGATAGGTTGAAAGATGTGTTGGCCCCATGATCTTATTATTGTATTACGACCTGCATGATTCTGCCTCATGCCCCACTGATATTAGTAATAAGTTAGGGTCGTCGAGTCTATTGTTGTTTCTACGGCCTGCATGATTCTGCCTCATGCCCCACTGGTCACAACGATAGATGAGATCTAATATGTTTATTAGATTTATCTCTATTAAATGGTTGAATGATGATGAATTGTTTCTTTCATAAAAAGAGGTTCGGTTACTTGAAGTCATTGGCTTAGCATGAACTAATTACTATTGATATCTTTTTGCCAGTGACCAGTATTTGTTTAAATAATAATATTCATAATGATAACCGATTCTTCTTACATAACCCCATGAGTTTTAACCAATTTATTCTTATGAATATGCTGGAATCGGCTATTTAGTCGATCTCCTTTCATATCGGCTCTCAGAGCCACACATTCAGGACTATCTGGCAACACCGGTATGTTCCGCCCTTAATTACTGATAAGCTTTCTCTTCTTGTCAATTGTAGGGTCAAATTGACTGGCATATCTCTGGAGGAGTGCGCAGGATCGACCACCCTTGCGTTAAAGCTAGGCGGATCTCTAGCTCCATCGAGACCCTTTTGGCTTGCTACGTGCTTCCTTGGCACGGGACGAAATTTCATGTCGACACGCATTTCTTGCACGTCCGGTGGGACCCCACAATCGTCATGGCGGTTCACAACAACAACGACATCCTTATGCTGCAATATGAAGATCTACCTGATGGGGATATGGGTATCATCAGCAAAGCTATAGAAGAGTTTCAGAACAAGTGTTTGTTGTCCTACACCAAAACATGTGACAACACAACTGTTTAGAAATTTCCACTATCAAGAGTTCTACTACACGGGCAGACGGATACAACTAAAGATGAAGACAGACATTGCTTTATGGAAGTTGTAGACAAATCTGTTCGTGATGCCATATCAAGCCATAACGAAGCTTTCTTGGACATATTCCACAACGCTATGAGAGAGGCGATTCATGGGTTTCCAGTTGGTCAAGGTGGGCCGGCTTATTACAACATTCTAAATCCGTCGACCAAGGGACTAATCAAGTCGGTACCAGCCATCAAGAAGCAGCACTAGCTGGTAATAGTGATGTCCAGGCAGTTCTAGGTTCATCTGAACAAACTCAAGGGACTACCGCAAATTAGATACAGTACAATCCTGGACCGTCAGTATAGCATGTGCAATAGCCGGCGGGGCAAAGTCAGAACCAGGTGATCAATTTTGGCACATCAGGCCACATACCGTCGTCGGCTAAAAAAATAGCACCATCAATTCAAAGGATCCATAGAGATATAGATCCTTATGTCTACAATCAGAGACTTCAAGCAGCAAGCCAGCAAAGAATCCAGCAGATCGAGATTCCATAAGGGTATCACTATGGCATGGATTATAACACCCTTCACATGATGCCAAATCCAGGATATCATGGCACACGGGATTTCAATCCGTAGATGGGTCAGCAGGTGCAGAGGAATCTAAATCTGCAAGCTGATGAATTTTTGCTGAGGGTGACTGGAATGATGAAAAATCAGTTTGGTCTGAAGCCAAAAGGGTTGACCTTTTCATACAAGCGCCCATATCCAGAATGGTATGATTTGGTCGCTCTTCCCACAAATTACAGGCTCCTAGAATTCGCTAAGTTCACTAGCCAAGACAGTACAAGCACAATAGAATATATCAGTCGGTATCTTACATAATTGGGCGAAGCATCAGTTGAGGATGCCCATCGAGTTCGTTTCTTCTCCTTGTCCTTATTAGGGCCAGCCTTCACTTGGTTTTCATCACTACCAGTCAATTCCATTACCAATTGAGCTGACCTAGAGAAGAAGTTTCATAGATATTTTTACACTAGGACTAGAGAAAAGAAGATTATCAATCTGACAACTATAAGACAGAAGACCAATGAATCGGACACTGAATTTCTTCAGAGGTTCCAAGAAAACAGGAACTTGTGCTTCTCCTTAAATTTGGCTGATGATCAACTAGCTGCTTTAGCTGTTCAAGGAATGCTGCCAATGTGGAAAGAAAAGCTGCTGGGACAAGAATTTGACAACTTGGGTCAATTGGCTCAATGAGTGGCAGCGCTCAATATCCAATTCCAGAGTATGCGTAGAGATACCCGATTCCAGAAGAGTACCACAGTAGCCAAAGCTTATGATCCATACTCAGTCGATGATGGCTATGAAGATGAAGAAGAAGAGGTTGCTGCGGCTGAATGGAATTGGGAGCAAGAAGACAGTGATGGTGCCAAATCCTTAGGGAAGAGGAGTCGAGGAGAGCTATGACTTTGATGTCACCTAATTAGATAAGCTCTTTGATTTCTTGCTTGAGAAAGGGTAGATCAAGTTGCTCGATGGTCATGCCATGTTGCCCCTGATCAGTTAAAGAATAAGAAGTTTTGCAAGTTCTATAATGCTACTTCTCATTCCACTAATGAATGTAGAATCTTCAGGTAGCATATATAGAGGGCTATTCAGCAGGGGAGGCTCAAATTTGATACGCCTTGGAAGATGAACGTTGATGATAATCCTTTCCCAGGAGAACAAAACATGGTTGATGCTGGACTACTCAAAGGAAAGACTAAGGTCCTAACGTCAACCAAATCAAAGGAAGCTGGGACAGTCGATCCCAAGATGCAAATATCGGCTGATGAGTACAGAGAGATTAGGAGACGTCGTGCCAAGCAAAAGAGCCAATACGAGCAGGGGGAGACATCAAAAGTAGGGACGACAAAACTATGAGTTACATTTTGGATTCTGTTGAATAAATAGCAGTGGCAGAAGAAAAAAGATTATTAGTGTTGGTTAAAGGATCAAGCATACCAGCATCAACTAAAAGAAGAGAGGTATGAAAAGAGACAAGCCGAATTATATTAGAATTGTCCTTTCTTCGGACATTGCTGGAATGAAGGTTTGAAGTTGTCTACCAGACATGACTGTCCAGAATGCAACAATCAATATCGGGAGTTTAGGCAGTCTTAAACCAACCGCTGGTCTATCCATGCTCAAGGTGCATATCATCATAATAACATGGATCGACGCTTAAAAAATAAAAGTGTTCATGATCGGCTTGGAAAAGAGTTGTTGATCAGGACTGGGCTGATTATGAAGATGAAATCAACGAAAGAAAATATGTTTGGTAGGAAGGCCAGTGGTGCCTAGGAGGTTTAACAAGAAGCTAGAAGAGAAGGGTGCAATGCCTAAGGAATAAAGAGATGGAACAGGCTCAGGCATCCGGTAAACCTCAAATATGGCGTACCAAGCAAACAGTCGATAGAAAGCAACCATCGGCTAATATTCAAATGGCTTTTCTGTTGCCATCAGAATTCAGAGTCAGTGGTGAAAGCCAACAGCCGATCCAAGTAGTCGGCTTTGAAAATTTGTATTAATGGATAATCCAATAGATGGTACAGATGGCAAACTAGGACATGGCTTCATGTCGGTTGATGAATTGGAAGAAGTAGATATTGGTCCTGGAGATAGACCTAGGCCGACGTACGTAAGTGCTAAGTTGGATCTAGAGTATAAGCGGAAATTAATTGATTTATTAAAGGAATTTAAAGACTGCTTTACTTGGGAATACTATGAGATGTCTGGTTTAGACCGGTCAATTGTTGAACATCGGTTGCCAATCAAACCTGGATATCGGCCGTTTAAACAAGCTCCAAGGAGATTCAACCCGAATGTACTCGATGATATAAAAAAGGAGACTGAAAGGTTACTGGAAGCAAAATTTATCCGGCCATGCTGATATGCAGAGTGGATATCGAATGTTGTCCCTATATATAAGAAGAATGAAAAATTGAAAGTTTGCATCGATTTCAGGGATCTGAACAAAGCCACACCCATGGATGGTTATCCAATGCCGATAGCTGATATGGTAGTAGATGCAGCAACCGAGCACAAGGTTATTAGCTTCATGGACGGTAATGCAGGATTCAACCAAATTTTCATGGCTAAGGAAGACATAGCAAAGACCGCTTTTAGGTGCCCCGGCGCAATTGGTCTGTTCGAGTGGGTTGTGATGACCTTTGGTCTAAAGAATGTCGGTGTAACTTATCAAAGGGCAATGAATTATATTTTCCATAAGTTGATCGGTAGGATTGTTGAAATCTACATCGATGATGTGATGATAAAATCCAAAGGGTACGAAGAGCACCTGGCTGACTTGCGTGAGACCTTGGAATGCACAAGAAAGCATGGTTTAAAGATGAATCCTAATAAGTGTACTTTTGGAGTATCAGCTAGACAATTTTTAGGATTCATGGTCCACGAGAGGGGAATCAAAGTTGGTCAGAAAAGCATGAAAGCAATTGATGAGGTAGCTCCCCCAACTACCAAAACAGAGTTGCAATCTCTGCTTGGTAAGATCAATTTCATCAGAAGATTCATTTCAAATTTGTCGGAAAGGATCCTGCTGTTTTCTCCCTTGTTGAAGCTGAAAAATGATCAAGAATTCAAGTGGGGTGACATACAACAAAGGGCGTTTGAGGAGATAAAAGAATATATGAAGTGTCCACCTGTGCTGGTCCCTCCTCAGCAAGGTAAGCCTTTTAAGTTGTACATATCGGCTGATGATAAGACAATTGGATCAGCCTTGATGCAAGAATTTGAAGGAAAAGAGAGAGTTGTTTTCTATCTGAGTATAAGACTACTGGATCCAGAGATGAGATATTCTCCCACCGAAAAATTATACTTGTGCTTATATTTCTCTTACACTAAATTGCGACACTACTTATTATCGACCGAGTGTACAGTTGTTTCCAAGGCTGATGTGGTTAAGCACATGTTATCAATGCCAATACTGAATGGAAGAGTGGGAAAGTGAATTCTTGCGTTATCAGAATTTGACTTGAAGTATGAATCGGCTAAAGCAGTCAAAGGACAAGTAATGGCCGATTTTGTCACCCAGCATCATAAGCTAAGCATTGGTTATATAGAGCTGATGCCTTAAACGTTATTCTTTGATGGGTCATCTTGCAAACAAGGTGGTGGCATTGGTATTGTTATTTTTTCACCTCGAAGAGTAAGTTTTGAGTTTGCTCTTCCAAGTGAGCCAATGATTACTAACAATCAAGCGAGTACGAAGCTATTCTCAAAGGACTTCAACTTCTTCATGAAGTAAAGGCCAAAGCAATTGAAGTATTTGGAGATTCACAGTTAATTATTAATTAGTTGATCGGCCTATATGAGTGCAAAGAAGAGATTTTGAAAGGATACTATGATGAGTGCCAAAAGTTACTCAAGGGGTTTCTTCATATCTCTTTCCAACATATTCCGAGAGCACAAAACCAAGAAGCTAACCGTCTAGCTCAAAGTGCATCAGGATATCGAGTGTTTCAAGAAGTCTTGAATAGTGAAACCTCAAGTGATGATTGAGAGTCGAAATAGCCGACTACCTTAGAGATCCGTCTCAAAAAGTTACCAGAAAGCTAAGGTATAAATCGACTAAATATGTTTTGTTAGATGACCAGTTATATTATAAAACAGTCGATGGGGTGTTGCTCAAATGCTTAAACCAAGAAGAAGCTAAGGTATTGATGGGCGAGGTGCATGAAGGGATATGTGGAGCTCATCAATCGACTTATAAGATGAAATGGATTATCCGTAGAACTGGATATTTTTGGCCAACAATGTTGGAAGACTGTTTTGAATATTACAAGAGGTGCCAGGACTGTCAATATTTTTGTAATGTCCAGAGATCGCCTGCATTGGCCATGAATCCAATAATCAAGCCATGGCCGTTTTGAGGTTGGGGAATTGATTTAATTGGCCAGATTTTTTGGCCTTCAAGCAAAGGACATAAGTTCATATTGGTAGCGATAGATTATTTCACTAAATGGGTTGAGGCAATTCCTTTAAAGACGGTAACCTCAAAGAACATGATTGATTTTGTTAGGGAACACATTGTGTATCGTTTTGGGCTTCCTCAAACTATAACTACAGATCGAGGAACAATGTTCACATTAGAAGAGTTTGGGGATTTTGCTGCCAGTATGGGAATCAAGCTACTGAATTCCTCTCCTTACTATGCTCAGGCTAATGGCCAGGCAGAGGTGTCCAACTAGATTATGATTAAGCTAATCAAGAAAAAGATCGAGGAATAGCCAAGGAAGTGTCATTCGACGCTAAATGAGGCACTGTGGGCATATAGGATGGCCAGCCATGGATCAATTAAAACGTCGCCCTATGAACTTGTGTATGGCCATAATGCAGTTCTTCCTTAGGAAGTTCAGACTGGATCGAGGCGCGTCACATTGCAGAATGATTTGTCAGCCGAAGTCTACAGGAATATTATGATAGACAATTTGGAGGACTTGAGTTGCCTTTGGATGCGTGCTCTTGAAAACATCGAAGCCAATAAACTGAGGGTTGTGAAATATTACAATAAAAGGGTCAAGATTAAGCAATTCTCTGAAGGAGACTTGGTCTGGAAAGTGAAATTGCCGATCGGGTCAAAGGACAACAAATTCGGCAAATGGTCACCTAACTGGGAAGGACCTTATCGGATCAAACATTGTGCGCCTGGTAATGCTTATATTTTGGAAACACTGAAAGGAAAGGAAGAATTTGGCCAAGCAATCAATGGGAAATATTTAAAGAAATATTATCCTAGCGTTTGGATCAATACTTAACAAGCGATTTGTTCGGTCAATAGCTTTAATAGCCGATATTAGAAAGGTATCGCCTCCAGTGCAAAAATGAACCCAAAGGGGTAAGAGCCGGTACGATGTGTATCTCATATAGAAGCAAAACAAACACGGACAGAGTGATGTGTATGAAGCATGAAACAAAGGAAAATCACTCAAGACGAGGAAGTTGTTTGCTAAACGTCACCTATTACAAGCTACGGGTTGGAAAACACCTTGCCTACTATATCATCGGCCAGGGTTTTGAAGGCTACAGAGTTGGCGGTGCTCATGAGGTCCTCAACCAAGCACTCATGCTCCCCAGGGTACGCCGTGTCCGGAAAACCATGGGGAAGAAGCCAAAGATTATGGCCAGAACAGGCTTGTGCAGCAGCAAGCGCCATGGCAGCACCATGACGAATGCCATGAAGAGCGACCTCCCTGACATGATTCAGGATGTCATGCAAGTGAACCACTAGAACAGCGCCCCTGGCATTGACAAATCCTGCTGCGTGATCCGCAGTTGATCGAAGATGCTCCAACTGAGCAGTTAGATCTAAAAAGATTTAAGGAAAGAGTGATCAGAAATCTTGAGGGCAAAATTAAGAAACAAAGGTTATGACATGATATCTCACCCATGATTCTAACCTTGGCCTTGGCCAACCTATCCTCCACTGAATCAGCCTCAGGAGGTGATCGACATCGAACCGTGGCTAGAGTCAATTCTACAAGAGAGAGGCATTCGGCAAGACTCTAGCCATGCTGATCAATGAAGGCAAGGAGATCGTCGTTGTTTATCCGCCTCCTTTGGTAACAAGGGAGCTAACGATGAAGAGGACTTAAAAGGCCAAACAGAGTCGACCCTATCCCCCGAGGCAGTGGGGGCATCATGAGTTATACCCTCCCGACGATGAAGGCGCTGCAACGATGATGCAGGTCTGTTGAGGGCCTTTTCAGCAAACCTCTTGCTGTTCTCCATAACCTCAAAACCTATGGAAAAGTAAGAACTATGCTAAAGATGTGAAAGATTTTGAAACGAAGCGAGCTATTTTTTGATCCCCAGCCATGTCCCGTATATATAGCCTAGGAAGGCGGGGAGAGAGATTTCACCGAGAATGTGGAAATGAAACCAGATACGGAAACAAATCGATGCTTCAGAAATTCAAGGGACAGGTAACGAGGAGGTGACGAGTTCGGACTTATTGCTTTCCCAAGTTGCAGAATATCATGGGATGCATACAAAAGATTTACATTGACTAGCAATCAGCCCAAGATTACTTTGGATTGAAGGAAGTTCGAATCCCTACAGGGCCAAAGGTTATTATGAAATGAGTCACATCGGCCCGTTATGAAAATTATGACGAAAAAGCTGCCTACCCAACAGATACCCTGCTGATTTCTCGGTGACTGGGAAACCGCTGGAAAGAAGATTGTGGCTTTCCCAATGGGCATTTGATCGAGCGAACAAGGGGAAGGTGTCCACACATTTTACCCCTTGCAAACACTAGAACAGCTCTGCGAGCATGGATAGAAGACCCAGGCGATGTCACAAGGGTTCTTCTAACCGCAGTAATTGATTCTCTTGCTTGATAAGGTGCTAAGATGAGCGACACAATCACCCTATGCACAAGAATTCTTCTAACCACTTAAGATCTTCATAGCAAGAGAATGAACCATGGAGGGTCTGGCAGAACTAGAAGCGCTCGAGGGAGCAGATGGAAGAAAAACATGGCTAGATTGTTGAGTTGCTCTCACCAGGGTCGGATAGACATTTTATAGCCGGCCCAGAAAGATGAATCCAAGTGCCCGTGAAGCAGTGACGCTCTTGTAAAAGTTTTGAGGCATAGGCTCATGAGCTGACGTAGGCGACGACAAACAGTAGACCCCAGATCAAGATTCTCTACCCGTGACTACGGACCAATCAGGGATAGAAACATGATAATTTTGGAATAAAATTACTTTTATCCCAAAATTGGGGGGCATGTGTTTACACCAAAATTTGGAAGGAATCTCGCAGAGACTTAAAAGCTTCCCAAGATCATGTCATCAAGGAAGCAATTGCGTGCAGATCGGAATTAGCTGATTCAAATGCAGCACCGGAATCGGCTTTCTTCAGGTAACGCCAGCAGATGACGGCGAAGGCTATGATTGGTGCCAAGACAAAGCATGTTGGACTCTACAAAAACGGAAAGATTAGAGTCCAAGTTATGTTAAATTAGGAATGTTTTCTTATAAGACCAAACATTGTGATGAGTCATGCTTAGATAGGAGTCATGCGTAGGTTCCGGGTATAAATACCAAACCCTAGCTATTGTGAAAGACACAATCAATCCAATACAAGTTATTTACTTTTTCTGCTCTGGCCACCCCTTAGGAGTAGGAGTAGAGTAGATCTCGGTGAGTTCTTTAGCAAGTATGGCTGCATCGATCCGGTCGACCCCCACTGCTTGTGTGTAACTACCGTCATGGCTTATACCTCTGTTCGTATGGCTGCATCGATCCGGTCGACCTCCACTGTGACTCTGGTATGAGTTAGTTATCGACTCCTGTCTAGTTCAAGTACGGCTGCATCGATCCGGTCGACCTCCACTGCTCGAACTAGATTAAGGTCAAGTTATTAGCTCTATCTAGGGGTGGCGTTCCTTTGGATAGATTCATTAAGTTACCGATATTGCTTATTGCTTCCATTGTTTATTTAATTATAGCAATATCACTTCGCCCGATTGGGATTGATCTAGATCGGCCTTACATCTTCGTTAACCCATCATTTGTTAATATAAACTGATTTAATCTTCACTTTAAACGATGAGTTATGTTTTATCGGCTGTTTTATGTCAATCTTGATCGTGCATAGCGTGCGGTTAAGGCGCGTTTGATCTTGAGTAGATCTATTGGCTAGCGAAACTATTCCATGGCCCGTTATCACGGCCTATGTGATTCTACCTCACACCCCACTATTAGCACCGTGGAGCGGACGTCGTTATTTGGTAGATATGTTACTGAAGAGGGCACGACCTTAACTGTGCGTTATGCCTGAATCGGCTGTTTTAGCCGATATCGAGCGCTTTCACGAACGGTTCGCATCATGAGATCATTAAAGTAGCGATAGGTTGAAAGATGATCTTATTATTGCATTACGGCCTGCATGATTCTGCCTCATGCCCCACTGATATTAGTAATAAGTTAGGGTCGTCGAGTCTATTGTTGTTTCTACGGCCTGCACGATTCTGCCTCATGCTCCACTGGTCACAACGATAGATGAGGTCTAATATGTTTATTAGATTTATCTCTATTAAATGGTTGAATGATGATGAATTGATTCTTTCATAAAAAGAGGTTCGGTTACTTGCAGTCATTAGCTTAGCATGAACTAATTACTGTTGATATCTTTTTGCCAGTGACCAATATTTGTTTGAATAATGATATTCATAATAGTAACCGATTCTTTTTACACAACCCCATGAGCTTTAACCGATTTATTCTTACAAATATGCTGGAATCGGCTATTTAGTCGATCTCCTTTCATATCGGCTCTCAAAGCCGCACATTCGGGACTGTCTGGCAACACTAGCATGTTTCGCCCTTAATTACTGATAAACTTTCTCTCCTTGTCAACTGCAGGGTCAAATTGACTGGCACGTCTCGGGTGGAGTATGCAGGATCAACCACACTTTCGCTGAAGCTAGGCGGATCTCCAGCTCCATCGAGCGGACCCTTCTGGCTTGCTACGTGTGTCCTCGTCACGGGACGAAATTCCGTGTCGACAAATGGGGACATCTTTGCAAGACTTGTTGGGGTACAATTCTCTAGGACGACCCCATTTTCACCACAACTGCTCCCGAAACATGTCTTCCATCTAATAAAATGGTTCAAATTAAACATCAATCAAAACAACGCAAATTAATGTAAAATATAATCATTTGCATTGCAATTCAAATAATATAACCAACACTTATAGCAACAAAAATATACATGGTAAACATACTTTTAACTAAATAATCAACCTTAACATTGACAAAATCAAACCATAGCCCATAGTTCCCAAACATAATTTTCCTCCTAACCTTAACTCCCATTCATAATATTTTAATCCACCATTCAAACAAAAATAAAAAGTGAGTTATTACCTTGAACGAGGCCGAGGAGGGAGGGAGGCGGCCGGGGAATGGAAGGGAAGGGAGCGAGGGAGGCGGCAACGGAGGGCATGGCGCCGACAGCACTTGGGAGTGGCGGGAGGGCGCGGCACAGCGGGCAGGTGGGTGGACGCACCGGGCAGACAAAACAAAGGTGCTGTGGGAGGCGGGTGGACGCGGCGGGTGCGGTGGGCAGGCGGGAATGGGCCGCGGGCCTTTTAGCCGGGTCTACCGCGCCACCGATTAGGGCGCGTCACTGCCGCGCTAAGATCGGTGGCGCGACAGACCCTACCACATCACCGGTGAGCGCCCCCAGTCTTCACCACGTCATCCTCCCACCACGCCCCCATGCATGGTGCGACACAGGCGTTTCACCGTGCCATGGCAATAGGCACGACCAAAAGTGTTTGTTGGTGCAGAAAGCGACCAATAAGTAAATATTTGTAGTTTTGTCGTACGTTGTGATCGGAGGTGGCCTAGCACTCAATGACACAGGGTTTATACTGGTTCAGGCAACGTGTCCTATGTCAAGTTTCAGTCGGTCGGTGACTTTATTCCTGAGCCTAGGTGCTCGAAGTTTGCAGTGGGGTTACAAACGAGAAGGAGGAAGAGGGGGGGTATAAGAGGTCTGGTCGGACTCCGGTTGGAAGGGCTGAGAGTGACAGGAGCGCCGCTATGAGCTAAGTGTTCAAGCGTGTGCTTGTGGTTCGAACCTGGTGGTTTTGTGGTTGTGAACTAGGGAACTTGATCGATCTAATGAATTTGACTGAGCTTAATGAACTTGGATGAACTGAGTTTTTTGGGAGAGAGCGCATCCCCTTTTATAGATGAAGGGGATGGCCTTACAAGTGAGAGGGAGAGAGTATGTATGCTTCTAAGCCTTATTGCCCACGCCGGTGGGTACAAGATAATGGTAGGCGCCCACAACACTGTTGGATGTTAGATGCATGTGGGAGGTTGTGTTGTCTTCTTTGGGTATGACAGACGTCGGCGCCCGCCACACTGGTGATACCCGGATGCTTGTGAGGGGTTTTACCATGTTCGCCTGGTACGGTAAATGCCGGCGCCCACAACACTGTCGATGCCCAGAGGCATGTGTGAAAACTCTAGTTTGGTTTTGGTAAATTGATGAAACCCTAAGTGCTAACCTAGTTCATCAAGTGATCATGAGATAGGTAGCACACTTCAAGTAGAGAAGCAAATGAAGATCATAACATGACAATGGTGATAGCATGGAGATGATCAAGGGCTTAAACTTGAAGAGAAGAAAGAGAAAAACAAAAAGCTCAAGGCAAAGGTATAACTTGTAGGAGCTATTTTATTTTGGTGATCAAGACACTTAGAGAGTGTGATCACATTTAGGTTTGATAGCCATACTATTAAGAGGGGTGAAACTCGTATCGGAATGCGGTTATCAAAGTGCCACTAGATGCTCTAACTCATTACATATGCATTTAGGATCTAGTGGAGTGCTAACACCCTTGATAATATTTGTGTAAATATGCTACCACATGTGCACAAGGTGTTTGTAGGGTTGAGATGGGTTTGGGTCCGGATGCAAAATTCTTGGTGGTTGGCACACTTGAGCAAGGGTGAAGAAGTAAGAGTTGAAATGGAGTTGATCGAAATGATGCTGGCGTCGGTCTACTGACCGGACGCTGGGTCACTCAACGACCGGACGCTGAAAGGCTGCGTCCGGTCGAGCTGTCAGATGGCATAGTGGCTAGGGTTGAGCATCGGACGCTGGCTGCGTCCGGTCAAGGTGGACCAGACGCGTCCTGTCGAAAAAACATGCCTCGGGGAGCTTACTGGAAACGACCGGACGCTGGGGCTTCAGCGTCCGGTCAGTTTTACCGGAGCGTCCGGTCAGCTTCGCAGCCGTTGAAATCTGATGAACAACGTTTGAAGCTAGTGACGCATGGCGTCCATCGGGCGACCGGACGCTGAGGGCCAGCGTCCAGTCAGTATGACCGGAGCGTCCGGTCAGAGCGCAGAGTACCCAGTGAAGGGGTACAACGGCTCTATTTCGTGGGGGCTTCTATTTAAGCCCCATGGCCGGCTGTGGCTCATATCTTTGGCCATTTTCATTGACATAGCAACCTTGTGAGCCTAGCCAAAGTTCTCCCACTCATTTCCATCATAGATTAAACATCTTTGTGAGATTGGGAGAGAATCCAAGTGCATTGCTTGAGTGGTTGCATCTAGAGGCACTTGGTGTTCGTGTTTCGCTGCGGATTTCGCTTGTTACTCTTGGTGGTTGCCGCCACCTAGACGGCTTGGAGCAGCAAGGATCGTTGAGTGGAGGAGGTGATTGTCTCCAACTCCGATCGTGGTGATTGTGAGGGGTTCTTGACCTTTCCCCGGTGGAGCGCCAAAAGGTACTCTAGTAAATTGCTTGTGGCTTGTGTGATCCTCATCTTGTGTTGGTTGTGCGGCACCCTATTGAGGGTTTGGCGAGTGATGCCAATCAGCGCGTGAACCTCCAAGTGAGTGAATCGCCACAACGAGGACTAGCTTGCTGGCAAGCAAGTGAACCTCGGTAAAAATCATTGTGTTCATCATTTGATTCCGAGGTGATTGGTCTACATTGGTATTCATTATTGTGATTGATAGGTTCCTACCACTACACGGCGGTATAACTCTCTTGCTCACTCTTACATTACCGCAAACTATTTATCAAGCTCTTTAGTGTAGCTAGTTGTGAGAGCTTGTTTGTTTGATTACTGTTGCTCTTTAGTTAGTCTTTGAGAGCACACTAATTTAGCTAAGTGTCATAGCTATTGTGTGGACATACACTATTCAAAATAGAATTGAGGTAGGTGGCTTGCATTTTAGTAGGCTAGCGCAACACTCGCTTCGCCGTAAAATTGTCTAACACATTTTGTTAAGTGTTGTTGTAGAATTTTATTAGGCTATTCACCCCCCCTCTAGCCATTAGGACCTTTCAATGTGGGGGGGGGGGGCTTACCGTATGGGAGTTAATGGCGCCCACAATACTGTAGGGGAAAATGTCAGCGCCTACAACACTGCTCGGGCTCTATTGTGCAAGGGAGGTTGTAGAATACTATTTCTACAGGTGTATAGAGTACGGTCCTCGGCATTGCGGTTTGACTTGTGCGTCCTGCCTACTTTCTTCGTCCGTTCCCTGGTGCTTATCGAGCGGGCGTCCCCAGTCGGTTAGTCCCAGTCAGCTCTGATCGCGCCAGTCGGAGAAGAGCGGTGAGCAGGGGTTTCCCGCATCTCTGGTCGGATACGCAGGTCAGAGTCAGAACTAGTGCTTTGGCCCGGCCTTTTGGTCAGAGAGGCCGTCCGGAGGTGGGCTGGAGGTCGAAGCGAGTGCTTCGGTTGAAGAGGTGGGCCGGAGTCAGAAACGGGTGCCGTTCCTCCTTGGCTAGGCCTTCTGGTCGGTGATTAGGTCACCCTTCTGGCCTATTGTTCAGGTACTTGGGCCGACCCATAAGTTGCACGCTGTTTGCAATGTTGCTTGCTGGGCTGAGCCTTTGTTGGGAAGGCGGTCCATGAGGGACCCTAGGTTTATGAATCCTATAGGAGCCCCCGAGCCCCCGGGTGATTCATGTAGAATCGTCTGGGGGATTTTTGCCTTGACGGCGGGTGCGCGCAAGCGCACCTACGGGTGTAGCCCCCGGACGATTCGGGCAGAATCGTTTGGGGGGTTTTTCGTGTTGCCAGCGGGGGAGGTTTTTGTTTTGTTGGTGGGTGTAGCCCCCGAGCCCCCGGGCGATTTGAGCATAATGTTCTAGGGGTGTTTGTCAGTGGGCATGTGTGCGTGTTTTTTAGTCGAAACGGAGTCGTCAACCAAGGCGTAGTAGCGTAGCCGTGGCATTTGTTTTTTAGGATCGGGTGAGACAGAGCTCGCGGATCCTGGCATTGGTGTGCGCCGTGGGATCAGGTGAGATGGGGCTCGCGGATCCTGGCGTCGGTGCGCATCGTGGGATTGTGCGAGGCAGTTAGTTTAGGGATTAGACGAGACAGAGCTCACGGGTCCTGGCGTCGGTGCGCGCCATAGGATTAGGCGAGTTGGAGTCGTGGATCCTGGCCTCGGTGCAGCCCGCGCAGCCGAGGCAGTTAGTTAGTTAGTTTAGGGATCGGGTGAGCCAGAGCTCATGGATCCTGATGGGGTGAGTTTAGGGTCGCAGACCCAGGCGTTTGGTGTGCAGTCGAAGCATAGCTGGATGGGGCGAGTTCGGGGTCATAGACCCAGGCATTTGGTGTGCAGTCAAAGTGTAGCCGGATGGGACGGGTTCAGGGTCACAGACCCAGGCGTTTGGTGTGCAGTCGAAGCATAGCCAAGGGATGGGGCGAGTTCAGGGTCGCAGACCCAGGTGTTTGGTGTCTTGAGCCCTTGAGCCCGTTGGGCTTTGGTAGGGGTCGGTTTTAGTTGTGTGCGTTACCCCATCCTTGGTTTCTCACAACCGGAGGGGCTGAGTTTTGTCGCTTGCCTCGACCGCTCGGGCTTGAGTGACGCACTCGGTGAGTTCGCTAATGGGTATGATCGAGTGGAATCCGGGTCCATCAATCTTGATGGGGTCGGCATAGCCCTCTTGTGACATTCCACTGCTCCTTTACCAACAACCCGACAGATGCCTAGGTCATTCCGAAGACCGACTCGGGTGGCCTAATGGCCTCCCCTCGATGGAGATTCTATGGGCTTGGCAGAGGCTTAGGATCGAACAAGAAGGTTGAGATGACCCTGTCTGCTTTGGGGCAGATGGGGCGAGGCCCGCATGGGGCTCATCTATGTTTTCTCCGCTAGCTCTATTTGACATGGGGCGGCCTCGAGCCCTTCATGGGCTGGCCTTCGAACCCTGGTCGGTCGTTGCTCATGTCAGATGAGGCAACTGCCGCTTCGTGACGCAACACGGAGCGTTGTGATGCATTTCGCTGCATGTGCGATGCTTAGTTCCTGAGCCCTAGGCGATTCAGGGCCTGAATTGTCCGGGGGCACGGGCGTATGGAATGAATGCTTGTATGGATGTATGAAATGATTATAAGGAAATAGCGGGGGTCGGTAGTGTTACCTTGATGACTCGAGTGACGGGGTTTGAAGAGCTCTAGTCGGAAATGTCCTACCGGGACTCGTGCTCGTCATTCATGACGGAGTCGGCATGGCCTACATGGGGCGTCCCTTTGCTCCTTACCTATCTCTTGGTATTTTTCCTGAGCCGTTTGATCGACTTTAGGAAGCCCTATGGTTTCTCCTGGCGGAGATCCCATGTTTTGGGTTTTTTCAAGTCCCGCCTAGGGAAGTGGAGAGCTGCCTATGTGCGGTGGCGCTTTGGTTCTTGCGCCCAGCGTGCGATAGTGGTGGACCATACCCAGGCCATGCCCCATCTGATCAGGCACCGTTCCATCGGGCAGGGCGCGTTTCATTGGTTAGGGCGCGTCCCATTGTATCTTATCTGCATTAAATGGAAAGGGAAAGGGTTGTTCGCTCTGTCGTTTTGACTTTCCTGATCGGCATGCCTTCCCCAACTGCTGCGCCCTTTTCCTTAGGTAGGAGAAGGGAGAGGGTTTTAGCCTCGTTCCTTTGCCTATTCCCCATCTACTGCCTCCTCTCATCTTCCTTCTTGCCGAGAGCGTCTTTGAGAGCCGCGGTGGTTCCTAGGAGAGAAAAGGGGGGAGCGAGGGAGAGGAAAAAACTCACAAATCCTTCCACGAACCCAGAGCGAGATGTTGGACTAGAGGTCATCCATTGTGAGGGAGTTGGTGCTGAAGGCCTTTGCTGTGAAGGGGTTTCTGTCATTGAAGGAGGTGGCGCACTGGAGGGCTCTCGAGAGGGAGGAGTTCCCGCAACCTCGGCCTGGCGAGGTGGTTTCTTTTCTTGCCTTCCATGAGCACAGGTTAGGGTTCCCTATGCATTGGTTCCTGCACGGGCTCCTCAACGAGTGGGGTTTGAAGCTGTAGCACCTCAATCCGACGGGGGTGCTACATATCACCGACTTTGTCACCGTCTGCGAGGCCTTCCTCGGGATGGAGCCACACGTGGACTTCTTCCGGTGACTGTTCTCTAGGCGAGCTTTGCCAGTGGGGAATCTGCCCAAGGTCGCGCCAGTGGGGGACTTCGCCCTATAGAGAAAACCGAGCATGGGAGGATCGTATCCCGCGTACATCCCCTGTGACTCTAATTGTGGGTGGCACGGGGAGTGGTTTTATATTAGGAACCCGGTGGAGGCGCCATTCACGTCGTTCACAGGCGGGAGGCCAGAGAAGCGGGATAGTTTGTCGTGGGGCCCGTCCTGTCGGGAGAAGAAGAAGGTGGAGATCATCGAGGAGGAGCTCCAAAAGCTCGTGCGGCGCGGCCTTGACAGGGCACGAGTGTTCCACACCCTCTATCACCACCGGGTTGCTCTGTTGGCGGACAGGACACGGCCGATGTGGAGGTATGGTGGCCCATCGGACCCTAATCATGCATCGCCGGAGGAGCTACCGAATGACGAGGTCTGGAGTCACCTCGACCGGGTGCTGCAGCTGAAGCCCAAAGAGAGGGTCGATGGAAAGCCCAGACCTCAACGCCTCGGTGGTGTCCAAACTGGTATGCTCTCCTCTCTTTACTTCATGTTCGTTTCCTCTCTAGTTTCCTGCTTTTTTGATTTCGAGTCACCTATTTTTGTAGGGACTTGATGCTTACAGGTCCTGGCCACATCTCCCAAAGGGGCTAGAGGGCGTGGCTCAGCGGCTGCCTAGAAGGAGGCGGCTGATGCCAGGAAGAAGAAGAAAGCCGAGGTGGTTCATCGGAAGTATAAGAAGGAGAAAGAGATCGCCCGATGCATGAAGGCTAGGGAAAATAAGAGCGACATCGAGTCAGAGCTCGAGTTAGAGGATCCCATAGAGGTTGATGACCTAGTTTTCTCCGAGGAGGAGGAAAGCCAGGAGGTCATTGTGACCTCGGTGGAGCGTCGTGACCCTGTGGCGATGTCTGCTGGCGATGAGCAGGAGGCGGAGAGCCGTGACGAGGTTCCTGTGCCGAGGAAGCATGCCACATGTGCGATGCCGTCGGTGAACGAGAGGCGAAGCAGACGCGGTCAATGCGCCCCTCGGTGGCATCACCGGTCTCGTCCCCGCCTGCTGTGGGCGCGGCCGAGCAGACCAGGCGGTCAGAGGAGCGGGCTTGCACCCGTGCATCACCAGGACTAGTGCCAGCGCATGACTTGCAGCAGGAGGATGCCCCACCTGTTGCTCGGTCGGCGCATCCTAAGCCGAAGGCCGTGGTGACCCGCAGGCCGGGCAGGAGCCGGTTGGGATGAATCTGCCCCCGGCTAAAGTGAGAGGGCATGGGTCTTAGCCCTCGCCCTACGTGGGCCCGTTGATGCTGGGTCTTGGTTTTAGAGTTGTGCCTCTTACCTCCCGGTATGTTTTTCTTTGTTTCTTTTTGATCTTTTGTTGTTGAGTCTTTTTTGGAGTATGACTGACTTATACTTTTTGTTAGTGGCCGGTCGATGACGGGGGTGAGCATCGCCCCAACTTCCATGTAGGAGGTTTGGAGGCCCACCCTGAGAGGCCATGCTGCCATGGCAGTGGGGAATAGGGTGGTGGCGGTGAGCCCTTCCCTTCCAGGGGTGGCCCCTGTGTTGGTTAGTGCGGTGGTGGCGTGGCGACGGTGGTCTTGTGGCGATCCGGTGGTGGTGACGGGGGCTTGGCAGAGAGGTGTCCCTTGTGGCCCCTCCTTCACCGGCTATGGTGGAAGAGGAGAGGGAGACCGAGCTCCCTACCTCACCGGTCGGAGGGCTACATGGCTCACCCTCATGGTTGGATCTGAAGGCGCCGGGGGGGGAGGGAGACGCAGCTGGGACGGAGTTGGAACGCCCATCGGCGGCCCGTGCAACCAAGGTGGTGGAGATCCCATCCGATGATGAAGCGGATGACATGGTGGAGCTGCCGGTGCTGTCGCGGGAGCTGGCGGTGGTTCGGTCAAAGGCCGGGCCCTCTGGTGGGCTGCCAGAGGATGACCTAGAGTGGCCCTACCCCGAGGACCCATCAAAGGTGCGGTTCGTCCTTTGGGATTCCCAGGAGTGTCAACTCTGGGACATGCTTGGGGGAAAGGGACTCGCGATGGAGTCCAATCTCGCCCAGCTATCGGTGAAGCTCGAGGACACCTAGGAGCGGGTTAAGTCCACCCAGTAGTTGGTCAAGGTCGACCTATAGCTCGTTGCGAAGGTGAGTTTCCTGTGTTTGTCCTTGGCCTCTTGGTCTCTTGTTGGTTGCCTCAGCATGCTTGTTTTTATTTTCGTAGGGTCTGAAGGAGATGTCATCCCGCAAGTCCCGTTTCCTCCGGATGGAGCATGCCCGGATGGCCGAGCTTGAGCATCAGCTAGAGTCCACCCGCCGTGAGTCCTAGGACCAGGCGGCCAAGGTGACCGTGGTGCGGGCGGAGGAGCAGCGTGCAGCGAAGCGGGCGACCACCGCCGAGCGGGGGATTGAGGCGGCGAAGGCCCGCCAGGCAGAGACCAAGGCGGGGCTGTGGAAATCCCTGGCGGACACCGAGGCGGAGCTCCAAAAGTCCCTGGAGACCCTTGAGTCAGAGAGGAATGCCCTGGAGTCAGAGCGGAACGCCCTGGAGTCGGCTCGAAAGGCCCTAGAGTCAGAGTGAAAGGCCCGGTCGGAGGCAGACTGGGAAGTGATCGCGCTTTGGTGCTGGGTGATGGGGACGGAGGAGGCGAGCACCCGGCTGCGCAAGCAGGCGACCCGATAGGCGGAGGACCTCTCCAGCCTCGAGAACTTCCACCTCGGTACGTACCTTCTCTATTTTTTATCGTGTTGGTTTCTTCCTTTAGCTTGTTTTTGAGCTTGTCGCCCCTCTTCCAGAGCTGGGCGGAAAGGTGAAGTTGTTGGAGTAGGACCTGGAGACGGTCAAGGCGATGTTTGGCCGGAATGCGGAGGCGCTGGCCATGTCCCTTGAGGAGCGACATGCTCTCAAGGGGGAACTTGACTAGATCCGCAACGTTGCCCAGCTCGTCGTCTCGGAGGTCTTTGGGTCGGCGCCAAGCACTAGCGCGCCCGCCATACAGCTGGTGGAGGTTCCAGATGAGGTCTAGGCCCTCATCACACATGGGCTATTCTACGGAGTGTCTGGAGTGTTGACTTTGGTGGCGATGTACCACTCGAACCCATATTTCGCCACTATCTGTAGCGGGCATGCCGACGGCTTGAGCATAGAGGACATCCAATCGCTCAGGGAGAGCTTGCTGCCACACGTAAGGATGGTGGCAGAGCAAGTCTCTGCGTAGTGGGTGATGGATGCCCACCATGAGGATATGGCGGAAGCGTGCGTTGGGGGGACATCGCCCAGCCAGCGGATGGCACAGAGCCTGGGTTGGAGGTGGACATCGCCCCGGCTTCAACCGAGCCGAATGTCGTCCCACCGAGGAGTGAGCCGCCCACGCCTTCGTCGGTCGCGCCACCGACAGCAGATGTCGCCGAGCTGCCCCAATGGCTTGTAAAGTATAAGTAGTTTAGTAGATGTAAAAAGTTTAAGTTCATGGGGGAGCCCCCATGTAAATGTTCTTGTGTGCTTAATGACTACAATTGGTTTTGTTTTTTGTGATGGAGTCACTCCGTTCGGGGAAGCTTGTTCCTTCCGTTCCTTAGTTTTCCCTTAGCATAATTTTGTTTTTTTATTCTTTCTTTTTCATACTTGCATGTTCGTCCCATAGGCTACAACCTTAGGAGCCTAGGGCGTGGCCCACGAGGCTCAGCTGCTCATAACCATAGGTAGAGGCGGGGTGTGATCGGTCGGAATATTTTAAAGCAAAGCTACGTAAGGCAATTTAAAGGAACGAACTACCCTTTTGTTCGGGTAGGAAGGAGTTTCACCATATGATAGTAAACGAAAAAGAGAGGTAGTAGTGCACCCTTGTGGAGTCCCCGAGCGACCCGAGCCAAAAAGTGTTCGGGTCGGGGTGCTCTTATAGGAGCAAACGCTAAGTAAACAATGGTAAGACTAAATTTTAGGGGAAGAAATAACATAGCTGTTCCAAGTGTTGGTGAGAATGTCATCATTGTCGTCCTTCAGTCG
Organism: Miscanthus lutarioriparius; assembly: GCA_904845875.1. Classification (NCBI taxonomy): domain Eukaryota; kingdom Viridiplantae; phylum Streptophyta; class Magnoliopsida; order Poales; family Poaceae; genus Miscanthus; species Miscanthus lutarioriparius. The sequence goes on from CAJGYO010000007.1 coordinate 93,049,804, forward strand.
GTAGGCGTCCGGTCAGATCACCTTGACCTTCAGTCGTCCAGATCCTTGCCGTCTACGCCCCCTTTCTTGGCCGCTGCTTCTTCGTCTTTTTCTTCCTTTGGCCCGCTGGCTTGTCGCAGAAGGCGCTTGAGGAGCTTGCAATCCTTGTAGAGGTGTTTGATAGGGTAGGCATTGTTGGTGCATGGGCTCTCCATGAGCTCATGGAAGTGACCCAGAGGGTCCTGCTGGGGCTGCTTGCTCGTGTGATCGGCCATGGCGACCAACATGGAGTTGGCTGGTCGATGGCAATCTTGTCTGCTTTTTCCCCCTCTGTGTGGAGGGGCCCTTGTCCTGATCCTGGCGCTTGGCCTTGCCTTTGCCTTGGCCTCCATTGGAGCGCTATGGGAGCAGCGCTCGCTGGATGCGTTGGACAAAGGCCCATGGTCCCGGGCCATCCGAGCTAGGGCTCCGGTCGTTGCTGCGAGTGTCTCGGTTCGGCCTGAGCCGCTCGTGTACAGGCGGTCAGTGCGGAGCGGTTGCCAAGTCAAGACGAGGCACAGATGCGGCCTCTTGTGCCGTGCTCGGCGGCTGTAGCGGTGAGGAGGTGGAGCGATTCGTTTAGTGCGTCCCCACTCCCCTGGTGGGGAGAGAGGCCATGAGTCGGTGTCGCGATGTGGAGCTCTCCTCCTGTTGAACGACGGCGGTCTCCACTAGTGCCATGAGGTTCCGGTGGATCGCCTGTTCCTGGGGGTTGTTCGGCTCGGGAAGGCCATGCAGAAGTATCGCCGCTCCGGCGATGTTCTGATTGGCCCGAGCGAACTATGGGGGTTCGTTCCCCCTGTCCATGGTGTTGTGCTGGACCCGACGGGCGTGACCCCGGGCGCCGTTCGCAGGTCTATGCGCATGGAGCGTAGTGTGGGGCGCCGAGCGTGCTGGCGTAGTCGGTGGCTGGTTCAGCCGCTGTTGTCGTAGCTCATCGCCGTGCTCCCGTGTGAGTGCGGGGTCTCCGGACAAGGGTCCGAAGGGGCATGAGTCTGCGAGGACTCTGCTTCCACCGGTGGCTGTCCCGGAGCAATCGCCATAGCGCACTCCCGGGACGGACGGTGGCTAGGCGCCATGTCGCCGATGCTGGAGCCGTCACTCTCAACATCATGATCCATAAGGTCGAGGAAACAGGTGGGGGCATAGCTCACCATCCCCACGAATTTAGACATGAGAGGGGGCGGCGCCGGCATCCTTTGGAGCCCCCGGGCGTATGCGTCCTCGGGAGACGCGAGGCCATAGGGCAACCGGTCGCATGGCGGTCATGGTGGGGACAACTGGGTCCCTCTGGATAATTGGCAGAAAATAGAGAATATTAAGTAAATAATAGTATGTACATTACTCACAGCGGGGTTTGAGCAGAGAGTTTGCTCGGAATGAAGCGCAGATGCCTCGTCGTTGAAGTTGTCGTGCGTCCCGGAGCTGATGGAGGGTGCCCCTCCGACAGGCGCTAGAACGAGTGCCTCCTCGCGGAGGTGTAGTATGCCGAGCCGGTTGGCGATGAAGTCTAGGCTTCCAAAGAGAAAGGCCTAGGACGGCTCAGAGATAGGTGGAACCCACGTCCCAACAGGTGGGAGTGTGGAAAACTTGAGTGAGCCAAAGCGAGTCGTATCGCCTGAGCTCACCATGGTGAAGGTGGCGGAAAAGTGGGCCATCCGATGACCAAAAAGTGTTGAACATACAGCGTCTTCTCCACGGACGGCACCAACTATCGGTGCAGAAAGTGACCAACAAGTAAATATTTGTAGTTTTGTCGTACGTTGTGATCGGAGGTGGCCTAGCACTCAATGACACAGGGTTTATACTAGTTCAGGCAACGTGCCCTACTTCTAGTTTGAGTCGGTCGGTGACTTTATTCCTGAGCCCAGGTGCTCGAAGTTTGAGTGGGGTTACAAACGAGAAGGAGGAAGATGGGGGGTACAAGAGGTCCGGTCGGACTCCGGTCGAAAGGGCCGAGAGTGACGGGAGCCCCGCTACGAGCTAAGTGTTCAAGCGTGTGCTTGTGGTTCGAACCTAGCGGTTCTGTGGTTGTGAACTAGGGAGCTTGATCGATCTAATGATTCCGACTGAGCTTAGTGAACTTGGATGAACTGAGTTTTTTGAGAGAGAGCGCATCCCCTTTTATAGATGAAGGGGATGGCCTTACAAGTGAGAGGGAGAGAGTACGTATGCTTCTAAGCCTTGTTGCCCACGCCGACGGGTACATGATGATGGTAGGCGCCCACAACACTGTTGGATGTCAGATGCACGTGGGAGGTTGTGTTGTCTTCTTTGGGTATGGCAGACGTCGGCGCCCGCCACACTGGTGATACCCGAAGGTTTGTGAGGGGTTTTACCATGTTCGCCTGGTACGGTAAATGCCGGCGCCCACAACACTGTCGATGCCCAGAGGCATGTGGGGGGCCTTACCGTATGGGAGATAATAGAGCCCACAATATTGTAGAGGAAAATATAGGTGCCTACAACACTGCTCGGGCTTTGTTGTGCCAGGGAGGTTGTAGAGTACTGTTTTCTACAGGTGTACAGAGTACGGTCCCCGACATTGCGGTTTGACTTGTGCATCTTGCCTACTTTCTTCGTCCGTTCTCTGGTCCTTACCGAGCGGGCATCCCCAGTCGGTTAGTCCCAGTCGACTCTGATCGCGCCTGTCGGAGAAGAGCGGTGAGCAGGGGTTTCCCGCATCCTCGGTCGGAGACGCGGGTCGGAGTCAGAAGTAGTGCTTTGGCCCGGCCTTCCGGTCGGAGAGGCCGTCCGGAGGCGGGCTGGAGGTCGAAGCGATTGATCTGGTCGGAGATGTGGGCGGAGTCGGAAACGGGTGCCGTTCCTCCTTGGTCAGGCCTTCCGATCTGTGATTGGATCGTCCTTCTGGCCTGTTGTTCAGGTACTTGGGCCGGCCCATGAGTTGCGCGTTGTTTGCAACGTTGCCTACTGGGCCGAACCTTTGTTGGGAAGCCGGTCCGCGAGGGACCCCGGATTTATGAACCCGTGTTAGTTTTGGAAAAAAAACAAACAGTGTTAAATTTAAAATTAGTTTACCAAAAGTGTTAAAAATAAAAAAAATATGGTGGGGGATGACCGCTGTGGCCGATGTTGGGGCGGGAGAGGGCCACCGCGACTGCTGTCGGGGTGGGGGAGGGCCACCGCAATCGCCGTCGGGGTTGGGGAAGCACGCCGGTCGAGGGGAGGGGGCCGCCGCCGGTCAAGGAGACGGCTGGTCGGGGTCGCAGGAGAGGCGCCGCCGGTGGAGCGATACGCAGGGCGCCGCGGGTTGAGAGGAAGCGGCCGCCGCCGCTCCAAATATTTGGACGCGAGGAGAGAAAAATTGTAATTGAAATGAGAGAAATTAGGGTTTGATATTTATTTATAGGAGCTAAAAGTGTTATGGTTAATACTACCACGTTGCTTCTGTTTATGGTTGCAGAAGTCTGATGCCCTGATTACGGATGCAGACGTTGGTTGGTGGATTTACCGTTATTACTACTGCATGTTTCATTTACGGCTGCGGGATTTCTGTCGTTGGCCGGAGCTCTAAATAATAGCGCTGGGAGCTAAATAGCAGTTTATATATATATATATATATATATATATATATATATATATATATATATATATATCTAAATATATATAGTTATATATATATATATATATATATATATATATAAACTTTTAGGGCATTCTCCTGGGTCCTCAAACTAAAAAGCTACTAATTGTCCCTCATCTTTTTCCAAAACTACTAAGAGAGTGGCAGCTAAACCTTGGCCCGTGCCACATTCTATCACACTTTTGGATAGGAAGGTACATATATTAGGGCCTCAATCCTACGTACCAGAAATTAATTAAATAAAGTCCTCCTGTCGAGGTGGATCCCAGCAGACCGTTCTACCATGATAATGATGGATATCACTTTTTTTAAGCAGCTGTGAGATCTCATTGTGCGATGCATGCGTGCGCGCTGCATGGGCCATATTGGTTTGGCTTGGGCCTGCTTCGAAAATGGGCCACCTGCTGTTTTGAGGAGAAGATCAGTGCCAGCCGGCCCAATTGGAGTGTACATACGTTAGGCCCAACATGGACTCAGCATTTCGTTACCGATCGATCCGCCACCCAGTGCGAACGATTTTCTTTGCCAAAAAGCCCAAAAATCCTTTTGAGTATGATCACCTTCCTTATAAACCGGATGTTTTTTAACCCCTTCAACTTTTAAAACCGCACCCCTTGTGTCGGGTTCGAGCCTCAAATCCGGGTCCGGCGTGATGGTGGACCTAGCTCCTAGATAAATGGCCCAACAAAGGCATGGCAGCCTCGACTTGGACGGTCGGGACAAAAAGCAGCGGCGCGGTAGACGACGGAAGCTCTCGTCTCCAGCACACTCTTCTGGCCGCGCCAAGTATCTAAATGATGTCGTCGTCGGGAGAAGTGCGCCCAGCACGACGCAGGTGGTGGCGGTGGCAATAAGCTCAACGGCGATCCAATCATTGATCGGAGGGTCTAGCCGAGGAGGAGCGCGTGCGTGCCGTTTTCCAACTCCGGCCCACCGCCGCGGCACCGAGGGCGTGCGCGGGCCACGGCCCGCTTCGATCTCTACCACCGTCGCGGCGGAGTCGAGGACCGCCATCTCTCGGAGGACGGAAGCCGACCGATGGTGGCAAAGCTAGGCATCTAGCGACGATATCTACTGTCGGGGTGTCGGGGAGACTGGGTAGAGAGAGAGGATGGACTTGGGAGTGAGAAAGAAAAAAAAGCAGGGTTTTTTGAGAATGTGGCACGACCCCGGTGTTTAGCTGCCTAAACCCGGATGTTGGTGATTACTGGTTTTGGACCTCTTGTGCACGGCGACAATAGATGAGGGACCTAGATAGTCACTTTTTTAGTTTGAGGACCCAGATGGGAATGCCCTAAAAGTTTAAGGACCTAGGGTGCATTTTACTCTTAATTAAATAAAGTCCTCCTGTCGGCCGTTCTACCATGATAATGATATATCACTTTTTTTAAGCAGCTGTGAGACTGTGCGATGCATGCACGCGTGCATGGGCCATATTGGTTTGGCTTGGGCCTGCTTCGAATATGGGCCACCTGCTGTTTTGAGGAGAAGATCAGTGCCAGCCGGCCCAATTGGAGTGTACATACGTTAGGCCCAACATGGACTCAGCATTTCGTTACCGATCGATCCGCCACCCAGTGCGAACTTTTTCTTTGCCAAAAAAGAAAAATCCTTTTGAGTATGATCCCCTTCCTTATAAAACCGGATTTTTTTAACCCCTTCAACTTTTAAAACCGCTTGTGTCGGGTTCATAAACCCGGGGTCCCTCGCGGACCGACTTCCCAACAAAGGTTCGACCCAAGTAGACAACGCGCAATTCGTGGGCCGGTCCAAGTATCTAAATGATGGCTAGGCTAGGCGATCCAATCATCATCAAGGGTCCGCCGAGGAGGAAAGTGCTCGGCCCACCGCCCACATGCCGATCTCTAGCTCGGCCTCTCGACGGAAGGTTGTGGGCTTCGACATTTACCGCGTCTAGGTGAACATGGTAACCCCCTTGCATGCCTTCTCAAAGCATCATTGAGCCGGTGGCGGCGCGGCCCGGGACGCGTCTCGATAAGGATGCGGACGAAGAAAAAGTAACAAAGTCAACCTCCCACGTGCATCGCGACCATCGACATGTAACCCAAAGAGTGTTGTGCCAACATTTTTCCCTACATGTATTATGTATTGGCGCCTACGGTAAGGCTCCCCACATCTTTGCATTTACCGTACTAGGTGAACATGGTAAAATCCCTTGCATGCCTCCGAAGCAAGACTTGGCGACAACACAACCTCCCACGTGCATCGACATCCTTGGGCGCCTACCATCATCTTGTAAGCGTGGGAAGCCATGGCCCTTCATCTCTCACTTGTAAGGCCATCCCCTTCATCTATAAAAGGGGATGCGCTCTCTTCCAACAGATTGATTCAGATCGATCAAGTTCACTACTAAACAACAGCAGAACCACCAGGTTCAAAGCACGAGCATACGCTCAAACACTTAGCACATAGCGGAGCTCCTGTCATTTTCGGTCCCTTTGACCAGAGTCTGACCGGACCTCTTGTACCCCCCATCTCTCTCTTTCTCATTTGTAACCCCACTACAAACTTCGAGCACCTGGGCTCAGGAATAAAGTCACCGACCGACTCAAATTGGATGTAGGGCACATTGCCTGAACCAGTATAAACCCTGTGTCATTGAGTGCTAGGCCACCTCCGATCACAACGTACGGTAAAACTATAAATATTTTCTTGTTGGTCACTTTCTACACCGATAGCTTGTGTTTTGCATCCCAGGTGGTTTTGTAACTTGGCACCCGAGTAAATTAGACTTGATAGTTTAGGGAGGTGGATTGGACGACAACTAGTTGTAATAGATAACACAGGAGCATATGCTAGAAAATAAACATAAAAAGAGTCAATGGAATAATAAAATAATTTCAATCTAGGCACCCTAAGATAGAGTATGATTTTAGAAAAAAAAAAGAAAATGATTTTCTAAAAAAAAACTATATGTTCTACAAATTTTCTAAGATTACGCTAGATTTTAGAATTTTTAGTTGCATAAAAAAATTGATATACTTTCAAAAAATATTTGGTAGTCCAATTTACCCCATAAACTATCTACAAAGTTTGATTTACCCGTTGACAGTTGACGTGGGGTGCAGTGTCACATCAAACGAAACTACGGTCCAAAACCGTCCAAGGTGCAGGAACAAATGATTTAAAAAATTGAAAAGTTAAAAATATGGTTTTATAAATAAGAGGGAGAATCGAACAATCCCAAAAGTTAAGGGATCAAAAAGAACTTTTCCTTTTTCTTTGATCCTTGCATTGGGTAAGCTTAATTAGGCATGCATGCCGACCTGATTTGATGCAGCATGTCGGGGTTGACATTATCTTGAATATGTTCTCCACAAAAATGCGACAATGATGAAAGATTCTATATGCATGGGTGCAGAGACGATGCATGCATGGCCCGTTGTTGATGCATTCGTTCGACGAGTTCTATTTTGCAACCTGCTAGCTAGCTATAAATAGCACTGGATGCAAGCACCACTGCCAGGCACGAAACAAGGGTCCTGTTTATCTGGGAAGCGCTTCCCAAATAAGCTGCATAAATAGAGTAAAAGCGACGGTCAAAATAAGCTGGTCTGATTCAGCTTCTACTTTTTAGTACAAATGGGAGGTGTGGGAATAAGCATGGCCAGAATAAGCTGCTGAAAAACATGGTGTTTGGCTATTGATTTCAATTTATTTTGGCCATAAGCAACTTATAAGCTGTACCAAACAGGCCCAAGGAGAGCTGCTATAAGCTTCTAGTCATACCAACCGATGCATGCACACGCATGCAGCCACAAGCTTAAAATCAGCAGCGACGATGATGAGGAAGAAGAAGATCCACGAAGAAGGAGAGAAGAAAAGAGAGCGAGGCTTACATGGCGATCAGAGTGGTAGCTCTGGTAGCCAAGGATGACTTGCCTGTGTGTCGGCCTAGATCTCCCTCAAGGATCATCGTGCTTGTCGATCGTTGTCGTCGTCACCTAGCAGATACGATGATCGATCGATGAGCCTAGCCTTGGGGTGTGGTCGGTCTCACGGGCAGTCTCCTTGGCTAGCCCTGACTCACTCTTATCGCCCATGCTAGCCTTTGCATCTCTCTCGTGCATGCTGCTCTATGGATTACTGGCTACTTGGCTAGTGACCTAGACACCTAGTGTGATATGCTTCATATATCAGTTCAGTATGTCAACGACGATGCAAACATGCATGGATGCATGTATATAGTTCATCATCTATCTTGTTCTCAAGTAAGTGATGAACCTGCTAGCTAACTCAAGTCTCAACAGATTGGGATTTGTAGGTGTGGCCGTGCAGGCGCCGCCTAACCACCACGCAACATGCATCCAACTGAGAATTATATTTGAGTGGCTATTTTCTTCTCCAATGCATGACGGTGAATCCAAGGTGAGCTAGTTCACGAGAGGAGGCCGGCGAGCCAGAAGAACTTTCTTGGATTGAAAGGATGAGTCCCGGCAAATCCCTTTTGCTACTGATACGCGTGCATGCACGCAGTGCTGTCCAGATCGAGGTCGCTGCACCTTAGTTTTCCAATTATTCCAATATTCTGCCTTTAGAGCTAGAAGAGGGTCTTGCCCTAGCCCCTAGCCCATTTTACATTACATAAGGACAATATTACTATTATGTACAATTCAGGTTCCAGGTTCTTTAGAAACAGCCAGCTCCACTTGGTTTCAGTCCATATCACTGGACCATTTGGCACAGCTCCACCTCTAGGATTTAGTGTGGATATGCTGTTTGTACACTAAATTAGAGTGATTTAAATGTTTATATTTAATCTAGTATAAGCGAAATGAGTCATATAAATGTACTTGACATATGTCTCCAGCTCTAGATCCAGAATTTCTTAGCTACATATACCTAACTCTAAGAAATCTATATAGTTTTTCGGAGTTAGAGCTCTATCAAATAAGTCCATACATATAGAACAAAGGCTCCCCCACTCGCTTGCGCATTTAATCGACATGGAAAGAGCTGCATTGATGCTTCGGATTGCGTTGTTGGAGTGGGGCGCGCGGGGAGATGAAAACAGGCTCAGACCTGATCCCAAAAAAAAAATGATGAAATCGTTGTGTGCCTAGGCTTTCTCGGTCAAGAGAGAGAGAGAGAGACATTAATTTCAGCGTGTTGTACCACCCCAACTATAGTGGCGAAGCTAAACAAAATTAAAGGAGGATGACTTGTGCCACAGGATACATACATGACGAAATTTTAGTTAAGATAACTATCTTTTTCATTTTTTAGCCCAATTACAATATACATTCACCCTTGCTCAACCAGAAACATGCTCCACCAATTGTTATACGCGTATCATTGCTGAATTCTTCAGTTATGCTTATTATACGAGGATCAAACTTGGATGGAGGGAGTATATGAGAACAAAAATGATATCACCGTGTGCGGTTTCATTGCATGATGGTTGATTGCCACACATTATTTCGCAATGGTTTTGAGCATTTCTATATTGCAAAAAATAAAAAGAAGAAACAAAAGAAATTAAAATGCTTGAAAAGATATATTAAAAAATAGTAAGGAACAATGCATATATTTTCAGATCAGAAAAGATAAGTATTCCAAGATGCATGCATGGCGCTCAAACGGAGCCGCAAAGCAATAGATGATGGTAATCTGTATTTTTATATGATATATATGATATATAGGACTAGGAGTATGCATATTCCCTTAGCTTCTTTATTCTGTGAGTATGTGGGCGCCGGTTCATGCTGTATCATCCAACGGATATCAACATAAAGAGGCGGCCGCCGTGTCTCCTTCTTTTCACACGTCACTTTTCACAAATACAATAATGCAGAAAAATGATGAAAATGGCAGCTAGATAGCTAGCACTATATGTTCATGCATGCACTACTATTGAATTCCGAGGGCTCTGAGGCTTTCAGTTTCAGCAGATGCTTATACTTATGTGAAAAAGTACATACATTAGGCTTGCAGCTGGTATCTTCACATCGTAGCTCACTAATTCATGAGCTTTTTGGTTCATTGCCAGGCAACACCGTCTGTCTAGACAGCATTCTAAAGCATCCGATGATTTTGGTTGTCTGAATCTGAGATCGCTATCTGGCCAACGACCTGCACCTGCCGCCGGTGTGCGTGTAAGGAAAATGGACCTAAGTCCATTTATTTTGGATTTTGGTGTTTGATGACCAATACAACCAAATTATATTAATGAATTTGCAAGTGATTGTTTTATAATTTAATAGGGTGCAAGACATGACTTGGATGAATACGACGTGATGATCCTATGATCAACACCTTAAACAAGACCCTATAAGCACAAGAGAAGATTCAAGATATCAAGCAAAGTCTAAGCATGAAGATAGCAACCAAACCAAACGCAAGATCGCGAAGATACGAGCTCACAGAGGTGACCGGACGCTGGACCGGACGCTAGAAGGTGATCGACCGGACGCTCCGATCAGTGACTCGACTACAGCAGGTGTCAGCAGCAGCGACCGGACGCTGAACAAGTAAAATGACCGGACGCACCGATGGCACTGTTTATCATCCCGGCAACACATTCAGCATTGACCGGACGTTGGCGGCAAATCGACCGGACGCAGAACAACAGCGTCCGATCGAGTACAGAAATGTTCCATAGCAGCGAAATTACGACCGGACACGTCTGGTGGCATGTGACCGGACGCTGGCAGCGTCCGATCAGTTGATCGCAGCTCTAACGGTCGGGACGACCGAACACATCCGGTCAGGATGTGATCAGCGTCCGGTCAGTAGCAGAAAAATAGGATTTTGTCCTCAATGGCTACTTTTTCAGAGGGGCTTATAAATACAACCCCAACCGACCAAATGAAGTGTGTGGAGTTAAGGAAACACACAAAGGGTGTTGATACACTATTTTAGTGATCTCCACTTATATAGTGCTTAGTGTTTTATCAGGTGATTAGCGTAGGTGCTTTGTGAAGTGCTTAGGTTGATTAGACCACTGCTTATGCGCTTACTCTAGGTCTAGGCCTAGTGTTTAGTGAGGTTTGCATACCTCTTACCACTCGGTGCTTGCACGCACCATTGTTGTACATCGGAGGGGCTTGTAGTCTTGTGAGATCACACCAACCGTGTTTGTGGTGTGGCCGCCACCGTGTACCGGAGGGAACAAGGCCCACGGCATTTTGGCCGGAAGCTTGATAGAGAAGACGATGGGGAGCATTCGAGAGAGCCTTGCCAAAAGACACGTCGGAGATCCACTTGCGCGTGGGGAAAGCCCAAGGCTATCCACGGAGTTACCCGACCGGGAGCTTGGCCCTTGCGAGGGATTCCTTGCGAGGGGCTCCAACGAGGACTAGGGGAAGCTTGCGTGCTTCTCGATACCTCGATAAAAATACCGTGAGTCATTGACGGGAGTTTGCATATCTCTACCTTGCTATTTAGCTTCCGCATTTACATTGATTTTATTACATCTTTTGCGGTAGAGATAGCAACACACTAGCAAAACCATAGTTGCACATTTAGATAGTTTATCTTTTGCATATGTTTTGCTAAGGTTAGAAAAAATAGCCATAGTTTAGAAGTAGAATTTTAAATTGCCTAATTCACCCACCCCCTCTTAGGCGTCACGGTCCTCTACAAGTGGTATCAGAGCGGGTTGGCTCAATTTGGACTTTTGGCTTCACCGCCGCTGAGTCGACGTTTTTTAGAGTGGTTGAGATGGATACCTCTAGGCCTCCGCACTTTGACGGCACTAACTTCCCCTATTATAAAGTTAGAATGGCTTGCCACCTTGAGGTGGTTGATTTGGGTGTTTGGAAAGTCACTCGTGACGGGATGAAACCCATTAAGAATCCCGATAAACCCACGAAGAGTGGAGAAAAGAAAATTTATTTCAATGCTATAGTTAAAAATTGCTTGTTTGAATCATTTAGTAAGGATGTGTTTAACCAAATGTTCACTTTAAATACGACACATGGAATTTGGTTAAAACTTCAAGAGCTCCATGACGGCATATCTAATGTTCGTGAGTAAAAATATTGTCTAGCTAAACAAAATTATGATTCTTTTACAATGAATGATGATGAGCTTGTTCGTGATATGTATTCTCGTTTGAATCTAATTATCAATGAGCTCCATTCAATAGGATTAACAAAACTAGATGATGCGGACATCGTGAGGAAGATCATCTCCGTGCTACCACAAAAGAAATATGCAAGCATCATCACCATCCTTCACAACATGGAGGATTTGAGCACCATGACCCCGGACATAGTCATTGGCAAGATAGTGGCATTTGAAATGTCACGTAAGATGGGTCAAGAAGAAGCCTCTTCATCATGTAAAGGCAAAGCTCTCGCATGTAGCGAGAAAAAGAAGATGAAGGGCAAGCAAGTTGAGACAAGCTCAAGCTCAAGCTCCTCAAGTGAAGATGAAGAAGATGAGGACGACGACGACGACGACGACGATGATGATGATGATGATTCAAGTGATGATGATCAATTTTTCTCCTCCACCTCCGACCTTGATGAAGAATCAATCAAACTAATCAACAAGGTGGAGAAGATGATCAAAGGCTCAATGTCAAGGGTGTGCTCATCTAAATTCAAGATCTCATTTTCACCAATCAAAGAAATGAGCAAAGAAAGAGAGGATGCTATGGATGCGGCGAGTTGGTGCACTTTGTGGAAGTTTGTCCAAACAAGCCCACACCCAAGACAAAGAAAAGGCATGCAAGAACCAAGCCCTCACATCAATAAGGTCATGGGATGATTCTTCAAGTGAAGAAGAACACCATCACAAGAGGCAAGGCAACAAGCACTCATCATCAAGCTCTTCTCGTATGTGCCTTATGGCACGAGGTAATGAAAGCTTATCGTCTAGTGAGAGTGATAGTGATGATGAAATGCCTTCTTATGATAAAATTGTGCAACAAAATCTTAATTATGCTAAAGTTTACACTAGTCAACAAAAGAAGCTCAAAAAATTAAAAGAAAAGCTAGATAGTTCACAAGAAGCATACAAAACTTTGCTTGAATAATATGAGAACTTTGCTAATCTCAATGTTGAACTATCTACTAAAATTGAGCAACTTGAGTCTAGTGCAACAACAAATGCATGCACAATTAATGATGAGCAACTTGTAAAGAAAAATGAAAAATTAAAAGAAAAGTTAGTTCGATCACAAGATGCTTATAAAAGTTTGCTTGCTAAAATGGAAACCATGTGCAAACATTGTGATGATCTAACTATTAAAGTTGCTAATCTTGAAGCCGTCGGTACAACCCCCACCAAGGCATCTAAAAAGAAAAGTTCTATCTTTAACATGCCTAAAAAGGATGCTTCTACTTCTTGTAATGATTTATGTTTAGACTCACCCTTGTGCAACCAAGTTTGTGTTGAGAAAGTTATTGTAGATACACGCACACAAGAGGTTGCAGAGGAAAATGAGCAACTCAAGCAAGAAGTAGCTCGCCTCACCAAGGACTTGACTCAAGAGAAAGGCAAGGCGAAGCAAGCCCAACTTCATCAAGATAACACTGTCAAGGGAGTGAAGAAGCTTGATGAAGGACAAACCGTGGTTTGCTACGTGTGTCACAAGGACACAAGTCCTATGAGTTCAAGGTGAAGAATGGGGGAGGAGCGAAGAAGAAAGAGAAAAAGCAAACAAGCAAGCTCTCCAACACCTACACCAACAAGGTGGACAAGAAGGCCTCCACACCTTATCTCTTGAAGAAGAAGAAAAATGACAAGATGATGGCCATCAAGGTGAACAAGCAAGCCAACAATGGGGTCAAACACTTTTGGGTGCCAAAGGAGATCATTTCCAACATGAAGAGCACCAAGAAGGCTTAGATCCCAAAAGGGAAGTGAGAAGTCCAATGAACTTCAGAGAATTTGGAGACTTGGCAAAGTATGGGTGCATTTCTTGGGGTGCATCATGATGGACAAGATCATTGCCAAGTGGGATAGTGAATACTATGGACCCGAATTCCCCTTCCCATGTTTGGTAACTAGATTTAATTTGCTTCAAATGGTACTAGATTTAATTTCCTACTAGTGACATCTTTAAGTATCTAGTTACTCTTCATGCCTAGGTTTGCATTTGCATGCTTATATTTTTTGTCATGCATACACTAGGTATATCTTATGGTAGACTTGCTCGGTTTTATTCTTAACCCTTGGATCAAACCTACATGGTTTAAAATTGTTTAGGAGCATGGCACATAGCTTGTATTTCGATTGTTCATCTAATATGTGCCAAAGTCCAAATTGTAGATAATTTTCCCAAATATCATCTTCGAAAATGATTCTCACATTCATTAGATGTCATCTTTCAAGTGGTATTATTGATTCTAAAATCAATATGCATGTCTTATACAAGTATTCCACACTTGTGTGCACAAATTTATGGGGATGTTACTCTATAAGTTGGATGCTTTGAGACTAACACCTTTTCAAGCTTATCATATGTGTAGTAGTCTCATTGCAAGGAAAATGGAGTCCCCGGAATTAAGCATCATACTTCAAATATCCACCACCTATTGCAAGTGGTAGAAATCAAAATTGGTTTTCACATGTGGTATTTCTAAACCGATATCATCATGTTGATTTCATTTTGATATTTATATGCTTTCTCCATGCATTATATAGATTAAATTCCCCTTGAGCAATAATTTGCCAATTATGCATATGCTTTGCCTTCTACCATATGTATGCATATATTTAGGGGGAGCTTAATCTATATAATGTGAGAGTCAAATTTTGTGACCTATTCCACTCTACATAAAGGATCACAAAGTTTGACCCTCCTATGTGCTACTAATGTCTTCTTTTTCGGTGTTTGATTCCAAAGGGGGAGAATTTAGAGGACCAAAAGCAAGCATTAATTGGTAGAACCAAAAGCTAGATCATAATAATTTTCAAGTGGTAATGGTCTACAAGTGGTAATGGTTCGAGAAAGGTAGGATAGTGGATTATGGATTAACCTATGTAATGGGAAGAATTTGTAGGAAGCAAGGCTTAAATCCATAATGCCACATGGGGACATTTGCAAGGGCAAGATAAGTTTTTTTTATGTAGTATCTTTTAGTCTTATAAGTAGTATCTTTTAGCATCATATAACCTTGCCCCTTGCATTGCATCCTAGAAAGTAGGTAGTTTTCAAATTTCAAAATTCTATTATTTACTTGCTTTGGTCGTGTTGTCATCAATCACTAAAAAGGGGGAGATTGTAAGAAAAATAGACCCTAGGCCCATTTACTTTGGATTTTGGTGTTTGATGACCAACACAACCAAATTAGATTAATGAATTTAAAAGTGATTGTTTTATAGTTCAATAGGGTGCAAGACATGACTTGGACGAAGGCGACGTGATGATCCGATGATCAACACCTTAAGCAAGACCCTAGAAGCACAAGAGAAGACTCAAGATATCAAGCAAAGTCCAAGCATGAAGATAGAAACCAAGCCGAATGCAAGATTGTGAAGATATGAGCTCACAGAGGTGACCGAACGCTGGACCGGACGCTAGAAGGTGATCGATCGGATGCTCCGATCAGTGACTCAACTACAGCAGGCGTCAGCAGCAGCGACCAGACGCTGAACAAGTAAAATGACCAGATGCACCGATGGCACTGTTCATCATCCTAGCAACACATTCAGCATTGATCGAACGCTGGCGGCAAATCGACCGAACGTAGAACAGTAGCGTCCGATCGAGTATAGAAAGGTTCCAGAGCAGCGAAATTGCGGCCGGACGCGTCCGGAGGCATGTGACTGGAAGCTAGCAGCGTTCGATCAGTTGATCATAGCTCTAACGGTCGAGACGACCGGACGTGTCCGGTTAGGACGCGATCAGCGTTCGGTCAGTAGTAGAAAAGCAAGATTTCGTCCCCAACGGCTACTTTCTTAGAGGGGCCAAATGAAGTGTGTGGAGCTAAGGAAACATACCTAGGGTGTTGATACACTATTTTAGTGATCTCCACTTGCATAGTGCTTAGTGTTTTATCAGGTGATTAGCATAGGTGCTTTACGAAGTGCTTAGGTTGATTAGACCACCGCTTATGCGCTTGCTCTAGGTCTAGGCCTAGTGTTTAGTGAGGTTTGCATACCTCTTACCACTCGGTGCTTGCACGCACCATTGTTGTACATCGGAGGGGCTTGTAGTCTTGCGAGATCACACCAACCACATTTGTGGTGTGGCCGCCACCGTGTACTGGAGGGAACAAGGCCCAGGCATTTCGACCGGAAGCTTGATAGAGAAGACGGCGGGAAGCATCCGAGAGAGGCTTGCCGAAAGGCACGTCGGAGATCCACTTGCGTGTGGGGAAAGCCCGAGGCTATCCACGGAGTTACCCGACCGGAAGCTTGGCCCTTGCGAGGGATTCCTTGTGAGGGGTTCCAACGAGGACTAGGGAGAAGCTTGCGCGCTTCTCGATACCTCGGTAAAAATATCGGAGTCGTCGACGGAGTTTGCATATCTCTACCTTACTATTTAGCTTCCGCATTTACATTGATTGTATTACATCTTTTGCGGTAGACATGCAACACACTAGCAAAACCATAGTTGCACATTTAGATAGTTTATCTTTTGCATAGGTTTTGCTAAGGTTAGAAAAAGTGGTCATTGTTTAGAAGTAGAATTTTAAGTTGCCTAATTCACCCCCCTCTTAGGTGTCACGGTCCCCTACACACTATAACACGATGTACCTTTGCCGACACTTTCTACTGTCTGCAAAGGGCACCTTTGCCAACACTTAACCTCCCGCCAAAAGTTTCCCCGACAGTTTAGAAACAGTCATGCTATAAGCTGTCGGTGAAACTTTTGCCGACACTTAAAGGAATTGTCGACACTTTTTGCGTAGCCAAATGTTGCACCTACGCCGACAGTTACAACCTTTGCCGATAGTTATCCCTTTCCCGACAGTTAAGAGCTACGCCGACAGTTAAGACCTTTCCCAACAATTTGCATGTTGGCGAAACCATTTCCAAGGTGTTTAGTGAATCACACCCTGTCCAGCAATAAAAGTGTCAGTAAAACTGCATTGCAGATATAGATATAAACAAATACAATTTAAATAATTTGAAAAATCCACTATTGCTCATATAGTAGGTATCACATTGAGCAAATCCACATGATTTATAGAAATAATATATTACATCTTCCATACATACACCAACTAGATATCACATATATAGATCCAAACACAGGTCAAGTGATGATCACATTACATAGAGGCGCCATACATATATAGGTCCAGGATATAGATTAGACATTACCAGACATATATAGACATACACTAAGTCTTGTACTAACTAGTTATGGTTAAAGCTAAGAGATCAATAGATCAGGAGTACTTGGGCACAAACGTGGCATTCAACACTTCCATGTCTTTGGCCTACACGATAGTAGATGCAAACAAAAGAATAGAACTGCAACATGTCTTTCTGCAGCAATTCTCGAACACTTGCTTGTTGCCACTCCAAAATACTTGAACACCAACTTGGTGCACATATGGTTCTTTGCCAGAGAACATGTAACAACTCTCGATCGAACCTCAAAAGGGTGCCAATCCAAAATACTTGCAACACCACATAGCTTAAGTACCTAACCTGAAAAAAGGCAAAATATCGGTGAAATGTGGTCTATATC
The DNA here is from genome assembly GCA_904845875.1 of Miscanthus lutarioriparius. Taxonomy (NCBI): domain Eukaryota; kingdom Viridiplantae; phylum Streptophyta; class Magnoliopsida; order Poales; family Poaceae; genus Miscanthus; species Miscanthus lutarioriparius. Next base: position 93,067,044 of record CAJGYO010000007.1, read on the forward strand.
ATCAACTCTTAGGTGCAAATAGTGAAACAATGAATACTGTAAGTGGGCAACTATGCTATCATTAGCAAAGCAGCAGCAATGACATCAATTTGATAGCTTGAGTGGTTACTAGACTCTAAATCAACTTTTGAGTTTATAATTGATAGCTTATCTCCTTTCAATATTTGTTGCAACCAAAGTTTAGTTTCCATTGTAAATTCACGATATTCCATTTATTTTTACCATAATGCCTACAGGTTTTGCCATGTGATATGTATTGAAATGATATGTGGGGTTCATTCTTGCTTAAAAGATTGCAATTTCTGTATTGCTATAGTTATTAGCTAATAAAAGTTATAAAATCTCATCAAGCATGGTCACTATATATATTATAGATAAAAAACATGAGAAAAAATGACTATATATTATGATCTCTCTTGTCGGTTGATTAATCCAAGTGTGGCAACAAGAAGCTGCAGTTAAGCGATCATAGCTAGCTAGGTGGTACGAATAATCATCGGTCTCATTTGGTCCTAACAAACAATGCAAGCAAGCAAACAAACTAGATGTGCAGGTTTGGATTGCCCCTCCGATCACCTAGTAGTAACAAATTTATCTGTTCTAAACAAAACAAATTTATTCATGGGTTGGAAATGTAATGATATGGCTCTCTGCCGTTGATTGTTATTTTCTTGACCATCAATTGATAGATCCATATATAAGTAGCAGACTACCATTTGCATGCATGTATATGTATGGCTGCTGGAGTCTTTGGAGGGCTTGGAGCCCAGAATTATGTCGTTTGAATAATTAGCACACAATTATCGCTTTGCAAACTACCACACATGCAAGAAGTGCAGAAGTTCTTCAAGTGAAGCGAGAATAGAGGTGCAGGTTGGATGAAATTATTTTTCACTTATTATTTATACTCCCATGCTAATTTCAACCACTTAGACTCTACAACCCAGGAGCACAATTCTCTACATCTACATATAGAACTCAGAAATGGCTCAAATATTCTTCAAGGAGCATCCGTCCCTCCGGTTTGACACTATCTAATTGGCAAATCATATAATTCAACTGCAGATTTATCAAATCAAAACATTCGCTATCACAGCCTCATTGCTTTCCCACATTTCAACCAGTTTGGATCACATATATAAGTCAAAATGTTCAAGTAAAATACTTTCAAGCTGCGATGGCCTTCCTGTGCCACCACCTTTTGAGTGATGCGGTGACTTCTTGTCATCCCTCATCTAGTAGAAAACAAATATATTAGTAATCAGCAAAATATAATGATCATTTTTTCAAGAATATAGAGAGGTTACACAGTACTCTGTCATGTGGCCATGCAATGCATCTCCCATGAGCCTCTAGAATGGTGCTGACCCCTTCATATGGACGAGGCAGTACTGCATTCCTCATAAACACATGGTTCACAACTACTTCACAGTACTCCACGCAAAGAGCAGTACCCCCAACAATAGCCCTTGGGTTTTTTGTTTGAACGGTAGCCTTTGCCATAGGGACTTCATAGGACCTTACTACATTATATAGTATCACATCTCTGCCACCCTGAACACCATACAAAACTGATTGTAAAAATCTATTGATGCCTAGGTATGGAATAGGAGAGACTACAAGCAAATGGAAATTGCAATTCAGTAACAAATGTTAATTAATGTGATTGTTCTATGGCAGTGGAGCAAATAATAGAGTCATACTCAGGAAATTACCTCACTATGTTGCTCCTCTCGAAGGACCACTCGTCTACTCAGAAAGTCATCTTCATCATCTATGTGCATATCACCCATATCATCCCCTGCATATGATCTAGCATCTTGTTCTTGATCTTCTTCGTGCACTTCATTATGATAGGTTGGTGCAGCCCTCAAATTCTAAATCAAAGTAAATATCATTGAACAATTATTGCACTGACAAAGAAAAAAGTAAGAGATAAAGGTTACTAGGTCACCTGTGGTGCATTATTAGATCCATGGGGAGTGCTATTGGCATTTTGTTGCTGGATCAATCTATCATATCCTTCCGTAAATCCCTCACATATCAAGTGCTCACATACAATACTACCAACCCTCCAACAAGAGTTCTTGCATGCCTTGCAGGGACACAAAATCTGATTTCTTTTGCTTAATTACTAAAGGCAAACTCTAAGAACATATCCACTCCTTCTCTATACATAGGGGTATGCCTACATATGATTATCAACATATCAGACCAAACACCCTATGCATGTAGATTCTAGTGTATGGTCATAGGTTTATAATGTACCTAGGCTGATCCATCCATGTTTTATCCATGACGCACCTTTTACAAAATGCAGTGTCAATTAGTGAAAGGAGTGACAATTAATGAAATATATACACATCTGTTCTCATTTTAGAATGTGTTGTTCAACAAAAAAAAGGATCCTTTCAAAGAACTGTCCAAATCAAATTAATTCACCACACTTGAAAACATCATCTCACAAGTCATGCACATGAACTATAGGGGAAATTTAATCCAGTTTTAAGAAACCAAAATCATCACATCACAGACCTCACATAACCTGCAATTCTATGCCAAAAGTAGAGACAAAGTTCATAAGAAATGGAGAGCATACCAATCAAGCAATGGCAGTAGAAGAGCAGATGAAGACTAGAAGGCCAACTTGCTTAGGCTCCCTGTAGATAATGTTACCAACGACAATTAATCACACAAGGCAACACAAATAAGTCAAAAACCTAAGCACAAGGAAACTTACTTCGAAGGTACATGTGGTGATGACTTGTGTACAAAAAACAATCGAAGAGTTGAATCCTTTAGTGCTTCATTATTGGATATTTTGCAACATGCACAAGAAAGAAAGAAATACTCAGAATTGATATATTGCAGCCAGGAGACATGTATGCATTTCAATAGTTTTAAGACTAACTTATACTTCCATTTGCAGCTTAAAGTTCAATTGATTCCCTTCTCTCACAGTTTTTATATATAGAACAAACACAACATGTTTTTTTGCATAAATGACCAAAGTAAACCGACTATGAACTCCCATCAGTGTGAACTTTGCCATTATATTAGAAAATGTTGCAGATCCAGCATAAGAGAACATACATGCAAGTTGATGGATTGTGTTGTGTGCAAGATCTTGAATCCGACTAGTTCCTCTGCAAAATCAATTAAGGCATTAAACATCACATTCACATCTAAATCAAGATGAATACATTCCTCTGAGAGAGGGAAAGAGATAGTGGATCTAGATCTGAATGAAAGTTTGGCAAATGAAGTATAACCCAAACCTTGAATCTTTTAGCCTTTCTCGCCTTAAATCGACTTTACGCAACCAAGAAAAAATAAGAAACTAAGGTGTGCCAAAACCCTAGAACACAGGAGAATGGGGATGAGAGGAAGGGGATGTGGGGATGACGCACCTGGATGCGGAGGGGAATGGGGACGCGGCGATGGCACAACTCTTGCTGGCCGGCTGTGGGCTATGGCGACGGTGGGATTGGGGGCGGTGAGCTCAGGCAGCAGGGGGGCTGGGGCAGCATGTCCGGTGGAATTGGCGGACGGGGGCGGTAGGGCTCCGGCTAGGGACTTCAGCGGCGATGGGATTGGGAGGCGGGCGGCCGTGGTGGGCGGACAGCTCCTGCTGGCGCCTGGCGGTGGGCTATGGCGATGGCGGGATTGGGGCGGCGGCCTCGGGTGGCAGAGGACGGGCAGCTCGTCCGTGGATTTGGCGGCTTTGGCGGCAGGGCTCCGGCTAGTGACTTTGCCGGTGGCGGGGTTGGGACGCGGCGGTCAGGGTGGGCGGCCGTGGCGGGCGGACACCTCCTGCCGACGCCCGGTGGCTGCTTTTTTTTTGGGTTCGCGTCTCGCGTGAGTGGAAGGGGGCGAATGCGGAAGGGCAGAGGCAACCTGTTTTACTAGGCTCAATATTTAGCATTTTAGTTGCCGCGCACGATTTGTTTTGGCGCGCAGTCTCCCGCTCACCCGGAATCTTTCTATTTTGCTTCTGCGCTTACCCCTTCCACGACACTTGGGCAGTCGTTTGGTTAGGCTACGCCGACACATTTTTTGTCTTAACACTTTCGCCGACACTTCTTGGGTTGGAAGGAGCAACACCGACAGATAACGTGTTGTCTTACAACATCATTGCCGATAGTTTATATGACACTGAAAATGTATACAATTGCCAACACATAATTTGTTGTCAAAATCTTAGATTTCCCAACACATGAGTGTAGGGAAAAGTAGGTCATGGTGTAGTGACAGTGCGATCTAAACAGACTTTTAGGGCTTGCTCAAACCGACGGTAGGCTGAGGATGCAAGAGATGACCTAGAAGATGAGACCAATTAAAAGCTTTCTTCAAATAAGTAAAAGATACTTCTGCTGTTCTGCACTGCATACCTTAATATCTTCTTTTTCCATTTCAAATTATAAGGCGTTTTGACTTTTGTAGATACGTAGCTTTTACTATACACTAAGAAATACTTAATGTCTAGATATATAGTAAAATAGATGTATCTAGAAAAACCAACATGTCTTATAATTTGGAATGGAGAGGGTACGACTGTATGATACGACAAACGTTAAGGTTCAATTATGTCACTGCTGAGGGAGAAAAACATATGTATGTTTGGGCTCTCTCTCTCTCTCTCTAGTCGTGAGCAGCAACCCCCTGCTGGCCTAGCCACCGCCTCCTCCCCCTGCGCCTACTCCACCTCACCTTCACTCCAACCCAATCTACTCACGTCACATCTAGTATCCAGAGACCACTAATTCATGGTGGACGAAAACAAGGGCATGTTGGCGGATCTGAAGGCTTGGCTTGGAGTCTTCCCCGCCGACCTCACCAAGCACATGGACAAGATGCAGGAGCACCTCGCCAACGTCGGTAACTGCCTGCTCGCTATGGAGAACGGCGACTCCACCAGCAACAAGGAGGACGCCAGCGCCACAGCTGTGGCCAAGGCAAAGGCTGGAGTGTGACACTACGGCCAAGGACCTTGAGGAGGATACCTGCAATGGAAGCCATGGATTATAACTGAAAAATATAATTACTAGCACATAAGGGAGGTAAGAGGAACAGAAGAGAATCACTGCAAAACCACCCTCAGGCTGTTTCACGTTCATAGGCAGGAAACCATGGTTTTACTGTTTGGCACAGATTCTCTAGTTCTAGCCTAGAAACCAGAACATTTTATGCCATATTCGTTTGGCTGATAAGTCATGGCTGAAAGTACTTTTGGCTGATTTATTGTGAGAGAAAAATATTATTCATTGGTTAAAAAATATGGCTTATAAGCCAAGCGAACAGGGCGTTAGCTTGCCAAACGCACCCTAACATTAATGAATCACATGGAACTAATTTCATACGCATTCATCCAACAGTATCAATTATGCACTAGAAAATATAATGTTAGTTAGATAAATAGCTGGTAAAAGAATTAAAATGTTTTGAATCTTGTAATCCATGCACGTCTTGCCTCTTAAAAAATGTTAACGAGATGTACTAGCATTATTTCTTTTAAGTCATGGATGCATTATGAGAACACAATACTAAAGACATAGCTGTCATTATTCGCAAGAATATATGCTCCATTCTCAAACGAATGTCATTTTACTAAAGAAATCTGTACAGATGACCTTTAAAGACAAAACTACAATTATTCTAGAAATTATATATTGAGTTTTTTTTTTTGCATAATGACATGATACTAGCATATTGGTGATTGGTCATAATTATTTTTCAAAGAATCATATTTTAAAATAGTTGCTAGCATATATAATTAGAAAATGTTATACTTAAATAGCTATTGTATCTTGATTTGAGGACATGTCCATGTTCAAAACGAGAACTAGGAGGAAAGAAAAAGAAGTATGTGGAGAGAGACCGTGTCCCTTTATTAGACCATGTTTGGATCCCATGGTCTAAAATTTAGTTGGCAAAAGTTAAGGGCTATACTTTAACTAAATAAACATTAGCCACTAAATTTTAGACAAAGAGACCTTTTGGATCATGAGGCTAAAGTTTAGGTTTAATGTAATAAAAAGACTCCTGTGCCCTAGGTTTCTGTGCCTATATATATAGTTATAAGGGAAGAGATTAAAAAATAGCAGGGGAAAATTATCTTTTTTTGCTAGCAAAACTTTAGATCAACTTTTATTAGGACACTTATGTGGTTTAATGAACTGATGAATGTTTAGGGTTGACTAAACTTTAAACAACACTTTAAACTACCTGCTTTGGAGCCTTAAGAGCTAAAGTTTTTAGACCATAGGATTACACGACCTTAGTTTAAAAGCCACTAGCATGTTATTCGGTCCCATTGGCTAATTATAAGAGTTTAGGACAAATTAATAAACATTCAGATGCGCAATTAGCCATCCATATAGATATAGAGCTGATATTCGAGCATAAAATCTCCCTTTTCAAGGTCAACACTTCCAGAGATGGGAGGTGACCGTCGTCCATCCGCTACCACTGCTTTATGCAAAAAATATTCCAAGTTTTTTTCTCAAATGCATGAATGCCATATATGGATGCATGTTTATATATATTATCTTGGTCGGTCCCATGATATATATATATATTGCTAATTACAGAAGTACAGACGCAGACGCTCAACACGCACGCACACTCCCCCCATGAACACACGTACGAAAACCCTACCCATATGAGCACCTCCAAAAGACTGTGCCAACACATCTCGAGATTAACGAAGTCACCACATGCGCCTCAACGCCGTTAAATCTTAGAATAAATTCAGGAAAATGCCATCGCCCGTGCCAAGTCGAGGACTTGAACCCGAGTGGATAGATTCCACTACAAGAAACCTAACCAACTGAGCTAGGCTCAATTCGCCGGTCCCATGATATATGCTATTAGTATTTTTTATACTATATCTTTGCAATCGTGGGCCGAGACATTTGCCTGCAGCTGGTTACCAACAAGAACATATGCTACACATGGTTGAAATTGCATTGGCAATTGGCGAAGAGGATAGAATTTTCATGGGTACAAAATGACAGCGAGATATTATTCTTCACGAGCATAACACAGAACATGCTCCTTGCTTTTGCTTGCTATAAATAAGAGTGAGGGAAGGAAGTACTGGAACCCACAACAGAGATGATGGAGAAAAGATAGAGAGATAGCAAGCCTTACATGGCAATAAAGGGTTGAGTTCTGGTAGCCAAGGATGACTTGCCTATATCCTCTCTGAAGGATCAGCAAATATTGAGGCTTCTAGTGGTCTCATATGGGCAGTCTCCTTGGCTAGCCTGACTGGCTCTTATTTTTCATGCTAGGCTTGCATCTTATTTAGAGGTTATTTCCTATACTTCTATATTACGAGTAAGGATATTTTTTCTTACAAAAATAGAATAGGTTGGATGCTTATTACTGCTGTTGATGATTAAATGCTACTGAATTGATGTTTGACATTTTTAGAATTTATAGGACTTGCCTTCTCCCCCCCCCCCCACCACCAACATGTCTTATGAGAATTTACATCGAGGCCTTCAAAGAAGCATCTAATTACTAATAGTAAGATTTCTCAAACTAGAAGCCGAATATATAAACTGATACAAGTTTCCATTGTTGTAGTTTTGCAGCAATGCGAAAAAAACAAGATCCATCCTAGGAGGAACTATGTGCCTTTTTTATTAAGAGAAATAAACAGCCAATTTCAACATGAAAGAGAACTTGAACTTCGGTGTTTGGATGCATGACCATATTTCCCACGCAATTAGTTGAGCTAAACTCACTTCCTTACATATAGGCAATGTTGCCGGTGTTAGCAATACTTTAAGTATACCCATTTTGGTTTTTCATCACATTGTATTCAGGACCAAGTTTGGTGGATGCTATAATCTAGCACCACAATTTTTCTAGCCGTCTATACTTACCCTTTCGATGGGCCAAAAGCGGAACAAAAGCTGTTCCAAACAGGGCCAATGTGTGACAACCAAAATATTATCTCATTAGGGTGGCCTCTGTGGGGTTTCATACCAATTTAATATGGTGACATATCAACAAAAGTGAAGGTGGCAAAGAAATTAAGAGAGTGAGAGAGGGGGGGGGATGAGTTTCATACCAATGTAGGTACCAAAAGGGCGCATACACTAGCAATCCTTACAGTTTGGTGTATTTGAAGCAGCGGAATGCCGTGGTGTTTAGGGAATCAAGACGATCGGTGCAGGCAATATTCACAGAGATCAAGGATACATGCTCCTTCTGGATTGCTGTAGGGGGGAAAGTTCTAGCATTTCCTGGTGTAGCTCAGTAGTTAGCAAGTAGTCAGCTTTGTTTTTGGACCTACGCAGTGCCACTGTGATAGGCTGCGCACCTCGCGCATGTAATTGACGTTATTAATGCTTCTCCCTTCTTATTAATATAAAGCTGCTGTGCCCCTTGCGCATGTAATTGACGTTATTAATGCTTCTCCTTCTTATTAATATAAAGCCGGGTGACCGGATCTCTACAACAAGTCAGCAACCAGGTGTTCCTTTTTGGCAGATCATACGAGGTTAGTTTTTACCCTCATAATGTGCACAAAGGTTTATTGGTTTACTTAACAAAATTGTCATTCCAAGGGGATGAGACGCAAACAATTAATTAGCTACCTTGGCTCCCAGCCAGAGACTCAAATAACTCTACATGTCAATGAGACAGGTGACTGTAACTGCACTATACTTGCAGGAAAAAAAATACCCCAGATTTATTCTCTGGCCACGAAAGAGAGATTTTTTATTTTAGAACTAAGAAATACCAGTATCATTCACTACCCATGGTGAAGAATGCAAACCCCTTGTCTTAATCTTTGCAGCAGGAGAGCCAAAATTAAAGGCACTATCTTGGAATTCCAGTTGCGTATAAAGCTCTGCAACTTCAAATAACTTTTCTTCGGATTTGCATCAGTTCACTGAGCCACTGAGGTTATATGTTGAATGGTACCAAGCGAAATATATGTATCTCACAAAAAAAAAGTTCTGCCAATACCAAATGTTCAGATCTTAACGCGCGCATTGAACCCCACACTAGCAGTGAAATGCTCCTAGCTTAGCATGTATTACCAGCACTAGCAGGATGAAACAACGTAACAAAAGTAGCCCCAAGAAATAATCACAGTAGGTAATAGCTACTTATTGAGCAATAATCCTGCCAGCATATGGCATCCTATCTTTCAAGAAAAATTGAAGAAAAGGTTCTGCCACCATACACATGCATCTTACCTTACATGGAAGGTCAACGTTGCCGCCCTTTTGACGTGGAGATAAGTAGAAAGGAACTACTATTCCCATCACCAAATCTGTCAAAGGCATGCGGTGTATATATAGCACCAAGCATATATGATACCATTCGTGGGCCAATGCAATATCAGGTCATTCTCTTCTGATTTTGGTCAATTTCAGTCCATTTGACTCACTGTAATGTGAAAAGAACTATTTTCTTGAAGCGCCTTCTTATTAATCGATTGATACCTAGCTACATGTCTGTTATGTGGCCAAGGTCACCTGTCTCTGTACATAAGTCGTAGTCGTTGCTAGCTGCCAATTGCATGCTATACAAGATGATAAGCATGAAATATTCCCAGGCAGCTTTGCAACCACAAACGGCGCCGGAAAGGGAGAACCAATCATTTGCTGGAACATATTCTCTTTACATGCAAATGCATGCATGTTCCCGATCAGGCATACCCTCTTGCAGAAAGGTATGAGGCCATCTAAATAGGCATGCAGCGCCATGTAAGCATGGCAATTGACAAGCCAAGCTAATTAAGTGCCTTAATTTTACAGCCTTAATTACTTTAGCGATGATGAGAATGTTAAGAGCTTGATAAGTGTGTGTGATGATGAGAGATAGAGGATGGAGAGGGGATACCTTGCATCGGCATGGTGATAAGAGCTGATCATACTGGTAGCCAAGGATTGACTTGCTTGTGGCCTCGTTCACTCGCTTGCAAGCAGGCCGGCAACACATAGCTCCACACACTTTTGCTAGAAGGAGAAAGAATTCGCCATCCATCATTCAGCGATCGTATACATAGGTCGGAGCCATTCTATGATTAGTTGTTTGCTCTACTACATTATGCATGCCATTGATACCCTAGTTTGTAATTTCTACAATATTCCAGTGCTGCTAGATTTGTGTATATCATGTACTTACCTGACCTCTAAACAACGAGTTATGTACGTTAACATACTTATGCATATGTATCATTAATCAGGCTATATGCAACTACCTTACATGCATGCATACCTACAATGTATGGTTTCTGAAGTTCCTTTCTTAAGTTTCTCATACTGTCCTGTGATGCTAGCTTTTATGTTCTCTCATAGTATCATATTCTAATCCAAAATACAGAACCACACTAATATCATCAATCAGTTTGACACAGGAAAATTAACAAGGTGGTTAGAGCTTATACCTAAATAGTTGCCAATCTCTTATTGAAGTATTCTGTAAGTGCCATGAAACATCTCTAAGAGTTTTTCACCAGCTACATAAACAAACAAAAATGACTCAAAACATGTCACCACCGCTCACTACAATACAATGGTACCCATATGGCCATACCAAATATAAACTAGAGAAGCGATAACTGATGGACTGGTTATTAACCAAGTATCAGACTCAAATGTTTGGTCATATCTCACCTTTCTTGAACAGGGATCCATTCTGAGTTTTATGCATGCTAAGCTTCTCCTCCATGCCTATTCGTTTTCACCGAAAGAAATATGACAAACAGAATACCAGGGCCAAATGAACCGTTTGCCCATTATATTAGCACCCAGCAAGCTATCCAATACTCAGATTGATAGGTATCTTAATTCATCAACCTTGCTCTCAGTGTAGCTAATGATGTAAAGGCAATCAATCTAAATGTCTTCACTTAAGAGATGTCCATCAGGTTAGCTGTAGGCATATTTCACCATAAAAAAGTCCCTTTCCTTTCTTTCAAAAGAAAAAAGTCCCTTTCTGAGGGTCAAAATGTTCTCATTTCAAAATATCCAAGAAAATCTTTATTTCCTATATATGAAAGTTCTATGCATGCCGATAGATCAGGATGTTCTCACCACCTTTGACACCTACTCATCTTTGCAGCAAAGCCTGTAAATTTGGAACAATATAGCAAAGTTGGAAAATATTATGGTGGAGACCGCATGCACAATGCAAAGATCACATCTGGTCTTCTCTACGAGGTATATATAAATAGGATCAGAACTACAAGCCCTTGATTGGTTCATAGGCAGTCTCCTTGGCTAATTAACCTGAGCGACCCTTATCGTACATGCTAGGCATTGATCCTCTTTATTCATGCAATTAGTCTTGATATTCCGGACAGAATATAGACCCGTCTTGCATTTATGGTATTCAACAAACTATTTATGGTATTTTGCAGTAAATTAAACATCAACAAACTATCTTGCTACTGATGAATTTCTCCTCTGCTGATTCTGGATAGTCACTCAAAAGCTATGTACAACTGAAAAGTGACCGAATCAATTTTGACACTTGTGTACCAGCATTAGCAGTTAGCAGATCATATAATCACGGCTGAGCCAACTTTCTACTCAGTAATTTGTTCACTTGCTCGTGTTACAATGTTGTATTTGCATGTCACATATTGTGTTTGATTGCATCAGAAAACCTAGCTTTGTATGTATTTTGTAGTCAACTTCCATACAGCTTGTTGTGCAACTAGTTGGATGACTTAATGGCGTCTTATATTTTTATCCTGGTCTGGAGTCTCCCATGTCCTCATGTGATGTTGATGCTGTCCTAGTGACTGTAAAGACATAAATGAATTATCACACCTGGGGGAATAATACTGGGTTTCATAAATTTATTCGATCTAGCCTGTACAAAGTAACAAGCTAGTCTGAAGGCACTAACTAAAAGGTAGCAGCATTTTCTTAGTTTCCTCTCAAATTTCTTCGAAACTATCTACACCATGCAAACAGATAAAAATGTGCACCGGCTATATGAATAAAAACCTCAAAATAGCATGTCCCTTGCTGGCCACTCACCGGTAAAATCAGACCACTGGTTATACTGACTACAATGTGTGCTCAATCATATATCTCACCATGTTTCAGTCAGACCGACTATTGGGCACAAGGCATTTGATTTGTGAAGAGATGCTACACAATCTCAGTCAAAACCAAAATTAGCAGTGGAGCTCCAATAATAATTCAAAGGATTTTGGGAAAACCTAATTTGAACTTACAAACCAGGGCAATTTAAACCGTGTCCGTGAGATATTTAGGTGGTGATTTTTTTACTAAAGTAAGAGATGATTTGTGCCCTCAAGTTACTTGATCCATTAAAAAGGTATATATATGGTCAGGGCTCTGTGAACATAAGAAAAACTGAAACAGATCGAAATCTTCTGTGAATGAAACTCTGTAGGCGGCTGTACCCCACTTCGTGTTTATCAATTGTCTGTTGGTTTCCATGGTGTGGGTGTATCCAATGCTGAAAGCTCTAGACAAGGTGGGGTCTGGGGAAGGGAATCTCCTATAACTAAAAAGAATAAAGTGTGGATATTTTTTGGTGCGACATTTGTTTTGGTTCGTCCGTCTGCCCACGCCTACGATCCCACGATATCTCCTGCATGCTGCTTGATTGAATATTGCCTGCCATGTGATAGAGGAATCACGGCAAAATAGAAAGTAGAAAATTATTGTGCTATCCATATACACATTGCATGTTTGTATGCACCAGCATACATGGCAACGAGCAAAAGGAAAGAGAATTAACATAGAAGGAAAGAGAATTAACACAAAAGGAACCTCTTTGCATTTCTGAGAACATTACAAATCTGCCTACATTTAATTACTTTTCCTCTTTGCATTTGCAAAAGGGACAGCTTTTTTCTTCTTTTATTTGGTTTCACGCTCACGTGTTCCATCGCCCTCGCTTGCTGTTTCTTGCTGAAATTGCCCTTGGGTCTGTTCATTTTGAATCCTTTCCCCATATCCCCGTTCTCTAATCCAAGGTCCATTGCGACGGTAGACACCAGACATCATTTCTTGCGTGAACCATAGTTGATGTCATCTGTCTTCCATGGCTCAGCCTTCCAATCTCAAGAGAAGGTCTCTACCTCTCCCTGACTGGAGATCCGGCCTGCTAGAGGATCTCCTCGAGTCCATCGGGCAGCGTCTCGTGTCAGGCCACGACGCGGCGTCCTTCCAATCCGCTTGCTCCCCATGGCGCGCCGTCGTCCCGTTCGCGACCTTCGGGCCGCTCCTGCTGCTCCCGTTCGACCCCGACTCGGACCGCGTCGGCTTCTACTGCGTCCCGGAGAAGAAGGTCTTGTCCAAGACGCTGCCCGACGTGCACGGCAAGGTGGCGTGCGGTTCCTAGTGTGGGTGGCTGGCGCTCATGGACGAGGCGGCGTTCGTGACGCTGCTGAATCCATTCGCCGGTGCTCGTGCCCCCCGTGTTGAGCTCTCGCCAGCAGGCGAACACGTCGCGGCGGCGTCCTCATTGGAATGCTTGTCTAGGCTTGTCTGGGGTCCTATCATGAGGGACATGTTCTTCAAGCATAGAAGATGAGGGCGTGTTCTTCGTGAGAGATCTGCTATCGGCGCGCGACGACCGCGCCCGCCAGTGAGAGTGCATGGCCATGGCCATGTTTGGGTGCTCCACGGAGGTCGCGTTCTGCCGGGTTGGAGTCGACAGCGCATGGACGCTACTCGACACCAAACTAGAGTTCTCCGTGGGGTCCATCGTCCACTGCCAAGACAAGTTCTTGGTGATCGACTGCACTAGAGAAATCTCGTCTGCAGCAGCAACGCCGCCATCGCTACTCCAACCGCGACGCTGCTGCCATCGCTGTCGCCACCTGTGGGGCTCTACCACCGTAGCTATCTGGAATCAAACGGTGAGCTGCACATTGTGGGTGCCATGGTGAGCACGTTCCACGAGAGACAATGCTTCACCTACAGCAGCGCGATCTACAAGTGCAACCTCCACGACCGTACGCCGGAGTGGTCTAGGGTGAGGGACATCGGTGATCAGACACTGTTCGTGTCTAAACATTTCAATGAAAGCTTCAGTGGAACAAATGTATCTAAGTACAAGGAGAACAAAATCTACGTGTCTAAGCCATTGTATGGGGATCCATACGACTTGGTCCATCGATCGGAGATCGTTGATATTGCTACCGGCGCATCCGAAGTGAAAGCCCGTCCAGGAAAAGATGTAGGGTTTCGAGGCTCTAGGTTGGATTTGACCCAATCTCTGGAAGAATCATTGATAGACATCAATCATCTCATAGCTTCGGACAATATCGCAAAGCTACTAAAAACTGTAACCGTGCCCTCACCTCAAACATTATCCAGATAAATGGATTACAATGAAAGAAATAGATATCGGAGATTTCTTCCTGCCAATATAAAACATTATCTTAGTCGCATCACGGAAAGGTCTATAAAGTAGAGTTTGTGAGCTTGCGACGCCGCGCACTCTGTGACTCTGTTAAATTCATAAACTTTGCTTTTTGGATTAAATGACACTTTAAATTTGGTATTTAATTTTTACAGTATTGTTGTCTTATCGTGCGATCCGTGTGTTTTTAGTATAAATTGTTAGTTATCTCATAGCAACGCACGGGCACGCTACCTAGTTTCTAAGAAGCATAGGCCTGTGCTAATTTTGCAACGGCGCTAGGCCCACCCTTCTTGGTTTCTCATGCAGGCATCATGGAAAATCTTCAACCTGTGGAGACATTGCTATATTTGTGTGGAGGAGATAATAAACGAAAAAATTATGGATGCCAAACTTGGCCTACATGCCTAAGAGCATCTCCAAAAGTTTCCTAAATATTCCTCCTAAAAAGTCTATGTTTATCAACTCCTAAAAATGTTTTAGGAGAAAAAAAGAAGTTCATCTCTAATAGTTCGTAATATTTGACTTCTAAAAAATCAAATGCTGGTCCCATTTGACCTTTTTTCTGCAGTCTTCTTTTTTTCCACGCGAACCTCTTCGTCGCCGCGGGAACGGAGTAAACACTGGCTCTCCAATCCCCGTCCTCCCTCGCTGCTCTGCTCCTCATCCCTCACTCTCCCTTGCTGAGGCAGAGCCGCAGAGGCTTGCTTCTCCCTCCAATAATTCCCTTCCACCTCTCCTCCCATCCTCTCAAGCCCACACACCAGCAGAAATCACAGCGGCAGGGGCAGCAAAAAATCTCCATGCCCACGCTTGGCCTAGATCTCCGGCTAGCCGGCCTCGCGTGGTAGCCGATCTGCTCCCCGATCCCGGCCGGCCCGATAGGCGGCGAGGTGCCGGAGCTGCGCCGGCTGAGCCGCGAGCTCAGCTTCGGCTGCGGCGCCGTCCCCGAGGAAGCGCTGCACCTCATGTTCGGCTACGTGGACGACCCGCGCGACCGGGAGGCGGCCTCGCTCGTGTGCTGCCGCTGGCACCGCATCGACGTGCTCTCGCGCAAGCATGTCACCGTCGGTTTCTGCTACGCCGTGGAGCCCGTGCAGCTGCTCACTAGGTTCCCGCGGCTCGAGTCGCTCGCCGCTGGCACCGCATCGACGCGCTCTCGAGCAAGCACATCACCGTCGGCTTCTGCTACACCGTGGACCACTACGAGTTCCAGGGCAGAAGGTGGGAAAGGCACGGGAAGAAGAACTCCGCGGGGACGGCGTCTCCACACGTGGCTTCGTCCGCGTAAAGTTACGCGGAAGGGGGAGGAATTTCCAAAGTCCTAAAAGATTAGGAGTAAATATTAGGAGTTGTTGGAGACGGTTTTTCCCCATCTTTCTAAAAAACAAGGATTAGAAGGATGTTTAGAGAACTCTTAGAGATGCTCTAATACTTTTCCGCAAAAGGAAATACCAAGTGGAAGATCAGAACCAAAGTATTTGCATTATTAGTATCCAGCAAGATATCCTCAATTCCTCATCCTCAGATCGATTGGCATCTTAGTTTGTCAACTATGCATGATATCTACTAGTACTAGCATAGCCACTGATCAAAGGGCAATTGAACCTTTCCTGTTTTCACACAGAGGATGCCGATCAGGATGGCTTTAGTAATGTTTTAGAATCAGAAAATCTCTTTCCAACAGTTAAAATGATCTCAACTCATAGGAACTAAGGAAACCTTCATTTTCTGTATATGTAAAATAAAGTTGTATGCATGGCGATCAGGTCAGGATGTGCTCACTATCTTTGAGATCTAC
Organism: Miscanthus lutarioriparius; assembly: GCA_904845875.1. Lineage (NCBI taxonomy): Eukaryota > Viridiplantae > Streptophyta > Magnoliopsida > Poales > Poaceae > Miscanthus > Miscanthus lutarioriparius. The sequence goes on from CAJGYO010000007.1 coordinate 93,083,230, forward strand.
TCCAGTGAAGCCTTAAAAGTTTTTGGCATATATTGGGAAAGTTAGAATATATTCTGCTGCCCAAATAGAAGAATAAGATATTCTGGTAGAGCAAAGATTTGATCTAGTTCCTGCACGAGGTATTATAAATAGTGTTGAATGGAAGAAGTGCTGCAAGCCAAGCAAGAAGCGATGGAGCTAGTTGTTAAGCAGAGGCAAAGCCTTACATGGCGATAAGGGCCTGCCTCTGATAGCCAAGGATGACTTGCCTGTGTCCTTTGTGCCAAAGGATCAGAAATGTGAGCCTTTGAGATAGATGGTTCATAGGCAGTCTCCTTGGCTAGCCTGAGTGGCCCATATTGCCCATGCCAGGCTTAATCGAGTCTCTTTGACTACTAATGCATGCAATTAGTCCTGATATCCCAAATTGTAGCTCTGATCTGCACATTATCATCATTACCTCCTATTAGTTGTGTGTTTAAGCATGTATGCTCCACTTATATCATGACATGACATTTGCTTTTTTAGAACAATCTGCATAAATCCTCTGGCCTTATTCTTCACAAAATGGCAAAAGTGTGCATGGTAACAATCGAACGATTCTTATTTGGTAGACTGCAGTAAAAGAACAGTAGTAGCTTACATCATCGTTTTGGATTTGCTACTAATCTTGAGCCACTTGAATTTTCTTTTCTTTCAGATTTGGGATGCGTCCAGATGCACCAGTCGCAGCACTATGAATTCTTGCAATGCTGAAGGGAAGGACATCAAATAGCAGTTGGGGTACCTGCGTGATGATGACTAGCTCAATGAACGACCTGAAACGATGATGAACCTGATGCCAAGATTATATATAATCCATTGTAGTACAAACAAAGAAAACAGAAGCCCTTGAACTTGAAGTAGAGGACATTGACATGTAACACCACTTGCCGGTAGAGGCATTCCACTGTCGCAATAGTCTCACCTGTCGACTTCGGAGGCGTCTACTCCCTCAGTCCCAAAATAAATATACATGTGGCATTTTCGATAAAAAAATCATTCATCTCAAGATTGACCAAATACATATAAAAAAATTAATATTCATGATACTAAACATGTATTATTAGATTAATCACATCATATATTTTAATAATAAATCTATATAAATATACAAATTTTGATATTATTTTCTATAAATCTAACAAAAAATTGAGATTATTGACTTTGCAAGATGTACACTAGTTTTGAGACGGATGGGGGACAAGATAGCACACACACAAAAAAAAGAAGACAAATGAACTCACAGAAATACACTAGTGGCCTAGTGCCGGTGCCGGTTGAATACGAGGCACCGAGTCACTGAGTCACACCGCTGCCGCAGCTGTCAAAGACCGCCAACGCATTCTGCACAGCCCACCCAGGCCACCGCAGGCGCTCCACCGCCACCTCGCCCGGCCGGGCTGCCGCTAACGAATACAATTGAAGGCGGCGCCGACATATTTCCGCCGTCCAGCCCAGGGGATGACGAGAGAAAGAGGAGGCCAACGCATTGATGGAGGAGGATGTGGAGGAAAGGGACGGGGGTGTGGACGTGTGGACGTGTGGGTGACTAGGGGCGACATGGCGACCGATTCTTCGTCCCGTTTTGGTTTTGGGCTGGGACGCATTTTCGGAACCGACCGTTCTTTACCCGGATATACTGAATGGTTTATCCTCTCGGCTGAATGGTTTATCCTCTCGGCGGGAAACGCACAGAATGGTTTATCCTCTCGGCGGAATAGTATTGCTTAAAACAAAATTTCGTCTACTAAACTTTTAAAATGATCGTTTTAATCCACAAAATTTACCATTTTAGCTCAATTTTATCGGCGACCAAATCCCCTTAGGAATGAATCAGAGAACAGAAGAATGGTAATGCTTTGTTTAGGGCGTTCGGACGGCCTGTTCTCATCCGCACGCATCGAATCAAACCATCCGCTCCGCTCACCTCGCTCCACACGGGCCTCTCGCTCTCGCCCGCTCACCTCGCTCCCACGCACCGCTCGCTTGCGCATATTCACCTCGCGCCGCTGTAATGAATCGACGACGCCGAGGCGCAAGGCCACGCCACCGTCTTTGTCGTCCAGCTCTTCGGACGCGCCGGCCTCATGTCCTTCCTCACCGCCGTCCCCGAGCCGCAGCGCCCAGGTAGGCCTGCTGCGGTCGACTCCATCGTGGCGGGGTGCCTCCATCCGACTATCGCGCCGCCTTCACCGTGTCAGTTCACCGCGCCGCCCACGCCATGCTACGCTGAAAAACACTTGTTCCAAACGTATGTTCTAAATGTTTCGGAGGTATGTTGCAAGTGTTTCATACAAATATTGTAAAAGTAGATTAGGATGTTGCAATGATTTGTACACGTATGTTACAAGCGTCTGTTCCCAATGTTTCATCTGATTTTCCATTTGCAAGTGTGTTTATCTGGATGTTACATATGTTTCAAATGTGTGTTGCAAGTGTTTTATCTAGATGTTGCGTATGTTTGCAATACTTTTCAAATGTTTTTTCACGTGTTTTTGCAGATGTTTTAGACACATGTTTTAAGTGTTTCATCTATCTTTTTTTATGTTGCAAGTATTGCATTCAGATGTTTCAAAAGTGGATCGGGTGTTACACATGGGATGCCGTGGGAAGAAAGAGGGGCGCGAGCGTGCCCTGCGTGGGCGCACGGCGCAGGTGACGTCCGAGCGGTGCGGGACCCCACGTGGGCGCACAAAACGCAGGCGCAGGCAGGCGATGTCCAAGCGGCGCGGGCCCTCACGTGGACGCGAGAAACGGGGCAGAAAACGGACTGCAGCCGCGGGTGTTCGTCCGAACGTCCGGATGCTAGCAGCGTCGATAGAAGAAGGATTCAGACGAAATCAGAGAGGAAGAAGTGGCGCCGGGTGGGATGGATCTCGCTTCGTCATCCATGGATCCACCACTGCTACCGCTGTCGGGGTGGGAGATGGCCGCCGCAGTCACCGTCGTGGTGGGGGAGGACCGCTGCGGCCGACGTTGGGTCGGGAGAGGGCCACCGCGACCACCGTCGGGGTGGGGGAAGCACGCCGGTCAAGGGGAGGGGGCCGCCGCCGGTGAAGGAGACGGCTGGTCGGGGTCGCAGGAGGGGCGCCGCCGGTGGAGCGATACGCAGGGCGCCGCGGGTTGAGAGGAAGCCGCCGCCGCCGCTCCAGATATTTGGACGCGAGGAGAGAAAAATTGTAATTGAAATGAGAGAAATTAGGGTTTCATATTTATTTATAGGCACTAAAAGTGTTACGGTTAATACGCTTCTGTTTATGGTTGCAGAAGTCTGATGCCCTGATTATGGTTGCAGACGTTGGTCGGTGGATTTACCGTTATTACTACTGCAGGTTTCATTTACGGCTGCGGGATTTCTGTTGTTGGCCGGAGGTCTAAATAACAGCGCTGGGAGCTAAATAGCAGTTTATATATATATATATATATATATATATATATATATATATATGTGAATAGTATATTCAGTAGTCAGCTACAAAATAAGTTTGTTTGTAGCCACCTCCATTTACGATAATGTCAATACATATTTACGATAATTAGGTTACTATAACACATGGGGATATTAACCATAACGTTATAGTAAACCACTTAGTAAGGAGTTACTATAATCTCATAAATTAACATAGTAATTATCATAACTCAAAGTGGCTACAGAATAAGTTATTTTGTAGCTGGCCACAGGGTAGTAGTTATATATATATATATGTGTGTGTGGAGAGTATATTCAGTATCCAGCTACAAAATAAGTTATTCCGTAACCACCTCCATTTACAATAATTTTATATATTAATTTACGATAATGTCAATACATATTTACGATAGTTAGGTGACTATAACACATGAAGATATTTACCATAACGTTATAGTAAACCACTTAGTAAGAAATTACTATATATATATTTTACTACTTCGTCGGTCGAAAGTTAGAATTGTGCTTTTTTTTACTAAGAGAGTATATATAAGTACATATATTAGTGCCTCAATCTTAAGTACCAGAAATTAATTAAATAAAGCCCTTGTCGCACACGCCGTTGGCTACACTCCCACTATGTTGCCTACAAATTCGAAGAGACAGAAGGATCCTTACACTCCTGGGACTTAGTTGGTTATGTCGAATTTATGTCGAACAAATATTGTCGTCCGAAATGTGCAGACTTATGAACCAATGAAAATATTATGTGGCAACTTGTCAACTTCCATACGGACTCCATTTATTTGCCTCATATTCGTTTCAATGCGTCGCGGCAGCACTTGTAGTTGTTTACAGCACCGACAGCAGCTCCCGTTCAATTGGAATTGAGGCTGGTCGGCTGCTATCTGCGTCCAGGTCCTGCCACGCCGTGGGCCTATACAACAAAATTCCAACATAATATTAGTAACCTAGTAATACAAATGAAGAAAAAATATATAGAAATAATTACTTACATTAAAACGACTGCGTGTATAGAAGCAATGAGTCGCTGTGTCCGGATGTCTCGATTGAAACACGTCGGCCGGACGACCACAGTCACAGTTAGGGACAGGGAGGTCAGGAGGAACGGGCATCTTTGCTAGACTCGTCGGGGTACAATTCTCTAGGATGACCCCATTTTCGCCACAACTGCTCCTAAAACACGTCTTCCATCTAATAAAATGGTTCTAATTAAACATCAATCAAAACAACGCAAATTAATGTAAAATATAATCATTTGCATTGCAACTCAAATAATATAACCAACACTTATAGCAACAAAAATATACATGGTAAACATCCTTCTAACCTTAACATCGATAAAATCAAATCATAGCCCATAATTCCTAAATATAATTTTCCTCCTAACCTTAACTCCTAATTCATAATATTTCAATCCACCATTCAAACAAAAATAAAAAGTGTGGCATTACTTTGAATGAGGCCGAGGAGGGAGGGAGGCGGCTGGGGAATGGAAGGGAAGGGAGGGAGGGAGGCGGCAACGGAGGGCCTAGCGCCGACAACACTTGGGAGTGGCGGGAGGGTGCGGCGCAACGGGCACGGCGGGTAGGTGGGACTGGGCCGCGAGTCTTTTAGCCGGGTCTGCCGCGCCAAGATCGGTGGCGCGGCAGACCCTGCCACGTCACCGGTCAGCGCCCCCGGTCTTCGCCACGTCATCCTCCCGCCGTGTCACCATGCATGGTGCGGCACAGGCGTTTCGCCATGCCATGGCAATAGGCGCGGCCAAAAGTGTTAATTTAAAAAAAACAGTGTTAGATTTAAAATTAGTTTACAAACATGTTAAAAAAAAAAAAAATCTGGTGGGGGAGGACCGCTGCGGCCGATGTTGGGGCAGGAGAGGGCCACCGCGACCGCCGTCGGGGTGGGTGAGGGCCACCGCAATCGCCGTCGGGGTTGGGGAAGCACGCCGGTCGAGGGGAGGGGGCCGCCGCCGGTCGAGGAGACGGCTGGTCGGGGTCGCAGGAGGTGCGCCACCGATGGAGCGATACACATGGCGCCGCGGGTTGAGAGGAAGCCGCCGCTGCTGCTCCAAATATTTGGATGCGAGGAGAGAGAAAAATTGTAATTGAAATGAGAGAAATTAGGGTTTGATATTTATTTATAGGCGCTAAAAGTGTTACGGTTAATACTACCACGTTGCTTCTGTTTATGGTTGCGGAAGTCTGATGCCCTGATTACGGTTGCAGACGTTGGTTGGTGGATTTACCGTTTTTTTTTGACCGAAAATACTGTGGAGGAGATCCCCACAGTGCAAGACTTTTAATTAATTTTTAAAACAAGGGTACATAGTTTACTTACATGCAAATTTTAACCGAAAGCATCTAACCAAACATAGAAGGATGATCTTAGATCATCCTTGAAACAAATAAATGAAGATTACATTGGTTTATGAAATTCGGCTGACCATAAGCTCGGGGTTGGATCTCTTCTCTGAAACACTTTGTCGTTATTTGAACCTTCCATAGCTCCCACGCCGCCATCTCGAGTTGCCTCTGTGAAGAAGGGAATGGTATGAGCTTCACGAGCTTGTGTATACCACATCAAGCAGCCGGCGATAGCGATACATCCCAATCTATCTGAATGGTTGCCCAAAGGCACTCCTGAATTGGCATTCAAAGAAAAGGTGATCAAGAGTCTCTCTTCTCTAGCATCACACATGACACACATGGCGTCACCTTGGATATTGAGATGTCTTCTTCGTAGCATAGTTTTGGTATTGAGCCGATCAACTAAAACCAACCAAGCAAAAAATTTCACTCGTGGAGTACACCTGGATCTCCAGACGATCTTGTAGGCTGGGTGTGCATCAAGATTGTTGAACACCTGTGAGTAGAAGCGACGAGCTGTGTAGGTGTTCCCCCAGGTTGGGACCCAATGATCTGCTGCCTCCTCATCATATGGTTGATCTTCCAAATGAGCTTGTAGCATCTCAAGTTCTTCACAAGCTTGCTGCGAGAGGGGTAGGAAAAAGATAGTGTCCAAATCATCTGCTTCCATAATTTTCATGACAGATGCATCTTCATTTCTAGCAAATGAGGCCAATCTTGGGTATGTCTGAGATAGCACTGAGTCTGTCCAGAGATCATCCCAGAAACAAACAGAAGCACCATTGCCTAATTCACATTTGGCAATACCCCTGAAAATGATGTTGAGCCTGAGCACATCCTTCCACCAAAAGGATCCGACTTCTCTAGCAACATGTGGGACTTTATGGGTATAGTCATAATGACGCCCTGCTCATGAAGCATTTAAGTAAAAAAAATGGATTTACCGTTATTACTACTGCAAGTTTCATTTACGACTGCAGGATTTCTGTTATTGGCCGGAGCTCTAAATAATAGCGCTGGGAGCTAAATAGCAGTTAGCCCCGTTCGCTGGTCTAAACTTTGGCTGAAACTGGCTGAAAAACACTGTTCCGGCTGAATTGTTGTGAGAGAAAAACACTGTTCCAGCTGAAAAAATAAGCCGAACAAGCTAAATTTAAGACAAGCGAACGGAGCCATAGGCTAGAATTGTGTTTTTTTTTACTAAAAGAGTATATATAAGTACATATATTAGTGCCTCAATCTTACGTACTAGAAATTAATTAAATAAAGTCCTCCTGTCGGCCGTTCTACCATGATAATGATATATCACTTTTTTAAGCAGCTGTGATACTCCCAGAGAGAGAGAGAGAGAGAGAGAGAGAGAGAGAGAGCGCACAGACGGCCTGATGACAGGGGCCTGATGACAGGCTGAAGCAAGCATCATCAGGGCACGCTGCAAAGCATACATGTGTGTCTGTGAGACTGAAACTGTGCGATGCATGCACGCGTGCATGGGCCATATTGGTTTGGCTTGGGCCTGCTTCGAATATGGGCCACCTGCTGCTTTTTTGAGGAGAAGATCAGTGCCAGCCGGCCCAATTGGAGTGTACATACGCTAGGCCCAACATGGACTCTGCATTTCGTTACCGATCGATCCGCCACCCAGTGCGAACTTTTTCTTTGCCAAAAAAGAAAAATCCTTTTGAGTATGATCCCGTTATTTATAAAACCAAATTTTTTTAACCCCTTCAACTTTTAAAACCGCTTGTTTTTGCATCCTAGGTGGTTTTGTAACTTGGCACCCGGGTAAATTAGACTTGATAGTTTAGGGAGGTAGATTGGACGACAACTTTTTTTTCATTTTTTTCTAGAAAGTTTATGTAATTAAAAATCTACATCTTGTTTTCTTATCTTATAAAATTCATAGAAACAATGTTTTACTTAAAAAAATCATGAAACTAGTTCAACAGTTTCCCTAAGATCATGCTCTATCGTATGATGCCTAAATTGGAACTATTTAAGTCTTCTATGAACTCATTTTGTTTTTTATTTCTAGTATAAGCTACATTATCTATTATAATTAGTCTACATATATTAATGATCTGATGAACTATGTAAAAGCTCAGGTGACTTTGATGACAACAAAATTGTCGCCTAGATTGGAACTATTTGAGTCTTCTATGGACTCATTTTGCTTTTTATTGCTTGTAGAAGAAACCATATATATTATAATTAATCTACAATGATGACCAGGAGTACGTAAAAGTTCAGGTGACTTTGAAATGGAGAAAAATAATAGCCACAATAAGCTAGTTTGATCTATTTTATGCATTTTTAGTACAAATGGGGGCTAGGGGAGAATCGTGGCCAAAAAAGGCTACAAAAAGACATGTCATTTGGCTTCGTGTTTCTATTTTTTTAACCATATATAAGTAGCTTATAAACTGCACCAAAAAGCCCTTACTATGAACACAAGTGTCACTTGATCATGTTAGTGTCACTTGATTCTATCTAGGACTGTGTTATTAGTATAGAAAGCATGGAGTGTTGTTGTCGAAGTGTCGATGGCATAATCCGTATCACTCCACAAACACTTGCAATACAATACCAAAATTTAGAAGAAAAAAAAACCTAAAAGCTAATAGCTAGCGAGAGTATCTACAAGCGAGAGTAGTCTGTGTCACTTATTAGCTAGACTTCTGTGTATTTCGATTGGTCAAAATCAACTAGTTGTAATAGATAACACAGGAGCATATGCTAGAAAATAAACATAAAAAAGAGTCCATGGAATATTCAAATAATTTCAATCTAGGCACCCTATAGAGTATGATTTTAGAAAAAAAATATGAAAATGGTTTGATAATTTTCTGAGCTAAAACGAATATATGTTCTACAATTTTTCGAAGATTACGCTAGATTTTAGAATTTTTAGTTGCATAAAAAATTGATATACTTTCAGAAAATATTTGGTAGTCCAATTTACCCCATAAACTATCTACAAAGTTTGATTTACCCCTTGACAGTTGACGTGGGGTGCAGTGCCACATCAAACGAAACTACCGTCCAAAACCGTCCAAGGTGCAGGAACAAATGATTTCAAAAATTGAAAAGTTAAAAATATGGTTTTATAAATAAGAGGGAGAATCGAACAATCCCAAAAGTTAAGGGATCAAAAGAACTTTTCCTTTTTCTTTGATCCTTGCATTGGGTAAGCTTAATTAGGCATGCATGCCGACCTGATTTGATGCAGCATGTTGGGGTTGACATTATCTTGAATATGTTCTCCACAAAAATGCGACAATGATGAAAGATTCTATATGCATGGGTGCAGAGACGATGCATCCATGGCCCGTTGTTGATGCATTCGTTCGACGAGTTCTATTTTGCAACCTGCTAGCTAGCTATAAATAGCACTGGATGCAAGCACCACTGCCAGGCACCAAGCAAGGGTCCTATTTGGTACAGTTTATCTGGAAAGCACTTCTAGATAAGCTGCAGAAATAGAGTAAAAGCGACGATCAAAATAAGCTGATCTGATTCAGCTTCTGCTTTTTAGTACAAATAGGAGCTGTCGGAATAAGCGTGGCCAGAATAAGCTACTGAAAAACGTGGCGTTTGGCTATTGATTTCAGCTTATTTTGGCCATAAGCAACTTATAAGTTATACCAAACAGGCTCAATGAGAGCTGCTATAAGCTTATAGTCATACCAACCGATGATGAGGAAGAAGAAGATCCACGAAGGAGAGAAGAAAAGAGAGCGAGGCTTACATGGCGATCAGAGTGGTAGCTCTAGAGCCAAGGATGACTTGCCTGTGTGCCGGCCTGGATCTCCCTCAAGGATCATCGTGCTTGTCGATCGTCGTCGTCGTCACCTAGCAGAGACGATGATCGATCGATGAGCCTAGCCTTGGGGTGTGGTCGGTCTCACAGGCAGTCTCCTTGGCTAGCCCTGACTCTCTCATGCATGCTGCTCTATAGATTACTGGCTACTTGGATAGTCACCTGCTAGACACCTAGTGTGATATGCTTCATATATCAGTTCAGTATGTCAACGACGATGCAAACATGCATGGATGCATGTATATAGTTCAGTATATACGTTCTATGTGCATCATCTATCTTGTTCTCAAGTAAGTGATGAACCTGCTAGCTAACTCAAGTCTCAATGATTGGGATTTGTATGTGTGGCCGTGCAGGCGCCGCCTAACCACCATGCAACATGCATCCAACTGAGAATTATATTTGAGTGGCTATTTTCTTCTCCAATGCATGACGGTGAATCCAAGGTGAGCTAGTTCACGAGAGGAGGCCGGCGAGCCAGAAGAACTTTCTTGGATTGAAAGGATGAGTCCCGGCAAATCCCTTTTGCTACTGATACGCGTGCATGCACGCAGTCCTGTCCAGATCGATGTCGCTGCACCTTAGTTTTCCAATTATCCCTATATTCTGCCTTTAGAGCTAGAAGAGGGTCTTGCCCTAGCCCCTAGCCCGTTTTACATTACATAAGGACAATATTACTATTATGTACAATTCAGGTTCCAGGTTCTTTAGAAACAGCCAGCTCCACTTGGTTTCAGTCCATATCACTGGACCATTTGGCACAGCTCCACCTCTGGGATTCAGTGTGGATATGCTGTTTGTACACTAAATTAGATGATTTAAATGTTTATATTTAATCTAGTATAAGCGAAATGAGTCATATAAATGTACTTGACATATGTCTCCAGCTCTAGATCCAGAATTTCTTAGCTACAAATACCTAGCTCTAAGAAATCTACATATTTTTTCGGAGGTAGAGCTCTATCAAATAGGGCCATATATATAGAACAAAGCCCCCCCCCCACCCCACTCCAACAACGCAACCCGAAGCATCAATGCAGCTCTTTCCATGTTGATTAAATTGCTCACTTGCGCATTTAATCAACATGGAAAGAGCTGCATTGATGCTTCGGGTTGCGTTGTTGGAGTGGGGCGCGCCGTGAGATGAAAATGGCCTCAGACCTGATCGTAAAAAAAATGATAAATCATTCTGTACCTGGCCTTTATGGGTCAGGAGAGAGAGACACATTAATTTCAGAGTGTTGTACCACCCCAACTACAGTGGCAAAGCTAAACAAAATTAAAGGAGGATGACTTGTGCCATAGGATACATACATGATGAAATTTTAGTTAAGATAACTATCTTTTTCATTTTTTTAGCCCAATTACAATATACATTCACCCCTGCTCAAGCAGAAACGTGCTCCACCAATTGTTATAAGCATATCATTGCTGAATTCTTCAGTTATGCTTATTATACGAGGATCAAACTTGGGTGGAGGGAGTATATGAGAACAAAAATGATATCATCGTGTGCAGTTTCATTGCATGATGGTTGATTGCCACACATTATTTCGCAATGGTTTTGAGCATTTCTATATTGCAAAAAATAAAAAGAAGAAACAAAAGAAATTAAAATGCTCGAAAAGATATATTAAAAAATAGTAAGGAACAATGCATATATTTTCAGATCAGAAAAGATAAGTATTTCCAAGATGCATGCATGGCGCTCAAACGGACCTGCAAAGCAGTAGATGATGGTAATATGTATTTTTATATGAGATATATGATATATAGGACTAGGAGTATGCATGAATATATAAAAAGCTAGCTAACTAGATATACATATTCCCTTAGCTTCTTTATTCTGTGAGTATGTGGGCGCCGGTTCATGCTGTATCATCGAACGGATATCAGCATAAAGAGGCGGCCGCCATGTCTCCTTTTCACACGTCACTTTTCAAAAATACAATAATGCAGAAAAATGATGAAAATGGCAGCTAGATAGCTAGCACTATATGTTCATGCATGCACTACTATTGAATTCCAAGGACTCTCAGGCTTTCAGTTTCAGCAGATGCCTATACTTATGTGAAAAAGTACATACATTAGGCTTGCAGCTGGTATCTTCACATCGTAGCTCACTAATTCATGAGCTTTTTGGTTCATTGACAGGCAACACCGTCTGTCTAGACAGCATTCTAAAGCACCCGATGATTTTGGTTGTCTGAAGCTGAGATCGCATTGTTGAAATTGCATTGGCAATTGGCGAAGAGGATAGAATTTTCATGGGTACAAAATGACAGCGAGATATTATTCTTCACGAGCATAACACAGAAGGACCACAGAGAACACCATGCTCCTTGCTTTTGCTTGCTATAAATAAGAGCGAGAGAAGGAAGCACTGGAACCCACAACAGAGATGATGGAGAAGAGATAGAGAGATAGCAAGCCTTACATGGCAATAAGGGTTGAGTTCTGGTAGCCAAGGATGACTTGCCTATATCCTCTCTGAAGGATCGGCAAATATTGGGGCTTCTAGTGGTCTCATATGGGCAGTCTCCTTGGCTAGCCTGACTGGCTGTTATTTTTCATGCTAGGCTTGCATCTTATTTAGAGGTTATTTCCTATACTTCTATATTACGAGTGAGGATATTTTTTCTTATAAAAATAGAATAGGTTGGATGCTTATTACTTCTGTTGATGATTAAATGCTACTGAATTGATGTTTGACATTTTTAGAATTTATAGGACTTGCTTGCCTTCTCCCCCCCACCACCAACATGTCTTATGAGGATTTACATCGAGGCCTTCAAAGAAGCCGAATATATAAACTGATACGAGTTTCCATTGTTGTAGTTTTTCAGCAATGCGAAAAAACAAGATCCATCCTAGGAGGAACTATGTGCCTTTTTTTATTAAGAGAAATAATCAGCCAAATTCAACATGAAAGAGAACTTGAACTTAGGTGTTTGGATGCATGACCATATTTCCCACGCAATTAGTTGAGCTAAACTCACTTCCTTACATATAGGCAATGTTGCCGGTGTTAGCAATACTTTAAGTATACCCATTTTGGTTTTTCATCACATTGTATTCAGGACCAAGTTTGTAGATGCTATAATCTAGCACCACAATTTTTCTAGCCGTCTATACTGACCCTTTCGATGGGCCAAAAGCGGAACAAAAGCTGTTCCAAATAGGGCCAATGTGTGACGACCAAAATGTTATCTCATTAGGGTGGCCTCTGTGGGGTTTCATACCAATTTAATATGGTGACATATCAACAAAAGTGAAAGTGGCAAAGAAATTAAGAGAGTGAGAGGGGGGGGATGAGTTTCATACCAATGTAGGTACCAAAGGGCGCATACACTAACAATCCTTACAGTTTGGTGTATTTGAAGCAGCGGAATGCCGTGGTTGTTTTGGGAATCAAGACGATCGGTGCAGGCAATATTCACAGAGATCAAGGATACATGCTCCTTCTGGATTGCTGTAGGGGGAAAAGTTCTAGCATTTCCTGGTAGCTCAGTAGTTAGCAAGTTGTCAGCTTTGTTTTTCAACCTACGCAGTGCCACTGTGATAGGCTGCGCACCTCGTGCATGTAATTGACATTGTTAATGCTTCTCCCTTCTTAGTAATATAAAGCCGCTGTGCCCCTCGCGCATGTAATTGACGTTATTAATGCTTCTCCCTTCTTATTAATATAAAGCCGGGCGACCGGATCTTTCAAAAAAAAATCATCCTGCCTGGCACTATTTCCAAGCAAATGAAACTGCATTCTTTGAGGGAAACAGGACACCCTACTGGATTTTTATTTAAAACAGTAAAAGAGCTAGTTTCATACATCCCATGGTGTTTCGGCCACCCATGCAACATTTTATCATAACATCATGCAACAATTAAATATTATTGCTACCTATGAAACCGTGAATGAAACTCTGGATTGGAGGCATTGTCTCATACATAGACAAAAAAAAAGAGTTTAGAACTAAAGAGGATGTGGTTGTCTTATTAAAACCATCCATGAAATCCATTGAGAATGGCCTTAGGAACACTAGTAACTCAGGCCGCCAAATGGTATGACCATAACAGGATCGTCCTATAAATCACAATACGACAATATATATAACTTACTGACTAGTGAAAATTTAGGACTCAAAGCACAGTAACTAGTCATTAGGAAGGTAAACCATGCATGTAATTGAATATTTGTCAGGTCATCTCTACAACAAGTCAGCAACCAGGTGTTCCTTTTAGGCAGATCATACGAGGTTAGTTTTTACCCTCATAATGTGCACAAAGATTTATTGGTTTACTTAACAAAATTGTCATTCCAAGGGGATGAGCCGCAAACAATTAATTAGCTACCTTGGCTCCCAGCCAGAGACTCAAATAACTCTACATGTCAATGAGACAGGTGACTGTAACAGCACTATACTTGCAGGAAAAGAAGAAGAAAGAAAGGTTAATTTATAAAGCATCTCCAGTCAAGTGCTAATGTTTAGCTCTATATGTGTGCATGTACTAATGTATTATCTTGTAGCGTTATGGATTTGCGAAGTGTCGTTTCAATGAGTGGCTCTACGGTTCTAAGAATCAATGGCCGGAGCCACCAAAGGCAAAGAAAAAAGAAGAAAGAAAGGTTAATTTACAAAGCACCTCCAGTCAAATGCGAATGTGGTGTTTAATCCAACTATGGTCTAGTCCCTTCGGAGCTTAGAATAGGTCATTATTGTGGCCATATGGTTGACTATGATGAGGTTGGTTATTTTTGTGGTAAACATGAAATCGTATTTTGTTTCTTTTGCTAAGACATATATGATATAATTTTCCGTTTGAACAGAGCACTAGGAAATGCAGGTGGGAATGTTATGATGGTCAAGCTAAGTTCTTGGATGAACTGAAGGGGAGGCAAGTAATTGCACGGAAGAGGAGATATGGACCTGACTACGTCAACCTATTCGTTAAACATCACAAAAACAAGATGCGTGAGTTTGCTAGACAACGCGGTATTTGTAACCCGATCGATGTTGGGCTTGACAAATGGGGATTGGAGAGACGGAGGGTGTTAGAGGAGGAGAGGGCAAGGAAGGAGGCAAGGGAGGAGGAAAGAGTACAGATGCAGGTCTTGAACGACCATGTTGTTGCACTGTGTGTCAGTGAGTCATTGGAAACCTTGTTATTTTCATTGCCTGCTTTTAAATGTAATATAATCGCGTTGCTAACTTATTGCATTTCATACATGAAGGGATTGGATGTAGCGAGGACCATGCCGCAGAGGTGGCCCATGCAAGATTTGAGGAAAAGAAGTTACATGAGCACAGAACGCGAGCTGGTCGCACCATTCAATCTTTGATTGTCTTGTCTGATGAGGGGGACGAGAATGAGGACGACACTGCCAGGTTGAGCGATCTCATCACTCTTGCTGAGGCGGGCTTGTAGGCGGAGGACGCTAAGGATGACACTGGCAGATTGAGCGAGCTCATCGCTCTAGCAGAGGCGGGCTTGCAGGCAGAGGAGGATGACTACGCGTTCTTCACTCAGGCCGTAGAGGCCGCAGATGAAGCTGATGTCGTTTACTACAGGTGATAGACAGATCAAGGCAATGCAGGTAAGCCTAGCCACATGAGCCAGACGGAGGAGGACGCGTTCTTGACTCAGGCCGCAGAGGCCACAGGTGAAGCAGAGGCAGCTTACTATAGGTGACAGGCAGATCAAGGCAATGCCGGTGAGCCTAGCCATAGCAACGAGGTTGTGTTAGAGGACTGGTACTCGGATGATGAGTTGCTTACTCAGTATATTTCAGACTGAGGATTGGTACAGGTGTGCTAGTTCAATATTTTAGATTTGGTATTTGTATCGTACTAGAACTTTCTTGGTGTTGCATTGTGTTTCATTTGAACTATTTATGTATTGTACCCATGTAACAAACACTGTTTTATTTTTGTAACGGACATTGTGTTATCTCATTAAACTTTTGCCATGAAAAAGGGTATTACAATGCTGCTGCTGAGCATGGAGCGCCCAGCATGGCGCAGCGGTCAAAGCGGCAGCAAAAGGAACACGGCACTTCTGTTATGTCGTCGTGTCGATTTAACGAATAGGTCAACAGGAAGGATAAGTGCACGAGACAATCAATACACAAGTTCAGCAATACTAACTTGTACGCGTCCCAAGTTCATCGTAAGTTCGATAATACCACTGTTCGACATAAGTTCAGCAAGTCATAACTACGAAACAAGTTCATCAATACATAAGTTCGACATTACTCGACCTACTACATGTTCCATCAGTATATGGGTGTCCGAGTACAAGTGCATCCTAAAGAACTCCTACGACCCAGGAGTATATGGTGACCGCGGACGTCGATGCCTCTTCGGACGTGATGGCATCACATTAGGGGTGAACCCAACATCGGTACGGTCTCGCTGGTGGTACACCTGGCGATACTGCTGAGTGTAACTAGGACCCTACAATTACAATATAGGCATCATTATTTACAATGTTTAAGTAATTGTGATGTATATGGTGAAGGGTTGTTTCAAGTACCTGTGCATCGAACTGTGTAGGAAATGGTGCATCACCAAGCTGAGACATCCCAATCTCATCGTAGTCCTCCTCCTCATCCTCATCCTCGTCCTCCTCAACGTCATGCTCCGCAGGACCCTTGCCGCGATTGCCGGGAGTATGAACATAAGAGGTTCCACCAGCCGTCGTGTCGGAGGAACCTGCTCATGTCGGCATAGTGCTCGAGCGTAAGGAACTAGACAGGTCTAGGTCATAGGGCATCTCCCATGGAGTATCCACGTAGCTAAGCTTCTGTGCCAGCTTCTTGCAGCACCTCCTCACTTTTTGCAAAAAAAAGAAAACATGGATGAATGAGTCATGGGAACCATTTAACCACTGTCATGTCTCTGAGAATAGAATGTATATCGACAAAGACGTGTAGAATGTCGTGCGGCTCCCCTCTGGTCTCATGAAGTTGCATGGCTGCTTCGTTGGACAGACTTGTCAACTGTGATGCCTGCATACACAAGTGAGATAAGTTCGTATCACTACAATTCATAGGAACGCCGACGTGCAGTTGTATTGAAATTCAAAATTCTTACCACGTATCTCTGTAGCGGGGCTCTCTGAAGTTGTGTCTCCATCCTTATCACCTCATCGTACGTATCAGTGATGTCATCCTCATCTTCGTCCTCATCAATTGGCTTGTTAGTGTAGGGGTCCTAAATATGTGTGCGGGTACTCCTATGCAACCATTGGAGGTAGCGGTCAAAGTTGCATTGGCCGTGCGGTGGTATCTCAGTGATCAGGATCCTTTGCCGACTATCCCATTCGTGGATGAACGGGGCGTGCGTCATGGTCCAATTCTTCTCCTTGTACCTATTCCTTTGATCGTACCTATAAGTTTAACGTAAGTTAGTGGTTGTATGTATGAACATGACTGCTAAATTATTATGTTTTAGTTGCCGCACCCGTGCAACTTTCTGTTGGTTGTGTACAGCGGTGGTGGGCATGGCTGCAATCTTTTGAACTGCCTATACACCTTTATAGGGTAGTACATCTCGACCACATGGAAGAAAATTAGTGGCCCATTAAAAAGCCACTCAGGTACCCCTCTAGCTCGAATCTAGACCACGGACACCAATTCACTTGAAAGTTAGGTAACTACAATTAGGTTTTTGGAATAACAAAAAAACAACAACACCGACTAGCAGTATCAAAGTGGGATCACATGTGACCCTAAACCCTAAACACTAAACCCTAAACCCTAAACCCTAACCCTAAACCCTAAATGCTAAACCCTAAACCCTAAACCCTAAACCCTCCCGACTGGCCATTGCTCCCAACACCACACCTATAGTAGGTGGGAACAACCTCCTAGGTTGGCACCTCCTGTACTGCATCGGCAGGCAACACAGAGCTGACGATAGATCCATGCTAGGACCATGCTGCCTGAGCTGTACGCTCCTATATTCTCCCATGGCTGGCTCAGTATGTTGAGGAAGGCTGAAAGGTCCTAATGGCTAGAGGGGGTGAATAGCCTAATAAAATTTTCTACAATAACACTTAACAAACCAGTTAGACAATTATGAGGCAAAGCAAGTGTTGCGCCAGCCTACTAAAAATGCAAGCCATCTACCACAATTCTAGTTTATATAGTTTCTTTCCACACAATAGCTATGTCACTACACTAAGTTAGTGTGCTCTCAAAATCTAACTAAAGAGCCACACTAACCAAACTAACAAGCTCTCACAACTAGCTACACTAAAGAGCTTGACAACTAGTTTGCGGTAAATGTAAAGAGAGTAAGCAAGAAGGTTATACCGCTGTGTCGAGGAAGGAGCCAATCAATCATAAGAATGAATAACAATGAAGACCAATCACCTCGGAATCAAATGATGAACTCAATGATTTTTACCGAGGTTCACTTGCTTCTTTAACAAGCTACTCCTCGTTGTGGCGATTCACTCACTTGGAGGTTCACACGCTAATTGGCATCACACGCCAAACCCTCAATAGGGTGCCGCACAACCAACACAAGATGAGGATCACACAAGCCATGAGCAATCCACTAGAGTACCTTTTGGCTCTCCACTTGGGAAAGGTCAAGAACCCCTCACAATCACCACAATCGGAGACGGAGACAATCACCACCCTCCGCTCAACGATCCTCGCTGCTCCAAGCCGTCTAGGTGGCGGCAACCACCAAGAGTAACAAGCGAATCCCGTAGCGAAACACGAACACCAAGTGCCTCTAGATGCAAACACTCAAGCAATGCACTTGGATTCTCTCCCAATCTCACAAAGATGATGAATCAATGATGGAGATGAGTGGGAGGGCTTTGGCTAAGCTCACAAGGTTGCTATGTCAATGCAAATGGCCAAGAGAGTGAGCTTGAGCCAGCCATGGGGCTTAAATAGAAGCCCCCAAGAAATAGAGCCGTTGTACCCCTTCACTCGGCACAGCGCGGGGTGACCGGACGCTGGACCTCAGCGTCTGGTCACACGATGCGTGCCACGTGTCCCTATCTTCAAATGTTGTGTGCCCAATCTTAATGGTCAGAAGACAATAGGACACAGCAGCTAACAGTGACCGGACGTTGAACTCCTAGCGTCCGGTCGTTTCTAGTAAGCTTCCAGAAACGATTTTTCCCGACCGGACACGTCCGGTCATGCTTGACTGGACACAGCCAGCGTCCGGTCACACGGTGTCTTCCTCTGTGCTGCCTCATCAGCATGACCGGATATAGCCTTCCAGCATCCGGTTCGCTGAGCGACCCAGCGTCCGATCATTTGACCGACACCAGCGTCTTCACTGTTACAACTGACCGGACGCACTGGTCCCTCTGAGATCAGCGTCCTAGTCACTTTGTGACAAGCAAGACCAACTCCTCTTCACCTCTATCTTCTTCATCCTTGCTCAAATGTGCCAACCACTAAGTGTATCACCTTGTGCATATGTGTTAGCTTATTTTCACAAACATTTTTAAGGGTGTTAGCACTCCACTAGATCCTAAATGCATATGGAATGAGTTAGAGCATCTAGTGGCACTTTGATAACCGCATTTCGATATGAGTTTCATCCCTCTTAATAGTATGGCTATCAAACCTAAATGTGATCACACTCTCTAAGTGTCTTAATCACCAAAACAAAATAGCTCCTATAATTTATACCTTTGCCTTGAGCCTTTTATTTTTCTCTTTCTTCTTTCAAGTCCAAGCACTTGATCATCACCGTGGCATCACCATCATCATGTCATGATCTTCATTTGCTTCACCACTTGGAATGTGCTACCTATCTTATGATCACTTGATAAACTAGGTTAGCACTTAGGGTTTCATCAATTCACCAAAATCAAATTAGAGCTTTCAATCTCCCCCTTTTTGGTAATTGATGACAACCCTTACACAAAGATATGAATTGAAATTCAATTGAATCCATGTTGCTTGTCCAAGCATATTTACCATGTATAAAGGATATGGACAAGTTTCATGAACCCCATATGGTAGCAATTGCTCCCCCTACATATGTGCTAAGAGTTTGGATTGTAGCTTGCACATATGCTTAGATAGAAAATATAGGAGACAATGTCTACCAAATGATGCTAAGGTACAAAAGATGGACCTTTGAAGCGTGATACCAATCGAAGTGCACCATTATACCATCCTTAGCACCATGGTTAGCTTGATACCACTTGGAAACACTTGGAAATGAAATTATTATATATCCTATGCATGCTAGTTTTTCATTTCATCATTCAACCCTATAACTGCATACACCACACAAGCATGGATATTGAGATTTAAAACTTGTGTCATGCAAGCAAACATATGAAATGCACATTCAAATGCACCATACAAGTTCATAAGCTTGCTCCCCCTACTTGTGTGCTCAAGATTTTAATTGATCCCTTGCCTTTGTTATATCTCTCCCCCTATGTCAAGTTCTCCCCCTTTGTTGTCTTTTCACCATCTTAATACACTAATATCTTTTGTTTCTCTCCCATGTACTAATTTCATTGTTATTTCTCCCCCTATCACTTATATCTTTGTTTCTCTCCCCCTTTGTCATCAATGACCATAAAGGTTTAAAAGGTAGATAGGTTGAGATTATCAATGTCAATCAATGGGGTGAGGATCATTTTCCCAAATTTTGGTCCAATCTAGATCATTTGCCAAAGATATTTAACTCGGTTTGATCCAAGGACAAGCTTCTTCACACCTCTAAATAAGGGTTATCTTGTACCATGTTGAGTTAAACACTTAGAGTTCATTTTCTAGATCAAACACTAGGTTTACAAGCCCACAAACATGTCATATGTTACCACTAGATCAAAATAAGCATAGAAGCAATAGTGGTACCATACAATCATCAAATTCATTTGATTTTTATGAATGAGCCTATTTAGATGTGAAAGATGTCTAGATGCACTAAACATGTCATTAGCAAAGATGTATGTCATGCCAATCAACTTTTACCTTAGATTGCTCGAAGGAGAGGCATGTCATATAAGTGGGGGGTGCATCAACACATATTTGAGAAATCCAATATGTTCAACTCATTCTTTAGCTTGCAAAACCTTTTCTCATCCAATGGCATGGTGAATATATCGACAAGTTGATCTTCGGTGCCTATACTCTCAATGCAAATGTCCCCTTTTTGTTGGTGATCTCTTATGAAATGGTGGCGGACATCAATGTGCTTTGTTCTTGCATGTTGAACCGGATTGTGGGTTAACTTGATTGCACTCTCATTGTCACATAGCAATGGCACTTTCTTGAACTTGATTCCAAAGTCACTCAAAGTGGCCTTCATCCAAAGTACTTGTGCACAACAACTATCGGCGGATATGTATTCGGCTTCGGCGGTTGATAATGCAACACTATTTTGCTTCTTTGATGACTAGGAAACAAGTGATCTTCCCAACAATTAATATGTGCCTGAGGTGCTCTTCCTTTCAACCTTGCATCCCGCATAATCCGAGTCGGAGTAACCAACTAGCTCAAACTTTGCTCCTTTGGGATACCACAAACCAACATTTGGTGTATGCTTCAAGTACCTCAATATTCTCTTTGTAGCCTTCAAATGACTTTCTCTTGGTGAGGCTTGAAATCTTGCACACATGCATACACTAAACATGACATCCGGCCTTGATGCGGTCACATAGAGTAGGCTTCCAATCATAGACCGATACAATTTTTGATCCACCATATTTCCACTTGCATCACTATCCAAGTTTCCATTTGTTCCTATTGGTGTACTAATAGCTTTGCTATCACTCATGCCAAACTTCTTGATCATGTCCTTGATATACTTGCCTTGACTCACAAATGTACCATGCTTCAATTGCTTGATTTGAAGACCAAGGAAGTAATTTAACTCTCCAATCATGGATATCTCAAACTCATTAGCCATCATCTTTCCAAACTCTTCACAAAAGTCTTGATTGGTTGATCCAAATATGATGTCATCAACATAGATTTGCAGCACAAACAAGTATTTGTCAATCTTCTTGATGAAAAGAGTGGTGTCAACTTTGCCCATTATGAACCCTTTAGAGAGTAGGAAGTCCCTCAATCTCTCATACCATGCTCTAGGTGCTTGCTTCAAGCCATACAATGCCTTCTTCAACTTGTACACATGGTCGGGCTTCTTGTCCTCTTCAAAACCAGGAGGTTGCTCAACATATACTTCTTCATTGATGTAACCATTGAGAAATGCACTCTTGACATCCATTTGATAGAGTTTGATGTTGTGGGCACAAGCATAGGCTAGCAAGATTCTAATTGCTTCCAATCTAGCAATCGAAGCATATGTTTCTCCAAAGTCAAGACCTTCAACTTGTGTATATCCTTGTGCTACCAATCTTGCTTTGTTCCTTACTACTATCCCATCTTGATCTTGCTTGTTTCTAAAGACCCATTTGGTTTCAATCACATTGTGTCCCTTTGGTCTCTCTACTTATTCCCATACTTGATTTCTTGTGAAGTTATTCAATTCTTCATGCATAACATTCACCCAATCAACATCCTTCAATGCTTTATCTATCTTCTTTGGTTCAATGGATGACACAAATGAGAAATGCTCACAAAATGATGCCAATCTTGATCTTGTTTGTACACCTCTTGAAATATCTCTAATTATAGTGTCCAATGGATGATCCCTTGCAACATTGGTTGGTTGGAGGATTGGAACTTGATTGCTTGTATTTGCTTGATCATTGGGTTGAGATGATGTACTAGCCACTTGATCTTGTTCATTGTCATAAGAGCCACTTGTACTAGCTTGATTTGTATCTTCTTGCACATTTGAGTTAGAGAGCACTTGCACTTGATCATCTTCATCATCATTCACTTGCCTAGGCCTCAATTCACCAACATCCATGTTCTTCATGGCATTTGAAAGTTGAATGCCTCTAACATCTTCCAAGTTCTCATTCTCTTCTTGTGAACCCTTGGTTTCATCAAATTCAACATCATGAACTTCCTCAAGAGTACCACTATCCAAATTCCAAACTCTATATGTTTTGCTTATAGTGGAATACCCAAGTAGGAATCCTTCATCACATTTCTTGTCAAACTTGCCCAATCTAGTGCCTTTCTTCAAGATATAGCATTTGCAACCAAAGACCTGAAAATATGCAATGTTGGGCTTTCTACCATTCAAGAGCTCATATGGTGTCTTCTCTTTCAATGGGTGACAATAGAGGCGGTTGCTACGATAGCAAGCCATGTTGATAGCTTCGGCCCAAAAAGATTGACTCACATTGTACTCACTAAGCATAGACCTTGCCATATCAATGAGTGTTCTATTCTTCCTCTCAACAAGGCCATTTGATTGTGGAGTGTACTTGGCCGAGAATTGATGTCTAATTCCAAATTCATCACATAATTCATCAATTCTAGTGTTCTTGAACTCACTACCATTGTCACTTCTAACTCTCTTGATGGTTGTTTCAAACTCATTGTGAATATCCTTGACAAATGATTTGAATGTTGCAAACACATCACTTTTGTCCACTAGAAAGAATACCCAAGTGTATCTAGTATAATCATCCACTATCACAAATCCATATTTATTTCTACCAATGCTAGTGTATTGTGTTGGCCTAAACAAATCCATGTGCAATAACTCAAATGCTTTACTAGTGCTCATCATGCTTTTCTTAGGATGGGTGTTTCCAACTTGTTTGCCGGCTTGACAAGAGCTACAAAGTTTATCCTTTTCAAACACAACATCTTTCAAGCCTCTAACCAAGTCATGCTTAACCAATCTATTCAATTGTTTCATTCCAACATGACCAAGCCTTCTATGCCATAACCAACCCATGCTAGACTTAGTGAACAAGCATGTAGATAATCTAGCTTCACTAGCATTGAAATCAACCAAGTATAGATTCTCATATCTAAAGCCTTTGAATATCAAGTTAGAGCCATCTACACTTATGATCTCTATATCATCTACCCTAAATATGCATTTGAATCCAAGATCACATAATTGAGCCATGGATAGCAAATTGAAGTTCAAACTCTTTACTAGCAACACATTAGATATGCTCATGTCATTGGATATTGCAATCTTACCAAGCCCTTTAACCTTGCCTTTTCCATTGTCACCAAATATGATACTATCATAACCATCATTGCCATTGGTATTAATTGAATGGACCATTCTTGCATCACCGGTCATGTGTTGAGTGCACCCACTATCAAGAACTCAATGCCTTCCTCCGGCTTTGTAATTGATCTATAAAAAAAGATCAATTCTTTTTAGGTACCCAAACTTGCTTGGGTCCTTGAAGGTTAGTCACTAAGCTCTTTGGTACCCAAATGACTTTCTTCTTTGAGCCCATCCATGGTTTACCAATGAACTTAGCCTTCACACCATTTGTACCCTTAGTAAGCACATAGAAAGAATCAAGCTTAATGGAGGATACATTAGCATTTTTGCTTTTGTTCTTGCATTCATGCTCTTTATGACCAACTTGCTTGCAACTAGTGCAAAACCGACCATTGTTCTTCACAAAACTAGTCTTGTGAGGAGCAAAGGCCGCCTTGCCTTTCTTGGGGGTATAGCCCAATCTCTCTTTATAGAGAGAAGCTCTTTGGCTACCCAAGCACATAAGCAAGCGGTCCTCACCACCTATAGGCCTTAGCCAAAGTGTGAGTGAGCTTGTTGACCTCCTTCTTAAGGTTCTCGTTCTCAACCTTTAGTGAGGCATCACAAGTAAAACCATCACTACTAGATGAGGTGGAAGTAGAAGTACTACAAGAAGGGTTAGCGGGAGGAACAATGATAGGCATAGACAATGATTCATCAATTATATCACAAGTTAAGCCTACATTGCAAGTTTTAACATGCTTCCTTTTATTTTGCTCATCAAGTAAAGAGGAATGAGCCTTTTTAAGCTTTTTGTGAGCCTTGCCAAGCTTCTCATGGGCTTCCTCTAGCCTCTCATGAGATGCATTGAGCTCATCAAAGGCTTGCTTAAGGGCTATTAGTTCCTTATGCAAGCTTTTGTATTCCCTTCTCTTGATGTCAAAGTGTTCTTTAGCATCTTCTAGCATGTCAAATAGTTCATCCTTAGTAGGTTCATCATCATCACTATCACTTTCATTTTTGTTTTCATTATCATGTTCCTCATCACTTCCATCATCACAAGTTTGTACCTTAGTGGCCTTAGCCATGAAGCATGATGGAGTGTCAAAGAGAGAAGGCTTCTCATTGATAGCAATGCTTGCAAGTGCCTTCTTTTTGGTGGTCTTGTCATCATCACTATCATCATCATCACTTGAGGAAGCATCACTATCCCAAGTGACCACATATGAACCACCCTTCTTCTTCTTGAAGGTCATCTTGTCCTTCTTCTCTTTCTTTTCCTTCTTGTCCTTCTTCTTGTTCTTCTTGTTGTCATCATCATTGTCGCTATTGTATTGACATTGAGCAACAAGATGATCTTTGCTTCCACATTTGAAGCACCTTCTTGACTCTTCCTTGTTCTTGGATGAAGATTTCTTTCTTCTAGCACGGTACCCTTTCTTCATCATGAACTTGCCAAATTTCTTGACAAAGAGAGCCATCTTCTCATCATCATCATCTTCACTTGATGTATCTTGCTTTGCCTTGCCCTTGGATGATGTGGCCTTAAATGCCACGCTCTTCTTCTCATCCTTCTTTTCATCTTTCTTCTCCTTCATTTCTTCCTTCTCATCATCATCTCTATATGTATCATCGGTCATTATATCTCCCAACACTTGGTTTGGTGTCATGGTGTCCAAACTACTCCTCACTAGAATAGTGACCAATATGCCAAATCTTGAAGGCAAACATCTCAAGAACTTGTGGGAGAAGTCCTTGTCCTTCACCTCTTCTCCAAGTGCTTTGAGATTATTGACAAGCACTTGAAGCCTATGGAACATCTCGGCACACTCTCATCCTCCTTCATCTTGAAGCTTGCAAACTTCTCTTTGAGAATGTATGCATTTGCACCCTTCATGGCTTGAGTGCTCTCAAATGATTCTTCCAACTTCTTCCAAGCCTCATGAGCCATCTCAATATTCTTGATTTGCTCAAATGTTCTCTCATCAATTGCATCATGAATGGCACTTAGAGCAATGTCATTGTTTTGGAGAAGCACTTCTTTGGCCATGGTGGGATTCTTCGGATCTTCAATCTCAATTTTGGTTTCTACCACCTTCCACACCTTTCTATTAACTGACTTGATATGTGTGGTCATCTTTGACTTCCAATAAGGATAATTTGTGCCATCAAATTGGGGTGGCTTCTTGGTGTTGTTGATTTGAGCCATTTTTACACCGAATGTTGTTAAGCCTCAAATCACAGTGACCTCGGCTCTGATACCACTTGAAAGGTCCTAATGGCTAGAGGGGGGTGAATAGCCTACTAAAATTTTCTACAACAACACTTAACAAACCGGTTAGACAATTATAAGGCGAAGCAAGTGTTGCGCTAGCCTACTAAAAATGCAAGCCACCTACCATAATTCTAGTTTATATAGTTTCTTTCCACACAATAGCTATGTCACTACACTAAGTTAGTGTGCTCTCAAAAGCTAACTAAAGAGCCACACTAACCAAACTAACAAGCTCTCACAACTAGCTACACTAAAGAGCTTGACAACTAGTTTGCGGTAAATGTAAAGAGAGTAAGCAAGAAGGTTATACCGTTGTGTTGAGGAAGGAGCCAATCAATCACAAGAATGAATAACAATGAAGACCAATCACCTCGAAATCAAATGATGAACTCAATGATTTTTTACCGAGGTTCACTTGCTTGCCGGCAAGCTACTCCTCGTTGTGGCGATTCACTCAGTTGGAGGTTCACGCGCTAATTGGCATCACACGCCAAACCCTCAATAGGGTGCCGCACAACCAACACAAGATGAGGATCACACAAGCCACGAGCAATCCACTAGAGTACCTTTTGGCTCTCCGCCGGGGAAAGGTCAAGAACCCCTCACAATCATCACGATCGGAGCCGGAGACAATCACCACCCTCCGCTCAACGATCCTTGCTGCTCCAAGCCATCTAGGTGGCGGCAACCACCAAGAGTAACAAACAAATCCCGTAGCGAAACACGAACACCAAGTGCCTCTAGATGCAAACACTCAAGCAATGCACTTGGATTCTCTCCCAATCTCACAAAGATGATGAATCAATGATGGAGATGAGTGGGAGGGCTTTGGCTAAGCTCACAAGGTTGCTATGTCAATGCAAATGGCCAAGAGAGTGAGCTTGAGCCAGCCATGAGGCTTAAATAGAAGCCCTCAAGAAATAGAGCCGTTGTACCCCTTCACCGGGCATAGTGCGGGGTGACCGGACGCTGGACCTCAGCGTCCGGTCACGCGATGCGTGCCATGTGTCCCTATCTTCAAATGTTGTGCGCCCGATCTTAATGGTCAGAAGATGACCTGACGCAGCAGCTAGCAGTGACCGGATGCTGAACTCCCAATGTCCGGTCATTTCCAGTAAGCTTCCAGAAATGATTTTTCCCGACCGGACACGTCTCGGTCATGCTTGACCGGACACAGCCATCGTCCGGTCACACGGTGTCTTCCTTTGTGCTACCTCGTCAGCATGACCGGACACAACCTTCCACCATCCGATCACTGAGCGACCCAGCGTCCGGTCATTTGACCGATGCCAGCGTCTTTCGCTGTTACAACTGACCGGACGCGCTGGTCCCTCTGAGATCAGCGTCCAGTCACTTTGTGACAAGCGAGACCAACTCCTCTTCACCTCTATCTTCTTCATCCTTGCTCAAATGTGCCAATCACTAAGTGTATCACCTTGTGCACATGTGTTAGCATATTTTCACAAACATTTTTAAGGGTGTTAGCACTCCACTAGATCCTAAATGCATATGCAATGAGTTAGAGCATCTAGTGGCACTTTGATAACCGCATTTCGATACGAGTTTCACCCCTCTTAATAGTACGGCTATCAAACCTAAATGTGATCACACTCTCTAAGTGTCTTGATCACCAAAACAAAATAGCTCCTACAATTTATACCTTTGCCTTGAGCCTTTTGTTTTTCTCTTTCTTATTTTCAAGTCCAAGCACTTGATCATCACCGTGGCATCACCATCATCATGTCATGATCTTCATTTGCTTCACCACTTGAAATGTGCTACCTATCTTATGATCACTTGATAAACTAGGTTAGCACTTAGGGTTTCATCAATTCACCAAAACCAAATTAGAGCTTTCAAAGGCCTAGCTGATGGTGTTACCCGACACGTCGGGGAATAGGAAGGCGCCTAAGAAGTGCCATAGCCACACCCTAGCATATCTCTCGATCTCCTGCTCTGGAGCATCTCGGTGCAACGGCGCCCTGAAGTTTTCTATTATTTAGACCGAACTGACACCGGATGTTTTCCTGCAATTTTTGAAGGACAATTACATGAGTACTGAGGGATAAAAAATAAACATTAAATTAGGCAAAGACAATACGCATCATAAAAGTTTTGTACTGAACCCTCCATTTAAATAGCAAAATAATTTGCAGAATATGTAGATCAATGACAGACTTAGACCATAACATATATTTGTGATATAAGAGACCAACCAAAGACTTGCATGTGCTCGTGTCAAAATGGTAAGTGTTTGCAGCATAGAAATTCTTTGCTCTTGAAACATCGAGGCCCCTAGTTGGGTTTCGGTGATTAATGACAATATGAGATTACTATGACTAACGTGTGTTTTGCAGAGGCAATTAAGTTAGGTCATAGTAATAGCAATTGATTGGGCAATCATGGTTGTCATGCCCCTACGATGGAAATCGTTTCGGTTTTTAAAGGATTGACGACAAGGTTAAGGATGGACTAGTTCTAAGTGTTGTTTGGTGTTGAAGAGACACTTAGAGTAGTTTAGGACTTTGTTTTTCTTTTGGCCGTACTATTAAGGGGGTATGGACTAGTAGCTTGACCTAGATGAGTCTAGTGGGTTAGGTGTGGTGCACACTTATCAAATCTAGCACTAGGTAGCTCCTAAGTAGCCCTAAGATCAATTGGAGCAAACTTCATTCACATATGATTTCGAGTTGGAAGTGAATGGAGGGTCAAATGTTGACCGGACACTGGTCCCGGTGTGACCGGACGCTGGCAGTAGAGTCCGGTCAATTCATTTGATCAAGTGAAGTCGTCTGGATGCGACCGGACGCTGAGTGCAAAGTGACCGGACGTTGGGTGCCAGAGTCCGGTCAACTCCAGTAAGGTTCTAGAGAGGGAGAATCCTAATCGGATGTGTCCGATCAGTGCTGACCGGACGCTGGTCAGGTTCCGGTTACTAACCGGACGCTGAACAGCAATGTGATCGGACGCTGGGTGCCAGAGTCTGGTTAACATCAGTAAGGGTCCAGAGAGCAGTTTTCATGATCGGACGCGTCTGGTCAGTGCTGACCGGACGCAGGTCAGAGTCCGATCACAACTTAATGGCTCTATGGCGAGGAGAACTGACCGGAGCGTCCGGTCACCTTGTCTGTAGCATCCGGTCACCCCGCAGCATGCTGACTCAAGCACATAATGGTTCGTTTTGAATGAGGGGGTATAAATACTTCCTCTATTCATTCAAGGGAGCACTCTTGCCCATTTCAACAGTTGAGAAACACCCTTGAGAGTGCTTAGGAGAGCAAAAGCCTAGTGAGGTGATTGAGATTTGAGAATCCAAGATTAAGGCCTGATTAGTGAAAAGAGAGTAGCAAGTGTGCATCCACCCTTCTCATTAGGCTTGTTTTGGTCAAGTGAGTTCTTGCTTGTTACTCTTGGTGATCGCCATCACCTAGACAGCTTGGTGGTGATTGAGAGTTTGGTGATCATCCGGCAGAGCTTATGGATGACCCAACTCAAGTTATGAGCGGTTGTGGGTGATTCACCGTGACGGAGTGTCGAAGAATCAACCCGTAGAGAGCACTTGATCCTTGCGCGGATCAAGGGGGAGCTACACCCTTGCGCGGGTGCTCCAATGAGGACTAGTGGGGAGTGGCGACTCTCTGATACCTCGGCAAAACATCGCCACGTTCCTTCTCCTCTCTTTACTTTAAGCATTTATATTTGAGCAATTCAATTCTTGTCTTTACATTCTTAGAATTGCCATGCTAGGGTAGGATTGGAACTTAGGGTGCTAAACTTTTGTGCGGTAGATCAATAGAATCACTTTCTAGGCACAAGGGGTGAAGTGGACTAAGTGTAGGGTTTATTTATTGCAAAGTATTTTAGAATTAGCCCAATTCACCCCCCTTCTTGGGCATCTTGATCCTTTCAATTGGTATCAGAGCCTGTTGCTCACGTATTTAGGCTTAACCGCCTAGAGAAAGATGTCTCATAGGGATGGAGCTCCTCCTATCTTTGAGGGAGATGATTTTCCTTATTAGAAAATTAGCATGGAGGCATATTTAGAAGCTCTAGATGTTGGAATTCTTAGAGCCACCTCTCAAGGTTTCCCAAAACCTAGGGATCCCATGCACCTTCAAGGCAATGAAGTGAATTACGAAAATGGAATGCAAAGGCTAGACACACCATCTTTAGAGGCCTTTGCAAAGATGTGTTTAACCGTGTGAGGAACCACAAGGACGCCCATGCACTATGATTGGATATTTGTGCGCTCCATGAGGGAACTAAGAGCGAGCGTGAGGAACGCTATCATCTTGTTATGAAAAAGCTTAATTCATTTGAGATGCTTCTGAAAGAAAGTGCTAATGAAATGTACTCACACTTAAATGATCTTGTAGAGGAAGTCAATGGGCTTGGACTTACATAAATGCAACCATCCGATGTTGTAAGAAAAATCTTGAGTGTCCTCCCCATTGACAAATATGGGCATATTGTGACCGTGCTTCATCAAGGTGATCTTTCCACCGCTACACCAACTCAAATCTTGGGAAAGATCAATGCTCATGAGATGTACATGCACATCACACCACAAGATGGCTCATCCTCTACCAAGAAGAAAGACAAGGACTTGGCATTCAAGGCTAGCCAAGAGAAGGGCAAAGCAAGAATTGAGTATGAGAGCTCAAGTGATGATGAAATTGATGATGCAAGTCTTGCTCTCATGGTGAGAAGAACCGCCAAGATGCTAAAGAAGCTCAACAAGAATGGTGTCAAGTTTGATGGCAAGAAAAAGAAGTTCTTCACTAGCACTAGAAGGAAGTCAATCTCTGAGATAGATTGCTATAATTGTGGAGAACTTGGTCATCTAGCACATCAATGCCCCAAGCCTAAGAAAGACAAATACAAGAAGAAGAATAAGGGCAAGAAAGATGACTCAAGTGATGAAGATGAAGATGAGAAGAAGAAAAACAAGCCATACAAGAAGAAGGACTTCCACAAGAAGAAGAAAAATGGCAAGGCATACATCATCGGTGATTGGCTCATGGACATTGATTCATCAAGTTGTTCATCCGATGATGATAGTGACAATGAGAAGGTGGCCGCTATTGTGATTGACTCTTCATCATCTTCACCGACACCACCACCATCATCCTCTACACACCTATGCCTTATGGCCAAGGGTGAATGAAAGGTATCAAATGATGATGAAAGTAGTGGTGATGAGCATGCTTGCAATGATCATAGTGATAGTGATGATGATGAATTTGAATCAGCTTCATATGATGATCTTGTTAAATTGCTAAATCAATATACTAAGATCATTAGAAAGTCAAGAGCTAAGAATAAAAAGCTAGAACTTAAGAATGATTCTCTTTTAGCTAAATGTGACATAGCAGAAAAGGCTAGTGTTGAGCTTAGAGAAGCAAATGATGCTATGTCATCCAAACTCAAGGAGCTCAAATCTTCTAAGAAAGAGCTTAAAGATAAACATGATAAACTTGAAGGGATACATAATGAGCTCATCACTAGCTTCAAAATGCTAAAAGAAGAATATACAAATCTCAAGATCAATCATGATAATCTTGTTATCTCTCATGAGTTTTTATCCAATGAGCCACATGATGCTACTAACCATGTTGTTAAGATTGATATACCTACATCATGTGATGATTTGATTATTGAAAGCATTGAGCAAGGTTCTAGTAGCAAAGGCAAGCAAGTGGTTGAGTCCGATAACTATGATGAGTATGTCAAGATCAAGAATGAGAATGAGAAGCTAAAGAAAGATCTTGAGAAGCTTTCAACCACCAACACCATTGTGATAGAGAACCATGACCATGATAGTGATCTAGCTCTTGAGAATGAGAAGCTTAAAGAAGAGAACAAGAGGCTTAAGAAGGAGAAAATCATGATGAGCTAAAAGAAGAAAACAAGAAGTTCAAGCTAGAAAAAGAACATCTCAAGACCGGGTTGAGCAAATTCAAAAGAGGCCAACATCTTCAAAGTGAGCTAGTCATGAACACCGTCATGAAGATGGATAGAAGTGGAATTGGATACTTGGCACATCAAGAGAAGAAGGCTCAAGCTCAACACCAACAATAACACAAGTCAAAGCCAAAGCCAAAGAGGTGTTTTGAGTGTGGACAAGAAGGTCACTTTGGCCATGAGTGTCAAACTCCACCACCACAACCCTTGCCCAAGCATGCTAGACCTTTTGCTTTCAATGCTCATTACATTCTTAGAAAGGATTCTAGTGGTAAAATAAAATTCATGTTCTTAGGACCTCCCAACAAGAATAGGTCTAAGAAAATTTGGGTTGCAAAGTCACTTGTAGAGAAAGTCAAGGGCCCTCAACAAGTTTGGGTCCCTAAACAAGCTTGATCTCTTGTGTGTAGGTGAACTACAAGACCGGTGGAAGTCATTAGGTAATTGATAGTGGTTGCACACAACATATGACCGGTGATCCTCGTATGTTCACCTCACTAGTTGAAGAAGTAGATGGCCAACAAAGAATTACATTTGGAGATAATTCAAAGGGCAAAATAAAAGGATTGGGCAAAGTGGCAATATCAAATGATCACTCTATTTCAAATGTGCTATATGTTGCTTCTTTGAGCTTCAACTTGCTATCCATTGGACAATTGTGTGATCTTGGCTTTCAATGCTTGTTTACCGAGAAGGAAGTGGTTGTATCTAAGAAAGATGATGATCAAGCTATATTCAAGGGTTTTAGATACAACAACCTATATCTAGTGGATTTCACCTCCGAAGATGCTAACTTGAAGACATGCCTATTCACCAAAACATCACTTGGGTGGCTATGGCATAGAAGACTTGCACATGTTGGGATGAGCTCACTCAAGAAACTTATGAAGAATGAATTGGTGAGAGGGTTGAAGGATATGAAATTTGAGAAGGACAAGCTTTGTAGTGCATGTCAAGCCGGCAAACAAGTTGCAAACACTCATCCTACAAAAGCTTTCATGTCAACAACAAGAGTGCTAGAGCTCCTTCACATGGACTTATTTGGACCAACAACATACAAGAGTTTGGGAGGAAATTTTATTGTCTTGTGATTGTTGATGACTACTCTAGATATACATGGGTGTTCTTCCTTCATGACAAGACCGAGGTTGCTTCATGTTTCAAGAAGTTTGCCAAGAGAGCACAAAATGAGTTTGAAGTGAAGCTCAAGAAGATTAGAAGTGATAATAGAAAAGAGTTTGACAACACAAATATTGAAGCCTATTGTGATGAAGTTGGGATCAAGCATGAGGTCTCCGCAACATACACGCCTCAACAAAATGGTGTAGTTGAGAGAAAGAACCGGACACTTATCACTCTTGCAAGAACAATGCTTGATGAGTACAATACATCCAAAGCTCTATGGGCGGAAGCTATCAACACCGCATGTTATGCATCCAACCGTCTATTCCTCCAAAAGTTTCTTGGCAAGACACCTTATGAGTTGCTCAATGGAAAGAAGTTGAACGTCTCCTTCTTTAGGGTGTTTGGTTGCAAATGCTACATCTACAAGAAGCGGCAACACCTAGGAAAGTTTCAAAGACATTGTGATATTGGTTTTCTTGTTGGTTACTTATCAAAGTCCAAAGCATATTGAGTATTTAATCATGCCACCGGCTTAGTTGAAGAAACATATGATGTGGAATTTAATGAATCTAACGGCTCCCAAGGAGCACATGAGAATCTTGATGATGTAGGTGATGAACCATTGAGGGAGGCTATGAAAAACATTCTGGTTAGAGACATCAAGCCTAAAGATGATGAAGATGATGTACAAGTGATTGATCCACCTTCTTCATCAAATATGCCACAAGATGGTGATAAAGATGGGAGAGTAGAAAATGAAGATACTCATGTCTCTTATGATCAAATGGTGGCACAAGCACAAGATGTTGATGCTCCACAACCTCCCCTCAAGTGGTTGATAGAAGAAGTTCACCTCTACTACAAGCTCATCCACAAGATCTCATCATAGGGAGTCCATCAAAGGGTGTAATGACTCGATCTCAAAAACTTGCTTCTTTTATTGAACATCACTCTTTCGTCTCTTGTGTTGAACCTAAGAATATAGAAGAAGCTCTTCAAGATTCCAATTGGATAAATGCCATGCATGAAGAGTTGAACAACTTCGCCCACAATAAAGTTTGGACTCTTGAAGAGCGACCACAAGGTGCAAGAGTCATTGGAATAAAGTGGGTGTTCTTCAACAAGCAAGATGATCAAGGTGTTGTTGTGAGGAACAGGCAAGACTAGTTGCAAAGGGGTTCTCTCAAGTTGAAGGGTTGGATTTTGGAGAGACCTTTGCACCGGTTGTAAGACTTGAAGCCATTCGTATCCTCCTTGCATATGCATCGCATCATGAAATGAAACTATATCAAATGGATGTTAAAAGTGTATTTTTAAATGGCTTCATAAATGAACTAGTCTATGTTGATCAACCTCCCGGGTTTGAAGACCCTAGATATCCTAATCATGTTTATAGGTTGTCCAAGGTGCTATATGGGCTTAAGCAAGCCCCAAGGGCATGGTATGAACGCCTTCGAGATTTCCTCATTGAGAAGGGCTTCACCATTGGGAAGGTCGACACCACACTATTCACCAAGAAGCTTGATAGAGAAATCTTCATTTGTCAAGTATATGTTGATGATATCATCTTTGGATCATCAAATGAAGATTCTTGCAAAGAGTTTGGTGAATTAATGTCAAAGGAGTTCGAGATGTCTATGATTGGAGAGCTTACATTCTTTCTTGGCTTTCAAGTCAAGCAAATGAGAGAAGGGATTTTCATCTCTCAAGAAAAATATACCAAGGATCTTCTCAAGAGGTTCAATATGGATGAATGTAAGCCAATCAAGACACCAATACCATCTAATGGACATCTCGACCTAGATGAGGGAGGTAAAACGGTTGATCAAACTCTCTACCGCTCTATGATTGGTAGCTTATTATATTTAACAGTATCTAGGCCTGACATCATGTTTAGTGTGTGTATGTGTGCTAGATTTCAAGCTAATCCTAAGGAAGCTCATTTGATTGTCGTTAAAAGAATCCTTAGGTACCTTAAGCACACACCAAGCATTGGCCTTTGGTATCCTAAAAGAGCTAGATTTGAATTAGTTGGCTATTCCAATTCGGATTATGCCAGTTGCAAAGTTGATAGGAAAAGCAAATCCGGAGGGTGCCATTTGCTTGGTAGATCACTTGTGTCTTGGTCCTCCAAGAAGCAAAATAGTGTGGCTTTGTCCACCGCCGAAGCGGAATACATTGCCACGGGTGCTTATTGTGCACAAATACTTTACATAAAGCAAACTTTGCTAGACTATGGTGTAGTTCTAGATAAAGTACCTCTTTTGTGTGACAATGAGAGTACGGTAAAGCTTGCTAATAATCCGGTTCAACACTCTCGCACCAAGCACATAGATATCCACCATCACTTTCTTAGAGATCATTTTGCTAAGAATGATATATCATTAAAAGGTGTAAGGACCGAGGATCAATTGACGGATATCTTCACTAAACCGCTAGATGAGGCTACATTTTGTCGGTTGAGAAATGAGCTCAATGTGCTTGATTTTAGCAACTTCACTAGAAATTGAGCTTGTGTTGTCCTTTGCATTGCATTGTAATATACAACATGTTTACTTCTTGATAATGTATTTAGGGCTTGTCTAACATAGTTAAGATAACCGCCAAAAAACATGTGAAGAAGCTTAACCTTGGATCAAACTTGACAAGCAACTAGAATTACTTTCAAGTATTGTATTGCATATGCATGTATGTTGTTTTGTCGTTTCTCTTCAATCACCCTTTTATTGCCTATTTTCTTAAAAAGAATTATAGCCTAAGGCAAAATACTTTGAAAATTTTGAGGGTTTGAGAGAGGTCACTCATATCAGTCCCAATTGGTGTTTATTTGGGTCTTATTGAAGTTGAGACTTGATTGGGAACAGGCAGCACGAAGGAACATTGAAGATTTGCTGGAAAAGGGTGACCGAACACTGGACCGAACTCTGCTCCCTGCGTCCGGTCAGTTCACAGGAGGTGAACCGTTGCTGTGAAGGAGTGACCGGACGCTGAAACCGTACCTTTCCTACGTCCGGTCAGATGGCGTTCCTGTGTCCGATCAAGCGAAGAAGATGAAGACAGGATCGACCGGACTCTGGCTGCGTCCGGTTAGTGGTGATCGGACGCATCAAGTCGCAACTTAGGAGGTTTTGGACCCCTCTGTTGTCGACCGGACTCTAGGTGGCAGCGTTCGGTCGTTGCCACCAGAGCGTCTGGTTAGTAGAAGTCATGCGCTTTCTGAACTCTTCACCATTTCCTTATCCATCATGGGTGGGCCACCTCATATAATCGTACCACCGGTTGACCTAAGACCGCATCCACCTTACCCGTGCCATCATGCCGCCACGATTCCGCCGACCTTGCCTCGTGCCCTAATTGTGCAGCCGCACCACCGTCGTCATGCACTGCTCCATGCCCCTACTCATGCCGCCTGCCCAAGCGCCCGTGCCCTAAGCTCTGCCATGCCAGCGCTGCTCCCACAGCCGCCTAACCTCATAGTAGCAGCGCTGCGCCCATGCCCTAGCGCCGCTGTGCCACACCATTGCCCACGCTTGAGCCGCCAGCTTCCATGCCCGCGCCGCCGTGCCGCACGCCTGTGACCACTTCTCCACTACATTGCTCGACCGTCGCCACATTGAATCGCAACCCTAACCCTAATTGTTGATTCTGGTGGTGCCCGTGATCCGTTCCTCTTCTCTTCGGTCGCCGATTCATCAGGTAGCAAGCCCTCGTTTCCAATTTTGTATCTAATACTTGCTTATTAGGGTTTCGTATCTCTAGATGTATATTGTAATTATTCATATATCCGATCTATTCTATCATATAGTGAGTCGGTGTTTCTGAGGTCACTTTGGCAGTTGTCAGTTAATTCGGGGCCAAGCCCCTGTGAGTATGGATCGAGGCCTAGCCTTGGAAGTGATAGTTGGTAGTTGATTTTTGTCAGTGGCAGTTGTTCTTTTTAGCTTCAGCAATGGCGCGTGTCAAGAACGTCGGAGGTGGTCTAGGTGATGAGGATCCGAGGCCTCCGCCTTGCTTGCCTGCTGAGGTCAAAGGCAAGGGGACAAAGAAGACTACATCAAAGAAGTGGAAGTTTGCAGATGCTGATACAGTGAGAGCAGCAGCAGTAGTAGCAAGCGATAGAGCGTGCAGAGAGAGGAGGTGCTCGGAGTGGTGTTGTCATTGCAGATCAGCTCTCACTAGCATAGAGGGCTATCGTCGAGGTGGTAGAGCGTCGTCATGGTAGTCCAGCTAGGACTATCATGCTTGAGGGACAGCTTGTCGTTTTGGAGGAGAGTTAGCCTCAGGGGGAGCCACAGCAGCAGGCTTAGCCAGCAGAGTAGGCAGAGGAGACCAAGGAGACAGAGCAGGCACCTCAGCCACAGTTATGCCACTCTAGTCGTACTTGTACCCAGGTGACACCAAGGCTAGATACATAGAGGAGGGGTTCTCGTCCACCTCCTAGACCACAGGGTTCGCCTCTAGTGACTCACCTAGATTTGAGGGCCGCCACGGCCAAGTAGGTGTAGCAGCTTAGGTTCATGCAGTTCGAGGACTGGTTCCCGCCGAGGAGGGATGAGCATGCTTCAGAGGGTTTCTATACACCACTGTAGGAGGACTTCTACAATGCTAATCTGAATAGTGGTGTAGCTTTCAGATCACAGAGGGTTTGTTCCATTGAGGCCATTGTAGCAGCAGCTGGAGAGCAGATTTGCCCTCATCTCTCTTACTTGCCAGGGTTGACAGATTTACTTAAATGGATAGGCAGATATGTTCCATCTTGGGTCCATGACTATAGGCTGATGAGCTTCAGAGTCAGAGAGATCCTCAGGTTATAGGAGTCATCCATCCACCTTCACGAGGTTTGCTATGGTCACACAGAGCCTCCTAGATGCCCTCATAGCGGTCTTGTGCTTCCCATAGATCTCATCCGACCTTGCTTCACAGAGCCATTTGGCGATGGGTCGAGCAGGACACCTAGAGATCTTACTCCTACAGCTAGACTGCTTGATGCTATCATGAGGAGGACCCTGCTACCGAGGATGGGATATCACGAGGGATTGACTCATATTCAGTTGTGGCTACTAAACTCTCTGATACAGCAGACATTGTTTGATATATGGGATGTCATTCTTTCTGAGATGGAGGATACACTTGCAGAGGGATTCATAGGTCATAGGCAGTTGTCGTATGCTCACTGGATCACTTTTCTGATTCATAGGCAGTCACAGTGAGGCCTTCTAAAATGTTGGCAGAGTATTCTAGTGCTACTACAGAGTTTCCAGCTTATAACATGACTCAGATGCTCCATCATAGTAGAGTGAGGACACCTAGCTAGCCGAGCCATCGCCCAGAGGTGCCAGAGTCTATAGCCCAGCAGGATGAGATTATCAAGGGCATTGCAGCTATAGAGGAGGAGCAGCTAGATGCTCAGCAGGAGGGTATGGTCAAGAGCGACCCCAGTGACAATTTAGATGATGACTACCAGGCTATCCCTCATATGCCTCCTCGATGACATGACGATGAGGCTAGTGGCTCTAGCTTAGCTCCACAGATATCACAGACAGACCCCGCTCTACATGCTATTCTTGAGCGGATGAGGCAGGATCAGGCTCGCTAGGCCTAGGAGACCGCAGCTGCACTTGCACTGGTTCAGGCCAGACAGGACGAGTTCCAGCGACAGCAGCAGGCTATCCAGCAGCAGTAGCAGTTACTTGGTTTCATGCAGCATGTTGTTACTGCCATTGTGATGTGACCACGTCAGCGTTGGGGACCTCTCCAACCACTTCACCGACCTCGGTGACCTCTCCGACCACCTCGGCGACCTCTCCGACCACCTCGACGACCTCTCCGACAACCTCGATGATCTCTCCGACCACCTCGGGGACCTCTCTGACCACTTCACCGACCTCGTCAACCTCTCCGACCACCTCACCATCTGATACACCACTCCAAATCCTTACTGGACCCATCACCCGTAGCCGCGCCAAAAAGATACAACAAGAGGTGCACGCGCTACTTTGTGAATTTCAATTAAACATTGATGGTAATTTTGAGCTACCTCAGTCGTGCATGTTGTTATTACTCAGTTTCTCCGAGGAGGAAGACAAGGATACATCAAGGATGGATAAAAAAGAAGAGCTACGTTCGAGTCAATCCAGCATGACAGAACCATCCAGAAGAAACAGTCATATCTTTTGTCTCCCAAAAGCTATGAAGGTGAATGAGCACTTGTTGGAAAGATCTTGAAGCCTAGTTTCCAATGCTATCATGTCCAACCAGTTTGGAGTGTCCAGCGTGGCGTCCAACCAGTTTTAGTGAAGACTGCTCCGAAGCTCAACAGTCTGCATGAAGCTAAAGATCCCGTGCAAAACTGTACCATTCTACAATAATTCGTGTGCATAGCATACATGGTTGGGAAGATGATGAAGTTAGCTTTCCCACGCATCCAACGGTTCGTCATTTGGATTTTCCAGGAAGGAGTTATGACCAAAATATTGAAAACTGCACATAAGCCCAGAAGACGCCCGGGAACTGAAGACCACATCGTGAATGCTCTAGCCAGTTGTCCTTCCACCTCCCAACGTGGCTTCTTCAGTTCACATCTATCTTAGAGACTTCTCATAGTATAAATAGCACCTCTAGGCTACTAGAAAAGGACTTTTTGATGATTTGATAATTCCAGTGATATTGCAGCCGAGCTACCGAGTGCTTACTCAAACCCTTGTTCTTCCTTGTTCTTCCTGGACTTGTGAAGAGATTCCTCTGGGATCCACTAGTTTGTGCTTTGCGGGTTCCAATACGGCTGCCCCACCTTGTGTGGATTAGCTCCGGTTGTGGTTCTGCGGTCGTTCGGAGATCGAGTCAAAGTCTTCGTGGTTTTGGTGTCTCTCTCCCCGTCGCTTGGTCGCCTCCAACCTTGGCCAGGTATAAAGCTAGTTACTCCGTTGTTCTTCAGCAAGTTACCTTTGCTTCCCGTTGCCTTGTTGCAAGTTATCTTGATTGAGACCTACTGTCGTGAAGATCGAGCCAACTTCCGTACTGAAATAGTTTCAGTACCTATCACATTGGGGCTCCACCACCACAGCTTACACCTTAGCTCGGCCAGCCTGCCACCACTATAGTGACTCCAAGTTTTCAGCCCAGTGGGCTTTAGAGTCAGGGGCAGCTAGCTACCATGTTCGCTTCACCTACAGAGCATGTGTCCTAGTGGTTTGCTTTGCCAGTGCCAGCCCAGGGTCTTTCCTTCACACCTCTTCATACGGGCTTCACATCGGCTCAGAGTTCGTCGATGCTTGTGATAGACACCCCAGTTTCCAGAAGCCTTGGTGCTACTTTCAGTGAGTTGATAGGGCAGCCTACACCGCCAGAGCTATGTGTCCCTAGACCTTCCACTGTTGCTCTAGTTACTAGGACTACAGAGACGCTCCCATCATTAGTTGCATCATCAGAGCCACCTGCTATAGTCATACCTGTAGAGTCATAGGTCGCACTAGTTCTAGAGTAGACCTAGACCGCTTCAGCGTCACTTCCAGCGACAGAGGGTCAGACAGCTCAGAGCTCTGGATCAGAGGATGATGCTACCCAGTTCTAGATCGCTCATCGCACCTCAGCGCCCGACTCATCCGCTGCTGCCCCGCCGATAGACCCTTAGGTTTTGGTGCTTGACACCAAAGGGGGAGAGGGATCAAGTATGATAGATATAGGGGGAGCGTTATATTTAGGGGGAGCTTATTTATTACATTTGGCTTTTTATGTGTGATACATTATTATGCATTCATGTTTACTTTCATGCATTGAACTACATAATGTGATCGTGAAACTTATGTGATAGTGATATTAATGTGATGCTTATGTGATATGTGACATGTGTGCTCTCTACTTTGATCTTTATATATGTCATGTCACTTGGTTATGCTCATTTGCTTTGCTTCCGCGTTTTACTCCGATGCAAATGAGCTTTATTTCTTGTACTCATTCTTATTTCATATCTATTGAGTACATCATGTTGGCTTGGGTCATATAAGCTTGCCTAACTCTTTTGTTCTTATTGTCAAATGCTTATATGAACCAAGCATGTTGAAAACCTCATCTCTTTTACATACTCGAGGTTGTATTGTCATCAATCACCAAAAATGGGGAGATTGAAAGCATCTAGGCCCCTAGTTGAGTTTCGGTGATTAATGATAATACGAGATTAATATGACTAACATGTGTTTTGCAAAGACAATTAAGTTAGGTCATGGTAATGGCAATTGATTGGGCAATCATGGTTGTCATGCCCCTACGATGGAAATCATTTCGGTTTTCAAAGGATGGACGATAAGGTTAAGCATGGACTAGTACTAAGTGTCGTTTGGTGTTGAAGTGACACTTAGAGTAGTTTAGGACTTTGTTTTTTCTTTGGCCGTACTATTAAGGGGGGTATGGACTAGTAGCTTGACCTAGGTGAGTCTAGTGGGTTAGGTGTGGTGCACACTTGTCAAATCTAGCACTAGGTAGCTCCTAAGTAGCCCTAAGATCAATTGGAGCAAACTTCATTCACATATGATTTCGAGTTGGAAGTGAATGGATGGTCAAATGTTGACTAGATGCTGGTCTCGGTGTGACCGGACACTGGCAGTAGAGTCCGGTCAGTTCATTTGATCAAGTGAAGTCGTCTGGATGCGACCGGACGCTGAGTGAAGAGTGACCGGACGCTGGGTGCCAGAGTCCGGTCAACTCCAGTAAGGTTCCTGAGAGGGAGAATCCTGATCGGACGCGTTCGGTCAGTGCTGACCGGACGCTGATCAGGTTCTGGTTACTGACCGGAGGCTGAATAGCAATATGACCGGACACTAGGTGCCAGAGTCCGGTCAACATTAGCAAGGGTCTAGAGAGCAGATTTTGTGACCGAACGCGTCCGGTCAATGCTGACCGAACGCAGGTCAGAGTCCAGTCACAACTTAACGGCTCTGAGGCAGGGAGAACTGACCAGAGCGTCTGGTCACCTTATCTAGAGCGTCCGATCACCCCGCAGCATGCTGACTCAAGCACATAATGGTTTGTTTTGAATGAGGGGGTATAAATACTTCCTCTATTCATTCAAGGGAGCACTCTTGCCCATTTCAACAGCTGAGAAACACCCTTGAGAGTGCTTAGGAGAGCAAAAGCCTAGTGAGGTGATTGAGATTTGAGAATCCAAGATTAAGG
Organism: Miscanthus lutarioriparius; assembly: GCA_904845875.1. Taxonomy (NCBI): domain Eukaryota; kingdom Viridiplantae; phylum Streptophyta; class Magnoliopsida; order Poales; family Poaceae; genus Miscanthus; species Miscanthus lutarioriparius. The sequence goes on from CAJGYO010000007.1 coordinate 93,125,492, forward strand.
CCTCATTAGTTAAAAGAGAGTAGCAAGTGTGCATCCACCCTTCTCATTAGGCTTGTTGTGGTCAAATGAGAGTTTTTGCTTGTTACTCTTGATGATCGCCATCACCTAGACAGTTTGGTGGTGATTGAGAGTTTGGTGATCATCCGGCGGAGCTTGTGGATGACCCAATTCAAGTTGTGAGCGGTTGTGGGTGATTCACCGCGACGGAGTGTCAAAGAATCAACACATAGAGAGCACTTGATCCTTGCGCGAATCAAGAGGGGAGCTACACCCTTGCGTGGGTGCTCCAACGAGGACTAGTGGGAAGTGGCGACTCTCCGATACCTCGGCAAAACATCGCCGCGTTACTTCTCCTCTCTTTACTTTAAGCATTTACATTTGAGCAATTCAATTCTTGTCTTTATATTCTTAGAATTGCCATGCTAGAGTAGGATTGGAACTTAGGGTGCTCAACTTTTGTGCGGTAGATCAATAGAATCACTTTCTAGGCATAAGGGGTGAAGTGGGCTAAGTGTAGGGTTTATTTATTGCAAAGAATTTTAGAATTAGCCCAATTCACCCCTCCTCTTGGACATCTTGATCCTTTCAGCTCTCTTAGCATCCTCGTCCTTAGGTGGTCTTCTACCACAGAACTGCTCCACCAAGTCCATCCAGTGATCGTTATCAAGGATCCCAGTCACTGGAAGACCCCCAACTGCAGACGTAGAATCATCTTCACGTCCTACATCATGATAGTCATCTCGCCACAAGGAAGGTGGAAGGTGTGGGTCTCTGGCCTCCACCTGTGGGTTTTTAATTCAATACAAGAAGTTTTTTAATTCAAACAATGAGACAAATCAATGCTTTGTACTATCGCAAACGTGTATCAAATCATACCTATCGACAGCAGCAGTGAGAAGTGTAGGGTCGAGGATCAGTAGCCCAGTGTTGAAGATGCGAACGATCTCAAGGAAGCCGACACGCTGTATGTATGGCCGGTATGGCTCGTCCCAGCGATGCGGCTGGTGCGTCCATAGTCTAAGAGGTACTAAGTCCTCCTGAAGCTCCGACAGGCGCTTGGCTCGATGGTCCTTGTCGTAGTGCACCTCAAGAATGGGGTATTGCGGATGATGATCCTCCATCCTAGTTCAAGAATGGGCGTGACATTTATGGTAGATCCTCATAGTTATACCCACGAACCCTGCAGGCCGTGATCATATGAGAGCAAGGGGCATGCATGATCTGAGGGACATTGCAACTGCACTCTACTTTTTCAAGATCTACTCGGTAGTTTCATCCACCATAACATTCGCCACCCAAGCTTGTGCCACCCTTGCCCTGTACACTAAAGATATGGCGGTGGGGTCCATACGGCTCGGCGGTGTGTTGCTTGGCTAATTCCTCGGCCTCCTTCAAATGTTCTGCTTCGGCCTTTCCAAAATGCCCCTGCTCAGCTATATTCCTCTGCGCAAGTTCCCACCTCTTGACAAAATATTCGTTGCACTTATGAAAGGAGAACTCAACAATTCTAGACATAGGCAACGATCGAACTCTGGTGAATATGCGGTTGAAAGACTCCAAGGAGTTAGTGGTCATGATGCCATACCTAAACCCCCCCTCATCATATGCTAACGCCTACTAAGCCTTCTGTTCCATCTACGCCTCTAACTAGGCCTTTCCCGCTTCATTTAGCATCTTGTCTAGTTCTCTCTTTGTCTCTTTGAACTGGTGCTCTGTACGTACACAACATAGAGCCTTTACCTTGTCACATACCTCCTTCCTCTAACACCACTAGAAATTAGCGGCAAAGTGTCTCATGCATCATCTATGCACTAGAGGCAGGAACCCATCTATATGCCTAGCTGCAGCATTAAGAAGCCCTGGGTGATGGTCCGAGATCAAACATATAGTGCGAGATGGGCCAAACACTTGTACACGTAGAAGCCGCATGAACCATGACCACGATTCATTGTTCTCTCCCTCTACCAAAGAAAAATCCATGGGTACTATCTGGTCCTCAGGATCAACAGCAACAACCATCATCAAGGTGCCCCTGTACTTTCCTATCAGGAAAGTGCCACCAACAAGTATGACTGGCCAACAAAACTGGAATGCATGTTCCGTTTGCGTGAATGACTAGAACACACGATAGAGGACATGCCTCAATGGGTCCCAAAAATACATCCCTCCTATGTACACAAACTATTTCAAGCCAGGGTTGTAGTAATGCATTGCACATAAGATGCGGGGCACCCTGTTGTACACTTCCTCCCAACTACCCCAACGAATCGCCAGGGCAATTTGCTTAGCACGCCAAGCCTTTCCGTACTTCACATCATGCTTAATGAAACCAGATTTGGATTGTTGTAAAGAAGACACCGAAATGTCGTTATTGTCATCAACGAGCCCCAATATACGACGGGCAAGGTAACGTGCAGTGAGCTACTGATGATTTTCCTTCCCCCTATTTGTTAGGCAAGTGTGGGGTTCGACAACTTTACTTATCCTCCACTTGCCATCACTCTGTCTCTTTCATGCATTTAACCTCCACATACAACCGTTTTTGCATAACACGTGATACCTCAACTCTTGGTCTAAATGAGTGATGTTGTACGGCCTATGGTGATACACAGCATAGTCCTGAAGGAAGAGCTTCATCTCTGACATTGTATTGAATATCATCCCCTTCCTAAGGATTTCTTTCTCATGGTCATACAATGATTTCCTACACATCTGGAGACCGATGTCACAAACTACCATATCCGTCATGCTGACATCCCTATAGTTTGAAACACCCCTGAAAGGTACGTTCATTGACCTTAGCAGCTCAAGCTCAGTCGTTGTGTAAGGTGGTGGTGGAACATACTACTGTGCTTTGCTAATTCTGCCCCATGAATCATAGGGGGAATCATCTGCTGGCAAATCTGTGACTAGTCTACCCTGAGCCTGGATAGCATGCAAAACCTCAGTTGGTACTAGTAATGGCATACCATGAACAGGTACTGGCATGGCATCAACTGGTGTGGGCATAGCATGTCTATCTCCCTGGTCATCATCTGAATCGTTCGAATTACTGCTAACTACATCACCGATCATGTCCTCCTCCTCCTGCTCCTCCTCTTCTAGTTCGAACTCGTTCACATCGAAGTCATTGCTTATATAGCCTACTTGACTTGAATGAAACTGCTCCTGCGTCAACTGATCGTCCAAATCCATGTTATCCTGAGTTGCTTCTCCTTTGACCCCCAATTCTTACTCATTGCCTCAACACTATCAATAGACGGCCCGTCTAGGACACCCTACATCCTGTACCCATTCTCCACCACCACCTCAACCATGGGCACATTGGAACCTTGGAGCACCCTAGTGTAGCGGGACCAGTGAGCAGGGTCGCGCAAGGGCATCAGGACATAGTGTGCCCTAGTCTTCCCAGTATCAAACTTCCCCTTTAGTGTGAAATCACCGTCAAACTTTGCATTCAAACGACACAAAGGTCGTTGAAGCTAGGAGGTTCATCAAACCATTCCAATTCTTCTTCTATATCCTTAAACATACTATCTTCTCACCTAACACTTCCTCCGTAAAAAACTCTAACACAACAATCCATCTACAAAAGCATTTCAAGAAACTTCAAGTCGTTGAAATTGTCGTACGTAATGTCCATAGTAATATTAATACCTATTCTAACTATAACTATACTAACTAATCTAATATTAACATCTATACAAGACTAACTACAACAACTAATTATACTAAATACAATGTATAATTAGACTCACTAACTGTACTAACTAAACTAACTAACTTTACTAACTATACTAACTTACTATATTGCCTATACTAACTAAACTAACTAACTTTACTAACTATACTAACTATACTAACTATACTAACTATACTTACTAACTATACTAACTTTACTTATTGTACTAACTTACTATACTAACAATGTCGATTCAATCAACAAATACACAAGGGGAGTACCTGGCAAGCGACACTGCCCTCTCGCTGGCATGCGGCGGACGCTTCGTCTCTAAGAGTAGGCAGGCGCTCGACCAAGGGGGCGGCGCGCGCTAGACCGGGCCAGAGGGCGGGCGTACTGCCTCGGCGGCGGCAGCGGGTGGACACGGGATAGAGAGGGCGGCGCTTGATTGGGAGCGAGCGGTGCAATGGCGGGCAAGAAGGGCGGCGGCGGCAGTGGATGGTGTGGTGTGGTGAGGGCGTGGCGGCGATGAAGGCGGCGCGTAGTAAAGCGAGGGCGGCGGCGCGGTGCGTGGCGTCGTGGCGGCGGGGCGGCCGCCGGCGTGGCGGAGAGGCGGGCGGGCGGCGACCAACGGCGGCGCGGCGCGGCGCGGCGCGGGCGCGGCGGGCGGCCGGCGGCCGTGGTGCGCGCCGGCATTCGTGGAAGCGGTGGCGGGCGCGGCATGGCGGCGCGCGGCGCGCGGCGCGTCGCGCGGCAAGTGGCGGCGGCGGCAAAGCGAGCTGTATTAGCTCGCCGCTGTTCGCGGCGCGCGCGCGCGCAGCGATGGCGATGGCGTGGGCTTCTTGATCGGGCGGCGCGATGTAATCGGGCCGCGAGCCTATATTATTAGCTCTGGCGCCTCGCCACGTGGTGCATGGCGCGCGCTGCGTGCCTTGATGCATAGTGCGTCACCAAAAGTGTTTCCTTGAAGAAAAAAAAATTGACAGGTTAGCTTTTAAAAGCCACATCATGTGTTACAAAATAAAATAAAAATCAGCACGCCATCGAGGGCAACCTCGATCCGTGCCCCATGCATGCGAGCGCGGTTAGTTAATTTGTCGCGCCGCTACAAATTCAGGGCGAATCCAAAAGTGTTAGATTTGAAGAAAAAAAATTAAACAGGATTAGTTTTAAAATTAATTTAAAAAATGTGTTAAAAATAAAATAAAAAATCAGCAAATCCATCAGAGCAGACAACCTCTGATCCAATTAATTGCTCACCATGCCTTTTCTGAATCTCCTCAAATGGGTTTCGTACAGACCGAGCATGTAATTGCTCCAATGATTTCTCTCGTTAGTGGTGGTTCAGACTCAGGCACATTTGCGTAGCGCACATCTGCACAGCCTTTGCAGCAGCATCGTAGCGGACATGTCGGTGGGTTGTGGCTATCGTCGACTTCGCGTGCTGCTGCTCGCTGAACACCTACGAGTCTACGACGGGTTGTCCATCTCCTTCCCGGTCGCTACTGAGGCCGCAACGCTCGTCATCTCGCACTATCGTTCGTCGATGCAAGCTCGTCGTTCTCGCATGCGGCCATGGCGGGCGGGGCGCGCAGGCGGGGGCCAGGCAGGTGCCAGGCGAGGGTCCTGCGAGCTGTGGAAAGGGGAGAGACGCGTAGCGACGTGCGGGGTGCGGTCGTGCGGAGGGGGAAGGGGAGGGCGCGCCGTGGTCCGGGGAGAGTGGCGCCGTTTTGCCGTCGCCGCCGCCATGCGATGTGGTGGGGGCGGACGCAAGGGGCGAGGCGGTCGGGGGAGTCGGGTACTCGGGTTCGTCCGGGTGCGCGGGGGAGACGAGGTGGCTGGGTGGTGTTGTCGGCTCGAGTGGGTTGGTTTGGTGCAGTCGGATCGGTTGGCCCAGTAGAATAGCTATTTAGAGCCCTACGCTTTAAATAGTATTTAGAGCGCTGCCCGCCCGACGCAACAGCGATTGCTCCGTAACCGTAAGTTACGGTAGTTTTTGATCCGCAACCGTAAAAGTGCCCCGCCCGAGATCTCCCGCGACCATAAAGTCAGCTGGACCAGCTGCCGCAACCGTAAAGGCGTGTAATTTCTGGCTGCATGCCGACACTCAGTTTCCTTCCTCCAACCGTAATTTCTTTCCCATACTCCACCCGTAATTTTTGGCTGGCTGCATGGCGAACCTCAGTTTCCCTTTCGTCCCAACCGTAATTTCCGTGCATGCATGTCTCTACTACCGCAAAGAAGCACAGATTTTCCTCCTGAATTAACCGTAAATGAGTATAATAAGGAAGTTAATGATTTGTTTATTTCTAACTTCGAATGGATACGGAAGGAGCAAATTTTCCTCCCCAATTAAACGTAAATGCCTATACAATTAAGGAAGTTAATGATTTGTTTCTATGGATACGCAAAGAGTTACGTGGAATGGTTCTTCGTGAACTAATAATAAAAACTAAGAGTATTTATTTTATAAAATAAAATTCAGTAAACAATGGAACTTCTTGGTAGTAAACAATGGAACTTCTGAACCTTTGCAATAGTAATAATCCTTTCGGAAGATGCTCAAATAGTATGATTTGATTTTGCGAACATGGTTAGTGAATCAAATCACTGAATAAACACCCTATTCGCTTGGTTTATAAGCTGTACTTTTTCAGCCAACGAATAATATTTCTCTCACAACAAATCAACCAACAGTGCTTTCAGTCATGGCTTATCAGCCAAGTAAACAGGGCAAAAGTAGTTTCATGTACACCGTGAACACATACACCATGAATAGAATTACATAGGACACAAGCAGAGCTGCGCACATTGGCACGACACTACAAATTGCTTGCCGTCGGCGACGGTGGCACCATCCAGCGGCTTGGTTGGCTCCTTGTCGTTGCGTGGCATGACACGGATCTTCTTTTGTCCCTCGCAGCGTTCACGGCAAACTAGACCTGTTGATGCATTGGGGAGAAACAGACAGATAAGTTTTCTGAGTTTGCTTCTTCAGTTGTGGTATTTTTTGAGGATACAAGACAAAATTCTAGAAACCTATATGGTGTACAATAGTTAAAGTTCAACATTACTACTTGGTAAATTACAGGATACAAGTATAGGTATTATTCGAGCAATTAATCGAGAGAGAGGAATTATTCTGAGCATTTTAATCCAGGAGACGACTCAGATTCATTTACCTCAGATTTCTATAGTAGTTTATGTACTAATTTACTACAGTTGGTAAGTTACATAATGCAAAGAGGTAATAGTTGAACAACTAATCGAGCGGGGTAATCATGGGCATTTTCAAAATTACAGCGCAACTAATCCAGGGGATGACTGGATTCAGATTTAGGAACAGTTGCAATAGTAGTTGTAGTGGTAATAGCATTAGGAGTAGCAGCAGCAACAGTAGTAGTAGCAGCAGAAGTTGTAGTAGGAGTAATCATTTGAATTTGGGCTACACTTGTTTGAATCAGTTACTACTAATTGTTTGAAACAGGGAGCGATTGCACTACTTTATTCTGCAATAGTGTTCATGAAAGCGCAACATGCTGCATACCTCGTCGGCGTCTTCTACATCAGATCAGAACCAGCCTACATAATAACAATAAAATGCCTTCGGATAATCCGGATAAGTAAAAATTAAAAGGCAACTACCTTTATCCAAGAATTAAAAGGCATGCTAAGATGGTACTAATTGGGTTGCATACTACTATAAATATACGTGTTGTTTTTTCAGACCAAATTGAACTTGGTCAAACTTGAACAAATGAACGGCTGCACCAATTGTTACATAGCTCATTTTCCTATAGATATTTGAGAAAGACACAAAATACTACTAATACAGTCTAGAAAAGTAAATTAGTACCAGGAAGTGAAATGATGACTTCATCTTAGCTACCCATGATAGCAGAGACTCTGCGTAAAATTGTGTCTTGTGTGTGGTAATCAGTTGGGAGGAAATTACCTCTAGAAAAGTAATTGTACGTCTTACAGGCTGCCCTGCTACAAGAGAGTAACTTTTTTATATGTATGTATGAAAGAAAGAGAACCAGTCTGAAATTACTTCTATTGAGCTGATTTCTCTAATACAACAACAACAACAACAACAAAGTATTCAAAACTTTTCAATTTGAAGTCTTTAAGTCCCAAACCAAATTTGTTGTCAAAGCTCAAATGAGACACTAAATGACCTCAGATGAAAAAACTCTGAATACCAAGTTTGATCATCTCAGCAAGATATACAATTGTTACATAACTCATTTTCCCATTTGAGAAAGTTTTATCAAACACTAGATAAATCTCACAACTTTCTAAAACTATGTCACACACTTGTGAAATTTGAACTACATTTTGTTCAAACTTTCTCAAAATGAAAAATGGCCTATATAAGGATTGTAGATCTTGAATCCATGACCATGACTCCATGAGACCCATGAAGCAATGTGCTTGCTATTTTCTACTCATTCCGAAGATTGGTGCTTATATGATGTTTGATGTATGATGTATCACCCTTTATCTTATTTGTTGCTTTACTCTTTAGTCTTTCGGCTTAATCTAGATGGATTATGGACTCATAGAAGATGATATATATATATATATATATATATATATATATTAGCTTTACTCAATAGAATAGATATTTGTATCCGACCTTCTCCGAATCCGATTCATACCGTATTCGATACTCATTATTAAGATCTCAGAAGAAGTCAATCCGTATTTATATGTATCCGAACGCTATCCAATGATCCGAGAAAGAAACAAATATAATATGAGTGATATCCGTTCGTATCCGATCCATTTTCATCCCTAGTAATCAGTTGGGAGGAAATTACCTCTAGAAAAGTAATTGTACGTCTTACAGGCTGCCCTGCTACAAGAGAGTATTTTTTATATGTATGTATGAAAGAAAGAGAACCAGTCTGAAATTACTTCTATTGAGCTGATTTCTCTAATACAACAACAACAACAACAAAGCCTTTAAGTCCCAAACAAGTTGGAGTAGGCTAAAAAGGGCGTATCCAGTGCAGATAGCTCCCGCTCTGTGCGGAGTCTGGGGAAGGGTGTCAGTGGCAAGCCTTACCCTCGCCTGTGCAATGTGAGGAGACTACGACTCGAACCCGGGACCTTCCGATCACATGCGGTAAGACTCTACCGCTTGCACCAGGCCCGCTCTTCAGCTGATTTCTCTAATAGTAGTAATTTTTTTGTAGAGCTCCTTTCAATACAAGTAATTGTCTTATAATCGGGACAATAGCTAGTAGTAAATCTCTAGTTTAAATTATCAGTACAATGTCTACATTCCCACGCCACATTGCTTGTACCACCAGATACAAAGATTTGTAATATAAGATAGTTATGTGAATACACAATATTTAAAATTACTATTAACAAATGGTAAATATTACTACTAGACGTAGTGTGCTGCAAAGTAGGTGTGGTGTAAAATGATTATAGTGAAAAGAAAATATTGACAATTACTACTAATGCAGTATCGGCAGTATCAGCAGCCATACTACTAATACTACTATAATACAAAGTGAAGAGACCGAATGGCATGTGTCATACTGTAAGACAAATCCATCAATACTACTAATGCCATGTCAGAATACTACTACCACTATTAATGTCATGTTTTCCAATGAAGTATTTGATTACTACTAAAACTACTAATACAAAGTAGTATTCATTATGCAAGAATGTGTCAGAGGTAAGTCTACTATGTTAAAAAAATACTACTATACAACAAAAACTACTGCTAACTTAAAAATGGTTTGCAGCTAGTCCAAAATGAATCTGTCGCTCATAAACAAATCATATACATCTATTACTACCAATTTCTACAGCTTTCTTTACGAAATTCAAGAGGTAATGGGCCGCGCGGGGGAGGTGGGCCGCCGGCATCGATTGTAAGGAAGCGCTGGTCGTTACCTGCCACCTGCTGGAGACGCATGGATGCTGGCTATCGTCTACCGCCGTGTCAAGCAGCTCTGGCCTCTGATGTCTTTGGCTGACTGAAATACAGATAATCAAGAAAGACACTAGTCAGTAATCTCATTAAATTAAAATCGAGACTCACATTTCACTAAAAACACGGAACAGAACTCATGAGCGGACAAACAATTCTGAAATTGAAATTGTTAGATTGATCTCTAATCCTCACCAGATCCAACGGCCTAGTTGGGCCTTTGATTCGCGTTCTGATCGGGGGCGTCCAGCCTATCATGGCTGGAAGGCCCCTGTCACACTGCGCTATAAAAAGAGGTGGGGGGCGGCGGCTCTTATCACGAGGTTGACCTGAGCCGAGCTCCCCACCGACACCTAAACCCTAATCCGATCAGAGAGGGGCGTAGCCAGTGACGGGAAGGCACCAGCCGCGTCGCCCGCTCCATCGACGTCGACGTCTTCATCGCCCTCTTCACCGACTATCGCTGCCCGTGTGCAGACTACGCCGACGAACGTGATGGCGTCCTCTGAACCCTCCCCCTCTGCGGTGTCAGGTTCAACACCTTCTCCCTTCTCTCTCTCTCTTCTAGTTCATCATGTATTAGGATGTACTGCGTCTTTTATCCCCAATAAAATCACTCTACCGGGTAGATCTATGATCCTAGTGATCCTACAGCGCTAACAATGGTACCAGAGCCAGGTTTTTCTAGGGGTTTTAGATCTAGAACGGGTAAACAGACAAGAAAGTACATAACCGATTAGATACAGTTCGGATCTGTGAGAGGAAGAGGGTTTCGACCATAAGAACGTAAGAGCCGAACCCTAAACCCATGAAGACTTCACAGGGAAGATAAACAGTGAAACCCTAACAAGAAAAGAAACCCTAACCCTAGATCCCCAATCGGTTGAATCCGAGAAGAACAAAAGAAAGAATCAAATCAGAGGGGGATTTTAGGGAAGGAGAGGCCTACCTCCCCGCTGCATAGCTCTACTGCCTCGCCGGCGCGCGGGGAGAAGTAGGCCGAGTCGGGGGCGCTGCTCCCCGGGCTCTGGCCAAAGGGGCGCCGCAACGAGGGGGCTGGCGACGGCACCGTCGCTCCACCGTTTCGCCCGCTCGACTCGCTCGGTTGCCGCTATGTTGCGCTGAGGAGAGAGGCGAAGAGAGAGACAGGATGGAGCAGAATGGCCGCTAGGGTTTCAAGGGAGCCGCTGCGATTGGTGTTTTGATCATGCGACGCGCGCGGACGGCCGTCGGATCGGCGCGGACGGCCGAGATCGATCGGGCCGTTTCGCGGCCTAGGTGGGCACGCGTGGCCGCGACACTCTGCCGGCCCAGGCCCACGTTGCGGCCTGGGTGCGGCCGAGCGCCGCGCAGAGAAGTGGGCCGGGCCGAATGAACAGTGCTGAAATGAATCAGTTTTTTGTTTTTTTTCCAGTAAATATTTATTTTCTGAAAAATGAATAAATGGCTTAAAGAAAATAGAAAAGAGAATTTTCTTGTGGGTAAAATTCACAAATTTGAGATTATTTTTCCGCTGCGTATTTAAAGTTGTTATTTTTATTATTAAATTCGAACCAACGAGAGAATTTAATTTTAAAAAATGGATATGTTTTTAGCTTATTATAATATTGTTATTATTCTGACCAACGTTGATTAATGGCAATATTATGATGAGTTTTGTCATGCATTAATTCTATTTCTGCCCAACGGTGATGTATAATTAATATAGAGGACAATTGTATGTTTTAATTTTGACCAACGTTGGAACTAAGGCATGCAATTGTTATTATTATATTTATGTTCTCACTCTATATGAATTATGTTTTCAGACGGATACAACTTAATGGGTTGTATCAAAGAGATCCCCACTCTCAAAGGTGATAACTACACGGAGTGGAAGAAAAAGATAGACCTGGCCTTCATCTTGGCTGAGGTGAGCTGGGTAGTCACCACACCGTGTCCCATAGTGTCTGTGGCGCCGGTGAGGGAGACAAACGAGACTGATGCCGCTTGGGCAACAAAAGAGGGATTTTGCATCCCAAAGGATGTCCTATGACCTTAAGCATAGGAAGTGGGTCACTGCCATAAGAAATATTTGGCTGTGATAAAGAACACGATTGAGCCTGCAATTGTGGGCTCAATCCCAGAGTGTGACACCGTCACCGAGTACCTCAAAAAAATAAAGAGTTAGTTCACTGCTTTTCAAAGACATATGCTACCTAGCTGATAAAGCAGCTGATGACAGAGAGGTACTCTGGTAATGGTGGCATAAGAGAGCACATACTAAAGATGAGCAATTTGGCATCCAAGCTAAAACCAATGGATCTGGCTCTTAAGGAAGAGTTCTTTATCCATCTGATTTTTGCTTCCTTGCCAAAAGAGTTTGACACTTTTGTTGTCAACTACAACATACAGACCGAGAAGTGGGACATAGAGAGGCTCATGGCTATGTGTGTTCAAGAGGAGGAGAGAATGAAAGCTGCCAATGGTGGCTCTATCAATTATTTGAAAGACAATAAGAAAAAGAATACTAATGCTAACTTCTCCTCAAAGTCAAAGGGAAAGGGTCCCTTGCTGCACCAGCCTCAGCAAAACAAGTTCACAGTAGAGAAAGACCAGTGTCTCTATTGTAAGAAGACGGGACATTATAAGAAAGATTATCCCGATTACTTAAAGATGATCATGGCAAAGAAAGGTGAGAACATTATTACGTTCATAAATAAATCCCTGTATGTACAGTATTCAAAATCTACTTGGTGGATTGACTCAGGTGCAACTGTTCATGTTGCTAATTCTTTATAGGGATTAAGTTCGACGAGGACTACGCAAAGAAGTGAAAGACACGTTAAAGTTGCAAATGGAGTCCGAGCAGAAATTGAAGCCGTTGGCGATCTTTCTCTAGAGCTTGCTGATGGTTTCAAACTTATACTTAGAGATGTTTTTTATATTCCCTCGTTACAGAGAAACTTGATTAGTGTTTCATGCTTGGATAATGATGGATATGATTGCCATTTTAGAAATGACAAATGTAAGATAATATTTAATAATACATGTGTTGGTCTTGCTATCTTCCAAAATGAGCTTTATCTGTTATCACTACGTGATGATGTGAATGTTGTATGCGATGATGGGAACGTTGCATGCGACAATGTGTATGTATCCTCGTCTGCGGATGTAAACAGAAAATTAAAGAGAGCTCATGATGCATTGTCAAAATTATGGCACTGTCGTTTAGGCCATATTTCGAGGGGGAGAATAGAAAGACTAGTTAAGAATGATATTCTTTCTTCATTAGAGCTCTCAGATTTAGAACAATGCAGAGAATGCATTAAAGGAAAGTATGTAAAGAAAATTAAGAAAGATGTCAAACGAAGCGCAGGAATTCTACAAATTATTCACATAGACATCTGTGGTCCATTTCCTGTAAAGAGTGTGGATGGTTATGATTCATTCATAACATTCACAGATGATTACTCCCGTTATGGCTACATTTATCCAATCAAAAAAAGAACAGAAGCATTGGATAAATTTAAGATATTTAAGGCAGAAGTTGAAAACCAACACAATTTAAAGATTAAGATAGTCAGGTCCGACCGTGGGGGGGAGTACTACGGTCAACATACCCCATATGGCCAAGTTCCTGGACCTTTTGCAAGGTTCTTACAGGAGAATGGCATAGTAGCCCAGTATTCTACACTGGGCGAACCTCAGCAGAATGGAGTAGCTGAAAGACGCAATCATACACTGATGGATATGGTGCGTAATATGATAAGTTACTCCACCTTACCATTGAGCCTGTGGATGGAGGCGTTAAAAACCACCATTCATATTCTTAATAGAGTACCAAGTAAGTCGGTGCTCAAAACATCGTATGAGTTGTGGACAGGAAGAGTACCCTCACTAAACCACTTACATGTGTGGGGGAGTCTTGCTGAGGCTAAAGTATTTAACTCAAACATTGGGAAGCTAGATCCCAAAATAGTAAGTTGCCATTTCATTGGCTACCTAGAAAAGTCAAAAGGTTTTTGTTTCTACTATCTAGACAGACATAAAGTTTGTGGAAATAAAACACGCTGTCTTCCTAGAAGATGAAATGACGAGGGAGAGCATGGTAGCTCAAGAAATTGACCTTGAAGAGAAGCGGGTGTATGCGCCCACTTCGATAATTCATGAGCCATTTTTCTCACTACCTGATATCGCTGCACCGACAGTGCAAGATACTGTGGTGCCAGCACCTGTTGTTATTCTGCCTATGGCAATAATGAATGACGATGAGGAACCTGTTCTTCAGGATCCTATAGAATCTATTGCCACACATGAGGGGGAGCAACAACAGCCTCAAACAGAAGATGTGCCAAATGTGGAGGCCCCTAGAAGGTCTCAAAGAGTTAGAAAATCAGCTATTCGTGCTGACTATGAAGTATACAACACTGAGGAATTTCAAATGGAGGATGATCCCACCTCATTTGAAAAAGCCATGAGAAGTGATCATTCATCAAAGTGGCTTGAGGCCATGGAAGATGAAATGAAATCCATGAATGCCAATAAAGTTTGGGACTTGGAAATAATTCCTAAAGGAGCCAAAACAGTAGGCTGTAAATGGGTCTACAAAACAAAACTCGACTCTCAAGAGAATATCGAGAGATATAAAGCGCGACTTGTGGCAAAAGGCTTTACGCAAAGAGAAGGGATTGATTACAATGAGATATTTTCTCCAGTCTCATGTAAGGATTCCTTTAGAATTATAATGGCATTAGTGGCATATTACGATTTAGAATTACATCAGATGGATGTAAAGACGGCATTTCTCAACGGTGACTTGGAGGAAAATGTTTATATGGCACAACCAAAAGGTTTTGTCATGGAAGGAAAAGAACAAATGGGATGCCGCCTAAAGAAATCCATTTATGGATTAAAACAAGCTTCAAGGCAGTGGTACTTGAAGTTTGATCAGACAATAAGGAATTTTGGGTTTAAAGAGAATGTTGAGGACAATTGCGTCTATGCAAAGTTTAAGAATGGGAAGTTTATCTTCCTTGTCCTGTATGTGGATGATATCTTACTTGCTAGTAGTGATATCAGTCTACTGCTGGAGACAAAGAAGTTTTTGTCCTCAAAATTTGATATGAAAGATCTTGGTGAAGCTTCGTTCGTTCTAGGGATCGACATTCACCGAGATAGAAGTAAAGGGGTATTAGGACTGTCACAAAAGGCATACATTGAAAGAATCTTAAAGAAATTCAGTATGCACAAATGTAGTCCCTCACTTGCTTCTATAGTCAAAGGCGACAGATATGGGGATTTTCAATGCCCCAGGAACCAATATGAGATCGATCAAATGAAAGCGGTTCCATATGCTTCAGCTGTCGGAAGCTTGCAATACGCTCAAGTATGCATGCGCCCTGACTTGACATTTGTTACCGGGTTACTTGGCAGATTCCAGAGCAATTCTGGAACAAAACACTGGAAATTAGTAAAGAAAGTCTTGTGTTATTTGCAAGGAACGAAAGGCCTCATGATGACGTATAGAAGATCTGATTCACTCCATATAGTGGAATATTCAGATTCTAATTATGCGGGAGATGATAGAAAATCCACGTCTGGATATGTATTCACTCTCGCAGGGGGAGCTATTTCATGGAAAAGCCCAAAGCAAACCGTCACTACATCGTCCACAATGTATGCCGAGTTTATAGCGTGTTATGAGGCAACGGGGCAGGTGAACTGGCTAAAGAAGTTCATACCCGGTTTGAAGGTGGTTGACAACATCTATAGACCACTTAAGTTATACTGCGATAATAATCCGGCAGTACAGTATGCTCACAACAATAAGTCAAGTGGTGCTGCCAAACACATTGACATAAAGTATTATATTGTGAAAGATAAAGTTTGGGATCATGTCATAAGTCTTGAGCATATAAGTACTGAAAAGATGCTCGCGGATCCGCTTACAAAAGGCTTACCACCCAACGTGTTCAGAGAACATGTAGCCGGCATGGGTTTAAGGGAAAGCCTATAATTCCTAGACAAAAGAAGGCCCAAAGATAAGTATCTATTTTAGAATAGAGTGGTGTGCTGTAGCTGTTAAATCTATCGGCAATGGACCGTGATGATGAGACATGCTCTATGCGCTAATATATAATGGAATGAACAAAAGTAAATGATATGAAAAATGAAAGATGGAAGGAGATCAAGGGGGAGATTGTTAGATTGATCTCTAATCCTAACTGGACCCAATGACCCAGTTGGGCCTTTCATTCGCGCCCTGATCGGGGGCGCCCCGTCCACCATGGCTGGAGGGCCCCTGTCACACTGCGCTATAAAAAGAGGTGGGGGTCGGCGGCTCTTATCACGAGGTTGACCTGAGCCAAGCTCCCCACCGACACCTAAACCCTAATCTAATCAGAGAGGGGGCAGCCAGTGATGAGAAGCAACCACCGCATCACCCACTCCATCGACGTCGACGTCTTCATCGCCCTCTTCACCGACCGTCGCTGCCCATGCGCAGACTACACCGACGAACATGATGGCATCCTCTAAACCCTCCCCCTCTGTGGTGTTAGGTTCAACACCTTCTCCCTTCCCTCTCTGTCTCTCTAGTTCATCATGTATTAGGATGTACTGTGTCTTTTATCCCGAATAGAATCACTCTACCGGCTAGATCTATGATCCTAGTGATCCTACATCGCTAATAGAAAAATGATGATGGGGAGGCAGCAGTAGACTGATGGAAACAAATTTCAATTCAGAAATGAGGGTAGAGGCGCGAGAAGATCGACCGAAGAAACAAATTTTAGATTAAAAATGAAGGTGCAGACATTGTGTCATTGATGGTGGCGAGCGTGGGGACTGCTCGTTGGATCGACAGTAGGCTTTGGGCATGGTGGTGAAGAAGGTCCGTCGCTGTTGGTGGTGGGGGAGGAAAGCCGCTGCAACCGTTGGGAGGGAAGAGGTCGGCGTTGCCGGTGAGGAAGGGGGCGTCGCACGCCGGGGGCAGCACACTACCTCTAGGACCATAGCATCACCAATTGGATCTGCCATCGCAGTGGACGGATCTAGAGCCCGAGGGGCGGGTGCCCACCGCTGCTGGGAGGAAGGCTGCCGCCACGAGAGGCAGCTAGCCATCATCGCCGGCGCCACGGGAGGCCGGATCCGGTAGGGAAAGGGGCTGTCGCTGGGAGCCGGAAAGCTTGGAACAGAAGAGTGCAGAGCAGAGAGATAGTGTGATCGTCTTTCTCATGTAAAGAGCGTAGAAGGGGAGTTCTTTGTTGCATGTTGATGGTGCAGGGTGCGTTAATGATCTTGTGTAATGCAGATCCAGGTAAGGAAATTACCCCTTCTCTGTATGCATACAAGCACTTATTCATATCTCTTTTGAAACAGAAGAATGTGTGATCAATTAACTACTGTGCTTTTCAGTACATGTTATTTTTTTTGCTTTAGAAGGCCATGCTTTCAATTAGTGCTTTTGGCTTGTGAGAAATAGACGAAGACTAGATGCTAACTCTTTGTGCTTCTCTTTCGAACAAAGGTCAACTCATAAGTCAAAACATAGTTTCTTCAATAAGGAATGTTCAATCCAGTGGAAATTATGCATGTAGACAGTAGTAGACTTTTAGATTCAAGCAGCATGAAATTCTTTTTACGTTGTATGATGTCTAAACTATGTTTTCATCTTCGGAAATCTGGTTCATCTACAAATGTCTGCATGTGCCAACTTAGGAGGAACTAGGTGGTATTTTATTAAGATTAAGAAGAAAATAGGCACCCAAATTCGCCTCGATGAGGATTTGAACCTAGATGGTCTGGGTATACACAATTGATCTAGCTCAGCTTTCTGCAGTGCCGAGAGCTTATTGGACTAGATGCCGAAATTGATGACATCATCACGTCTAGCCATGAGAAGGCTGAACTGGTCGATTTTTTTTCTCCCCGTCTATCTTCTTCATCATTTTAGTGGCATATTATTGAAGGTAAGGTCACCTAGATCAGTTCCTCACCTGCGGTTTGCTATCACCACACTACTCGACTTCTATCAGGTAACTATCGATGCGGGACCCACGGGATACCCCGCAAGGAAGAGAGGAGATCTAGTTTGATTAGGATTCCTCCCATGTAATCCTAGTAGTAATATTACCCTGTAATCCTACTAGGACTCTACATTGTAAACCAACTAGGACTCTGGCCTCCTAACTATATAAAGGAGGACATGGCTTCTTAGATCGGCAGAGGGCAAAAGGACAATTTTTACGACTGTAACAACACAACTCCAGACCATCAATCCAACGCAAGGGCTAACGCCGACTGGATGTAGGGCTATTACTCGATCAGCGATCGAGGGTCCGAACCAGGATAAATCGACTGTCTCTTGCGTTCACCGTCGAGTTCCGCATACGCTGAAGCTCGAACATACTGCCCCGGGTACCCCCATGGCAGGCTATCGATAGTGAAACATCGACAGCTGGCGTGCCAGGTAGGGGCTTTCGGCGAATTTGCATCCGAGAGCTCGATGGACCTCGACAACATGATCTTCTCGACGGGATCAACTTTCATCTTCGGCTCATGGATCTGCAAGGCAGACGACAATGGCAAGCTCCAAAGCCGTCTCCTCGAAGATTCGGATCACCATGAAGACTTTTCTATTTCGGCAACAAAGACAGATCAAATCACCGGAAGATTCACGCGGCTCGTGATGTCCAATTCAACTCAGGTTTCACGGCTTTGTGCATCTGACTCGAACTCAGGCTCTGCATCCGAGATGGAGTCTGACCCGAGTTCTTTCGGGAAACCAAGTTCTTTTCCGATGGGGCTTAAGAATGCGGCTTTGGCCTATCAAGAATATAACTCGGAGCACACTCAGAGTCTTTCCAAGAAGTCAAATCTTTTTCCGTTCGGACTCCACAATATGGCAAAGTCTTATCAAGCACAGCTCGAAGGATCCCTCGATCCGGTGCTTAGGATGCCACTGAAAAGAGCTCAGGAAGGTCTCGTACTAACTATAACATCTCAAGACTGCATCATCCACTAGCTAGTTTCTATTCCTGAAGATAGCAGTACCCGACTGGTCAGCACAACGACAACAGCAATTCTACCCTACCAAGAAGGAGACTCGATCTACGACCTCGAAGCCTCTACTAAAGTTATCAGCAACTCCGACATTGTGGAAACTAACACCGATAATAGAACAGTTCACGCACGGGAAGTACTCATGGTTCGCCGTTGTCAGGTCATCGGATGAATCGAGAATCCAACATATCACGCTTCGTCTAGGGCTACGATGGTGAGACCGAGACTTAGAAGCAAGCCAGAGAAAGAAAAAACAAGTTGAAACAAGGATGCCAAAATCATGCTAGGCAGCGCAAGGAAGCTTGGATCAGATATGAGTCAGAATTGGTCGAGTACAATAGAAGAAAATCAGAACGAGAAGTCAAAGAAAGGTGCACGGCAAATACACCCTATGATAAGATCAGAGAAGCACTAGAAGAACTCAGAGCGACTTCACATCCTAGTGAAAAACAAGAACAGCTCCAGGACTTTCTCCGGTCAGCAGCCCTGAGGACGCACGACGGGAGGACCCGCTCAAGACTACCCGCCAGGTCAACGTCTCAAAGGCAAGAAGATCAAAATCAAAGGAAGTCCGCTTTCGAGAGACTTGGACCAAGTGGAAGTCACAACAGAGAAAGTAGAAGGGACCATAGTCAAAGTTACCGAGTTGAACAACCAAGAAAGACCAGAAGCAGGGTGCCTGCCCAGACAGCCTCATAGAACTACTCTCACCAAAACAACAGTTGGCCAGAAGGAGGTGCCGAATCAGAATACAAAGAAGCTAGAATGCACGATAGATTCTCCTGTTTTGCAAACAGACTTGCTTCAATACGACTACCTCACAAGTTCAAGCCGTCCAACCACTCTAAGTATGATGGCAAGACTGAACCAAGGCAGTGGCTCAGGATATACTCGCAATCGATTGAACTAGCCGGAGGAGACGACGATATCAAGACCCTATTCTTTCCCATGGCCCTCGAAACCATGCCCCTCCAATGGTTCGACAAATTGAATCCAGGATCAATAAAAAATTGGGAGGACATGTAAAGAGCTTTCTATGAAAATTTCGCGAGTATCATTACACACCCAATCACCCCATGCAGAATTAAAAGGACTCAAGCAGAAAGGAGGTGAAAGTCTCAGAGATTACTATCGACGATTTGGCAAACTACGTGCTCAAGTACATGACATCACCGAATGAGAAGTAATCAAAGCTTTCTCTCATGGAATCATGGCTAGGTGGCAATTTCAGGACTTCTGCAAGGAAAACACGAGAAACAATGAAGAATTTAGATGAACAGTAGAAGAGATGATTACTACAGAAGAGAAGACACGAGAGAGGTTCCCGGATAAAAACAACCAAGACAACCCGGACAAGCAAAATCATCGAAACAACAGACATCAGGAAAAAAAACGTGGACCAGACAACACAGTAGCGATGGCTGACAAATCAAAGAAGTTTTCAAATCCCAGAATGTATGATGACATTGAAAGCATACATTGCATCTTGCACCCCAATGGAAAGCACACTATCGGAAATTGCTACACCTTCAACGAACGATACACAAGGAAAGATAGCAAGGGGAACACTAAAGAAGACAGTCAGAAAAAAGAAGAAGACAACCATGAAGACAAGGGATTCCAAAAATACAGGGGGATGGTAGCAGTGATCTTCGCCGGGGCCCCAGATTCCAGAAGCAAGCATCAAGAAAAGTTAGCTCTATGAACCATCATGGCAGCGGAGCCGGCTACTCCAAGATATCTCAATTGGTCATAGTATCCAATCCAGTTTTCAAGAGAAGACCAATGGACTAGCATAGGAAACGCATGCCATTACCCACTGGTTCTAGACCCAACTATTGCCGGTATGACTGTCACCAAAGTACTAATTGACGAGAGAGCCGGACTCAACATCATCTTTTCAGAAACACTAAGGAAGATGGGACTACAACTCGCCGGGATGATTACACCAACAAGTACACCTTTTTATGGCATAGTACCCGGCAAGGCAGCCATGCCACTTGGACAAATTACTCTACCAGTTACTTTTGGGACTCCCTCAAACTACCATACAGAGTTCATCAAGTTTGAGGTTGACTTTGATTCATCATACCGATTCATCATACCACGCAAAATCCTGGCGCGCGCATTAAGCACTAGAAAATTCATGGCAATACCGCATTATCCGCTTTTACTGTTGCTTAAGATGCCAGGACCTAATGGTGTCCTTTCTCTTGAAGTGATTTGAAGCGCTTTTGAAGCCGACGTCAAGCAAATCTGGAGACGTTCGGCGATCCCTCCAAATTCAAAATAAACTCGTGCTCACCAAAAACAAAGATATCTTCACGACAATGGTAGAAAAGAAATAGCCACTATTGAAGGCTGCAAGAAATAAGCCAAGAAGAACTAGAGATACCAAAGCTAAAAAAGCCCGAATGGCGCAAGATCCTCGCACCACCAAAAGAAGCCGATCGATCAAGTTGATTCAAATCGACACAGGCTATTGGTGATCCCTCCAAAACAACAACCATCACTCCGTTTGGCCCACCTCTTGGCAAAATAGGAACTTCGCAAAGAGCTCACCAACTTTCTTCAGGACAACAAAGATATCTTCACTTGGAAGCAAAGAACCGACATGAAGTGTGTCCCAAGAGAACTTACGAAAAGGTGGAGGTGGAAATTGATATCAATGAAGGCTCCAAGATTCGTGAAGCAAGCAGCGGCGCACGACGATTCTCACCCGACAAGAAGGCAGCAATTAAAAAGAAATCACAAAGCTAATGGCAATCGGATTCATCGAAAGAGAAATCCTTCATCCAGATTGGCTAGCAAACCCACCTTCTAGTACAAAGAAAAAAGAACACGAACGAATCGGCATGGCGATGTGTGTCGACTACATGATATCTCAATAAAACATCGTCCAAAGATCCGCCACAAGATTACCATGGTGAGATTTTCCACTCGGAGACATCTTACTAACAAAGACGATCGATCGATCGATAGTTGATTCAAACAGGGAGGATTGCCCTATTATCCTTCCTTGATTGCTATTCGTGATATCACCAGATCGCATTAAAAGAACAAGACTTTAGAGCAAGACATCTTTCATCACTCCGTTTGGTGCCTCATCTGCTACAAGACCATGTCGTTTGGACTCAAGAATACATGGGTGTCACTTACCAAAAACATTTCCAAGGATTAGAAATTTACATGTCCCGCACTATCGCCAAGCTCCAACATTACAGAGAGATGAGCGTGCCTTGGCGTATTCATAGAAGAGTTCTCTATCAAACAATCCGAGAGATGATAAAGGCAGGCACCCAGATTTGGTCACCAAAAGCGGATAAAGAGGAGGCTACCCGAGTTGAAGCAAGTGTATGACGTGGTAGTACTCCTAAAAACAAAGAACCCGGATACACTCGATTGAAGACTTTACTAGCAAACATTCGAAAACACGAAAAGGTGGAGGTGCAAGAAGCGAACCCAAACAAGTGTGTATTCAAGGAGTTCCTTCAAGACAATTACATCTTCGGATTCTTTGACAAGTCACCAAGTGGATTGAATACAAACGAAGCAAAATAAGCGCCAAGCAAATTCGAGCCATCCAAGACATTAGATGGGCCCTCCTCGAAGTATCAAAGATGTAGAAACTAACATAGACTACGCACGGCGGACCCTCAATCGTTTCATATCAAGACTAAAACCAAGATTGTATGAAAAAGGGTTACCTTTCTTTAAACTATTAAAGAAGAGACGTGCCAACCGAACGGCAAGTTCGAGTGACGGAAGAGGCAAATGAAGCTTTCAAGAAACTCAAAGGCATACCTCACCTCCTCGCTAGTTCTCACACCTCCAAAGAAAGACGAAGACATGATGCTCAAATTCGAAGCTATACATCAATCACCGATCTGTTTTCCACCGCAAATAACTTCTACCGTGATTAGCATGGCGATACCGTCGCGAGAAAAGACAAAAGAAGAAGAAGGCCACGTGCTATAAAGTACAAGTCGTACACCGCGATCACTCCGGTACATAACATCGCCGACAATACTTGTCGACCCGCCGGAGAATCAAAAAATCCGGTACCCACATGTACAAAACTACTCTCGCCCTCCCGATCACTTCGACTAGCGTCGACAACTAGCGGAATCAACAGCCACTATTTTAAAAGCCACAAGATTACCGTGGTGACAGATTTCCACTCGGAGACATCTTACACAACAAAGATCACTTTTGTCTTCTTTTAGGCTTGAGTATATCTAAGTGGGCGCCTAAGTTGAACTGTGCTCTCGATATCGATTTCACCCGGGGACTGAGAAGGCAATTAAATCTCAAGCCCTTGCCGATTTTGTTGCCGAGTGGACAGAAATTCAACAGCCTATGTCAAATGCCATCCTTGACCATTGGAAGATGTACTTTGATGGATCACTCAAGCTATAATCAATCCAAGGCTCGGGGGCTGCAACAGGAGATGTTTTTAGTTCTTTGAATAACTCAGATTCAAGACCCTCCAACTCTTTGTTCCAAATAGCAAGAGGCTCGGGGGCTATACTCAGTGAGTGCACTTTTTCTTCAAAAAAGCGCATGTCACCAAGAAGACTTCTTCAAGACAGACCACTTCAGGGCCTCATGACAAAAAGAACCTGGACGATTTCAAGACAAGATCCTCCAGCTCCTTGTTCCAAATAGCAAGAGACTCGGGGGCTACACCCAAATGAGAGTACTTTTTTCTTCAAAAAGGTACACACCACGCGAAGATCTCACGAAGCGCTATATGGTTTCTCTCAAGAAAGCACTCGGACGACGCTTGTTCCTGCTCGGCAAGACCTGAAGGAACAAGACGAGGCTCTCAAAGCTCAACCATGAAGTGCTCGGGGCCTTGTCGATGCGGGACCCACGGGATACCCCGTAAGGAAGAGAGGAGATCTAGTTTAATTAGGATTCCTCCTATATAATCCTAGTAGTAATATTACCCTGTAATCCTACTAGGACTCTACATTGTAAACCGACTAGGACTCTAGCCTCCTGACTATATAAAGGAGGGCAGGGCTCCTTAGATCAGAGGGGGGTAGAAGGATGACTTTTACGACTGTAACAACACAACTCCAGACAATCAATCCAACGCAAGGGCTAACGCCGACTGGACGTAGGGCTATTACTCGATCAGCTATCGAGAGTCCGAACCAGGATAAATCGACTGTCTCTTGCGTTCACCGTCGAGTTCCGCATACGCTGAAGCCCGAACATACTGCCCCGGGTACCCCCGTGGCAAGTTATCGGTAGTCAAACATCGACAATAACTATGTAAGCACTTGTTTTTTGTTACTTTGCTTTGAATGTTCACTGTGATCCATTACTGAAATGCGTTCACGGCAATGACCACATACACCTCTGTTCCATATAGGATCACAAAAACTTAAACTGAAATACACTACAAAATTAGACATGCTCACCTAAGAAGTGAATATGAAAACAGTCGGTGTCAGGAAGATCAAAACTCAGTTTTCTCTATTGCGTCTAAAGTTTTTTTTCCATCGGCTGTATCTTTTCTCAATCTGACCTGTCTTTAAACAAATTGAATTGAATGTCGAGCCATTATTCGATGAAATTATTTTTTTCCTAGGACATGTTATTGCAGAGTGTTGGGCTATAGGCTCATGAATCAACTGATGATTGAGCATTGATCATGGCTGCACACACTTTAATTTACTTTGGAAAAGAGAGAACCTCTTTTTTTTTGTTGAAAGCATAATTGGTGCACACTTTATTGTGGTGTATATGTGTAACTTTCAACTTCAAATGTCAGCATATCAAATATCTATGGAAATCTATCTGAAACTTGTGAAAGGATAAATACATCTAGCATTTCAGTTGGCAAAAAATGTGTGAACTTTGGCATTTTCTCACGACTAACTAAATGGTTTATAGACTGCTTGTCTGCTAATTTCTTGTCAGGTCTGATCCATCACAAATACTGGGATATTTGGGTCTAAAAGGTTTATGCTGCTCTGTCCTTGTGGCTAGCAGGGGAGATGGAGATCTCAGAGAGAGAATGTGGAGGTGAATGAGTGAGAAAATGTTACCATAAGATGGAGGGATGATTATTGGAAGTTAATCATTTGCAGGTGCATTCTTGCTTTTAGGTACCTCTATTCTAACTACCTATCTGATTGATACACAATATATCTGCATGCAAATTGCTTTAGGGGTGTTTAGTATCTGAGGCTCATGATTTTTTTGTAAAATATTGTGACTAATGTGTGTGTTGGCTGTGGGATCTTGGACGCGGATCCAGCTATTGACCCCCCCCTCTCTCACTCTCACCCGATTGATTTTAAGCTACTCACAAAATTCCATAAATCGTGACTTATATGAAAGCCATCCCATGCTATTATATGATACTTTTAAATTGCAGTACTAATTTTTTGTGTTGCTTTTTTCCCTTGACAGATGGATGGAGACTATTGGATGCTATTAAATTGGTCATTGAATTCAAGGAAACCGTGCTGAAACTTGATGTTTATTGATATCTTATATTGGTTGACTGCCTTGGTTAAAGAGTGAAGGATGGCTCAATTTCTAAACTGGATGCTGAGAGCATGCACAATATTGAAAAGTGTCAGACATATTTGTTAAGTGATGGTGTTCTTTTATTGAACTAGGCAGTACAAGAGGGCATAAACGAAGTTCTAGGACTTCTGACATTGTCATTTACGTAAACCAAATATTGATCTTTGACTTCTGACATCGTTTAGACATGCAAGATCATATAGCACAAGTAAACTTTGACATATCCTTTACCTAAACCAAATATTGCAATTTCTGCATGTATGTTCAGTTGATAAGGAAATGTATAGAATTAGTGCTTTGCTAACTCCACCTAAACTGTCCACAAATTTGCATTTGCATCGCTATCGATTCTACATAATTGAATTGGGAAGCCAAAAATTGCTACACTGATTTTTTGGAGCCTCTCTGAACTTCTTTTCCTTCCCATGCACAGTTCTGAATGTATCTATTGTATCTGAGCAAACTACCATTGCTGAACTCCTTTAGGTCCAGAGCTGCAGTTTGCCGCACCAATCAAGACATCATTTCAAAGTTTGCAAACTCATAGGCATCTAAACTAATTCAGTAATTGTTCCAGTGTCTTCACTTTTTAGATTTTCATGTAGCATAACTTAGGACTAAATACATTACTCATTTATAGGAGTATATAATTGTGGTTCCCGCTATAACATACGGACACTCAACTAATATATATATATATAAATATATAACTAAAATATTGATAAGAGAATCGTCGACAGCCTGTGAAACAAATCATCGTTCGCCCCCGCCGCTCCCTTCGTGCGAAACAATCCCCTGCCCGGCTCCCTCTGTGGCCCCCTCTCCCTTACCGACGCGGAACCACCACCCACGCACGATGCCGACCTCGCCCCCACGGCCCGCGCTTTACACCCAGCTCTCCCTGGGGCCTCCTTCCCTCTCGCCCGCACAACCGCAGACTCCCATGCGGCATCCCAGCGGTGGCAGCCCGGAGGCGGAGTGGCATCCGAGTGGAGGAGACGGCGGAGGTAGAGCGGCTTCCCAGCCACGGAGGCAGAGCGGTGTCCGAGCGGAGGAGGCGGCAGAGGCAGAGCGGCTTCCCAGCTGCGGAGGCGGAGCGGCAACGACGACGTCAGCGAGCCTGCATCACGAACAGGTGGTGCTCCTCCGCTGGACGCTAGAGCTGGTTCTCATCGGAGTCAGGTGCCCTGTCCTTGGTGAGCTCGATCCTCTCTCCTGCCCCTGTCTTTTGATTGTCCAGATCTGCCAACCTGTGCTCCTGTGCTGTGCCAGAGATTGATATTTGTGCTGATTATTATGGATGCGAAAATATGGAAAATGAGATTGGGATTGTGTTTATCGTTGATTTTTAACGGGGAAGTGCTAATTAGTTGTTCTAAGCTACGATCCTACCACTTCTCGTAGTTTAGGTGTTTGAAAAAATGTCTATTTTAGGGCAGATTCGGTGTTCATTTATTTGATCAGTGGGGAATATTTTAGGATCCATTGCACTCTTCATTCATGGATTCTTCTTCTTTTTTTCCTTCTAGAATCTTAGAGTTTCCAGATTGTACTGTGATTTCAAATTGTGAGATCCATTATATCGAGGTCTCTAACACTATTTCTTACATTTTGCAAATCAAAGAACAACTCATATCTGGAAGTATCACCTAATACCTACACACATGAAAAATGTGGATGATAACCTACTGCTCTTCACTGAAAAGAACCTATTTGACCTTATATTGTACATGCCACAACATAATCCAGGAGAAGGAATGCCGGCGTCGGTGGTGACCCTGTCCCCATGGCCGTGACGTGCAGCATTTGGTCCAAAGCGCTACGAGCACAATGCAGCTGCCTAAGAGGTACATCTTCCTTACTCTGACTTGCTTTAGAATATCTCCCTTCTATCAAAAGCTCTGCCATATCCTCAAAGGAGAGGATGGCTGGACAATTGAACAGAGTTTCCTACGTAGTTCACCAAATCTTCTTAATTGATGTGCAGCAGGAGTAAGACACACTAACCTCCACTCTTTTTTTTTGCAATTGGATCTTTTTTTTTGCAATTGGACCTGTTGAATACTGTCCCCTGATTCCTTTCCCTGAAACAAATAGATCTGCAAATATTGGCTGCACACCAAGTGCTCGAGAAAATGCCTCACTGGAATTAATTGAATATGAATGTCAAGCCTCATGAGATTCAGATCTTTTTATTTCTTCTTATTTCCTTTTCACGTGGTGTGGACAAGCACACCAGGGCGAGAGAGCCTTGGTGGTGTGGACAAGCACTAGCTGCTGCTGCCCTCACTTGCACAAGACAAGACCAGGGGCATGGGAGCGGCCGCTGCTGGGAGCCAGAAAGCTTGGAACAGGAGAGTGCAGAGTAGAGATAGTGTGATCGTCTTTCTCATGTAAAGAGCGTAGAAGGGGAGTTCTTGTTGTGTGTTGATGGTGCATGGTGCGTTAATGATCTTGCGTAATGCAGATCCAGGTAAGGAAATTACCTCTTCTCTATATGCATACAAGCACTTATCCATATCTCTTTGAAACAGAAGAATGTGTGATCAATTAACTACTGGGCTTTTCAGTACATGTTATTTTTTGCTTCAGAAGGCCATGCTTTCAATTAGTGCTTTTGGCTTGTGAGAAATGGACGAAGTCTAGATGCTAACTCTTCGTGCTTCTCTTTCGAACAAAGGTCAGCTCATAAGTCAGAACATAGTTTCTTCGATAAGGAATGTTCAATCCAGTGTGGAAATTACGCATGCTGACAGTAGTAGACTGTCAGATTCAAGCAGCATGAAATTCTGTTTACGTTGTATGATGTCTAAACTATGTTTTCATCCTTGGAAATCTGGTTCATCTACAAATGTCTACATGTGCCAACTTAGGAGGAACTAGGTGGTATTTTATTAAGATTAAGAAGAAAATAGGCACCCAAATTCGCCTCGATGAGGATTTGAACCTAGATGGTTTGGGTATACACAATTGATCTAGCTCAGCTTTCTGCAGTGCAGAGAGCTTACTGGACTAGATGCCGAAATTGGTGACATCATCACGTCTAGCCATGAGAAGGCTGAACTGGTCGATTTTTTTTCTCCCCGTCTATCTTCTTCATCATTTTAGTGGCATATTATTGAAGGTAAGGTCACCTAGATCAGTTCCTCACCTGCGGTTTGCTATCACCACACTACTCGACTTCTATCAGGTAACTATGTAAGCACTTGTTTTTTGTCACTTTGCTTTGAATGTTCACTGTGATCCATTACTGAAATGCGTTCACGGCAATGACCACATACACCTCTGTTCCATATAGGATCACAAAAACTTAAACTGAAATACACTACAAAATTAGACATGCTCACCTAAGAAGTGAATATGAAAACAGTCGGTGTCAGGAAGATCAAAACTCAGTTTTCTCTATTGCGTCTAAAGTTTTTTCCATCGGCTGTATCTTTTCTCAATCTGACCTGTCTTTAAACAAATTGAATTGAATGTCGAGCCATTATTCGATGATTTTTTTTTCCTAGGACATGTTATTGCAGAGTGTTGGGCTATAGGCTCATGAATCAACTGATGATTGAGCATTGATCATGGCTGCACACACTTTAATTTACTTTGGAAAAGAGAGAATCTCTTTTTTTTTTTGTTGAAAGCATAATTGGTGCACACTTTATTGTGGTGTATATGTGTAACTTTCAACTTCAAATGTCAGCATATCAAATATCTATGGAAATATATCTGAGACTTGTGAAAGGATAAATACATCTAGCATTTCAGTTGGCAAAAAATGTGTGAACTTTGGCATGCAAATTGCTTTAGGGGTGTTTAGTATCTGAGGCTCATGATTTTTTTCTAAAATATTGTGACTGATGTGTGTGTTGGCTGTGGGATCTTGGACGCGGATCCAGCTATTGACCCCCCCTCCCCACCCCCACCCTCTCTCTCACTCTCACCCAATTGATTTTAAGCTACTCACAAAATTCCATAAATCGTGACTTATATGAAAGCCACAATAAGCTAGTGTGTGTGTGTGTGTGTGTGTGTGTATATATATATATATATATATATATATATATATATATATATAACTACTATTCTACTTTGAGTTATGATAATTACTATGTTAATTTACGATATTATAGTAACTCCATACTAAGTGGTTTACTATAACGTTATGGTAAATATCTTCATATATTATAGTAATCCAATTATCGTAAATATGTATTGACATTATCGTAAATTAGTATATAAAATTATCGTAAATGGAGGTGGCTATGGAATAACTTATTTTTATAGCTGGCAACTGAATATACTGTCCATATATATATATATATATATATATATATATATATATATATATATATATATATATATATATATATATAGAGAGAGAGAGATATAGAGAGAGAGAGAGAGAGAGAGAGAGAGAACTACTGTCCTGTAGCTGGCTATAAAATAACTTATTCTGTAGCCACTTTGAGTTACGAAAATTATTATATTAATTTACGAGTTATAGTAACTTCTTCTTAAGTGGTTTACTATAACGTTATGACGTTATGGTAAATATCCTCATGCGTTATAGTAACCCAACTATCATAAATATGTATTAATATTATTGTAAATTATCGTAAATGGAGGTGGTTACAGAATAACATAACTTATTTATACTCTCTCTCTCTATATATATATATATATATATATATATATATATATATATATATATATATTACTACTTTCTCCGTCTAAAGCTAGAATTGTATTTTTTTTTACTAAGAGAGTATATATAAGTACATATATTAGTGCCTAAATCTTACGTACCAGAAATTAATTAAATAAAGTCCTCCTGTCGGCCGTTCTACCATGATAATGATATATCACTTTTTTAAGCAGCTGTGATAATCCCAGACAGAGAGAGAGAGAGACAGCACTGACGGCCTGATGACAGGGCACGCTGCAAAGAATCTGCATGTGTGTCTGTGCGACTGAGACTGTGCGATGCATGCACGCGTGCATGGGCCACATTGGTTTGGCTTGGGCCTGTTTCGAATATGGGCCACCTGCTGTTTTGAGGAGAAGATCAGTGCCAGCCGGCCCAATTGGAGTGTACATACGCTAGGCCCAACATGGACTCTGCATTTCGTTACCGATCGATCCGCCACCCAGTGCGAACTTTTTCTTTGCCAAAAAAGGAAAATCCTTTTGAGTATGATCCCCTTATTTATAAAACTGGATTTTTTTAACCCCTTCAACTTTTAAAACCGCTTGTTTTTGCATCCTAGGTGGTTTTGTAACTTGGCACCCGGGTAAATTAGACTTGATAGTTTAGGGAGGTGGATTGGACGACAACTTTTGTTTTCATTTTTTTTCTAGAAAGTTTATGTAATTAAAAATCTACATCTTGTTTCCGCTTGTTTTTGCATCCTAGGTGGTTTTGTAACTTGGCACCCGGGTAAATTAGACTTGATAGTTTAGGGAGGTGGATTGGACGACAACTTTTTTTTTCATTTTTTTTCTAGAAAGTTTATGTAATTAAAAATCTACATCTTGTTTCCGCTTGTTTTTGCATACTAGGTGGTTTCGTAACTTGGCACCCAGGTAAATTAGACTTGATAGTTTAGGGAGGTGCATTGGACGACAACTTTTTTTTCATTTTTTTTCTAGAAAGTTTATGTAATTAAAAATCTACATCTTGTTTCCGCTTGTTTTTGCATCCTAGATGGTTTTGTAACTTGGCACCTGGGTAAATTAGACTTGATAGTTTAGGGAGGTGGATTGGACGACAACTTTTTTTTTTTTTTTCTAGAAAGTTTATGTAATTAAAAATCTACATCTTGTTTTCTTATCTTATAAAATTCATAGAAACAATGTTTTACTTAAAAAAAATCATGAAACTAGTTCAATAGTTTCCCTAAGATCATACTCTATCGTTTGATGCCTAAATTGGAACTATTTAAGTCTTCTATGAACTCATTTTGTTTTTTATTCCTAGTATAAGCTACATTATCTATTATAATTAGTCTACATATATTATTGATCTGATGAACTATGTAAAAGCTCAGGTGACTTTGATGACAACAAAATTGTCGCCTAGATTGGAACTATTTGAGTCTTCTATGGACTCATTTTTCTTTTTATTGCTTGTAGAAGAAACCATATATATTAAAATTAATCTGCAATGATGACCAGGAGTACGTAAAAGTTCAGGTGACTTTGAAAACAACACAATTGTCATGTAACCATATCATACTTGATCCTATTTAGGCCTTGTTGGTACAAGTGGGGAGTAAGCGCTACCCTAAGAAGTTATACAAATGGAGAAAAATAATAGCCACAATAAGCTAGTTTGATCTATTTTATGCATTTTTAGTACAAATGGGGGCTAGGGGAGAATTGTGGCCAAAAAAGGCTACAAAAAGACATGTTATTTGGCTTCGTGTTTCAGTTTTTTTAACCATATATAAGTAGCTTATAAACTGCACCAAAAAGCCCTTACTATGAACACAAGTGTCACTTGATCATGTTAGTGTCACTTGATTCTATCTATGACTGTGTTATTAGTATAGAAAGCATGGAGTGTTGTTGTCGAAGTGTCGATGGCATAATCCGTATCACTCCACAAACACTTGCAATACAATACCAAAATTTAGAAAAAAAAACCCTAAAAGCTAATAGCTAGCAAGAGTATCTACAAGCGAGAGTAGTCTGTGTCACTTATTAGCTAGACTTCTGTGTAGTTCGATTGGTCAAAATCAACTAGTTGTAATAGATAACACAGGAGCATATGCTAGAAAATAAACATAAAAAAGAGTCCATGGAATATTCAAATAATTTCAATCTAGGCACCCTAAGATAGAGTATGATTTTAGAAAAAAATATGAAAATGGTTTGATAATTTTTTGAGCTGAAACAAATATATGTTCTACAATTTTTCGAAGATTACGCTAGATTTTAGAATTTTTAGTTGCATAAAAAAATTGATATACTTTCAGAAAATATTTAGTAGTCCAATTTACCCCATAAACTATCTACAAAGTTTGATTTACCCCTTGACAGTTGACTTGGGGTGCAGTGCCACATCAAACGAAACTACCGTCCAAAACCGTCCAAGGTGCAGGAACAAATGATTTCAAAAATTGAAAAGTTAAAAATATGGTTTTATAAATAAGAGGGAGAATCGAACAGTCCCAAAAGTTAAGGGATCAAAAGAACTTTTCCTTTTTCTTTGATCCTTGCATTGGGTAAGCTTTAATTAGGCATGCATGCCGACCTGATTTGATGCAGCATGTCGGGGTTGACATTATCTTGAATATGTTCTCCACAAAAATGCGACAATGATGAAAGATTCTATATGCATGGGTGCAGAGACGATGCATGCATGGCCCGTTGTTGATGCATTCGTTCGACGAGTTCTATTTTGCAACCTGCTAGCTAGCTATAAATAGCACTGGATGCAAGCACCACTGCCAGGCACCAAACAAGGGTTCTATTTAGTACAGTTTATCTGGAAAGCGCTTCTCAGATAAGCTGCACAAATAGAGTAAAAGCGACGGTCAAAATAAGCTGGTCTGATCCAACTTCTGCTTTTTAGTACAAATGGGAGCTGTGGGAATAAGCGTGGCCAGAATAAGCTGCTGAAAAACGTGACATTTAGCTATTGATTTTAACTTATTTTGGCCATAAGCAGCTTATAAGCTGTACCAAACAAGCTCAAGGAGAGCTGCTATAAGCTTCTAGTCATACCAACCGATGCATGCACACACATGCAGCCACATGCTTAAAATCAGCAGCGACGATGACGAGGAAGTAGAAGATCCACGAAGAAGGAGAGAAGAAAAGAGAGCGAGGCTTACATGGCGATCAGAGTGGTAGCTCTGGTAGCCAAGGATGACTTGCCTGTGTGCCGGCCTCGATCTCCCTCAAGGATCATCGTGCTTGTCGATCGTCGTCGTCACCTAGCAGAGACGATGATCGATCGATGAGCCTAGCCTTGGGGTGTGGTCGGTCTCATGGGCAGTCTCCTTGGCTAGCCCTGACTCACTCTTATCGCCCATGCTAGCCTTTGCATCTCTCTCGTGCATGCTGCTCTATAGATTACTGGCTACTTGGCTAGTGACCTTGACACCTAGTGTGATATGCTTCATATATCAGTTCAGTATGTCAACGACGATGCAAACATGCATGGATGCATGTATATAGTTCAGTATATACGTTCTATGTGCATCATCTAACTTGTTCTCAAGTAAGTGATGAACCTGCTTTCTAACTCAAGTCTCAACTAATTGGGATTTGTAGGTGTGGCCGTGCAGGCGCCGCCTAACTGCCATGCAACATGCATCCAACTGAGAATTATATTTGAGTGGCTATTTTCTTCTCCAATGCATGACGGTGAATCCAAGGTGAGCTCGTTCACGAGAGGAGGCCGGCGAGCCAGAAGAACTTTCTTGGATTGAAAGGATGAGTCCCGGCAAATCCCTTTTGCTACTGATACGCGTGCATGCACGCAGTGCTGTCCAGATCGAGGTCGCTGCACCTTAGTTTTCTAATTATTCCTATATTCTGCCTTTAGAGCTAGAAGAGGGTCTTGCCCTAGCCCCTAGCCCGTTTTACATTACATAAGGACAATATTACTATTATGTACAATTCAGGTTCCAGGTTCTTTAGAAACAGCCAGCTCCACTTGGTTTCAGTCCATATCACTGGACTATTTGGCACAGCTCTACCTCTAGGATTCAGTGTGGATATGCTGTTTGTACACTAAATTAGAGTGATTTAAATGTTTATATTTAATCTAGTATAAGCGAAATGAGTCATATAAATGTACTTGACATATGTCCAGCTCTAGATCCAGAATTTCTTAGCTACAAATACCTAACTCTAAGAAATCTACATAGTTTTTCGGAGTTAGAGCTCTATCAAACAGGTCCATATATATAGAACAAACAGTGACAGATACATAACAGGATTGAAGGGGGTCTGGTCTCTTCTTCTTCCTCTCTCTCTCCATTTTTCTTCTTTCCTCCACCTCTTCTTCTCCCTCACCCTCCCCATATTTCCATTGATGCACAGTTTGGGGGGCTGAAACCCCTGTAGATCCGCCCCTGAGAACAAAGGCTCCCCCGCTCGCTTGCGCATTTAATCGACATGGAAAGAGCTGCATTGATGCTTCGGATTGCGTTGTTGGAGTGGGGCGTGTGGTGAGATGAAAACGGGCTCAGACCTGACCGCGGAAAAAAATATGATGAAATCGTTGTGTACCTGGGCTTTCTGGGTCAAGAGAGAGAGACACATTAATTTCAGTGTGTTGTACCACCCCAACTACAGTGGCGAAGCCAAACAAATTTAAAGGAGGATGACTTGTGCCACAGGATACATACATGACGAAATTTTAGTTAAGATAACTATCTTTTTCATTTTTTAGCCCAATTACAATATACATTCACCCCTGCTCAACCAGAAACGTGCTCCACCAATTGTTATACGCGTATCATTGCTGAATTCTTCAGTTATGCTTATTATACGAGGATCAAACTTGGATGGAGGGAGTATATGAGAACAAAAAAAGATATCACCGTGTGCGGTTTCATTGCATGATGGTTGATTGCCACACATTATTTCGCAATGGTTTTGAGCATTTCTATATTGCAAAAAATAAAAAGAAGAAACAAAAGAAATTAAAATGCTCGAAAAGATATATTAAAAAATAGTAAGGAACAATGCATATATTTTCAGATCAGAAAAGATAAGTATTCCAAGATGCATGCATGGCGCTCAAACGGAGCCGCAAAGCAGTAGATGATGGTAATATGTATTTTTATATGAGATATATGATATATAGGACTGTTAGATAATCTGCTGCTATCTTTAGGTGAACACAGTAAGGGAAGGCGGCACCGAAGGCCCCTCTTTGTCAGGATATCAGAGCCACTCTGCAGTGCAAAGCGCCACCACGGCTCACCTATGCAGATTGTAGGCACATGCAAATGGCTTAAGAAGAGTCAGCCAGATATGTTATCTAGTTACTGTTACAGCATGTGCGCTGTACTAGGACTAGATGGATAGAGTTGAATAAATAGGCTACCACGACAACTCAGTAAAGAGAGTTTAGATTTGCCATCTACTAGATAGGGCTTCGGCCAACGCTGGTGTCTTGTATTATGTGTGCATGCTCTGTTCTCCCTTCTTCAAGCTCTAGCCATAGTGCGTGGGGAAGGACAACGCTCGTTCGTGGTCGGCACGGCTAGTGGGTGCTCGGCAACACTAGCGGGTGCTCGGCAAGACTGGTGAGTGGTTCACTCACCTGAGCCGATGATTCTGTGGGTCAACAAGTGGTATTGGAGCCGTAGAAGCGCCGTCACCAGACTAACCGCTGGCGATGACGGGCGGTTCGAAGATGGGCGACAGCAGTGGCACTGCTTGTGGCTGCCAGCCACGACCGGAGGTTGTTGTTCGCACGGTGCGGGAGGTCAGCGGCACCAGTTGGCCGACGTTGAGTCGCACCAACTATGGAGAGTGGTCGGTGACCATGAAGGTCAAGCTCAGAGCCCGACGGCTCTGGAATGCTGTTGACAAGGGCACCGACAATGAAGAAGATGACATGTCAGCGTTGGAGGCTATCCTCGCTGCTGTACCGGCGGAGTACAGAGAGCCGTTGAGGATGCGAAAAGCTCGGCTAAGGAGGTGTGGGAGGCTATTGCGGCGATGCGCGTCGGTTCTGACCACGCAAAGAAGGCGACGGCCCAGCTTCTGAAGCAGGAGTACGCCAACCTCAAGTTCAAGGATGGTGAAACGGTGGAGGACTTCTCCCTCCGCCTATAGACGCTCATCAGCAAGTTGAAGAGCCATGGCGTCACCATCGACGAAGAGGAGGCGGTCTCCAAATACCTCCACTCCGTGCCGACAAAGTACATCCAGATCGCTCTCTCCATAGAGACGATGCTGGACTTATCCACCCTCACCATTGAGGAAGTGACAGGCTGTCTACGGGTGGTGGACGAGCGTTTGGAGCAGGCGACAGCAACGAAGGACAGCGGGAAACTCCTGCTGACGGAAGAGGAGTGGGCTGCTCGGAGGAACTCTGGGAAGGCAGCCTCCTCCAGCCATGGTGGCAATGGCAAGCGCCGCGGCAAGGCTTCTTCGGACAAGAAGAAGCAGGTCGACCCCAACGCCTACCGGCGCTGCGGGAAGATAGGCCATTGGGCATGGGTGTGCCCAAACCGCAAGCAGGAAAAGAAGGCTCAGGCTCATCTGGCGCAAGCTGATGATGAGGATGAGTCTACTATCCTGATGGTGATGTTCTGTGCACTGCACGACATCGAGGTCGAGGAGAAGGAAGAGGCGACGATGGTGGAAGGACCTATGAAGGCCTTGAAGACTATTAACCTCGACGAACCACGTGCCCAAGTCCATCTCGGACATGTGGGCGCCGACCAGGAGCAGCGGTGGTATCTAGACTATGGTGCCAGTAACCACATGACGGGCTCGAAGGCATCCTTCTCCGAGCTCGACGGCGATGTTACCGGTACGGTGAAGTTTGGTGACGGCTCAAGGGTGGCTATCCAAGGGCGTGACAGCATTATCTTTAGATGCTAGAATGGGGAGCACCGCACGCTAATGGATGTATATTACATCCCATAGCTGCGTTCCAGCATCATCAGCATTGGTCAGCTGGATGAGCGCGGTAGCGAGGTACTGATCAAGGACGGAGTCCTTAGGATCAGGGATCGGGAGCAGCGACTTCTTGCTAAGGTGAAGAGGTCCCTGAACCGGTTGTACCCGCTCGACCTAAAGGTAGAGCAGCCGATGTGCCTGGCGGCAAGGCATTCTGAGGAACCGTGGATGTGGCATGCCCGGTTCGGACATCTCAGCTTCGACATGCTTGGTCGGCTGGAGAAGATGGTCTGAGGGCTACCCCACATCAATTACGGAGGCGAGCTGTGTGACAGTTGCCTGGCCGAGAAGCAAATGAGGCTATCATTCCTAAAGGCGGTCAAGTATCGTGCGAAGGACGCTCTCGAGCTCGTTCATGGCGACCTCTGCGGGCCGATCACGCCTGCTACAAATGGTGGTCGGTGGTACTTCCTCCTACTCATGGATGATTGTAGTCGCTACATGTGGCTGCAACTCCTGATGACCAAGGACGAAGTGGCGGCGGTGATCAAGAAGTTCAAGACGCGCGTGGAGGCCGAGAGCGGTAAGAAGCTCCGAGTGCTGAGGACTGATCGCGGCGGCGAATTCACTTCGGTGGAGTTTGCTGCGTACTGCGCGGATCAGGGTGTGGGGCAACACCACACCGCACCGTACTCGCCACAATAGAATGGCATGGTGGAGAGACGGAACCAGATGGTGGTTGGCATGGCCCGATCCATGATGAAGGCCAAAGGCATGCCGACAAGGTTACGGGAGAGGCGGTGACCACGGCGGTGTTCATCCTCAACCGCTCTTCAACCAAGGCCCTGACGGGCAAGACGCCGTTCGAAGCTTGGTATGGGCGCAAGCCGAGCGTGTCCTTCCTCCGGACATTCGGCTGCATCGGCCACGTTAGGAAGACGAAGCCGAACCTCACCAAGCTGGAGGACAAGAGCACACCGATGGTGTTCCTGGGCTACGCGGAGGGTACCAAGGCGTACCGGTTCTACGACCCACGCGGAGATAAGGTGCTTGTCTCTCGCGACATCGTGTTCGACGAGGAGGTAGCTTGGGACTGGAGCAGTCCGAGCACAAGGGAAGCTGGCAGCTTCACCAACACCTTTATCGTCGAGCACTTGGTCATCCACGATGGTGGAGACGCTGGGGAAGAGGTGCCGAGCACTCCGGCGGTAGAGCCGAGCACTCCTGGGGCAGTGCCGACCACTTCGGGAGGGATGCCGAGCACGCCAGGAGTGGTGCTAGGAGGTTCTGTAGTGGTGGCGGCCACTATAGGACGGGCGCCAAGCACTCCCATGGTGGAGCCAAGACGTCTTGCAGTGGTGCCAACCACTCCAAGACTGAGGCTAGGCACTCCTACAGTGTGGCCAAACACTGCAAGAGTTATGATGAGCTGTCTAGAAGTAGTGTCGAGCACTCCAGGTGCTGTGCCAAGCACTCCAGCGGAATAGGGAACTCCATCGACGCCGATCGAGTTCGTCTCACCCCCAAGTGACATCACTGAGTTCGTGGACGCCTACCACGAAGGTGAGGAGGTGCGGTTTCATAAGCTGGATGACATCATTAGTGGCACAGGTCCCTCAGGTCTGGTAGGCAGGCTGCTCAATGACGCAGAGCTGCTACTCGTCAGTGTAGAGGAACCACCCACGTTCGCGCTAGCCGAGCACGATGGAAACTAGCGACGGGTGATGCTGGAGGAGATGAAGGCGATCGAGGAAAACGAGGCTTGGCAGCTCATCGATCCACCCCCAGGATGCCGTCCGATCAGCATGAAGTGGGTGTACAAGGTCAAGCGAGACGAGCTCGGCGCCATTGTCAAGCACAAGGCATGTCTCGTCGCCCGAGGCTTTGTTCAGCACGAAGGCATAGACTTCGAGGAGGTTTTTGCGCCAGTAGCGCGCATGGAGTCGGTCTGTTTGCTACTAGCTTTGGCAGCAGCAAAGGACTGGCGTGTCCATCACTTGGACGTTAAATCGGCCTTCCTCAACGGCGAATTGACGGAGATGGTCTTCGTCAGGCAACCTCCAGGTTTCGCTGTCAAGGGAGAGGAGCACAGGATGCTCCGACTGCGCAAGGCGCTCTACGGGCTGCGGCAGGCCCCTCGAGCATGGAATGCCAAGCTTGATGCCACGCTGGGCGAGCTTGGATTTCAAAGGTGGGCAACCAAGCACGCGCACTCTACATGTGCGCGGGGAAGGAGGAGCTCATCGTCGGTGTGTGTGTGGATGACTTAATCGTCACCGGCGCGCGCACGGAGGATATCAATAGCTTAAAGCGCGAGATGGTGGCTCGTTTTTGAATGAGCGATCTCGGCGCACTCTCCTACTACCTCGGCATTGAGGTGAGACAGGGGAAGGAGGAACTCATGCTCGGTCAAAGTGCATATGCCTCCAAGCTGTTGGAGAGGAGAGGCATGGTGGAGTGCAAGCCATGCGTGACTCCGATGGAGGAGCGGCTGAAGCTGACGAAGGCCACACCGCGACGAAGGTGGATGCGACACTCTACTGGAGCATCGTCGATGGTCTACGCTACCTAGTCCACATGAGGCCGGACATTGCGTTCGCCATGGGCTACATTAGTCGCTTCATGGAGGATCCCAGAGAGGATCACTGGGCTGCGGTGAAGCGGCTACTGTGCTACGTCAAGGGGACGGTGGATCATGGGATCATCTTCCCAAAAACCGGTAGGAGTAGGCTGCAGCTCAGTGTGTTCAGTGATGCAGACATGGCGGGGGACATCGACGACGACGGAGCACCTCTGGCTTGCTCGTCTTCCTCGGGTCGGCCCCAATTTCATGGCTGTCGCTGAAATAGAAGGTGGTGGCGCTATCTACATGCGATATAGAGTACGTAGCGGCGTGCCAAGTTGTGTGGCTACGTTGGCTGCTGGACGAGCTAACCGGCGTGGAAGCTCACCCACCAGCACTGATGGTGGACAACCAGCCCGCCATTGCCCTCGCGAAGAATCTGGTCCTGCATGACCGGAGTAAACACATCGACATAAAGTTCCACTTCCTCAGGGACTGTGTCGATGGAGGGCAGATCGTCATCGAGTTCATCGAAACTGGTCGGCAACTCGCAGACGTCCTCACCAAGCCGCTCGGACGTCTTCGACTCACGGAGCTAAAGGAGATGATCGGCATGGAGGGGGTACAAGGGTTAGCAGTAAGATGAGGGGAAGATTATTAGATAATCTACTGTTACCTTGTGTGAACACAGCAAGGGAAGGCGGCGCCGAAAGACCCCCTGCTGTGATACTGTAGCCGCTGCAGGTGCAGGCGCCGCACGGCTCACCTGCAACACTGTAGGCACATGTAGTGGCCGGCACAGAGTCAGTCCTGTATGTTATCTAGTTACTGTTACAGCATGTGCGTTGTACTAGTACTAGATGGATAGAGTTGTATAAATAGACTACCACGGAAACTTAGTAAAAAGAGTTCAGATATGCCATCTCCCAGATAGGGCTTCGGCCAACGCTGGTGTCTTGTACTGTATGTGCATGCTCTATTCTCCTTCTTCTTCAAGCTCTAGCCATAGTGCGTGGGGACGGATAAAGCTTGTTCGTGCTCGGCAACACTAGCGGGTGCTCGGCAAGACTGCTGAGTGGTTTACTCATCTGAGCCGGTGATCCTGTGGGCCAATAAGGACCAGGAGTATGCATGAATATATAAAAGCTAGCTAACTAGATATACATATTCCCTGAGCTTCTTTATTCTGTGAGTATGTGGGCGCCGGTTCATGCTGTATCATCCAACGGATATCAACATAAAGAGGCGGCCGCCGTGTCTCCTTCTTTTCACACGTCACTTTTCACAAATACAATAATGCAGAAAAATGGTGAAAATGGCAGCTAGATAGCTAGCACTATATGTTCATGCATGCACTACTATATATTGAATTCCAAGGACTCTCAGGCTTTCAGTTTCAGCAGATGCCTACACTTATGTGAAAAAGTACATACACATTAGGCTTGAAGCTGGTATCTTCACATCGTAGCTCACTAATTCATGAGCTTTTTGGTTCATTGCCAGGCAACACCGTCTGTCTAGACAGCATTCTAAAGCATCCGATGATTTTGGTTGTCTGAAGCTGAGTTCGCTGTCTGGCCAACGACCTGCACCTGCCGCCGGTGTGCGATCTAAACAGACTTTTAGAGCATGCTCAAACCGACGGCAGGCTGAGGATGCAAGAGATGACCTAGAAGATGAGACCAATTAAAAGCTTTCTTCAAATAAGTAAAAGATACTTCTACTGTTCTGCACTGCATACCTTAATATCTTCTCTTTCCATTTCAAATGATTTAAATGCATGGGTGGTCCATCAACTAGCGCTCTAGTTTCACTTAGGTCCATCAACTCTAAAAGTGGGTTTTTGGTCTATAATCTTTGTTAGTGGCGCATTCCTAGCCCATACCCCCTTGTTTCAATTTTTTAACCGACGTGGTTGTCCATCATGGTGTCCAAGTTGGATTTGGCGGGAGAGCGTCGGCCGCCCAGTCCATGCTGCTGGCCTCGGGGAGTCCCAGCTTCTTGAGCACCTCCCGTCGTTGTCGACGTCGAAGATCTTGAACGCCTCCCGCATCTCCTGCTCGTCCTCCTCGCTGCCCTTGCCGCCGTCCGCCCCGGCGGCGGTGGCGGCGTCCTACTGGTCCGCGAGCGCGCCGAAGAAGGCGTCCCCGAGCGCACGGTGGAGCTTGTCGAAGTCCTCGAAGCGGAGGCCCATGGCGCCGTCGGGCACGTAGGCGCCACAGTGGCGGCCAGGCCAGCGCGGTCAGCGTCCAGGCCCAGCGCGTCCAGCGCCTGCGCCAGCTCATCCACCGTGATCTCGCCGTCCCCGTTGCGGTCGAACAGGTCAAACACGCGATGAAGGCGCACCGCGTTCAGGCTCCCGTTGCGGAGCCGGAACGACGCCGACGGCATGAACCTCACCTGGTTCGCCAAGCAAGCCGTCACCACGGCCTTCCTGGGCTGCCTCGGCGACCTCCAGCTGTCCGCCGACACGCTCGGCTACAACTTCGCCAACGTCACCGGCTTCGCCGTCCTCAGCGGCCTCTGCGGCGCCATGGAGCCCATTTGCGGCCAGGCGCACGGCGCTAGCAACGTCTCCCTACTGCA
Source organism: Miscanthus lutarioriparius (assembly GCA_904845875.1). Taxonomy (NCBI): domain Eukaryota; kingdom Viridiplantae; phylum Streptophyta; class Magnoliopsida; order Poales; family Poaceae; genus Miscanthus; species Miscanthus lutarioriparius. Next base: position 93,167,468 of record CAJGYO010000007.1, read on the forward strand.
CAGGACGCTGCTCAGGGCCACGCTCATGCTCCTCGCCGCCTCCGTACCCATTGCGCTCCTCTAGACGCGCGTCGACGCTGTCCTGCTGCGGTTCGGCCAGCAGCCCAACATCGCGGACACGACCAGGACCTACGTGCTCTGCCTCCTCCCGGACCTCACCGTCACCTCCATGCTCAACCCGCTCAAGGCCTACCTCAGTGCGCAGGAGGTGACGCTGCCCCCGTTGTTCGCCGCCGCGCTGGCGCTAGCGCTCCACATCCCGCTCACCGTGTCGCTCTCTGCCAGGATGGGTGTTCGGGGCGTGGCCGCGGCTGTCTAGCTCAGTGACCTCACCTTGGCGCTCATGCTCGCTGCCTACGTGCTCGCCCACGAGCTCCGCCGGCCAACCAAGCGGCAGCAGCAGTAGACGAAGCTAGCAACGGCGGGCGACTGGCTGCTGCTCCTCCGTCTGACCGTCCCGTGCTGCCTAAACAGCCAACGCTGTCCTCGCGCTCCTCCCGAAATAAAAGAAGCGATTTTGACACCACACAAATTAAAGGAGAGAAGAGAACGCAGGGCAGCCAGAGCATGGCTCCGCTGAAGCACACCAGCAGGGGCAAGCGAGAGAATCTGTACGCCGAGGTTGACCTCGAGCTTGAAGGATGGACACGAACCAGGGCGTGGTGGCGGTGGTGAAGCCGGCGTTGGCGAAGGGGACGTCGTCGGCGTCATTCCGGCTCCGCAACGAGAACCTGAACGCGGTGCGCCTCCGCCACGTGTTCGACCTGTTCGACCGCAATGGGGACGGCGAGATCACGGTGGGCAAGCTGGCGCAGGCGCTGGACACGCTGGGCCTGGACACCGACCATGCCGGCCTAGCCGCCTCCGTCGGCGCCTACGTGCTCGACGGCGCCGCGGGTCTCCGCTTCGAGGACTTCGACAAGCTCCACCGCGCGCTCAGGGACGACTTCTTCGGCGCGCTCGCGGACTAGCATGACGACGCTGCTGCCGCCGGGGCGGATGGCGGCAAGGGCGGCGAGGAGGACGAGCAGGAGATGCAGGAGGCGTTCAAGGTCTTCGATGTCGATGGCGACGACTTCATCTCCGCCACTGAGCTGCAGGAGGTGCTCAAGAAGCTGGGACTCCCCGAGGCCAGCAGCATGGACTGGGCGGCCGACCCTCTCCCGCCAAATCCAACCTGGATGCCACGATGGACAACCACGTTGGTTAAAAAATTGAAACAAAGGGGTATGGGCTAGGAATGCGCCACTAACAAAGATTATGGATCCAAAAACCCACTTTCAGAGTTGATGGATCTAAGTGAAACTAGAGCGCAAGTTGATGGACCACCCATGCATTTAACTCATTTCAAATTATATGACGTTTTTGACTTTTGTAGATACGTAGTTTTTACTATACACTAAGAAATACTTAATGTCTAGATATATAGTAAAATAGATGTATGTAGAAAAACCAACATGTCTTATAATTTGGAATGGAGAGGGTACGATGGTATGATACGACAAATGTTAAGGTTCAATTATGTCACTGCTGAGGGAGAAAAACATATGTATGTGTCGATGTTTGACCACCGATAGCCTGCCACGGGGGTCCCCGGGGCAGTATTGTTCGGGCTTCAGCGTATGCAGAACTCGACGGTGAACGCAAGAGACAGTCGATTTATCCTGGTTCAGGCCCTCGATTGTGGTCGAGTAATAGCCCAACGTCCAGTCGGCGTTAGCCTTTGCGTTGGATTGATGGTGTTGTAGAAATCGTGATCTCCCGTCTCTAGGAACCCTGCCCTCCTTTATATAGTCAGAAGGTCAGAATCCTAGGGGTTTACAATGAGAGTTCTTAGTAGGATTACAGGATAATACTACTACTAAGATTACATGGGGAGAATCCTAGTTAGACTAGATCTTCTCTCCTCCTTGCGGGGTATCCTGTGGGTCCCGCACCGACAAGCCCCCGAGCACTTCATGGTTGAGCTTTGGAAGCCTCGTCTTATTCTTTCAGGCTTTGCCGAGCAGGAATAAGCGTCGTCCGAGTGCTTTCTTGAGCAAAACCGTGTAGCGCTCTGTGAGATCTTCGCGTGGAGTGTACCTTTTTGAAGAAAAAAGTATTCCCCTTTGGGTGTAGCCCCCGAGCCTCTTGCTATTTGGAACAAGGAGCTGGAGGGTCTTGTCTTGAAATCGCTCTGATCCTTCGTTGAAATGTTCCTGAGCATGTGCCCGGGTTCTTTATCAAAAAGAACTCGGATATAGCTCGGTTCAGCTTCTTTTGTTCATGATTCCTTGAAGTAGTTTTGTCTTGAAGAAGTCTTCTTGGTGACGTGCGCTTTTTCAAAAAAAAGTGCACTCACTGAGTGTAGCCCCCGAGCCTCTTGCTATTTAGAATAAGGAGCTAGAGGGTCTTGAATCTTATGTTGTTTTAAAATTGCTGACTTGAAGAAGTCTTTCGAATGATGTGCGTTTTTTGAAGAAAAAGTGCACTCACTGAGTGTAGCCCCCGAGCCTCTTGCTGTTTGGAACAAAGAGTTGGAGGGTCTTGAGTCTGATTTTTTCGAGGAACTAAAATCTTCTCCTGTTGTAGCCTCTGAGCATTTATCTGGGTTATTTGATTCTAAAAGAACTCGGACGCATTGTTCTTGGCGTATTCTCTGGTAGTCTGCTGTTTGTCAGGTGTAGTTGTATGGTGGTGGTTGAGTGTAAATGTTGCTTGTTCACGGGTTGTACAGTGTTGGCATATTCTTCCGAATATGCTCGTCTTCGAGTACTGTTCCTTCTGAGTCTTCCATTATTGAGTCCTGTCTTTTCACTGTGTCCTTTGAAAGGCTTGTTTCGTTGGTACTCCTGGTCCATGTGCGCCGCTCCTTCGATCTATAAATACCCTCCCGTGGTGCTTGCTTTCATCCATTGAACATTTTGTTGAAAACTTCGTAGTCATGAATATGGTAGTTTGTGAGGTAGAGCAGCCCCCGGACGTATCTTGTAGTTCCTGTGTGTCTTGTTGTAGCTGGAGGAAGTCTTGTGATAGGGATTAGAGGTAGACTAATCCCACAGCGGCATTGTACTTGGAAGTACGTGGTGGTAGTTGGAGGAAGTCTTGTGATGTGGGCTTCGTTCCTTCATCCGGCAGTTCTGGGTTGATCCTCGCCGTCTGTCTTGAGACTGTCCGGTGCAGATCAACACCTGATCCTGCATCACGTTGGGCTTGGGTAGACAGATGCTTGCCGACTTCCCCTGGTCTATGTTGTCCCACTGTGCTGCTGATTTCCGCCTTGGATGCACTACGTCCGTCCTTTGAAGAAAACAGTGTAGCCGATCGCGGTTTGTTCTACCGAGTAGCAATTTGGAGCACGTAGTCGTTTCAGAGCCTAGTTGTGTCCGGGCTTCTTTTTGCTACTTTGCTTGTCGTAGTGCCGAGTTCATTGGGTCTTGTAAGATGTGTAATCTTCTATTTTTGAAGCCATTTGTAATGGAAAGAATCTTGTCTTCAGAGTTGTCATTCATTTTTCTATTGTAATCCTAGTTATTCATGAGACTCTGAGTTCTTTCTTTAATAACCGGTTCTTTTGTTCCTTGCGAGGTAGCCCTTTGTTTCTTCATGGTTGATGGGTTGTTCTTGTAGTGATCTCGATAACCCCGCCGTGGTCTTTGGATGGATAAGTCTAAATCATCTGTTAATTAAATCTGTTGTTGTGTGGATTTGTGCCGTCATCATTTAGGCTGTGTTTTAAATGGACCGTTGCATTCCCACACCGTGTTTTAATGCCTGACCTTTTATCGAAAAATCTATTTAAAGACCTTTTATCTTTTTTTTTTCTTTATTGCCTAGCTCTTGCCTAAACCCTAGCTTTTAAATTACTTGCGCCGTCATTGTCGCCAATCACCCGAGCACCGCTTATCCTAGCTTCATCTTCCCCAGTGCCTTTTTGCTTCTGCTAGTTCATGGGTAAGAAGAAAACCACGAGCAAGTCCCAGGCAGCCTTCGTGGACGAGAAGTCATCCCTTTCTTTGATCGAGAACCAAGAGTTCGTGGCCATGAGGGCTGCTCAGAAGGTTTGGCCGGCTCCAACAACAACTGAAGACCAGCTCCGCGAGCTCGTCAATGACGGCTTGATCCAAAGCAAAGACATTGCTAAATGGAGAGTTCCGGGCGAGCACCGGGTTCCTGCTCCAGGTCCTGGTGAGATTGTCCTTTTCGTTTACTTTATCCGCGTCGGTCTTTGCCTTCCTGCTTCCGCCTTCCTTCATTAATTTCTTGGTTATTTTGGGGTTAATCTGAACCATCTAACCCCTAATGCCGTCCTCCATCTTTCTGTTTTCGCTCATCTCTGTGAAGCTTTCCTTGGAATTCCTCCTTCTCTTTCTCTTTTCCGCCACTTCTTTCGTTTGAAGCCTCAACCCCGCCGTGAAGAAACCAATGTTCTTGGCGGCTGTGGGATCCAGTTTCGCCATGGTCTTAAAAGAAAGTTCTTTGACTATGACCTGGTTGATTCTGTGAGGGATTGGCGTGCTGATTGGTTCTATGCTGCCAATTTGATTCCTTCTCTTTCCATACATTCTGGGTCTAGTCCCTCGGTTAATGACCGGTGGGAAAAGAACTCCCTGACACCAAACGAGCTCCAGGTGATCTAGCCATTCCTTGAGCGGATACGCACTCTAAAGCAGCAGGGCTTGACCGGCTTTAGTATTGTCTTGAGCTTTCTTCGTCGCCGTGTTCAGCCTCTGAAGGAGCGAGAGAACCTTGGCTTCGAGTATTCTGGGGCTGAGGATCCTTCCCGCATGGTCCCGGCCCTTGAGCTGACCGACGAGGAGGTACTTGAGCGTCTCCAGAAGATGCTGAAAGGAGCAAGCGTTGTCCCGCTTACTGTCTCCGAGTACTCCGCCAACAACCCGCCTCCAGCTGTGAGTCGTTTTTCCTTCGTGCGGGTATTTTCTATATTTCTTTTGCTGTATCCGTTTTTGCTTAATTTTCCTTGTCTTGTTGTTTTATTCTTTTCATAGGAATTAGGGCGCAATTTTGTTGACCCGATCCCCCTAGATGTCCTCCCTGCCGTGGTGAGTACTGGGGAGAACCTTGCTGGGTCTTCTGTAACCAGTAAGCTCCAAATCACCACAGTGTTTCCTGGAGTTTCCTCTAGATTTGTTGATGTATATGAAGAATATGTTCCTCGTCCAATCCCTCGAGGTCCTCGTAGTGTCCCGAAGAGTGGGCGGGCGGATGGTTCTTCATCTGGTTTACCTGCTTCCAAGAAGTCTCACCAGCCGAGTACTCATCTAGGTACTCCAGTTATAGGTAGCGTGCTCCTAGGTGAGCATATTAATATGTTTGGTCTTTCTGTTATTTATTTATGCCGCTGACCGAGTTCTTTTCTCTCTGTTTTCAGATGGAGCTATAGCTGTCTTGCTGGAGACTGAGGAGGATGAGGTCGATGATGTGCCCCTCATTACGCCGGTGAGTTGTTTACTTGTCTTTGTTTTGTTGAGCGCCTTTTCTTGTTCTGACTTCGTCTTGGCTTTTTGTAGCAGGCGGTCATTGGGCTCGAGTTCCTCTGGGGCTCCGACGCCAAGTTCCTCTGGGGTTCTAGTTTGGGTTCCTCTGGGGCTCCGGTACCAGCCATGCCGCTCCTATCATAGGGTGGCGGTGATGTTTTTGCTGCCGTCGTTCCCCTTGTGAGGTCTTCTTTGTGTTTTACGAAGAAGAAGATAGTCGGGTGAGTGACTTCTGGTTTCGTCTCTTTGCTTCTGTTTCCCCTTTCTTTTGTTCTTATTGCCGAGTTTCTTTGTCAACTTTTAGGCCTTCATCTTCTCTCGACCCTCCGTCGACTTCTTGCCATTCTTCTGGTGTGCCTCTGAGTACCGAGCCTCAGGACTTGGACCGCACGGTCGGCGAAGTAGTTGTGGGGGAGACAAGGTTTCCTGGTGATGATGCTGCTGCTGGCTTGGTTGCCTCAGAGGTGACCGTGGCCATGGTGGTGGATTCATCTAAGGAGGTAGCTAGGACTTCCCATGGTGTGCCCCTGCTCTCACCTTCTCCGCATCGGCCGTCTTCCCCCTCTGCTCCTTTCTCTACTAAAGATGTGGTGCATCAATTTGACGCCACTCATTGGCTGTCAAAGTTGACCGCTTCTTGGGGAGATTTTGCGACCTTTGTAACTTCTTTTGGGGAAAAACTTCAAGTAAGTTTTCTAAAGTTCTTTCTTTGGATGTCCATTTTTCTCCTGTTCTCATGCCTTTTTTCTTTCTTTCTTCTTGTTCAGTCCTTCTCTCGGGACCATACCGGCTTCTTTTTTTCGTTGGAAACCGAGAAGAAGTTGTCCTCTGAGTTAAGCACCTTGAAGACAGATCTTTGGTCTCGCCAGCCGAGTGGAGGTTTGGCGCCAAACGATCGAAGAAGGAGGAAAAATCACTTCGTGCCCGGGTAGTTGAGGCCGAGAGACAAAGGGATGCTGCTATTCAAGAGGCTTTAAAGAACTCGGAGGCCATGAAGAACTTGGAAACAGTGAAGAAAGAGTGCAATGGTATGGCGAGTTCTTTTCGTTTCCTTCTGTATTTAAACCTTCCTTTCTTCTGACTCATTGTTTGGTGCCTTGTCCAGCTCTCCGAGTTAAAAAAGCGAAGCTCTCGGAGAGTATCGATGAAATGAAGACTCTTGTCCGTTCTAGTCACAACAAGGCTGAGGAGGTAATTACACGTGCTGAGGAAGAACTCGCGCTTGCTAAGTTGATTAGGTGTGGAGCTGATAGAGATCTTGTGCAGGCTCAAAAAACTATTGAAGACTTGTCTGGCAAGTTGGCGACGGCTACCAAAAACTAGAAAGCTTTATGGAAATCCTTTCGTTCAGTAGCCGACGCTCTCCGAACTCCAGCGGATGATGGGCAATCTTGGGCTCAGTTGATTCCCCGAATTTTGACTCGTTTTCAAGAGTTCATGAAGAGGTGCGCCCAACTGTGTACCAAGAATGTCCTGGCCTAGGTCTGGGTTCTTTCTCCAGAGGCGCCTTTGTCCAAGATAGCAGAAGAAGCCGATAGTCAAGTGTACATTGATGCTGTTGAGAGGATGGAGTCTGAGGTCGAAGACTTAGCCAGTAGAGTTGTAGATAATCTTAATATTGTTATCTCTTCCCCTGATGATGACGTTTGACGTAATTGACCTCTATGCTCGTGCCTTGTAATATGACATTATACTTCCTTTTGAATGAAGATTTTTGCTGATGTCCTCTCTACCTGGATGCCTTGTTTATTCTTTGGATGAGTTGTCCAAGCGATCAGTGTTATTTGACTTGCCGAGTACTTTGTCTTGCTTTCGACTTTGCCATGTGAACAACTTTGCATGTTATCCTTGTGTCGACAACCTCTCTTGATCTGTTGAGTGTTGGCCTGGCTCCTGTCTGCGCCGCATAAACAACTCGGTGCGGACTCTCGAGTGTCTTCAGTGTAGCCCCAGAGCCTCTTGCTTTTTGGAACAAGGAGCTGGAGGGTCTTGACTTGATTTTTTCCTAATCCATGTCCAGGCTTAGTCGTTTTATTTTTTGTTTTGGGTGTTAGCTTATTAGCTACCCTCATCGGCTGGCTCAAGCGTCTTTTCCGCTATTTTGCTCTCGGCCGGTAGGCTCAGGCATGTTTCAGCCATTTTGCTCTTTTGTCCGGGTGTTAGCTTGTTAGCTACCCTCATCGGCGGGCTCAAGCATCTTTTCAGCTATTTTGCTCTTGGCCGGTAGGCTCAGGCATGTTTCAGCCATTTTGCTCTTTTGTCTGGGTGTTAGCTTGTTAGCTACCCTCATCGGCGGGCTCAAGCACCTTTTTAGCTATTTTGCTCTCGGCCGGTAGGCTCAGGCATGTTTTAGCCATTTTGCTCTTTGGTTCGGGTGTTAGCTTATTAGCTACCCTCATCGGCGGGCTCAAGCATCTTTTCAGCTATTTTGCTCTTGGCCGGTAGGCTCAGGCATGTTTCAGCCATTTTGCTATTTAGAAACAACACGGGGTTAGCCATCATAAGACATATGATGCCGAAAAACCATCTTTATTGATCATGATCGTTTGATAAGCCATAATACATATTTTGTCGAGGGACAACATCTTTATTGGCCATGAACGTTGATCTCTTGTGGTTTGTACATGTATTCTCCCTTGAGTTGTTTTCATGCGTAGAATCTTCTTAGTTGGTCGATGTGCCATGTATTGTGACTTCTTTCTCATCTTCGATTTATTAATTTGTATGCGTGCTCGGTCCGGTGACTTTTGAGACAATAAAGGACCTTCCCATGGTGAGTAGTTTATGGCGTCCATCTTTTTTTTTGTATTCTTCTTAGCACTAGGTCTCCGACTTGTAGTGATCGAGGTTGGGTATTTTTGTTGTAGTGGCGTCTTAATCCTCGGAGGTATCTTTGCGATTGAAGGGTAGCGTTTACACGACTTCTTCTATAGTGTCAAGTTCTAATCTTACGGTGTGTTTCGCTTCTCCTTCGTCATATTGTTCTATCCTTGGTGACGTCCAAATCAAGTCGGTAGGTAGTAGTACGACCGATCCGTAAACTAGGAAGAAAGGCGAGTATCCGGTAGCTCTGCTTATTTGAGTCCGTAGCCCCCATACTACTTTGGGTAATTCTTCAATCCACTTTGATCCATAGTCTGCTAGCTCTTCATACAGTCTTGGTTTCAACTCGGCTAGTATGAGTCCATTGGCTCTTTCTACCTGTCCGTTGGCTTCTAGATGTGCGACTGATGCGTAATCTATGCCAAAGCCACAATCCTGCGCCCAACTTTTGAACTCCATGGCTGTAAAGGGAGAGCCTAAATCTGTGATGATTCGATTGGGCATGTCGAAGCGGTGCATAATGTCTTGGATGAACTCATTGCTTTGGGCTCGCTACCTGTATTTTATGCGAGTGGTTTGTATTCGATCCACTTGGTGAACTTGTTAATTGCCACGAAGATGTATTGAAACCGCCCTTTGCTTTCTTGAGGGGTCCTACTTGATCCATTTCAACAGGAGAAAGGCCAAGCGGGTGGGATGCGAGATGAGGTTGTGGTGGCACATGAGCTTGTCTTGCGAACATTTGACAACCTTTGCATTTTTCGACGAGTTCTTCTGCGTCTTTCAAAGCTGTTGGCAAGAGAATCCAAAAGCGGAAAGCTTTGCCGACTAGTGTTCTTGAAGCGGCGTGATTTCCGCAGCAACCTGAGTGTATTTCGTCTAGGATTTCTCTACCTTCTTGAATCGAGACACATTTTAGGAGTACCCTTGACGATGCAGCTCTTCTATAGAGCTTGTCCCCCACTAGGACGTAGTTTTTGCTTCTGCGAACAACTCGGGTAGCTTCCTCTTTATCAGTTGGCAACTTATTCTCTTTGATATAATCAATAAAAGCTTGTGTCCATGAAGTGTTGATTACCGAATCTGGTTGCCTTTGGCTGTGAGTTCTGGGGTTTTCTCACCGGGTTGTTTGATAGAAGGAGCTGATAACTCCTCTATGAATACACCGGGTGGGACCTTTGCCCTGTCTGATCCGAGCTTGGTGAGCACATATGTTGCAATGTTGCTATCGCGCAGGACATGTAGAATTTCTAACCCTTGGAAATGTTTTTCGAGTTTTCGGATTTCAGCGCAGTAAGCGCCCATATTTTCTTTGGTGCAGTCCCAATCTTTGTTGACTTGGTTGATGACTACTGCTGAATCCCTGTATACGAGTAATCGCTTTATTCCGATGGTAATTGCCACTCGTAGCCCGTGGATGAGAGCTTCGTACTCTGCTTCATTGTTGGTAGCTTGCCATAATATTTGAAGGACATACTTAAGTTGTTTTCCGTCTGGAGAGATTAGGAGAACACCCGCACCGGCTTTGCCTAGCTTGAGTGATCCATCAAAGTACATTTTCCAGTGGTCAAGGATTGTATTTGACATAGGTTGTTGAATCTTTGTCCACTCGGCAATGAAATCGGCAAGGGCTTGAGATTTGATTGCTTTCCGCGGGGTGAAATCGATGTTGAGAGCACCAAGTTCAACCGCCCACTTTGATATGCGCCCTGTTGCGTCTCTGTTGTGTAAGATGTCTCCGAGCGGGAAGTCTGTCACCACGGTGATCTTGTGGCTTTCAAAATAGTAGCGGAGCTTGCGTGAAGTGATCAATAGGGCGTACAGCAGTTTTTGCACATGCGGGTACCGAATTTTAGATTCTGACAGTACTTCGCTGATGTAGTATACGGGTCGTTGTACTTTATATGTGCGCGCTTCTTCTTCCCTTTCCACGACTATCGCCGTGCTAACCACAGTAGAAGTTGCCGAAATGTATAGCATCATGTCTTTGTCTTTCTTTGGAGGTGTGAGAACTGGTGAGGATGTGAGGTATGCCCTAAGTTTCTTGAAAGCTTCATTGGTTTCTTCCGTCCACTTGAACTTGCCTGTCTTCTTTAGTAGTTTAAAGAAAGGTAACCCTTTTTCGCCGAGCCTTGAAATAAAATGATTGAGTGCCGCCATGCAGCCTGTTAGCTTTTGCACATCTTTGATGTTTCGAGGTGGGCCCATCTCTGTTATGGCTCGAATTTGCTTGGCGCTTGCTTCGATTCCGCGATGACTGACCAGGAAACCGAGTAGTTGTCCTGAAGGGACTCCGAATACACACTTGTTTGGGTTCAATTTCCACCTCCATTTTTTCAAGTTCTCGAAAGTTTGTTTTAAGTCCTCAATCAGTGTATCTGGGTTCTTTGTTTTTACCACCACGTCGTCCATGTATGCTTCTATGTTTTCGCCGATCTGATCTCCAAGGCACGTTTGGATAGCTCTTTGGTAAGTGGCTCCAGCATTCTTGAGTCCAAACGACATGGTCTTATAGCAGTAGGCACCGAACGGAGTAATGAAAGATGTCTTGCTTTGGTCTTGCTCTTTTAATGCGATCTGGTGATACCCTGAATAGCAATCAAGAAAGGATAATAGGGCGGATCCTCTTGTTGAATCAACTATCTGATCAATGCGTGGTAGCCCGAATGGATCTTTCAGGCAGTGCTTATTGAGATCTGTGTAGTCTACACACATGCGCCATTCGTCCGTGTGTTCTTTTTCTGTACTAGAACTGGGTTTGCTAGCCAATCTGGATGAAGGATTTCTCTAATGAATCCAGCCGCCATTAGTTTTGTGATTTCTTTTTTAATCGCTGCCTTCTTGTTAGGTGAGAATCGTCGTAGCCGTTGCTTTGCAGGCTTGGAGTTTTCATTGATATCAATTCTGTGCTCAGCCAACTCTCTTGGGACACCTGGCATGTCGGCCGGCTTCCAAGCGAAGATATCTTTGTTGTCCCGAAGAAAGTTGGTGAGCGCGAGTTCCTATTTTGCCGAGAGGTGGGCGCTGATGGTTGCTGTCTTAGAGGGATCGCCAGTGCCTAGGTCGATTTGCTTGACGTCGGCTTCTTTTGGTGGTGCGAGGATGCTGGGCTTTTTAGCTGGTATCTCTAGTTCTTCTTGGCTTATTTCTGCGGCAATAGTGGCTATTTCTTTTCTTCCATTGTCGGCTTGTGCTTTGGCCGTGATTTGGATTGCCTGAACGTCGCAGTCAAAAGCGCGCTTCAAATCACTTCTAAGAGAAAGGACACCGTTAGGTCCTGGCATCTTAAGCAGTAGGTACGGATAATGTGGTATTGCCATGAATTTTGCTAGCGCTGGGCGTCCGAGGATTGCATGGTATGATGAATCGAAGTCTACAACCTCAAACTTGATGAACTCTGTACGGTAGTTCGAAGGAGTTCCAAAAGTAACAAGTAGAGTAATTTGTCCAAGTGGCATGGCTGCCTTGCCGGGTACTATGCCATAAAAAGGTGTACTTGTTGGTGTAATCATCCCGGCGAGTTGCAGTCCCATCTTCCTTAGCATTTCTGAAAAGATGATGTTGAGTCCGGCTCCTCCGTCGATTAGTACTTTGGTGACAATCATATCGGCAATAGTTGGATCTAGAACCAGTGGGTAATGGCCTGCGTTTCCCGCGCTAGTCCATTGGTCTTCTCTGGAAAATTGGATGGGATACTGTGACCAATTGAGATATCTTGGAATAGCCAGTTCTGCTGTCATGATAGTCCGTAGTGCTATTTTTTCTTGATGTTTGCTTCTTCAATCTGGGGCCCCGGAGAAGATCACTGCTACCATCCCCCTAGATTTTTGGAATCCTTTGTCTTTGTGGTTGTCTTCATCTTTTTTCTGATAGTCTTCTTTGGTGTTCTCCTTACTATCTTTTCTTGTGTATCGATCATTGAAGGTGTAGCAATTTCCGATGGTGTGCCTCCCATTAGGGTGCAATGGGCAACGTATGTTTTCGATGTCATCATATCTTCTGGGTTTGGAAAACTTCTTTGATTTGTTAGCCATTGCCACGGTGTTGTCTGGTCTACGTTTTCTTTCCTGATGTCTGCTATTTCGATGATTTTGCTTGTCTGGGTTGTCTCGGTTGCTTCTATCTGGGAACCTCTCTCGTGTCTTCTCTTTTGCAGTAATAATCTTTTCTACTGTTCGTCTGAATTCTTCGTTGTTTCTCGGATTTTCTTTGTAGAAGTCTTGAAATTGCCACCTAGCCATGATTCCGTGAGAGAAAGCTTCAATTACTTCTCGTTCGGTGATGTCATGCACTTGAGCCCGTAGTTCACCGAATCATCGATAGTAATCTCTGAGACTCTCACCTCCCTTCTGCTTGAGTCCTTTTAATTCCGTGTGAGTGATCGGGTGTGTAATGATCCCTGCAAAATTTTCACAAAAAACTCTTTGCAAGTCCTCCTAATTTCTGATTGATCCTGGATTTAATTTGTCGAACCATTAGAGAGGCATGGTTTCTAGGGCCATGGGAAAGAATAGGGTCTTGATGTCGTCGTCTCCTCCGGCTAGTTCAATTGATTGTGAATATATCCTGAGCCATTGCCTTGGTTTAGTTTTGCCATCATACTTAGAGTGGTTGGACGGTTCAAACTTGTGAGGTAGTCGTATTGACGCAAGTCTGTTTGCAAAACAGGGGAATCTATCGTGCGTTCCGGCTTCTTTGAATTCCGATTCGGCACCTTGTTTTGGCCAACTGTTGTTTTGATGAGAGTAATTCTTCGAGGCCGTCTGGGCAGGCGCCCTACTCCTGGTCTTTCTTGGTTGTTCAACTCGGTGGCCTTGACTATGGTCCCTCCTACTTTCTCTGTTATGACTTCCACTTGGTCCAAGTCTCTCGAAAGCGGACTTCCTTTGATTTTGATCTTCTTGCCTATGGGTTGTTGATCTGGCGGGTAGTCTTGATTGGGTTCTTTCTTCATGCGTCCTCGGGGCCGTTGACCGGAGCAAGTCCCGAAGCTGTTCATACTTTTCACCGGGATGTGAGGTCGCTCTGAGTTCTTCTAATGCTTCTTGGATCTTATCGTAGGGCGTACTTGCCGTGCGTCTTTCTTTGACTTCTCGTTGTGATTTTCTTCTGTCGTACTCGGCCAACTTTGACTCATATCTGATCCAGGCTTCCTTGCGTTGCCTAGCACGGTGTTGGCGTCCTTGCTTCAACTTGTTTTTTCTTTCTCTAGCTTGTTTCTGATTCTCGGTTTCACCATCGTAGCCCTAGGCAAAGGGTGATATGTTGGATTCTGATTCACCCGATGACCTGACATCGGGTGCTTCTAGGGGGACCAATGGTGACCGAGGACGGCGAACCATGAGTACTTCCCGTGCGTGAACTGTTCTGTTATTGGCGTTAGTTTCCACACTGTTGGAGTTGCTGATAACTTTAGTAGAGGCCTCGAGGTCGCAAATTGAGTCTCCTTCTTGGTAAGGTAGAATAGCTGTCGTCGTCGTGTCGTCCAGTCGGGTACTGCTATCCTCAGGAACAGAGCCCAACCAGTGGACGATGCAGTCTTGAGATGTTATAGTCAGTACGAGACCTTCCTGAGCTCCCTTCAGTGGCATTCTAAGCACCGGGTCCAGAAATCCTCCGGACCGTGCCTGATTAGATGTTGCCATGTTGTGGAATCCGAGCGGAAAAAGATCTGACTTCTTGAAAAGATTCTGCGTGTACTCCGAGTTGTATTCTTGATAGGTCAGGGCCATGTTCTTAAGCCCCATCGGAAAAGAACTCGGTTTCCCGAAAGAACACGGATAGGATTCTATCTCAGACGCGGAGCCTGAATTCGAGTCAGATGCGCAAAGCCGTGAAACCTGAGTTGAATCGGACATCATGAGCTACGCGAATCTTCCAGAGATTTGGTCTATCGTAGTCGCCGGAATAGAATAGTCTTCATGGTGTTTCGAATCTTCGAGGAGACGACTTTGGAGCTTGCCATTGTTGTCCGCTTCGCAGATCCACGAGCCGAAGATGAAAGTTGATCCCATCGAGAAGATCATGTTGTTGAGGTCCATCGAGCTCTTGGATGCAAATTCGCCGAAGGCCCCTACCTGGCGCGCCAGCTGTCAATGTTTGACCACCGATAGCCTGCCACGGGGGTCCCCGGGGCAGTATTGTTCGGGCTTCAGCGTATGCAGAACTCGACGGTGAACGCAAGAGACAGTCGATTTATCCTTGTTCAGGCCCTCGATTGTGGTCGAGTAATAGCCCTACGTCCAGTCGGCGTTAGCCTTTGCGTTGGATTGATGGTGTTGTAGAAATCGTGATCTCCCGTCTCTAGGAACCCTGCTCTCCTTTATATAGTCAGGAGGTCAGAATCCTAGTCGGTTTACAATGAGAGTTCTTAGTAGGATTACAGGATAATACTACTACTAAGATTACATGGGGAGAATCCTAGTTAGACTAGATCTTCTCTCCTCCTTGCGGGGTATCCTGTGGGTCCCACACCGACAGTATGTTTGGACCCTCTCTCTCTCTAGTCGTGAGCAGCAATCCCCTGCTGGCTTAGCCACCGCCTTCTCCCCCTGCGCCTACTCCACCTCACCATCACTCCAACCCAATCTAGTCTCATCACATCTGGTATCCAGAGACCACTAATTCATGGCGGACGAAAACAAGGGCATGTTGGCGGATCTGAAGGCTTGGCTTGGAGTCTTCCCCGCCGACCTCACCGAGCACATGGGACAAGATGCAGGAGCACCTCGCCAACGTTGGTAACTGCCTGCTCGCTATGGAGCATGGCGACTCCACCAGCAACAAGGAGGACGCCAACGCCACAGCTGTGGCCAAGGCAAAGCTGGAGTGTGACACTACGGCCAAGGACCTTGAGGAGGATACCTGCAATGGAAGCCATGGATTATAACTGAAAAAATATAATTACTAGCACATAAGGGAGGTAAGAGGAACAGAAGAGAATCACTGCAAAACCACCCTCAGGCTGTTTCACGTTCATAGGCAGGAAACCATGGTTTTACTGTTTGGCACTTATTCTCTAGTTCTAGCCTAGAAACCAGAACGTTTTAGCATGCCAAACGCACCCTAACATTAATGAATCACATGGAACTAATTTCATACGCATTCATCCAACAGTATCAATTATGCATTAGAAAATATAATATTAGTTAGATAAATAGCTGGTAAAAGAATTAAAAAGTTTTGAATCTTGTAATCCATGCACGTCTTGCCTCTTAAAAAATGTTAACGAGATGTACTAGCATTATTTCTTTTAAGTCATGGATGCATTATGAGAACACAATACTAAAGACATAGCTATCATTATTCCCAAGAATATATGCTCCATTCTCAAACGAATGTCATTTTACTAAAGAAATCTGTACAGGCGACCTTTAAAGACAAAACTACAATTATTCTAGAAATTATATATTGAGTTTTTTTTTGCATAATGACATGATACTAGCATATTGGTGATTGGTCATAATTATTTTTCAAAGAATCATATTTTAAAATAGTTGCTAGCATATATAATTAGAAAATGTTATTATTAAATAGCTATTGTATCTTGATTTGAGGACGTGTCCATGTTCAAAACGAGAACTAGGAGGAAAGAAAAAGAAGTATGTGGAGAGAGAGACCATGTCCCTTTATTAGACCATGTTTGAATCCCATGGTCTAAAATTTAGTTGGCAAAAGTTAAGGGCTATACTTTAACTAAATAAACTTTAGCCACTAAATTTTAGACAAAGAGACCTTTTGGATCATGAGGCTAAAGTTTAGGTTTAATGTAATAAAAAGACTCCTGTGCCCTAGGTTTCTGTGCCTATATATATAGTTATAAGGGAAGAGATTAAAAAATAGCAGGGGAAAATTATCTTTTTTTGCTAGCAAAACTTTAGATCAACTTTTATTAGGACACTTATGTGGTTTAATGAACTGATGAATGTTTAGGGTTGACTAAACTTTAGACAACACTTTAAACCACCTGCTTTGGAGCCTCAAGAGCTAAAGTTTTTAGACCATAGGATAACACGACCTTAGTTTAAAAGCCACTAGCATGTTATTGGGTCCAACTGGCTAATTATAAGAGTTGAGGACAAATAGATATAGAGCTGATATTCTAGCACAAAATCTCCCTTTCTAAGGTCAACACTTCCAGAGATGGAAGGTGACCGTCGTCCATCCGCTACCACTGCTTTATGCAAAAAAATATTCCAAGTTTTTTCTCAAATGCATGAATGCCATATATGGATGCATGTTTAAATATATTATCTTGGTCGGTCCATGATATATATATATATATATATATATATATATATATATATATATATATATATATATTGCTAATTACAGAAGTACGGACATAGACGCTCAATATGCACGCGCACTCACCCCCTACAAACACACGTACGCAAACTCTACCCACATAGGAACACCTCCGAAAGACTGTGCCGGCATATCTCGAGATTATCGAAGTCACCACAGGCACCTCAACGCCGTTAAATCCTAGAATAAATCCAGAAAAATGTGATCGCCCGTGCCAAGTCGAGGACTTGAATCTAGGTGAACAGATTCCACTACAAGGAACCTAACCAACTGAGCTAGGCTCAATTCGCCGGTCCCATGATATATGCTATTAGTATTTTTTATACTATATCTTTGCAATCGTGGGCCGAGACATTTGCCTGCAGCGGGTTACCAACAAGAACATACGCTACACATGGTTGAAATTGCATTGGCAATTGGCGAAGAGGATAGAATTTTCATGGGTACAAAATGACAGCGAGATATTATTCTTCACGAGCATAACACACACAACCGGACTCAGTGGCTTTTGTCGAGTGCCAGGGGCACTCGGCAAAGCCCAATTTGCACTCGGCAAAAAATGGGCCGGCAAAGGCGTCTTTGCCGAGTGTCTTTTGTCGGGCACTAGTGCCCAACACTCGGCAAAGTTGGAACTAAAAAAACCCGAAAAAATGGGAAAAACCCAAAAAATGGGATTTTTTAATCGGTGGAGGCCCCACCGGCCAGCGCCCACCATCTCCGGCATTTTTCGCGTAAAATTCACGGCTACGAGACCGGCGACCTCTCCCTCGCGCGTCCCCACCTCTAACCACTGCACCACACTGCCACCTATATCTAGATTCCGTTTTGGTTCCCCACATATTATACTAAACCGAGTGTAAATTGCTTGTTTGAGACCCTAAACGAATTCAAATAAAAAAGTTGTAAACTACAAAGTTTCATAACTTTTCAAGATCTACACTTTTAGTTTAGAAAGTTTTTCCATCCGAGGTCGTTTACAAAATTTGAATTTTAAACGCAGTTTTGCATGACAAGATGATTTCAAATCAAAAAGTTGCCAACTACAATGTTTCATAACTTTTCGAGATCTACAGAGTTTATTTTGGTTGTTTTTCCATCCGAGGTCGTTTGAAAAGTTCGAATTTTGAAATTTTGAAATTCAAACACAGTTTTGCATGACAAGATGATTTCAAATCAAAAAGTTGCCAATTACAAAGTTGCATAACATTTCGAGATCTACAAAGTTTATTTTGGTTGTTTGGTCATCTGTTCATCCGACATGGTCGTTCTAACATTGTTCACAAATCTTATATATCTCTCTTATAGTTTCATAAACTACAAGAGAAAGATGGTAGATTTGTGAACAAATTTACTTTCACTTTATCATATGAAGAAAAGACCAAAACAAACATTGAACATCTTGATGAGTTATACAACTTTGTAGTTGAAAACTTTTTCATTTGAATTAATTTACTGCTTCAAAATGTGCTTTAAAATTTTCTTTGCCTAGTGTAAAAAAAAACACTCGGCAAAGAGCTTCTTTGCTGAGTGTCAAAACAAACTGCCAAGTGTCAAAAAAAAAACACTCGGCAAAGAGCTTCTTTGCTGAGTGTTTTTTTTTCCGAGTGTTTTTTTCTGCACTTGGCAAAGAAGCTCTTTGCCGAGTGCCCAAAAAAATGCTCAGCAATCCACTTGGCACTCGGCAAAGAGCCGGTCTCCGGTTGTGACAGAAGGACCACAGAGAACACCATGCTCCTTGCTTTTGCTTGCTATAAATAAGAGTGAGAGAAGGAAGCACTGGAACCCACAACAGAGATGATGGAGAAGAGATGAGAGATAGCAAGCCTTACATGGCAATAAGGGTTGAGTTCTGGTAGCCAAGGATGACTTGCCTATATCCTCTCTGAAGGATCGGCAAATATTGAGGCTTCTAGTGGTCTCATATGGGCAGTCTCCTTGGCTAGCCTGACTGGCTCTTATTTTTCATGCTAGGCTTGCATCTTATTTAGAGGTTATTTCCTATACTTCTATATTACGAGTGAGGATATTTTTTCTTATAAAAATAGAATAGGTTGGATGCTTATTACTTCTGTTGATGATTAAATGCTACTGAATTGATGTTTGACATTTTTAGAATTTATAGGATTGCCTTCTCCCGCCCCCACCACCACCAACATGTCTTATGAGAATTTACATCGAGGCCTTCAAAGAAGCATCTAATTACTAATAGTAAGATATCTCAAACTAGAAGCCGAATATATAAACTGATATGAGTTTCCATTGTTGTAGTTTTGCAGCAATGCGAAAAAACAAGATCCATCCTAGGAGGAGCTATGTGCCTTTTTTTTATTAAGAGAAATAAACAGCCAAATTCAACATGAAATAGAACTTGAACTTAGGTGTTTGGATGCATGACCATATTTCCCACGCAATTAGTTGAGCTAAACTCACTTCCTTACATATAGGCAATGTTGCCAGTGTTAGCAATACTTTAAGTATACCCATTTTGGTTTTTCATCACATTGTATTTAGGACCAAGTTTGGTAGATGCTATAATCTAGCACCACAATTTTTCTAGCCGTCTATACTGACCCTTTCGATGGGCCAAAAGCGGAACAAAAGCTGTTCCAAACAGGGCCAATGTGTGACGACCAAAATATTATCTCATTAGGGTGGCCTCTGTGGGGTTTCATACCAATTTAATATGGTGACATATCAACAAAAGTGAAGGTGGCAAAGAAATTAAGAGAGTGAGAGAGAGGGGGGGGGGATGAGTTTCATACCAATGTAGGTACCAAAAGGGCGCATACACTAGCAATCCTTACAGTTTGGTGTATTTGAAGCAGCGGAATGCCGTGGTGTTTAGGGAATCAAGACGATCGGTGCAGGCAATATTCACAGAGATCAAGGATACATGCTCCTTCTGGATTGCTGTAGGTGGGAAAGTTCTTGTATTTCCTGGTAGCTCAGTAGTTAGCAAGTAGTCAGCTTTGTTTTTCGACCTACGCAGTGCCACTGTGTGCCCCTCGCGCGTGTAATTGGCGTTATTAATGCTTCTCCCTTCTTATTAATATAAAGTCGCTGCGACCCCTCGCGCATGTAATTGATGTTATTAATGCTTCTCCCTTATTAATATAAAGCCAGACGACCGGATCTTTCAAAAAAAAATCATCCTGCCTGGCACTGTTTCCAAGCAAATGAAACTGCATTCTTTGAGGGAAACAGGACACCCTACTGGATTTTTATTTAAAACAGTAAAAATCTAGTTTCATACATCCCATGGCGTTTCGGCCACCCATGCAACATTTTATCATAACATCATGCAACAATTAAATATTATTGCTACCTATGAAACCGTGAATGAAACTCTGGATTGGAGGCATTGTCTCATACATAGACAAAAAAAAGGAGTTTACAACTAAAGAGGATGTGGTTGTCTTATTAAAACCATCCATGAAATCCATTGAGAATGGCCTGAGGAACACTAGTAACTCAGGCCGCCAAATGGTATGACCATAACAGGATCATCCTATAAATCACAATACGACAACATATATAACTAACTGACTAGTGAAAATTTAGGACTCAAAGCACAGTAACTAGTCATTAGGAAGGTAAACCATGCATGTAATTGAATATTTGTCAGGTCATCTCAACAACAAGTCAGCAACAAGGTGTTCCTTTTAGGCAGATCGTACGAGGTTAGTTTTTACCCTCATAATGTGCACAAAGGTTTATTGGTTTACTTAACAAAATTGTCATTCCAAGGGGATGAGCCGCAAACAATTAATTAGCTACCTTGGCTCCCAGCCAGAGACTCAAATAACTCTACATGTCAATGAGACAGGTGACTGTAACAGCACTATACTTGCAGGAAAAAAAAATACCCCAGATTTATTCTCTGGCCACGAAAGAGAGATTTTTTATTTTAGAACTAATTAAGAAATACCAGTATCATTCACTACCCATGGTGAAGAATGCAAGACCCCTTGTCTTAATCTTTGCAGCAGGAGAGCCAAAATTAAAGGCACTATCTTGGAATTCCAGTTGCGTATATGTGCATTCCTCACTCCGAACTCCTGACAGGGAGCTCTCTGCAACTTCAAATAACTTTTCTTCGGATTTGCATCAGTTCACTGAGCCACTGAGGTTATATGTTGAATGGTACCAAGCGAAATATATGTATCTCACAAAAAAAAGTTCTACCAATACCAAATGTTCAGATCTTAACACGCGCATTGAACCCCACACTAGCAGTGAAATGCTCCTAGCTTAGCATGTCTTACCAGCACTAGCAGGATGAAACAACGTAACAAAAGTAGCCCCAAGAAATAATCACAGTAGGTAATAGCTACTTATTGAGCAATAATCCTGCCAGCATATGGCATCCTATCTTTCAAGAAAAATTGAAGAAAAGGTTCTGCCACCATACACATGCATCTTACCTTACAGTGGAAGGTCAGCGTTGTCGCCTTTTTGACGTGGAGATAAGTAGAAAGGAACTACTATTCCCATCACCAAATCTGTCAAAGGCATGCGGTGTATATATAGCACCAAGCATATATGATACCATTCGTGGGCCAGTGCAATATCAGGTCATTCTCTTCTGCATTTGGTCAATTTCAGTCCATTTGACTCACTGTAATGTGAAAAGAACTATTTTCTTGAAGCGCCTTCTTCTTAATCGATTGATACCTAGCTACATATGTCTGTTATGTGGCCAAGGTCACCTGTCTCTGTACATAAGTCGTAGTCGTTGCTAGCTGCCAATTGCATGCTATACAAGATGATAAGCATGAAATATTCCCAGGCAGCTCAACCACAAACGGCGCCGGAAAGGGAGAACCAATCATTTGCTGGAACATATTCTCTTTACATGCAAATGCATGCATGTTCCCGATCAGGCATACCCTCTTGCAGAAAGGTATGAGGCCATCTAAATAGGCATGCAGCGCCATGTAAGCATGGCAATTGACAAGCCAAGCTAATTAAGTGCCTTAATTTTACAGCCTTAATTACTTTAGCGATGATGAGAATGTTAAGAGCTTGATAAGTGTGTGTGATGATGAGAGATAGAGGATGGAGATGGGATACCTTGCATCGGCATGGTGATAAGAGCTGATCATACTGGTAGCCAAGGATTGACTTGCTTGTGGCCTCGTTCACTCGCTTGCAAGCAGGCCGGCAACACATAGCTCCACACACTTTTGCTAGAAGGAGAAAGAATTCGCCATCCATCATTCAGCGATCGTATACATAGGTCGGAGCCATTCTATGATTAGTTGTTTGCTCTACTACATTATGCATGCCATTGATACCCTAGTTTGTAATTTCTACAATATTCCAGTGCTGCTAGATTTGTGTATATCATGTACTTACCTGACCTCTAAACAACGAGTTATGTACGTTAACATACTTATGCATATGTATCATTAATCAGGCTATATGCAACTACCTTACATGCATGCATACGTACAATGTATGGTTTCTGAAGTTCCTTTCTTAAGTTTCTCATGCTGTCCTGTGATGCTAGCTTTTATGTTCTCTCATAGTATCATATTCTAATCCAAAATACAGAACCACACTAATATCATCAATCAGTTTGACACAGGAAAATTAACAAGGTGGTTAGGAAGTTCCTTTCTTAAGTTTCTCATGCTGTCCTGTGATGCTAGCTTTTATGTTCTCCCATAGTATCATATTCTAATCCAAAATACAGAACCACACTAATATCATCAATCAGTTTGACACAGGAAAATTAACAAGGTGGTTAGAGCTTATACCTAAATAGTTGCCAATCTCTTATTGAAGTATTCTGTAAGTGCCATGAAACATCTCTAAGAGTTTTTCACCAGCTACATAAACAAACAAAAATGACTCAAAACATGTCACCACCGCTCGCTACAATACAATGGTACCCATATGGCCATACCAAATATAAACTAGAGAAGCGATAACTGATGGACTGGTTATTAACCAAGTATCAGACTCAAATGTTTGGTCATATCTCACCTTTCTTGAACAGGGATCCATTCTGTGTTTTATGCATGCTAAGCTTCTCCTCCATGCCTATTTGTTTTCACCGAAAGAAATATGACAAACAGAATACCAGGGCCAAACCGTTTGCCCATTATATTAGCACCCAGCAAGCTATCCAATACTCAGATTGATAGGTATCTTAATTCATCAACCTTGCTCTCAGTGTCGTAGCTAATGATGTAAAGGCAATCAATCTAAATGTCTTCACTTAAGAGATGTCCATCAGGTTAGCTTTAGGCATATTTCACCATAAAAAAGTCCCTTTCCTTTCTTTCAAAAAAAAAAAGTCCCTTTCTGAGGGTCAAAATGTTCTCATTTCAAAATATCCAAGGAAATCTTTATTTCCTATATATGAAAGTTCTATGCATGCCGATAGATCAGGATGTTCTCACCACCTTTGACACCTACTCATCTTTGCAGCAAAGCCTGTAAATTTGGAACAATATAGCAAAGTTGGAAAATATTATGGTGGAGACCGCATGCACAATGCAAAGATTACATCTGGCCTTCTCTGCGAGGTATATATAAATAGATGTTGAATGGAAGAAGCACTGCAAACCAATCACCAGAAGAAATCAGGCTACTAAGTGATGGCAAGCAGAGGAGAAGCCTTACATGGCGATAAGGACCTGCTTCTGATAGCCAAGGAATTTTTTCCCAGCTTAAATCTGGGAAATTTTTTAAGAAAGGAACATAAAAGCTACTATGAGAGAAGATCTAGTCTGGGAAATTGTTGCTGCTATTTTCCCAGCTTTGCCGAGTGCAATGGTCATTGCACTCGGCAAAGCCACAGCAATTTTTTTTGTTTTTTGCTTTTCCATGTAAACAACAGTGCATATATATATATTAGAAACCACAATTCAACACAATATATCAGAAACCATATATATATATCACAAACGACCAATTATGTCCGAAATTCACAATATATTACAAACCACAAGTTCAAAGTTCACAAGTTCAATACATAAAGGCATGCCTACATAAAACCGACTCCGGAAGCGGCTCACGGCGAATGTGAGGGTTGCGACGCCCCAACTTGCGATGCCGGCGACCCTCCGAGATGGTTCGACGCCGCCCCCGATTGATGCTGTACAAAAGAGAAGAGATTGCACGTGAGTGACAAGATAAAAATGTAAGCAGTTTAAAGAAAAGTTGAAAATTTCGGCAGCACCTCCCCTGCACGGGGAGGTTTCCAAAACCTGCAAGAAAAACGTCGGCACGAAGGCCAACAACCACATTTCCGGCACGAAGGCCGACACATCAACAAACCCGGCACGAAGGCCCACACATCAACAAATCCGGCACGAAGGCCATCACTATGTTTGACACTAAGCATGAGCATAGAAAGTAAAACATCCGTACTCATACTCACCGGAGTAGAATCTTGACGATGTGGTGGTGGTGGTGGTGGTGCAAGCAGGTTGGCTGGGATCTCCCAACCTTGTTGCAGCCCAAGTTGTTGCACGAACTGGAGCAAACCTGCTTGCTGGGCCTCCAAAGCTTGTAGCCTCTGACGCTCGGCCTCCCGCTCAGCCAGCTGGGCCTCCTGCTGGGACCGAAGTTGTTGCAGCTCGGCCTGCAACATTTGACACTAATGTTTCAATAATGCATAGCTAAGGAATGTAAATGACAAAGAACGACGAATGAAACTAGAATACTTACCTGGAGTGCCGCCACCGATGACGACCGTTGCCTTATGGGCACGCTAGAGCTCGTGCTCGCTGCTCGAAGGCAGTGGAGAGGAGGAGTAGAGCCCATGTCGAGGATGTCGTCGCCAATCTAGAAACGCCCATGCTTCTTGCCTTCCCCCACCCTCATCACGAGCTCAGGATCAAGGCGCTCCTCAGTCCTCGCATCGTAGTCAGGCCCGTGGACTGACCTTGCCGCCTCCGTGTAAGAAGTGAGGCGAGTGTGGACGCTGGAGTTGGTGTACGCCTCTGGTTCCGCAACCGGGTTGTACTCGATGTTGGACTTTGCTGGGCCCATGTGGGCCAGAGCATACGCCGTGAGTTGGCCAATTGGCTGGCCACCGTGCGCCACCGACTGTGAGAAAGACAACATGTGGTAAGAAATAATGCAAAACTGAGCGTGGCTAGATAAGACAAATGGTGGAGACTTACATATGTCTTCGCATACTTGCTGAGGCTGGCGCTGCCCTGATGGTGAGGTACACCTGGCATCATCATACGGTGCTCGCTTTTCTCTTGGTGGGCCCTCTGCCAGTCCGCGTCCAACCATTTGTCCACTATAGCAGCCCAGCAATCGGGGTGGGTGGCGCACCAGTTTGGAATCACCTACAAGCCATCATAAGATCAAATTAGGCATAGTTAATCTTAGAAGAAATCAATAGGAGATGTTTTCTATTTACCTGTAGGTACTGCTCCCTGGTAAGAACCTCTGTCTCCCTTCTTGTTTGTGTCTTGTTGATTCTTCTATTACGCAAGGTGGCGTTGTAGTCTCTGTGCGCCTGGAGGCGGGCCTCGTAATACAAGTCGGAGACACGCCTTTTACAGGAAGCGTAAGCCACCTGATACGCCCTATCCTCCTGTCCGGGCTGGCATCTGAAGAAGTCCTGCATAAGGACACGAGGTATCCATTATTTTGTTTAAAGAATGTGCATTGAATGCAATGAATTGAGGGCCGTAGTGCGAGAAAGGCTTACCCACAACTCCTGAATCACCCGATCCGCCAAGTTTCTATGCTCAGTGTCGGTGGCGACGAGGGCGTACTGGTCGAACGAGGGTACCACTGGGTCCTCATCCTCTGACATCCACACCAGGCCAGGGAAGTGTTCCCTGCACAGAAGTCCCAGGATCCCATTGACATTGCGAGCCTCGATCCCCTCCTCCATAGGCATCCAGTTCCTGCACAAGTGGTTAACAATAGTTATTATTAGCTCTTATTATCATTTTTCAACATATCAAATGAAGAACATATGAAGTTACTTACTTATCCCCCTTGGGTGCAATCAGTGGGCGGCGGTGAGGAGGAATCGGTCGCTTCGGGAGCTGGCTAGGACCTCGCAAGTAGGGTTTGGAGGCTACAGAGGAAGTCGAACCCCCTGCCCCCTCCTCAGACGTGTGCGGAACCACCTCCTCGTCGTACATCTGTGGAGCCGCCTCCTCGCCCACCGTGGGTAGAGGGCCGTCGTCGTCCCTAGAAGAGCGTGAGGTGCCACGCTCGTGGTCAGTCGACGGCTCCCGCCTGGGCCTGCCCCTCGGCCTCCTCTGCCTCTGTGATGTCTCCGCCTCCGCCTCCATCTCCTCAGCCTATGGCGTGTCCCTCGATCTCATGTAAGTCGAGTGACAGCTCCTCCTAGTGGGCCCCATCACCTGCAATTAAAAAGAATAAACCAGTATTAGTCAAGATAAACGAGAAGTACTTAGCAAGGTATGCAAAAAAAAGAAAATGTAATTACAAAATAACATAGTATTACATGTATTTCTAATATTCTTCATGATCGGGATTATCTGAACGATAGGTATCATCATCACTATCAAGAGCCTCCAAATCGTCAACAACCTCATCCTCATCGCTGTCATTGCCTAGTTGTAGTCCGTCAAGCATTTTCAAGTCTCTCGGATCATGCACCTCATCTGCAGCTTCCTCGTCAACAACCCATTCCTCGTCTACTTCCATTTCAATCTCTCCTGTTAAGTCTATCTCAAGCATACCTGGTAGCCCCTTGTCTTGTTGATAGAACACCCTGTCATCATGCGTGGGTGGGTTCAAGTTGTAATCATCATTGTTTGGGCGAGGTAATTTACCATGTGGTGATACCTTGTGCACAATATACCAACCCTGAAGACGTGGGTCTGTTTTGCAAGCATATGGACAATAATAAACTTGCCTGGCTTGTTGAGCCACAATATAGACATCATCTCCTAGATAGAAGGAATCATGTCTAGTTTCGACTATCCCAAGTTTAGGGGACTTTTTTGATACTGCAGGATTAAACCACTGGCATTTGAATATGACTGGCCTAGGTGCTTTTTCACCATGGTATTGGAGCTCGTATATTTCTTCAATTGTGCCATAATAGTCCTCCTGCTCAGCGCCGGGCGTAACTACTCCGGGCGTATATACTCCGGTATTCGTGGTCTTTGCATTGGGCTAACTCTTCTCGTAGCTTGTTGTGTGAACGCGATATCCATTCACGTCATAAGCGTTAAATGACGAGACCTTATAGTCAAAGCCTTTGCCCACTTGTCGTAATTCGGCACTTATAGACAAATCACTTTGGCACTGCAAGGTAAAGCAGGAGAGAAATGAAATTAGGTAACTAGGAACGCCAAACTTGGAACGAGCTAAGTTGGTCAAAAGGTACCTTTCTTTGGAACCATGTAATGAAATCAGGCGAACCATGTTCAAGAAGGGTCTCTCGTTCATGGTCAGAAGGTGGCCTTGGATGATGCCAGTATTGGTCAAAAAATTCCCTGCACCGACAAGCAACAAGGTTGTTGGATGTAGAAAAGATGATTGTCTATGTAACAAGTTCATTGAGAATTTACCTCTGATACTTGTCGACTTCGTCAAGGTTCATCAACACGTAGAGCATGATCTTGCGCCACTCTTCATTGGTCAAGAACTTTTTGGATGCTCCACTTGATCTCCCGCGTTGCCCTTTGAATAGGCTGAGGGTCGATTCATTTTCGTCCTCGTTGTAACGAGGGGGTGGATTATGCACGCTAGGAAGGTTGTCACTATAGTATAATGTTGTGAAGTTTGACACCTCCTCACGAATGAATGCCTCTGCTATGGAAGCCTCAATCCTACCTTTGTTTCCACATTTCTAGCGAACAGTCTTTAGACATCTCTCGATTGGATAGCACCAACAGTTCTGCACGGCCCCCCCCATTCGAACCTTGTTTGGGAGGTGCAAAATCAAATGCTGCATCGACAAGAAAAAGCTAGGTGGAAAGATCTTCTCCAACTTACAGAGCAACTTGGGTGCTGTTTTTTCCAACTCCTCAACCACTTTCAGAGAGATCTCCTTGGCACAAAGCTAGCGGAAGAAAAAGCTCAACTCTGCCAGCACCTTCTAGACATGCTCAGGGACATAGCCATGAACCATCGATGGAAGAAGCCGCTCAATCCATATGTGGAAGTCATGACTCTTCATCCCTAACACTCGGCCAGTATCTAGGTTCGCTCCCCTCCTCAGATTCGCTGCAAACCCATCAGGGAAACTTAACGTCTACATCCATTGTATCACTTTCGTCCTGTGCTTCTTTTCCAAGACGTAATCAGCCTTAGGCCTTTTTCATGGTTTGCCGTCTCTTGGAGGCAGCATCTGTAGCTTTGGTCTATCACATAGTGTTGCCATGTGTACTCTAGCCTTAGGGTTGTCCTTTGTCTTGTCAGGAATGTCCATGAGTGTTGCCCAAAGTGCTTCGGCGACATTCTTCTCAGTGTGCATTACATCTATATTATGTGGAAGGAGAAGGTCATCAAAATAGTGAAGCCTCTCTAATCCCGACTTATGAGCCCACATATGTTCCACACCATAGCCCACAAAGCGATCTTTGTTTGGATTATCTTTCTTTGGATTAACATTCTTTCTTTTACCCTTCTTTGGATTATCTTTCTGCATCAGGACCATGAGAGCATCTATCTGAGCATGAACCTGGCCACCAGTCATCTTCTGAGGTGCAGGGTCGGTCACCGTGACACCTTTCGTGAAGTTCTTGGTGTCTTCTCTGAATGGATGGTCAAGAGGGAGGAACTACCGATGCTTGTCGAACGACGAGAACTTGCCACCCTTCTTCGACCAAATGAACTGTAGAGCTGCCTTGCATACCGGGCATGGAAACTTCCCATGGACACACCAGCCGTCGAATTTCCCATACGCCAGGAAGTCATGCATGGAGTACAAGTACCAAACATACATTTTGAAGTTCTTCTTTGTAGCTCAGTCGTAAGTCCATACGCCTTCATTCCAAACCTTGATCAATTCATCATAAACCGGCTCCATGTACACACCCATTTTGTTTCCCGGGTGTCCAGGAATTATCAACGTCAAGAATATGTTTTGCCGTTGAAGTAGCGCCCCGGGGGGGGGGGAGATTGAGGGGGATAGCAAACACGGGCCAACAAGTGTATGGGGCCGACATCATTCCATAAGGATTGAACCCATCTGTTGCCAATGCAATACGTACATTACGGGCCTCTTCATCTTTGCCACGATGGTTGCCATTAAAGCTTTTCCATGCTTCACCATCTGCTTGATGTACCATCTTGTCAGGATTGTATCGAACGCCATTCTTGTGCCATGTCATCTGTTTCATGGACTCCTCGGACATGAATAGCCGTTGGAGCCTTGGTATGATTGAAAGGTATCGTAGGACTTTCATGGGGCCTCATTCTGCTCCTTCTTGCCATCACCTTTGTCTACCTCCACATACTTAGAGGATTTACACTTTGGACAGTACTTTGCATCCTTGTGATCTTTCCTAAATAGGACGCACCCCTTCGGACAACAATGTATCTGCTCATACGACATCTTCAGTGCCCGAAGGAGTCTCGTTGACTCGTACAAGCTGCTCGGTAGATGATGACCCTCCGGAAGCAAATCCCTAATAATTGCCATCATAGCATCGAAGCAGGCTCGAGACATGTTGTGCTGGGACTTCAACCCCAGTAGGCGCCCATTGGCATCCAGTTGAGAAACCGTTGTCTTCTCATGTAGGAACTTCTGTGCCGATTCCAACATGGCCAAGAACGCCTTAGCGCTTGGCTCTGGCTCCTCCTCATCCTCCTGCTCGACCTCCGGAGGTCTTTCAGCGAACATTGCATCCTCATAGTCACCTAACCATCCTTCTACCCCGCCATCACCATCAAATGCCTCCAAGCGTCGTCTCACGACCTCCTCTCTAGGACGATAGGCTTCACCATGGTACACCCACCGGGTATAGTTTGGCATAAATCCAAACTTGCAAAGATGCTTCATCATGACTTCCTTTGTTTTTCTTTTCTTGTTTTCACAATCGCTACAGGGACAGAACGTGTCTCTCGCTCCCTTAGCTTCCTTAAATGCATGGTCCAAGAATTTCTCGATCTTATCCATCCATTCACGGGTGATTTGAGCCAGACTTGGGCGTCCCATGTACATCCACTCACGGTTCTGCATCCTCTAGCATATACACATAACGGAGCAATATCATATACACATAACGGAGTAATATAACCATCAGTTGCATCTGCACGGTGTGCCTATTGTCTAATAGGTGAGGATAGGTCCTAATCCCACCCGCGGATACGTAGATGAGGTTAGTTTCCATGCTCTACTCCGATCCGAGATAGAATTTCGGTAGCACCTCCCCGTTGTTCTCCCGATACACATCCTGGAAGGGAGAGTGTGTATTCGGAGAACAACAGGGAGGTGGTGCCGAAACTCCATCTCAGATCCGAGCAGAACATGGAAACTAACCCATCTACGCATCCATGGGCTGTCCAAAAAACATGGACAATCCGAAACAGATACGGTCATAGATATGCAAAGATCCACATACCTCCAACCGTATCTGTTTCGGACAGGAGACGCCTAACTGGGTTACGTACGACAACTGTAAGCAAGAGAGGTCAATTATACCTAGGGTGGCGGTGGAGAAAGGCTAGCGGCATAGTGGCGAGTTGGTGCAGTGGTGAGACGAAGCAGTGCAGGCACAACCGCAGCGCCGACGAAGACGATCGGGATCGCCGAGGTGCTCTGGGTCCCCTCCGATAGCTCCTGCTCTGCAAAAGAAGAAACACATCACTATTACTTGAAAAATTCGGCAGAACCTCCCCTGTACGGGGAGGTTTCCAAAACCTGCAAGAAAAAGCCAGCACGATGGCTGACATCCACATTTGGGGCACGATGGCCCACACATACACAAACCCGGCACGAAGGCCGTCCACACATAAATGGCACCAAGGCCGACACCCCTGGAGCCTTTACCTTTTCTCCGGCGAGGGATGGGGACGACGACGTGGACGAACGGCGATGTGCAGGGACGACGGAGTGGACGAACGTCATCGACGAACGGCGTGAACGGTCGTCGGACTGAGGTCCGTCTCCTCCTCCCCCTTCTCCTTCTTCTTCTTCCTCCTTCCTCCCTTCTCCTTCTCCTTCTTCCTCCTCCTCCTTCCTTCTCCTTCTTCCTCCTCCCTTCTCCTTCTCCTCCCTTCTCCCTTCTCCTTCTCCTCCCACCTCCCTTCTCCTCCTCCCCTTCTCTTTCTCCCCTCCTCCTCCTCTCTACAGGGACGGCCGGGCCGGGGACAGGGCACTGCGGCCGGCCTCGTCCTCCTCTCTGCAGGGACGGCCGGGCCAGGGGTAGGGATGGCCGCCGAGGGGCGGTGTGGGGGTAGGGCATCGCCGGGGCGGCGTGGGGGCGGGGCCGGCAGCCGAGGGGCGGCGTGGGGCGCGGTGGCGTGGGCCGGGGCGGCGAGGCCGGGCGGCGTGGGGCGCGGCGGCGTGGGGAGCGGCGACCGGTGCGGCGGCGGGAGTGGCGGCGGCGGCGCTGGCGCGGGTGAGGGGCGAGCGTGAATGAGGATAGGGTTGGAAGAGGATGGGCCGTGGGCCCTTATTCCAGAAGGGATTTTTTTTCGAAATATCCTTTGCCGAGTGCTGCGGCCTGGCACTCGGCAAAGGCCCTCTTTGCCGAGTGTCAGGCATGGCACTCGGCAAAGTATTTTTTTTTAATTTTGATTTCAAATTTTTTTATTGTTTACAAGCACATGTTAAAATTTGGGACCTTTTTATAACTTTTTGCTATATTTCTTGAATTAATTTTGTTTACTTGCATCTTTTCCGAAAAAGTAAATTTGAACTGCAGGTGCATGAAATAATGAAATGTAGCCATTCAAAAAATGATAGTCATGTTGTAGAGTGTATTTTGAGGCCGTATGCAGGAACTCACCCAAAATTTTGAATGCCTTGTTCGCCAAACATGACGACCCGCTTGTGGTCGGAGTGTATTTAAATTATAGAAAATGCAAACGAAGTCCGAAATTCACGAAACTTGTCGAGGTATCGTGTGATCGCATGTGGAGGCTATGATAAAAATTTGAGAAGGTTTCGAGCAAGTTGCGACGTTGGATGCCTAAAACCCAGACATCTCCACATGCGACATCAAGGTGTATGTTCTCTCATAGTATCATATTCTAATCCAAAATACAGAACCACACTAATATCATCAATCAGTTTGACACAGGAAAATTAACAAGGTGGTTAGAGCTTATACCTAAATAGTTGCCAATCTCTTATTGAAGTATTCTGTAAGTGCCATGAAACATCTCTAAGAGTTTTTCACCAGCTACATAAACAAACAAAAATGACTCAAAACATGTCACCACCGCTCGCTACAACACAATGGTACCGATATGGCCATACCAAATATAAACTAGAGAAGCAATAACTGATGGACTGGTTATTAACCAAGTATCAGACTCAAATGTTTGGTCATATCTCACCTTTCTTGAAGAGGGATCCATTCTGTGTTTTATGCATGCTAAGCTTCTCCTCCATGCCTATTTGTTTTCACCGAAAAAATATGACAAACAGAATACCAGGGCCAAACCGTTTGCCCATTATATTAGCACCCAGCAAGCTATCCAATACTCAGATTGATAGGTATCTTAATTCATCAACCTTGCTCTCAGTGTAGCTAATGATGTAAAGGCAATCAATCTAAATGTCTTCACTTAAGAGATGTCCATCAGGTTAGCTGTAGGCATATTTCACCATAAAAAAGTCCCTTTCCTTTCTTTCAAAAGAAAAAAAGTCCCTTTCTGAGGGTCAAAATGTTCTCATTTCAAAATATCTAAGGAAATCTTTATTTCCTATATATGAAAGATCTATGCATGCCAATAGATCAGGATGTTCTCACCACCTTTGACACCTACTCATCTTTGCAGCAAAGCCTGTAAATTTGGAACAATATAGCAAAGTTGGAAAATATTACGGTGGAGACCGCTTGCACAATGCAAAGATCACATCTGGTCTTCTCTACGAGGTATATATCACTACGAGAAACATATCCTTTGCCGAGTGCAACTTTCTTTGCCGAGGGCTAAAAGTCGGGCACTCGGCAAAGAGCTATTTTGCCGAGTGCCACACTCGGCAACAATATACACTCGGCAAAGGAGGCTTTGCCGAGTGTCAGGCACTCGGCAAAGCTAGACACTCGGCAAAGACCCTTTTTGCCGAGTGTCAGGCACTCGGCAAACCCTGGCGCTCGGCAAAAAGCGGCGTCAGGTAACGGCCGCCGCCTGGCACTCGGCAAACCACTTCTTTGCCGAATGCCAGACCCTGACACTCGGCAAAGAATAACGGCAAACTATTTTTTTCCCACTTTTGAACTCCAAAATTTTTCTTGAGTCCTCCTACAGTACATGAGACTCCATGTCAAAATTTGGTACATTTTTATGGCTTTTTGCTATATTTAGTTAATTTATTTCATTTAATTGATTTTTTCAGAAAATGCAAATTTGAACTGCACGTGCATCGAATAATGGAATTTAATGATTCAAAAAATGATATTCATGGTATTGAGTGTAGTGTGAGGTCGTATCCAGGAATGGACCCGAAATTTCGAACATCTTGTTCACGAAACATGACCACGAACTTGCGGACGAATTGTTTTTAAATTCTATAAAATGCAAACGAAGTCCAAAAATCATGAAACTTGTCGAGATGTCATGATATCGTATGTGGAGGATGTGATATCGTATGTGAAACTTGCCCGCCGCTCCAACCCCGCGGCCCGTGCCCTGGCCCTCTCGGCGCGACCCCGGTCGTCCTTGGCGTGCCCCCGACCGCCGCGGCCATCCTCTCCCCGTCCCCGCCATGCCTCGGCCGACCCCGACGCCCCGACACCATAGGTGAGTAGTAGAGTAGCAGTGGTAGTATGCTTTAGTAGAAGTAGAGTTCGGTAGACTAGTAGTAGTAGGTGGTTGTGGTGGTGGTAGTAGTAGTACAGTAGGTGGTTGTGGTGGTAGTAGTAGTAATAGGTGGTGGTGGTGGTGGTTGTAGTAGTAGAAGAGTAGAGTGGCGGTGGCGGTGGTTGTTGTAGTAGTAGAAGAGTAGAGTGGCGGCGGCGGCGGTGGTGGTGGTGGATGAATGTGACTTGACAATGATATGTTGAATTGAATGCATATGTATATGTGGTTGTCGGCAATCATGCCATATGTTTTTTGAAGGTTTTGGATACCTCACCGTGCAAGAGAGGTTCTGCCGAAATTTTGAACTGAGATAGTATTTTGTTCCTTTTTTTGCAGAGAAGAGCCATCGTAGCCGAGCCAGAGTATCTCGGTGACCCCGATCATCTTCCTCACCGCTATGGGTCTGCCTGCACCACGTCGCCTCGCCACTGCACCGACCCGCCATGGCCCCGCTAGCCTGACTCCACCGCCACCCTATGTATAACCCCTCTTTCCGTATCATGGTTGTAGATCACGTAACCTAGTTAGGCGTCTCCCGTTCGAAAGAGATATGGTTGGAGGTATGCAGATCTTTGCATATCTACGACCGTATCTGTTTTGGATTGTCCACGTTTTTTGGACAGCCCACGGATGTGTAGATGGGTTAGTTTTCATGGTATGTTCCGATCCGAGATAGAGTTTCAGCATCACCTCCCTATTGTTCTCCGGATATGCACTCTTCTTTGGCAAGATGTGTATATGGAGAACAGCAGGGAGGTGCTGCCGAAATTCTGTCTCAGACAGGAGTAGAGCGTGGAGACTAACCTCATCTACGTATCCGCGAGTGGGATTAGGACCTTCCTCACCTATTAGACAGTAGGAACACCATGTAGATGCAATTGATGGTTACTTTGCTCGGTGATACATATGTTAGAGGATGGATGACCGTCAGTGGATGTACACGGGCTGGAGAAGTCAGAGTGATTACACCAATGAATGGATGAACAAGATCAATTCTTTCTTGAACAGTGCATTTGGCAAGGCTGCTAAAGGACATTGCCTAGTTTTGTGTCCCTGCAGCAAATGTGGAAACAGGAGAAGGGTAAACAAGGTGGAAATGGGTAAACATCTTGTGAAGAATGGATTTACGCCGGACTACACCTGGTGGGTCCACCATGGTGAAGCTCATCGTATGAGAG
This sequence comes from Miscanthus lutarioriparius, assembly GCA_904845875.1. Taxonomy (NCBI): domain Eukaryota; kingdom Viridiplantae; phylum Streptophyta; class Magnoliopsida; order Poales; family Poaceae; genus Miscanthus; species Miscanthus lutarioriparius. The sequence goes on from CAJGYO010000007.1 coordinate 93,202,197, forward strand.
AGGTGGTGGTGAGACCACGGGTGGAGGCTTTTGATGCTGATGTTGGGGTAGCAGACATGTTAGATGACTTTCACCAAGGATAGTTCGATGAGGGACGTGAGAAGGAGGAGATGGAGGTAGCCGCACAGGCGTTCTACGACATGATGGACTCGGCACAGAAACCCCTTCACGATCGGTCAACGGTGTCTCAACTGGATGCCATAGGACGCTTAATGGGGTTGAAGTCCGAGTTAAACTTGAGTCGAGAAGGCTTCGATAAGATGTTGTCCATGATTGGCACCCTGCTTTCGGAGGGCCACATTCTGCCAAAGAGCATGTATAGGTCACAGAAACTCCTTCGTGCACTTAAGATGCCGTATGAGTAGATACATGCTTGTCTGAAGGGGAGCGTCCTATTTAGGAAAGAACACGAGCATGCAAAGTTCTATCCAAAGTGTAAATCCTACAGGTACCTAGAGGTAGACTCTGATGATGGCCAGAAGAGGCAACTTACGATCCCCGTGAAAATCCTACGGTACCTTCTGTTCCTACCGACGATCCAGTGGCTATACATGACCGAGGAATCCACAAAACAGATGACATGGCACAAAAATGGCAAACGGTACAATCCTAACAAGATGGTACATCCATCCGATGGTGAAGCTTGGATCCGCTTTAATGACAAACATCATGACAAAGCAGATGAGGCTCGTAATGTACGTGTCGCGCTGGCAACAGATGGGTTCAATCCTTATGGAATGATGGCTGCCCCCATACATAGTCTGGCCCATCTTCGTTATCCCCCTTAATCTCCCCCTCGGTGTCTCCTTTCAACGACATAACATATTCTTATCATTGATAATTCCTAGACACCCAGAAAGTAATATGGGTGTGTTCATGGAGCCCGTGTTTGATGAATTGATCCGGGCTTGGGACGAAGGGGTATGGACATACGATCGAGCTACGAAGACAACCTTCAAAATGCACGTTTGGTACCACTACTTCCTGCATGACTTCCTGGCGTATGGGATATTCTGCGCCTAGTGTGTTCATGGGAAGTTCCCATGCCCAATATGCAAGGAAGGTGTGAGGTTCATTTGGTTGTAGAAGGGTGGCAAGTATTCATTTTGAGATTAAGTTGGTTTAATTTGATCTTCTTATATGTCCAATACTTGATGACGTGTAGATGATTCCCTGGTGGTGCCAAGCATATCCCGAGTGCTGGGCGATTATGGTGGAGAGGTGGTTCACGGAGGAGTACCTCAAGATGCACAGGGATGCCCGGGACCGTCGTTTGCAGATACAAGGTCCAGCACACCATCAAGACAGCCGCAGCCTCGCCGGATACAAACAAGCATGGGTACACAAATTCATTTATCTAATGTGACGCTCAGTTATGCCTGATTTCTAATCATCGTGCTGTCTTTCTCATAGTCGACATCACATAGTGGCCAGGCTTGCTCGGACTTCCAGGCATGGTGTATGGCCCATAAGGGCAAGGCGACGTCCGACGTCTCCTTCAACCTGGAGGACCCACCCGAGGCATACGCGAACCCGAGCATCCACTCCCGCATCAGTGAGTACACTGAGGTGGCGAGGTCGCTCCATGGGCCAGACCACGATCCGAGCACCCAGGACTTCGATGGAGAGGCCGTCATGAGGGTGGGGCAAGGCAAGAAGCATGGGCGGTTCTGGTTTCATGATGGTGTCATCGACACGGCCTCTACTCCCTCTCTCTCCTAGATCCGAGCACGGAGCACGAGCGAGAGCTCGGCCATTCACACACGGCCAACCGCTGCACAGCACCGGGTCGACGCACTCGAGGTTATTCCTGTTTTAATAGTCATACATTGATCTTTACACACCTTAATTAGCTTTGCATTACTGAAACATTGGAGTAAAATATTACAGACCCGGCTGGAACAAGAAATGAGGCATCGTCAGGAGCTGGAGGCCGGGCAACAGAGGATGGCGGCCCAGCTGAAGGCCGAGCGGGCCAAGCGGCAGGCCTAGGCACAGAGGCTGACGAACATTACGAAGTTCCTACCAGGGCTTGGGCAACGTGTGGGCTTCTCTCTGCCAACTAGGCTGTTGGTTCCACCTCCGCCTCCGCGTCCTGCAGCTGCAGCTACTCCTATGAGTATGAAAGTTTTTTACTTTCGCTTGTGCTTTGCTTATATGGCCTCTACCTTCCTAGATTAACTATCCAAATAATCTTGTCTCACATGCAATCTTTTCTCCTTTGTGCAGTCTCCATCTGACGGTGGTTCGAATAATCCACCTCATGCACCTCCGAATGATGGAGCTGGGCCTTCACCACAGTCGCAGTGGCTGAGATGAGTGCACGTTGTATTTTTTTCATTTGTTGTTCACTTGGTGATGGACTTGTGATATACTTGTGATGCACTTGTGGACTTTGATGGACTTGTGATAGACTTGTGGATTTATTTGGATGGACTTGAGCACTTATTATTATATATGTGATATATATTGTGATTGGATGTGATATGTGCGGATGGATGAGATATATATGTCATGAATGAGATATATATGTGATGGATAAGATATATATGTGATATATGTTTGGATGAATTTATTTGTCATGATGGAATATAAAAAAAAATTGCCGTTTTGGGTCACTTTGCTGAGTGTTGCACTCGGCAAAAGGACCCGATGTCGAAAGTGCCATGGTTACAAAGACACTCGGCAAAGTGGAAAAATGGGAGCTCGAAAAACCATTTTTCCAGCTTTTGCCGAAAGTGCCATGAGCATGGTATTTAAGCAAAGAATTTTTTAAAAAAAATTCAAACTTTCTTTGAGTGTCGGCCAGAGGGCACTCGACAAAGATTTTTTTAAAAAAAAATTCAAACTTCACGAAAGCGCCTGGCGAGGGGCATTCGCAAAGAAATTTTAGAAAAAAACATCTTTGCTAAGGGTGGATAGAGGGCACTCGGCAAAGAATTTTTTAAAAAATAAAAATCTTTGCCGAGTGCTCGGAGGTTGGCTTTTCGGCAGCGACCGATCAACGGGCCGGCGCGGTGACGGTCGCTTTTCTTTTGCCGAAGTGCCCGGGGCTCTCGGCAAAGCCTTTTGCCGAAAGTGCCCGATAAAAACACTCGGCAAAGAGGGCTTTGCCGATCAATTTTTGTCGTGGTGTTCTTTGCGAGTGCGCGACTCGGTTGCAAAGGCTTTGCCAAGTGCAATTTGGCCTTTGCCGAGTGCCTCAGGCACTCGGCAAAAAACCTGAATCCAGTAGTGTATAAATAGATGTTGAATGGAAGAAGCACTGCAAACCAATCACCAGAAGAAATTAGGCTACACAGTGATGGCAAGCAGAGGAGAAGCCTTACAAGGCGATAAGGACCTGCTTCTGATAGCCAAGGATGACTTGCCTATGTCCTTTGCGCCGAAGGATCAGAACTACATGCCCTTGATTGGTTCATAGGCAGTCTCCTTGGCTAATTAACCTGAGCGGCCCTTATCGTACATGTTAGGCATTGATCCTCTTTATTCATGCAATTAGTCTTGATATTCCGGACAGAATATAGACCCGTCTTGCATTTATGGTATTCAACAAACTATTTATGGTATTTTGCAGTAAATTAAACATCAACAAACTATCTTGCTACTGATGAATTTCTCCTCTGCTGATTCTGGATAGTCACTCAAAAGCGATGTAAAACTGAAAAGTGACCGAATCGATTTTGACACTTGTGTACCAGCATTAGGAGTTAGCAGATCATATAATCACGGCTGAGCCAACTTGCTACTCAGTAATTTGTTCACTTGCTCGTGTTACAATGTTATATTTGCATGTCACTTATTGTGTTTGATTGCATCAGAAAACCTAGCTTTGTATGTATTTTGTAGTCAACTTCCATATAAGTCCCTTTCCTTTCTTTCAAAAGAAAAAAGTCCCTTTCTGAGGGTCAAAATGTTCTCATTTCAAAATATCCAAGGAAATCTTTATTTCCTATATACGAAAGTCCTATGCATGTCGATAGATCAGGATGTTCTCACCACCTTTGACACCTACTCATCTTTGCAGCAAAGCCTGTAAATTTGGAACAATATAGCAAAGTTGGAAAATATTATGGTGGAGACCGCTTGCACAATGCAAAATAAAGTTGTATGGATGGCGATCAAGTCAGGATGGCTTTAGTAATGTTTTAGCATCAGAAAATCTCTTTCCAACAGTTAAAATGATCTCAACTCATAGGAACTAAGGAAACCTTCATTTTCTGTATATGTAAAATAAAGTTGTATGCATGGCGATCAGGTCAAGATGTGCTCACTATCTTTGACATCTACTCCAGTGTAGCCTTAAAAGTTTTTGGCATATATTGGGAAAGTTAGAATAAATTCTGCTGCCCAAATAGAAGAATAAGATATTCTGGTAGAGCAAAGATTTGATCTGGTCCCTGCACGAGGTATTATAAATAGTGTTGAATGGAAGAAGTGCTGCAAGCCAAGCAAGAAGCGATGGAGCTAGTTGTTAAGCAGAGGCAAAGCCTTACATGGCGATAAGGGCCTGCCTCTGATAGCCAAGGATGACTTGCCTGTGTCCTTTGTGCCAAAGGATGAGAAATGTGAGCCTTTGAGATAGATGGTTCATAGGCAGTCTCCTTGGCTAGCCTGAGTGGCCCATATTGGCCATGCCAGGCTTAATCGAGTCTCTTTGACTACTAATTCATGCAATTAGTCCTGATATCCCAAATTGTAGCTCAGATCTGCACATTATCGTCATTACCTCCTATTAGTTGTGTGTTTAAGCATGTACGCTCCACTTATATCATGACATGACATTTTCTTTTTTAGAACAATCTGCATAGATCCTCTGGCCTTATTCTTCACAAAATGGCAAAAGTGTGCATGGTAACAATCGAACGATTCTTATCTGGTAGACTGCAGTAAAAGAACAGTAGTAGCTTACATCATCGTTTTGGATTTGCTAATAATCTTGAGCCACTTGAATTTTCTTTTCTTTCAGATTTGGGATGCGTCCAGATGCACCAGTCGCAGCACTATGAATTCTTGCAATGCTGAAGGGAAGGACATCAAATAGCAGTTGGGGTACCTGCGTGATGATGACTAGCTCAATGAACGACCTGAAACGATGATGAACCTGATGCCAAGATTATATATAATCCATTGTAGTACAAACAAAGAAAACAGAAGCCCTTGAACTTGAAGTAGAGGACATTGACATGTAACACCACTTGCCGGTAGAGGCATTCCACTGTCGCAATAGTCTCACCTGTCGACTTCGGAGGCGTCTACTCCCTCCATCCCAAAATAAATATACATGTGGCATTTTCGATAAAAAATCACTCATCTCAAGATTGACCAAATACATATAAAAAAATAATATTCATGATACTAAACATGTATTATTAGATTAATCACATCATATATTTTAATAATAAATCTATATAAATATACAAATTTTGATATTATTTTCTATAAATGTAACAAAAAATTGAAATTATTGACTTTGCAAGATGTACACTAGTTTTGAGACGGATGGGGACAAGATAGCACACACACACAAAAAGAAGACAAATGAACTCACAGAAATACACTAGTGGCCTAGTGCCGGTGCCGGCTGAATACAAGGCGCCGAGTCACTGAGTCACACCGCTGCCGCAGCCATCAAAGACCGCCAACGCATTCTGCATAGCCCACCCAGGCCACCGCAGGCGCTCCGCCGCCGCCTCGCCCGGCCGAGCTGCCGCTAACTGGTAGAGCAAAGATTTGATCTGGTTCTCTGCACGAGGTATTATAAATAGTGTTGAATGGAAGAAGTGCTGCAAGCCAAGCAAGAAGCGATGGAGCTAGTTGTTAACCAGAGGCAAAGCCTTACATGGCGATAAGGGCCTGCCTCTGATAGCCAAGGATGACTTGCCTGTGTCCTTTGTGCCAAAGGATCAGAAATGTGAGCCTTTGAGATAGATGGTTCATAGGCAGTCTCCTTGGCTAGCCTGAGTGGCCCATATTGCCCATGCCAGGCTTAATCGAGTCTCTTCACTAGTAGAGAAACGACCTTTGATCCCACCTTGAAATTTGGCTTTAGTCCTGATATTTTTCGCGCCTGGGACTAGAGAAACCTTTAGTCCTGATTGGTAGCTCCAACCAGGACTAAAGGTCCCTGCCCAATGGCTACTGCGGCAGGCTTTTGTTGCAGGGGACCTTTAGTCCCGGTTGGAGCTACCAACCGGGACTAAAGGTTAACTTTTACTCCCGGTTGGTCCCTCCAACCGGGAGTAAAAGTCTACTCCCGGCTAGAGGCTCCGTCCGGGACTAGAAAGGGACCTTTAGTCCTAGTTTCTGTCTCCAACCGGGACTACAGTTCCCCTCCTATATAGCCATTCTTCCTCCCTGAGCCCGAGCCACTTCGAGCTCAGTGTTTTCTTGCTTCATCGCCTGCCTCTCTTCTTCCTCATCGCCGGTAATCACAAGATTTTCTTCGATTCCTCCATCGATTCTTCGGTTATAAAGGTTACTGTCGATGTTTGACCACCGATAGCCTGCCACGGGGGTCCCTAGGGTAGTATTGTTCGGGCTTCAGTGTATGCAGAACTCGACGGTGAACGTAAGAGACAGTCGATTTATCCTGGTTTAGGCCCTCGATTGTGGTCGAGTAATAGCCCTACGTCCAGTCGGCGTTAGCCTTTGCGTTGGATTGATGGTGTTGTAGAAATCGTGATCTCCCGTCTCTAGGAACCCTGCCCTCCTTTATATAGTCAGAAGGTCAGAATCCTAGTCGGTTTACAATGAGAGTTCTTAGTAGGATTACAGGATAATACTACTACTAAGATTACATGGAGAGAATTCTAGTTAGACTAGATCTTCTCTCCTCCTTGCGGGGTATCCTGTGGGTCCCGCACCGACAAGCCCCCGAGCACTTCATGGTTGAGCTCTGGAAGCCTCGTCTTGTTCTTTCAGGCTTTGCCGAGCAGGAATAAGTGTCGTCCGAGTGCTTTCTTGAGCGAAACCGTGTAGCGCTCTGTGAGATCTTTGCGTGGAGTGTACCTTTTTGAAGAAAAAAGTATTCCCCTTTGGGTGTAGCCCCCGAGCCTCTTGCTATTTGGAACAAGGAGCTGGAGGGTCTTGTCTTGAAATCGCTCTGATCCTTCGTTGAAATGTTCCCGAGCATGTGCACGGGTTCTTTATCAAAAAGAACTCAGATATAGCTCGGTTCGGCTTCTTTTTGTCATGATTCCTTGAAGTAGTTTTGTCTTGAAGAAGTCTTCTTGGTGACGTGCGCTTTTTTGAAAAAAAGTGAACTCACTGAGTGTAGCCCCCGAGCCTCTTGCTATTTGGAACAAGGAGCTGGAGGGTCTTGAATCTTATGTTGTTTTAAAATTGCTGACTTGAAGAAGTCTTTCGAGTGATGTGCGCTTTTTTGAAGAAAAAGTGCACTCACTGAGTGTAGCCCCCGAGCCTCTTGCTGTTTGGAACCAAGAGTTGGAGGGTCTTGAGTCTGATTTTTTCGAGGAACTGAAATCTTCTCCTGTTGTAGCCTCTAAGCATTTATCTAGGTTCTTTGATTCTAAAAGAACTCGGACGCATTGTTCTTGGCGTATTCTCTGGTAGTTTGCTGTTTGTCAGGTGTAGTTGTATGGTGGTGGTTGAGTGTAAATGTTGCATGTTCACGGGTTGTACAGTGTTGGCATATTCTTCTGAATATGCTCGTCTTCGAGTACTGTTCCTTCTGAGTCTTCCATTATTGAGTCCTGTCTTTTCACTGTGTCCTTTGAAAGGCTTGTTTCGTTGGTACTCCTAGTCCATGTGCGCCGCTCCTTCGATCTATAAATACCCTCCCGGGGTGCTTGCTTTCATCCATTGAACATTTTGTTGAAAACTTCGTAGTCATGAATATGGTAGTTTGTGAGGTAGAGCAGCCCCCGGGCGTATCTTGTAGTTCCTATGTGTCTTGTCGTAGCTGGAGGAAGTCTTGTGATAGGGATTAGAGGTAGACTAATCCCGCAGCGGCATTGTACTTGGAAGTACGTGGTGGTAGTTGGAGGAAGTCTTGTGATGTGTGCTTCGTTCCTTCATCCGGTAGTTCTGGGTTGATCCTCGCCATCTGTCTTGAGACTGTCCGGTGCAGATCAACACCTGATCCTGCATCATGTCGGGCTTGGGTAGACAGATGCCTGCTGACGTCCCCTGGTCTATGTTGTCCCGCCGTGCTGCTGATTTCCGCCTTGGATGCACTATGTCCGTCCTTTGAAGAAAAAAGTGTAGCCGATCGTGGTTTGTTCTACCGAGTAGCAATTTGGAGCACGTAGTCGTTCCAGAGCCTAGTTGTGTCCGGGCTCCTTTTTGCTACCTTGCTTGTCGTAGTGCCGAGTTCATTAGGTCTTGTAAGATGTGTAATCTTCTATTTTGGAAGCCATTTGTAATGGAAAGAATCTTGTCTTCAGAGTTGTCATTCATTTTTCTGCTGTAATCCTGGTTATTCATGAGACTCCCGAGTTCTTTCTTTAATAACCGGGTTCTTTTGTTCCTTGTGAGGTAGCCCTTTGTTTCTTCATGGTTGACGGGTTGTTCTTATAGTGATCTGATAACCCTGCCGTGGTGCTGGATGGATAAGTCTAAAATCTGCCCGTTAAACTGTACCGTTGTGTGGATTTGTGCCATCCGTCATTTTAGCTGTGTTAGTAAATGGACCGTTGCGTTCCCACACCGTGTTTTAACGGGCCTGGTGGGCCATTTTAATCACTGAAAAATCTATTTAAAGACCTTTTATCTTCCTTTTCTTTACTGCCCAGCTCTTGCCTTGAAACCCTAGCTTTCAGAAATCCGCCGCCGTCACTATCGCCGTCACCCAAGCACCGCCATCCTAGCTTCGTCTTCCCCAGTGCCTTTTTGCTTCCGCTAGTTCATGGGTAAGAAGAAAACCGCGAGCAAGTCTCAGGCAGCCTTCGTGGACGAGGAGTCATCCCTTTCTTTGATCGAGAACCAAGAGTTCGTGGCCATGAGGGCTGCTCAGAAGGTTTGGCCGGCTCCAACAACAACCGAAGACCAGCTCCGCAAGCTCGTCAGCGACGGCTTGATCCAAAGCAAAGACATTGTTGAATGGAGAGTTCCGAGCGAGCACCGGGTTCCTGCTCTTGGTCCTGGTGAGATTGTCCTTTTCGTTTCCTTTATCCATGCCGGTCTTTGCCTTCCTGCTTCCGCCTTCCTTCGTCAATTTCTTGGTTATTTTGGGGTTAATCTAAACCATCTAACCCCTAATGCCGTCCTCCATCTTTCTGTTTTCGTTCATCTCTGTGAAGCTTTCCTTAGAATTCCTCCTTCTCTTTCTCTTTTCCGCCACTTCTTTCGTTTGAAGCCTCAACTCCGCCGTGAAGAAACCAATGTTCTTGGCGGCTGTGGGATCCAGTTTCACCAGGGTCTTAAAAGCAAGTTCTTTGACTATGACCTGGTTGATTCTATGAGGGATTGGCATGCTGATTGGTTCTATGCCACCAATTTGATTCCTTCTCTTTCCATACATTCTGGGTCTGGTCCCTCGGTTAATGACCGGTGGGAAAAGAACTCTCTGACACCAAACGAGCTCCAGGTGATCCAACCATTCCTTGAGAGGATACGCACTCTAAAGCAGCAGGGCTTGATCGGCTTTGGTATTGTCTTGAGCTTTCTTTGTCGCCGTGTTCAGCCTCTGAAGGAGCGAGAGAACCTTGGCTTCGAGTATTCTAGGGCTGAGGATCCTTCCCGCATGGTCCCGGCCCTTGAGCTAACCGACGAGGAGGTACTTGAGCGTCTTTAGAAGATGCTAAAAGGAGCAAGCGTTGTCTCGCTTACTGTCTCCGAGTACTCCGCCAACAACCCGCCTCCAGATGTGAGTCGTTTTTCCTTCGTGCGGGTATTTTCTGTATTTCTTTTGTTGTATCTGTTTTTGCTTAATTTTCCTTGTCTTGTTGTTTTATTCTTTTCGTAGGAATTGGGGCGCAATTTTGTTGACCCGATCCCCCTAGATGTCCTCCCTGCCATGGTGAGTACTGGGGAGAACCTTGCTGGGTCTTCTGTAACCAATAAGTTCCAAATCACCACAGTATTTCCTAGAGTTTCCTCTGGATTTTTTTGATGTATATGAAGAATATGTTCCTCGTCTAGTCCCTCGAGGTCCTCGTAGTGTCCCGAAGAGGGGACGGGCGGATGGTTCTTCATCTGGTTTACCTGCTTCTAAGAAGTCTCACCAGCCGAGTACTCATCCAGGTACTCCAGTTATAGGTAGTGTGCTCCTAGGTGGGCATATTAATATGTTTGGTCTTTCTATTATTTATTTGTGCCGCTGATCGAGTTCTTTTCTCTCTGTTTTCAGATGACGCTGTAGCTGTCTTGCGGGAGACTGAGGAGGATGAGATCGATGATGTGCCCCTCATTACGCGTTGGTGAGTTGTTTACTTGTCTTTGTTTTGTTGAGCGCCTTTTCTTATTCTGACTTTGTCTTGGCTTTTTGTAGCAGGTGGTCATTGGGCTCAAGTTCCTCTAGGGCTCCGGCGCCAAGTTCCTCTGGGGTTCTGGTTCCGGGTTCCTCTGGGGCTCCGGTACCAGCCATGCAGCTCCTGTCATAGGGTGGCGGTGATGTTTTTGCTGCCATCATTCCCCCTGTGAGGTCTTCTTTGTGTTTTACGAAGAAGAAGATAGTCGGGTGAGTGACTTCTGGTTTCGTCTCTTTGCTTCTGTTTCCCCTTTCTTTTGTTCTTATTGCCGAGTTTCTTTGTCAACTTTCAGGCCTTCGTCTTCTCTCGACCCTCCGTCGACTTCTTGCCATTCTTCTGGTGTGCCTCCGAGTACCGAGCCTTAGGACTTGGAGCGCACGGTCGGTGAAGTGGTTGTGGGGGAGACAAGGTTTCCTGGTGATGATGTTGTTGCTGGCTTGGTTGCCTCGGAGGTGACCGTGGCCATGGTGGTGGATTCATCTAAGGAGGTAGCTGGGACTTCCCATGGTGTGCCCCTGCTCTCACCTTCTCCGCATCGGCCGTCTTCCCCCTCCGCTCCTTTCTTTACTGAAGATGTGGTGCATCAATTTGACGCCACTCATCGGCTGTCAGAGTTGACCGCTTCTTGGGGAGATTTTGCAACCTTTGCAACTTCTTTTGGGGAAAAACTCCAAGTAAGTTTTCCAAAGTTCTTTCTTTGGATGCCCATTTTTCTCCTGTTCTCATGCCTTTTTTCTTTCTTTCTTCTTGTTTAGTCCTTCTCTTAGGACCATATCGGCTTCTTTTTTTCGTCGAAAACCGAGAAGAAGTTGTCCTCTGAGTTAAGCGCCTTGAAGACAGATCTTGGTCTCTGCCAGGCCGAGCTGGAGGCTGAGCGTCAAACGCATCAGAAGGAGGAAAAATCACTTCGTGCCCAGGTAGTTGAGGCCGAGAGACAAAGGGATGCTGCTATTCAGGAGGCTTTAAAGAACTCGGAGGCCATGAAGAACTTGGAAACGGCGAAGAAAGAGTGCAATGGTATGGCGAGTTCTTTTCGTTTCCTTCTATATTTAAACCTTCCTTTCTTCTGACTCATTGTTTGGTGCCTTGTCCACCTCTCCGAGTTGAAAAGCAGAAGCTCTCGGAGAGTATCGATGAAATGAAGACTCTTGTCTATTCTAGTCACAACAATGCTAAGGAGGTAATTACTCGTGCTGAGGAAGAACTCGCGCTTGCTAAGTTGATTAGGCGTGGAGCTGATAGAGATCTTGTGCAGGCTCAAAAAACTATTGAAGACTTGTCTGGCAAGTTGGCGACGGCTACCGAAAATTGGAAAGCTTTATGGAAATCCTTTCGTTCAGTAGCCGACGCTCTCCGAACTCCAGCGGATGATGGGCAATCTTGGGCTCAGTTGATTCCCCGAATTCCGACTCATTTTCAAGAGTTCGTGAAGAGGTGCGCCCAACTGTGTACCAAGAATGTCCTGGCCTAGGTCTGGGTTCTTGCTCCAGAGGCGCCTTTGTCCAAGATAGCATAGGAAGCCGATAGTCAAGAGTACATTGATGTCGTTGAGAGGATGCGAGGTGAAGACTTAGCCAAGAGTTGTAGTGTTATTTGACTTCCCCGATGATACTTTGTCTTGACCTCTATGCTCGACTTTAATATGACATTAACTTCCTTTGAATGTTATGTCCTCTCTACTGGATGCCTTGTTTATTCTTTGGATGAGTTGTCCAAGTGTTTAGTGTTATTTGACTTGCCGAGTACTTTGTCTTGCTTTCGACTTTGCCATGTGAACAACTTTGCATGTTATCCTTGTGTCGACAACCTCTCTTGATCTTGAGTGTTGGCTCTGGCTCTCTCCATGCCAAGATAAACAACTCGGTGCGGACTCTCGAGTGTCTTCGATGTAGCCCCGAGCCTCTTGCTTTTTGGAACAAGGAGCTAGAGGGTCTTGACTTGATTTTTTCCTAATCCATGTCCGAGCTTAGTCGTTTTATTTTTTTTTGGTGTTAGCTTATTAGCTACCCTCATCGGGTGGCTCAAGCGTCTTTTTTCGCTATTTTGCTCTCGGCCGGTAGGCTCGTGCATGTTTCAAACCATTTTGCTCTTTTGTGGGGTGTTAGCTTGTTAGCTACCCTCATCGGTGGGCTCAAGCATCTTTTTCACTATTTTGCTCTCTACCGGTAGGCTCGTGCATGTTTCAACCATTTTGCTCTTTTTATCCGGGGGTGTTAGCTTGTTAGCTACCCTCATCAATGGGCTCAAGCATCTTTTCAAACTATTTTGCTCTACGGTAGGCTTAGGCATGTTTCAGCCATTTTGCTCTTTGGTTTGGGTGTTAGCTTATTTGCTACCCTCATCGGCGGGCTCAAGCATCTTTTCAGCTATTTTGCCCTTGGCCGGTAGGCTCAGGCATGTTTCAGCCATTTTGCTCTTTGGTTCGGGTGTTAGCTTATTAGCTACCCTCATCGGTGGGCTCAAGCATCTTTTCAGCTATTTTGCTCTTAGCCGGTAGGCTCAGGCATGTTTCAGCCATTTTGCTCTTTAGAAACAACTCGGGGTTAGCCATCATAAGACGTATGTTGCCGAAAAACCATCTTTATTGATCATGATCGTTTGATAAGCCATAATACATATTTTGTCGAGGGACAACATCTTTATTGGCCATGAACGTTAATCTCTTGTGGTTTGTACATGTATTCTCCCTTGAGTTGTTTTCATGCGTAGAATCTTCTTAGTTGGCTGATGTGCCATGTATTGCTGACTTCTTTCTCATCTTTAGTTATTAACTTGTACGTGCCTGGTCCGGTGACTTTTGAGACAATAAAAGGACCTTCCCATGGACTGAGTAGTTTATGGCGTCCGTCAGTTTTTTGTATTCTTCTTAGCACTAGGTCTCCGACTTGTAGTGATCGAGGCTGGGTATTCTTGTTGTAGTGGCATCTTAATCCCTGGAGGTATCTTGCTAATTGAAGGGTAGCGTTTACTCTGACTTCTTCTGTAGTGTCAAGTTCTAATCTTCTGGTGTGTTATGCTTCTCCTTCGTCATATTGTTCTATCCTTGGTGACGTCCAAATCAAGTCAGCAGGTAGTACAGCTTCTGATCCGTAAACTAGGAAGAAAGGCAAGTATCCGGTAGCTCTGCTTATTTGAGTCCGTAGCCCCCATACTAGTTTGGGTAATTCTTCAATCCACTTTGATCCATAGTCTGCTAGCTCTTCATACAGTCTTGGTTTCAACCTGGCTAGTATGAGTCCATTGGCTCTTTCTACCTGTCCATTGGCTTCTGGATGTGCGACTGATGCGTAATCTATGCCGAAGCCACAATCCTGCGCCCAACTTTTAAACTCCGTGGCTGTAAAGGGAGAGCCTAAATCTATGATGATTCGATTGGGCATGCCAAAGAGTGCATAATGTCTTGGATGAACTCGACTACTTTGGCTGCGCTGTATTTTGCGAGTGGTTTGTATTCGATCCACTTGGTGAACTTGTCAATTGCCACGAAGATGTATTCGAAACCGCCCTTTGCTTTCTTGAGGGGTCCTACTTGATCCAGCCCCCAGCAGGAGAAAGGCCAAGCGGGTGGGATGCAGATGAGGTTGTGAGCTGGCACATGAGCTTGTCTTGCGAACATTTGATAACATTTGCATTTTCTGACGAGTTCTTCTGCGTCTTTCAGAGCTATTGGCCAGTAGAATCCGGTGCGGAAAGCTTTGCCGACTAGTGTTCTTGAAGCGGCGTGATTTCCGCAGCAACCTGAGTGTATTTCGTCTAGGATTTCTCTGCCTTCTTGAACTGAGACACATTTTAGGAGTACTCCTGATGATGCAGCTCTTCTATAGAGCTTGTCCCCCACTAGGACGTAGTTTTTGCTTCTGCGAACAACTCGAGTAGCTTTCTCTTTATCAGCTGGCAACTTATTCTCTTTGATATAATCAATAAAAGCTTGTGTCCATGAAGTGTTGATTACCAGAATCTGGTTGCCTTTGGCTGTGAGTTCTAGGGTTTTCTCACCGGGTTGTTTGATAGAAGGAGCTGATAACTCCTCTATGAATACGCCGGGTGGGACCTTTGCCCTGTCTGATCAGAGCTTGGCGAGGACATCTGTTGCAATGTTGTTATCGTGCAGGACATGTAGAATTTCTAACCCTTGGAATTGTTTTTCGAGTTTTTGGATTTCAGCGCAGTAAGCGCCCATGTTTTCTTTGGTGCAGTCCCAATCTTTGTTGACTTGGTTGATGACTACTGCCGAATCCTCGTATACGAGTAATCGCTTTATTCCGAGGGTAATTGCCACTCATAGCCCGTGGATGAGAGCTTCGTACTCTGCTTCATTGTTGGTAGCTTGCCATAATATCTAAAGGACATACTTAAGTTGTTTTCCGTCTGGAGAGATTAGGAGAACACCCGCACCGGCTCCGCCTAGCTTGAGTGATCCATCAAAGTACATCTTCCAGTGGTCAAGGATTGTATTTGACATAGGTTGTTGAATCTCTGTCCACTCGGCAACGAAATCAGCAAGGGCTTGAGATTTGATTGCTTTCCGCGGGGTGAAATCGATGTTGAGAGCACCAAGTTCAACTGCCCACTTTGATATGCGCCCTGTTGCGTCTCTGTTGTGCAAGATGTCTCCGAGCGGGAAGTCTGTCACCATGGTGATCTTGTGGCTTTCAAAATAGTGGCGGAGCTTGCGTGAAGTGATCAATAGGGCGTACAGTAGTTTTTGCACATGTGAGAACTAGTGAGGATGTGAGGTATGCCTTAAGTCTCTTGAAAGCTTCATTGGCTTCTTCCGTCCACTCGAACTTGCCTGTCTTCTTTAGTAGTTTAAAGAAAGGTAACCCTTTTTCGCCGAGCCTTGAAATAAAACGATTGAGTGCCGCCATGCAGCCTGTTAGCTTTTGCACATCTTTGATGTTTCGAGGTGGGCCCATCTCTGTTATGGCTCGAATTTGCTTGGCGCTTGCTTCGATTCCGCAATGACTGACCAGGAAACCGAGTAGTTGTCCTGAAGGGACTCCGAATACACACTTGTTTAGGTTCAATTTCCACCTCCATCTTTTCAAGTTCTCGAAAGTTTGTTTTAAGTCCTCAATCAGTGTATCCGGGTTCTTTGTTTTTACCACCACGTCGTCCACATATGCTTCTATGTTTTCACCGATCTGATCTCCAAGGCACATTTGGATAGCTCTTTGGTAAGTGGCTAAAGCATTCTTGAGTCCAAACGACATGGTCTTGTAGCAGTAGGCACCGAATAGAGTAATGAAAGATGTCTTGCTCTGGTCTTGCTCTTTTAATGCGATCTGGTGATACCCGAATAGCAATCAAGAAAGGATAATAGGGCGGATCCTGCTGTTGAATCAACTATCTGATCAATGCGTGGCAGCCCGAACGGATCTTTCGAGTAGTGCTTGTTGAGATCTGTGTAGTCGACACACTTGCGCCATTCGTCGTGTTCTTTTTCAGTACTAGAACTGGGTTTGCTAGCCAATCTGGATGAAGGATTTCTCTAATGAATCCAGCCACCATTAGTTTTGTGATTTCTTTTTTAATCGCTGCCTTCTTGTCAGGTGAGAATCATCGTAGCCGTTGCTTTACAAGCTTTGAGTTTTCATTGATATCAATTCTGTGCTCAGCCAACTCTCTTGGGACACCTGGCATGTCGGCCGGCTTCCAAGTGAAGATATCTTTGTTGTCCCGAAGAAAGTTGGTGAGCGTGAGTTCCTATTTTGCCGAGAGGTGGGCGCTGATGGTTGCTGTCTTAGAGGGATCGCCAGTGCCCAGGTCGATTTGCTTGACGTCGGCTTCTTTTGGTGGTGCGAGGATGCTGGGCTTTTTAGCTGGTATCTCTAGTTCTTCTTGGCTTATTTCTATGGCAATAGTGGCTATTTCTTTTCTTCCATTGTCGGCTTGTGCTTTGGCCGCGATTTGGATTGCCTAAACGTCGCAGTCAAAAGCGCGCTTCAAATCACTTCGAAGAGAAAGGACACCATTATGTCCTGGCATCTTAAGCAGTAGGTACGGATAATGTGGTATTGCCATGAATTTTACTAGCGCTGGGCATCCGAGGATTGCATGGTATGATGAATCGAAGTTTACAACCTCAAACTTGATGAACTCTGTACGATAGTTCGAAGGAATTCCAAAAGTAACGGGTAGAGTAATTTGTCCAAGTGGCATGGCTGCCTTGCCGGGTACTATGCCATAAAAAGGTGTACTTGTTGGTGTAATCATCCCGGCGAGTTGCAGTCCCATCTTCCTTAGCGTTTCTGAAAAGATGATGTTGAGTCCGGCTCCCCCGTCGATTAGTACTTTGGTGATAGTCATACCGGCAATAGTTGGATCTAGAACCAGTGGGCAATGGCCTGTGTTTCCCACGCGAGTCCATTGGTCTTCTCTAGAAAATTGGATTGGATACTGTGACCAATTGAGATATCTTGGAATAGCCGGTTCTGCTGTCATGATAGTCCGTAGTGCTAATTTTTCTTGATGTTTGCTTCCGCAATCTGGGGCCCTAGAGAAGATCACTGCTACCATCCCCCTGGATTTTTGGAATCCTTTGTCTTTGTGGTTGTCTTCATCTTTTTTCTGATTGTCTTCTTTGGTGTTCTACTTACTATCTTTTCTTGTGTATCGATCATTGAAGGTGTAGTAATTTCCGATGGTGTGCCTCCCATTAGGGTGCAATGGGCAACATATGTTTTCGATGTCATCATATCTTCTGGGTTTGGAAAACTTTTTTGATTTGTTAGCCATTGCCATGGTGTTGTCTGGTCTACGTTTTCTTTCCTGATGTCTGCTATTTCGATGATTTTGCTTGTCTAGGTTGTCTCGGTTACTTCTATCTGGGAACCTCTCTCGTGTCTTCTCTTCTGCAATAATCATTTTTTCTATTGTTCGTCTGAATTCTTCATTGTTTCTCGGATTTTCTTTGCAGAAGTCTTGAAATTGCCACCTAGCCATGATTCCATGAGAGAAAGCTTCAATTACTTCTCATTCGATGATGTCATGCACTTGAGCCCGTAGTTCACCAAATCATCGATAGTAATCTCTGAGACTCTCACCTACCTTCTGCTTGAGTCCTTTTAATTCTGCATGAGTGATCGGGTGTGTAATGATCCCTGCAAAATTTTCACAAAAAGCTCTTTGCAAGTC
The DNA here is from genome assembly GCA_904845875.1 of Miscanthus lutarioriparius. NCBI lineage: Eukaryota > Viridiplantae > Streptophyta > Magnoliopsida > Poales > Poaceae > Miscanthus > Miscanthus lutarioriparius. Next base: position 93,219,767 of record CAJGYO010000007.1, read on the forward strand.
CTCCCAATTTCTGATTGATCCTGGATTTAATTTGTCGAACCATTGGAGAGGCATGGTTTCCAGGGCCATGGGAAAGAACAGGGTCTTGATGTCGTCGTCTCCTCCGGCTAGTTCAATTGATTGTGAATATATCCTGAGCCATTGCCTTGGTTCAGTTTTGCCATCATACTTAGAGTGGTTGGACGGTTTGAACTTGTGAGGTAGTCATATTGACGCAAGTCTATTTGCAAAACAGGGGAATCTATCGTGCGTTTCGGCTTCTTTGAATTCTGATTCGGCACCTTGTTCTGGCCAACTGTTGTTTTGATGAGAGTAATTCTACGAGGCCGTCTGGGCAGGCGCCCTACTCCTGGTCTTTCTTGGTTGTTCAACTCGGTGGCCTTGACTATGGTCCCTCCTACTTTCTTTGTTATGACTTCCACTTGGTCCAAGTCTCTCGAAAGCGGACTTCCTTTGATTTTGATCTTCTTGCCTATGGGTTGTTGATCTGGTGGGTAGTCTTGATTGGGTTCTTTCTTCATGCGTCCTCGGGGCCGTTGACCGGAGCAAGTCCTGAAGCTGTTCATACTTTTCACCGGGATGTGAGGTCGCTCTGAGTTCTTCTAATGCTTCTTGGATCTTATCGTAGGGAGTACTTGCCGTGCATCTTTCTTCGACTTCTCATTGTGATTTTCTTCTGTCGTACTCGGCCAACTTTGACTCATATCTGATCCGGGCTTCCTTGCGCTGCCTAGCACAGTGTTGGCGTCCTTGCTTCAACTTGTTTTTTCTTTCTCTAGCTTGTTTCTGATTCTCGGTTTCACCATCGTAGCCCTGGGCAAAGGGTGATATGTTGGATTCTGATTCATCCGATGACCTGACATCGGGTGCTTCTAGGGGACCAATGGTGACCGAGGACAGCGAACCATGAGTACTTCCCGTGCGTGAACTGTTCTATTATTGGCGTTAGTTTCCACACTGTCGGAGTTGCTGATAACTTTAGTAGAGGCCTCGAGGTCGCAGATCGAGTCTCCTTCTTGGTAAGGTAGAATAGCTGTCGTTGTCGTGTCATCCAGTCGGGTACTGCTATCCTCAGGAACAGAGCCCGGCCAATGGACGATGCAGTCTTGAGATGTTATAGTCAGTACGAGACCTTCCTGAACTCCCTTCAGTGGCATTCTAAGCACCGGGTCCAGGAATCCTCTGGACCGTGCCTGATTAGATGTTGCCATGTTGTGGAATCCGAGCGGAAAAAGATCTGACTTCTTGAAAAGATTCTGCGTGTACTCCAAGTTGTATTCTTGATAGGTCAGGGCCATGTTCTTAAGCCCCATCGGAAAAGAACTCGGTTTCCCGAAAGAACACGGATAGGATTCTATCTCAGATGCGGAGCCTGAATTCGAGTCGGATGCGCAAAGCCATGAAACCTGAGTTGAATCAGACATCATGAGCTGCGCGAATCTTCCAGAGATTTGGTCTCTCGTAGTCGCCGGAATAGAATAGTCTTCATGGTGTTTCGAATCTTTGAGGAGACGGCTTTGGAGCTTGCCATTGTTGTCCGCTTCGCAAATCCACGAGCCGAAGATGAAAGTTGATCCCGTCGAGAAGATCATGTTGTTGAGGTCCATCGAGCTCTCGGATGCAAATTCGCCGAAGGCCCCTACCTGGCACGCCAGCTGTCGATGTTTGACCACCGATAGCCTGCCACGGGGGTCCCCGGGGTAGTATTGTTTGGGCTTCAGCGTATGCAGAACTCAACGGTGAACGCAAGAGACAGTTGATTTATCCTGGTTCAGGCCCTCGATTGTGGTCGAGTAATAGCCCTACGTCCAGTCGGTGTTAGCCTTTGCGTTGGATTGATGGTGTTGTAGAAATCGTGATCTCCAGTCTCTAGGAACCCTGCCCTCCTTTATATAGTCAGGAGGTCAGAATCCAAGTCGGTTTACAATGAGAGTTCTTAGTAAGATTATAGGATAATACTACTACTAAGATTACTTGGGGAGAATCCTAGTTAGACTAGATCTTCTCTCCTCCTTGCGAGGTATCATGTGGGTCCCGCACCGACAGTTACCAACTTTATACTCTCATGTTTCATCAGTAGCATATCTCATTTTGTGGACTAGATATATGTGGTTTTTTATGGTGGAATTTTTTTTATTTGTAAGCCATTTAAGCTCAAAATCACTTTAAAGTTTGCATATTTGGATGAAGGAAGGTTAAAGTTATTATTCAAAACTAGTATTTAGCTTTCATTTCTAGCATACATAGCAAACTTTATGGTTTAGAGATATAGAGAATTTTAGAGTTTTTTTAATTTTATTTGTTTATAAAATGAGAAATTTATATTATATTAAAAATGAGTATAGAGAGTAGATGGCAACTGCTTTTGGGTCCTCGGCCTCTCATCGGGTTCCAAAGCGACTGAGGCCGGACCTCCCTCTCATTGCATGCGGCAAGTGTGAGGAGAAGATTATGATGGAGTACCGGGTGAGGAAGAAGTGTCCCAACAAGGGCCGTATCTTCTACAAGTGTCCGGATCGCAATGTGAGTTATTTTGTCGCATTTGATGATTATGGTTAATTTATACTTATTTTCATGATGATTGTGATTAAAGTTCTAATTTTTTGTTTTAATTTTAGTGGGATGGCACTGGATGTTCAGGCTGGTACTGGGAGGAAGAGTATGTTGAACACGTGCAAAACTCTCTTGCATAGGCGGCTACGGTGGCTGATGAGGCAGTGATCCTGCGGAAGAAGCCCATAGATGTTGAACAAACGCATGATCTGTCTGTTTTAGTTGGGATTGGTCGTGAAATCCTTATGCTGCTGAAGTGCATTTTAGCTTTATTTTTTTTACTGGTAGTTGGGATTGTCTACATTATAGCAAGACTTTCATAAATTAATACCTTGTGTGGTGGCATGCATGTCGTATAATTAACTAATTATGTTCTAGGTTTTAATATGGTATGTATGTCATGTAATGCAGATGAGCCGGCATTGGATGTACAATGCTGATCGCCGCTCCCAAGAGTTCATTGAGGGCGTGCATTCTTTCTTACGTGTGGCCGAGGCAAACAAACACGATGGTTTCATGTGCTGCCCATGTGCCATATGTAAGAATTTGAAGGAATATGCTAGCTCAAGAAGTCTTCATTCACACTTGTTGAAGTCGGGTTTCATGCAAAACTATATTTGTTGGACGAAGCATGGAGAAATCGGGGTTGTAATAGAAGAATGTGAAGAAGAACAATGGGACAATGATGACATCATTGCTGAATATGGTGCTTTCAATGATACTGCAATGGGGGGAAGCTAAAGAAGAGGTAGTGGCAGAAGATGAGCCCGCTTATGATCTTGGTCAGGCCATTCGTGACGCACAAAGAGAATGCGAAAGTGAAAAGCAGAAGATCAAGTTCGAGCGCATGCTAGAGGATCCCAAGAAATTGCTATACCCAACTTGTGATGCGGGACAGAAAAAGTTGGGTACTGCACTGGAATTGCTGCAATGGAAGGCAAAGAATGGTGTATCTAACAAGGGATTTGGGGAGTTACTGAAAATCCAAAAGAAGATGCTTCCGAAGGATAACGAATTGCCCGTCACTACATACGAAGCAAAACAGGTAGTCTGCCCTTTGGGATTAGAAATCTAGAAGATACATGCCTGTCCTAATGACTGCATCCTCTACCGTGGTGAGGAGTACGAGAAGTTAGATGCATGCCCGGTATGTCATGCATCGCAGTGTAAGATCAGGTGAGATGACCCTGGTGATGTTGAGGGCGAACGTCCCACAAAAAAAATCCCTGCCAAGATTATGTGGTATGCTCCTATAATACCACGCTTGAAACGATTGTTCAGAAACGAAGACCATGCAAATTTGTTGCGATGGCACAAAGAAGACCGTAAGGTAGACAATATGTTGAGACACCCTGCTGATGGGTCCCAGTGGAGAGCAATCGATAGAGAATTCCCAGAGTTTGCAAATGACGCAAGAAACTTAAGGTTTGCTTTAAGTATGGATGGTATGAATCCTTTCGGGGAGCAGAGCAGTAGTCATAGCACTTGGCCTATTACTCTATGTATCTACAACCTTCCTCCCTGGTTATGCATGAAGCGTAAGTTTATTATGATGCTAGTGCTCATCCAAGGCCCAAGGCAACTTGGCAACGACATCGATGTGTACCTAAGGCCACTAGTTGAAGAACTTCTACTTTTGTGGAACAGACCAGGTGTACGTGTGTGGGATGAGCACAAATAGGAGCACTTTGACCTGCGAGCATTATTGTTCATAACAATCAATGATTGGCCTGCTCTAAGTAATCTTTCAGGACAATCAAACAAGGGATATAATGCATGCACGCAATGTTTCGATGACATTAAAGGTATATTCTTGAAAAAATGTTGAAAGGTTGTGTACCTTGGCCATCATCGATTTCTTCCTGCGAATCACCCCTAAGAAAGAAAGGCAAGCATTTTAAAGGTAAGGCAGACCACCAGACCAAGCCGAGCAACCGAACTGGTGAGGATGTACTCAATATGGTCAAGGATGTCAAAGTAGTATTTGGAAAGGCACATGGCAGCGAACCTATTCCGTACGACGCCGACGGTCACGCACCCATGTGGAAGAAGTCCATATTTTGGGAGCTACCCTATTAGCAAGTCCTAGAGGTCCGTAGCGCAATCAACGTGATGCACCTGACGAAGAATCTTTGTGTGAACCTGCTAGGCTTCATGGGTGTGTATGGGAAGCCTAAGGACACACTTGAAGCACGAAAGGACCTGCGGTGTTTGAAAGAATGAGACAACCTACATCTAGAGAAGATAGATGATGGACGCCATTACTTAAGTCCTACCAGCTACACTCTTAGCAAAGAAGAGAAGGAAAGCATGTTTGAATCCCTAGCAAGCATCAAGGTACCATCTGGATTCTCCTCAAATATAAAGGGTATAATAAATGTGCCAGAGAAGAAATTTCTAAACTTAAAGTCCCATGACTGCCACGTGCTCATGACGCAATTGCTTCCAGTTGCATTAAGAGGAATTCTACCTCCAAATGTACGTCTAGCCACAGTGAAGCTATGTGCATTCCTCAATGCAATTTCTCAGAAGGCAATCGATCCAATGGATCTAGCTAAACTATAGAATGATGTGGTTTAATGTCTTGTCAGCTTTGAGTTGGTGTTCCCTCCTTCCTTCTTTAATATCATGACACACCTCCTAGTTCACCTGGTCAAGGAGATTAGCATTCTCGGTCCTGTGTTCCTGCACAACATGTTCCCCTTTGAGAGGTTCATGGGAGTCCTAAAGAAATATGTTCACAACCATGCTCGGCTAGAAGGAAGCATCACCAAGGGCTATGGAACAGAGGAGGTCATTGAGTTTTGTGTTGACTTTATTCCCGACCTTGACCCTATTGGTGTTCCTAAATCGCGACACGAGGGGAGACTAAATGGAAAGGGGACACTAGGGAAGAAAACATATATTGGTACGTAGGACAATTATTTTAATAAAGCACACTACACAGTTCTACAAAACTCCTCCTTGGTGGATCTGTATATCGAGACACATAAAGAGTTGCTCTGATCCGAGTTTTCTGGGAAGTCTGAAGCTTGGATTATGCGTCAGCACATGGAAACTTTCAGCGACTGGTTGCGAAAAAAATGTCAGGGTGATGAGAGTATTGATGAGCAACTGTATTTGTTGTCTAGGCAGCCATCGTGGCATATCCTCACATACAAAGGGTACGAGATAAATGAGAATACATTTTACACAGTAGCCCAAGATAAAAGGAGCACCAACCAAAACAGTGGTGTCCGCATAGATGCCACCGACCCTAATGGAAATAAGCAAACATATTATGGCCGCATAGAGGAGATATGGGAACTAAACTATGCACCTAATTTTAAGGTACCTTTGTTCAAGTGCCAATGGGTAAATGTGACTGGAGGTGGGGTAGCAGTCGACAACCAGTATGGAATGACAACTGTGGACCTCAACAATATTGGGTACAAAGACAAACCGTTCGTCCTTGCCAAGGATGTGAATCAGGTGTTCTATGTCAAGGACATGACTACAAAACCGAAGATAGGGAAAAACAACAACGACCCAATCATTGAGCCAAAGCGCCACATAGTTCTTTCAGGGAAAAGAAACATCATTGGAATTGAAGATAAGTCAGACATATCAGAAGATTATGAAAAGGATGATCGAATTCCACCCTTCACAGTGAACAAAGACCCAAGCATCCAGCTAAATGATGAGGACACTCCATGGTTACGGCTCGATCATAACCAAGGGATATACGTTAAGAAGTTCACTACTGTGCCCGCTTGATATATATAGTGATGTATTAGACCTATTATGTAATAATTGTGACTTCAGATTTTTTGTCGTGTTTTCGTATTTTCTACGGTTTAAATGAATTTTTTGCTTGACGGTGGATTTCCCATGGAGAATGTGTGATGAAAAACCAAATGATCAACGTTAATAAGATGTGAAAACTTATTTCCTGTCGAAAAGTAATAGTTTTAATGATTTTAATCAAGTAGTATATTTTTGCATGGTGCAAATTGTAATTATTATTTACACTATGTTAAATATTTATACAGTAAAACAAAAGAGTATAGGTTACAAATTTTTTGTTGTGTATAATAATGCAAAACCAAGTCTAGGAATATTTATTATAATTTTTTGGATGATATTTTATTTATTAGGCAATTAATAACTGTCTGCATATTTATATAAAAGAAATATATAAAAAAGGAAAAACTTCTAGAACCGGCAGGAAGACAACTGCAGCCCACCTTTACTCCCGGGTCGATCAACCACCCGGGACTAAAGGTGGGGCTACGTTTTCGTGGCCCGCCAAAAAAATACCTTTAGTCCCGGGTCATGGATGCACCCGGGACTAAAGGTCAGAGCTTTAGTCCTCGTTCTTACCATCACCCGGGACTAAAGGTCCTTTAGTTCGGGCCATGGATTCACCCGGGACTAAAGATCGGCCTAATATATATCGCCTCATCTTCTTCTCCCATCCATCGTCTTCATTCTTCGCCCAAGAGCCACCGTGCCGCCGCCGCTCCCCATAGCCTCCAGCCGCCACCACGCGCCAATCTCTTGCCATCTCCGCCAGCGGCCCGGCTCGCGCCTCTCCCATTCATGCGCGGCGCCTGGACCCAGATCCACCGCCATCATCATTGCCCTCGCCCGATCTGATTGATTGGATCCACCGCGGCCTCATCGTCGTCGTCCCCATCGCATCCTCATCATCGAGAGATCACCTGCGGCCATCCTCGTCGTCCTCCACCCTCATCGTCCTCATCAGCAACAGTGTGTGTATGAGTGTGTAAACATAGAAAAATTAGATAGATTTTATTTGTGTATGTGTGTGCTCGGATCGACGGCCATGGAGAGGGAGCAGGGGAACGAGGCGGCCATGGAGTACAACTCTAGAGGACATCGGGTGTGTTTGGTTCATGCCTTCACCTTGCCGCACGCCCGCACTGTGCCCTCGTGTCTTGCCACGCACAACACAGGGTAGTGGTTTTTGAGACTTGGTGCTCAGGCCCGTCGAACGAAAGTTCCAATTTGCAATATGCCTGGTTCGGTGTGCTCTTGGTATTCAAAAAGGTCGAGTGTAGAAGATAACAATCAAGAGCCTTCAAACTTAGAGTATGTCAGTAGAATAGCGAGCACAAAATCGTTAGGGCATGTTTCACCGTGAACCAACCCCCTCGGCCTTCAATCCTGCAGGTGTCCACCCTAGCCCCCATCCGATAGTTCATCATTGTTCTAGATCCCACGCCCGCTCTCTTCCCTCTCCGCGCCCTTCAATCCTTGACGTTTACACCGAGCCTCGCCCAGATCCAGTGAGGAAGAGGCCACCGAACACCTCCTATCGCAATGCCACCTCCTTCGCCCCAGATCTAGTGGCCCGCCCCGACGCGGATCTTGCCGTGGCCCTCTCACATCGTGCGTTGGATCTCCTCCTCTGATCCGACACAACAGAGCAAGGGGCGGGCTGGCGGGCACGATGGCCGCGACACGCTCCTTCCCCACGTGGCCAGGATGCCATTTTTCCCTGTGGCGCTACTTCTTCCCCTATGGCGCGACGAGCGCTTCCCCATGGCGCTACTTCTTCCTTGCAAGCAGCCACGACGCCCTGCTTCTCTGCCATGACACACTCTTCCCGCGGTGCTATGGGCTGTGAAGACCTCTTCCCCATGACGCTATTTCTTTCCCGCAAGCGGCCGCGATGCTCTCCTACATAGATAAGTTGGTAGGGATGATAGGTGGACCTCAGTTGGTGAAGAGATACTAATAGGTCCTAATAGCTCATACATAAGCCAATTATCTAACCACCTATTAGTAAGAGGTGGGTTCAAATAATCCATACTAAAGATGGATTGATGTCCTAAGATTTTAGGTCGTGCAGAAACATGGATTGATGAACTAGTTGAACTTGTGGACCATGTTCATCTCGACTAGCATGTTCTCTACCGAGCGGTAACGGACGTCAAGGAGGAGCTTTGATTCTACGAGGGAGAGCGGCAACGGTCATGGAAGACCGTGTTCCCTTCCTCGTAGAAACAGAGCTCTTCCGTGGCCAAGTACGGTGCCGTCCGGTTGAGAAATGCTCGTCGAGATGATCATGTAAGCAAGGTCAACTAGTACGGATGGTTACTTATTTAAACATGTTTTTGAGCTAGAATTTGATGAATATTTGATAACTTCAGACCTACAAATGTCATCTACAAATGTTACTATCCTCGAGGTGTCACGTCCTGCAGAAGTCCATTTTATAGATATAGTTTTTATTTTTTGTAGATATATCTAGTGGAGTAAAAGTTAGATGGCTACCCCGAGAGACAACATGGATGAAGAAATGATGGATATTATCAACACCGGCACTCAAATTGCCGATGGTGACCAGCAGGATGTAGATGACGGGAGTCAATACCTGGCTCTTGAAGATAACCAAAAAATATTGTGCAAGAAAATACTGGCGAGGTATATATATTTATATATATATTTGAACATCTATCATCTATTATGTGTACACATGATATTTATTTATTCTTTTTTTTATACGTAGCACTCTGGATCGACGACCACAACGGCTTAAAGCAAAAATATTCAAGGCTCAAAAAAGCCATTGGAGGGGCGCTACATAATATCAGAATTCAATATCGAGACAGGCGAACCACTTGGTCCACATGCAAGGAAATTCGTGCAACACTATGGGTGCCTTGTAAGGGACAGACTTCCGATTAGTGCCCGTGAATGGAAGCAAAAGATCAACGAGCCTCATGTTAGTTTTATCTCTGATCTTGATAAGAATTTAATTTGGGATGATATCCTTCAACATTTCACGTTGCAAGTGGATGATTATGATGCTCTCAACGATGATGAATTGAAGAAACTAGTTCGAAAGTGGGCTATGAAGAAGATGGCCATACAATTTCAGACTTGGAAGAAATCCCTATACACGAAATACGTCAAGAAGAACCTAACGCCCAATTTCAATACTAGCGGCCCGCTCGTGAAGTTGAGGCCCTACTGGAATGATTTTGTACAGTACAAGACATCGGAAGAGGGTGAGGAACGGGTGAGAAGGAATCAAGAGAATGCCCGACAGAAGGTATACCACCATGGCATGGGATCAGGTGGCTACGCGACTACCATTCCCAAGTGGGAGAAAATGGAAGCGAATATTTTTGCCAAGGGTATCACACCAGAATCACTCAATTGGCCCAAATGCGCGAAGAATTGGTTTTTCGCTCATGGGGGAAAACTGAACCTAGAGACCGGGAAGCTGGTTCATGGCACAAAACTCAAAAGAGAAACACAAAGATTGTCTTATGCTCTACAAGCTAAAGCTATTGGTGCGTTCAGGCCCAATAGAGAGAAGGATGAACTGACGTATGCCCTCGGGACCGCTGAACATAGTGGCCGAACGAGAGGTTTAGGACAGAACATTTCTTGGGAGCATGGTTTCCCGGATGATAGAGATACCTACAGAAGCCGGCAGAGAAGGAAGGATGATGATGCAGCGTGGATCAGTAGGTTGGAGGAATTGGTTCGTGAGTCACAGGAGGCGTTGCTTCAAGCATAGGAGCGCGAAAAAGACATGCAAGCTAGAATGCATGACGAAATCAGAAAGCAAGTGCAAATTGCAATGAGTGCCCAAAGGCAGGCATCAGATCCAGGAATCAACATTATTAGCCCCCTGATCAGTTGAAAAGCAGCTGCGCTTCCACGGAGTTGCCAAATCAAGATGACATAATGCTACATTTCCCCGTGGATGACATCACTGCATCATTTACATCATGTGAGCTACATATTCCAAAAGAGAATGCCACAATCATGGTGGCTCTCGGTGTTTTTTCTCCTCCAGATCCTACCAAGACACCAAGAATCCATGGGGCAATAATACCACCTGGATATGTTAGCGTCTCAGTGGATAGAGTTAATAAAGGTTTTAGTGATCTGCCTCTTGACATTCTAGGAGGTGATGGGGAGAAGACTCTAGGAGAAGCAGAGAAGACATTCATACTATGGCGCAAGTGCTACATCATTATTCCCGGGGTCTCTAGTCCACCTCCGCCTCCTCAACTGCCAGACAATGGGTGCGAACAAAAGTGAACGAAACAATTTTTTCACAAATTTTCTATTGACATGCATGATTAATAATAACAATTTCTTATATAATTATTCTTTTTTGTAATCACACAGCAGGGCCTCCGCCAACCTAAGTCCAATTATTCAATCTCTAGATCATCATAGTGCTCCGGGCAATGATTATGCAACGCCGCCACCGCCGCCACCTCCAAGGAGGTCTCCAACGCCTCAAAGGAGGTCTCCACTCGCCGCCACCTCCAAGGAGGTCACCAATGCCGCCAAGGAGGTCTCCAGCTCCTAAGAGGTCCGCCCCGCAAATGAAGCCGTTGGTCCACCAACCGGCAAAGAAAAAAGCCCCTCTAATCTAGTTATTCCCCGAAAACTATCTTACGAGAAAAGTGAAAAGGAATTAAAGGCTGAAGTACAAAAAGATGTGAAAAGTTTCTTCAAAAATGTAAGAAAGCAACGACAAGCGAAGGAGAACCCAGAGAAATCGTACTTCTACCTAGCTCCAGATCTTCTAAGAAAGAAGGTGGACCAGAAAAAGCGGGAATCTCAAAAGACCAGGCCAAAATCGGACTACGACCGCTCTCTCACCAAGTCATTTGAGGCGGCGACGAGAAAAAGATTAGAGCAGGAAAAGGTGTTGCAACTCGGACAACAATCACAACAATCAGTCCCCCCTCTTATCATTCATAATGAATATGGTTCAAACTTAGACTTACCGGACGTCGATTTTGAGGAACTAGTTCGGTTTTATAAGGATACAGGTTTGGACCTTGCCCAAGTACTCGCTGAAGGACCATATGCTCCGAAAGTGGATCCTTGGAAGAAAATTGAACATGGAAAGAGTCTATACAACCCTGAGGCCTTAGGTGAACTGGGTATGCAAATGTACCTGTTAAATAAGTGGTACATGGCGGCGTGTAAACGGGGAGAGAACTTTGTTTCCGTCAGAATTAGAAACCAACATTACTTCCGTGACGATGACGTTATATATGTCGAGTTTGGAGAATTACACCAACTATGCCACCTGAACTCTCTCGACAAAAGTCTCATTAGCTGCTATTGTCTGTAAGTGTGATTATTTTCTACTATTAAAGTGTATATATATAAAGCTACATGTATATATATAAATTATATATCCTCACACTATATTTTTATATATGCAGATAAGAGATGACAAAACTCAGAAAGAGACAGGATAACGATGTTTGTTTCGTTGATCCAAAAGTCGTATTCAAACACCCTGATCCCCCGCCGCTTGGATGGAAAGCTAGACTCGAGAAAAATCTCATGAGGTTCTTAGTGAACCAACAAAACAAGGACATACTATTCCCCTACAACTTCAAGTGAGTGTTAAATAATTAATGTCGATCATATGGACATTTGTTCAATTATTTGCTTACTAGTTAAGCTATCTCCCACATATACATATGTTGACTCTAGTTAATGTCGATCATATTTATGTATAAAAACATATGCAGCAATCATTGGATATTGATGGTCATCGATATGGCCAATAGTCGGTTGCGCATCTTAGACTCGTTAATAAAAGAGCAAACAGAGTACCAAGACATGATAGATATTATCCAAGGGTAATTTGGTCTCTCTAGCAACTATATATACCCTGATCTCTTAACTGCAACAATTATTAAAGGCCAAATTAATTTTTTATGTTATTGGGCGTAGTGTTTGGAAAAGTTTCATTGAAGAACACCACATGAAACATTGTAAAGCGCCACTGGATGTAATCGCACACAAAGTAAGTACCAGCTACATTTATATATATATAATTCAATTAACACCATGCATGCTTTTAATTCACCGGATCTTTTTTCTCGTAAAAGTGGGTTCTGAGGCAAGAATAGGGGAACAATTACTGCGGATACTATGTTTGCGAGTTCATCATGGTGTACTCAAAAAAAACTCCTGAAGAGAACCTCAAAATATGTTATATAAATATATTCATATATTTACAATTTCTTTTATTGCTCATATATATAAGTAATCACGTGACCAACACACACATATATATATATATATTAATACTTTTCCTTTAACTTTTATTGAAGACTCTATGGTTGAAGGAAAAAGTCATACGACGTGACCAACTGAAAGCAATTCAAGAGACCATAGCAGGATTTCTTAATGACCAGGTCCTCAACCCCGCCGACGAGTTCTACAATGACGTCAACGAAACATGGAAGCCAAACCAGATGGAGTGAATTTGTTATCCCAAGGATATGATAGAATATACAATGCAAGCTTTATTTGTAATATATATACATATTATATGTACATAAAATTACGTACAATATATGTATATGCATGTAATATATACGTTAGTTTCATACTTTAGTTTGTACAAAATGTTCGAACAATATAAACGTGTATAATACGTATATTATTAGCAGCGTAGAATGCGTATTCGAAAACCTATTCGAAAACCAAAATGAATCATCAATTGAAAATAGAAACAAAAAAAAGAAAAAAAATAAAACCTTTAGTCCTCGTTGGTAATACCAACCGGGACTAAAGAGACGGCCCAGGTGGCCAGGCCAGGAGGCCTCTTTAGTCCCGGTTGGTATCACCAACCGGGACTAAAGGTGGACCTTTAGTTCCGGGCACGAAACCGGGACTAAAAGAAGGGCTCTTTAGTTTCGAATTTGTGCTCCTGGTTCCAAAGCCGGGACTAAAGGGGTTGAGAACCGGAAGTACAACTCGTTTCTCTACTACTGGCTTTGACTACTAATGCATGCAATTAGTCCTAATATCCCAAATTGTAGCTCTGATCTGCACATTATCATCATTACCTCCTATTAGTTGTGTGTTTAAGCATATACGCTCCACTTATATCATGACATGACATTTGCTTTTTTAGAACAATCTGCATAAATCCTCTGGCCTTATTCTTCACAAAATGGCAAAAGTGTGCATGGTAACAATCGAACGATTCTTATCTGGTAGACTGCAGTAAAAGAACAGTAGTAGCTTACATCATCGTTTTGGATTTGCTACTAATCTTGAGCCACTTGAATTTTCTTTTCTTTCAGATTTGGGATGCGTCCAGATGCACCCGTCGCAGCACTATGAATTCTTGCAATGCTGAAGGGAAGGACATCAAATAGCAGTTGGGGTACCTGCGTGATGATGACTAGCTCAATGAACGACCTGAAACGATGATGAACCTGATGCCAAGATTATATATAATCCATTGTAGTACAAACAAAGAAAACAGAAGCCCTTGAACTTGAAGTAGAGGACATTGACATGTAACACCACTTGCCGGTAGAGGCATTCCACTGTCGCAATAGTCTCACCTGTCGACTTCGGAGGTGTCTACTCTCTTCGTCCTAAAATAAATGTACATGTGGCATTTTCGAAAAAAAATCTCTCATCTCAAGATTGACCAAATACATATAAAAAATTAATATTCATGATACTAAACATGTATTATTAGATTAATCACATCATATATTTTAATAATAAATCTATATAAATATACAAATTTTGATATTATTTTCTATAAATCTAACAAAAAATTGAAATTATTGACTTTGCAAGATGTACACTAGTTTTGAGATGGATGGGGGACAAGATAACACGCACACACACAAAAAGAAGACAAATGAACTCACAGAAATACACTAGTGGCCTAGTGCCGGTGCCAGCTGAATACCGAGTCACTGAGTCACACCGCTGCCGCAGCCATCAAAGACCACCAACGCATTCTGCACAGCCCACCCAGGCCACCGCAGGCGCTCCGCCGCTGCCTCGCCTGGCTGGGCTGCCGCTAACAAATACAATTGAAGGCGGCGCCAACACATTTCCGCCGTCCAGCCCAGGGGATGACGAGAAAGAAAGAGGAGGCCAATTCATTGATGGAGGAGGATGCGGAGGAAAGGGACGGGGGTGTGGACGTGTGGACATGTGCGCGACTAGGGGCGACACGGCGACTGATTCTTCGTCCCGTTTTGGTTTTGGGCTGGGCCGCATTTTCGGAACCGACCGTTGTTTACCCGGATACACTGAGGATACGCGTGGGAAACGCACAGAATGGTTTATCCTCTCGGCGGAATAGTATTGCTTAAAACTCAATTTCGTCTACTAAACTTTTAAAATGATCGTTTTAATCCACAAAATTTACCATTTTAGTTCAATTTTATCAGCGACCAAATCCCCTTAGGAAGGAATCAGAGAACAGAAGAATGGTAATGCTTTGTTTAGGGCGTTCGGACGGCCTGTTCTCATCCGCACGCATCGAATCAAACCATCCACTCCGCTCACCTCGCTCCGCACGGGCCTCTCGCTCCCGCCCGCTCGCCTCGCTCCCGCCCGCTCGCCTCGCTCCCACGCACCGCTCGCTTGCGCATATTCGCCTCGCGCCGCTGTAATGGATCGACGACGCCGAGGCGCAAGGCCACACCACCGTCTTCGTAGCCAAGCTCTTCGGACGTGCCGGCCTCATGTCCTTCCTCACCGCCGTCCCCGAGCCGCAGCGCCCTGATAGGCCTGCTCGACTCTATCGTGGCGGGTGCCTCCATCCGACTGCTGCGTCCGCCTTCACCGTGTCAGTTCAGCACGCCGCCCACGCCATGCTGCGCTGAAAAAAGCGTGTTCCAAACGTATGTTCCAAATATTTCAGAGGTATGTTACAAGTGTTTCATACAAATGTTGTAAAAGTAGATCGGGATGTTGCAATGGTTTGTACACGTATGTTATAAGCGTCTGTTCCCAATGTTTCATCTGTTTTTCCAAACGTATGTTGCAAGTGTGTTTATCTGAATGTTGCATATGTTTCAAACGTGTGTTGTAAGTGTTTTATCTAGATGTTGCGTATGTTTGCAATGCTTTTCAAGTGTTTTTCACGTGTTTTTGCAGATGTTTCAGACACATATTTCAAGTGTTTCATCTATCTTTTTTTATGTTGCAAGTATTGCATCCGGATATTTCAAAAGTGGATCAGGTGTTGCACATGGGATGCCGTGGGAAGCAAGAGGGGAGCGAGCGTGCCCCGCGCGGGTGCACGGCGCAGGTGACGTCCGAGCGGTGCGAGACCCCACGTGGGCGCACAAAACGTAGGCGCAGGCAGGCGATGTCCAAGCGGCGCGGGCCCTCACATGGACGCGAGAAACGGGGCGGAAAACGGACTGCAGCCGCGGTGTTCGTCCGAACGTCCGGACGCTAGCCGCGCCGACAGAAGAAGGATTCAGACGAAATCAGAGAGGAAGAAGTGGCTCCAGCCGGCAGGTTGGCAGGTTGCCAGGCGTGGAGAAGGGGAACATTGTTTTACTTTTTTTTTGAATCTAACATTGTTTTACTTAGTCGTTCATAGCATAGCGTTTACAAACACACTGTGGTTCTCCTATATCTCACTCCTTCCTAGGCTCTTCCTTACAAACGTTACAGACCGCCGGAAAGTGTGGTATTGCGGTAGCGCTTCCTGGGCTCGGACGGCCTGCTGAGCCTGCCAGGATGTGGCGTGACAAATTTCACCTTAAAATTAAATCTATCAAATGACTTTTGGTCTTCAAATTTTACTTTGACTCTATACTTTTAAAATAGTCATTTAAATCCTCAAACTTTTAGTTCATTAATGAAATTAAGCCCAAAAGATAGTATTTGAAGAATAAAGTGGTCACTTCGATAGTTCTAGGATAAAATAAAGACAAAAAGTAAAGTTTAAGCACTTAAAAGTTCAAGAATGAAATTGAGATCCGGATACTTGTTAAGGGACTAAAATGATTGTTCTACCTATCCTGTTGAATTAGAATCCAACTGATTCACCTGAGCAAGTTCTAAGGCAAACCAAATCGCTTCTAGTTGAATCAGAAGCTGAAGCTCGATCTACTAAACAAGCCATACCTAGACAAATACCTATCAGAAGCCGCACACCCGCACCCACTAAGGCCTTGTTTGAATGCATGTGTATCTACTTCAATCCACATGTGTTGGAGTAGAATGGAATATAATTTAGTTTAATTCCACTCCAATTCACCTCAACACATGTGGATTGAGATGAATACATGCGCATCTAAACAAGGCCTAAATGAATACCGACTCAGAACCAAGACTGTTCCATCAACCATCAGTAGCTACAACAAAATGCTACCTGTGTGAGAGATGATACATGAGATTCCATAATAGAAATTTCTTTCATAAGAATGCAGATTTGTATTGAGGAACAATTACCAAAAGTTCCTCAGACGGTCAGACCTCGGGCAATGAGTTTATACCAAGTTGTCCAGCTCCTTTTTCCTTTACAAAATATCACTCAACCTTTTGTAATTCTATTTATGTTTTTTCTATTGTTTAATAAAGCTTGTAGCAAATATCGTGCCGTCCTTAAAAAAAGAATCAGTCAACTTCAAAACCGTCGGATCACCCTCAAGCTTGTGCCCTCCTGTACGTTTTTTTAGACAATGGACAGAAATTCTGGCTTCATCCACTGTATGACCGTCTGTGTTTACAGTACAGAAAAGACTTAAAACTCAATCCTAAAAGTAAAAGGCCATCCATAGGAAGCGAAAAAAAAATGCATAGCCGCATTCTCCATCTTGCGGCAAGCCTCTCCAAAATAAGCTCCTTCTGTATCTCGGACCGTTGCAAGTGTGTCTAGAACCGGAGCCAATGTGTTCCCCTGAATAAAACCTGCAAAGGAGTTTTTGGTCAACTTCTATCGAAAACAACTTCGTTTCTTGTTAGCCAGATAGACCAACAAATCGCTGCTGCACGTGTCAGTAAAAGAGACCTGAAAGTTTTATCTTTCCCAGGATACCAATTATCAAATAAGTTGTGGACATTTAAGGGAGGTTTAATTCCTAGCACCATATGAACGGCCCTCCACAAAAATCTAGCATAAGTGCATTCAAAGAAGATATGTCGGATGGTTTCTTGACTGCTACAGAAGCAGCAAGTCGTATTTCCATTCCAGTTCCTCTTTGACAAGTTATCTTTTGTGAGAATGATCCCCCTTAAAAAGAACAAAAGAAATATTTTTATCTTCAAAGGAATCTTTAGTCGCCAAACTAATTGTGAAACTTAGATCCCGTTACTGACTAAAAATTTATACATAGAGCTTACTGAGAAAATACCATTCTTGTGAAGGCGCCAAACAAACACATCCTGGCCTTGTTGCAGATTAATATTAGCTACTCTAGTGACTAAACTGTTCCACTCTGTCAGCTTGTTACCCACTAATGCTCTCCTAAAAGAAACATTAAGAGGTGCTGTACTTAGAACCTCTGCAACCTTTGCTTGTTTCCTACGTGCAATATTATACAGTGTTGGGTATTAACTTTTTAATGGATGATTACCCAACCAGGTATCTTCCCAGAACCTAATTTGATTACCATCCTTCAATCTGAAAAAAAACCCAAACTCAAGAAAGACTCCTTAACCCCCACGAGACTACGGATCCATTGAAGCAGTGTATGGCTAGAGTCCTGTCAACATAAAAAACTTAATCAGATCATAGTCTTCAGTGAATGAACCTCTTTAATCTACTTGTTATGACGGGCACCCATTATACAAGGTGTAGGCCCATGTTATGGAAAGTGGAGCCAGCCCAGGGGCCACGCGGTACTGTAGCACGTGAAGATTAGATTGGTTTGGTTTGTTAGGAAAGAGATATGTTATATTGATTCGGTTAGGATATTTCCTTAGGGGTCAAGTCAGTCATCTCTATAAAAAGAGAACCCTGTATCAGTTATAGTCAAGCAGAAACAAGAATTATTTCCGGCTTCCTGAAGGGAGCCGGGATTTCCTAACCCTAGCCGCCTCCTGCTGTGTCTCATGTGAACAGTGCCACTGCTACTGTAGCACCGCGAGAATTCCAGGGCTGCAGCAGCTGCCGCCGCGCTCTCGCCGCCACGGCCCCACGCTAGCGTCGAGAGTACAGACCATGTCCTCCTCTCTCCCACCCCTATAACCTACGCAGTAACAACGGCAGGCCATCAAGTCCTATCAGTCTGGTATCAGAGATGTCAGGTCCTCCATCCACATCCACGCAGCCACCGTCCACCTCCGCCTCCCTGTCCCTGCCATCAGCGCCAGCGCCGTCGGCCGCATCGGGGTTGTCGTCCGCATCCTCGAGAGCGCCCCTGACGTTGGAATCTTTGGCCGCCGACGTGGCTGCGATTGCCCGTGGCATGGCGGCCATGCAGGCGACCCTGGCCGCCCTCATCCCACCACCTCCCCCTCCACAACAGCCGGCACCACCACCACCTCCACAGTCGTCGCAGTCGCAGGCGATCTTTCCCTACGGCATGCCCCAGACCAGCGGGACGGGGGTGCCCCTCCACTTGCTGCGGTGGCCGGCCTCGCCGTCTCCCATCCCGTCGTGGGCGATGGGCTCGACGACTCCGCCCATCTACACGATGGCCACGACCCCTACACCGTCGGCAGCCGTGGTCGCGGCGTCCTCCGGGGCGCACCAGCCGCCCCCGACCAGTGGCATCTTCTATGGAGGGACGGACGGTACCCTCGTCTACGGTGGAGGCGGGTACTCCGGCGGCGCCGTATCCGCGGAGGACTCGTCTGCCGCTGCTCCCAACGGCGCCCATGCCCCTCCCAAATTTTACAAGCTGGAGTTCAAGACGTTCGACGGCGCCGTTGATCCGCTCAATTGGCCCAACCACTGCGAGCAGTTTTTTCGCGGCCAGCGAACATTGGCTTTGGATCGCACATGGCTAGCTTCGTACCACCTTCGCAGCGCTGCTCAAACTTGGTACTATGCGCTGGAACAAGATGAAGGCATGCCGACCTAGGAACGCTTCCGCGACCCGTGCCAGCTCCGTTTTGGCCCCCCAACGCACGGCACGCGGCTGGCCGAGCTCGCCTGGCTACCCATCCAGTCATCGGTCCAGGAGTATTCAGACCGCTATAATGCCATGCTCTGCCATCCTCGTGACCTCAACCCTCGCCAGAAGGTGGAACTGTTCGTGGGTGGCCTCCCCGAGCACATCAAGGTCGACGTCGAGATGCGGGATCCACCCGACCTTCAGACCGCCATGTATTTGGCCCGAGCATTCGAGCGTCGTGCGGCAGCCATGCCTCCAGCGCCTCTGCAGCAGGGTGCCCGACCTCCTCAGCGGCCTGGCCTTCCCCCGCGCGTGCCAGGCGTGGGTGCTCCTCCAACTGGAGCCCTTGTGCCCCCAGGGGGCAGACCAGTAGCGGTGAACGGGGCGCCCCCGGTGCGCCAGTTCCGCCGCCTCACGCCGGACGAGCAACTGGAGCGGCGTCGACAAGGGCTTTGCTTCAACTGTGATGAGCCCTACGTCCGCGGCCACGTGTGCCCACAACTCTTCTACCTCGAATCGGACGACTACATCGATGATGGGTTGGGGGATGCCGCGACGATGGATGACGTCGCCAACCCCGCGGCTCCGGACGCCCAGGAGCCTGCGGCCACTAATGCTTTTGTGGTCTCTCTACACGCACCTGCAGGGATGCGCACGAACAATACGATGCTACTCCCGGTGATGGTTAAAGGGGAGCGGCTGTTGGCGCTACTCAACACCGGCTCCACGCACAACTTCCTCCATGGCGCGATGATGTGCCGCCTACGGCTCACCCCGACGGGCGGTGAGCAACTCCGTGTCACCGTGGCCGACGGCGACCGGCTCCCTTGCGAGGGCATTGCTCGCCATGTGCCCATCCGCATCGGCTCGGAGTCCTTTTCCATCACGTGCGTCGGATTGGACTTGGGCTGTTTCGACTTCATCCTCGGCGTCGACTACCTACGGACCTTGGGTCCCATCTTGTGGGATTTCGAGGCCATGACGCTGTCCTTCTGGCGTGAGGGCAGACGTGTCCTTTGGCAGGGCGTGCGCAGCCTCGACGCGGTGGCTCCACAGCAGCACCTCGCTGCACTCTCCGCCGACGCCCAACAACCACTGATGGACTTGCTGCTGCTGCTGCAGAGCACAGTCTTCGATGAGCCCACAGGGCTCCCACCGCATGGCACAGTCCCTCGTCAACGAGTTGCCTCCTAGCTCGAGGAGGAGCTATTTGCGCAGGCGGGGGGAGATGTTATGACGGGCACCCATTATACAAGGCGTAGGCCCATGTTATGGCAAGTGGAGCCGGCCCAGGGGCCACGCGGTACTGTAGCGCATGAAGATTAGATTGGTTTGGTTTGTTAGGAAAGAGATATGTTAGATTGATTCGGTTAGGATATTTTCTTAGGGGTCAAGTCAGTCATCACCATAAAAAGAGAACCATGTATCAGTTATAGTCAAGCAGAAACAAGAATTGTTTCCGGCTTCCTGAAGGGAGCCGGGATTTCCTAACCCTAGCCGCCTCCTGTTGTGTCTCGTGTGAACGGTGCCGCCGCTACTGTAGCACATCGAGAATTCTAGGGCTGCAGCAGCAGCAGCTGCCGCCGCGCTCTCGCTGCCACGGCCCCTCGTCGGCATCGAGAGTACAGACCACGTCCTCCTCTCTCCCACCCCTATAACCTACGCCGTAACACCGGTAGGGCATCAAGTCCTATCACTACTCCTGATGTTGTGTCTCTGACCATTGTCTGCTTGATTCTCCTGCATGCTTTATGGAGAACAATATCTACAAGACTACAACCTGTGAATACATTACTACATTTTAGGTTAGAGGAGAAAATAAATATAGAAGTCTGCGCAAGGAAAGTTTCTCCTATGAACACCAAAAGGAAATACCTAGTGGAAGATCAGAACCAAATTTGTCAAACAGCTGCCAGCATCCAGCAAAGTATATCAATTCCACCATGCATGATAACTAGTAGCGCAGCCAATGATCCAAAAGCAACTGAACTTTCCGTCATTTTGTAAAGAGATGTCGATAATAACAGTAGCTTTAGGCATCTTTCAGCATCGGCAAAATCCCTTTCGGAGAGTCAAAATGTCCTCGTTTCACAGGATCCAAGAGAATTGTCATTTCCTATGTATGTAAAATTGTATGCATCTCTATCAGTTCAGGATGTGCTCACTATATATTGCTGTCACTATCTTTGACATCTACTCGTGCCTTGAGCAAGGCCATCAAAGTTTCCCATATCGTGAGAAATCTAGAATATATGCTGCTATCCAATTAGAGGATAAGATGTCCTGGAATAGCCAAAAAAAAAAGAGAAGAAGATACGGTTCTCTCTACAGGGTTATGTATGTATATAAACTAGACAGCGTGTCCGTGCGTTGCTACGAGATAACTAATAATTTATACTAAAAACACACGGATCGCACGATAAGATAACAATACTGTAAAAATTAAATACCAACGTTAAAGTGATATTTAATCCAAAAAGCAAAGTTTATGAATTTAATACAGTCACGGAGTGCGCGGCGTCGCAGGCTCACAAACTCTACTTTATAGACATTTCCGTGATGCGGCTAAGATAATGTTTTATATTGGCATGAAGAAATCTCCAATATCCATTTCTTTCATTGTAATCCATTTATCTGGACAATGTTTGAGGTGAGGGCACGGTTACATTTTTTAGTAGCTTTGCGATATTGTCCGAAACTATGAGATGATTGATGTCTTGCAATGATCCTTCCAGAGATTGGGTCGAATCCAATCTAGAGCCTTAAAATCCTGCATCTTTTTCTGGACGGGCTTCACTTCGGATGCGCCGGTAGCAATATCAACGATCTCCAATCGATGGACCAAGTCGTATGGATCCCCATATAATGGCTCAGACATGTAGATTTTGTTCTCCTTGTACTTAGATACACTTGTTCCACTGAAGCTTTTACTGAAATGTTTAGACACGAACAGTGTCTGATCACCGATGTCCCTCACTCTAGACCACTCCGGTGTACGGTCGTGGAGGTTGCACTTGTAGATCGCGCTGCTGTAGGTGAAGCTCTGTGTCTCGTGGAACGTGCTCACCATGGCACCCACAATGTGCAACTCACCGTTTGATTCTAGGTAGCTACGGTGGTAGAGCCCCGCAGGTGGCGACAGCGATGGCAGCAGCGTCGCGGTTGGAGTAGCGCCAGCGGCGTTGCTGCTGCAGACAGAGATTTCTCCAGTGCAATCGATCGCCAAGAATTTGTCTTGGCAGTGGACGATGGACCCTACGGAAAACTCCAGTTTGGTGTCGAGCAGCGTCCATGCGCTGTCGACTCCAACCCGGCAGAACGCGATCTCCGTGGAGCACCCAAGCATGGCCATGGCCACGCACTCACGGCCGGCGGCTTTTGGCGGCGCCGAGAGCACGATCTCACAGAAGAACACGTCCCTCATGTCTTCTAGCTTGATGGCTCTGCCTGCAGCATCCGCGTCCCCGTAGCCGTTGGTGGGATGGAGGACCCACTGGCCGTGGACCCTAGACACGCATTCCGATGAGGACGCCACCGCAACATGTTCGCCTGCTAGCGGGAGCTCAACGCGGGGGGCACGGGCACCGGCGAATGGATTCAGCAGCGTCACGGACGCCGCCTCGTCCATGAGCGCCAGCCACCCACACGAGGAGCCACACGCCACCTTGCCGTGCACATCAGGCAGCGTCTTGGACAAGACCTTCTTCTCCGGGACGCAGTAGAAGCCGACGTGGTCCGAGTCGGGGTCAAACGAGAGCAGCAGGAGCGGCCCGAAGGCCGCGAACGGGACGGCGGCGCGCCATGGGGAGCAAGCGAATCGGAAGGACGCTGCATTGTGGCCTAACGCGAGACGCTGCCCGATGGACTTGAGGAGATCCTCTGGCAGGCCGGATCTCTAGTCAGGGAGAGGTAGGGACCTTCTCTTGGGATTGGGAGGCTGAGCCATGGAAGACAGATGACATCAACTATGATTCACGTAAGAAATGGTGTCTGGTTTCTACTATCACGATGGACCATGGATTGAGGAACGGGGATATGGGGAAAGGATTCAAAATGAATAGACCCAAGGGCAATTTCAGCAAGAAACAGCAAGCGAGGGCGATGGAACATGTGAGCGTGAAACCAAATGAAAGGAGGAAAAAGCCGTCCCTTTTGTAAATGCAAAGAGGGGAAGTAATTAAATGTAGGCAGATTTGGCAAGGTTCTCAGAAATACAAATCGATTCTTTTTGTCTTAATTCTCTTTCCTTCTATGTTAATTCTCTTTTATTTTGCTCGTTGCCATGTATGTTATGCATGCAAACATGCAATGTGTATATGGACATTATAATAATTTTCTACTTTCTATTTTACCGTGATTCCTCTATCACATGGCAGACAATATTCAATCAAGCAGCATGCTGGAGATGTCGTGGGATCGCAGGCGTGGGTAGACAGACGAACCAAAATAAATGTCGCACCAAAAAATATTCACACTTTGTTCTGACTGGAGATGTCGTGGCCTGATGCGAGATGCTGCCCAATGGACTCGAGGAGATCCTCTGACAGGCCGGATCTCCAGTCAGGGAGAGGTAGGGACCTTCTCTTGGGATTGCGAGGCTGAGCCATGTAAGACAGATGACATCAAAATTGTGTCTGATGTCTACTGTCGCGATGGACCATGGATTGAGGAACGGGGATATGGAGAAAGGATTCAAAATGAACAAACCCAAGGGCAATTTCAGCAAGAAACAACAAGTAAGGGCGATGGAACACGTAAGCGTGAAATCAAATGAAAGGAGGAAAAATCTGCCCCTTTTGCAAATGCAAAGAGGGGAAGTAATTAAATGTAGACAGATTTAGCAAGGTTCTCAGAAATGCAAAGATGTTCCTTTTGTGTTAATTCTCTCTCCTTCTATGTTAATTCTCTTTCCTTTTGCTCGTTGCCATGTATGCTAGTGCATGCAAATATGCAATGTGTATATGGATAGCACAATAATTTTCTACTTCCTATTTTGCCGTGATTCCTCTATCACATGGCAGGCAATATTCAATCCAGCAGCATGTGGGAGATGTCGTGGGATCGCACATGGCAGGCAATATTCAATCCAGCAGCATGCGGGAGATGTCGTGGGATCGCAGGCGTGGGCAGACGAACGAACCTAAACAAATGTCGCACAAAAAAATATTCACACTTTATTTTTTTTAGTTGTAGGAGATAGATGTTTGATGGAAGGAACACAACAGACCAGTCACACAAGCTACGAAGCTAGCTAGGTGACAAGTAGAGGAAAAGCCTTACATGTCAATAAGGGCATGCCTCTGATAGCCAAGGATGACTTGCCTATGTCCTTTGTTCCAAAGGATCAGAATGTGAACCTTTGAGTTGGTTCATGGGCAGTGTCCTTGGCTAGCCTGAGTGGCCCATATTGCTCATGCTAGGCTTAATCGAGCCTCTTTGACATGCTGCACACAATTAGACACGTGCTTGGTGGCCTACATACAACTAGACACGATCATCTCATATCCAGCTATGTTTCAGTGTCCAACTTTCCATGCTCCATTACTAATATGGCTTACATTTTCTTCTTGCAAGGCCAATATAGCTTGACAGTTTCTTTTGAAACAATCAGCACGCACAATGCTCTTGACCTGATTTTTTGATATATGCACACGCCGCACAATACGGATTGACAATATGACCAGCATTTTGAAAGAGCACCCAGGAAACCTCTCTGGGTTGTCAGCTTTGCTATTTCAGTCACATGAACTTTCTCGTCTTTCAGCCCGTTGGTCTGTTAAGACCGTTAACTTTTGCAAGAATAGAGATCATCACTAAACTGTACTAGTTGGTTTACCTGCAGCATGTCTTGGTTCATCTTGGAGATGATGATGTTCTCACTTGTCAGTAACCAAACCTGATAGAATTAAAAAAACAGCATCCGGTTTTAACTTTTGACATGTACACTAGTAATAATAATATAACGAAAAAACACAAGGGCCTAGAGTAGAGTCAACTAACATTTGGGTGTTTCACCGATTTCCAGAAAGAAGCTTCAGGCGGAGAATTTCACTGCTCGTCATGTCTACTGATTGTTGTTATGTCGCTCGCTCCTTTGGTCACCTCCAAACCCCAAGTTACCCTCAAGTGGCCGTCAGGCGCCAGCCGCAGCCGTGAAATGACTCCACGACCCAGCACCCTAGGAGTTGACAACGGGAGGAGGTGGGAAAAGGCTCCGGGCGGTCGCCGCCGACGGAAAGAACGCCGGCGGCGGGGACGGGCCGGATGCAGAAAACGGATAGCTATCACGCGCTGGCCGGAGAGCAAACCGGCGCCACGGGCCGGTACGAGTTCTCTTACCGTTTTGGTATGGAAGGAATCCGGAGTAGCCCCGGATGTCCGTTCCGCTCCGACGACCGGCCCATGAGGGAACGAAACCAAACGCTGGTGGGCCGGGAGAAGGCCCTGGCCCCGTTCGCGTGCTCTTAAACCCGGCTTGATCCGTTTCTTTTTTATCTGGAACAGTGTTTTTCTCTCACAAATTCCTCCAGCATTCCTCCAAACCATTCAAATTCCTCCAAAATTCCTCCAAGCGAACAGGCCCCCTGTTTCCTCGCTCAAAAAATGAAGGGGCTTAGACGAATATATTTATTTTAGTTCCTAAAAAAACGAATATATTTATTTTAACAGTTTTATTGCAAAAGTAATTCGCCGACTCAAAACTCAGTAAAGTCTAGGCTCCTGTCGCCATCTTATTTTGCCGAGACAAATAAGCGCCTATTTTAGAGAGTTTATCCTAGCTCTACTTCTTTCTACAGTACATAAAGAGCCAAAGTCGATGGAACCAATTATTCAGTTCAGTGTTGTTTGGGAGGGTTTCTCCTCCTAAAACGGCCATGACTTTTAGGGAAATGTACACTATAGCATAGAGTCATTTTTCTCTTTCTTATTACTAAACTTAACTAAAAGTTGGTGAAAACTAGAAAGATTGGCTTCACCGGTTTTGACCACCAACTCAAAATCAGACACCCCCACCTCTACCCTTGACTCAATGTTGCACTATACAATATTCTCTAGAAGGAGAAACCGTTTAAGCCCGGCCTCCCAAACGGAGTTGAGCATATATATAGGCTTAAGTCGCCAAAATTCTTTTCACACACGAGAGCTAGCGAAAAAGAGATGAGCTAGCTGTATGTTGGCACCAAATATTTGAGCATTGAATGTGCACCCTTAGTGTCGCGCCTTGTCAAGCCTTCCGTGGAAATAGATGCTTCGGTTTCAGAAATTAGATGGTGTTGTATTCTCGGGTCATACCCGAGAAGTCGAGAAGTGTAACCATGTGGTGCAGAACGACTATGGCCCCGTTCGCTGGTCTGAAACTTGGCTGAAACTGGCTGGTTGTTGTGAAAGAGAAACACTGTAGCGGCTGTTTGATGAACAGCGTTTTTTGAGGAGTAGCAGCCAACTGGTCTGGAAGAACTAGACCAGCGAACGCGCCCTATGTCTACAATCGAACTAGCAAATGTTATCTACTGTGTAAACTTGATGATGAATGGCTAGTAAAGACTGGTTGACACATCCATCAGGGCATAGATATTATCAGGTTGTCCTAGGTTAGTTAACACCCTAAGACGCCACATGTAGTCATCAGATTAGAGATGAGCGATAACATTGTGGAAGAGAGGTTAGGAGAAAAGAAGGAAAATGCAAGATTAGATGGATTTGGTTCGGTTGGGTGCATCTCCTTCGACTTTCGCAACCTCTTTATATTTATAATAAGTTAGGCAAATCTAATCTCCTGTCCAAATCGTATTTCAAAACGACCATAAATCTGCAACCCCGCACTCTATCCGAAAAAACAAGTCGACCCAAACTATGAAATCAAATGATCTGGCATGCCAAAAGTAAGTCTGATTTTCCATGTGTGATATGTATATCATCATACTCTCACACCCGAACTTCAAAATAGACAAGATCCATGCATTTGTTTGGATTGTCTCGACAAGGGCTTTGTCAATGTCGTGGTGAACTTTAATATGTGAGTTGACCTCATTTGGTTGCTATTTCTAGTAGCCTTCCTTTATATTTTAGTAAAAAATACTGCTACATTAGGATAAATGTGACCTACAGAACACTTAAGAGCATGTTTGTAACGCAGAAATTCCATAAGAAAAAAATCCCATGTTCTAAATAAAGTCTAATTATGTTAGCTTTTGAGACGTATTATGAAAACAAAACTGAAAAAGTATAATTAGCTTTATCTTGGGATGTATATAGAAACAAAACTAGGAAAAGCAGCCTTTTTTTGTGACGTATGGAAACAATTTTTTTTAAATGGCAAAATCTTGGGACCTATATGGAAACAAAACTAGAAAGAGCAGCCTTTTGGGATGTACACAGAAACTAAAAATTTTAAAAATGCAAAAGGAAAAAACATAACAAAAATGAAAAACTTATAATTAGCTTTATCTCGAGACATATACAGAAACAAACTAAAAAAATAGCCTTTTGGGACGTACGGAAACAAATTTTTGTTAAAAAACACAAATTCTTGGGATATATATGGAAACAAAACTAGAAACAGAAGCCTTTTGGAACGTACGGAAACAAAAATTTTGAAAGCGGAAAAAATGTACAGAAACAAAAAAAAATTAAAAGGGAAAAACCAAAACATAAACGCTAGAAGGAGGGCTTGAACCTCGACCTTGGCTCCGTTCGCTTGGAGGAATTTGGATGGTTTTGGATGAATCTGGAGAAATTTATGAGAGAAAAACACTGTTCCGGATGAAAAAAAAAACAGATCAAGCCGGGTTTAAGAGCACGCGAACGGGGCCTTATGGTTAACAGCCATACGCTCTAACCAACAGAGCTATTCTAGCATTTGGATTTGAGTTCATATGTACATTTTATTGTTCGATATTCAACAGGATTGGTTCTTAGATGGGATTCACAAATGATTTGACACCATCTGTTTTCAAAGATGGGATCCACAGGGATAAAAAGATAACCTTTCTCTCAACTAGTTGCCTTTGTTTGTCATTTTTTTGTTTTTCTATTCTATGGCCCTGGTTCCATTCTTTGGACCTGGATCTTCGTAGGAGCACACCCACAAATACTGCTACATTAGGATAAATGTGACCTACAGAATACTTAAGAGCATGTGTTGTAACGCAGAAATTCCATAAGAAAAAAAAATCCCGTGTTCTAAATAAAGTCTAATTATGTTTGGTTTTGGGACGTACTATGAAAACAAAACTGAAAAAGTATAATTAGCTTTTATCTTGGGATGTATATAGAAACAAAACTAGGAAAAGCAGCCTTTTTTGTGACGTATGGAAACAATTTTTTTTAAATGGCAAAATCTTGGGACCTATATGGAAACAAAACTAGAAAGAGGAGCCTTTTGGGATGTACACAGAAACTAAAAATTTTAAAAATGCAAAAGGGCAAAACATAACAAAACTAAAAAAACATATAATTAGCTTTATCTCAAGACATATATGGAAACAAACTAGAAAAAACAGCCTTTTGGGACGTCCGGAAACAATTTTTTTTTTAAAAACACAAATTCTTGGGATATATATGGAAATTAGAAACAGAAGCCTTTTGGGACGTACGGAAACAAAAAATTTGAAAACGAAAAAAAAGTACAGAAACAAAAAAATTTAAAAAGGGAAAAACCTAAACATAAACGCTAGAAGGAGGCTTGAACCTCCGACCTTATGGTTAACGTCCATACTCCATACGCTCTAACCAACTGAGCTATTCCAACAACTGGCTTTGAGTTCATATGTACGTTTTATTGTTCGATATTCAACAGGACTGGTTCTTAGATGGGATTCACAAATGATTTGACACCATCTGTTTTCAAAGATGGGATCCACAGGGATAAAAAGATCAACCTTTCTCTCAACTAGTTGCCTTCGTTTGTCATTTTTTTGTTTTTCTATTCTATGGCCCTGGTTCCATTCTTCGAACCTGGATCTTCATAGGAGCACACCCACAGTGTATGGATCCTGGCTCTATAGAAGTATTTGGGTCTGTTTGATTGCTCGCATATATCTAGCCTGTTCTGCATTCATGGACCTGGCTCACCCCATCTTGGTTGAGCGCATGTATGCTCTTTTGTTTGGTTCCTTGCATGCAGCGTGCCTGAAATATTAATTATTTATGATATTATGTCATAATAAAATTAAATTTACTTTATCCAATCTTAATTTGTTTTAAAATCACTTAATATTCACTAATTATGTTTTAATGACCATTAGTTATGGTAATCCTGCAAGGCGCGAGTCTGGCTCGCTGGATAAGGCCGGGCATTTCCCTTGGGCCTGGCTCGGAGCACTCTTTTGCATGCGCTCGGCCGGTTCCGGCGACACGCCTACACAACCAAACGAGCTGGACCTGCACGCAACGCCGGAGGATATACAGGCTAACCAAACAGGCGATTAATGCATAGGACCAGCTAAGGAACGGTCATTGGAGATTTGGAGAGGCCATATCGCGATATTAAATGATAGATATAACGCTGTCCCCTCCAGTACCACCAGTCGCCAGTCGGTAGTCGAGTCAGTCAGCAGTGTGAAGAAACAACCATCTCCGAAGCAAGAAGCTCTCACAGGGAAAAGGAGAGGAGGAAGAAAGGGAAAAAGAGAGATGAGCTACCAGAGAGTCCCTCCCGAGGAACCCTACCCTCCTCCAGGCACGCAATTTCTTCACCCCCATCTTCTCCTCATCTCCTTTCTAGGACTATTATCCGTAACTTATTGGTATCTGATTCACTAGACTGGTCTGATCCCCTCTGCTATTATAAGTCATCACAAGAACCAAATCCAGCAAGTATGGTAGTCAACTGTTCTTGTCTGTCACGGTTCATGCTCAATCCTGCAAACCTGCTGGGAAGGATCAGCCCTGTTATTGCTTATCCTGTTTCTATGGCTGCTCTGCAGTCGCTTTCTCAAGACGTTACTGTTCTTGCGAGCTACCTACTCCATGCGCGAAATCTTGTCTGAAGTGATTCTTCATGTCGTGATGCCATAGTTTATCTCACTGCAATTTCAGGGTATCCTCGTCAGGCGTACCCTTACCCACCACCACCAGATGTGTACCCTCCTCCCCCTCGGGGCCATGGACATCCACCACCTCCGCCGCCGCCGCAGGGGCCTTACCCCCCACCTCAGCACCCTCCACCGGGGTACCAGGGTTACTTCAACGACCAGCAGCGCCCTTACTACCCGCCGCCGCCACCGCATGGAGAGTATCAGCAGCAGCAGCACCACCACCACAACCATGGAAACGAGGGTAGCTCAAGCTCCTCCGGGTTCCTCAAAGGATGGTAATGAAAAATATACTGCAACTGCTTCATGTTAATTTTGCCGTCAAGCATGCATTTCATTTTCTGTGTGCTAGTGTGCTGCATGCTTATTGTTTGAGAGTAGAGATTTAGAGGTCGCTGTGGATCCTGGCTTATGTTGCGGTTTGCTCGAGTTGGATGAGAATGAGATCTTGAGCTAGGGTAATTAATATATACAAAGCTCATCAGGATCTTATTGCTTAGTCTGGACTTAAGTAATGATTAGCAGTTTCTAGTGTAACTCGGAGGAGAGCAAGATCCTTGTAACATTATTTATGTTTTGTTTGGTCCCTGAACCATTGTTGGCATGCCTATTAAAGTATTAAGTGCTAATTTAGACACTGCTGTAAGACATGCTGCAATTTTTACTTTTGCTGTAAAGAAAAAGTCTTCTTCTTTTTCAGATAGTGGCATCAACAGCTGTTGCACGTATCTAAATGTAGTCTTTTTTTGCATGATGCAGTAAGATTCAGTGAGTCTTGGTAACCTTTAAATAAAAGCAGCAAGAAATGAGCAGTCACATATATAATATATTCAGTCTTAGTGATCTTTAACTATGAGCTGTAAGAAATAAGCACTCACATACATTCAGTCTTTAGTGACCTTTATTAATTATGGCCGGGAAGAAATAAGCAGTCACATACTCACATATGTTCTGTAGTCTTAGGGGTCCATTCAGTTATCGTAAGGCATTTTTGCTTATGTATGAATGTACATCCCTTGACAGAGTAAATTCTGGTAATGCAAATCTGGCCAGTCAGACTAGTGATGAGTTATACAGCTGTAGCACCATCATAACCAGGGTTACAAGCTAGGCACATGAACATTAACAAATCAAACATGTGATTAAGTTTTTTAAGATTCTCTCTGTTTGCTTAATCTCATGTAAATATATGTGTCTCATTTTGGTCTGTGGTCTGCAGTTTGGCTGCTCTCTGCTGTTGCTGCCTGCTAGAGGAATGCTGCGGCTGCTTCTGAGATGTTAGATACTATCCGCTAATCGGATCCTATGCTATTGCTGCTAGCGTTCTGGAGCATCCGAGTATTAAGATGTAGTAACTGTGCTTGTAAATAATCTGGAGCAGCAGTGTGTTCTTGAGCTTCCGGTCCAGCATTCTATTTTCAAACAGGCCATAATTTGTAGTATGTGCTATGCCTTATTATCTGAAAATAAAGGATGCTATTCATGGGGTTGTAAATAAGGTATTTGCATAGCTTGATCAGAGAATGCCTGCCATACCCCTAGTCAGTGGTAAGTGTAAGTTTGCAATCTATTTTGGATACCAAATTATAAGGAAACCCTGAAACAAAAGGGTTTTCGTGGTGTAGTTGGTTATCACGTCAGTCTAACACACTGAAGGTCTCCGGTTCGAGTCCGGGCGAAAACAATTCATTTTGCTCCTACTTTTTTTACCGCTTTCTTCTGTGCTTTGCGCATGCACGAGGATTTTCTTTCTTTTTTTTTTTTTGGCCTCGAGGCATTACACCTCGCCGCCGTGCCTCCTTGTGATGGCAACAAAACAACGATAGGCTAAACAAGGAAAACATGCACGTCACTGTTGATGTGTCTGGTATTTGGTTCAAGACGTCGGATGGGATTAGAGCGCTGCCGAAATGGGCCTAGCAAACGGATATCAATTACAATCTTTGGGCAACTTGAAGGTACTAGGGAAAGTAAAGAGCATCACCATGAGGTCTTTAAATAACTCTGTAGTTTCGTTTTTTGTTAAAAAGAAGAAAAAAATAATCCTCTAACATTTTGTATGTGAACTCCTCAAAGATAAAAATCATCCTCTCAACTCATAAATATATGCGTGTGTTACATGCTTGCGATCCATTTTGACGCCTCCTTCACCGCGATTTTTCTCCTCTCTCACCAAGCTAGTTTTTCGTCCTCTCATCCGATTTTTTGAGTTTTAGAAAAGTAAATTATTGAAAACTATTGGAGAAAGAAAAACTTTCCATTTATTTTGCTCACAAATAGCTAGCAAGGTTGCCTACGCGTAGCGTGGTATATAACCTTTTTTGTTATTTTTTTACTTGAGAATATTTTTTGAAAATAGTTTTTTTATTACTTTTATTATAATTTTCTATCTCCATTTGCCTTCCTGCATCCATCGGTATGAACTCCTTGTAAATATCGTTGATCAAGTCCTACAATATTGTCGTCCACCTCTTCCCTTTTTTTCCACTTCTACTTTGTGGTCGTGCAAATTTTTTTGCCAAGGCCAAATCAAGGAGTCCTTTAGTTTTCTCTTGGTGAGTTGCATTTCTCAATAAAACTACTATCCAAGTCTCCCACTATTTAGTTCCTTGGTCCTCCTATATATTTAATTTTTCGTTCGTATTTTTTCTTCTCTTGTGAATCCATAATTGCTCTTTTTTTAATCCTAAGCCATCATCGGATTTATCACAATCCTACACTTATCTTTTGGAGACACTTCTACCTCAAGCAGCCACGGGTCAGTCCCATCATCATACCAACATCCATCAACACATCTCAAAGTGCATTTAGCTCTTTAGTAGGCTTTAGTGAATTGTATAACATCACGATTAAAGATCTAACTAATTTGTTCTGTGTTGAGTAGGACATTAATTGTATTATATGTATTTGATAAAGGCGTTATTAAAAAAATCATTATTATTCAAAGATCAAATAACTAGCAAACAAGTATGATGTTCCATGTGCCATTGATGTTATGAAGAATGGCAAGCCAATGTATGAAAAAAGAAAAGAGATATGGACTTATGCATATTCATGGTCTCATTTGTGTCGGCATGCATCTAAATATCATGGAGTGTTAAGATGTAGTAATTGTGCTTATAAGTGGGTGTTTGACTGGGCTCCTCCTGGGGGCTCCTCCAAAGGAGCTAGAGCTGTTTTGGATGAGCCACAATTTGTAGCTCCTCTAAAAATGGCTCTGGCTCCTCTGCTTTCCTTGAAAACGGCTTCTCCCGCAAATTGTTTGGTTGGAGCTCCTTTGGAGGAGGAGCCGAGCCAAGCTGTGGAAGAGCCCTACCAAACAGGCCCTAAATCGATGTGATTTTTTTTCCAAGAAACAGTGGCAAGAACATGCCGGGTATGTATTAATAGAGAACAAGTTTTACAGAAAATAATTAAAAAAACAAAAACAAAACCCTCATGAAGGAGACAACCGCAAGACCACCATCACACACGAAAACACAACACCAAATGAACCTCTGATTTGGTCATCTATTGTAGTAGTGCTCATGAATTTTCACACCATTCTATTTTCAAACGAAGCAT
This sequence comes from Miscanthus lutarioriparius, assembly GCA_904845875.1. NCBI lineage: Eukaryota > Viridiplantae > Streptophyta > Magnoliopsida > Poales > Poaceae > Miscanthus > Miscanthus lutarioriparius. The sequence continues at coordinate 93,253,767 of CAJGYO010000007.1, forward strand.
AATTTGTAGTAAGTGCTATGCTTTTTCCGAAAATAAAGAATATCATGGGATTGAAAATAAATTATTTGCATAGCTTGACTAGAGAACGCGTGCCATGCCTTTAACCACTGTGGTGAGTTTACAATTTCCTAGAGAAACTAATTGACGGAGTCCATAAACAGCAATGTTTTCGTGGTGTAGTTGGTTATCACGTCAGTCTAACACAACTCAAATATATATATTAAGAAAGCAGCCAAATTACAAAACAACCCTCAAGAGAAGGTTGGACCACATCAATACCCCCGGTGGGGCATCAGACACCTAATTTTTTACAATCTGGTCCTTTTTTGAATAAAATTTACGTTTAGCCCCTAAGAGACTTAAACTCATCTTTGGTCCCTGGGGTTAACGTCAGGACTCATGGCGCCAAGGTAACACGTCTTGGCGCCACAGATCTTGGCGCCGAGGTGACTGGCCGAGCACAGTAGGACATCCTAGGTGGCGTTGACGTGACCGGTAGCTCGGCGCCAGAATACATAGCGCCGAGCTCGGTACCACAGATCTTGACGCCGACCTGGCACGCGCCTGTGTGCGGTGCGGAGCGGCGTGTAGGCGTGTCCGCGGATGGGACTTGACGTTGGGGCTGTGGCGAGCCCAGCGGACTCAAACAGTGCGAACGACAGCATTCACACTCACACCAGTGCGAACGACAACAAACAGTGCCAATTTCGGAGGACAGTAGCGCGCGCTCGGGGCCGGATGCCTGGGATAGGCTATCCCATCGCGCAGGCCTACCTCACTCGTCTCAGCTTGCGTATGTACGCAGTGACTTCCAACAAACTAAAAAAGTCGTAACTTCTAAACTAAATATCCAAATTAAATTTTGATTGTACCATTGACAATAAATCCTTTAAAACAAGATTTCACATGGTGAATAGGTTGCATATGATCTTTTTTTTCCAAAAGACGTGCGTTAAAAAAATAACCGAACTCATCGTAAAAAAAAATAATCGGTAGTATGGACTCTAGACCGAACTAGTGACCGAAAAAATTGATATCGTTGACTTCGGTCTCAATCTCGGTTAGTTGGTTTGGTCTTCGGTCAATTATGCCTAAGCCTATTCGCCAGCATTTTTCTAGATGACAGTCATTTAAGATGTCAAAAGTCAAAAGCGTCGTCTCTTCGGAAGAGAGGGAGCATGTTTTCCTATATAGTTCGCAATATGTATAATACCATTGTACCTTCTACCAAAAGAGTCATTTTTTTCTTCTTAAAAAGTCAACTAGTACATCACATCGGTAGGCAGGCCTATACAAGTACTCGTAGTACTTAGTAGTATAGGACTATCTCTATACTATTATTATTACCTCCGTTTTGTTTACTTGTCACCAAATTTTTCTATGTATAAATTTGACCATACGCTTTTTTTCCGCAAAAGATTTTTAGATACACCAAGTTTTCATATATATAATTCTTTATTGAACATACTTTATTAGTGTTATATACATTGAAGTATCTAAGATTTTTTAGAAGAAAGAACATATGGTCAAATTTACTACTGAGAAAAGTTGTTTGACAAGTAAACACAAACGGAGGGAAGTACTAAAAAATATAAAAATGGAATAGAAGGTATAGCCTATCCCAGACATCCGTAGCCTCGCGCGATGGGACAGCCTATCCAGGCATCCGCCCCGAGCTAGCCGTCGATCAGCTGGGCTCGCCACAGCCCCCAACGTCGAGTCCCATCCCGCGGACACGATAGATACACACCGCTCGCGCACCGCACACAAAGGCGGGCGTGCTAGGTCGGCGTCGCCAGCCGCTTATCTAGATCTTGGCGCCGAGCTCGGCGCCATATATTCTGACGTCGAGGTACCGGTCACGTCAACGCCACCTAGGATGTCCTACTATGCTCGGTCAAGCACCTCGACGCCAAGATCTGTGGCGCCGAGACGTGTTACCTCGGCGCCATGAGTCCTGACGCTGACCCAAGGGTCCAAAGATGAGGGCCAAACTTAAATTTTGTTAAAAAAAAGGCCAGATCGTAAAAAAATTAGGCATCGGACACGTACACCTCCACGCGTCACACGAGGACTGAAGTCGGAAGAAGGCACGTGTACTGGAGCCGAAGAATCGCTGTTGTCGACGCCGAAGAAGAGCAGAACGCCGGCGAGGGGCACCAGAGGCGTCACGGACGCATGGTCCCAGATGGACTGACCGCGCTGAGCGTCGGTAAAGCAGGGGCAGGGGAGACCTTGATGTCGAACTTCTCCAACGGACCTCAGATGAATCTTGGACCGCCGATGGAGTATACAGAGTAGGCTCCCCTCGGAACCCACGGTGGAGGCAAAACCGCCGGACCAGCGAAGAAAACGGCTACCATGGCTTGATGCAGTGGAAGAAACTTGGCACCGGGCTGCAAAACCAAAGAAGCCAGCTCCGTTCCCCATCTCCAAACGAGAGATGAGAAACAGATCCTCCAACTGTAGAGGCTGAATCGATATCCAATCCCTCAAATCGGCCGTCGGAGGGGCCAAAACAGAGGAAGGAGAACCAGATCGACCCCAACAGCAGGAGGAGGAAACATCCACAGGCTGTGAGAGAGATTATTGTACTAACCTCGCCGCCGCTGACGAGAACGACGAGGTGAAGACGGCGGAGGTCGAAGACCCGCCGGACACCCATCCGTGCTCTCTCACTTGGAGACTACTCGAAGCTGCTAGATCGATAATACGTAGACGACCGGGCCGGCCCGCCTTCCCTCGGCACCGGGGCAAGCGCCGGCGGGAGAAGGGAAGGGGGCCGGAGGAGCTCTTCTGCTTTGTGCCTTTATTTTGGTTGGAGATGGACAAAGCAAGTCATCTTCCAGCTCGGTTACACATTTGCATTCTCCGATCCACGTCGTGTTTGTGGTCCTCTACTCTATGACGTGACAATGGAAGAGCAATAATACGCTAGGCAAGGAAAACGGTGTCTGGTATTTGGTTCAAAGGCACGTCCCTGCTGCTGCCGCTGCCATGTGGAACGTGATAGAGGGATGCGGTGGGGGGCAGAGCTCCGTCTCCGGCCATCTTCTATCCCCATCAGCTAGCAGGCTTTGTGATGGTCGACGGAGCGCCTGAGCAAAGCAACCAACGATGATGGATCAACTGAAATCATGGAGAGGAAATCAAGATGAATGCATGTACTCCTACAGTCCAATCTACTTGCAATCCCGTCGGTTCACGTCCACTGTCCAGTCCACACTCGGCGTCCTGCTGTCTCCAAGTGCACTGAACATGCATCGTCGGCCGGCGAATCGCATGGGGATCGGAAGATATATTACGGATGCATGCATGGTTGACCTGATTTGGTGTGAGTTTTATTTGCAGGATGACAGGATCGGATCAGACAATGACCCATACACTTGACACAAGGACAATAAGTAGCCGTCTGTGGCCGGCCGGTTTCGTCACCCGTACATAATGACGAACAGACATTGATCGCGTCATGCATCCAAGTTAGGGGCGCACAGGAGGGAGTTTGGACCTAGGGTCCACCCAATTTTATTCCGGATCGCTCACTCACCGTCAGTCCACCGCACCACCGTTGCTCGATCTACTTCCATGGTATGTTGTGCTATTTTTTTTTTTTGCTTTATTTTGCACTTTTAGTGCATCACTACAATGGAGATAGTTCCTAGTAAAACAAAAAACATTTTGTATTTGCTTAATTTGATTGGGCGAAATTTCTGAAATTTTGTGTTTATTGTGGGTCCTATAAATTTAAATTTTATTTGTAAGTATTGTGAACCGGCGTAGTGGGAGAGTTAAAAGCTACCGCCTTTCGTCAAAAATTCTTTTCATATTTGATTTTATACAGTCTTTAATACACACATCTTTGACCACTAATATCTTCTAAAATACTCGTATTTTCTTGTAATCCTCTTTTTTTTTATAGATTTTGCATGTATTTTTCAATACAAATCTACACGATATCTGAATGACCTTAGTATCCTACAGATGTCGTGCATAAGAAGTACTCCGTACATGGAAAGGTGGCTCGTTCATTTGTAAAAGTGATACTCCCTTAGTTCCAAAGTATTAGCTGTTAGCTAGACATAGTATATATCTAAGTGCACTACTGGACCTCTAAGAAAAATTAAAGTGTTAAATGAAATGTTTGTTTTCCTAGAGTGGTGTTTCAAAACCATAGGAAAGTTGAGCTTTTCCTATTGTTTTTTCTGAACCTTTTCATAGGATTTTAACCTTTGGGAAACCATCGATTTGCGTAGGATCATGATTATATATAGGAATGTAAAACATATATGTAATTCCACCATTTCTTCTGTAAGACAAATTCTACAAGTTGGTATGCCACTTGTTGGTCAAAACCATAGAATATTGGAAGAATGTACCACGTGCCTTGGACAACCATGAAATGGATCACTGAGTATTATATACACCATACAGCTATATACACAGCCTGGGTTATACTTTAAAGAACACATTCTAAATACAAGTATAACCATTTTGTCTTAGTTTTTCTTTGTGCATCTGGCACCCAATCTTGACCGGCATTATGACCTTCGTCTCGCCTTTGGAAAATAGAAAAAGGTCATGTTCCAACATGGGCCTAAAGAAGCCGTGCATGCCTTTCAATCTCGCACACAATGGCAGCTGCAGATGGGGTCTGCCCAGCCGGCGAGTCGCCGGCAGGCCGAGCCCCACCAGATCACACACGCCCTTCCAATCCCCTGCGAGATCTCAACCTCCCCAGTCCCCATCCCTCCTTGCTTCACTTCACTCATGGCAGGCCTATTTTTGTGCCGAATGCAGTGTACGTGCACACACGCAAGGGCAAAAAAGATCCGTCGACAGCCACAAAGCGCGAACTGTTCGGTACACGTCCCCGATGTCGTCTGCAGGTAAAAAATTGAGAAGGTTTCGCACAATCTGTCATGTACGATGTTTACAAACCGAAGTATCTCAGAAGAAGAATTGTAGTGTTGAGAAGGATTCGGTAAGATTTGGAGTCAAAGTGACGGTCGAATTGGGGTTTGACTTCAAAACTTTTTGTATATGCAATAAAGAACATAGATTATTACATGAGAAATTTTGGTAAATTTTTGGATCCATATGATAATTTTAATTTATTAAGTGCAATTATAGAATTTTAATTGATATAAATTAAATTTGAGTCAGAATAAAGATAAAATAATGGAATAATATTCCTAGAAAAATCAAATATATATTGTTGAGTGAATTTGACAAGGTATTTTCAAACTACATTGAAACAAATTTAGAAAAACACGTTATGAAAAAGAAGGAGAAGAAGGAAAATGAAAAAAAAATAGGTTTGCCGAGTGCCCCTTATCGGCACTCGGCAAAGAATCTGGTTTGCCGAAAGTGTCGACTGGGACACTCGGCAAACCCCCTAATCCGGCCTCCACAATTTTGCTTTTCGCCACGTGACCGATCCGTGTCTCCAAAATGGAGCTCTCCAATTTGTCCAAACTCCTCTCCCTTGATCCCTCCCCTCTTATCCCTTCCCTCTCCCCTCTCTCTCTCTCCTTATCCATTCCTCCCACCATCTTCCAACCCGCGACAGACACGGGAGGGCCGCTGGGTGGGTGGTGGGCGTGGCACCTCCGGTGGCTATGGCGGGCGGGACGGGCGTTGGTCGGCGAGGGGTACGCGGGCGACGGAGGGGCGGCGGCGGCACTCCGGCCGTGGCAAGTGGGCGGGCGCGTGGGCGGCGCGGTAGTTGGGCGGCCGTGGCGGGGCGGTCGGGTGGTCGGCCCGGGCACGTGGGCGACGTCTGTGCGCTGCTCCGGCCGGCCGTGGGTGGGCGGGCGGACGGGCCGGCCGTGGCGGTGGGCGGCGCGGTGGTGGGTGGCGCGACCGGGGTGTGCGGGCGACGGGCGCCCGGGTGTCGCAGCGCGATGTAGGCCGGCGGCGGCGGCGGCGCGTTAGGCCGTTTTTTTATTTTCACAAAATATCTACCGAGTGTCAGGGCCTGGACACTCGGCAAAGACAGGCATATTTGCCGAGTGTCAGTGCCGGGGCACTCGGCAAACAAGGTCATGTTTGCTGAGTGCCGAGGCCGTTAGACACTCGGCAAAGACGTCGTGACCGTCTCTGCGCCGTCACGTTACTTTTTTTTGCCAAGCGTTGGTTTCAGCACTCGGCAACATCTTTGCCGAGTGCCCAATAAAAAACACTCGTCAAATAAACTTTTGCCGTCACTGTGTATGCCGTGTGCTATTTGCCGAGTGTTTTTGGGCTTCGCTGTGTGCCTTGGACACACGGCAAAGATCATGTTTCCAGTAGTGATATAATGCGCGCGCGCACACACCTAACCTTTAGGATCAGCTTCAGAAGATTGGTCCGATGATAGATCTCAAAATTGACGAAGTCTCGATAGATGTCTCACTATCGACAGTCATATTTTCTATCATGGAAAGAAAAGCATTGTTACATCCTGATGTGTGCATATTACCTTGCATTGCAATGCTGTATAAATAAGGGTTGATTTTCACTGGAGCGAATAACATTTTTTATTTGTTCTCGCAAGTTTGCTTATAACCTTGCCAGCTAGGTCTATTCTTAAAGGGGATTGCTAGCGCCCAGACGTCCGAACGGACGACCGTTTTCTCGCGTCTACTCCATTTCACGTGCCCATGTGGGGGGCCACGCCGCCCGACGATTCACCTGGCTCGCGCCCCATACGCTTCCCACGCCGCATGCACGGGACGATCTACACCCCCACCCATCAGAGAAAGGCGGTTACAACAGCCGGGTCCCTTTGCAACATGTGCAACACCAGATTTAGTTTGTAACATCCAGATGAAACACTTGCAACATACGTCCAAAACAGTTGAAACACTTGCAACATAGTCTGAAACGCTAGCAAAACACTTGAAAACACTTGAAAGCCATTGTAAACACATACACATCCAGATCTACTTCTACAACATCCAGATGAAACACTCGCAGCATATGTATGAAACACTTGAAACATACGCTTGCAACATGCATATATATGTAGCATCCAAATCTACTTTTGCAACATTCAGATGAAACACTTGGAACATACGTATATAGCCATTGTAACATATGCAACATCCAGATGAAACACTTAAAACATACATATGGAAACACCTGAAACACTTGAAACACATCATCGTCGGCGGCCACGGCCTACCTGGTGGGGAACTGCGGTAGCCAGCAAGCGGCGATCGGGTGCAGTGGAGAGGGAGAATGGTAGCAAGGCGGGCGGCTGGGCGCGGTGGAGAACGCCGTGCCAGAGTAGTTGTCGTTGACCACATCGCGTCGGCGCAGAGAACTCGACGTCGAGTGGTGAGTGGTGGTGGAGAGAAAGAATGGCGCCAGTTAGGCAGCGGGGCATGCCACCGCGGTCGCCGTGGACCAAACCGGAATCCGCGGCTACCCAGGCTCAGCGGCGAGTGAGGTCGCATCTCTGGAGTCGAGTGAAGCCAGAAGCCGAACATTTTCGAACTGGATTTTTTTACAAACTTCTGGAGTGAAGTTGTTGAGGGCAAGACACAGTGGGCCGTCGTGGGCCCACAACAATAGGAGCGTCCGGATGCTCGGACGCCCTAAGCAGAGCATTTCCGATTCTCAAACAATTGAAATCCAACAGCTGAGAGTGCTCACATCACTAGGCAACTCTGCTTAGAAAACAATCAAATAGACGTATAGTGTGTAAAGTGCACAAATGTATTTTTAGCTGTAATAACCTATATAGGTGCAGTGCCGATCCTGTGGATTTCTGAGCCTGGAACCAAACTAAAACTCAGGGCCCTTTATAAATATGATAAGAAATAATACTCAATACGTATATATAAAATTATGTCACACTTAATATGTATCCAAAAACAATATTCATATGAAATAATTATACATTTAAATTACCTCAAAAAATTCTTCTAACTTTACTTGATTCAATTCAAAGTCGCTGCCATTGCCGATGGAAGACGTGCATAGCGTGTTTGATTTTCAGGCTCAACGTGTTTGACTTTTGGACTCTAGCGTATTTGCTTTTTGGGCCAAATAATAATCTAGTACTAATACTAATAATCCAATTTCTAATATTACTAGCAGTACGTACTCCCTACGTCCCAAAATAAATGCACATCTCACGCTTTGAGGAGTCAAACAATCTTAAGCTTGACCAAAATTTATCTAATGATACAAATTATGAAAGTATATTACACGATTTGTGTAATGATACCAATTATATATTATAAATATTAATACTCTTTTTATATACACAAGTGGTTAAAGTTTAACATGTTAACTTATCGGAGAGAATAATATTCTTTGTGGGATGAAGGGAATATGCAAGTTCCCATCCTTATGCACTACTCCCTCTATCCTAAAATAGATTACCTTAGGGCACTCCTAATACTAGAAATCATATATAGCTTCTATGCATGTAGACACTACATATAAAAACTACGTTCCCAATGGATAGTTTCTATAGAATAATCTTTTGCTCAATCGCACATCTTCTCTCTCCCTCATCTTCCTATTATATCTCTTCATGTCTTAGTTCTCGTGTAAATATAGTTTCTTATTAAGAAACCATTTTCTCCCCTCTCTCAATAAATCGCTTGCCATATCAGCAAAATGCTTAAATGACAGAATAATTAATGCACATAGAAACTATGATAGTGCCCTTGTATGTCTGAACACGAGAATTAAGAAGTGAAAAAAATCTGATGCACAAAAAACAAGGGGAGAGATAGAAAGAGGTAGAGATAAGAAGTGAGAAGATCAATTATTTTGAGACAAAATTTAAATCCTATAAATGTAAGTGTGATTATTTTCTACTATTAAAGTGTATATATATAAAGCTACATGTATATATATAAATTATATATCCTCACACTATATTTTTATATATGCAGATAAGAGATGACAAAACTCAGAAAGAGACAGAATAACGATGTTTGTTTCGTTGATCCAAAAGTCGTATTCAAACACCCTGATCCCCCGCCGCCTGGATGGAAAGCTAGACTCGAGAAAAATCTCATGAGGTTCTTAGTGAACCAACAAAACAAGGACATACTATTCCCCTACAACTTCAAGTGAGTGTTAAATAATTAATGTCGATCATATGGACATTTGTTCAATATTTGCTTACTAGTTAAGCTATCTCCCACATATACATATGTTGACTCTAGTTAATGTCGATCATATTTGTGTATAAAAACATATGCAGCAATCATTGGATATTGATGGTCATCGATATGGCCAATAGTCGGTTGCGCATCTTAGACTCGTTAATAAAAGAGCAAACAGAGTACCAAGACATGATAGATATTATCCAAGGATAATTTGGTCTCTCTAGCAATTATATATACCCTGATCTCTTAACTGCAACAATTATTAAAGGCCAAATTAATTTTTTATTTTATTGGGCGCAGTGTTTGGAAAAGTTTCATTGAAGAACACCACATGAAACATTGTAAAGCGCCACTGGATGTAATCGCATACAAAGTAAGTACCAGCTACATTTATATATATATAATTCAATTAACACCATGCATGCTTTCAATTCACCGGATCTTTTTTCTCGTAAAAGTGGGTTCTGAGGCAAGAACAGGGGAACAATTACTGCGGATACTATGTTTGCGAGTTCATTATGGTGTACTCAAAAAGAACTCCTGAAGAGAACCTCAAAGTACGTTATATAAATATATTCATATATTTACAATTTCTTTTATTGCTCATATATATAAGTAATCACGTGACCAACACACACATATATATATATATATATATTAATACTTTTCCTTTAACTTTTATTGAAGACTCTATGGTTGAAGGAAAAAGTCATACGACGTGACCAACTGAAAGCAATTCAAGAGACCATAGCAGGATTTCTTAATGACCAGGTCCTCAACCCCGTCGGCGAGTTCTACAATGACGTCAACGAAACATGGAAGCCAAACCAGATGGAGTGAATTTGTTATCCCAAGGATATGTTAGAATATACAATGCAAGCTTTATTTGTAATATATATATACATATTATATGTACATAAAATTACGTACAATATATGTATATGCATGTAATATATACGTTAGTTTCATACTTTAGTTTGTACAAAATGTTCGAACAATATAAACGTGTAGAATACGTATATTATTAGCAGCGTAGAATACGTATTCGAAAACCTATTCGAAAACCAAAACGAATCATCAATTAGAAATAGAAACAAAAAAAAATAAAACCTTTAGTCCCGGTTGGTAATACCAACCGGGACTAAAGGGACGGCCCAGGTGGCCAGGCCGGGAGGCCTCTTTAGTCCCGGTTGGTATTACCAACCGGGACTAAAGGTGGACCTTTAGTCCCGGGCACGAAACCGGAACTAAAGGAAGAGCCCTTTAGTTTCAAATTCGTGCTCCTAGTTCCAAAGCCAGGACTAATGGGGTTGAGAACCGGAAGTACAGCTCGTTTCTCTACTACTGGCTTTGACTACTAATGCATGCAATTAGTCCTGATATCCCAAATTGTAGCTCTGATCTGCACATTATCATCATTACCTCCTATTAGTTGTGTGTTTAAGCATGTACGCTCCACTTATATCATGACATGACATTTGCTTGTTTAGAACAATCTGCATAAATCCTCTGGCCTTATTCTTCACAAAATGGCAAAAGTGTGCATGGTAACAATCGAACGATTCTTATCTGGTAGACTGCAGTAAAAGAACAGTAGTAGCTTACATCATCGTTTTGGATTTGCTAATAATCTTGAGCCACTTGAATTTTCTTTTCTTTCAGATTTGGGATGCGTCCAGATGCACCCGTCGCAGCACTATGAATTCTTGCAATGCTGATGGGAAGGACATCAAATAGCAGTTGGGGTACCTGCGTGATGATGACTAGCTCAATGAACGACCTGAAACGATGATGAACCTGATGCCAAGATTATATATAATCCATTGTAGTACAAACAAAGAAAACAGAAGCCCTTGAACTTGAAGTAGAGGACATTGACATGTAACACCACTTGCCGGTAGAGGCATTCCACTGTCGCAATAGTCTCACCTGTCGACTTCGGAGGTGTCTACTCTCTCCGTCCCAAAATAAATGTACATGTGGCATTTTCGAAAAAAAAATCACTCATCTCAAGATTGACCAAATACATATAAAAAATTAATATTCATGATACTAAACATGTATTATTAGATTAATCACATCATATATTTTAATAATAAATCTATATAAATATACAAATTTTGATATTATTTTCTATAAATCTAACAAAAAATTGAAATTATTGACTTTACAAGATGTACACTAGTTTTGAGATGGATGGGGGACAAGATAACACGCACACACACAAAAAGAAGACAAATGAACTCACAGAAATACACTAGTGGCCTAGTGCCGGTGCCGGCTGAATACCGAGTCACTGAGTCACACCGCTGCCGCAGCCATCAAAGACCACCAACGCATTCTGCACAGCCCACCCAGGCCACCGCAGGCGCTCCGCCGCTGCCTCGCCCGGCCGGGCTGCCGCTAACGAATACAATTGAAGGCGGCGCCGACACATTTCCGCCGTCCAGCCCAGGGGATGACGAGAAAGAAAGAGGAGGCCAATTCATTGATGGAGGAGGATGCGGAGGAAAGGGACGGGGGTGTGGACGTGTGGACGTGTGCGTGACTAGGGGCGACACGGCGACTGATTCTTGGTCCCGTTTTGGTTTTGGGCTGGGCCGCATTTTCGGAACCGACCGTTGTTTACCCGGATACACTGAGGATACGCGTGGGAAACGCACAGAATGGTTTATCCTCTCGGCGGAATAGTATTGCTTAAAACTCAATTTCGTCTACTAAACTTTTAAAATGATCGTTTTAATCCACAAAATTTACCATTTTAGTTCAATTTTATCAGCGACCAAATCCCCTTAGGAAGGAATCAGAGAACAGAAGAATGGTAATGCTTTGTTTAGGGCGTTCAGACGGCCTGTTCTCATCCGCACGCATCGAATCAAACCATCCACTCCGCTCACCTCGCTCCGCACGGGCCTCTCGCTCCCGCCCGCTCGCCTCGCTCCCACGCACCGCTCGCTTGCGCATATTCGCCTCGCGCCGCTGTAATGGATCGACGACGCCGAGGCGCAAGGCCACACCACCGTCTTCGTAGCCAAGCTCTTCGGACGTGCCGGCCTCATGTCCTTCCTCACCGCAGCGCCCTGATAGGCCTGCTCGACTCTATCGTGGCGGGTGCCTCCATCCGACTGCTGCGTCCGCCTTCACCGTGTCAGTTCAGCACGCCGCCCACGCCATGCTGCGCTGAAAAAAGCGTGTTCCAAACGTATGTTCCAAATATTTCAGAGGTATGTTACAAGTGTTTCATACAAATGTTGTAAAAGTAGATCGGGATGTTGCAATGGTTTGTACACGTATGTTATAAGCGTCTGTTCCCAATGTTTCATCTGTTTTTCCAAACGTATGTTGCAAGTGTGTTTATCTGAATGTTGCATATGTTTCAAACGTGTGTTGTAAGTGTTTTATCTAGATGTTGCGTATGTTTGCAATGTTTTTCAAGTGTTTTTCACGTGTTTTTGCAGATGTTTCAGACACATATTTCAAGTGTTTCATCTATCTTTTTTTATGTTGCAAGTATTGCATCCGGATATTTCAAAAGTGGATCAGGTGTTGCACATGGGATGCCGTGGGAAGCAAGAGGAGCGAAGCGGCGTGCTGCATGTGGTGCACTGGCGCAGGTGACGCCCGAGCAAAGGCGAGACCCCACGTGGCGCACAAAACGTAAGGCGCAGTAAAAGCGATGTCCAAGCGGGCGCGGGCCCTCACATGGACGCTTGAAACGGGCGGAAAACGGATGCAGCCGCGGTGTTCGTCTCGAACGTCCGGACGCTAGCCATACCGGCGATGTAGAAGAAGGATTTGACGAAATCAGAGAGGAAGAAGTGGCTCCAGCCGGCAAGTTGGCGGTTGCCAAAGCGTGGAGAAGGGGAACATTGTTTTACTTTTTTTTGAATCTAACATTGTTTTACTTAGTCGTTCATAGCATAGCGTTTACAAACACACCGTGGTTCTCCTATATCTCACTCCTTCCTAGGCTCTTTCCTTACAAACGTTACAGCATCGCCGGAAAGTGTGGTATTATGGTAGCGCTTCCTGGGCTCGGACGGCCTCTTTGAGCCTGCCAGGATGTGGCGTGACAAATTTCACCTTAAAATTAAATCTATCAAATGACTTTTGGTCTTCAAATTTTACTTTGACTCTATACTTTTAAAATAGTCATTTAAATCCTCAAACTTTTAGTTCATTAATGAAATTAAGCCCAAAAGATAGTATTTGAAGAATAAAGTGGTCACTTTGATAGTTCTAGGATAAAATAAAGACAAAAAGTAAAGTTTAAGCACTTAAAAGTTCAAGAATGAAATTGAGATCCGGATACTTGTTAAGGGACTAAAATGATTGTTCTACCTATCCTGTTGAATTAGAATCCAACTGATTCACCTGAGCAAGTTCTAAGGCAAACCAAATCGCTTCTAGTTGAATCAGAAGCTGAAGCTCGATCTACTAAACAAGCCATACCTAGACAAATACCTATCAGAAGCCGCACACCCGCACCCACTAAGGCCTTGTTTGAATGCATGTGTATCTACTTCAATCCACATGTGTTGGAGTAGAATGGAATATAATTTAGTTTAATTCCACTCCAATTCACCTCAACACATGTGGATTGAGATGAATACATGCGCATCTAAACAAGGCCTAAATGAATACCGACTCAGAACCAAGACTGTTCCATCAACCATCAGTAGCTACAACAAAATGCTACCTGTGTGAGAGATGATACATGAGATTCCATAATAGAAATTTCTTTCATAAGAATGCAGATTTGTATTGAGGAACAATTACCAAAAGTTCCTCAGACGGTCAGACCTCGGGCAATGAGTTTATACCAAGTTGTCCAGCTCCTTTTTCCTTTACAAAATATCACTCAACCTTTTGTAATTCTATTTATGTTTTTTCTATTGTTTAATAAAGCTTGTAGCAAATATCGTGCCGTCCTTAAAAAAAGAATCAGTCAACTTCAAAACCGTCGGATCACCCTCAAGCTTGTGCCCTCCTGTACGTTTTTTTAGACAATGGACAGAAATTCTGGCTTCATCCACTGTATGACCGTCTGTGTTTACAGTACAGAAAAGACTTAAAACTCAATCCTAAAAGTAAAAGGCCATCCATAGGAAGCGAAAAAAAAATGCATAGCCGCATTCTCCATCTTGCGGCAAGCCTCTCCAAAATAAGCTCCTTCTGTATCTCGGACCGTTGCAAGTGTGTCTAGAACCGAGCCAATGTGTTCCCCTGAATAAAACCTGCAAAGGAGTTTTTGGTCAACTTCTATCGAAAACAACTTCGTTTCTTGTTAGCCAGATAGACCAACAAATCGCTGCTGCACGTGTCAGTAAAAGAGACCTGAAAGTTTTATCTTTCCCAGGATACCAATTATCAAATAAGTTGTGGACATTTAAGGGAGGTTTAATTCCTAGCACCATATGAACGGCCCTCCACAAAAATCTAGCATAAGTGCATTCAAAGAAGATATGTCGGATGGTTTCTTGACTGCTACAGAAGCAGCAAGTCGTATTTCCATTCCAGTTCCTCTTTGACAAGTTATCTTTTGTGAGAATGATCCCCCTTAAAAAGAACAAAAGAAATATTTTTATCTTCAAAGGAATCTTTAGTCGCCAAACTAATTGTGAAACTTAGATCCCGTTACTGACTAAAAATTTATACATAGAGCTTACTGAGAAAATACCATTCTTGTGAAGGCGCCAAACAAACACATCCTGGCCTTGTTGCAGATTAATATTAGCTACTCTAGTGACTAAACTGTTCCACTCTGTCAGCTTGTTACCCACTAATGCTCTCCTAAAAGAAACATTAAGAGGTGCTGTACTTAGAACCTCTGCAACCTTTGCTTGTTTCCTACGTGCAATATTATACAGTGTTGGGTATTAACTTTTAATGGATGATTACCCAACCAGGTATCTTCCCAGAACCTAATTTGATTACCATCCTTCAATCTGAAAAAAACCCAAACTCAAGAAAGACTCCTTAACCCCACGAGACTACGGATCCATTGAAGCAGTGTATGGCTAGAGTCCTGTCAACATAAAAACTTAATCAGATCATAGTCTTCAGTGAATGAACCTCTTTAATCTACTTGTTATGACGGGCACCCATTATACAAGGTGTAAGCCCATGTTATGGAAAGTGGAGCCAGCCCAGGGGCCACGGTACTGTAGCACGTGAAGATTAGATTGGTTTGGTTTGTTAGGAAAGAGATATGTTATATTAATTGGTTAGGATATTTCCTTAGGGGTCAAGTCAGTCATCTCTATAAAAAAGAGAACCCAGATCGAGTTATAGTCAAGCGAAACAAGAATTATTTCGGCTTCTGAAGGGAGCCGGGATTTCTAACCCTAGCCGCCTCTGCTTTGTGTCTCATGTGAACAGTGCCACTGCTACTGTAGCACATGAGAATTCGAGGGCTGCAGCAGCTGCCGCGCTCGCGCCGCCACGGCCCCACGCTAGCGCCGAGTATGAGACCATGTCCTCCTCTCTCCCACCCCTATAACCCACGCAGTAACAACGGCAGCCATCAAGTCCCTATCGATGCGGTATCGGAGATGTCAGGTCCTCCATCCACATCCACGCAGCCACCGTCCACCTCCGCCTCCCCTGTCCCTCGCCATCGGGCCAGTGCCGCCGTGCCAGCATCGGGGTTGTCGTCCGCATCCTCGAGCGCCCGACGTTGGAATCTTTGGCGACGCGGCGTGGCGATTGCCCGTGGCATGGCGGCCATGCGCAGCGACTCGCCGCCCTCATCCCACCACCCCCCTCCACAACAGCCGGCACCACCACCACCACCTCCACGATCGTCGCAATCATGCAGCGATCTTTTCCCCTGGCATGCCCCTGCACCAGCGGGACGGGGTGCCCCTCCACTTGCTGCGGTGGCCGGCCTCGCCGTCTCCCATCCCGTCGTGGGCGATGGGCTCGACGACTCCGCCCATCTACACGATGGCCACGACCCCTACACACCGTCCGGTACCGTGGTCGCGGCGTCCTCCGGGCGCACCGCCCGCCCGACCGATGGCATCTTCTATGGAGGGACGGGACGGTACCCTCGCTCACGGTGGAGGCGGGTACTCGGCGGCGCCAGATCGCGGGAGGACTCGTCTGCCGCTGCTCCCAACGGCGCCCATGCCCCTCCCAAATTTTACAAGCTAGAGTTCAAGACGTTCAACGGCGCCGTTGATCCGCTCAATTGGCCCAACCACTGCGAGCAGTTTTTCCGCGGCCAGCGAACATTGGCTTTTGATCGCACATGGCTAGCTTCGTACCACCTTCGCAGCGCTGCTCAAACTTGGTACTATGCGCTGGAACAAGATGAAGGCATGCCGACCTAGGAAAGCTTTCGCGACCTGTGCCAGCTCCGTTTTGGCCCCCCAACGCACGGCACGCGGCTGGCCGAGCTCGCCTGGCTACCCATCCAGTCATCGGTCCAGGAGTATTCAGACCGCTATAATGCCATGCTCTGCCATGCTCGTGACCTCAACCCTCGCCAGAAGGTGGAACTGTTCGTGGGTGGCCTCCCCGAGCACATCAAGGTCGACGTCGAGATGCGGGATCCACCCGACCTTCAGACCGCCATGTATTTGGCCCGAGCATTCGAGCGTCGTGTGGCAGCCATGCCTCCAGCGCCTCTGCAGCAGGGCGCCCGACCTCCTCAGTGGCCTAGCCTTCCCCCGCGCGTGCCAGGCGTGGGTGCTCCTCTAGCTGGAGCCCTTGTGCCCCCAGGGGGCAGACCAGTAGCGGCGAACGGGGCGCCCCCGGTGCGCCAGTTCCGCCGCCTCACGCCGGACGAGCAACTGGAGCGGCGTCGACAAGGGCTTTGCTTCAACTGTGATGAGCCCTACGTCCACGGCCACGTGTGCCCACAACTCTTCTACCTCGAATCGGACGACTACATCGATGATGGGCTGGGGGATGCCGCGACGATGGATGACGTCGCCAACCCCGCGGCTCCAGATGCCCAGGAGCCTGCGGCCACTAATGCTTTCGTGGTCTCTCTACACGCACCTGCAGGGATGTGCACGAACAATACGATGCTACTCCCGGTGATGGTTAAAGGGGAGCGGCTGTTGGCGCTACTCAACACCGGCTCCATGCACAACTTCCTCCATGGCGCGATGATGTGTCGCCTACGGCTCGCCCCGACGGGCGGTGAGCAGCTCCGTGTCACCGTGGCCGACGGCGACCGGCTCCCTTGCGAGGGCATTGCTCGCCACGTGCCCATCCGCATCGCCTCGGAGTCCTTTTCCATCACGTGCGTCGGATTGGACTTGGGCTGTTTCGACTTCATCCTCGGCGTCGACTACCTACGGACCTTGGGTCCCATCTTGTGGGATTTCGAGGCCATGACGATGTCCTTCTGGCGTGAGGGCAGACGTGTCCTTTGGCGGGCGTGCGAGCCTGACGTGTGGTGGCTCCGAAGACACCTCTTTGCACTCTCCCGCCGACGCCCAACAACCAGCGATGGACTTGCTTTGCTGCTGCTTGCAGAGCACGCGATCTTCGACGAGCCCCATAGGGCTCCCACCGCATGGCACGATCCCTCGTCGACGAAGTTGCCTCCTAGCTCGAGGAAGAGCTATTTGCGCAGCGCGGGGGAGATGTTATGACTGGGCACCCATTATACAAGCGCGAGGCCCATGTTATAGCAAGTGGAGCGGCCCGGGGCCACTGCTGATCAGAAGCGCATGAAGATTAGATTGGTTTGGTTTGTTAGGAAAGAGATATGTTAGATTGATTGGTTAGGATATTTTCTTAGGGGTCAAGTCGGTCATCACCATAAAAGAGAACCATGTATCGATTATAGTCAAGCGAAACAAGAATTGTTTCCGGCTTCTCAAGGAGCCAGGATTTCCTAACCCTAGCCGCCTCTGTTGTGTCTCGTGTGAGCAGTGCCGCCATCATCAGTAGCACATCGAGAATTCTAGGGCAGCTAGCAGCAGCATGCCGCCAAGGCTCGGCTGCCACGGCCCCTCGTCGGCATCGAGAGTCTGACCAAATCCTCCTCTCTCCCACCCCTATAACCCACGCCAGTAACACCGGTAGGGCATCAAGTCCTATCACTACTCCACGATGTTGTGTCTCGACCATTGTCCGCTTGATTCTCCTGCATGCTTTATGGAGAACAATATCTACAAGACTACAACCTGTGAATACATTACTACATTTTAGGTTAGAGGAGAAAATAAATATAGAAGTCTCTGCATAAGGAAAGTTTCTCCTATGAACACCAAAAGGAAATACCTAGTGGAAGATCGAACCAAATTTGTCAAACAATTTTGCCAAAGATCCAAAGAAAGTATATCAATTCCACCATGCATGATAACTAGTAAGCGCAGCCAATGATCCAAAAGCAAACTGAACTTTCCGTCATTTTGTAAAGAGATGTCGATAATAACAGTAGCTTTAGGCATCTTTCAGCATCGGCAAAATCCCTTTCGAGAGTCAAAATGTCCTCGTTTCACAGGATCCAAGAGAATTGTCATTTCCTATGTATGTAAAATTGTATGCATCTCTATCGATTCAGGATGTGCTCACTATATATTCTTTGTCACTATCTTTGACATCTACTCGTGCCTTGAGCAAGGCCATCAAAGTTTCCCATATCGTGAGAAATCTAGAATATATGCTTGCTATCCAATTAGAGGATAAGATGTCTGGAATAAAAAAAAAAAAAAGAGAAGAAGATACGGTTCTCTCTACAGGGTTATGTATGTATATAAACTAGACAGCGTGTCCGTGCGTTGCTACGAGATAACTAATAATTTATACTAAAAACACACGGATCGCACGATAAGATAACAATACTGTAAAAATTAAATACCAACGTTAAAGTGATATTTAATCCAAAAAGCAAAGTTTATGAATTTAATACAGTCACGGAGTGCGCGGCGTCGCAGGCTCACAAACTCTACTTTATAGACCTTTCCGTGATGCGGCTAAGATAATGTTTTATATTGGCATGAAGAAATCTCTAATATCCATTTCTTTCATTGTAATCCTTTTATCTGGACAATGTTTGAGGTGAGGGCACGGTTACAGTTTTTAGTAGCTTTGCGATATTGTCCGAAACTATGAGATGATTGATGTCTTGTAATGATCCTTCCAGAGATTGGGTCGAATCCAATCTAGAGCCTTAAAATCCTGCATCTTTTTCTGGACGGGCTTCACTTCGGATGCGCCGGTAGCAATATCAACGATCTTCAATCGATGGACCAAGTCGTATGGATCCCCATATAATGGCTCAGACATGTAGATTTTGTTCTCCTTGTACTTAGATACACTTGTTCCACTGAAACTTTCATTGAAATGTTTAGACACGAATAGTGTCTGATCATCGATGTCCCTCACTCTAGACCACTCCGGTGTACGGTCGTGGAGGTTGCACTTGTAGATCGCGCTGCTGTAGGTGAAGCTCTGTGTCTCGTGGAACGTGCTCACCATGGCACCCACAATGTGCAGCTCACCGTTTGATTCTGTGTAGCTCGGTGGTAGAGCCCTCGAGTGGCGGCAATGATGGCGGCGACATCGCGGTTGGAGTAGCACCAGCGGTGTTGCTGCTGTAGGCAGAGATTTCTCCAGTGCAACCGATCGCCAAGAATTTGTCTTGGCAGTGGACGATGGACCCTACGGAAAACTCCAGTTTGGTGTCGAGCAGCGTCCATGCGCTGTCGACTCCAACCCGGCAGAACGCGATCTCCGTGGAGCACCCAAGCATGGCCATGGCCACGCACTCACGGCCGGCGGCTTTTGGCGGCGCCGAGAGCACGATCTCACAGAAGAACACGTCCCTCATGTCTTCTAGCTTGATGGCTCACCGCGGCATCCGCGTCCCGTAGCCGTTGGTGGGATGGAGGGACCCGGCCGTGGACCCTGAGACACGCATTCGATGAGGACGCCACCGCAACATGTTCGCCTGCTAGCGGGAGCTCAACGCGGGGGGCACGGGCACCGGCGAATGGATTCAGCAGCGTCACGGACGCCGCCTCGTCCATGAGCGCCAGCCACCCACACGAGGAGCCACACGCCACCTTGCCGTGCACATCGAGCGGCGTCTTGGACAAGACCTTCTTCTCCGGGGACGCAGAGAAGCCGACGTGGTCCGAGTCGGGGTCAAACGAGAAGCAGCAGAGCGCCCGAAGGGCGCGAAGCGGGACGGACGGCGCGCCATGGGGAGCAAGCGAATCGGAAGGACGCTGCATTGTGGCCTAACGCGAGACGCTGCCCGATGGACTTGAGGAGATCCTCTGGCAGGCCGGATCTCTAGTCAGGGAGAGGTAGGGACCTTCTCTTGGGATTGGGAGGCTGAGCCATGGAAGACAGATGACATCAACTATGATTCACGTAAGAAATGGTGTCGGTTTCTACTATCACGATGGACCATGGATTGAGGAACGGGATATGGGGAAAGGATTCAAAATGAATAGACCCAAGGGCAATTTCAGCAAGAAAAAAAGACAAGCGAGGGCGATGGAACATGTGAGCGTGAAACCAAATGAAAGGAGGAAAAAAGCCGTCCCTTTTGTAAATGCAAAGAGGGGAAGTAATTAAATGTGGCAGATTTGGCAAGGTTCTCGAAATACAAATCGATTCTTTTGTCTTAATTTCTTTCCTTCTTCTATGTTAATTCTCTTTTATTTTGCTCGTTGCCATGTATGTTATGCATGCAAACATGCAATGTGTATATGGACATTATAATAATTTTCTACTTTCTATTTTACCGTGATTCCTCTATCACATGGCAGACAATATTCAATCAAGCAGCATGCTGGAGATGTCGTGGGATCGCAGGCGTGGGTAGACAGACGAACCAAAATAAATGTCGCACCAAAAAATATTCACACTTTGTTCTGACTGGAGATGTCGTGGCCTGATGCGAGATGCTGCCCAATGGACTCGAGGAGATCCTCTGACAGGCCGGATCTCCAGTCAGGGAGAGGTAGGGACCTTCTCTTGGGATTGCGAGGCTGAGCCATGTAAGACAGATGACATCAAAATTGTGTCTGATGTCTACTGTCGCGATGGACCATGGATTGAGGAACGGGGATATGGAGAAAGGATTCAAAATGAACAAACCCAAGGGCAATTTCAGCAAGAAACAACAAGTAAGGGCGATGGAACACGTAAGCGTGAAATCAAATGAAAGGAGGAAAAATCTGCCCCTTTTGCAAATGCAAAGAGGGGAAGTAATTAAATGTAGACAGATTTAGCAAGGTTCTCAGAAATGCAAAGATGTTCCTTTTGTGTTAATTCTCTCTCCTTCTATGTTAATTCTCTTTCCTTTTGCTCGTTATGTATGCTAGTGCATGCAAACATGCAATGTGTATATGGATAGCACAATAATTTTTTACTTCCTATTTTGTCGTGATTCCTCTATCACATGGCGGGCAATATTCAATCAAAGCACATGTGGGAGATGTCGGGATCGCACATGGCGGGCAATATTCAATCCAGCAGCATGCGGGAGATGTCGTGGGATCGCAGGCGTAAGGAGACGAAACGAACCTAAACAAATGTCGCAAAAAAAATATTCACACTTTTTTTTTTAGCTAGGTGACAGATGTTTGAGAGAAAAAGACATGTCAATAGAGGGTCCTGCCTCTGATAGCCAATGATGACTTGCCTATGTCCTTTGTTCCAAAGGATCAGAATGTGAACCTTTGAGTTAGTTCATGGGCAGTGTCCTTGGCTAGCCTGGGTGCCCCTATTGCTCATGCTAGGCTTAATCGAGCCTCTTTGACATGCTGCACACAATTAGACATGTGCTTGGTGTCCTGCATACAATTAGACACGATCATCTCATATCCAGCTGTGTTTCAGTGTCCAACTTTCCATGCTCCATTACTAATATGGCTTGACATTTTCTTCTTGCAAGGCCAATATAGCTTGACAGTTTCTTTTGAAACAATCAGCACGCACAATGCTCTTGACCTGATTTTTTGATATATGGACACGCTGCACAATACGGATTGACAATATGACCAGCATTTTGAAAGAGCACCCAGGAAACCTCTCTGGGTTCTCAGAATCTCAGCTTTGCTATTTCAGTCACATGAACTTTCTCGTCTTTCAGCCCGTTGGTCTGTTAAGACCGTTAACTTTTGCAAGAATAGAGATCATCACTAAACTGTACTAGTTGGTTTACCTGCATCATGTCTTGGTTCATCATGGGGATGATGATGTTCTCACTTGTCAGTAACCAAACCTGATAGAATTAACAAAACAGCATCCGGTTTTTACTTTTGACATGTACACTAGTAATAATAATATAACGAAAAAACACAAGGGCCTAGAGTAGAGTCAACTAACATTTCGGTGTTTCACCGATTTCCAGAAAGACGCTTCAGGCGGAGAATTTCACTGCTCGTCATGTCTACTGATTGTTGTTATGTCGCTCGCTCCTTTGGTCACCTCCAAACCCCAAGTTACCCTCAAGTGGCCGTCAGGCGCCAGCCGCAGCCGTGAAATGACTCCACGACCCGGCGCCCTAGGAGTCGACAACCGGAGGAGGTAGGAAAAGGCTCCGGGCGGTCGCCGTCGACGGAAAGTGTCGGGTTCATAAACCCGGGGTCCCTCGCGGACCGGCTTCCCCGCAAAGGCTCGGCCCAGGCAAACAGCGCGCAACTCATGGACCGGCCCAAGAGTCTAAACAACAGGCCAGAAGGACGATCCAGTCACCGACCGGAAGGTCTGTCCGAGGAGGAGCAGCGCCTGTTTGTCGACTCCGGCCCACCTCTCTGACCAGAGCGCTCACTTCGGCCTCCAGCTGCCTCCGGACGGTCTCTCCGACCGGAAGGCCTGGAAAAACACTACCTCCGACTTTGACCCCACGACTCCGACCGGGGGATGCAAAGACCCTGCTCGCTACTCTTCTCCGACTGGCGAAACCAGAGCCGACTGGGACCAACCGACCGGAGACGCCCACCCGGAAAGGACCAGGGAACAAACGGAGAAGAGCAGGGCAATGCGCACAAGTCAAACCATGATACCAGGGACTGTACCCTGTACACCTGCAAGAACAGTACTCTGCAACCGCACTGACACAAACAGTGTTGTAGGCGCCGACATTTTCCCTACAGTTTTATGGGCGTCATTAACTCCCATACGGTAAAGCCCCCCCACATGCCTCTGGGCATCGACAGTGTTGTGGGCGCCGGCATTTACCGTACTAGGAGAACATGATAAAAGCCCTCACATGCCTCTGGGCAACAACAGAATTGCAGGAACCGACATCTGCCATACCCGAACAAGATGACGTGACCTCCCATGTGCATCTGACAACCAACAGTATTGTGGGCGCCTACCATCATCCTGTACCCACCGGCGTGGGCAGTAAGGCTTAGAAACATATGTACTCCCTCCCTCACACTTGTAAGGCCATTCCCTTCATCTATAAAAGGGGATGAGCTCTCTCCCAAGTCAGAACAACCTGATTCAAGTTCATACAAGTGATTCCAGATTCATTAGATCGACCAAGTTCACTAACTCACAACCACAGAACCGCCAGGTTCGGACCTCAAGCACACGCTTGAACACTTAACTCATAGCGGAGCTCCTGTCGCTCTCGGCCCTTCTGATCGGAGCCGACCGGACCTCTTGTACACTCCATCTTTCTCCTTCTTGTTTGTAACCCCACTGTAAACTTCGAGCACTTGGGCTCAGGAATAAAGTCACCGATCCACTCAAACTGGACGTAGGGCACATTGCCTGAACCAGTATAAACCCTGTGTCATTGGGTGCTAGGTCACCTCCGATCATAACATATGGCAAAACTATAAATATTTACTTGTTGGTCACTTTCTGCACCGACAGTTGGCGTCGTCCGTGGGGAAGACGATATACGTTCAACACTTTTTGGTCATTGGATGGCCCACTTTTCGGCTCACTGGAGTTTCCCACACTCTCACCTGTTGGGATGTGGGTTCCACCCGTCTTTGAGCCATCCCAGGCCTTTCTCTTCGGAAGCCTAGACTTCGTCGCCGACCGACTCGGCGTACTACACCTCTGCGAGGAGGCTCTCGTTCCGGCGCCCATCGGAGGGGCGCTCTCCATCGGCTCCGGGGCGCATGACGACTTCAGCGATGTGGCATCTGTGCTTCATTCCGAGCAAACTCTCTGTTCAAACCTCGATGTGAGTAATGTTCATGCTGTTATTTACTCACTATTCTCTATCTTTCGCTAATTATCTAGAGGGATCCCGTTGTCTCTGCCGCGACGATCGTACGACCGGTTCCCCTACGGCCTCACGTCTCCCGCGGACATGTACGCCCGGGGGTTCCGAAGGGTGCCGGCGCCCCCCGCTCTCATGTCCGGATTCGTGGGAATGGCGAGCTATGCTCCCACCTGTTTCCTCGACCTCATGGATGACGATGGCGAGAGTGACGGCTCCAGCATCGGTGACATGGCGCCTAGCCACCGTTCGTCCCGAGAGTGCGCTATGGAGGACGCTCCGGGACACCCACCGGTGGAAGCAGAGTCCTCACAGACTCACACCCCTCTAGACTCTCGCGTGGAGAGCCCTGAGCTCACACGGGAGCACGGCGAGGCACTACGACAACAGTGGCAGCATCAGCCACCGACTGCGCCAGCGCGCTCGGTGCACCACACTGCGCCCCGTGCACATAGACCGGCGAGCGGCGCCCGGGGTCACTCCTGTCGGGTCCAGCGCAACACCATGGATAGGGGGAATGACCCCCCACAGTTCGCTCAGGCCAGTCAGAACATCGTCGCTGCAGCAATGCTTCTGCGTGGCCTATCCGAGCCGAACGACCCTCATGAACAGACGATCCACCGGAACCTCCGGGCACTAGTGGAGACCGCCGCTGTTCAACAAGCGGAGAGCTCCGTATTGCGACGTCGACTCACGGCCTCACTCCCCACCAGGGGAATTGGGACGCAGCGGATGGGTCGCTCCACCCGATCACCGCTACAATCGCCGAGCGCGGCATAGGAGGCCGCATTGGCACCTCGCCTTGACTTGACGACCGCTCTGCATCGACCGCCTGTATACGTGCAGCTCGGGCCAAACCGAGACACACGCAACAGCGACCAGAGTCCTAGCCCTGATGGTGCGGGACAACGAACCTTTGTCCAGCACCTCCAGCAAGCGCCGCTCCCGCCGCGCTCCAACGGAGGCCAGGGCAAAGGCAAGGACAAGCGCTAGGATCTGGACGAGGGCCCCTCCACGCAGAGGGGAAAAAAGAACAGGAAAGATCACCGCCGACCGGCCAGCTCCGCGTTGGTAGCCACGGCTGTTCACGCGGGCACGCAGCCCCAGCAGGACCCTCTGGGCCACTTCCATGAGCTCATGGAGAGCCCGTGCACCAACCATGACTACCCCGTCAAACACCTCTACAAGGACTGCCAGCTCCTCAAGCGCCTTCTGTGGCAGACCGGTGGGCCAAAGGAAGAAAAAGGCGAAGAAGCAGCAACCGAGAAAGGGGGCGTAGCGGGCAAAGATCCGGATGACTGAAGGTTGAAGTGATCCGACCGGACGCCTACCGACTGAAGGACAACAACGACGACATTATCACCGAATGCTTGGAACAGCTATGTCATTTTTCTTCCCATAAAATTCAGTCTTACCATTTCTTACTTAGCGTTTGCTCTGATAAGAGCACTCTGACCCAAACACTTTTTGGCCCGGGTCGCTCGGGGGGCTTCACAAGGATGCACTACTACCCCTCTGTTTTGTTTACTATCATATGGTGAAATTCCTTCCTACCCGATCAAAAGGGTAGTTCGTTCCTTTAATTTGCCTTACGTAGCTTTGCTTTAAAACATTCCGACCGATCGCACCCCACCTTCACCTACGGTTACGAGCAGCTGAGCCTCATGGGTCATGCCCCGGGCTCCCAAGGTTGCAGCCTATGGGACAAACGGGCAGGTATGAGAAAGAAAGAATAAAAAACAAAATTATGCTAAGGGAAAACTAAGGAACAAAAGGAACAAGCTTCCCCGAACGGAGTCACTCCATCACAGAAAATGAAACTGACTGTAGTCGTTAAGTACACAAGAATGTTTACATGGGGCTCCCCCACAAACTTAAACTCTTTACGTTTACTAAACTACTTATATTTTACAAGCTATTGGGTCGGCTCGGTGGCATTTGCTGTCGGCACGACCGGCGAAGGCGTGGGCTGCTCACTCCCCGGTGGCACGACATTCGGCTCAGATGAAGCCGGGGCGATGTCCGCCTCCGACCCAGGCTCTGTGCCATCCGTAGTCTAGGCAACATCCTCCCGACGGACGCTTCTAGCCATGTCTTCATTGTGGACGTCCATCACCCACTGAGTAGAGACTTGCTCTGCCACCGACCTTGCGTGTGGCAGCAAGCTCTCCTCGATCGATTGGATGTCCTTCGTGCTCAAGCCGTCAGCGTACCCACTGTAGATAGTAGCGAAGTCCAGGTTCGGATGATGCGTCGCCACCAAAGTCAACACCCCCGATGCTCTGTAGAACAGCCCGCTCGTGATAAGGTCCCAGACCGCATCCGGGACCTTCGCCAGCTGGACGGCAGGCGCGCTGGTACTTGGTGCTAACCCGAAGACCTCCGAGATGACAAGTTGGACAACATTGCGGATCTGGTCAAGTTCTCCCTTGAGAGCATGTCGCTCTTCACGGGACTTGGCCAGCTCCTCTGCATTCTGGCCAAAAGTCATCTTGATCGTCTCCAAGTCCCGCTCCAACGACTTCACCCTTTCGCCTAGCTCTGCAAGAAGGGCGACAAGCTTAGAAACAAGCTGAAAAGAAGAAACCAACACAACAAAAAATAGCAAAGGTACGTACCGAGGCAAAAGTTCTCAAGGATGGAGAATTCCTCCGCCTGTCGAGCCGCATGCGCACGCAGCCGGGCGTTTGCCTCCTCTGTCCCCATTACCCGGCCCCGAAGCGCGAGCACCTCCTGGTCTGTCTCCGACCGGGCCTTACGCTCCGACTCTAGGGCCTTTCGCGCCAACTCCAGGGTGTTCTGCTCTGACACCAAGGCGCTCTGCTCTGACTCAAGGGTCTCCAAGGATTTCTAGAGCGCCACCTCGGTGTTCGCCAGGGATATCCGCAACCCCGCCTCGGTCTCTGCTTGGCGGGCCTTTGCCGCCTCGAGCCCTCACTCGGCGGCGGTTGCCCACTCTGCTGCATGCTGCCCCTCCACCCGCGCCGCGATCACCTCGGCCGCCCGGTCCTGGGACTCACAGCGAGCGAACTCTAGCTAACGCTCAAGCTCAGCCACCCGGGCATGCTCCATTTGGAGGAAGCAGGACTTGCGGGACGACATCCCCTTCAGACTCTACGAAAAACAAGCAGGATAAGGCAACCAACAAAAGATTCAGAGGTCAAGGACAAGTACGGGAAACTCACCTCCATGGCAAGCTGTAGGTCAACCTCGACTAACTGCTGGCCAGACTTAACCCGCTCCTGGGCATCTCCGAGCTTCGTGGATAGGTTTGCGAGTTCGGACACTGCGGCAAGTCCTTGCTCCCCAAGGATGTCCCAGAGCTGATGCTCCTGTGAATCCCAAAGGACGAACTGCACCTTTGCTGGGTCCTCGGGGCAGGCCACTCTAGGTCACCCTCCGGTAGCCTACCAGAGGGCCCCGCCTCCGACCGAATCACCGCCTGCTCCCACGACGACGTCGGCAGCTCCGTCGCTATATCCGCCTCGTCGTCAGATGGCATATCCTCCT
Organism: Miscanthus lutarioriparius; assembly: GCA_904845875.1. Classification (NCBI taxonomy): domain Eukaryota; kingdom Viridiplantae; phylum Streptophyta; class Magnoliopsida; order Poales; family Poaceae; genus Miscanthus; species Miscanthus lutarioriparius. The sequence goes on from CAJGYO010000007.1 coordinate 93,281,562, forward strand.
CCTCGGTTGCGCGGGCCACCATCGGGCGTTCTGACCCTGTCCCGGCCACGTCTCCCCCGGCGCCTTCGGCTCCGACCGCGAGGGTGAGTCGTGCAGCCCTCCACCCAGCGAGGTAGGGAGCTCTGTCTCCCTCTCCTCTTCTGCCACGGCTGGTGGAGGAGGGGCCGCGAGAGTTACCTCCGACGCGACCTCCGCCATTAGTACCGGGATTGCCGCCAATGCCGATGCCATCGTTGCCACCGTACCAGCAATCGACCCGGGGGGCACCACCCTCGGAAGGGAAGGGCTCACCGCCGCCACCCTGTTCCCCCCGTCGCTTGCCGCGACACGCTGCAGGGTGGGCCTCCAAGTCTCCTGCATGGGAGTTGGGGTGATGCTCAACCCCATCATCGCCCGGCCACTGACAAAAAGTGTAGATAAGTCACACTCCGAGAAGACTCAACAGTAAAAGATAGAAAAGAAACAAAGAAAACGTACCGGGAGGTGAGCGGCATGACTCTGAAGGCAAGACCCGATGTCGACGGGCCTGTAGGGCAAGGACCGCTCCAAGGCTGTGACCCGCGCCCCGTCACTTCAACTGGGGGCGGAGTCATCCCAACCGGCTCCTGCTCGGCATATGGGTCACCGCGACCCTCGGCTTGGGACTTCCTGACTGGAGCAGCGGGCGGGGCATCCTTCGGCTACAAGTCGAGCGACGCATGGGTGCCAGTCCGCTCCTCAGATTGCCCGGCTTGCTCGACCGTGTCCGCAGTAGGCGGGGCATCCTCTGGCTATGAGTCGCGCGTTGGCACCGGTCCTAGCGACACACGGGTGCCAGTCTGCTCCTCGGACTGCCCGGCTTGCTCGGCCACGTCCGCGGCACACGGTGACAGGACTGGTGACGCCACCAAGGGGCGCGGTGACCGCGTTCGCTTTGCCTCCCGTTCGCCAACAGCGTCCGCGCTCGCTGCGCGCTTCCTCGGCACGGGAACCACCATGCATCTCTCCGCCTCCTGCTCATCCTCAGCGGACATCGCCGCAAGGTCGTGACGCTCCGTCGAGGTCACAATGACCTCCCGACTGTCCTCCTCCTCGGTGAAAACTGTGTCATCCACATTCGTGGGATCCTCTGACGTGAGCTCTGACTCAACATCGCTCCTACGTTCCCCGGCCTTCACGCGCCGGGCGATCTCCTTCTCCTTCTCCTGCTTCCACCAAACCTCCCTGGTTCTCTTCTTCTTCCTGGCATCTGCCGCCTCCCTCCGGTCCCTTGGGAAGGTGCGGTGGGGACTTGTAAACTCCAAGCCCCTATAGAACGGGTGGCTTGAAATCAAAAAAATAGGAAAGCAGAGGAAGAAGCACGAACTAAATAGAAGGGAGCATACCAGTCTGGACATGATCGCGGAGTTGAAAGGTGCGGGCTTCCCATCGACCCTCTCTTTGGGCTTCAGCTGCAGCACTTGGTCGAGGAGACACTAGACCTCATCGTCCGGCTGCTCCTCCGACGACGCATGGTTCGGATCCGACGGGCCACTGTACTTTCACATCGGCTGCGTCCTCTCTGCCAACGGTGCAACCCGACGGAGGTAAAGGGTGTGGAACACCCGCACCCCGTCAAGGCCACGCCGCACGATCTTCCGAAGCTCCTCCTCAATGATCTCCACCTTCTTCATCTCCTTACGGCACAACCCCATGACCAACTGTCATGCTTCTCTAGCCTCCCACCGGTGAATGCCGGGAACGGCGCCTCCGCCGGATTCCTGATGTAAAACCACTCCCCATGCCACCCTCAGTTGGAGTCATAGGGGATGTACATGGGATACGAGCCTCCCACGCTCGGTTTCCTCTGCAGGACGAAAGCCCCCACCGGCGCGACCTCGGCCGGATTCCCCGCCGTCAAGGCTCTCCTAGAGAATAGCCGTCGGAAGAAGTCCCCGAGCGGCTCCATCCCGAGGAAAGCCTCACAGACGGTGATGAAGCCGGCGATGTGCAGCACCCCCGTCGGATTAAGGTGTTGCTTCTCCAGACCCCACTCGTTGAGGAGCCCACGTAGGAACCAGTGCGCAGGGTATCCTAACCCGCACTCATGGAAGGTAAGAAAGGAAACCACCTCGTCAGGCCGAGGTTGCGGGAACTCCTCCCTCCCGGGAGCCCTCTAGTGCACCACCTCCTTCGGTGGTAGAAACCCCTACGCGATGAAGGCCTTCAACACCGACTCTCTCATAGTGGATGACCTCTAGTCCGACATTTCGCTCCGGGATCGCAGAAAGGATTGGTGAGTTTTTTCTCTTCTCCCTCACTCTCTCCCCTTTCTTTCCTAGAAACCGCCATGGCTCTCAAGAACACTCTCGGCGAGAAGGAAAAGAAAAGGAGGCGGTAGATGAGGAATAGGAGAAAGAACGGAGTGAAAACCTTCTCCCTCCTCCTACTTAAGGAAAAAGGTACATCAGTTAGGGGAGGGCGCACCGATCGGGAAAGGCAAAACAGCGGAGCGAAAAACCCTCTCTTTCCCATTTAATGCAGATGAGACACGCCCTGACCGATAAGACATGCCCTGCCCGACGGAATGGCTCCTGATCAGACGGGACGTGGCCTAGGTATGGCCCACCACTACCGCACACCAGCCACTACCGCACGCCAGGCACAAGAACCAAAGCGCCACCGCACACAGGCGACTCTCCGCATCCCCAGGCGGGATTTAGAAAAAACCCAAAACGAGATCTCCGCCAGGAGAGACCGTCGGGCTTCTTAAGTCGATCGAACGGCTCAGAAAGACATACCAAGGGACAGGTAAGGAGCGAAAGGGATGCCCCATGTAGGCCATGCCGACTCCGTCATGAACGACGAGCACGGGTCCTGGTCGGACATTTTCGACTAGAGCTCTTCAAACCCCGTCACTCGAGTCATCAAGGTAACACTACCAACCCCCGCTATTTCCTTATTTTAAATCATTTCATACATCCATACACGCATTCATTCCATATGCCCATGCCCCCTGGACGATTCGGGCCCTAAACCGCCCGGGGGCTCGGGAACTAAGCATCGCACGTGCAACGAAATGCATCACAACGCTCCGTGTTGCATCACGAAGCGGCAGTTGCCTCATTCGACATGAGCAACGACAGAGCCAGGGGAGAAAAACACAGATGAGCCCTGTGCGGCCCTCGCCCAGTCTGGCAGACAGGGTCATCTCAACCTTCTCATTTGATCCTAAGCCTCAGCCAAGCCCACAAAATCTCCATCGAGGGGAGGCCATTAGGCCACCCGGGTCGGTCTTCGGAATGACCCAGGCATCTGTCGTGTTGCAAGTAAAGGAGCAGTGGAATGTCACAAGAGGGTTATGCCGACCCCGTCATGAATGATGGACCCGGATTCCACTCGATCATACCTGTTAGCGAACTCACCGAGCGCGTCACTCAAGCCCAAGCGATCGGGACAAGCGACAAAACTCAGCCCCTCCAGTTATGAGGAACCGAGGATAGGGTAATGCACACAACTCAAACTAACCCCTACTAAGGCCCAACGGGGCTCGGGGGCTCAAGACACCAAACGCCTAGGTCTGCGACCCCGAACTCGCCCCATCCGGCTACGCTTCGACTGCACTCCAAAAACCTAGGTCTGTGACCCCAAACTCGCCCCATCCGGCTATGCTTCAACTATACTCTAAACACCTGGGTCTATGACCCCGAACTCGCCCCATCCGGCTACACTTCGACTGCACACCGGGTCTGCGACCCCGAACTCGCCTCATCAGGATCCACGAGCTCTGGCTCGCCCGATTCCTAAAACTAACTAAACTAACTACCTCGGCTGCACAGGTTGCACCGAGGCCAGGATCCATGACTCCGACTTGCCCGGTCCCACGGACCCACGAGCTCTGTCTCGTCCGATCCCTAAAAACTAGCTGTCTCGATCCCACGGCGCGCACCGACGCCAGGACCCATCTGCGACTCTGTCTCGCCCGATCCCACGGCGCGCACCGATGCCAGGATCAGCGAGCTTTGTCTCACCCAATCCCTAACAACTAACCGCCTCAGCTACACAACGACGCCTTGGTTGACAACTCCATCTTGACTAAAAAACACGCATACACGCCCGTTGACAAACACCCCCTAGATGATTCTGCTCGAATCGCCCGAGGGCTCAGGGGCTACACCCGCGGGTGCGCTCGCGCGCACCTACTGACAAAACAAAAACCTCCCCCGCTGGCAACACGAAAAAAACCCCCAGACGGTTCTGCCCGAACCACCCGGGGGCTCGGGGCTACACCCGCGGGTGCGCTTCGCGTGCACCCATCGTCAAGGCAAAAATCCCTAGATGATTCTGCCCGAATCGCCCGAGGGCTTGGAGGCTCCTATCGGGTTCATAAACTTGGGATCCCTCGCGGACCGGCTTCCCCGCAAAGGCTTGGCCCAAGCAGACAGCGTGCAACTCATGGGCCGGCCCAAGAGCCTAAACAACAGGCTAGAAGGGCGATCCAATCACCGACCGGAAGGTCTGTCCGAGGAGGAGCAGTGCCCGTTTGTTGACTCTGGCCCACCTCTCTCGACCGGGAGCTCACTTGACCTCCGGCCGCCTTTGGGACGGTCTCTCCACCGGAAGGCCTGGCAAACACTACCTCCAACTCGACCCCACGACTCGGCCAAGGGGGATGCAAGACCCTACTTTCATTTGCTCTTCTCCATTGGCGCAACCAGAGCAGACTGGGACCAACCGACCGGAGACGCCCGCCCGGAAAGGACCAGGGAACAAACGGAGAAGAGCAGGGCAAGGCTCACAAGTCAAACTACGATACCAGGGATCGTACCCTGTACACCTACAAGAATAGTACTCTGCAACCGCCCTGACACAAACAGTGTTGTAGGCGCCGACATTTTCCCTATAGTTTTGTGGGCGCCATTAACTCCCATATGGTAAGGCCCCGTACTAGGAGAACATGGTAAAAGCCCTTACATGCCTCTGGGCATCGATAGTGTTGTGGGCACCGGCATTTACCGTACTAGGAGAACATGGTAAAAGCCCTTACATGCCTCTGAGCATCAACAGTATTGCAGGAACCGACATCTGCCATACCCGAACAAGACGACGTGACCTCCCATGTGCATCTGACAACCAACAATATTGTGGGCGCCTACCATCATCTTGTACCCGCCGGCATAGGCAGCAAGGCTTAGAAACATACATACTTCCTCCCTCTCACTTGTAAAGCCATCCCCTTCATCTATAAAAGGGGATGCGCTCTCTCCCAAGTCAGAACAAGTTGATTCAAGTTCATACATGTGATTCCAGATTCATTAGATCGACCAAGTTCACTAGCTCACAACCACAGAACCACCAGGTTCGGACCTCAAGCACACGCTTGAACACTTAACTCATAGCGGAGCTCCTGTCGCTCTCGGTCCTTCCGACCGGAGCCGACCGGACCTCTTGTACACCCCATCTTTCTCCTTCTCGTTTGTAACCTCACTGCAAACTTCGAACACCAGGGCTTAGGAATAAAGTCACCGATCGACTCAAACTGGACGTAGGGCATGTTGCCTTAACCAGTATAAACCCTGTGTCATTGAGTGCTAGGCCACCTCCGATCACAACGTACGGCAAAACTATAAATATTTACTTGTTGGTCACTTTACGCACCGAGCGAGAAAAAGAACACCGGCGGCGGGACGGGCCAGATGCGGAAAACGGATAGCTATCGCACGCTGGCCGGAGAGCAAACCGGCGCCACGGGCCGGTACGAGTTCTCTTACCGTTTCGGTATGGAAGGAATCCGGAGTAGTCCCGGATGTCCGTTCCGCTCCGACGACCGGCCCATGAGGGAACAAAACCAAACGCTCGTGGGCCGGGAGAAGGCCCTGTTTCCTCGCTCAAAAAACGAAGGGGCTGAGACGAATATATTTATTTTAGTTCCTAAAAAACTAATATATTTATTTTAACAGTTTTATTGCAAAAGTAATTCGCCGACTCAAAACTCAGTAAAGTCTAGGCTCCTGTCGCCATCTTATTTTGCGGAGACAAATAAGCGCTATTTTAGACAGTTTATCCTAGCTCTACTTCTTTCTACAGTACATAAAGAGCCAAAGTTGATGGAACCAGTTATTCAGTTCAGTGTTGTTTGGGAGGGTTTCTCCTCCTAAAACGGCCATGACTTTTAGGGAAATGTACACTATAGCATAGATTCATCTATCTCTTTCTTATTACTAAACTTAACTAAAAGTTTGTGAAAACTAGAAAGATTGGCTTCACCGGCTTTGACCACCAACTCAAAATCAGACACCCCCACCTCCACCCTTGACTCAATGTTGCACTATACAATATTCTCTAGAAGGAGAAACCGTTTAAGCCCTCCCAAACGGAGTTGAGCATATATATAGGCTTACGTCGCCAAAATTCTTTTCACACACGAGAGCTAGCGAAAAGGAGATGAGCTAGCTGTATGTTGGCACCAAATATTTGAGCATTGAATGTGCACCCTTAGTGTCGCGCCTTGTCAAGCCTTCTGTGGAAATAGATGCTTTGGTTTCAGAAATTGGATGGTGTTGTATTCTCGGGTCTTACCGAGAAGTCGAGAAGTGTAACCATGTGGTGCAGAACGACTATGTCTACAATCGAACTAGCAAATGTTATCTACTGTGTAAACTTGATGATGAATGGCTAGTAAAGACTGGTTGACACATCCATCAGGGCATAGATATTATCAGGTTGTCCTAGGTTAGTTAACACCCTAAGACGCCACATGTAGTCATCAGATTAGAGATGAGCGATAACATTGTGGAAGAGAGGTTAGGAGAAAAGAAGGAAAATGCAAGATTAGATGGATTTGGTTCGGTTGGGTGCATCTCCTTCGGCATTCGCAACCTCTTTATACTTATAATAAGTTAGGCAAATCTAATCTCCTGTCCAAATCGTATTTCAAAACGACCATAAATCTGCAACCCCGCACTCTATCCGAAAAAACAAGTGGACCCAAACTATCAAATCAAATGATCTGGCATGCCAAAAGTAAGTCTGATTTTCCATATGTGTGATATGCATATCATCATACTCTCACACCCGAACTTCAAAATGGACGAGATCCATGCATTTGTTTGGATTGTCCCGACAAGGGCTTTGTCAATGTCATGGTGAACTTTAATACGTGAGTTGACCTCATTTGGTTGCTATTTCAAGTAGCCTTCCTTTATATTTTAGTAAAAAATACAGCTACATTAGGATAAATGTGACCTACAGAATACTTAAGAGCATGTGTTGTAACGCAGAAATTCCATAAGAAAAAAAATCCCGTGTTCTAAATAAAGTCTAATTATGTTGGCTTTTGGGACGTACTATGAAAACAAAACTGAAAAAGTATAATTAGCTTTTATCTTGGGATGTATATAGAAACAAAACTAGGAAAAGCAGCCTTTTTTGTGACGTATGGAAACAATTTTTTTTAAATGGCAAAATCTTGGGACCTATATGGAAACAAAACTAGAAAGAGCAGCCTTTTGGGATGTACACATAAACTAAAAATTTTAAAAATGCAAAAGGGCAAAACATAACAAAACTAAAAAAACATATAATTAGCTTTATCTCGAGACATATATGGAAACAAACTAGAAAAAACAGCCTTTTGGGACGTCCGGAAACAATTTTTTTTAAAAAAACACAAATTCTTGGGATATATATGGAAATTAGAAACAGAAGCCTTTTGGGACGTACGGAAACAAAAAATTTGAAAACGAAAAAAAAGTACAGAAACAAAAAAATTTAAAAAGGGAAAAACCTAATCATAAACGCTAGAAGGAGCTTATGGTTAAGGTCTATACTCCATACGCTCTAACCAACTGAGCTATTCCAGCAACTGGCTTTGAGTTCATATGTACTTTTTATTGTTCGATATTCAACAGGACTGCTTCTTAGATGGGATTCACAAATGATTTGACACCATCTGTTTTCAAAGATGGGATCCACAGGGATAAAAAGATCAACCTTTCTCTCAACTAGTTGCCTTCGTTTGTCATTTTTTTGTTTTTCTATTCTATGGCCCTGGTTCCATTCTTCGAACCTGGATCTTCATAGGAGCACACCCACAGTGTATGGATCCTGGCTCTATAGAAGTATTTGGGTATGTTTGATTGCTCGCATATATCTAGCATGTTCTGCATTCAGGGACCTGGCTCACCCCATCTAGGTTGAGCGCATGTATGCTCTTTTGTTTGCTTGCATGCAGTGTGCCTGAAATATTAATTATTTATGATATTATGTCATAATAAAATTAAATTTACTTTATTCAATCTTAATTTGTTTTAAAATCACTTAATATTCACTAATTATGTTTTAATGACCATTAGTTATGGTAATCCTGCAAGGCGCGAGTCTGGCTATGGCTGGATAAGGTCGGGCATTTCCCTTGGGCCTGGCTCGGAGCACTCTTTTGCATGCGCTCGGCCGGTTCCGGCGACACGCCCACACAACCAAACGAGCTGGACCTGCACGCAACGCCGGAGGATATACAGGCAACCAAACAGGCGATTAATGCATAGGACCAGCTAAGGAACGGTCATTGGAGATTTGGAGAGGCCCTATCGCGATATTAAATGATAGATATAACGCTGTCCCCTCCAGTACCACCAGTCGCCAGTCGGTAGTCGAGTCAGTCAGCAGTGTGAAGAAACAACCATCTCCGAAGCAAGAAGCTCTCACAGGGAAAAGGAAAGGAGGAAGAAAGGGGAAAAGAGAGATGAGCTACCAGAGAGTCCCTCCCGAGGAACCCTACCCTCCTCCAGGCACGCAATTTCTTCACCCCCGTCTTCTCCTCGTCTCCTTTCTAGGACCATTATCCGTAACTTATTGGTATCTGATTCACTACACTGGTCTGATCCCCTCTACTATTATCCGTAACCAAATCCAGCAAGTATGGTAGTCAACTGTTCTTGTCTGTCACGGTTCATGCTCAATCCTGCAAGCCTGCTGGGAAGGATCAGCCCTGTTATTGATTATCCTGTTTCTATGGCTGCTCTGCAGTCTCGCTTTCTCAAGACGTTACTGTTCTTGCGAGCTACCTACTCCATGCGCGAAATCTTGTCTGAAGTGATTCTTCATGTCGTGATGCCATAGTTTATCTCACTGCAATTTCAGGGTATCCTCGTCAGGCGTACCCTTACCCACCACCACCAGATGTGTACCCTCCTCCCCCTCGGGGCCATGGACATCCACCACCTCCGCCGCCGCCGCAGGGGCCTTACCCCCCACCTCAGCACCCTCCACCGGGGTACCAGGGTTACTTCAACGACCAGCAGCGCCCTTACTACCCGCCGCCGCCACCGCATGGAGAGTATCAGCAGCAGCACCACCACCACAACCATGGAAACGAGGGTAGCTCAAGCTCCTCCGGGTTCCTCAAAGGATGGTAATGAAAAATATACTGCAACTGCTTCATGTTAATTTTGCCGTCAAGCATGCATTTCATTTTCTGTGTGCTAGTGTGCTGCATGCTTATTGTTTGAGAGTAGAGATTTAGAGGTCGCTGTGGATCCTGGCTTATGTTGCGGTTTGCTCGAGTTGGATGAGAATGAGATCTTGAGCTAGGGTAATTAATATATACAAAGCTCATCAGGATCTTATTGCTTAGTCTGGACTTAAGTAATGATTAGCAGTTTCTAGTGTAACTCGGAGGAGAGCAAGATCCTTGTAACATTATTTATGTTTTGTTTGGTCCCTGAACCATTGTTGGCATGCCTATTAAAGTATTAAGTGCTAATTTAGACACTGCTGTAAGACATGCTATTTTTACTTTTGCTGTAAAGAAAAAGTCTTTTTTTTCTTCAGATAGTGGACGTATCTAAATGTAGTCTTTTTTTGCATGATGCAGTAAGATTCAGTGAGTCTTGGTAACCTTTAAATAAAAGCAGCAAGAAATGAGCAGTCACATATATAATATATTCAGTCTTAGTGATCTTTAACTATGACCTGTAAGAAATAAGCACTCACATACATTCAGTCTTTAGTGACCTTTTTTAATTATGGCCAGGAAGAAATAAGCAGTCACATACTCACATATGTTCTGTAGTCTTAGGGGTCCATTCAGTTATTGTAAGGCATTTTTGCTTATGTATGAATGTACATCCCTTGACAGAGTAAATTCTGGTAATGCAAATCTGGCCAGTCAGACTAGTGATGAGTTATACAGCTGTAGCACCATCATAACCAGGGTTACAAGCTAGGCACATGAACATTAACAAATCAAACATGTTATTCAGTTTTTTAAGACTCTCTCTGTTTGCTTAATCTCATGTAAATATCTGCGTCTCATTTTGGTCTGTGTGGTCTGCAGTTTGGCTGCTCTCTGCTGTTGCTGCCTGCTGGAGGAATGCTGTGGCTGCTTCTGAGATGTTAGATACTATCCGCTAATCGGATCCTATGCTATTGTTGCTAGCGTTCTGGAGCATCCGAGTATTAAGATGTAGTAACTGTGCTTGTAAATAATCTGGAGCAGCAGTGTGTTCTTGAGCTTCCGGTCCAGCATTCTATTTTCAAACAGACCATAATTTGTAGTATGTGCTATGCCTTATTATCTGAAAATAAAGGATGCTATTCATGGGGTTGTAAATAAGGTATTTGCATAGCTTGATCAGAGAACGCCTGCCATACCCCTAGTCAGTGGTAGGTGTAAGTTTGCAATCTATTTTGGATACCAAATTATAAGGAAACCCTGAAACAAAAGGGTTTTCGTGGTGTAGTTGGTTATCACGTCAGTCTTACACACTGAAGGTCTCCGGTTCAAGTCCGGGCGAAAACAATTCATTTTGTTCCTACTTTTTTTTTACCGCTTTCTTCTGTGCTTTGCGCGTGCACGAGGGTTTTTTTTTTTGGCCTCCAGGCATTACACCTCCTTGTGATGTGGCAACAAAACAACAATAGGCTAAACAAAGGAAAACATGCACGTCACTGTTGATGGGATTAGAGCGCTGCCGAAATGGGCCTAGCAAACGGATATCAGTTACAATCTTTGGGCAACTTGAAGGTACTAGGGAAAGTAAAGAGCATCACCATGAGCTCTTTAAATAACTCTGTAGTTTCGTTTTTTGTTAAAAAGAAGAAAAAATAATCCTAACATTTTTGTATGTGAACTCAAAGATAAAAATCATCCTCTCAACTCATAAATATATGCGTGCGTTACGTGCTTGCGATCCATTTTGATGCCTCCTTCACCGCGATTTTTCTCCTCTCCCACCAAGCTAGTTTTTCGTCCTCCCATCCGTTTTTTTTAGTTTTAGAAAAGTAAATTATTGAAAACTATTGGAGAAAGAAAAACTTTCCATTTATTTTGCTCACAAATAGCTAGCAAGGTTGCCTACGCGTAGCGTGGTATATAACCTTTTTTGTTATTTTTTTACTTGAGAATATTTTTTTAAAATAGTTTTGTTTATTACTTTTATTATAATTTTCTGTCTTCATTTGCCTTCCTGCATCCATCGGTATGAACTCCTTGTAAATATCGTTGATCAAGTCCTTCAATATTGTCGTCCACCTCTTCCCTTTTTTTCCACTTCTACTTTGTGGTCGTGCAAATTTTTTTGCCAAGGCCAAATCAAGGAGTCCTTTAGTTTTCTCTTGGTGAGTTGCATTTCTCAATAAAACTACTATCCAAGTCTCCCACTATTTAGTTCCTTGGTCCTCCTATATATTTAATTTTTCGTTCGTATTTTTTCTTCTCTTGTGAATCCATAATTGCTCTTTTTTTAATCCTAAGCCATCATCGGATTTATCACAATCCTACACTTATCTTTTGGAGACACTTCTACCTCAAGCAGCCACAGGTCAGTCCCATCATCATACCAACATCCATCGACACATCTCAAAGTGCATCTAGCTCTTTAGTAAGCTTTAGTGAATTGTATGACATCACGATTAAAGATCTAACTAATTTGTTCTGTGTTAAGCAGCACATTAATTGTATCATATGTATTTGATAAAGGCGTTATTAAAAATCATTATTATTCAAAGATCAAATAACTAGCAAACAAGTATGATGTTCCATGTGTGATTGATGTTATGAAGAATGACAGGCCAATGTATGAAAAAAGAAAAGAGATACGAACTTAAGCATATTCATGGTCTCATTTGTGTCGACATGCATCTAAATATCATGGAGTGTGAGGGGCTCCTCCAAAGGAGCTAGAGCTGTTTTGGAGGAGCCACAATTTGTAGCTCCTTCAAAAACGGCTCTGGCTCCTCTGTTTTCCTTGAAAAACGGCTTCTCCTGCAAATTGTTTGGTTGAGCTCCTTTAGAGGAGCTGGAGCCGAAGCCAGAGGAAGAGCCCTACCAAACAGGCCCTAAATCGATGTGATTTTTTTCCGAAGAAACTGCAGCAAGAGCATGCCGGGTATGTATTAATAGAGAACAAGTTTTACAGAAAATAATTAAAAAAAAACAAAAACAAAACCCTCATGAAGGAGGCAACAGCAAGACCACCACCACACGAAAACACAACACCAGCGAACCTCGATGCGGTGATTTGGTCATCTAGAGTAGTAGTGCTCATGAATTTCCACACCATTCTATTTTCAAACCAAGCATAATTTGTAGTAAGTGCTATGCTTTTTCCAAAAATAAAGAATATCATGGGATTGAAAATAAATTATTTGCATAGCTTGACTAGAGAACGCCTGCCATGCCGTTGACCACTGTGGTGAGTTTACAATTTCCTAGAGAAACTAATTAACGGAGTCCATAAACAGCAATGTTTTTGTCGGGGACCAAATACTGGGGTACCCAAAGAGGAGCTAATAACCATTAAATGTTGATGCTTCTGAACAGACAAGAACGCAACAACACCTTTTGTCCAAATGACCGAGGGTTAACTCCGTCCCGTCCGACGTCTGGGGGGCTGGCTCCGCCTCGCTCGATGTTCGAGGGCTGACTCCGCCTCGCCCGACATCCGAGGGCAGGCTCCGCCTTGCCCGACCCCGAAGGCTGGCTCCGTCTCGCCCGACGTCTGGGGGCAGACTCCGCCTCGATGTTAAGCATGCACTTAACCTTGACATTTCATGATCACAATCATCATTGAGCATTCATGATCATGAGCATCAGTCATGCATTTATGAGCTTATATCATATGAAACATGTTTTTGAAACATTGCAACGTATCGTTATGTTTCATGTGTGTTGTTTCCTTTATAAAATGAAAAGTGTGCAACACTTAAGTGCAACATGTGCTACTCACTTTAGTGAAACATGGTTAGTTAGCTATGCAACAAGATCATGAAACATGTGAAACAGGACTATGAAACATTTGTAACATTTCATGTGTTTTTCATTGTTTCAGTACATACCTTGCTTGATTCTTGTGTGACCAGTGTTTGGTGTGGCTAAAAATTCTTTTAAGTAACTTAGTTACATTTATAATGTCATTTGGGACATTGTTCATGTTGATCACTTTGACTAATTAGGTTCCCAAGTCATGGTTTGACCCATTTTGACCCCTTAACACTTTGGTTTGACTGTTTAAAAAGTGTAGCTTAGAATGTTTGCATGTCTGAGCAACCTAAAACAAAGTTGTAGCAAATTTGATAAGGAACAAATTTTGTTTAGAAGCCAAGTCATGAAAATGTGCACAACATGTTCAAAAATGGCCCACAAGTCAGGATTGAAAGCTGTTTCAACAATTAAAATTTTTTCTAAGTGTTATACTGGATTTCAGTTTCATGAACTCGACTTTGGCTTGTTATAACTTGTAATCCTTTGTGAATTAGACTTTGATCCTTGAATAGAAAATGTAGATGGAAGGTAGCTCTACAACTTTCATGTTTATTGCTTCCACTAATACGCCACGGTTTAGGAGTTAATCACTGTCAAAATAGCGCTGTCAGTCGGTTCATTTGGTAACTGAAACGAAAAATTCAGACTGCTACAGTGCACTGCCGGTTCAGAGCTCGTTGGCCCCGTGGCGCCGCGCGTCGCCGGACGCCTGACCGCGCGAGCCACGCGCTGTGGCCGTCCTGGCACCGCTGCCGCTGTCCACTGCAAAAGCCGCGCTCCTCTGCCCTCCCATTCACTCTCATTCATCCTCCGCTCGTCCGAAGCGCCGCAGCACTCCCAGCAGCAGCACAGCGGCTCCGCCGTCACCATTGACGGCACGAGCTCGCGCCTTGCCACTCTAACACCGCCACAGGGTCTCCATTGTGCTTCCACCGTCACCTCGCGCCCTCGTTTGCTCACTGGCAGCGCCTGGTAAGCCGTTGTGCCGAGCGCATTCCTCACCGGCGTTTCACCGCCGCACCCCGTCACCATGGCCGGCTCATCTCCGACCACCGCGAGTCCCGTTAGTGTGTGCGCTAGAGTTGCTTTGGGATGGTGAACCTCGGCGTAACCTTTGATTTCGTTGTCTCAGTCGCCGTTGATGGCTCGCCGTCGATCCGCACCACCGGGCCGCCATGGACGCCGCCGTCTTCCTTAGCTCCGGCGATAGACCTAGCTAGATGGCTCGGTAGATGCGCAATGTCGTGAGTAAGCTTGTAGCGCCAGTGTTGTCGCCTGAAAAGTCGCCGCCCGCGAACTCCGGCCGATTCCGCGCCGTCCCGCGCGCAGTGTTCTGTTTTCGGTCGCTACAGTAACCCAGTTCAAATAAAGCTAGTTCATTTGTCCAGATTTGATGCAAACTTTGAAAAATGATAAGTGGAGTTCTAGAGGTCCAATTTTTGTGAACCAAATTTTGTTGTGTTCCTTATTAAGTGTAGTTGTTTATAAAAATATATAATCTGTTGTTTGACACTTTTCTATAGGGTTTTACTATTTTTGCTAAAATAGACCTTCCTGGCTTGTCATTTTTGTAAAGAAGTTTATACATGTTAAAATGGTATGAAACTTTTACAGTAGTATATTGAGGGAACTTGTAAGCCACTATAATTTTCTGAGAATTTATTATGCACATTTGGTATAGGTTTATTATTTAACCTAATTATCTAAATAAATTAATAAAGGCAATTAAATCAATAGTTTGAGCTTTGCCATTAGGTTTTCTTGAGTGTATTTGATGTCCCTAAACTGTTGGTGTACTTGGTGGTGCCAAATTTTGAATGCTTACATGTAGTAGAAATATTGTCGCTTTATAATTCGATTTAACATGTTTTCGGACCGATTCTGTTGCTTGTTATGTTGCATAGTCGAAATGATGTTTTCTGTAGAAATGGTTAATAACAAAGTTGTAGGTAACTTCTTCATCTATCTTGTGTTAAAATTTCAGTTAAATAGGCCAAAGGGTTTAGGAGTTCTATCGGTTTAAAGTTAGTTTTTCTGAATTGCTTGTTCTCTGGAATTTCTGGACAGCACTGCATAGATTTCCTATTTTGTCTAGGATAGATTGTGATTCATCTTTTGGTGAGTAAATAAGAGTTGTAGACAATTTTATAAGCTTTCCAGAAAGTCTAAGATCACAACATTTGGATAAGTGTAACTTCAGTTATGATATAAACTTGTAACTGTCATGTGTAACTTAGATATTGCTTTGTGTGAAATTTGTAAATAACTAGAGAAGAGATATGCACCTACTAGGCAAATAAGGAGTTAGCATTGTTATCATTTTGCTACTTAATATCATTGTCACAGCATGTACATTCTGTTATCACATCCTCCGTGATCCATCTTATGCATTCATGGCACTTATTTATGCATATGCATGCAATAGGTGCAACCGAGGAGATCACGCTAGTGGAGCTCGACGTCGACCCACAGGAGGAGAATCAGGAAGTTCAGCACCTGGAGGTTCCCGGTGAAGGAGAGCCTGAAGCCGATCACCTTCCCGAGTGCCCCGATCACCAGCCTTCGACGTTTGTGAAAGGCAAGCCCCGGAGCATTATAAGTCTCCCTATTTTATTAATGTCACTTAAAGTTATTCGTATTGCTGCATTATGTGACAGGAGTTGTTTGTAAACACTTGCTGCACACTACCATTCCTTGACCAGATATATCTACCATGAATCCTATTTAAGTCCAGGAACGTTTATCATGCTTAGCTCTGCTTAGACCGGTAGAAGTCGGGTGATTCCCTGTCACCTGCGAGCTATAGGTGATAACTTAATCACGGTTGGCTATATTGTGCTATCGTGGAACATAACCTGATATTGTTGAATAAATGGAGACCGGGTGGAGTCTTATATGTGGTATTGTAGTGACTCCACCTATGTCATTTAAGGACCGGACGTTGGAGGTCATCTTGTCATGTTGAACGCAGCCTCTCACATAGTTGGTTGGATAAGTCGTTCCGACCGCCTAGCCGAGTAGCTCATCTCAGGCCGGGACCACGAGCAGTTCAAGTGCGCACTCTGGATGGTAGTATGGATGTGCGGAGAGCCATTGGCGTAAGTCCAAAGACGGGTTAGAGTCCCGATCACCCTTGGCGAGTGGTTCTCACGATTGTGGCGCTGTCGTCACCTACACAATTTGGTTCCTAATTTGTACCAAAGGTGACCTAAGGCTACCTTCATGAGGCATGCCAGGTGTGTGTTAGGAATATTTCCCCAGCTGGGTAGGAATCGATTCGAATCGCCGTCTCTCCCGGATAGTGAGAACTTGACTTGAGTTCCTTTCATCGTAGTAAGTTATGGAAAGGATGAAAATGATGGTTATGAGATTATGCAAGAACTCAACTGGATATGGTTATTATTGTGATGAATTAATGGTATCAACATGTTTGGCATAGGATATTTGCTAATCTAGTATGAGACAGGATTAATAACTGGTGATTTCCAATTAAAGAGATGTTGGATAACTTATGCTTTTTCTGCAAATAATGTCTACCAGCTCTACTTATAAAGCCTTGCATACTCCTTGGTGTCTTAGTATATTAGTTGGACGGGTAAGTCTCGCTGAGTACCTTCTCATACTCAGGGTTTTATTCCCTTTGTTGCAGATAACGTTATGTTTCATGGCTACTGCAAGAACTGTCTTGCTCCTGCTGTGGATGAGGACTAGGACCATGGGCAATGGTCATTCTGTATTTCTTCTCACCTTTATGCTTTTGGTTGGAGATGACTATGACACTGGCTTTGTATTAAACTACGTGTGATGTTGATGTTAAACTACTTTGCTTCCGCTACTTTCAAACTTGGTTTATAATAATTATTCGAACTCTGATGTATGAG
Organism: Miscanthus lutarioriparius; assembly: GCA_904845875.1. Lineage (NCBI taxonomy): Eukaryota > Viridiplantae > Streptophyta > Magnoliopsida > Poales > Poaceae > Miscanthus > Miscanthus lutarioriparius. The sequence continues at coordinate 93,298,665 of CAJGYO010000007.1, forward strand.
ACCTATTTGTGAACTGTGATGTAACATGTGACTGGTTGTGTTGAATCTCTACGATCTTGGTTTGTATGTTGGTTGTTTGAGATCCTTCGTGATTTCGTTAGACTACCGAGTTTATATGGGCTCAAGTATGACGGTTTGATCGCTTCGGTGATTGCTATTGTACTTGTGTTCTTATAAATTGGACGGTTCTGTGACACGCGTATAGTATGTTTCGGTTCAAGCACAATGAACGTATTAAATCACACAATTCAAGCATAGAAATATATATATATATATATATGCATGCATGCATCATATATATATTTACATGCATGCATGCATATGTGTATTTTACATTATATTATTTCATGTGCATATATTACAAAAGATTGCATTACAGTTGTTGTGATATAACAAGTTTCCTCTCATCCTCTAGCTTGGCTTCCATGACAGTGTTGGGTCCAAGTAGAACTCACCCTTGGAATCGATGACCTGATCATTAAAAAATCCGGCTATAGACTCTTGAATTGCTTTGATTTGGTCTTGCCGTATGACCTTTTCCTCCAACCATCGAACCTACAGGTTTGAATTAAAGGAAAATAAATTAATATATGTACATATATACATATATATATATAAAGACGTAGTAACACAATCAATAATAATAATTAAATGAATATATAGTGTATTTTTAACGTACTTTGAGTCTCTCTGTAGGAGTTGTTTGGGAGACCACTTTGATAAACTTGCAAACATAGTAACCACAGTAGTTGTTCCCCTGTTCCTGCCTCAGACACCACTTTAGGAGAAAAAGATTTGTCATCCAATCTGGTGATCCGATGAAAACTATATGTTTAATTAATAAAGATGATGCGATTTAGGGGACTTACTTTCAAAGGGATTACATTCAGTGGCGCTTTGCATTTTCCATGTGTTGCTTCTCAATAAAGGTTTTTCAAACACTGCCCAATAAAAAATTTGCCACGTCATCAGATATAGTTAATCATCATGTTTGTGTGTATATATAGTTGCTAGAGATACCGAAATTACCTCTGGATAATATCTATCATATCTTGGTAGTCTTATTGTGGTTTTCTCATCGAGTCATAGATTATCAAGTGACTTTTCACCAGATCGATGTCCATCAATATCCAGTGATTGCTGCATGTGTTTATAGGATATAACGCATAACACTCATTAATTAACTAGAATCAACATATGAGCCATTAAGGATGATCGACATTATTAACACTCACTTGAAGTTGTAGGGAAAGAGTATATCCTTCTTGTGGCGTTAGTTCACTAAGAAGTTCATGAGGTTATTCTCTGACTCAGACTTCCAATTAGGCTTTGGAGTAACTGGATCTTTGAATACTATATGGGGATCAACAAAATCAATTTCATTGCAGCCTTTCTTTCTGAGCTCTGTCATTGTAAATCTGCATATATATAGTACTTGTTAGGATAATTTATATGCATATACACACATATGATGAGTTTAATAATAGATCGAAAGAATTATTACTTACAGGCAATAGCAGCTAATGATAACTTTGTCCAGAGAGGTCAGGTGGCATAGTTGATGAAATTCTACAAAGTCAACATACATAACATCATCACCACGGAACCAATGTTCGTCTCTAATTCTGACACCAACGCAGAAGTCTCCACCGGTAGACGCCTACATGTACCACTTGTTTAGCAGGTACATTTGTGTCCCCAGATCACATAAGGCTTGAGGGTTGTATAGACTCTGGCCTAGTACAAATTTTTTCTTCCAAATATCAACCTCCGCCGCACTCTCAATGTTTCCATCACCAAACATCTAGTAAAGGTCGAGACCAGTCTCTTCAATAAATTCACCAAGGTGATCCAAATCGACATCCAGAGGTATGTTTGCCTGATGCATTAATCCTAAATTTGAACCATATTCATTACCAACAACTAGCGGGGGGACTGATTGGTGCGATTGTTGTCCGAGTTGTGCAACTCCTTTCCCTGCCCGCTTCTTTTTCTGTGCCGCCTCAATTGACTTGGTGAGAGTGCGGTCATAGTCCGTTAACGTTGATTTGGACGGCTTACGAGATTCCCGCTGTTGTTGCTGGTAAGAAGCCACCTTTTTCTTAGAATATCTGGAGCTACGAAGAAGTACGGTTTCTCCGGGTTTCTCCTTACTTCTTGATCCTTTTTAAGTTTGTCATAGAATCTAGACATATCTTTTTTTATGCATGCCATCGATTACTTCTTCCTTCTCTTGAGATATTATTTTGGGAATAGCCCTTGGTTTCACGGTGGCTTTCTTTGCTTGCGTGGGACCTGGTTCTTCGTTTCTATGGGCTGGCCTCTTGCTAGTACTTGACTTCTTGGTAGGCAAGGGGGGGAGGCGTTGGAGACCTCCTTGGAGGTGGTGGTAGCGGCGTTGGAGACCTCCTTGGAGATGGTGTGGATGCAGCCTCGCCTTCCAACACATTGTCATCGTACAGATCACTATGATGATCTGGCGATTGAACAATTGGATTTAGGTTGGGGAAGGATCTGCTACAAAAAAAGGAATGACATATTATTATGAGCAGATTGTTAATTATTTAAGCCAATATAAATTAATGATGTAGTGTTTTCATCCGCACCTATGGTGAGGTAGTTCAGGAGGAGGTGGAGGCGACATCCCGGGAATGATGAAGTAGCGCTTGCGCCATAGAATGATTGTCTTCTCTGCATCTCCTAGAGTCTTCGCCATCACCCTCCGGGGAATGTCAAGAGGCAAATCACTAAAACCTTTTTCAGCTTTTATCTACCGAGATGGTAGCATATCCTTCTTGGATTATATTCCCATGAATCCTTGGTATCTTGGTTGGTCGATAGGATTAACAAGACCGATAGCCACCTTGATTGTGGAATTCCTTTTGAATGTGTAGCTCACACGATGTATAAGGTTTAGTGGCGTCATCCATAGGGAAGCGCGATCCTGTGTCCCTTGATTTGGTATCTCCGTGGAAGCATAAATCGCTTTTCAAGCTGAGCAGATTGGCTAATGTTGATTCTCGGCTCGATGCTCGCTTGCTTGCACTCACTGCTATTTGCACTTGCCTTCTGATTTCCTCCTGCATTCTCGCTTCAAGGTTTTTTCCCGCTCCTGTGCTTCACGCACCGCTTCCTCCAACCTCTGGAGCCGCTGTGCCTCTTCTTCCTTCTTTCTCTGGCGGCTTCTATAGGAAGGTCTATCCTGAGGGAATCCATGCTCCCATGAGACACTTCCTTTGCCTCTAGTTCGGCCACCGTGTTCAATAGTCCTGATGGCGTATGTCAGTTCATCCTTCTCTCTGTTGGGCCTGAACACACCACTAGCAGTAGCTCTCTGAGCATAAAACAATCTTTCTGCTGCTTCTTGCAGTCTTACGCCATAAACACACTTCCCTGTCTCCTAGTCCAGTGTTCCCCCATGAGCGGAAAACCAATTCTTTGCACGCTCTCCCCACTCGAGTGATTCTGGTGTGATACCCTTGGCAAGAAGGTCTGCTTCCATTTTGTTCCACTTCTTAATGGCAGTCGGGTAGCCACGATCCCAAGTTATGGTGGTATGTATGTCTTACATTGGGCATTACGTTGGTTCTTTATCACCCGACTCACACCCTCTTCCGATGTCTTGTATTGTACAAACTCATCCCAATAGGGGCCTCTCGCTTTGAGACCGGGCTTGGGACAAGTGAAATCTGGTGCTATGTTCTTCTTAACATACGTCATGTATAGGTGTTTCTTTGAAGTCTGGCCCGGGTGGCCATCTTCTTCATTGCCCAATTCCTAACTCGCTCCTTCAATTCATCACCATCTATTATATCATCATAACCATCTGTTTGGAGCATGAAATGTACCGAGACATCTTTCCAAATTAACGTCTTGTCACGATCGGAGACAAAACTGATATGAGAAGCATTGGTCTTCTTCTTCCATTCACAGGTCTTGATCGGGAGCCGGTCCCGTACAAGGTAAGGTAACCACATGGTGCACGAATTTTGTTTTATTGGCCCCCCGTTTACTTTGTATCCACATTGAACTCCGAGATGATGAAGCGGCCCTCCAATGGCTTTTTGGGACCTCGAACATTTTTACTCTTCGTTGTAGTTGTTGATGGGCTACAAAACATAAACATTATTTTTAATGTCATGAGCACACATAAGACATATGATAATATATATAGCTAATAATAAAAAATATATACTTGGCCAATATGTTGTTGTTCATTTTGTTCAAGAGCTAAGTACTGACTCCCGTCATCTGCATCCTCTTGCACGTTATTTTTAGCACCATCATCGCCGGCAACTTGAGTGCCAGTGTTGATCAAATTCATCATCAACTCCTCATCCATGTTTTTCGGGTCGGCCATCTAGCTTCAAAAAACAAAACCAATATATAGTACGTCAAATCTTTGCTTACATGCGTAAAATCTACGAACAATATGCATTATTAAATCTTGCCCCTCGGTCACGGACGCAATTTGCAACACTAGGGCGAACTGCGTCGGTACTAGGGTGAATTAGGGCTATACATAAACGGCCGAGGGCGAATTGCGTTGGTGACTAGGGCGAACCACGTCGGTGACATCAACAACACAGTTCGCCCTAGTCACCGACACAATTCGCCCTAGTGTGATTGTTTAGCGTTAACGATAACGATAATACGAATGTTGATCGACTAGGCCGCGAGAGAGGGCGGTGTGATGAGAGTGGCGGTGCTCCACTCTGCCGTATATATGTTTGTACACATGGGTGAACGAGGGTGGCGGTGCTCCATCGTATAAACCCTAAACCCTAGGGCGAACGAGGGCGGCGGTGCTCCGCCGTATAAACCCTAAACCCTAGGGCGAACGAGGGCGGCGGTGCTCTGCCGTATAAACCCTAAACCCTAGGGCGAACGAGGGCGGCGGTGCTCCGCGACGTATATATACATGCATATGAATACAAATGACGAAAACATATGGACCGCCGTATACATAGAAACGCATTGGTCAGCCTCTGCCTGACTCGGTGACGTGCCGCTGTGGAATTCTCACCTCTCCTCACGGCTCCCCCTAGGAAGCTCTGTCCTCGAGATCCTTAAACACAAAGAAACTAGGCGCCATTTATGCTCGCGTGGTCGCGCCCCACAAAGATGCCGCCGTAGCCGCGCTCGCCTCAAGAGCGCCGCCCAAGTCCTCCCCCTCCCACCGACGGCATGTACTACTCCAACGACATGGAGGCGTTCTACGACACCTGGGTGGGCCGGGAGGAGCAAATCGTGGCCGACCTCACGGCGGCGCTCGCGCTCTCGCCCCGACGCTGGAGCGACGCGCTGGTCGCCGCCTACTATGAGCACAAGTCCCGGCTGGCCGACCGCGACATCGTGGCCACGATGGCTCAACCCGCTTGAGCGCACCTTCCTGTGGGCCTGGGGATGGAAGCCCGCGCTCATGTTCCGCTTCGTGGAGACCAGCGGCGTCGGCGTGGGGATCGGTGTGGGACCCGAGCAGCGGCGCGTGCTGGAGGAGAGAGAAAGACGAGAGAACTCACCTCACGAATGTGGAGGCAGATCGATGGGGTCACACGGGCGCGTGCGGTGGAGGGCCGCACGAGGTCGTCGGCGCGAGGTGGGGTGGCGACCGGCAGCGGCGCGAGGAAGAAGAGAGAAAGGGCGGCTGTTCGACGAGGAAGAAGAGGAGGGGATCGATTTGCGTGAGGCACTAGCGCTTATATACCAGGGAGATTTACTCCCGATGCCAGCCACCAGCCGAGAGTAAAGTCCTTTACTCCCGGTGCATATTACCAACCGGGAGTAAAGGTATACCTACTCCTGGTTGGTAACACGCACCGGGAGCAAAGGTTTTTTTTTGGCGGGCCACGAAACTACAACCCACCTTTACTCACGGGTGGGCTTCCCACCCGGGAGTAAAGGTGGGCTGCAGTTTCATTTCCCGCATGTTTTGAGCAAATTTTTTTAATAGAAATGCAATAGTCTTGTTAAATACATAGTAAATTAAATAAAAGGCATAAAATTATTTTGTTAAAAATATGGATTTTCTTTTTCTTTATTGCACATAGGAACAATCTATAACCTAATTTTTTTTATTTTTTGTTATAATTATAAAACATAATGTAACTAATATTTATTATTTCGTTAATGCAAAAATGTAGTGTTTAATTAAAATTATTAAAACTATTGGTTTTGACAGGAAATTTGTTTTCACATCATTTTAACGTTAATATTTTAATTTTTCATCACTCAATATCCTAATTTAACTTTTCGAGAGAGAAAATCCCACCAAATCAAACATTGATTTAATTTGAAACACAACATAATAAACATCTGAATTCACAATTATTACATAATATCTCAAACACACACTACATTAAATCACTATATCATCAAGTGGGCACAGCAGTGAACTTCTTCTTTACGTATGTCCCTTAGTTATGATCGCGTCGTAACCATGGAGTGTCCTCATCATTTACCAATATGCTAGGGTCTTTGTTCACTTTGAAGGGCGGAATTCGGTCATCCTTTTCAAAATCTTCTGACATGTCCGACTTGTCCTCAATTCCCACGATGACTCTTTTCCCTGAAAGAACTATATGGCGCTTTGGCTCTTTGGTTGAGTTATTATTGTTTTTTCCTCTTTTTGGTTTGGTAGACATATCATTGACATAGAACACCTAATTCACATCCTTGGCAAGGACTAATGCTTCGTCTTTGTACCCAATATTACTAAGGTCTACTGTTGTCATTCCATACTCATTGTCTACTGTTACCCCGCCTCCGGTCACCTTGACCCATTGGCACTTGAACAATGGGATCTTCAAAGTAGGTGCATATTCTAGTTCCCATATTTCATCTATCGTCCATAATATGTACGCTTATTCCCATTGGTCTGTGGCATCTATGCGGACACCACTATTTTGGTTGGTACTCCTTTTATCTTGGCTCTTGTGTAGAATATGTTCCCATTTATCTCGTACCCTTTGTATGTGATGATATGCCATGATGGTTGCATAGCCAATAAATCTGATTGCTCATGGATGCTCTCATCACCTTGACATTTTTTTTTTGCAACCAACCATGAAAGTTTCCATGTGCTTACGCGTAATCCAAGCTTCAGTCTTCCCTGGAAACTCGGATCGTAAGAGATCCTTGTGTGTCTCAATATATGGATCTACCAAAGAGGAGTTCTGTAGAACTATGTAGTGCGCTTTATTGAAATAATCATCCTCCGTACCAATATATGTTTTCCTCCCTAGTGTCCCCTTTCCGCTTAGTCTCCCCTCATGTCTCGATTCAGGAACACCAATCGAGTCAAGGTCGGAATAAAGTCAACACAGAACTCAATGACCTCTTTCATTTCCATAGCCCTTGGTGATGCTTCCTTCAGGCGAAACACGGTTGTGAACATATTTCTTCAGGACTCCCATGAATCTCTCTAAGGGGAACATGTTGTGTAGGAACATAGGACCGAGAATGAAAATCTCCTTGACTAGGTGAACTAGGAGGTGTGTCATGATATCAAAGAAGGAAGGAGGGAACACCAACTCAAAGTCGATGAGACATTGAACCACATCATTCGTAGTTTAGCTAGATCAGTTGGATCAATTGCCTTATGAGAAATTGCATTGAGGAATGCACATAGCTTCATGGTGGCTAGGCGTACATTTGGAGGTAGAATTCCTCTTAATGCAACTAGAAGTAATTGTGTCATGAGAACGTGATGCAGTCATGGGACTTTAAGTTCTGAAATTTCTTCTACGGCACATTTATAATACCCTTTATATTCGAGGAGAATCTAGATGGTACCTTGATGTTGTTTAAGCATTCAAACATGATTTCCTTCTCCTCTTTGCTTAGAGTGTAGCTGGCAGGACGTAAGTAATGGCGTCCATCATCTGTCTTCTCTGGATGCAGGTTGTCTCTTTCTCTCAAACAACGCAGGTCCTGTCATGCTTCAAATGTGTCCTTAGGCTTTCCATACACACCCATGAAGCCTAGCAGGTTCACACAAAGATTCTTCGTCAGGTGTATCACGTCGATCGAGCTGCGGACCTCTAGGACTTGCCAATAGGGTAGCTCCCAAAATATGGACTTCTTCCACATGGGTGCGTGACCGTTAGCGTCGTTCGGAATAGGTTGGCTGCCATGTCCTTTTCCAAAGATGACTTTCACATCATTGACCATATCGAGTACATCCTCACCGGTTCGGTTGCGAGGCTTGGTCAGGTGGTCTGTCTTCCCTTTAAAATGCTTGCCTTTCTTTCTTACGGGGTGATTTGTAGGAAGAAATCAACGATGGCCAAGGTACACGACCTTTCGACATTTTTTCAAGAATACACCTCTAATATCATCGAAGCAGTGTGTGCATGCATTATATCCCTTGTTTGGTATGTCACGAAATATTACTTAGAGCAGGCCAATCATTGATTATTACGAACAACAATGCTCGTAGATCAAAGTGTTCTGTTTGTACTCATCCCACACACGTACACCTTCTTTATTCCACAAAATGAAGTTTCGTCAATAAAGTGGTCTCGGTACACATCGATGTCATTGCAAAGTTGCTTCGGGCCTTGGATGAGCAGACATCATAATGAACTTCCGCTTCATGCATAACCAAGGAGGAAGGTTGTAGATACTTAGAGTAAGTGCCAAGTGCTATGACTACTATTACGCTTCCAAAATGATTGATACCATCTGTACTTAAATCAAACCTTAAGTTTCTTGCGTCATTTGCAAACTCCGGGAATTCTCTCGTCGATTGCTCTCCCTTTGGGACCCATCAGCAGGGTGTCTCAACATATTGTCTACCTTACGGTCTTCTTTGTGCCATCGTAACAATTTTGCATGTTCTTTATTTCTGAACAGACGTTTCAAGCGTGGTATTATAGGAGCATACCACATAACCTTGGTAGGGATTTTCTTCCGTGAACGTTCGCCCTCAACATCACTAGGGTCATCTCGCCTGATCTTATACCGCGATGCATGGCATACCGGGCATGCATCTAATTTCTCGTACTCTTTGCCATGGTAGAGGATGCAGTCATTAGGACATGCTTGTATCTTCTCGATTTCTAGCCCCATAGGACAGACAACTTGTTTTGCTTCGTAGATAGTGGCGGGCAATTCATTGTCCTTCGGAAGCATTTTCTTTTGGATTTTTAGTAACTCTCCAAATCCCTTGTCAGATACACCATTCTTTGCCTTCCATTGCAGCAATTCTAGTGTGGTTCCCAACTTTTTCTGCCCTGCATCACAAGTTGGGTACAACAATTTCTGGTGATCTTCTAGCATCCGCTCGAACTTGATCTTCTTCTTTTCACTTTCACATTCTCTTTGTGCGTCATGAATGACCTGACAAAGATCATCAGCAGACTCATCTTCTGCGGCTACCTCTTCTTTAGCTTCTCCCATTGCGGTATCATTGAAGCACGCACCATCGGGAATAATATCATTGTCGTCCCATTGTTCTTCTTCACATTCTTCCATTACAACGATGGTTTCTCCGTGCTTCGTCCAACAAATATAGTTTGGCATGAAACCCGACTTGAACAAGTGTGAATGAAAGTCCTTGAGCAAGGATATTCCACCGTATTCTTACATACGGCACATGGGCAGCACATAAAACCATCGCGTTTGTTTGCCTCGGCCACATGTAACAAAGAATGCACGCCATCCATGAACTCTTGGGAGCGACGATCAGCATTTTACATCCAATGCCGACTCATCTGTATTACATGACATAAATACCATATTAAAACCTAGAACATAATTAGTTAATTATACAACATGCATATCACCACAAAAGCTATAAATTTAAGAAATCCTCGCTACAATGTAGACAATCCCAACTACCACTAAAAACACTAATGCTAAAATGCACTTCAGCAGCACAAGGATTTCGCGACCAATCCCAACTAAAACAGATAGATCCCCTGTTTGTTCAACATCTTTAGGCTTCTTCTGGCTAGATCACTGCCTCATTAGCCGCCATATCTGCCTGTTGTGCAAGATATTTTTGCACGAGTTCAACATACTCTTCCTCCCAGTAGAAGCCTGAACATCCAGTGCCATCCCACTGAAATTAAAACAGAAAATTAGAACTTTAATCACAACCATCATGAAAATAGGTATAAACTAACCATAGTCATTAAATACGATAAAATAACTCACATTGCGATCCGGACACTTGTAGAAAATGCGACCCTTGTTGGGACCCTCCTTCTTCACTCGGTACTCTATCACAATCTTCGTCTCATCACAACACTTGTCGCATGCAATGAGTGGGAGGTCCGGCCTAAGTCTCTTTGGAAACCCATGAGAAGCCGAGGACCCGGAAGTAGTTGCCATCTACTCTCTATACTCATTTTTAATACACTATAAATTTCTCATTTTATAAACAAATAAAATTAAAAAGCCTCTAAAATTCTCTATATCTCTAAACAATAAAGTGTGCTATGCATGCTACAAATGAACAGTGAATACTAGTTTTTAATAGCTACTTTAACCTTCCTTCATGTAAATATGCAAGCTTGAAGTTTAAAGGTTTCCAGAGCATTTAACACTACTCTGCTTGCCGTGGCCATGGTCATTGTGTTCTCGTCTTTTACTGCGGCAGATAAGTAATTCACATGATATTTCCAAAAATTAACAGAAGAATGGGAGTGTACACACATAACAATCGATTATCGTTTATATTTATATATATACTACGTTTGGGTACGGTGATTGACAGACTACTGCGACGATATCGGGACGTGTGAATAAATAATCATCCGTACTAGTTGACCTTGCTTACGTGATCATCTCGGCGAGCATTTCTCCACCGGACGGCACTGTACTTGGCCACGGAAGAGCTCCGATTCTACGAGGAAGGGAACACGGTCTTCCACGACCGTTGCCGCTCTCCCTCATAGAATCAAAGCTCCTCCTTGACGTCCGTTACCACTCGGCAGAGAACATGCTCGCCGAGATGAACACGGTCTGCAAGTTCAACTAGCTACTTTAACCTTCTTTCATGTAAATATACAAGCTTGAAGTGATTTTGAGCTTAAATTGCTTACAAATGAAAAAAACCACAATAAAGAACTATATATATATAGTGAACAAAATGAGATAAGACAATGGTGAAAAATGAGAGTATGAGATTGGTAACCTTTACAACTGAAGAATCGACGGAGGAATCGAAGAAATCGACGGAAGAATCAAAGAATGGATGGAGGAACAATGGAGGGAGGAAGCAAGAACACTAGTGCAGTGAGCTTCAAAATGTGCTGAGCTCGGGCTCGGGGAGGAAGAAGGAGACGGCCGGGATATAAAGGGGGGACCTTTAGTTCCGGTTGGTGGCTCCAACCGGGAAGATAACTTTCCAACCCCGGGCGCAGCCATGCCCCGGGAGTAGACCTTTACTCCCGGTTGGAGCCACCAACCGAGAGTAAAAGTCTACCTTTAATCCTGGTTGGTGGCTCCAACCGGGACTAAAGGTCCCTGCCACCTCTGTCTGGCGCAGTAGCCGTTGGGCAGGGACCTTTAGTCCTGGTTGGAGCCACCAACCGGGACTAAAGGTTTCTCTAGTTCCGAGCGCAAAAAATTTCAGGACTAGAGCCCATTTTGACCGAGGATCAAAGGTCTGTTCTCTACTAGTGAGTGTCGATGGCATAATCCGTATCACTCCACAGACACTTGCAATACAATACCAAAATTTAGAAAAAAAACCTAAAAGCTAATAGCTAGCAAGAGTAGTCTGTGTCACTTATTAGCTAGACTTCTGTGTAGTTCGATTGGTCAAAATCAACTAGTTGTAATAGATAACACAGGAGCGTATGCTAGAAAATAAACATAAAAAAGAGTTCATGGAATATTCAAATAATTTCAATCTAGGCAACCTAAGATAGAGTATGATTTTAGAAAAAAAAATATGAAAATGGTTTGATAATTTTTTGAGCTAAAACAAATATATGTTCTACAATTTTTCTAAGATTACGCTAGATTTTAGAATTTTTAGTTGCATAGAAAAATTGATATACTTTCAGAAAATATTTGGTAGTCCAATTTACCCCATAAACTATCTACAAAGTTTGATTTACCCCTTGACAGTTGACGTGGGGTGCAGTGCCACATCAAACGAAACTACCGTCCAAAACCGTCCAAGGTGCAGGAACAAATGATTTCAAAAATTGAAAAGTTAAAAATATGGTTTTATAAATAAGAGGGAGAATCGAACAATCCCAAAAGTTAAGGAATCAAAAGAACTTTTCCTTTTTCTTTGATCCTTGCATTGGGTAAGCTTAATTAGGCATGCATGCCGACCTGATTTGATGCAGCATGTCGGGGTTGACATTATCTTGAATATGTTCTCCACAAAAATGCGACAATGATGAAAGATTCTATATGCATGGGTGCAGAGACGATGCATGCATGGTCCGTTGTTGATGCATTCGTTCGATGAGTTCTATTTTGCAACCTGCTAGCTAGCTATAAATAGCACTGGATGCAAGCACCACTGCCAGGCACCAAACAAGGAGAGCTGCTATAAGCTTCTAGTCCTACACAGGTACATACCAACCGATGCATGCACACGCATGCAGCCACATGCTTAAAATCAGCAGCGACGATGATGAGGAAGAAGAAGATCCACGAAGAAGGAGAGATGAAAAGAGAGCGAGGCTTACATGGCGAACAGAGTGGTAGCTCTGGTAGCCAAGGATGACTTGCCTGTGTGCCGGCCTCGATCTCCCTCAAGGATCATCGTGCTTGTCGATCGTCGTTGTCGTCACCTAGCAGAGACGATGATCGATCGATGAGCCTAGCCTTGGGGTGTGGTCGGTCTCACGGGCAGTCTCCTTGGCTAGCCCTGACTCACTCTTATCGCCCATGCTAGCCTGCTTTGCATCTCTCTCGTGCATGCTGCTCTATAGATTACTGGCTACTTGGCTTGTGACCTAGACACCTAGTGTGATATGCTTCATATATCAGTTCAGTATGTCAACGACGATGCAAACATGCATGGATGCATGTATATAGTTCAGTATATACGTTCTATGTGCATCATCTATCTTGTTCTCAAGTAAGTGATGAACCTGCTAGCTAACTCAAGTCTCAACTGATTGGGATTTGTAGGTGTGGCCGCGCAGGCGCGCCGCCTAACCACCATGCAACATGCATCCAACTGAGAATTATATTTGAGTGGCTATTTTCTTCTCCAATGCATGACGGTGAATCCAAGGTGAGCTAGTTCACGAGAGGAGGCCGGCGAGCCAGAAGAACTTTCTTGGATTGAAAGGATGAGTTCCGGCAAATCCCTTTTGCTACTGATACGCGTGCATGCACGCAGTGCTGTCCAGATCGAGGTCGCTGCACCTTAGTTTTCCAATTATTCCTATATTCTGCCTTTAGAGCTAGAAGAGGGTCTTGCCCTAGCCCCTAGCCCGTTTTACATTACATAAGGACAATATTACTATTATGTACAATTCAGGTTCCAGGTTCTTTAGAAACAGCCAGCTCCACTTGGTTTCAGTCCATACCACTGGACCATTTGGCACAGCTCCACCTCTGGGATTCAGTGTGGATATGCTGTTTGTACACTAAATTAAAGTGATTTAAATGTTTATATTTAATCTAGTATAAGCGAAATGAGTCATATAAATGTACTTGACATATGTCTCCAGCTCTAGATCCAGAATTTCTTAGCTACAAATACCTAACTCTAAGAAATCTACAACAGGTCCATATATATAGAACAAAGGCTCCCCCACTCGCTTGCGGATTTAATCGACATGGAAAGAGTTGCATTGATGCTTCGGATTGCGTTGTTGGAGTGGGGCGTGCGGTGAGATGAAAACGGGCTCAGACCTGGGCTTTATGGGTCAGGAGAGAGAGACACATTAATTTCAGCGTGTTGTACCACCCCAACTACAGTGGCGAAGCTAAACAAAATTAAAGGAGGATGACTTGTGCCACAGGATACATACATGACGAAATTTTAGTTAAGATAACTATCTTTTTCAATTTTTTTTGCCCAATTACAATATACATTCACCCCTGCTCAACCAGAAACGTGCTCCACCAATTGTTATACGCGTATCATTGCTGAATTCTTCAGTTGTGCTTATTATACGAGGATCAAACTTGGATGGAGGGAGTATATGAGAACAAACATGATATCACCGTGTGCGGTTTCATTGCATGATGGTTGATTGCCACACATTATTTCGCAATGGTTTTGAGCATTTCTATATTGCAAAAAATAAAAAGAAGAAACAAAAGAAATTAAAATGCTCGAAAAGATATATTAAAAAATAGTAAGGAACAATGCATATATTTTCAGATCAGAAAAGATAAGTATTCCAAGATGCATGCATGGCGCTCAAACGGAGCCGCAAAGCAGTAGATGATGGTAATATGTATTTTTATATGATATATATGATATATAGGACTAGGAGTATGCATGAATATATAAAAGCTAGCTAACTAGATATACATATTCCCTTAGCTTCTTTATTCTGTGAGTATGTGGGCGCCGGTTCATGCTGTATCATCCAACGGATATATCAACATAAAGAGGCGGCCGCCGTGTCTCCTTCTTTGCACACGTCACTTTTCACAAATACAATAATGCAGAAAAATGATGAAAATGGCAGCTAGATAGCTAGCACTATATGTTCATGCATGCACTACTATTGAATTCCAAGGACTCTCAGGCTTTCAGTTTCAGCAGATGCCTATACTTATGTGAAAAAGTACATACATTAGGCTTGCAGCTGGTATATTCACATCGTAGCTCACTAATTCATGAGCTTTTTGGTTCATTGCCAGGCAACACCGTCTGTCTAGACAGCATTCTAAAGCATCCGATGATTTTGGTTGTCTGAAGCTGAGATCGCTGTCTGGCCAACGACCTGCACCTGCCGCCGGTGTGCGATCTAAACAGACTTTTAGAGCATGCTCAAACCGACGGCAGGCTGAGGATGCAAGAGATGACCTAGAAGATGAGACCAATTAAAAGCTTTCTTCAAATAAGTAAAAGATACTTCTGCTGTTCTGCATTGCATACCTTAATATCTTCTCTTTACATTTCAAATTATAAGACATTTTGACTTTTATATATACGTAGCTTTTACTATACACTAAGAAATACTTAATGCTTTAGAATGCTGTCTAGAAAAACCAAACGTTAAGGTTCAATTATGTCACTGCTGAGGGAGAAAAACATATGTATGTTTGGGCCCTCTCTCGCTCTAGTCGTGAGCAGCACCCCCCTGCTGGTCTAGCCACCGCCTTCTCCCCCTGCGCCTACTCCACCTCACCATCACTCCAACCCAATCTAGTCTCATCACATCTGGTATCCAGAGACCACGTACTAATTCATGGTGGACGAAAACAAGGGCATGTTGGCGGATCTGAAGGGGCTTGGCTTGGAGTCTTCCCCGCCGACCACACCAAGCATATGGACAAGATGCAGGAGCACCTCGCCAACGTCGGTAACTGCCTGCTCGCTATGGAGCACGGCGACTCCACCAGCAACAAGGAGGACGCCAACGCCGCAGCTGTGGCCAAGGCAAAGCTGGAGTGTGACACTACGGCCAAGGACCTTGAGGAGGATACCTGCAATGGAAGCCATGGATTATAACTAAAAAAATATAATTACTAGCAAATAAGGGAGGTGAGAGGAACAGAAGAGAATCACTGCAAAACCACCCTCAGGCTGTTTCACGTTCATAGGCAGGAAACCATGGTTTTACTGTTTGGTGAGAGGAACAGAAGAGATTCGGTCCAACTGGCTACTTATAAGAGTTGAGGACAAATTAATAAACATTTAGATGCACAATTAGCCATCCATATAGATATATAGCTGATATTCGAGCACCAAATCTCCCTTTTCAAGGTCAACACTTCCAGAGATGGGAGGTGACCGTCGTCCATCCGCTACCACTGCTTTATGCAAAAAATATTCCAAGTTTTTTCTCAAATGTATGAATGCCATATATGGATGCATGTTTATATATATTATCTTGGTCGGTCCCATGATATATATATATATATATATATATATATATATATATATATATATATATATATATATATATATATATATATATATATATATATATATATATATATATATATATATATATATATATATATATATATTGCTAATTATAGAAGTACAGACGTAGACGCTCAACACGCACGCACACTCACCCTCTATGAACACACGTACGCAAACCCTACTCATATGAGTACCTCCGAAAGTCTGTGCCAGCACATCTCGAGATTAACGAAGTCACCACAGGCACCTCAACGCCGTTAAATCTTGGAATAAATCCAGGAAAATGCCATCGCCCGTGCCAAGTCGAGGACTTAAACCCGGTGGACATATTCCACTACAAGAAACCTAACCAACTGAGCTAGGCTCAATTCGCCGGTCCCATGATATATGATATTAGTATTTTTTATACTATATCTTTGCAATCGTGGGCTGAGACATTTGCCTGCAGCTGGTTACCAACAAGAACATACGCTAAACATGGTTGAAATTGCATTGGCAATTGGCGAAGAGGATAGAATTTTCATGGGTACAAAATGACAGCGAGATATTATTCTTCACGAGCATAACACAGAAGGACCACAGAGAACACCATGCTCCTTGCTTTTGCTTGCTATAAATAAGAGCGAGAGAAGGAAGCACTGGAACCCACAACAGAGATGATGGAGAAGAGAGAGAGAGAGAGATAGCAAGCCTTACATGGCAATAAGGGTTGAGTTCTGGTAGCCAAGGATGACTTGCCTATATCCTCTCTGAAGGATCAGCAAATTTTGAGGCTTCTAGTGGTCTCATATGGGCAGTCTCCTTGGCTAGCCTGACTGGCTCTTATTTTTCATGCTAGGCTTGCATCTTATTTAGAGGTTATTTCCTATACTTCTATATAATATGAGTGAGGATATTTTTTCTTATAAAAATAGAATAGGTTGGATGCTTATTACTGCTATTGATGATTAAATGCTACTGAATTGATGTTTGACATTTTTAGAATTTATAGGACTTGCCTTCTCCCCCCACCAACATGTCTTATGAGAATTTACATCGAGGCCTTCAAAGAAGCATCTAATTACTAATAGTAAGATTTCTCAAACTAGAAGCCGAATATATAAACTGATACGAGTTTCCATTGTTGTAGGTTTGCAGAAATGCGAAAAAAACAAGATCCATCCTAGGAGGAAATAGGTGTCTTTTTTTATTAAGAGAAATAAACAGCCAAATTCAATATGAAAGAGAACTTGAACTTAGGTGTTTGGATGCATGACCATATTTCCCACGCAATTAGTTGAGCTAAACTCATTTCCTTATATAGGCAATGTTGCCGGTGTTAGCAATACTTTAAGTATACCCATTTTGGTTTTTCATCACATTGTATTCAGGACCAAGTTTGGTAGATGCTATAATCTAGCACCACAATTTTTCTAGCCGTCTATACTAACCCTTTCGATGGGCCAAAAGCGGAACAAAAGCTGTTCCAAACAGGGCCAATGTGTGACGACCAAAATATTATCTCATTAGGGTGGCCTCTCTGGGATTTCATACCAATTTAATATGGTGACATATCAACAAAAGTGAAGGTGGCAAAGAAATTAAGAGAGTGAGAGAGGGGGGATGAGTTTCATACCAATGTAGGTACCAAAAGGGCGCATACACTAGCAATCCTTACAGTTTGGTGTATTTGAAGCAGCGGAATGCCGTGGTGTTTAGGGAAGACGATCGGTGCAGGCAATATTCACAGAGATCAAGGATACATGCTCCTTCTGGATTGCTGTAGGGGGGAAAGTTCTAGCATTTCCTGGTAGCTCAGTAGTTAGCAAGTAGTCAGCTTTGTTTTTCGACCTATGCGGTGCCACTGTGATAGGCTGTGCACCTCGCGCATGTAATTGACGTTATTAATGCTTCTCCCTTCTTATTAATATAAAGCCGCTGCGCCCTCGCGCATGTAATTGACGTTATTAATGCTTTCCCTTCTTATTAATATAAAGCAGGCGACCGGAAAAAAAAATCATCCTGCCTGGCACTGTTTCCAAGCAAATGAAACTGCATTTTTTGAGGGAAACAGGACACCCTACTGGATTTTTATTTAAAACAGTAAAAGAGCTAGTTTCATACATCCCATGGTGTTTCGGCCACCCATGCAACATTTTATCATAATATCATGCAACAATTAAATATTATTGCTACCTATGAAACCGTGAATGAAACTCTGGATTGGAGGCATTGTCTCATACATAGACAAAAAAAAAAGAGTTTAGAACTAAAGAGGATGTGGTTGTCAGTTAAAACCATCCATGAAATCCATTGAGAATGGCCTTAGGAACACTAGTAACTCAGGCCGCCAAATGGTATGACCATAACAGGATCGTCCTATAAATCACAATACGACAACATACATAACTTACTGACTAGTGAAAATTTAGGACTCAAAGCACAGTAACTAGTCATTAGGAAGGTAAACCATGCATGTAATTGAATATTTGTCAGGTCATCTCTACAACAAGTCAGCAACAAGGTGTTCCTTTTAGGCAGATCATACGAGGTTAGTTTTTACCCTCATAATGTGCACAAAGGTTTATTGGTTTACTTAACAAAATTGTCATTCCAAGGGGATGAGCCGCAAACAATTAATTAGCTACCTTGGCTCCCAGCCAGAGACTCAAATAACTCTACATGTCAATGAGACAGGTGACTGTAACAGCACTATACTTGCAGGAAAAAAAAATACCCCAGATTTATTCTCTGGCCACGAAAGAGAGATTTTTTATTTTAGAACTAAGAAATACCAGTATCATTCACTACCCATGGTGAAGAATGCAAGACCCCTTGTCTTAATCTTTGCAGCAGGAGAACCAAAATTAAAGGCACTATCTTGGAATTCCAGTTGCGTATATGTGCATTCCTCACTCCGAACTCCTGACAGGGAGAAGCTCTGCAACTTCAAATAACTTTTCTTCGGATTTGCATCAGTTCACTGAGCCACTGAGGTTATATGTTGAATGGTACCAAGCGAAATATATGTATCTCACAAAAAAAAAGTTCTACCAATACTAAATGTTCAGATCTTAACGCGTGCATTGAACCCCACACTAGCAGTGAAATGCTCCTAGCTTAGCATGTATTACCAGCACTAGCAGGATGAAACAACGTAACAAAAGTAGCCCCAAGAAATAATCACACTAGGTAATAGCTACTTATTGAGCAATAATCCTGCCAGCATATGGCATCCTATCTTTCAAGAAAAATTGAAGAAAAGGTTCTGCCACCATACACATGCATCTTACCTTACAGTGGAAGGTCAGCGTTGTCGCCTTTTTGACGTGGAGATAAGTAGAAAGGAACTACTATTCCCATCACCAAATCTGTCAAAGGCATGCGGTGTATATATAGCACCAAGCATATATGATACCATTCGTGGGCCAATGCAATATCAGGTCATTCTCTTCTGCATTTGGTCAATTTCAGTCCATTTGACTCACTGTAATGTGAAAAGAACTATTTTCTTGAAGCGCCTTCTTCTTAATCGATTGATACCTAGCTACATGTCTGTTATGTGGCCAAGGTCACCTGTCTCTGTACATAAGTCGTAGTCGTTGCTAGCTGCCAATTGCATGCTATACAAGATGATAAGCATGAAATATTCCCAGGCAGCTTTGCAACCACAAACGGCGCCGGAAAGGGAGAACCAATCATTTGCTGGAACATATTCTCTTTACATGCAAATGCATGCATGTTCCCGATCAGGCATACCCTCTTGCAGAAAGGTATGAGGCCATCTAAATAGGCATGCAGCGCCATGTAAGCATGGCAATTGACAAGCCAAGCTAATTAAGTGCCTTAATTTTACAGCCTTAATTACTTTAGCGATGATGAGAATGTTAAGAGCTTGATAAGTGTGTGTGATGATGAGAGATAGAGGATGGAGAGGGGATACCTTGCATCGGCATGGTGATAAGAGCTGATCATACTGGTAGCCAAGGATTGACTTGCTTGTGGCCTCGTTCACTCGCTTGCAAGCAGGCCGGCAACACATAGCTCCACACACTTTTGCTAGAAGGAGAAAGAATTCGCCATCCATCATTCAGCGATCGTATACATAGGTCGGAGCCATTCTATGATTAGTTGTTTGCTCTACTACATTATGCATGCCATTGATACCCTAGTTTGTAATTTCTACAATATTCCAGTGCTGCTAGATTTGTGTATATCATGTACTTACCTGACCTCTAAACAACGAGTTATGTACGTTAACATACTTATGCATATGTATCATTAATCAGGCTATATGCAACTACCTTACATGCATGCATACGTACAATGTATGGTTTCTGAAGTTCCTTTCTTAAGTTTCTCATGCTGTCCTGTGATGCTAGCTTTTATGTTCTCTCATAGTATCATATTCTAATCCAAAATACAGAACCACACTAATATCATCAATCAGTTTGACACAGGAAAATTAACAAGGTGGTTAGAGCTTATACCTAAATAGTTGCCAATCTCTTATTGAAGTATTCTGTAAGTGCCATGAAACATCTCTAAGAGTTTTTCACCAGCTACATAAACAAACAAAAATGACTCAAAACATGTCACCACCACTCGCTACAATACAATGGTACCCATATGGCCATACCAAATATAAACTAGAGAAGCGATAACTGATGGACTGGTTATTAACCAAGTATCAGACTCAAATGTTTGGTCATATCTCACCTTTCTTGAAGAGGGATCCATTCTGTGTTTTATGCATGCTAAGCTTCTCCTCCATGCCTATTTGTTTTCACCGAAAGAAATATGACAAACAGAATACCAGGGCCAAACCGTTTGCCCATTATATTAGCACCCAGCAAGCTATCCAATACTCAGATTGATAGGTATCTTAATTCATCAACCTTGCTCTCAGTGTCGTAGCTAATGATGTAAAGGCAATCAATCTAAATGTCTTCACTTAAGAGATGTCCATCAGGTTAGCTTTAGGCATATTTCACCATAAAAAAGTCCCTTTCCTTTCTTTCAAAAGAAAAAAAGTCCCTTTCTGAGGGTCAAAATGTTCTCATTTCAAAATATCCAAGGAAATCTTTATTTCCTATATATGAAAGTTCTATGCATGCCGATAGATCAGGATGTTCTCACCACCTTTGACACCTACTCATCTTTGCAACAAAGCCTGTAAATTTGGAACAATATAGCAAAGTTGGAAAATATTATGGTGGAGACCGCATGCACAATGCAAAGATTACATCTGGTCTTCTCTGCGAGGTATATATAAATAGATGTTGAATGGAAGAAGCACTGCAAACCAATCACCATAAGAAATCAGGCTACTAAGTGATGGCAAGCAGAGGAGAAGCCTTACATGGCGATAAGGACCTGCTTCTGATAGCCAAGGATGACTTGCATGTGTCCTTTGCGCCGAAGGATCAGAACTACATGCCCTTGATTGGTTCATAGGCAGTCTCCTTGGCTAATTAACCTGAGCGGCCCTTATCGTACATGCTAGGCATTGATCCTCTTTATTCATGCAATTAGTCTTGATATTCCGGACAGAATATAGACCCGTCTTGCATTTATGGTATTCAACAAACTATTTATGGTATTTTGCAGTAAATTAAACATCAACAAACTATATATCTTGCTACTGATGAATTTCTCCTCTGCTGATTCTGGATAGTCACTCAAAAGCGATGTACAACTGAAAAGTGACCGAATCGATTTTGACACTTGTGTACCAGCATTAGCATTTAGCAGATCATATAATCACGGCTGAGCCAACTTGCTACTTAGTAATTTGTTCACTTGCTCGTGTTACAATGTTGTATTTGCATGTCACTTATTGTGTTTGATTGCATCAGAAAACCTAGCTTTGTATATATTTTGTAGTCAACTTCCATACAGCTTGTTGTGCAACTAGTTGGATGACTTGCTAATATATAAACCTTACTGATTTCTGAAGCTCCATTGATAACTTAATGGTGTCTTATATTTTTATCCTGGTCTGGAGTCTCCCATGTCCTCATGTGATGTTGATGCTCTCCTAGTGACTGTAAAGTCATAAATGAATTATCACACCTGGGTGAATAATACTGGGTTTCATAAATTTATTCGATCCAACCTGTACAAAGTAACAAGCTGGTTTGAAGGCACTAACTAAAAGGTAGCAGCATTTTCTTAGTTTCCTCTCAAATTTCTTCGAAACTATCTACACCATGCAAACAGATAAAAATGTTCACCGGCTATATGAATAAAAACCTCAAAACAGCATGTCCCTTGCTGGCCACTCACCGGTAAAATCAGACCACTGGTTATACTGACTACAATATGTGCTCAATCATATATCTCACCATGTTTCAGTCAGACCCACTATTGGGCACAAGGCATTTGATTTGTGAAGAGATGCTACACAATCTCAGTCAAAACCAAAATTAGCAGTGGAGCTCCAATAATAATTCAGAGGATTTTGGGAAAACCTAATTTGAACTTACAAACCAGGGCAATTTAAACCATGTCCGTGAGATATTTAGGTGATGATTTTTTTACTAAAGTAAGAGATGATTTGTGCCCTCAAGTTACTTGATCCATTAAAAAGGTATATATATGGTCAGGGCCCTGTGAACATAAGAAAAACTGAAACAGATCGAAATCTTCTGTGAATGAAACTCTGTAGGCGGCTGTACCCCACTTTGTGTCTATCAATTGTCTGTTGGTTTCCACGGTGTGGGTGTATCCAATGCTGAAAGCTCCTAGGCAAGGTGGGGTCTGGGGAAGGGAATTTCTAAGAAGCATAGCCCTGTGCTAATTTTGCAACGGCGCTAGGCCCACCCTTCTTGGTTTCTCATGCAGGCATCATGGAAAATCTTCAACCTGTGGACACATTGCTATATTTGTGTGGAGGAGATAATAAACGAAAAAAAATTATGGATGCCAAACTTGGCCTACATGCCTAATACTTTTCCGCAAAAAGGAAATACCAAGTGGAAGATCAGAACCAAAGTTTTTGCATTATTAGTATCCAGCAAGATATCCTCAATTCCTCATCCTCAGATCGATTGGCATCTTAGTTTGTCAACTATGCATGATATCTACTAGTACTAGCATAGCCACTGATCAAAGGGCAATTGAACCTTTCCTGTTTTCACACAGAGGATGCCGATCAGGATGGCTTTAGTAATGTTTTAGAATCAGAAAATCTCTTTCCAACAGTTAAAATGATCTCAACTCATAGGAACTAAGGAAACCTTCATTTTCTGTATATGTAAAATAAAGTTGTATGCATGGCGATCAGGTCAGGATGTGCTCACTATCTTTGAGATCTACTCCAGTGAAGCCTTAAAAGTTTTTGGCATATATTGAGAAAGTTAGAATATATTCTGCTGCCCAAATAGAAGAATAAGATATTCTGATAGAGCAAAGATTTGATCTGGTTCTCTGCACGAGGTATTATAAATAGTGTTGAATGGAAGAAGTGCTGCAAGCCAAGCAAGAAGCGATGGAGCTAGTTGTTAAGCAGAGGCAAAGCCTTACATGGCGATAAGGGCCTGCCTCTGATAGCCAAGGATGACTTGCCTGTGTCCTTTGTGCCAAAGGATCAGAAATGTGAGCCTTTGAGATAGATGGTTCATAGGCAGTCTCCTTGGCTAGCCTGAGTGGCTCATATTGCCCATGCCAGGCTTAATCGAGTCTCTTTGACTACTAATGCATGCAATTAGTCCTGATATCCCAAATTGTAGCTCTAATCTGCACATTATCATCACTACCTCCTATTAGTTGTGTGTTTAAGCATGTACGCTCCACTTATATCATGACATGACATTTGCTTTTTTAGAACAATCTGCATAAATCCTCTTGCCTTATTCTTCACAAAATGGCAAAAGTGTGCATGGTAACAATCGAACCGATTCTTATCTGGTAGACTGCAGTAAAAGAACAGTAGTAGCTTACATCATCGTTTTGGATTTGCTACTAATCTTGAGCCACTTGAATTTTCTTTTCTTTCAGATTTGGGATGCGTCCAGATGCACCAGTCGCAGCACTATGAATTCTTGCAATGCTGAAGGGAAGGACATCAAATAGAAGTTGGGGTACCTGCGTGATGATGACTAGCTCAATGAACGACCTGAAACGATGATGAACCTGATGCCAAGATTATATATAATCCATTGTAGTACAAACAAAGAAAACAGAAGCCCTTGAACTTGAAGTAGAGGACATTGACATGTAACACCACTTGCCGGTAGAGGCGTTCCACTGTCGCAATAGTCTCACCTGTCGACTTCGGAGGCGTCTACTCACTCTGTCCCAAAATAAATATACATGTGGCATTTTCGATAAAAAAATCACTCATCTCAAGATTGACCACATACATATAAAAATTTAATATTCATGATACTAAACATGCATTATTAGATTAATCACATCATATATTTTAATAATAAATCTATATAAATATACAAATTTTGATATTATTTTCTTTAAATCTAACCAAAAATTGAAATTATTGACTTTGCAAGATGTACACTAGTTTTGAGATGGATGGGGGACAAGATAACACACACACAAAAAAGAAGACAAATGAACTCACAGAAATACACTAGTGGCCTAGTGCCAGTGCCGGCTGAATACGAGGCGCCGAGTCACTGAGTCACACCACTGCCGCAGCCATCAAAGACCGCCAACGAATTCTGCACAGCCCACCCAGGCCACCGCAGGCGCTCCGCCGCCGCCTCACCCGGCCGGGCTGCCGCTAACGAATACAATTGAAGGCGGCGCCGACATATTTCCGCCGTCCAGCCCAGGGGATGACGAGAGAAAGAGGAGGCCAACGCATTGATGGAGGAGGATGCGGAGGAAAGGGGCGGGGTGTGGACGTGTGGGCGACTAGGGGCGACACGGCGACCGATTCTTCGTCCCGTTTTGGTTTTGGGCTGGGCCGCATTTTCAGAACCGACCGTTCTTTACCCGGATATACTGAGGATACGCGCGGGAAACGCACAGAATGGTTTATCCTCTCGGCGGAATAGTATTGCTTAAAACTCAATTTCGTCTACTAAACTTTTAAAATGATCGTTTTAATCCACAAAATTTACCATTTTAGCTCAATTTTATCAGCGACCAAATCCCCTTAGGAAGAAATCAGAGAACAGAAGAATGGTAATGCTTTTATTTAGGGCGTTCGGACGGCCTGTTCTCATCCGCACGCATCGAATCAAACCATCCGCTCCACTCACCTCGCTCCGCACGGGCCTCTCGCTCCCGCCCGCTCGCCTCGCTCCCACGCACCGCTCGCTTGTGCATATTCGTCTCGCGCCGCTGTAATGAATCGACGACGCCAAGGCGCAGGGCCACGCCACCGTCTTCGTCGTCAAGCTCTTCGGACGTGCCGGCCTCATGTCCTTCCTCACCGCCGTCCCTGAGCCGCAGCGCCCAGGTAGGCATGTTGCGGTCGACTCCATCGTGGCGGGGTGCCTCCATCCGATTGCCGCGGCCACCTTCACCGTGTCAGTTCACCGCGCCGCCCACGCCATGCTGCGCTGAAAAACGCGTGTTCCAAACGTATGTTCCAAATGTTTCAGAGGTATGTTGCAAGTGTTTCATATAAATGTTGTAAAAGTAGATCGGAATGTTGCAATGGTTTGTACACGTATGTTACAAGCGTCTGTTCCCAATGTTTCATCTGATTTTCCAAACGTATGTTGCAAGTGTGTTTATTTGGATGTTGTATATGTTTCAAACGTGTGTTGCAAGTGCTTTATCTAGATGTTGCATATGTTTGCAATGCTTTTCAAGTGTTTTTTCACGTGTTTTTGCAGGTGTTTCAGACACATGTTTCTAGTGTTTTATCTATCTTCTTTTCTATGTTGCAAGTATTGCATTCGGATGTTTCAAAAGTGGATCGGGTGTTGCACATGGGATGCCGTGGGAAGCGAGAGGGGCGCGAGCGTGCCCCGCGCGGGCGCACGACGCAGGTGACGTCCAAGTGCTGAGGGACCCCACGTGGGCGCACAAAACGCAGGCGCATGCAGGCGATGTCCAAGCAGCGCGGGCAGTCACGTGGACGCGAGAAATGGGGCGGAAAACGGACTGCAGCCGCAGACGTTCGTCCAAACGTCCGGGCACTGGCAACGCCGACAGAAGAAGGATTCAGACGAAATCAGAGAGGAAGAAGTGGCTCCAGCCGGCAGGTTGCCAGGCGTGGAGAAGGGGAACATTGTTTTACTTTTTTTTAATCTAACATTGTTTTACTTAGTCGTTCATAGCATAGCGTTTACAAACACACTGTGGTTCTCCTATATCTCACTCCTTCCTAGGCTCTTCCTTACAAACGTTACACAGCCTGTTCGCTTGCTCGTAAACGATCGTAAATTTCCAGCCGGGAACAGTGTTTTTCTCTCACACCAAACCAGCCAGCAGTAAATAATCCACGATACGATACGGCCTCCCGAACAGGCTGACAGACCGCCGGAAAGTGTGGTATTGCGGTAGCGCATCTTGGGCTCGGACGGCCTGCTGAGCCTGCCAGGATGTGGCGCGACAAATTTCACCTTAAAATTAAAACTATCAAAATGACTTTTGGTCTTCAAATTTTACTTTGACTCTAAACTTTTAAAATAGTCATTTAAATCCTCAAACTTTTAGTTCATTAATGAAATTAAGCCCAAAAGATAGTATTTGAAGAATAAAGCGGTCACTTCGATAGTTCTAGGATGAAATAAAGACAAAAAGTAAAGTTTAAGCACTTAAAAGTTCAAGAATGAAATTGAGATCCGGATACTTGTTAAGGGACTAAAATGATTATTCTGCCTATCCTGTTGAATTAGAATCCAACTGATTCACCTGAGAAAGTTCTAAGGCAAACAAAATCACTTCTAGTTGAATCAGAAGCTGAAGCTCGATCTACCAAACAAGCCATACCTAGACAAATACCTATCAGAAGCCGCACACCCGCACCCACTAAAGACTTGTTTGGATGCATGTGTATCTACCTCAATCCACATATGTTGGAGTGAAATTAAATGAAATTTAGTTTAATTCCACTCCAATCCACCTCAACACATGTGGATTGAGATGAATACATGCGCATCCGAACAAGGCCTAAATGAATACCGACTCAGAACCAAAACTGTTCCATCAACCATCAGTAGCTACAACAAAATGCTACCTGTGTGAGAGATGATACATGAGATTCCATAATAGAAATTTCTTTCATAAGAATGCAGATTTGTATCGAGGAACAATTACCAAAAGCTCCTCAGACGGTCAGACCTCGGGCAATGAGTTTATACCAAGTTGTCCAGCTCCTTTTTCCTTTACAAAATATCACTCAACCTTTTGTAATTCTATTTATGTTTTTTCTATTGTTTAATAAAGCTTGTAGCAAATATCGTGCCGTCCTTAAAAAAAGAATCAGTCAACTTCAAAACCGTCGGATCACCCTCAAGCTTGTGCCCCCCTGTACGTTTTTTTAGACAATGGAAAGAAATTCCGGCTTCATCCACTGTATGACCGTCTGCGTTTACAGTACAGAAAAGACTTAAAACTCAATCCTAAAAGTAAAAGGCCATCCGTAGGAAGCGAAAAAACGCATAGCTGCATTCTCCATCTTGCGGCAAGCCTCCAAAATAAGCTCCTTCTGTATCTCGGACCATTGCAAGTGTGTCCAGAATCGAAGCCAATGTGTTCCCCTGGATAAAACCTGCAAAAGAGTTTTTGGTCAACTTCTATAAAAAAAACAACTTCATTTCTTGTTAGCCAGATAGACCAACAAATCGCTGCTGCACCTGTCAGTAAAAGAGACCTGAAAGTTTTATCTTTCCCAGGATACCAATTATCAAATAAGTTGTGGACATTTAAGTGAGGTTTAATTCCTAGTACCATATGAACGGTCCTCCACAAAAATCTAGCATAAGTGCATTCAAAGAAGATATGTCGGATGGTTTCTTGACTGCTACAGAAGCAGCAAGTCGTATTTCCATTCCAGTTCCTCGTTGACAAGTTATCTTTTGATAGAATGATTCCCCTTAAAAAGAACTAAAAAAGGGCGTACCGAGTGCAGAGAGCTCCCACTCAGTGCGGGATCTGGGGAAGAGTGTTAGTGTCAAGTCTTACCCTCGCCTGAGCAATGCGAGGAGACCGCGACTAGAACCCGGAACCTTCCGGTCACAGACGGTAAGACTCTATCGCTTGCACCAGGCCCTTCCTTCCCCCTTAAAAAGAACTAAAAAATATTTTTATCTTCAAAGGAATCTTTAGTCGCCAAACTAATTGTGAAACTTTGATCCCGTTACCGACTAAAAAATTTATACATAGAGCTTACTGAGAAAATACCATTCTTGTGAAGGCGCCAAACAAACACATCCTGGCCTTGTTGCAGATTAATATTAGCTACTCTAGTGACTAAACTGTTCCACTGTCAGCTTGTTACCCACTAATGCTCTCCTAAAAGAAACATTAAGAGGTGTTGTACTTAGAACCTCTGCAACCTTTGCTTGTTTCCTACGTGCAATATTATACAGTGTTGGGTATTGAGTTTTTAATGGATGATTACCCAACCAGGTATCTTCCCAGAACCTAATTTGATTACCATCCTTCAATCTGAAAAAAACCCAAACTCAAGAAAGACTCCTTAACCCCCATGAGACTACGGATCCATTGAAGCAGTGTATGGCTAGAGTCCTGTCAACATAAAAAACTTAATCAGATCATAGTCTTCAGTGAATGAACCTCTTTAATCTACTCCTGATGTTGTGTCTCTGACCATTGTCTGCTTGATTCTCCTGCATGCTCTATGGAGAACAATATCTACAAGACTACAACCTGTGAATACATTACTACATTTTAGGTTAGAGGAGAAAATAAATATAGAAGTCTGCGCAAGGAAAGTTTCTCCTATGAACACCAAAAGGAAATACCTAGTGGAAGATCAGAACCAAATTTGTCAAACAGCTGCCAGCATCCGATAAAGTATATATCAATTCAACCATGCATGATAACTAGTAGCGCAGCCAACGATCCAAAAGCAACTGAACTTTCCGTCATTCTGTAAAGAGATGTCGATAATAACAGTAGCTTTAGGCATCTTTTCCTCGACAGTCCTGCACAGGTAAGCAGTAAGCTTACCAGTATACTCACTCACTATGGCTATAGGTGGAAGAAGATATTAAGAACAGCTCACACACAAAGCACAAGTCCAGCGCTGGCCAAAAGCTCTGCTTCTGGATGTGGCAAACTGAACTCTCTCTCTTCATTGAGTTGCAGTGGGAAAGCTATATATACAACTCTACCCATCTAATTCTAGTACATAGACATGCCAGGTCTGTCATGCTGCTACAGTGACTAGATGTGACAGCAGGGCTGACTTTAGCGCCTGCCCCTGCTGTAGCTATAGTGCGGTAGGGGAGCCTTTCAGCGCATGTCTCTGCCGCAGCTATAATGCAGCAGTAGGGGAGTCCTTTCGACGTCTGCCCCTACCGCACGTACAAAGGAAGAGCAGCAGATTACTTTACACTTTCAGCATCGACAAAATCCCTTTCGGAGAGTCAAAATGTCGTCGTTTCACAAGATCCAAGAGAACTGTGTGTCCTATGCTTGTAAAATTGTATGCATCTCTATCAGTTCAGGATGTGCTCACTATATATCACTGTCTTTGACATCTACTCGTGCCTTGAGCAAGGCCATCAAAGTTTCCCATATCGTGAGAAATCTATAATATATGCTGCTATCCAATTAGAGGATAAGATGTCCTGGAATAGCAAAAAAAAAGAAGATATGGTTCTCTCTACAAGGTTATGTATGTATAAATAGATGTTTGATGGAAGCAACACAACAGACCAGTCACACAAGCTACGAAGCTAGCTAGGTGACAAGTAGAGGAAAAGCCTTACATGTCAATAAGGGCCTGCCTCTGATAGCCAATGATGACTTGCCTATGTCCTTTGTTCCAAAGGATCAGAATGTGAACCTTTGAGTTGGTTCATGGGCAGTGTCTTGGCTAGCCTGAGTGCCCCTATTGCTCATGCTAGGCTTAATCGAGCCTCTTTGACATGCTGCACACAATTAGACACGTGCTTGGTGGCCTGCATACAATTAGACACGATCATCTCATATCCAGCTGTGTTTCAGTGTCCAACTTTCCATGCTCCATTACTAATATGGCTTGACATTTTCTTCTTGCAAGGCCAATATAGCTTGACAGTTTCTTTTGAAACAATCAGCACGCACAATGCTCTTGACCTGATTTTTTGATATATGGACACGCTGCACAATACGGATTGACAATATGACCAGCATTTTGAAAGAGCACCCAGGAAACCTCTCTGGGTTCTCAGAATCTCAGCTTTGCTATTTCAGTCACATGAACTTTCTCGTCTTTCAGCCCGTTGGTCTGTTAAGACCGTTAACTTTTGCAAGAATAGAGATCATCACTAAACTGTACTAGTTGGTTTACCTGCATCATGTCTTGGTTCATCTTGGGGATGATGATGTTCTCACTTGTCAGTAACCAAACCTGATAGAATTAACAAAACAGCATCCGGTTTTAACTTTTGACATGTACACTAGTAATAATAATATAACGAAAAAACACAAGGGCCTAGAGTAGAGTCAACTAACATTTCGGTGTTTCACCGATTTCGAAAAGACGCTTCAGGCGGAGCGGAGAATTTCTACTGATTGTTGTTATGTCGCCGCTCCTTTGGTCACCTCCAAATGAGTTACCCTCAAGTGGCCGTCAGGCGCCAGCCGCAGCCGTGAAATGACTCCACGACCCGGCGCCCTAGGAGTTGACAACCGGAGGAGGTAGGAAAAGGCTCCGGGCGGTCGCCGTCGACGGAAAGTGTCGGGTTCATAAACCCGGGGTCCCTCGTGGACCGGCTTCTCCGCAAAGGCTCGGCCCAGGCAAACAGCGCGCAACTCATGGGCCGGCCCAAGAGTCTAAACAACAGGCCAGAAGGACGATCCAGTCACCGACCGGAAGGTCTGTCCGAGGAGGAGCAGCGCCTGTTTGTCGACTCCGGCCCACCTCTCTGACCAGAGCGCTCACTTCGGCCTCCAGCTGCCTCCGGACGGTCTCTCCGACCGGAAGGCCTGGAAAAACACTACCTCCGACTCTGACCCCACGACTCCGACCGGGGGATGCAAAGACCCTGCTCGCTGCTCTTCTCCGACTGGCGAAACCAGAGCCGACTGGAACCAACCGACCGGAGACGCCCACCCGGAAAGGACCAGGGAACAAACGGAGAAGAGCAGGGCAAGGCGCACAAGTCAAACCACGATACCAGGGACTATACCCTTTACACCTGCAAGAACAGTACTCTGCAACCGCACTAACACAAACAGTGTTGTAGGCGCCGACATTTTCCCTATAGTTTTGTGGGCGTCATTAACTCCCATACGGTAAGGCCCCCCACATGCCTCTGGGCATCGACAGTGTTGTGGGCGCCGGCATTTACCGTACTAGGAGAACATGGTAAAAGTCCTCACATGCCTCTGGGCAACAACAGAATTGCAGAACCGACATCTGCCATACCCGAACAAGATAACGTGACCTCCCATGTGCATCTGACAACCAACAGTATTGTGGGCGCCTACCATCATCCTGTACCCGTCGGCGTGGGCAGTAAGGCTTAGAAACATATGTACTCCCTCCCTCACACTTGTAAGGCCATCCCCTTCATCTATAAAAGCGGATGAGCTCTCTCCCAAGTCAGAACAAGCTGATTCAAGTTCATACAAGTGATTCCAGATTCATTAGATCGACCAAGTTCACTAACTCACAACCACAGAACCGCCAGGTTCGGACCTCAAGCACACGCTTGAACACTTAACTCATAGCGGAGCTCCTATCGCTCTCGGCCCTTCTGATCGGAGCCGACCGGACCTCTTGTACACTCCATCTTTCTCCTTCTTGTTTGTAACCCCACTGTAAACTTTGAGCACTTGGGCTCAGGAATAAAGTCACCGATCCACTCAAACTGGACGTAGGGCATATTGCCTGAACCAGTATAAACCTTGTGTCATTGAGTGCTAGGTCACCTCCGATCATAACATATGGCAAAACTACAAATATTTACTTGTTGGTCACTTTCTGCACCGACAGTTGGCGCCGTCCGTGGGGAAGACGTTGTACGTTCAACACTTTTTGGTCATTGGATGGCCCACTTTTCGGCTCACTGGAGTTTCCCACACTCTCACCTGTTGGGATGTGGGTTCCACCCGTCTTTGAGCCATCCCAGGCCTTCCTCTTCGGAAGCCTAGACTTCGTCGCCGACCGGCTCGGCGTACTACACCTCCGCGAGGAGGCTCTCGTTCCGGCGCCCATCGGAGGGGCGCTCTCCATCGGCTCCGGGGCGCATGACGACTTCAGCGATGTGGCATCTGTGCTTCATTCCGAGCAAACTCTCTGTTCAAACCCCGATGTGAGTAATGTTCATGCTGTTATTTACTCACTATTCTCTATCTTTCGCTAATTATCTAGAGGGATCCCGTTGTCTCTGCCGCGATGACCGTACGACCGGTTCCCCTATGGCCTCGCGTCTCCCGCGGACGTGTACGCCCGGGTGCTCCGAAGGGTGCCGGCGCCCCCCGCTCTCATGTCCGAATTCGTGGGAATGGCGAGCTATGCTCCCACCTGTTTCCTCGACCTCATGGATGACGATGGCGAGAGTGACGGCTCCAGCATCGGTGACATGGCGCCAAGCCACCGTTCATCCCGGGAGTGCGCTATGGAGGACGCTCCGGGACACCCACCGGTGGAAGCAGAGTCCTCACAGACTCACACCCCTCTAGACTCTCGCGTGGAGACCCTCGAGCTCACACGGGAGCACGGCGAGGCACTACGACAACAGTGGCAGCATCAGCCACCGACTGCGCCAGCACGCTCGGCGCACCACACTACGCCCCGTGCGCATAGACCGGCGAGCGGCGCCCGGGGTCACTCATGTCGGGTCCAACGCAACACCATGGACAGGGGGAATGACCCCCCACAGTTTGCTCAGGCCAGTCAGAACATCGCCGCTGCAGCAATGCTTCTGCGTGGCCTGTCCGAGCCGAACGACCCTCATGAACAGACGATCCATCGGAACCTCCGGGCACTAGTGGAGACCGCCGCTGTTTAACAAGCGGAGAGCTCCGTATTGCGATGTCGACTCATGGCCTCACTCCCCACCAGGGGAATTGGGACGCAGCAGATGGGTCGCTCCACCCGATCACCGCTATAACCGCCAAGCGCGGCACAGGAGGCCGCATTGGCACCTCACCTTGACTTGACGACCACTCTACACCGACCGCCTGTATACGTGCAGCTCGGGCCGAACTGAGACACACGCAACAGCGACCGGAGTCCTAGCCCTGATGGTGCGGGACAACGGACCTTTGTCCAGCACCTCCAGCAAGCGCCGCTCCCGCCGCGCTCCAACGGAGGCCAGGGCAAAGGCAAGGACAAGCGCTAGGATCTGGACGAGGGCCCCTCCACGCAGAGGGGAAAAAAGAATAGGAAAGATCACCGCCGACCGGCCAGCTCCGCGTTGGTAGCCACGGCTGATCACGCGTGCACGCAGCCCCAGCAGGACCCTTCGGGCCACTTCCACGAGCTCATGGAGAGCCCATGCACCAACCATGACTACCCCGTCAAACACCTCTATAAGGACTGCCAGCTCCTCAAGCGCCTTATGTGGCAGACCGGTGGGCCAAAGGAAGAAAAAGGCGAAGAAGCAGCAACCGAGAAAGGGGGCGTAGCGGGCAAAGATCCAGATGACTGAAGGTTGAAGTGATCCGACCGGACGCCTACCGACTGAAGGACAACAACAACGACATTATCACCAAACGCTTGGAACAGCTATGTCATTTTTCTTCCCATAAAATTCAGTCTTACCATTACTTACTTAGCGTTTGCTCCGATAAGAGCACTCTGACCCAAACACTTTTTGGCCCGGGTCGCTCGGGGGGCTTCACAAGGATGCACTACTACCCCTCTATTTTGTTTACTATCATATGGTGAAATTCCTTCCTACCCGATCAAAAGGGTAGTTCGTTCCTTTAATATGCCTTACGTAGCTTTGCTTTAAAACATTCCGACCGATCGCACCCCACCTTCACCTACGGTTACGAGCAGCTGAGCCTCATGGGCCATGCCCCGAGCTCCCAAGGTTGCAGCCTACGGGACAAACGGGCACGTATGAGAAAGAAAGAATAAAAAACAAAATTATGCTAAGGGAAAACTAAGGAACAAAAGGAACAAGCTTCTCCGAACGGAGTCACTCCATCACAGAAAATGAAACCGACTGTAGTCGTTAAGTACACAAGAACGTTTACACGGGGCTCCCCCACAAACTTAAACTCTTTACGTTTACTAAACTACTTATATTTTACAAGCTATTGGGTCGGCTCGGTGGCATTTGCTGTCGGCACGACCGGCGAAGGCGCGGGCTGCTCACTCCCCGGCGGCACGACATTCGGCTCAGACAAAGCCGGGGCAATGTCCGCCTCCGACCCAGGCTCTGTGCCATCCGTAATCTAGGCAACATCCTCTCGACGGACGCTTCTAGCCATGTCTTCATTGTGGACGTCCATCACTCACTGAGCAGAGACTTGCTCTGCCACCGACCTTGCGTGCGGCAGCAAGCTCTCCTCGATCGATTGGATGTCCTTCATGCTCAAGCCGTCAGCGTACCCACTGTAGATAGTAGCGAAGTCCAAGTTCGGATGATGCGTCGCCACCAAAGTCAACACCCCCGACGCTCTGTAGAACAGCCCGCTCGTGATAAGGTCCCAGACCGCATCCGGGGCCTCCGCCAGCTGGACGGCAGGCGCGCTGGTACTTGGCGCCGACCCGAAGACCTCCGAGATGACAAGCTGGACAACATTGCGGATCTGGTCAAGTTCTCCCTCGAGAGCATGTCGCTCTTCACGGGACTTGGCCAGCTCCTCTGCATTCTGGCCAAAAGTCATCTTGATCGTCTCCAGGTCCCGCTCCAACGACTTCACCCTTCCGCCTAGCTCTGCAAGAAGGGCGACAAGCTCAGAAACAAGCTGAAAAGGAAGAAACCAACACAACGAAAAATAGCTAAGGTACGTACCGAGGCAAAAGTTCTCAAGGATGGAGAATTCCTCCGCCTGTCGAGCCGCATGCGCACGCAGCCGGGCGTTCGCCTCCTCTGTCCCCATTACCCGGCCCCGAAGCGCGAGCACCTCCTGGTCTGTCTCCGACCGGGCCTTACGCTCCAACTCTAGGGCCTTTCGCGCCAACTCTAGGGTGTTCTGCTCTGACACCAAGGCGCTCTGCTCTGACTCAAGGGTCTCCAAGGATTTCTAGAGCGCCACCTCGGTGTCCGCCAGGGATATCCACAACCCCGCCTCGGTCTCCGCTTGGCGAGCCTTTGCCGCCTCAAGCCCTCGCTCGGCGGCGATTACTCGCTCTGCTGCATGCTGCCCCTCCACCCGTGCCACGATCACCTCGGCCGCACGGTCCTGGGACTCACAGCGAGCGAACTCTAGCTAACGCTCAAGCTCAGCCACCCGGGCATGCTCCATTTGGAGGAAGCAGGACTTACGGGACGACATCCCCTTCAGACTCTACGAAAAACAAGCAGGATAAGGCAACCAACAAAAGATTCAGAGGTCAAGGACAAGTACGGGAAACTCACCTCCACGGCAAGCTATAGGTCAACCTCGACTAACTGCTGGCCAGACTTAACCCGCTCCTAGGCATCTCCGAGCTTCGTGGATAGGTTTGCGAGTTCGAGACACTGCGGCAAGTCCTTGCTCCCCAAGGATGTCCCAGAGCTGATGCTCCTGTGAATCCCAAAGGACGAACTGCACCTTTGCCGGGTCCTCAGGGTAGGCCACTCTAGGTCACCCTCCGGTAGCCCACCAGAGGGCCCCGCCTCCGACCGAATCACCGCCTGCTCCCACGACGACGTCGGCAGCTCCGCCGCTACATCCGCCTCATCGTCAGATGGCATATCCTCCTCCTCGGTTGCGCGGGCCACCGTCGGGCGTTCTGACCCTGTCCCGGCCACGTCTCCCCCGGCGCCTTCGGCTCCGACCACGAGGGTGAGTCGTGCAGCCCTCGACCCAGTGAGGCAGGGAGCTCTATCTCCCTCTCCTCTTCTGCCGCCATGGTGGTGGAGGAGGGGCGCGAGAGTTACCTCCGACGCGACCTCCACCGTCAGTACCGGGATTGCCGCCAACGCCTACGCCATCGTTGCCACCATATCAGCAACCGACCCGGGGGGCACCACCCCCGGAAGGGAAGGGCTCACCGCCGCCACCCTGTTCCCCCCGTCGCTTGCCGCGACATGCTGCAGGGTGGGCCTCCAAGTCTCCTGCACGACGGAGTTGGGGTGATGCTCAACCCCATCATCACCCAGCCACTGACAAAAAGTGCAGATAAGTCACACTCCGAGAAGACTCAACAGCAAAAGATAGAAAAGAAACAAAGAAAACGTATCGGGAGGTGAGCGGCATGACTCTGAAGGCAAGACCCGATGTTGACGGGCCTGTAGGGCAAGGACCGCTCCAAGGCTGTGACCCGCGCCCCGTCACTTCAACTGGGGGCGGAGTCGTCCCAACCGGCTCCTGCTCGGCCTATGGGTCACCGCGACCCTCGGCTTGGGACTTCCCGACTAGAGCAGCGGGCGGGGCATCCTCCGGCTGCAAGTCACGCGACGCATGGGTGCCAGTCCGCTCCTCAGACTGCCCGGCTTGCTCGACCGTGTCCGCAGCAGGCGGGGCATCCTCCGGCTGTGAGTCGCGCGTTGGCACCGGTCTTGGCGACACACGGGTGCCAGTCCGCTCCTCGAACTGCCCGGCTTGCTCGGCCACATCCGTGGCACACGGTGACAGGACCGGTGACGCCACCAAGGGGCGCGGTGACCGCGTCCGCTTTGCCTCCCGTTCGCCGACGGCGTCCGCGCTCGCCGCACGCTTCCTCGGCACGGGAACCACAATGCATCTCTCCGCCTCCTGCTCATCCTCAGCGGACATCGCCGCAAGGTCGCGACGCTCCGCCGAGGTCACAATGACCTCCCGACTATCCTCCTCCTCGGTGAAAACTGTGTCATCCACATTCGTGGGATCCTCTGACGTGAGCTCTGACTCAACATCGCTCCTACGTTCCCCGGCCTTCACGCGCGGGGTGATCTCCTTCTCCTTCTCCTGCTTCCACCGAACCTCCCTGGTTCTCTTCTTCTTCCTGGCATCTACCGCCTCCTTCTAGGTGGCCTGCCGGGCCACGCCCTCCGGTCCCTTGGAAAGGTGCGGTGGGGACTTGTAAACTCCAAGCCCCTACAGAACGGGTGGCTTGAAATCAAAAAAATAGGAAAGCAGAGGAAGAAGCACGAACTAAATAGAAGGGAGCATACCAGTCTGGACATGATCGCGGAGTTGAAAGGTGCGGGCTTCCCATCGACCCTCTCTTTGGGCTTCAGCTGCAGCACCCGGCCGAGGCGACACTAGACCTCGTCGTCCGGCTGCTCCTCCGACGACGCATGGTTCGGATCCGACGGGCCATAGTATTTTCACATCGGCTGCGTCCTCTCTGCCAACGGTGCAACCCGACGGAGGTAAAGGGTGTGGAACACCCGCACCCCGTCAAGGCCGCGCCGCACGATCTTCCAGAGCTCCTCCTCAATGATCTCCACCTTCTTCTTCTCCTTACAGGCACAACCCCACGACCAACTGTCATGCTTCTCTGGCCTCCCACCGGTGAACGCCGGGAACGGCACCTCCGCCGGATTCCTGATGTAAAACCTATCCCTATGCCACCCTCAGTTGGAGTCATAGGGGATGTACGTGGGATATGAGCCTCCCACGCTCGGTTTCCTCTACAGGGCGAAAGCCCCCACCGGCGTGACCTCGGCCGGATTCCCCGCCGTCAAGGCTCTCCTAGAGAACAGCCGTCGGAAGAAGTCCCCGAGCGGCTCCATCCCAAGGAAAGCCTCACAGACGGTGATGAAGCCGGCGATGTGCAGCACCCCCGTCGAATTAAGGTGTTGCTTCTCCAGACCCCACTCATTGAGGAGCCCACGTAGGAACCAGTGCGCAGGGTATCCTAACCCGCACTCATGGAAGGTAAGAAAGGAAACCACCTCGTCAGGCCGAGGTTGCGGGAACTCCTCCCTCCCGGGAGCCCTCTAGTGCACCACCTCCTTCGGTGGCAGAAACCCCTACGCGATGAAGGCCTTCAACACCAACTCCCTCATAGTGGATGACCTCTAGTCCAACATTTCGCTCCTGGATCGCAGAAAGGATTGGTGAGTTTTTTCTCTTCTCCCTCACTCTCTCCCCTTTCTTTCCTAGAAACCGCCATGGCTCTCAAGAACACTCTCGGCGAGAAGGAAAAGAAAAGGAGGCGGCAGATGAGGAATAGGAGAAAGAACGGAGTGAAAACCTTCTCCCTCCTCCTACTTAAGGAAAAGGGTACATCAGTTAGGGGAGGGCGCACCGATCGGGAAAGGCAAAACAGCGGAGCGAAAAACCCTCTCTTTCCCATTTAATGCAGATGAGACGTGCCCTGACCAATAAGACATGCCCTGCCCGACGGAATGGCTCCTGATCAGACAGGACGTGGCCTAGGTATGGCCCACCACTACCGCATGCCAGCCACTACCGCACACCAGGCACAAGAACCAAAGCGCCACCTCACACAGGCGACTCTCCGCATCCCCAGGAGGGATTTAGAAAAGACCCAAAATGAGATCTCCGCCAGGAGAGACCGTCGGGCTTCTTAAGTCGATCGAACGGCTCAGAAAGACATACCAAGGGATAGGTAAGGAGCGAAAGGGATGCCCCATGTAGGCCATGTCGACTCCGTCATGAACGACGAGCACGGGTCCCGGTCGGACATTTTCGACTAGAGCTCTTCAAACCCCGTCACTCGAGTGATCAAGGTAACACTACCAACCCCCGCTATTTCCTTATTTTAAATCATTTCATACATCTATACACGCATTCATTCCATATGCCCGTGCCCCCTGGACGATTCGGGCCCTAAACCGCCCGGGGGCTCGGGAACTAAGCATCGCACGTGAAACGAAATGCATCACAACGCTCCGTGTTGCATCACGAAGCGGCAGTTGCCTCATTCGACATGAGCAACGACAGAGCCAGGGGAGAAAAACGCAGATGAGCCCTGTGCGGCCCTCGCCTAGTCTGGCAGATAGGGTCATCTCAACCTTCTCATTCGATCCTAAGCCTCTGCCAAGCCCACAGAATCTCCATCAAGGGGAGGCCATTAGGCCACCTAGGTCGGTCTTCGGAATGACCCAGGCATCTGTCGGGTTGTAGGTAAAGGAGCAGTGGAATGTCACAAGAGGGTTATGCCGACCCTGTCATGAATGACGGACCCGGATTCCACTCGATCATACCTGTTAGCGAACTCACCGAGCGTGTCACTCGAGCCCAAGTGATCGGGACAAGCGACAAAACTCAGCCCCTCCAGTTATGAGGAACCGAGGATAGGGTAATGCACACAACTCAAACTGACCCCTACTAAGGCCCAACGGGGCTCGGGGGCTCAAGACACCAAACGCCTAGGTCTGCGACCCCGAACTCGCCCCATCCGGCTACGCTTCGACTGCACTCTAAACACCTAGGTCTGTGACCCCAAACTCACCCCATCCGGCTATGCTTCAACTGTACTCCAAACACCTGGGTCTGCGACCCCGAACTCGCCCCATCCGGCTACACTTCGACTGCACACCGGGTCTGTGACCCCGAACTCGCCTCATCAGGATCCACGAGCTCTGGCTCGCCCGATTCCTAAAACTAACTAAACTAACTACCTCGGCTGCACAGGTTGCACCGAGGCTAGGATCCATGACTCCGACTTGCCCGGTCCCACGGACCCACGAGCTCCGTCTCGTCCGATCCCTAAAAACTATCTGTCTCGATCCCACGGCGCGCACCGACGCCAGACCCATCTACGACTCCGTCTCGCCCGATCCCATGGCGCGCACCGATGCCAGGATCAGCGAGCTTTGTCTCACCCAATCCCTAACAACTAACCGCCTCAGCTACACAATGACGCCTTGGTTGACAACTCCATCTCGACTAAAAAACACGCATACACGCCCGCTGACAAACACCCCCTAGATGATTCTGCTCGAATCGCCTGGGGGCTCAGGGGCTACACCCGCGGGTGCGCTCGCGTGCACCTACTGACAAAACAAAAACCTACCCCGCTGGCAACACGAAAAACCCCCCCAGACGGTTCTGCCCGAACCACCCGGGGGCTCGGGGCTACACCCGTGGGTGCGCTCGCGTGCACCCGCCGTCAAGGCAAAAATCCCTAGATGATTCTGCCCAAATCGCCCGAGGGCTTGGGGGCTCCTATCGGGTTCATAAACCTGGGATCCCTCGCGGACCGGCTCCCCGCAAAGGCTCGGCCCAAGCAGATAGCGTGCAACTCATGGGCCGGCCCAAGAGCCTAAACAACAGGCTAGAAGGGCGATCCAATCACCGACCGGAAGGTCTGTCCGAGGAGGAGCAGTGCCCGTTTGTTGACTCCGGCCCACCTCTCCGACCGGAGCGCTCACTTCGGCCTCCAGCCGCCTTTGGACGGTCTCTCCGACCAGAAGGCCTGGCAAAACACTACCTCCAACTCTGACCCCACGACTCCGACCGGGGGATGCAAAGACCCTACTCGCTGCTCTTCTCCGACTGGCGCAACCAGAGCTGACTGGGACCAACCGACCGGAGACGCCCGTCCGGAAAGGACCAGGGAACAAACGGAGAAGAGCAGGGCAAGGCTCACAAGTCAAACCACGATACCAGGGACCGTACCCTGTACACCTGCAAGAATAGTACTCTGCAACCGCCCTGACACAAACAGTGTTGTAGGCGCCGACATTTTCCCTATAGTTTTGTGGGCGCTATTAACTCCCATATGGTAAGGCCCCCGTACTAGGAGAACATGGTAAAAGCCCTTATATGCCTCTGGGCATCGATAGTGTTGTGGGCACCGGCATTTACCGTACTAGGAGAACATGGTAAAAGCCCTTACATGCTTCTGAGCATCAATAGTATTGTAGAACCGACATCTGCCATACCCGAACAAGACGACGTGACCTCCCATGTGCATCTGACAACCAACAATATTGTGGGCGCCTACCATCATCTTGTACCCGCCGGCATGGGCAGCAAGGCTTAGAAACATACATACTTCCTCTCACTTGTAAAGCCATCCCCTTCATCTATAAAAGGGGATGCGCTCTCTCCCAAGTCAGAACAAGTTGATTCAAGTTCATACATGTGATTCCAGATTCATTAGATCGACCAAGTTCACTAGCTCACAACCACAGAACCACCAGGTTCGGACCTCAAGCACACGCTTGAACACTTAACTCATAGCGGAGCTCCTGTCGCTCTCGGTCCTTCCGACCGGAGCCGACCGGACCTCTTGTACACCACATCTTTCTCCTTCTCGTTTGTAACCCCACTGCAAACTTCGAACACCAGGGCTTAGGAATAAAGTCACCGATCGACTCAAACTGGACGTATGGCATGTTGCCTTAACCAGTATAAACCCTGTGTCATTGAGTGCTAGGCCACCTCCGATCACAACGTACGGCAAAACTATAAATATTTACTTGTTGGTCACTTTCTGCACCGATAGAAACGAACACTGGCGGCGGGGACGGGCCAGATGCGGAAAACGGATAGCTATCGCACGCTGGCCGGAGAGCAAACCGGCGCCACGGGCCGGTACGAGTTCTCTTACCGTTTCGGTATGGAAGGAATCCGGAGTAGTCCCGGATGTCCGTTCCGCTCCGACGACCGACCCATGAGGGAACAAAACCAAACGCTGGTGGCCCATGAATGGCTAGTAAAGACTGGTTGACACATCCACCAGGGCATAGATATTATCAGGTTGTCCTAGGTTAGTTAACACCCTAAGACGC
This sequence comes from Miscanthus lutarioriparius, assembly GCA_904845875.1. NCBI lineage: Eukaryota > Viridiplantae > Streptophyta > Magnoliopsida > Poales > Poaceae > Miscanthus > Miscanthus lutarioriparius. The sequence goes on from CAJGYO010000007.1 coordinate 93,340,578, forward strand.
CACATGTAGTCATCAGATTAGAGATGAGCGATAACATTGTGGAAGAGAGGTTAGGAGAAAAGAAGGAAAATGCAAGATTAGATGGATTTGGTTCGGTTGGGTGCATCTCCTTCGGCTTTCGCAACCTCTTTATATTTATAATAAGTTAGGCAAATCTAATCTCCTGTCCAAATCGTATTTCAAAACGACCATAAATCTGCAACCCCGCACTCTATCCGAAAAAACAAGTGGACCCAAACTATCAAATCAAATGATCTGGCATGCCAAAAGTAAGTCTGATTTTCCATATGTGTGATATGCATATCATCATACTCTCACACCCGAACTTCAAAATGGACGAGATCCATGCATTTGTTTGGATTGTCCCGACAAGGGCTTTGTCAATGTCATGGTGAACTTTAATACGTGAGTTGACCTCATTTGGTTGCTATTTCAAGTAGCCTTCCTTTATATTTTAGTAAAAAATACAGCTGCATTAGGATAAATGTGACCTACAGAATACTTAAGAGCATGTGTTGTAACGCAGAAATTCCATAAGAAAAAAAATCCCGTGTTCTAAATAAAGTCTAATTATGTTGGCTTTTGGGACGTACTATGAAAACAAAACTGAAAAAGTATAATTAGCTTTTATCTTGGGATGTATATAGAAACAAAACTAGGAAAAGCAGCCTTTTTTGTGACGTATGGAAACAATTTTTTTTAAATGGCAAAATCTTGGGACCTATATGGAAACAAAACTAGAAAGAGCAGCCTTTTGGGATGTACACATAAACTAAAAATTTTAAAAATGCAAAAGGGCAAAACATAACAAAACTAAAAAAACATATAATTAGCTTTATCTCGAGACATATATGGAAACAAACTAGAAAAAACAGCCTTTTGGGACGTCCGGAAACAATTTTTTTTTTTAAACACAAATTCTTGGGATATATATGGAAATTAGAAACAGAAGCCTTTTGGGACGTACGGAAACAAAAAATTTGAAAACGAAAAAAAAGTACAGAAACAAAAAAATTTAAAAAGGGAAAAACCTAATCATAAACGCTAGAAGGAGGCTTGAACCTGCGACCTTATGGTTAACGTCTATACTCCATACGCTCTAACCAACTGAGCTATTCCAGCAACTGGCTTTGAGTTCATATGTACATTTTATTGTTCGATATTCAACAGGACTGCTTCTTAGATGGGATTCACAAATGATTTGACACCATCTGTTTTCAAAGATGGGATCCACAGGGATAAAAAGATCAACCTTTCTCTCAACTAGTTGCCTTCGTTTGTCATTTTTTTGTTTTTCTATTCTATGGCCCTGGTTCCATTCTTCGAACCTGGATCTTCATAGGAGCACACCCACAGTGTATGGATCCTGGCTCTATAGAAGTATTTGGGTCTGTTTGATTGCTCGCATATATCTAGCCTGTTCTGCATTCATGGACCTGGCTCACCCCATCTTGGTTGAGCGCATGTATGCTCTTTTGTTTGGTTCCTTGCATGCAGCGTGCCTGAAATATTAATTATTTATGATATTATGTCATAATAAAATTAAATTTACTTTATTCAATCTTAATTTGTTTTAAAATCACTTAATATTCACTAATTATGTTTTAATGACCATTAGTTATGGTAATCCTGCAAGGCGCGAGTCTGGCTCGCTGGATAAGGCCGGGGCATTTCCCTTGGGCCTGGCTCGGAGCACTCTTTTGCATGCGCTCGGCCGGTTCCGGCGACACGCCCACACAACCAAACGAGCTGGACCTGCACGCAACGCCGGAGGATATACAGGCAACCAAACAGGCGATTAATGCATATAACGCTGTCCCCTCCGGTACCACCAGTCGCCAGTCGGTAGTCGAGTCAGACAGCAGTGTGAAGAAACAACCATCTCCGAAGCAAGAAGCTCTCACAGGGAAAAGGAAAGGAGGAAGAAAGGGGAAAAGAGAGATGAGCTACCAGAGAGTCCCTCCCGAGGAACCCAACCCTCCTCCAGGCACGCAATTTCTTCACCCCCATCTTCTCCTCGTCTCCTTTCTAGGACCATTATCCGTAACTTATTGGTATCTGATTCACTACACTGGTCTGATCCCCTCTACTATTATCCGTAACCAAATCCAGCAAGTATGGTAGTCAACTGTTCTTGTCTGTCACGGTTCATGCTCAATCCTGCAAGCCTGCTGGGAAGGATCAGCCCTGTTATTGATTATCCTCTTTCTATGGCTGCTCTGCAATCTCGCTTTCTCAAGACGTTACTGTTCTTGCGAGCTACCTACACCATGCGCGAAATCTTGTCTGAAGTGATTCTTCATGTCGTGATGCCATAGTTTATCTCACTGCAATTTCAGGGTATCCTCGTCAGGCGTACCCTTACCCACCACCACCAGATGTGTACCCTCCTCCCCCTCGGGGCCATGGACATCCACCACCTCCGCCGCCGCCGCACGGGCCTTACCCCCCACCTCAGCACCCTCCACCGGGGTACCAGGGTTACTTCAACGACCAGCAGCGCCCTTACTACCCGCCGCCGCCACCGCATGGAGAGTATCAGCAGCACCACCACCACCACAACCATGGAAACGAGGGTAGCTCAAGCTCCTCCGGGTTCCTCAAAGGATGGTAATGAAAAATATGCTGCAACTGCTTCATGTTAATTTTGCCGTCAAGCATGCATTTCATTTTCTGTGTGCTAGTGTGCTGCATGCTTATTGTTTGAGATTAGAGATTTAGAGGTCGCTGTAGATCCTGGCTTATGTTGCGGTTTTTCTCGAGTTGGATGAGAATGAGATCTTGAGCTAGGGTAATTAATATATACAAAGCTCATCAGGATCTTATTGCTTAGTCTGGACCTAAGTAATGATTAGCAGTTTCTAGTGTAACTCGGAGGAGAGCAAGATCCTTGTAACATTATTTATGTTTTGTTTGGTCCCTGAACCAATGTTGGCATGCCTATTAAAGTATTAAGTGCTAATTTAGACACTGCTGTAAGACATGCTATTTTTACTTTTGCTGTAAAGAAAAAGTCTTTTTTTTCTTCAGATAGTGGCATCAACAGCTGTTGCACGTATCTAAATGTAGTCTTTTTTTGCATGATGCAGTAAGATTCAGTGAGTCTTGGTAACCTTTAAATAAAAGCAGCAAGAAATGAGCAGTCACATATATAATATATTCAGTCTTAGTGATCTTTAACTATGAGCTGTAAGAAATAAGCACTCACATACATTCAGTCTTTAGTGACCTTTATTAATTATGGCCAGGAAGAAATAAGCAGTCACATACTCACATATGTTCTGTAGTCTTAGGGGTCCATTCAGTTATTGTAAGGCATTTTTGCTTATGTATGAATGTACATCCCTTGACAGAGTAAATTCTGGTAATGCAAATCTGGCCAGTCAGACTAGTGATGAGTTATACAGCTGTAGCACCATCATAACCAGGGTTACAAGCTAGGCACATGAACATTAACAATTCAAACATGTTATTCAGTTTTTTAAGATTCTCTCTGTTTGCTTAATCTCATGTAAATATCTGCGTCTCATTTTGGTCTGTGTGGTCTGCAGTTTGGCTGCTCTCTGCTGTTGCTGCCTGCTGGAGGAATGCTGCGGCTGCTTCTGAGATGTTAGATACTATCCGCTAATCGGATCCTATGCTATTGGTGCTAGCGTTATGGAGCATCCGAGTATTAAGATGTAGTAACTGTGCTTGTAAATAATCTGGAGCAGCAGTGTGTTCTTGAGCTTCCGGTCCAGCATTCTATTTTCAAACAGACCATAATTTGTAGTATGTGCTATGCCTTATTATCTGAAAATAAAGGATGCTATTCATGGGGTTGTAAATAAGGTATTTGCATAGCTTGATCAGAGAACGCCTGCCATACCCCTAGTCAGTGGTAGGTGTAAGTTTGCAATCTATTTTGGATACCAAATTATAAGGAAACCCTGAAACAAAAGGGTTTTCGTGGTGTAGTTGGTTATCACGTCAGTCTAACACACTGAAGGTCTCCGGTTTAAGTCCGGGCGAAAACAATTCATTTTGTTCCTACTTTTTTTTTACCGCTTTCTTCTGTGCTTTGCGCGTGCACGAGGATTTTTTTTTTTTGGCCTCGAGGCATTACACCTCCTTGTGATGTGGCAACAAAACAACAATAGGCTAAACAAGGAAAACATGCACGTCACTGTTGATGGGATTAGAGCGCTGCCGAAATGGGCCTAGCAAACGGATATCAATTACAATCTTTGGGCAACTTGAAGGTACTAGGGAAAGTAAAGAGCATCACCATGAGCTCTTTAAATAACTCTGTTGTTTCGTTTTTTGTTAAAAAGAAGAAAAAATAATCCTAACATTCTTGTATGTGAACTCAAAGATAAAAATCATCCTCTCAACTCATAAATATATGCGTGCGTTACGTGCTTGCGATCCATTTTGATGCCTCCTTCACCGTGATTTTTCTCCTCTCTCACCAAGCTAGTTTTTTGTCCTCCCATCCGTTTTTTTTAGTTTTAGAAAAGTAAATTATTGAAAACTATTGGAGAAAGAAAAACTTTCCATTTATTTTGCTCACAAATAGCTAGCAAGGTTGCCTACGCGTAGCGTGGTATATAACCTTTTTTGTTATTTTTTTACTTGAGAATATTTTTTGAAAATAGTTTTGTTTATTACTTTTATTATAATTTTCTGTCTTCATTTGCCTTCCTGCATCCATCGGTATGAACTCCTTGTAAATATCGTTGATCAAGTCCTTCAATATTGTCGTCCACCTCTTCCCTTTTTTTTCCACTTCTACTTTGTGGTCGTGCAAATTTTTTTGCCAAGGCCAAATCAAGGAGTCCTTTAGTTTTCTCTTGGTGAGTTGCATTTCTCAATAAAACTACTATCCAAGTCTCCCACTATTTAGTTCCTTGGTCCTCCTATATATTTAATTTTTCGTTTGTATTTTTTCTTCACTTGTGAATCCATAATTGCTCTTTTTTTAATCCTAAGCCATCATCGGATTTATCACAATCCTACACTTATCTTGTTGAGCGGCACATTAATTGTATCATATGTATTTGATAAAGGCGTTATTAAAAAATCATTATTATTCAAAGATCAAATAACTAGCAAACAAGTATGATGTTCCATGTGTGATTGATGTTATGAAGAATGACAAGCCAATGTATGAAAAAAGAAAAGAGATACGAACTTAAGCATATTCATGGTCTCATTTGTGTCGGCATGCATCTAAATATCATGGAGTGTGAGGGGCTCCTCTAAAAGGAGCTGGAGCTATTTTGGAGGAGCCACAATTTGTAGCTCCTCCAAAAACGGCTCTGGCTCCTATGTTTTCCTTGAAAAACGGTTTCTCCTGCAAATTGTTTGGTTGAGCTCCTTCAGAGGAGCCGGAGCCGAAGCCAGGGAATAGCCCTACCAAACAGGCCCTAAATCGATGTGATTTTTTCCAAAGAAACTGCGGCAAGAGCATGCCGGGTATGTATTAATAGAGAACAAGTTTTACAGAAAATAATTAAAAAACAAAAACAAAACCCTCATGAAGGAGGCAACAGCAAGACCACCACCACACGAAAACACAACACCAGCGAACCTCAATGCGGTGATTTGGTCATCTAGAGTAGTAGTGCTCATGAATTTCCACACCATTCTATTTTCAAACCAAGCATAATTTGTAGTAAGTGCTATGCTTTTTCCAAAAATAAAGAATATCATGGGATTGAAAATAAATTATTTGCATAGCTTGACTAGAGAACGCCTGCCATGCCGTTGACCACTGTGGTGAGTTTACAATTTCCTAGAGAAACTAATTAACGGAGTCCATAAACAACAATGTTTTTTTTGTCGGGGACCAAATACTGGGGTACCCAAAGAGGAGCTAATAACCATTAAACGTTGATGCTTCTGAATAGACAAGAACGCGACTACACCTTTTGTCCAAATGACCGAGGGTTAACTCCGTCCCGTCCGACGTCCGGGGGCTGGCTCCGCCTCGCTCGACGTTCGGGGGCTGACTCCGCCTCGCCCGACGTTCGGAGGCTGGCTCCGCCTCACCCGACGTCCGGGAGCAGACTCCGCCTCGCCCGACATCCGGGGGCAGGCTCCGCCTCGCCCGACGTCTGGGGGCAGACTCCGCCTCGCCCGACGTCTGGGGGCAGACTCCGTCTCGCCCGACGTCCGGAGGCAGACTCCATCTCGCCCGACGTCCGGGGGCAGACTCCGCCTAGCTCGACGTCTGAGCGCTGCTCCTTCATAACTACGCGCGCAGATAAGGCATGACACTCCAGTCAACCGCAATACCGAGGACCATACCCTACACACCTGCAGGAAAGTACCGACAGGATATGACAAGACGGGCGCTTTAAGACCCTTCTAGGCATGTCAGAGACCGAACAGTGTTGTGGGCTCCGATATTTGTTTTACAGGCCCTGTTCGGCTTGCTGAAACTTGGCTGAATTGGCTGAAAACACTGTTCTGGCTGAATTGTTGTGAGAAAAACACTGTTCCGGCTGAAAAAACAAGCTGAATAATGCGAATTATAAGGTAAGTCTAACGGAGCCACAGTATTGTGGGCGCCGCCATTGGCCCTCGAGCGTGGATCCTGACGGAACCATACGACAACCACTACGGTCTAAGAGGAGACTTGCATCCTCTACAGTGACGGACGTGCAGTCACTGCGTCGTCCACTCCCCGTGGGGTTGCGGATCGACACCCCAGTCCATCGTGCCGCCCGCCGCGGCGGGATGGGACGTGACCACTTGCTGATCAAGCCAGAACATGGCATCATCAACGGACAGACGCTCAGCATGGAGCTATCCCTGGCACCGTCTGCTGTGTCAGCAGGTCTGGCTCGGAGGGAAAGGAAGACCCGACATCTTTGAAGGACTTTTTTGGCCTCTGGTTTTTCTCCTTTCTCCTATCTGTTATCCCTGCTTCCCCTTTGTCTATAAAAGGGAAGGCAGGACACCCCACTAAAGGGATGAATCAATTTCCACAGACATCACACCACATAGCGAAGCAGCATCCAAGCTCTCAGCACCCATTCGACCTTTCCATTAGAGACTTGGGACATGTCCCTCTCTCGCCCGTTTATACCCCTACTACGACCTTTTTCTTTAACAAAAAAGAAAAATCCTTTTGAGTATGATCCCCTTATTTATAAAACCGGATTTTTTAACCCTTCAATTTTTAAAACCGCTTGTTTTTGCATCCTAGGTGGTTTTGTAACTTGGCACCCGAGTAAATTAGACTTGGGGAGTGTTCGGCTGGCTGGTTGAATAAGCCAAAATACTATTCCGGTTGGGTTGTTGTGAGAGAAAAATACTGTTCTGGTTGAAAGACACTGTTCGTGTGAACAGTGCCCTGCGTGAGTGGGCTGGCCAGCACCAGCCAGCCAGCCGAACACGCCCTTTATAGTTTAGGGAGGTGGATTGGACGACAACTTTTTTTTTCATTTTTTCTAGAAAGTTTATGTAATTAAAAATCTACGTCTTGTTTCCGCTTGTTTTTGCATCCTAGGTGGTTTTGTAACTTGGCACCCGAGTAAATTAGACTTGATAGTTTAGGGAGGTGGATTGGACGACAATTTTTTTCATTTTTTTCTAGAAAGTTTATGTAATTAAAAATCTACATCTTGTTTTATTATCTTATAAAATTCATAGAAACATTGTTTTACTTAAAAAAATCATGAAACTAGTTCAACAGTTTCCCTAAGATCATGCTCTATCGTATGATGCCTAAATTGGAACTATTTAAGTCTTCTATGAACTCATTTTGTTTTTTATTGCTAGTATAAGCTACATTATCTATTATAATTAGTCTACATATATTAATGATCTGATGAACTATGTAAAAGCTCAGGTGACTTTGATGACAGCAAAATTGTTGCCTAGATTGGAACTATTTGAGTCTTCTATGGACTCATTTTGCTTTTTATTGCTTGTAGAAGAAACCATATATATTATAATTAATCTACAATGATGACCAGGAGTACGTAAAAGTTCAGGTGACTTTGAAAACAACACAATTGTCATGTAACCATATCATACTTGATCCTATTTAGGCCTTGTTGGTACAAGTGGGGAGTAAGCGCTTCCCTAAGAAGTTATACAAATGGAGAAAAATAATAGCCACAATAAGCTAGTTTGATCTATGTTATGCATTTTTAGTACAAATGGGGGCTAGGGGAGAATTTTGGCCAAAAAAGGCTACAAAAAGACATGTTATTTGGCTTTGTGTTTCAGTTTTTTTAACCATATATAAGTAGCTTATAAACTGCACCAAAAAGCCCTTACTATGAACACAAGTGTCACTTGATCATGTTAGTGTCACTTGATTCTATCTATGACTGTGTTATTAGTATAGAAAGCATGGAGTGTTGTTGTCGAAGTGTCGATGACATAATCCGTATCACTCCACAGACACTTGCAATACAATACCAAAATTTAGAAAAAAACCTAAAAGCTAATAGCTAGCGAGAGTAGTCTGTGTCACTTATTAGCCAGACTTCTGTGTAGTTCGATTGGTCAAAATCAACTAGTTGTAATAGATAACACAGGAGCATATGCTAGAAAATAAACATAAAAAAGAGTTCATGGAATATTCAAATAATTTCAATCTAGGCAACCTAAGATAGAGTATGATTTTAGAAAGAAAAAAATGAAAATGGTTTGATAATTTTTTGAGCTGAAACAAATAGATGTTCTACAATTTTTCTAAGATTACGCTAGATTTTAGAATTTTTAGTTGCATAGAAAAATTGATACACTTTCAGAAAATATTTGGTAGTCCAATTTACCCCATAAACTATCTACAAAGTTTGATTTACCCCTTGACAGTTGACGTGGGGTGCAGTGCCACATCAACGAAACTACCGTGTCCAAAACCGTCCAAGGTGCAGGAACAAATGATTTCAAAAATTGAAAAGTTAAAAATATGGTTTTATAAATAAGAGGGAGAATCGAACAATCCCAAAAGTTAAGGGATCAAAAGAACTTTTCCTTTTTCTTTGATCCTTGCATTGGGTAAGCTTAATTAGGCATGCATGCCGACCTGATTTGATGCAGCATGTCGGGGTTGACATTATCTTGAATATGTTCTCCACAAAAATGCGACAATGATGAAAGATTCTATATGCATGGGTGCAGAGACGATGCATGCATGGTCCGTTGTTGATGCATTCGTTCGATGAGTTCTATTTTGCAACCTGCTAGCTAGCTATAAATAGCACTGGATGCAAGCACCACGGCCAGGCACCAAACAAGGAGAGCTGCTATAAGCTTCTAGTCCTACAGGTACATACCAACCGATGCATGCACACGCATGCAGCCACATGCTTAAAATCAGCAGCGACGATGATGAGGAAGAAGAAGATCCACGAAGAAGGAGAGATGAAAAGAGAGCGAGGCTTACATGGCGATCAGAGTGGTAGCTCTGGTAGCCAAGGATGACTTGCCTGTGTGCCGGCCTCGATCTCCCTCAAGGATAGATCATCGTGCTTGTCGATCGTCGTCGTCATCACCTAGCAGAGACGATGATCGATCGATGAGCCTAGCCTTGGGGTGTGGTCGGTCTCACGGGCAGTCTCCTTGGCTAGCCCTGACTCACTCTTATCGCCCATGCTAGCCTTTGCATCTCTCTCGTGCATGCTGCTCTATAGATTACTGGCTACTTGGCTTGTGACCTAGACACCTAGTGTGATATGCTTCATATATCAGTTCAGTATGTCAACGACGATGCAAACATGCATGGATGCATGTATATAGTTCAGTATATACGTTCTATGTGCATCATCTATCTTGTTCTCAAGTAAGTGACGAACCTGCTAGCTAACTCAAGTCTCAACTGATTGGGATTTGTAGGTGTGGCCGTGCAGGCGCCGCCTAACCACCATGCAACATGCATCCAACTGAGAATTATATTTGAGTGGCTATTTTCTTCTCCAATGCATGACGGTGAATCCAAGGTGAGCTATTTCACGAGAGGAGGCCGGCGAGCCAGAAGAACTTTCTTGGATTGAAAGGATGAGTCCCGGCAAATCCCTTTTGCTACTGATACGCGTGCATGCACGCAGTGCTGTCCAGATCGAGGTCGCTGCACCTTAATTAGTCTTCCAATTATTCCTATATTCTGCCTTTAGAGCTAGAAGAGGGTCTTGCCCTAGCTCCTAGCCCGTTTTACATTACATAAGGACAATATTACTATTATGTACAATTCAGGTTCCAGGTTCTTTAGAAACAGCCAGCTCCACTTGGTTTCAGTCCATACCACTGGACCATTTGGCACAGCTCCACCTCTGGGATTCAGTGTGGATATGCTGTTTGTACACTAAATTAAAGTGATTTAAATGTTTATATTTAATCTAGTATAAGGGAAACGAGTCATATAAATGTATTTGACATATGTCTCCAGCTCTAGATCCATAATTTCTTAGCTACAAATACCTAACTCTAAGAAATCTACAACAGGTCCATATATATAGAACAAAGGCTCCCCCGCTCGCTTGCGGATTTAATCGACATGGAAAGAGCTGCATTGATGCTTCGGATTGCGTTGTTGGAGTGGGGTGTGCGGTGAGATGAAAACGGGCTTAGACCTAGGCTTTATGGGTCAGGAGAGAGACACATTAATTTCAGCGTGTTGTACCACCCCAACTACAGTGGCCTAGCTAAACAAAATTAAAGGAGGATGACTTGTGCCACAGGATACTTACATGACGAAATTTTAGTTAAGATAACTATCTTTTTCATTTTTTTTTTGCCCAATTACAATATACATTCACCCCTGCTCAACCAGAAACGTGCTCCACCAATTGTTATACGCGTATCATTGCTGAATTCTTCAGTTATGCTTATTATACGAGGATCAAACTTGGATGGAGGGAGTATATGAGAACAAACATGATATCACCGTGTGCGGTTTCATTGCATGATGGTTGATTGCCACACATTATTTCACAATGGTTTTGAGCATTTCTATATTGCAAAAAATAAAAAGAAGAAACAAAAGAAATTAAAATGCTCGAAAAGATATATTAAAAAATAGTAAGGAACAATGCATATATTTTCAGATCTGAAAAGATAAGTATTCCAAGATGCATGCATGGCGCTCAAACGGAGCCGCAAAGCAGTAGATGATGGTAATATGTATTTTTATATGAGATATATGATATATAGGACTAGGAGTATGCATGAATATATAAAAGCTAGCTAACTAGATATACATATTCCCTTAGCTTCTTTATTCTGTGAGTATGTGGGCGCCGGTTCATGCTGTATCATCCAACGGATATATCAACAAAAAGAGGCGGCCGCCGTGTCTCCTTCTTTGCACACGTCACTTTTCACAAATACAATAATGCAGAAAAATGATGAAAATGGCAGCTAGATAGCTAGCACTATATGTTCATGCATGCACTACTATTGAATTCCAAGGACTCTCAGGCTTTCAGTTTCAGCAGATGCCTATACTTATGTGAAAAAGTACATACATTAGGCTTGCAGCTGGTATATTCACATCGTAGCTCACTAATTCATGAGCTTTTTGGTTCATTGCCAGGCAACACCGTCTATCTAGACAGCATTCTAAAGCATCCGATGATTTTGGTTGTCTGAAGCTGAGATTGCTGTCTGGCCAACGACCTGCACCTGCCGCCGGTGTGCGATCTAAACAGACTTTTAGAGCATGCTCAAACCGACGGCAGGCTGAGGATGCAAGAGACGACCTAGAAGATGAGACTAATTAAAAGCTTTCCTCAAATAAGTAAAAGATACTTCTGCTGTTCTGCATTGCATACCTTAATATCTTCTCTTTACATTTCAAATTATAAGACGTTTTGACTTTTATAGATACGTAGCTTTTACTATACACTAAGAAATACTTAATGTCTAGATATATAGTAAAATAGATGTATATAGAAAAACCAACATGTCTTATAATTTGGAATAGAGAGGTGGTACGACGGTATGATACGACAAACGTTAAGGTTCAATTATGTCACTGCTGAGGGAGAAAAACATATGTATGTTTGGGCCCTCTCTCTCTCTAGTCGTGAGCAGCAACCTCCTGCTGGCCTAGCCACCGCCTTCTCCCCCTGCGCCTACTCCACCTCACCATCACTCCAACCCAATCTACTCTCATCACATCTGGTATCCAGAGACCACTAATTCATGGTGGACGAAAACAAGGGCATGTTGGCGGATCTGAAGGGGCTTGGCTTGGAGTCTTCCCCGCCGACCTCACCAAGCATATGGACAAGATGCAGGAGCACCTCGCCAACGTCGGTAACTAACTGCCTGCTCGCTATGGAGCACGGCGACTCCACCAGCAACAAGGAGGACGCCAACGCCGCAGCTGTGGCCAAGGCAAAGCTGGAGTGTGACACTACAGCCAAGGACCTTGAGGAGGATACCTGAAATGGAAGCCATGGATTATAACTGAAAAAATATAATTACTAGCAAATAAGGGAGGTGAGAGGAACAGAAGAGAATCACTGCAACACCACCCTCAGGCTGTTTCACGTTCATAGGCAGGAAACCATGGTTTTACTGTTTGGTGAGAGGAACAGAAGAGATTCGGTCCAACTGGCTACTTATAAGAGTTGAGGACAAATTAATAAACATTTAGATGCACAATTAGCCATCCATATAGATATATAGCTGATATTCGAGCACCAAATCTCCCTTTTCAAGGTCAACACTTCCAGAGATGGGAGGTGACCGTCGTCCATCCGCTACCACTGCTTTATGCAAAAAATATTCCAAGTTTTTTCTCAAATGTATGAATGCCATATATGGATGCATGTTTATATATATTATCTTGGTCGGTCCCATGATATATATATATATATATTGCTAATTACATAAGTACAGACGTAGACGCTCAACACGCACGCACACTCACCCTCTATGAACACACGTACGCAAACCTTACCCATATGAGTACCTCCGAAAGACTGTGCCAGCACATCTCGAGATTAACGAAGTCACCACAGGCGCCTCAACGCCGTTAAATCTTGGAATAAATCCAGGAAAATGCCATCGCTCGTGCCAAGTCGAGGACTTGAACCCGGGTGAACATATTCCACTACAAGAAACCTAACCAACTGAGCTAGGCTCAATTCGCCGGTCCCATGATATATGCTATTAGTATTTTTTGTACTATATCTTTGCAATCGTGGGCTGAGACATTTGCCTGCGGTTGGTTACCAACAAGAACATACGCTAAACATGGTTGAAATTGCATTGGCAATTGGCGAAGAGGATAGAATTTTCATGGGTACAAAATGACAGCGAGATATTATTCTTCACGAGCATAACACAGAAGGACCACAGAGAACACCATGCTCCTTGCTTTTGCTTGCTATAAATAAGAGCGAGAGAAGGAAGCACTGGAACCCACAACAGAGATGATGGAGAAGAGAGAGAGAGAGAGATAGCAAGCCTTACATGGCAATAAGGGTTGAGTTCTGGTAGCCAAGGATGACTTGCCTATATCCTCTCTGAAGGATCAGCAAATTTTGAGGCTTCTAGTGGTCTCATATGGGCAGTCTCCTTGGCTAGCCTGACTGGCTCTTATTTTTCATGCTAGGCTTGCATCTTATTTAGAGGTTATTTCCTATACTTCTATATAATATGAGTGAGGATATTTTTTCTTATAAAAATAGAATAGGTTGGATGCTTATTACTGCTATTGATGATTAAATGCTACTGAATTGATGTTTGACATTTTTAGAATTTATAGGACTTGCCTTCCCCCCCCCCCCCCACCATGTCTTATGAGAATTTACATCGAGGCCTTCAAAGAAGCATCTAATTACTAATAGTACGATTTCTCAAACTAGAAGCCGAATATATAAACTGATACGAGTTTCCATTGTTGTAGGTTTGCAGAAATGCGAAAAAAAACAAGATCCATCCTAGGAGGAACTAGGTGTCTTTTTTATTAAGAGAAATAAACAGCCAAATTCAACATGAAAGAGAACTTGAACTTAGGTGTTTGGATGCATGACCATATTTCCCACGCAATTAGTTGAGCTAAACTCACTTCCTTATATAGGCAATGTTGCCGGTGTTAGCAATACTTTAAGTATACCCATTTTGGTTTTTCATCACATTGTATTCAGGACCAAGTTTGGTAGATGCTATAATCTAGCACCACAATTTTTCTAGCCGTCTATACTAACCCTTTCGATGGGCCAAAAGCGGAACAAAAGCTGTTCCAAACAGGGCCAATGTGTGACGACCAAAATATTATCTCATTAGGGTGGCCTCTCTGGGATTTCATACCAATTTAATATGGTGACATATCAACAAAAGTGAAGGTGGCAAAGAAATTAAGAGAGTGAGAGAGGGGGGATGAGTTTCATACCAATGTAGGTACCAAAAGGGCGCATACACTAGCAATCCTTACAGTTTGGTGTATTTGAAGCAGCGGAATGCCGTGGTGTTTAGGGAAGACGATCGGTGCAGGCAATATTCACAGAGATCAAGGATACATGCTCCTTCTGGATTGCTATAGGGGGGAAAGTTCTAGCATTTCCTGGTAGCTCAGTAGTTAGCAAGTAGTCAGCTTTGTTTTTCGACCTACGCGGTGCCACTGTGATAGGCTGCGCACCTCGCTCATGTAATTGACGTTATTAATGCTTCTCCCTTCTTATTAATATAAAGCCGCTGCGCCCCTCGCGCATGTAATTGACGTTATTAATGCTTCTCCCTTCTTATTAATATAAAGCCGGGCGACCGGATCTTTCAAAAAAAATCATCCTGCCTGGCACTGTTTCCAAGCAAATGAAACTGCATTTTTTGAGGGAAACAGGACACCCTACTGGATTTTTATTTAAAACAATAAAAGAGCTAGTTTCATACATCCCATGGTGTTTCGGCCACCCATGCAACATTTTATCATAATATCATGCAACAATTAAATATTATTTCTACCTATGAAACCGTGAATGAAACTCTGGATTGGAGGCATTGTCTCATACATAGACAAAAAAAAAAAGAGTTTAGAACTAAAGAGGATGTGGTTGTCTTATTAAAACCATCCATGAAATCCATTGAGAATGGCCTTAGGAACACTAGTAACTCAGGCCGCCAAATGGTATGACCATAACAGGATCGTCCTATAAATCACAATACGACAACATACATAACTTACTGACTAGTGAAAATTTAGGACTCAAAGCACAGTAACTAGTCATTAGGAAGGTAAACCATGCTTGTAATTGAATATTTGTCAGGTCATCTCTACAACAAGTCAGCAACAAGGCGTTCCTTTTAGGCAGATCATACGAGGTTAGTTTTTACCCTCATAATGTGCACAAAGGTTTATTGGTTTACTTAACAAAATTGTCATTCCAAGGGGATGAGCCGCAAACAATTAATTAGCTACCTTGGCTCCCAGCCAGAGACTCAAATAACTCTACATGTCAATGAGACAGGTGACTGTAACAGCACTATACTTGCAGGAAAAAAAATACCCCAGATCTATTCTCTGGACACGAAAGAGAGATTTTTTATTTTAGAACTAAGAAATACCAGTATCATTCACTACCCATGGTGAAGAATGCAAGACCCCTTGTCTTAATCTTTGCAGCAGGAGAGCCAAAATTAAAGGCACTATCCTGGAATTCCAGTTGCGTATATGTGCATTCATCACTCCGAACTCCTGACAGAGGGAGAAGCTCTGCAACTTCAAATAACTTTTCTTCGGATTTGCATCAGTTCACTGAGCCACTGAGGTTATATGTTGAATGGTACCAAGCGAAATATATGTATCTCACAAAAAAAAAGTTCTACCAATACTAAATGTTCAGATCTTAACGCGCGCATTGAACCCCACACTAGCAGTGAAATGCTCCTAGCTTAGCATGTATTACTAGCACTAGCAGGATGAAACAACGTAACAAAAGTAGCCCCAAGAAATAATCACACTAGGTAATAGCTACTTATTGAGCAATAATCCTGCCAGCATATAGCATCCTATCTTTCAAGAAAAATTGAAGAAAAGGTTCTGCCACCATACACATGCATCTTACCTTACAGTGGAAGGTCAGCGTTGTCGCCTTTTTGACGTGGAGATAAGTAGAAAGGAACTACTATTCCCATCACCAAATCTGTCAAAGGCATGCGGTGTATATATAGCACCAAGCATATATGATACCATTCGTGGGCCAATGCAATATCAGGTCATTCTCTTCTGCATTTGGTCAATTTCAGTCCATTTGACTCACTGTAATGTGAAAAGAACTATTTTCTTGAAGCGCCTTCTTCTTAATCGATTGATACCTAGCTACATGTCTGTTATGTGGCCAAGGTCACCTGTCTCTGTACGTAAGTCGTAGTCGTTGCTAGCTGCCAATTGCATGCTATACAAGATGATAAGCATGAAATATTCCCAGGCAGCTTTGCAACCACAAACGGCGCCGGAAAGGGAGAACCAATCATTTGCTGGAACATATTCTCTTTACATGCAAATGCATGCATGTTCCCGATCAGGCATACCCTCTTGCAGAAAGGTATATGAGGCCATCTAAATAGGCATGCAGCGCCATGTAAGCATGGCAATTGACAAGCCAAGCTAATTAAGTGCCTTAATTTTACAGCCTTAATTACTTTAGCGATGATGAGAATGTTAAGAGCTTGATAAGTGTGTGTGATGATGAGAGATAGAGGATGGAGAGGGGATACCTTGCATCGGCATGGTGATAAGAGCTGATCATACTGGTAGCCAAGGATTGACTTGCTTGTGGCCTCGTTCACTCGCTTGCAAGCAGGCCGGCAACATAGCTCCACACACTTTTGCTAGAAGGAGAAAGAATTCGCCATCCATCATTCAGCGATCGTATACATAGGTCGGAGCCATTCTATGATTAGTTGTTTGCTCTACTACATTATGCATGCCATTGATACCTAGTTTGTAATTTCTACAATATTCCAGTGCTGCTAGATTTGTGTATATCATGTACTTACCTGACCTCTAAACAACGAGTTATGTACGTTAACATACTTATGCATATATATGTATCATTAATCAGGCTATATGCAACTACCTTACATGCATGCATACGTACAATGTATGGTTTCTGAAGTTCCTTTCTTAAGTTTCTCATGCTGTCCTGTGATGCTAGCTTTTATGTTCTCTCATAGTATCATATTCTAATCCAAAATACAGAACCACACTAATATCATCAATCAGTTTGACACAGGAAAATTAACAAGGTGGTTAGAGCTTATACCTAAATAGTTGCCAATCTCTTATTGAAGTATTCTGTAAGTGCCATGAAACATCTCTAAGAGTTTTTCACCAGCTACATAAACAAACAAAAATGACTCAAAACATGTCACCACCGCTCGCTACAATACAATGGTACCCATATGGCCATACCAAATATAAACTAGAGAAGCGATAACTGATGGACTGGTTATTAACCAAGTATCAGACTCAAATGTTTGGTCATATCTCACCTTTCTTGAAGAGGGATCCATTCTGTGTTTTATGCATGCTAAGCTTCTCCTCCATGCCTATTTGTTTTCACCGAAAGAAATTTGACAAACAGAATACCAGGGCCAAACCGTTTGCCCATTATATTAGCACCCAACAAGCTATCCAATACTCAGATTGATAGGTATCTTAATTCATCAACCTTGCTCTCAGTGTCGTAGTTAATGATGTAAAGGCAATCAATCTAATTGTCTTCACTTAAGAGATGTCCATCAGGTTAGCTTTAGGCATATTTCACCATAAAAAAGTCCCTTTCCTTTCTTTCAAAAGAAAAAAAGTCCCTTTCTAAGGGTCAAAATGTTCTCATTTCAAAATATCCAAGGAAATCTTTATTTCCTATATATGAAAGTTCTATGCATGCCGATAGATCAGGATGTTCTCACCACCTTTGACACCTACTCATCTTTGCAGCAAAGCCTGTAAATTTGGAACAATATAGCAAAGTGGGAAAATATTATGGTGGAGACCGCATGCACAATGCAAAGATTACATCTGGTCTTCTCTACGAGGTATATATAAATAGATGTTGAATGGAAGAAGCACTGCAAACCAATCACGAGAAGAAATCAGGCTACTAAGTGATGGCAAGCAGAGGAGAAGCCTTACATGGCGATAAGGACCTGCTTCTGATAGCCAAGGATGACTTGCCTGTGTCCTTTACGCCGAAGGATCAGAACTACATGCCCTTGATTGGTTCATAGGCAGTCTCCTTGGCTAATTAACCTGAGCGGCCCATATCGTACATGCTAGGCATTGATCCTCTTTATTCATGCAATTAGTCTTGATATTCCGGACAGAATATAGACCCGTCTTGCATTTATGGTATTCAACAAACTATTTATGGTATTTTGTAGTAAATTAAACATCAACAAACTGTTGGCCCATAGTTAGCCTCCCGACCACCGAGATGGCCTCCAGACCACTACAGATAGCCTTCAGACCAACGAGATGGCCTCCAGACCACTACAGATAGCCTCCAGACCACTACAGATAGCCTCCAGACCACCCTTGGTCTCACAGGATCACCGGCTCACAGCAAGGGAAGGCGGCGCCGCCTTCTTCTACTGTGTTCACACAAGGTGGCAGTAGATTAGCTAACAATCTTCCCATAATCCTACTTTTAACCCTTGTACCCTCTCCATGCCCATCATCTCCTTCAGCTCTGTGAGTCGAAGTCGTCCGAGCGGCTTGGTGAGGACGTCCGCGAGCTGCCGAGCAGTTTCGACGAACTCGATGACGATTTGCCCTCCATCAACACAGTCCCTGAGGAAGTGGAACTTTACGTTGATGTGTTTACTCTGGTCGTGCAGAACCGGATTCTTCGTGAGGGCAATGGCGGGCTGGTTGTCTACCATCAGTGCTGCTGGGTGAGCTTCCACGCCGGTCAGCTCGCCCAGCAGCCGGCGTAGCCACAGAACTTGGCATGCCGCTGTGGCCGCCGCTACGTACTCTGCCTCGCACGTAGATAGCGCCACCATCTTCTGTTTCAGCGACAGCCATGAAATTGGGGCTGACCCGAGGAAGACGAGCACGCCAGAGGTGCTCCGTCGTCCGTCGATGTCCCCCGCCATGTCTGCAACGCTGAATACTGTGAGCTGCAGCCTATTCCCGCCGGTCTTTGGGAAGATGATTTCATGATTCACCGTCCCCTTGACGTAGCGTAGTAGCCGCTTTACCACAGCCCAGTGATCCTCTCTGGGATCCTTCATGAAGCGACTGACGTAGCCCACGGCGAACGCAATGTCCGGCCTCATGTGGACTAGATAGCGCAGACCGCCGATGATGCTCCAGTAGAGTGTTGCATCCACTTTCGCCACAGTGCTGGCCTTCGTCAGCTTCAGCCGCTCCTCCATCGGAGTCATGCATGGCTTGCACTCCACCATGCCGCTCCTCTCCAACAGCTTGGAGGCATACGCGCTTTGCCCGAGCATGAGTTCCTCCTTCCCCTGTCTCACCTCGATGCCGAGGTAATAGGAGAGAGCGCCGAGATCGCTCATTCGGAAACGAGCTGTCATCTCTCGCTTGAACCTATTGATATCCTCCGTGCGCGCGCCGGTGACAATTAAGTCATCCACATACACGCCGACCACGAGCTCTTCCTTCCCCCGTCGTCGTGTGTAGAGCGCGTGCTCGGTTGCGCACCTCTGAAACCCAAGCTCGCCCAACGTGGTGTCAAGCTTGGCGTTCCATGCTCGAGGGGCTTGCCGCAGCCCGTAGAGCGCTTTGTGCAGTCGGAGCACCCTGTGCTCCTCTCCCTTGACAACGAACCCTGGAGGTTGCCTGACGAAGACCGTTTCCGCCAGCTCGCCGTTGAGGAAGGCCGATTTAACGTCCAAGTGATGGACGCGCCAGTCCTTTGCTGCCGCTAAAGCAAGTAGCAAACGGAACGACTCCATGTGCGCTACTGGCGCAAAGACCTCCTCGAAGTCGATGCCCTCGCGCTGGACAAAGCCTCGGGCGACGAGGCGTGCCTTGTGCTTAACATTGGCGCCGAGCTCGTCCCTTTTGACTTTGTACACCCACTTCAGGCTGATCGGACGGCATCCTAGAGGTGGATCGACAAGCTGCCAAGTCTCGTTTTCCTCGATCGCCTTCATCTCCTCCAGCATCGCCCGTCACCAATTTCCATCGCGCTCGGCTAGCGCGAACGTAGGTGGTTCCTCTTCACTGACGAGTAGCAGCTCTGCGTCATTGAGCAGCCTACTCGCCAGACCTGAGGGACCTGTGCCGCCGACGATGTCGTCCAGCCTGCGGAACCTCAACTCCTCACCTTCGTGGTAGGCGTCCACGAACTCAGTGATGTCACTTGGAGGTGAGACAAACTCGATCGGGAGTGATGGAGTTCCTTCTTCCGCCGGAGTGCCCTGCATAGCACCCGAAGTGCTCGGCACTGCTTCTGGACTGCTCGTCATAACTCCTGCAGTGTTCGGCCACACTATAGGAGTGCCTAGCCTCAGTCTTGGAGTGGTCGGAACCACAGTAAGACGTCTTGGCTCCGCCACGGGAGTGCTCGGCACCCGTCCTAAAGTGGTCGCCACCACTGCAGAAACTCCTGGCTCCACTCCTGGCGTGCTCGGCATCCCTTCAAAAGTGCTCGACACTCCTCCCGGAGTGCTCGGCATCCCTCCTGAAGTGCTCGGCACTGCCCCAGAAGTGCTCGACTCTACCGCCGGAGTGCTCGGCGCTCCTCCCGGAGTGCATGGCACCTGTTCCGCAGCGTCTCCACCGCCGTGGATGACCAAGTGCTCGACGACGAAGGTGTTGGGGAAGCCTCCTGCTTCCCTCGTGCTCGGACTATTCTAGTCCCAAGCCGCCTCCTCGTTGAACACAACATCGTGCGAGACAGTCACCTAGTCTCCGCGTGGGTCATAGAGCCGGTATGCCTTGGTACCCTCCACATAGCCTAGGAACACCATGGGTGTGCTCCTGTCCTCCAGCTTGGTGAGGTTCGGCTTCATCTTTCTGACATGGCCGATGCAACCGAATGTCCAGAGGAATGACACTTTGGCTTGCTCCCGTACCAAGCTTCAAACGGCGTCTTGCCCGTTAGGGCCTTGGTTGGAGCACGGTTGAGGATGAACACCGTCGTGGTCACCGCCTCTCCCCAGAACTTTGTCGGCATCCCTTTGGCCTTCATCATGGATCGGGCCATGCCGACCACTGTCTGGTTCTGTCGCTCCACCATGCCATTCTATTGTGGCGAGTACGGCGCGGTGTGATGTTGTCCCACACCCTAATCCGCGCGACAAGACGTAGCAAACTCCACCAAGTGAATTCACCACCCGATCAGTCCTCAAGACGCTGAGCTTCTTGCGCTCTCGGCCTCGCGCGACGTCTTGAACTTCTTGATCGCCACCGCCGTCTTCGTCCTTGCTTTCGTCGCAGAGTTGCGCCACATGTAGCGATCGCAATCGCCCACAGTAGGAGGAAGCACTTGCCACCACCGCATGTAGCAGGCGTGATCGGCCCGTAGAGGTCGCCGTGAACTAGCTCGAGAGCTTCCTTCATGCGATACTTGGCCGCCTTTGGGAAAGGTAGCCTCCTCTGCTTCCCGGCCATGCAGCTGTCACATAGCTCGCCTCCGTGTTTGATGTGGGGTAGCCCTCGGACCATCTGAAAGCTCTAGTTTGGTTTTGGTAAATTGATGAAACCCTAAGTGCTAACCTAGTTCATCAAGTAATCATGAGATAGGTAGCACACTTCAAGTAGAGAAGCAAATGAAGATCATAACATGACAATGGTGATAGCATGGAGATGATCAAGGGCTTAAACTTGAAGAGAAGAAAGAGAAAAACAAAAAGCTCAAGGCAAAGGTATAACTTGTAGGAGCTATTTTATTTTGGTGATCAAGACACTTAGAGAGTGTGATCACATTTAGGTTTGATAGCCGTACTATTAAGAGGGGTGAAACTCGTATTGGAATGCGGTTATCAAAGTGCCACTAGATGCTCTAACTCATTGCATATCCATTTAGGATCTAGTGGAGTGCTAACACCCTTGATAATATTTGTGTAAATATGCTACCACATGTGCACAAGGTGTTTGTAGGGTTGAGATGGATTCGGCGCTTTCGGGAAAATGAAATGTCTATTTTCTATTGCGCCGGATGCAAAATTCTTGGTGGTTGGCACACTTGAGAAAGGGTGAAGAAGTAAGAGTTGAAATAGAGTTGATCGAAATGATGCTTGCGTCGGTCTCATCGACCGGACTATTTGAGTCCTCAATGACCGGACGCTGAAAGGCTGCATCGTCGTCGAATTTGTCGACGCAGACAAGATCGAGGAGGTTGAGCACGGACGCTTCTTCGCATCCGGTCAAAAGGTGGACCGGACGCGTCCGTCGAAAAAAACATGCCTCGGGAGCTTATCGAAACGACCGGACGGCGGGGCTTGGCGTCCGGTCGTCAGTTCTATCTGAAGCGTCCGTCACGCTCCGGCCGTTGAAATCGGCGAACAGCGTTTGCGCTTGAAGTCGGTGACGCGTGGCGTCCATCGGCGACCGGACGGCGAGGGCAGCGTCCGGTCGAAGTATGACCGGAGCGTCCGGTCAGAGCGTGTTTTGCCCAATGAAGGGGTATAACGGCTCTATTTGATTGGGGCTCTATTTATAGCCACATGGCTGGCTCAAGGGGGCGCTCTTGCACATTTTCATTGACATAGCAACCTTGTGAGCCTAGCTAAAGGACTCCCACTCATCTACATCATTGACTCATCATCATAGTGAGATTGGGAGTGATCCAAGTGCATTGCTTGAGTGATTGCATCTAGAGGCACTTGGTGATTGTGTTTCGCTGTGGATTTCGCTTGTTACTCTTGGTGGTTGCCGCCACCTAGACGGCTTGGAGCAGCAAGGATCGTTGAGTGGAGGAGGTGATTGTCTCCGACTCCGATCGTGGTGATTGTGAGGGGTTCTTGACCTTTCCCCGGCGGAGCGCCAAAAGGTACTCTAGTAAATTGCTTGTGGCTTGTGTGATCCTCATCTTGTGTTGGTTGTGCGGCACCCTATTGAGGGTTTGGCGAGTGATCGCCAATCGGTAGCGTGAACCTCCAAGTGAGTGAATCGCCACAACAAGGACTAGCTTGTCGGCAAGCAAGTGAACCTCGGTAAAAATCATTGTGTTCATCATTTGATTCCGAGGTGATTGGTCTACATTGGTATTCATTATTGTGATTGATTGGTTCCTACCACTACTGCGGCGGTATAACTCTCTTGCTCACTCTTACATTACCATGATAAACTAGTTATCAAGCTCTTTAGTGTAGCTAGTTGTGAGAGCTTGTTTGTTTGATTAGTGTTGCTCTTTAGTTAGTCTTTGAGAGCACACTAATTTAGCTAAGTGTCATAGCTATTGTGTGGACATGCACTATTCGAAATAAAATTGTGGTAGGTGGCTTGCATTTTAGTAGGCTAGCGCAACACTCGCTTCGCCGCAAAATTGTCTAACACATTTTGTTAAGTGTTGTTGTAGAATTTTATTAGGCTATTCACCCCCCCTCTAGCCATTAGGACCTTTCACCATCTTCCCCAGCTGACCAAGCGTGTCAAAGCTGAGATGTCCGAACCGGGCATGCCACATCCACGGTTCCTCGGAGTGCCTTGCCGCCAGGCAAACCGGCTGCTCTACCTTCAGGTCGAGCAGGTACAACCGATTCAGGGACCTCTTCACCTTGGCGAGAAGTCGCTGCTCCCGGTCTCTGATCCTCAGAACGCCGTCCTTGATCAGAACCTCGCTACCGCGCTCATTCAGCTGGCCAATGCTGATGATGCTTTGAGCGCGTACTGCTGGATGTATTATACATCCGTTAGCGCTATGTGCTCCCTGCTCGGCATCTCGAAGATGATGGTGCCGCGCCCTTGGATAGCCACCCTTGAGCCATCACCAAACTTCACCGTACCGGTAACATCACCGTCGAGCTCGGAGAAGGAGTCCTTAGAGCTCATCAAGTGGTTACTGGCACCAGAGTCCAGATACCACCGCTGCTCCTGGTCGACGCCCACATGCCCGAGGTGAACTTGGGCGCGTGGTTCGTCGAGGTTGACGGTCTTAAGGGTCTTGCTAGATCCTTCCACCTTTGTCACCTCTTCCCTCTCCATGGCCTCGACGTCGTGTAGTGCACAGAACGTCGCCATAAGGATAGTGGCCTCATCCTCATCATCGGCTTTCGCCAGGTGAGCCTGAGCCTTCTTCTCCTTGCGATTTGGGCACTCCCGTGCCCAATGGCCCATCTTCTCGCAACACCGACAGGCGTTGGAGTCGATGTGCTTCTTCTTCGAAGAAGCCCTGTCTCGGTGCTTGCCCTTGCCACCGCGACTGGAGGAGGTTACCTTCCCAGAGTTTCACCGAGCAGCCCACTCCTCTTCCGTCAGCAGGAGTTTCCTGCTGTCCTTCGTTGCTGTCGCCTGCCCCAGGCTCTCATCCACCGCCCGTAGACGGCCTGCCACATCCTCAATGGTGAGGGTGGACAAGTCCAGCATCGTCTCTATGGAGAGAGCGATCTGGATGTACTTTGCCGGCACGGAGTGGAGGAACTTGGAGACCGCCTCCTCTTCGTCGATGGTGACGCCGTGGCTCTTCAGCTTGCTGATGAGCGTCTGCAGGCAGAGGAAAAAGTCCTCCACTGTTTCACCATCCTTGAACTTGAGGTTTGCGTACTCCTGCTTCAGAAGCTGGGCCGTCGCCTTCTTTCCGAGGTCGGAACCGACGCGCATCGCCGCAATGGCCTCCCACGCCTCCTTAGCTGAGCCTTTCGTCCCCAACGGTTCCCTGTACTCCGCCGGTAAAGCAGCGAGGATAGCCTCCAACGCTGACATGTCGTCTTCTTCCACGTCGGTGCCCTTGTCAACAGCATTCCAGAGCCATCGGGCTCTGAGCTTGACCTTCATGGTCACCGACCACTCTCCATAGTTAGTGTGAGTCAGCGTCGGCCAAGTGGTGCCGCTGACCTCCCGCACCGTGCGAACAACTACATCCAGTAGTGGCTGGGCAGCCATGATAGTGCCACTGCCGTCGCCCAACTCCGAACCGCCTGTCATCACCATCGGTTAGAATGACGACGGCGTTTGTACGGCTCTGATACCACTTGTTGGCCCACAGTTAGCCTCCCGACCACCGAGATGGCCTCCAGACCACTACAGAGAGCCTCTAGACCAACGAGATGGCCTCCAGACCACTACAGATAGCCTCTAGACCACTACAGATAGTCTCCAGACCACCCTTGGTCTCACAGGATCACCGGTTCACGTCAGTGAACCACTCTAGCCGATCTTGCCGTGCACCGGCTCAAGCGAGAGGAGCACTTGACGGTCTCGCCGAGCACGCGCTAGTGTTGCCAAGTACCCACTAGGCGTGCAGACCACGTACCGGCGTTGTCCGTACCCACACACTACGGACGGAGTTGGGAGAAGAAGGGAGAATATAGCAAGCACGCACAATATAAGACAACAGCGTTGGCCAAGGCCCTGTCTGTGTGATGGCAAATCTGAGCTCTCTTTACTGAGTTGCCATACATGTCTATTTATACAACTCTAACTATCTAGTCCATGTACAGCGTCCATGCTGGCACAGTAACTAGATAACCTAACAGGGCTGACTCTGCGCCGGCCACTGCCTGTTCCTATAGTGCTGCAGGTGAGCCGTGCGGCGCCTGCACCTACAGCGGCTACTGTATCACAGCAGGGGGCAAAGTCGGCGCCGCCTTCCCTTGCTATGTTTACACACAGCAAGCGGCTAAGTCGGCGCCGCCTTCTTCTGCTGTGTTCACACAAGGTGGCAATAGATTAGCTAACGCAAACTATCTTGTTACTGATGAATTTCTCCTTTGCTGATTCTGGATAGTCACTCAAAAGCGATGTACAACTGAAAAGTGACCGAATCGATTTTGACACTTGTGTACCAGCATTAGTAGTTAGTAGATCATATAATCACGGCTGAGCCAACTTGCTACTCAGTAATTTGTTCACTTGCTCGTGTTACAATGTTGTATTTGCATGTCACTTATTGTGTTTGATTGCATGAGAAAACCTAGCTTTGTATGTATTTTGTAGTCAACTTCCATACAGCTTGTTGTGCAACTAGTTGGATGACTTGCTAATATATAAACCTTACTGATTTCTGAAGCTCCATTGATAACTTAATGGCGTCTTATATTTTTATCCTGGTCTGGAGTCTCCCATGTCCTCATGTGATGTTGATGCTCTCCTAGTGACTGTAAAGACATAAATGAATTATCACACCTGGGTGAATAATACTGGGTTTCATAAATTTATTCGATCCAGCCTGTACAAAGTAACAAGCTGGTTTGAAGGCACTAACTAAAAGGTAGCAGCATTTTCTTAGTTTCCTCTCAAATTTCTTCGAAACTATCTACACCATGCAAACAGATAAAAATATGCACCGGCTATATGAATAAAAACCTCAAAACAGCATGTCCCTTGCTGGCCACTCACCGGTAAAATCAGACCACTGGTTATACTGACTACAATGTGTGCTCAATCATATATCTCACCATGTTTCAGTCAGACCCACTATTGGGCACAAGGCATTTGATTTGTGAAGAGATGCTACACAATCTCAGTCAAAACCAAAATTAGCAGTGGAGCTCCAATAATAATTCAGAGGATTTTGGGAAAACCTAATTTGAACTTACAAACCAGGGCAATTTAAACCATGTCCGTGAGATATTTTTGTGCCCTCAAGTTACTTGATCCATTAAAAAGGTATATATATGGTCAGGGCCATGTGAACATAAGAAAAACTGAAACATATCGAAATCTTCTGTGAATGAAACTCTGTAGGCGGCTGTACCCCACTTTGTGTCTATCAATTGTCTGTTGGTTTCCACGGTGTGGGTGTATCGAATGCTGAAAGCTCCTAGGCAAGGTGGGGTCTGGGGAAGGGAATTTCTAAGAAGCATAGCCCTGTGCTAATTTTGCAACGGCGCTAGGCCCACCCTTCTTGGTTTCTCATGCAGGCATCATGGAAAATCTTCAACCTGTGGACACATTGCTATATTTGTGTGGAGGAGATAATAAACGAAAAAAAATATGGATGCCAAACTTGGCCTACATGCCTAATACTTTCCGCAAAAAGGAAATACCAAGTGGAAGATCAGAACCAAAGTTTTTGCATTATTAGTATCCAGCAAGATATCCTCAATTCCTCATCCTCAGATCGATTGGCATCTTAGTTTGTCAACTATGCATGATATCTAATAGTACTAGCATAGCCACTGATCAAAGGGCAATTGAACCTTTCCTGTTTTCACAGAGGATGCCGATCAGGATGGCTTTAGTAATGTTTTAGAATCAGAAAATCTCTTTCCAACAGTTAAAATGATCTCAACTCATAGGAACTAAGGAAACCTTCATTTTCTGTATATGTAAAATAAAGTTGTATGCATGGCGATCAGGTCAGGATGTGCTCACTATCTTTGAGATCTACTCCAGTGAAGCCTTAAAAGTTTTTGGCATATATTGAGAAAGTTAGAATATATTCTGCTGCCCAAATAGAAGAATAAGATATTTTGGTAGAGCAAAGATTTGATCTGGTTCTCTGCACGAGGTATTATAAATAGTGTTGAATGGAAGAAGTGCTGCAAGCCAAAGCAAGAAGCGATGGAGCTAGTTGTTAAGCAGAGGCAAAGCCTTACATGGCGATAAGGGCCAAATTGTAGCTCTGATCTGCACATTATCATCATTACCTCCTATTAGTTGTGTGTTTAAGCATGTACGCTCCACTTATATCATGACATGACATTTGCTTTTTTAGAACAATCTGCACAAATCCTCTGGCCTTATTCTTCACAAAATGGCAAAAGTGTGCATGGTAACAATCGAACGATTCTTATTTGGTAGACTGCAGTAAAAGAACAGGAGTAGCTTACATCATCGTTTTGGATTTGCTACTAATCTTGAGCCACTTGAATTTTCTTTTCTTTCAGATTTGGGATGCGTCCAGATGCACCAGCCGCAGCACTATGAATTCTTGCAATGCTGAAGGGAAGGACATCAAATAGAAGTTGGGGTACCTGCGTGATGATGACTAGCTCAATGAACGACCTGAAACGATGATGAACCTGATGCCAAGATTATATATAATCCATTGTAGTACAAACAAAGAAAACAGAAGCCCTTGAACTTGAAGTAGAGGACATTGACATGTAACACCACTTGCCGGTAGAGGCGTTCCACTGTCACAATAGTCTCACCTGTCGACTGGCGTCTACTCCCTCCGTCCCAAAATAAATATACATGTGGCATTTTGATTAAAAAAAATCACTCATCTCAAGATTGACCAAATATATATAAAAATTTAATATTCATGATACTAAACATGCATTATTAGATTAATCACATCATATATTTTAATAATTCACAAAAAATATATATATATTTTAATAATAAATCTATATAAATATACAAATTTTGATATTATATTCTATAAATCTAACCAAAAATTGAAATTATTGACTTTGCAAGATGTACACTAGTTTTGAGACGGATGGGGGACAAGAAACACACACACACACACAAAAAAAAGACAAATGAACTCTCAGAAATACACTAGTGGCCTAGTGCCAGTGCCGGCTGAATACGAGGCGCCGAGTCACTGAGTCACACCGTTGCCGCAGCCGTCAAAGACCGCCAACGCATTCTGCACAGCCCACCCAGGCCACCGCAGGCGCTCCGCCGCCGCCTTGCCCGGCCGGGCTGCCGCTAACGAATACAATTGAAGGCGGCGCCGACATATTTCCGCTGTCCAGCCCAGGGGATGACGAGAGAAAGAGGAGGCCAACGCATTGATGGAGGAGGATGCGGAGGAAAGGGACGGGGGTGTGGACGTGTGGGCGACTAGGGGCGACACGGCGACCGATTCTTCGTCCCGTTTTAGTTTTGGGCTGGGCCGCATTTTCAGAACCAACCGTTCTTTACCCGGATATACTGAGGATACGCGCGGGAAACGCACAGAATGGTTTATCCTCTCGGCGGAATAGTATTGCTTAAAACTCAATTTCGTCTACTAAACTTTTAAAATGATCGTTTTAATCCACAAAATTTACCATTTTAGCTCAATTTTATCAGCGACCAAATCCCCTTAGGAAGAAATCAGAGAATAGAAGAATGGTAATGCTTTTATTTAGGGCGTACGGACGGCCTGTTCTCATCCGCACGCATCGAATCAAACCATCCGCTCCGCTCACCTCGCTCCGCACGGGCCTCTCGCTCCCGCCCGCTCGCCTCGCTCCCACGCACCGCTCGCTTGCGCATATTCGCCTCGCGCCGCTGTAATGAATCGACGACGCCAAGGCGCAGGGCCACGCCACCGTCTTCGTCGTCAAGCTCTTCGGACGTGCCGGCCTCATGTCCTTCCTCACCGCCGTCCTTGAGCCGCAGCGCCTAGGTAGGCCTGTTGCGGTCGACTCCATCGTGGTGGGGTGCCTCCATCCGACTGCCGCGGCCGCCTTCACCGTGTCAGTTCACCGCGCCGCCCACGCCATGCTGCGCTGAAAAACGCGTGTTCCAAACGTATGTTCCAAATGTTTCAAAGGTATGCTGCAAGTGTTTCATATAAATGTTGTAAAAGTAGATTGGGATGTTGCAATGGTTTGTACACGTATGTTACAAGCGTTTGTTCCCAATGTTTCATCTGATTTTCCAAACGTATGTTGCAAGTGTGTTTATTTGGATGTTGTATATGTTTCAAACGTGTATTGCAAGTGTTTTATCTAGATGTTGCGTATGTTTGCAATGCTTTTCAAGTGTTTTTTCACATATTTTTGTAGGTGTTTCAGACACATGTTTCCAGTGTTTTATCTATCTTCTTTTCTATGTTGCAAATATTGCATTCGGATGTTTCAAAAGTGGATCAGGTGTTGCACATGGGATGCCGTGGGAAGCGAGAGGGGCGCGAGCGTGCCCTGCGCGGGCGCACGACGCAGGTGACGTCCGAGCGCTGCGGGACCCCACGTGGGCGCACAAAACGCAGGCGCATGCAGGTGATGTCCAAGCGGCGCGGGCAGTCATGTGGACGCGAGAAACGGGGCGGAAAACAGACTGCAGCCGCGGACGTTCGTCCAAACGTCCAGGCACTGGCAACGCCGACAGAAGAAGGATTCAGACGAAATCAGAGAGGAAGAAGTGGCTCAAGCCGGCAGGTTGCCAGGCGTGGAGAAGGGGAACATTGTTTTACTTTTTTTTTAATCTAACATTGTTTTACTTAGTCGTTCATAGCATAGCGTTTACAAACACACTGTACTTCTCCTATATCTCACTCCTTCCTAGGCTCTTCCTTACAAACGTTACAGACCGCCGGAAAGTGTGGTATTGCGGTAGCGCATCTTGGGCTCGGACGGCCTGCTGAGCCTGCCAGGATGTGGCGCGACAAATTTCACCTTAAAATTAAAACTATCAAATGACTTTTGGTCTTCAAATTTTACTTTGACTCTAAACTTTTAAAATAGTCATTTAAATCCTCAAACTTTTAGTTCATTAATGAAATTAAGCCCAAAAGATAGTATTTGAAGAATAAAGCGGTCACTTCGACAGTTCTAGGATGAAATAAAGACAAAAAGTAAAGTTTAAGCACTTAAAAGTTCAAGAATGAAATTGAGATCCGAATACTTGTTAAGGGACCAAAATGATTATTCTGCCTATCCTGTTGAATTAGAATCCAACTGATTCAGCTGAGAAAGTTCTAAGGCAAACAAAATCACTTCTAGTTGAATCAGAAGCTGAAGCTCGATCTACCAAACAAGCCATACCTAGACAAATACCTATCAGAAGCCGCACACCCGCACCCACTAAAGACTTGTTTGGATGCATGTGTATCTACCTCAATCCACATGTGTTGGAGTGAAATTGAATGGAATTTAGTTTAATTCGACTCCAATCCACCTCAACATATGTGCATTGAGATGAATACATTCACATTCGAACAAGGCCTAAATGAATACCGACTCAGAACCAAAACTGTTCCATCAACCATCAGTAGCTACAACAAAATGCTACCTGTGTGAGAGATGATACATGAGATTCCATAATAGAAATTTCTTTCATAAGAATGCAGATTTGTATCGAGGAACAATTACCAAAAGCTCCTCAGACGGTCAGACCTCGGGCAATGAGTTTATACCAAGTTGTCCAGCTCCTTTTTCCTTTACAAAATATCACTCAACCTTTTGTAATTCTATTTATGTTTTTTCTATTGTTTAATAAAGCTTGTAGCAAATATCGTGCCGTCCTTAAAAAAAGAATCAGTCAACTTCAAAACCGTCGGATCACCCTCAAGTTTGTGCCCCCCTGTACGTTTTTTTAGACAATGGAAAGAAATTCACTACCGGAGGACGCGGCTTTGCTGAGTGTTTTTACACTCGCCAAATAGCCCTTTGCACTTGGCAAAGGCTTTGCCGAGTGTAGCACTCGGCAAAGTCCGCTCGGCAAAATTTTTCTCGGCAAAGGGTCTTTGCCGAGTGCTTTTTATAGGGGCACTCGGCAAAATATTTTCGGTCGTTGCGGCGCGGGCCATTAACGGTTATTTTGCCGAGTGCCCGACCCACTACTTGGAAAAAAAATATTTTTTTAAATTACTTTGCCGAGTGCCCCAGCCCAAGCACTCGGAAAAGTTTTTTTTTTAAATTACTTTGCCGAGTGCCCCTACTTAGGCACTCGGCAAAGTTTTTTTTAAAAAAAAATTACTTTGCCGAGTGCCCCTGTTTAGGCACTCGACAAAGAATTTCTGAATTTTTTTTAAAAAAATACTTTGCCGAGTGTCGCGGCGAGGCACTCGGCAAAGAATTTTTATTTTTTGGAAAATCTTTGCCGAGTGCCTTGCCCATGGCACTCGGCAAAGACCCCGAGAATTACAAAAAAAAATTTACATTCCATTATAACAGACAATATATATATATATATACTGTTTTGCTATAATACACCTGGGTACATCCTGTATATAGAATGCACCCAGGCCGGCGGCCGCACCAACTTGGAGCAACCAGCGCGCCCAAGCGAATACATGCATGCATGGAAGTTTTTGTTGGTTCGAATCTTTGAAACAAATTTTCTCCTAAACACCGATCGACAAATCGTTTGTTGCATCCGACTTAAAAAAATATTCTGAGCAAAACTAGATCCAATATGGATATATTTTTTATCCTTTAAGCGAGTTGCATGTCAATGTACTACCGATTACAACTCTGTCTACCACCTAGTTGCAACTAGTTATAACTCTGTGTATTATATGCATCTGGTCACTATAATCACTCCAAGTTGAATTTTTTGAGTTGCAATCAGTGCTAAATACGCTACAGCCAAGTTGCAATTGTGTTGTAGAAGTGCTTGCAACTCATAGTGCAACATATTGTAATTACGTATTTAAAAAAAACTTTATCAAATACAGCCTTCATTGCAACCAGTGCTAAATACGCTACAGCCAAGTTGCAATTGTGTTGTAGAAGTGCTTGCAACTCATAGTACAACATATTGCAATTATGTATTTGAAAAAAAACTTCATCAAATACAGCCTTCATTGCAACCAGTGCTAAATACGCTACAACCAATTTACAATTGTGTTGTAGAAGTACTTGCAACTCATAGTACAACATATTGCAATTACGTATTTGAAAAAAAAACTTTATCAAATACAGCCTTCATTGCAACCAATGCTAAATACGCTATAGCCAAGTTGCAATTATGTTGTAGAAGTGCTTGCAACTCATAGTACAACATATTGCAATTACGTATTTGAAAAAAAAACTTCATCAAATACAGCCTTCATTGCAACCAGTGTTAAATATGCTACAGCCAAGTTGCAATTGTGTTGTAGAAGTGCTTGCAACTCATAGTACAACATATTGCAATTACGTATTTGAAAAAAACTTCATCAAATATAGCCTTCATGGATCTCGTTGTACTAAGCATATTTTTTTCAACAACCTACTTCAAACAGATCTAAAATCGGATATGTGGTTTAGAAGGTATCGTATTTTTTCATTTGGAATCAACAAAAGATTCCCTGCATGCATGCTTTCTGGTGTGGTGGGTTGAGCTATTAGGTGGCATCACGTAGTTGGTTGTCTCCATTTAGTTTTGCATGCAGGAGCGTGGACTTATCTCGCTCTCTCACCGCAGCGCTCCCAGCGTCTCGCGCTCCATGATCGGGTGCATGCTGCATGAATCAGGTGCATTTTTCATATATAATATATATATATATATATATATATATATATATATATATATATATATATATATATATATATATATATATATATATACATCAATCATCACATCTATATCACCAACATGCATTATATATCACAAGCACACGCATATTTAATAAATCCATCGAAAATCCATCACAAATGCACCAAAGTTCAACATCACAAGTTTATTATTACAAGTTCAACATCACAAAGTTCAACATCCCTACTACGACGACGGAGACTGCAGGTGTGGCCCCCCGAACTGCGGTGAAGGACCGGACTGCGGCGAAGGGTTGATGCGATCAGCCGCTGGTGACACGGTAGCGGGATTGTTTGAACCCGCCGACGGAGGCTGCACAAAAGAGAAGAGATTGCATGTGTTAGACTCAAAATTGAAAATTTCGACAGCACCTCCCCTGCACGGGGAGGTTTCCAACCTGCAAGAAACAATGGCACGAAGGCCGATAATCACAACGGCACGAAGGCCGACAATCCCAACGGCCCGAACGCATTAAACTTTCATACTCACAGGAGTGAAGTGTCGAACCGGAGCTGGAGCTGGCAACTGCACTTGGACACCCGATGCTTGCCCGATGGTTTGCATGATCTGATACATATCCGCCATCTGCTTCTTCGTGGCCTCCAGCTCTGTGGTCAGGTGCGCTTGCGTCTCCCTTGTCTCTGCCAGCTCGGCCTGCAGTGTTTCAATCACATGTTTCAGTATTGCAAATCTGATCAATGTGTGTAACGTTCAATGTACGACGAGTGAAACCGAAATTACCTGAAGTTCGTCGACCCATGATAGTGTTGGAGTAGGCCGTGCACGTATGGGAAGGCTTTTGGCCATGCTCTGTGCCCTCACGTCAGAGAGAGAGGGTGCAGAGCTCGAGGAGTCAGCGCCGTCTGCAATCCACAACCGCCCGTGCTTCCTGCCTTGCCCCAGCTCGTAGATATGCAAAGACATGCATAACTCCGACCGTATCTCTTTCGGATGGGAGACGCCTAACTGGAATCAGCGACCTAAGACCATGATACGGATAGAGGGGTTATACCTAGGGTGCCAGTGAGGTCAGGCTAGCGGGGTTGTGGCAAGTCGGTGCAATGGCGCCGCGACGCGGTGCAGGCAGACCCGCAACGCTGACAAAGATAATCGGGGCCACCGAGGTCCCTCCGCCAGGGCCTCCTCCTGCATAAAAAGACAATACATTAGTGACAATTAAAAATTTCAGTAGAACCTCCCCTGCACCGGGAGGTTTCAAAAACCTGCAAAAAAGATCGGCATGAAGGCCAACATCCACAAACAACGGCTCGATGGCCGAAAACCACATACAACAACTATTACTACTAACACGGGCTCGATGGCCGACATCCATTGCACGATTTGAATAGAAAGGGAAGGGCGGACCTAGTGTGCTCGTCGACGGTGAGCGGAGTCGGGAGCGGGGCGCCGAGGGCACGGCACCGCCGCTAACGAGGCGTGGACTGTGGCCGGGGCTCGTCCTCCCTTCTTCCTCCTCCCTTCTCCTCTCCACCTCCCTTCTCCTTCTTCCTCCTCCCTTCTTCCTTCTTCCTTCTTCCTCCTCCCTTCTCCCTTCTTCCTTCTCTTCTCTTCCTCCTCTTCTCCCCTTCCCTTCTCTCCCTCCTCCCCTGCTCCTCCTACCTCCCCTGCTCCTACGGGCGGCGCGGCCAGGGAAGGGACGGCCGGGACACGGCCGCCGCTGCCCGAAATGGCCGGCCGGCACTAGCCAGCCACCTCTGGGCGGCCGAGACGAGGGGGGGCAGGCCATGGGGAGCTACCGGGGCGGGCGGCCTGTGCGATTGGGGGCGGGGCGGCCGTGTGTGGGTGGTGGTGGGCACGGCGACGACAATGTGATCACTGGCAAGGCTTGCGGGTGAGGGCATGGCTGTGGTATGGCGCAAAGAACTGTGTGTGGCGGCAGGTTGGGGTGGGCACGGGGGAGCGGGCATGGTTGGGGGCGTGACTTAGGGTTGGGCCACGCGGGGTTGGGCCTGTGGGCTTTTAGGGCAAATTTTTTTTATATTTTTGAAAATCAACTTTGCCGAGTGCCCCTAGAGATGTCTGGGTTTTTGGCATCCGACGTCACAACTTGCTCGAAACCTTCTCAATTTTTTACCACAGCCTCCACATGCGATAACACGACGCCTCAACCAGTTTCGTGATTTTCGGACTTCGTTTGCATTTTATATAATTTAAAATCACATTTCCAGCAAGTACCTCGACATGTTATGTAAACGAGATGCTCGAGATTTCATGTGAATTTCTAGATACGGCCTAAACATACCCTAAATATCATGAGTATCAATTTTTGGATGACCAAAGTCCATTATTCCATGTACCTGCAGTTCAAATTTGAAATATCCCGAAAAATTCGACGAAACGAAATAAACTAATGAAATATATCAAAAAAATCAAAATTGCCCCAAATTTTAAAATAGAGTTTGAAATATTGTCACAAGGCCCCAGAAAAAAATTTGGGTCCAAAATCAAAAAAAAATTGCCGAGTGCCATGGGGGCACTCGGCAAAGTGGGCTTTGTCGAGTGCCGGCCCAGGGGGCACTAGGCAAAGTTGATTTTTAAAAAAAAAAAAAATTGCCGAGTGCCTGGCGCTGGCACTCGGCAAAATATGTTTTAAAAAATAAAAAAAAAAATTGCCGAGTGCCCAAGGCTTACACTCGGCAAAATATGTTTTTAAAAAAATTGCCGAGTGCCTGGGGCTGGCACTCGGCAAAATAGTTTTTTAAAAAAAAAAAAAATTTGCGAGTGCAGCCGTTAGGCACTCGACAAAATTTGACGGCAGGTGACCGCCGTCACGGGCCGGCCACCTTTTGCCGAGTGGGAGGCACTCGGCAAAGCCTAGTTTTGCTGAGAGTCAGGCTTTACCGAGTGCCTGACACTCGGCAAAGCCACTGAATGACCGTCTGTGTTTACAGTACAGAAAAGACTTAAAACTCAATCCTAAAAGTAAAAGGCCATCCGTAGGAAGCGAAAAAAACACATAGCTGCATTCTCCATCTTGCGGCAAGCCTCCAAAATAAGCTCCTTCTATATCTCGGACCATTGCAAGTGTGCCCAGAACCGAAGCCAATGTGTTCCCCTGGATAAAACCTGCAAAAGAGTTTTTGGTCAACTTCTATCAAAAACAACTTCATTTCTTGTTAGCCAGATAGACCAACAAATCGCTGCTGCACCTGTCAGTAAAAGAGACCTGAAAGTTTTATCTTTCCCAGGATACCAATTATCAAATAAGTTGTGGACATTTAAGGGAGGTTTAATTCCCAGC
This sequence comes from Miscanthus lutarioriparius, assembly GCA_904845875.1. Lineage (NCBI taxonomy): Eukaryota > Viridiplantae > Streptophyta > Magnoliopsida > Poales > Poaceae > Miscanthus > Miscanthus lutarioriparius. The sequence goes on from CAJGYO010000007.1 coordinate 93,377,057, forward strand.
ACCATATGAACGGCCCTCCACAAAAATCTAGCATAAGTGCATTCAAAGAAGATATGTCGGATGGTTTCTTGACTGCTACAGAAGCAGCAAGTCGTATTTCCATTCCAGTTCCTCGTTGACAAGTTATCTTTTCATAGAATGATTCCCCTTAAAAAGAACTAAAAAATGGCGTACCGAGTGCAGAGAGCTACCGCTTAGTGCGGGGTCTGGGAAAGAGTGCTAGTGTCAAGCCTTACCCTCGCCTGTGCAATGCGAAGAGACCGCGACTAGAACCCGGAACCTTCCGGTCACAGAGGGTAAGACTCTATCGCTTACACCAGGCCCTTCCTTCCCCCTTAAAAAGAACTAAAGAAATATTTTTATCTTCAAAGGAATCTTTAGTAGCCAAACTAATTGTGAAACTTTGATCCCGTTACTGACTAAAAATTTATACATAGAGCTTACTGAGAAAATACCATTCTTGTGAAGGCGCCAAACAAACACATCCTGGCCTTGTTGCAGATTAATATTAGCTACTCTAGTGACTAAACTGTTCCACTGTCAGCTTGTTACCCACTAATGCTCTCCTAAAAGAAACATTAAGAGGTGTTGTACTTAGAACCTCTGCAACCTTTGCTTGTTTCCTACGTGCAATATTATACAGTGTTGGGTATTGAGTTTTTAATGGATGATTACCCAACCAGGTATCTTCCCAGAACCTAATTTGATTACCATCCTTCAATCTGAAAAAAACCCAAACTCAAGAAAGACTCCTTAACCCCCATGAGACTACGGATCCATTGAAGCAGTGTATGGCTAGAGTCCTGTCAACATAAAAAACTTAATCAGATCATAGTCTTCAGTGAATGAACCTCTTTAATCTACTCCTGATGTTGTGTCTCTGACCATTGTCTGCTTGATTCTCCTGCATGCTTTATGGAGAACAATATCTACAAGACTACAACCTGTGAATACATTACTACATTTTAGGTTAGAGGAGAAAATAAATATAGAAGTCTGCGCAAGGAAAGTTTCTCCTATGAACACCAAAAGGAAATACCTAGTGGAAGATCAGAACCAAATTTGTCAAACAGCTGCCAGCATCCGATAAAGTATATATCAATTCAACCATGCATGATAACTACTAGCGCAGCCAACGATCCAAAAGCAACTGAACTTTCCGTCATTTTGTAAAGAGATGTCGATAATAACAGTAGCTTTAGGCATCTTTTCCTCGGCAGTCCTGCACAGTGACTAGATGTGACAGCAGGGCTGACTTTAGCGTCTGCCCCTGCTGTGGCTACAGGGCGGTAGGGGAGCCTTTCAGCGCCTGCCTCTGCCGCAGCTACAGTGCAGCAGCAGGGGAGCCATTTCGACGTCTGCCCCTACCGCACGTACAGAGGAAGAGCAGCAGATTACTTTACACTTTCAGCATCGACAAAATCCCTTTCGGAGAGTTAAAATGTCGTCGTTTCACAAGATCCAAGAGAACTGTCGTGTCCTATGCTTGTAAAATTGTATGCATCTCTATCAGTTCAGGATGTGCTCACTATATATTGCTGTCACTGTCTTTGACATCTACTCGTGCCTTGAGCAAGGCCATCAAAGTTTCCCATATCGTGAGAAATCTAGAATATATGCTGCTATCCAATTAGAGGATAAGATGCCCTGGAATAGCCAAAAAAAAGAAGAAGATACGGTTCTCTCTACAAGGTTATGTATGTATAAATAGATGTTTGATGGAAGAACACAACAGACCAGTCACACAAGCTACGAAGCTAGCTAGGTGAAAAGTAGAGGAAAAGCCTTACATGTCAATAAGGGCCTGCCTCTGATAGCCAAAGAATGACTTGCGTATGTCCTTTGTTCCAAAGGATCAGAATGTGAACCTTTGAGTTGGTTCACGGGCAGTGTCCTTGGCTAGCCTGAGTGCCCCTATTGCTCATGCTAGGCTTAATCGAGCCTCTTTGACATGCTGCACACAATTAGACACGTGCTTGGTGGCCTGCATACAATTAGACACGATCATCTCATATCCAGCTGTGTTTCAGTGTCCAACTTTCCATGCTCCATTACTAATATGGCTTGACATTTTCTTCTTGCAAGGCCAATATAGCTTGACAGTTTCTTTTGAAACAATCAGCACGCACAATGCTCTTGACCTGATTTTTTGATATATGGACACGCCGCACAATACGGATTGACAATATGACCAGCATTTTGAAAGAGCACCCAGGAAACCTCTCTGGGTTCTCAGAATCTCAGCTTTGCTATTTCAGTCACGTGAACTTTCTCGTCTTTCAGGCCGTTGGTCTGTTAAGACCGTTAACTTTTGCAAGAATAGAGATCATCACTAAACTGTACTAGTTGGTTTACCTGCATCATGTCTTGGTTCATCTTGGGGATGATGATGTTCTCACTTGTCAGTAACCAAACCTGATAGAATTAACAAAACAGCATCCGGTTTTAACTTTTGACATGTACACTAGTAATAATAATATAACGAAAAAACACAAGGGCCTAGAGTAGAGTCAACTAACATTTCGGTGTTTCACCGATTTCCAGAAAGACGCTTCAGGCGGAGAATTTCACTGCTCGTCATGTCTACAGGTTGTTGTTATGTCGCTCGCTCCTTTGGTCACCTCCAAACCCCAAGTTACCCTCAAGTGGCCGTCAGGCGCCAGCCGCAGCCATGAAATGACTCCACGACCCGGCGCCCTAGGAGTCGACAACCGGAGGAGGTAGGAAAAGGCTCCGGGCGGTCACCGTCGACGGAAAGTGTCGGGTTTATAAACCCGGGGTCCCTCGTGGGCCGTCTTTCCCGCAAAGGCTCGGCCCAAGCAAACAGCGCGCAACTCATGGGCGGCCCAAGAGTCTAAACAACAGGCCAGAAGGGCGATCCAGTCACCGACCCAAAGGTCTGTCCGAGGAGGAGCGCGCCTGTTTGTCGACTCCGGCCCACCTCTCCGACCGGAGCGCTCACTTCGGCCTCCAGCCGCCTCCGGACGGTCTCTCCGACCGGAAGGCCTGGCAAAACACTACCTCCGACTCCGACCCCACGACTCCGACCGGGGGATGCAAAGACCCTGCTCGCTGCTCTTCTCCGACTGGCGAAACTAGAGCCCATTGGGACCAACCGACCGGAGACGCCCACTCGGAAAGGACCAGGGAACAAACGGAGAAGAGCAGGGCAAGGCGCACAAGTCCAACCACGATACCAGGGATTGTACCCTGTACACCTGTAAGAATAGTACTCTGCAACCGCACTGACACAAACATTGTTGTAGGCGCCGACATTTTCCCTACAGTTTTGTGGGCGCCATTAACTCCCATACGGTAAGGCCCCCACATGCCTCTGGGCATCGATAGTATTGTGGGCGCCGGCATTTACCGTACTAGGAGAACATGGTAAAAGTCCTCACATGCCTCTAGGCAACAACAGTATTGCAGGAACCGACATCTGCCATACCCGAACAAGATGACGTGACCTCCCTATGTGCATCTGACAACCAACAGTATTGTGGGCGCCTACCATCATCTTGTACCGCCGGCTTGGGCAGCAAGGCTTAGAAACATACGTACTCCCTCCCTCTGACTTGTAAGGCCATCCCCTTCATCTATAAAAGGGGATGAGCTCTCTCCCAAGTCAGAACAAGCTGATTCAAGTTCATACAAGTGATTCCAGATTCATTAGATCGACCAAGTTCACTAGCTCACAACCACAGAACCGCCAGGTTCGGACCTCAAGCACACGCTTGAACACTTAACTCATAGCGGAGCTCCTGTCGCTCTCGGCCCTTCTGACCAGAGCCGACCGGACCTCTTGTACACTCCATCTTTCTCCTTCTTGTTTGTAACCCCACTGCAAACTTTGAGGGCGTAGGGCACATTGCCTGAACCAGTATAAACCCTGTGTCATTGAGTGCTAGGCCACCTCCGATCATAACATATGGCAAAACTACAAATATTTACTTGTTGGTCGCTTTCTGCACCGACAGTTGGCGCCGTCCGTGGGGAAGACGATGTACGTTCAACACTTTTTGGTCATTGGATGGCACACTTTTCCGCCACCCTCGCCGTGGCAGGCTCGGGCGATACGATTCGCTTTGGCTCACTGGAGTTTCCCACACTCTCACCTGTTGGGATGTGGGTTCCACCTGTCTTTGAGCCATCATAGGCCTTCCTCTTCGGAAACCTAGACTTTGTCGCCGACCGGCTCGGCGTACTACACCTCCGCGAGGAGGCTCTCGTTCCGGCGCCCATCGGAGGGGCGCCCTCCATTAGCTAGGGGCGCATGACGACTTCAGCGACGCGACATCTGTGCTTCATTCCGAGCAAACTCTCTGTTCAAACCCCGCTGTGAGTAATGTCCATGCTGTTATTTACTCACTATTCTCTATCTTTCGCTAATTATCTAGAGGGATCCCGTTGTCTCTGTCGCGACGACCGTACGACCGGTTCCACTACGGCCTCGCGTCTCCCACGGACGTGTATGCCCGGGGGCTCCGAAGGGTGCCGGCGCCCCCCGCTCTCATGTCTGAATTCGTGGGAATGGCGAGCTATGCTCCCACCTGTTTCCTCGACCTCATGGATGACGATGGCGAGAGTGATGGCTCCAACATCGGCGACATGGCGCCTAGCCACCGTTTGTCCTAGGAGTGCACTATGGAGGACGCTCCGGGACACCCACCGGTGGAAGCAGAGTCCTCACAGACTCACACCCCTTCGGACTCTCGCGTGGAGACCCCCGAGCTCACACGGGAGCACGGCGAGGCACTACGACAATAGTGGCAGCATCAGCCACCGACTGCGCTAGCGCGCTCGGCGCACCACACTACGTCCCGTGCACATAGACCGGCGAGCGGCGCCCGAGGTCACGCCCGTCGGGTCCAGCGCAACACCATGGACAGGGGGAACGATCCCCACAATTCGCTCAGGCCAGTCAGAACATCGCCGCTGTGGCAATGCTTCTGCGTGGCCTATCCAAGCCGAAACGACCCTCATGAACAGGCGATCCACCGAAACCTCCGGGCACTAGTGGAGACCGCCGCCATTCAACAAGTGGAGAGCTCCGTATCGCGATGCCGACTCACGGCCTCACTCCCCACTAGGGGAATTGGGACGCAGCGGATGGGTCGCTTCCACCCGATCACCGCTACAACCACCGAGCGCGGCACAGGAGGCCGCATTGGCACCTCGCCTTGACTTGACGACGCTCTGCACCGACCGCCTATATACGCGCGGCTCGGGCCGAACCGAGACACACGCAACTACTACCGGAGTCCCAGCCCTGATGGTGCGGGACAACGGACCTTTGTCCAGCACCTCCAGCAAGCGCCGCTCCCGCCGCGCTCCAACGGAGGCCAGGGCAAAGGCAAGGCCAGGCGCTAGGATCAGGACGAGGGCCCCTCCACGCAGAGGGGAAAAAAGAATAGGAAAGATCACCGCCGGCCGGCCAGCTCCGCGTTGGTAGCCACGGCTGATCACGCAGGCACGCAGCCCCAGCAGGACCCTCCGGGCCACTTCCACGAGCTCATGGAGAGCCCATGCACCAACCATGACTACCCCGTTAAACATCTCTACAAGGACTGCCAGCTCCTCAAGCACCTTCTGTGCCAGACCGGCAGGCCAAAGGAAGAAAAAGGCGAAGAAGCAGCGACCGAGAAAGAGGGCGTAGCGGGCAAAGATCCGGATGACTGAAGGTTGAAGTGATCCGACCGGACGCCTACCGACTGAAGGACAACAACGACGACATTATCACCGAACGCTTGGAACAGCTATGTCGTTTTTCTTCCCATAAAATTCAGTCTTACCATTACTTACTTAGCGTTTGCTTCGATAAGAGCACCCTGACCCAAACACTTTTTGCCCCGGGTCGCTCGAGGGGCTTCATGAGGATGCACTACTACCCCTCTATTTTGTTTACTATCATATGGTGAAATTCCTTCCTACCCGATCAAAAGGGTAGTTCGTTCCTTTAATTTGCCTTACGTAGCTTTGCTTTAAAACATTCCGACCGATCGCACCCCGCCTTCACCTACGGTTACGAGCAGCTGAGCCTCGCGGGCCACACCCCGGGCTCCCAAGGTTGCAGCCTATGGGACAAACGGACAGGTATGTGAAAGAAAGAATAAAAAACAAAATTATGCTAAGGGAAAACTAAGGAACAAAAGGAACAAGCTTCCCCGAACGGAGTCACTCCATCACAGAAAATGAAACCGACTGTAGTCGCTAAGTACACAAGAACGTTTACACGGGGGCTCCCCCACAAACTTAAACTCTTTACGTTTACTAAACTACTTATATTTTACAAGCTATTGGGCTGGCTCGGTGGCATTTGCTGTCGCCACGACCGGTGAAGGCGTGGGCTGCTCACTCCCCGGTGGCACGACATTCGGCTCAGTCGAAGCCGGGGTGATGTCTGCCTCCGACCCAGGCTCTGTGCCATCCGTAATCTAGGCAACATCCTCCCAACGCATGCTTCTGGCCATGTCTTCATTGTGGACGTCCATCACCCACTGAGCAGAGACTTGCTCTGCCACCGACCATGCGTGTGGCAACAAGCTCTCCTTGATCGATTGGATGTCCTTCGTGCTCAAGCCGTCAGCGTACCCACTGCAGATAGTAGCGAAGTCCAGGTTCGGATGATGCGTCACCACCGAAGTCAACACCCCCGACGCTCCGTAGAACAACCCGCTCGTGATAAGGTCCGAGACCGAATCCGGGACCTCCGCCAGTTGGACGGCAGGCGTGCTGGTACTTGGCGCCGACTCGAAGACCTCCGAGATGACAAGCTGGACAACATTGCGGATCTAGTCAAGTTCTCCCTCGAGAGCATGTCGCTCTTCATGGGACTTGGCCAGCTCCTGTGCATTCTGGCCAAAAGTCATCTTGATCGTCTCCAGGTCCCGCTCCAACGACTTCACCCTTCCGCCCAGCTCTGCAAGAAGGGCGACAAGCTCTGAAACAAGCTGAAAAGGAAGAAACCAACACAACAAAAAATAGCAAAGGTACATACCAAGGCTAAAGTTCTCAAGGACGGAGAATTCCTCCGCCTGTCGAGCCGCATGCGCACTCAGCCAGGCGTTCGCCTCTTCCGTCCCCATCACCCGGCCCCGAAGCCCGAGCACCTCCTGGTCTGTCTCCGATCGGGCCTTATGCTCTGACTTTAGGGCCTTCCGCGCCAACTCCAGGGTGTTCTGCTCTGACACCAAGGCGCTCCGCTCTGACTCAAGGGTCTCCAGGGTTTCTGGAGCGCCACCTCGGTGTTCGCCAGGGATATTCGCAACCCCGCCTCGGCTCCGCTTGGCGGGCCTTTGCCGCCTTGAGCCCTCACTCGGCGGCGGTTGCCCGCTCTGCTGCATGCTGCCCCTCCACCCACGCTGCGATCACCTCAGCCGCCCGGTCCTACGACTCGCGGCGAGCGAACTCTAGCTGACGCTCAAGCTCAGCCACCTGGGCATGCTCCATTCGGAGGAAGCAGGACTTGTGGGACGACATCCCCTTCAGACTCTACAAAAAACAAGCAGGACAAGGCAACCAACAAAAGATTCAGAGGTCAAGGACAAGTACGGGAAACTCACCTCCACGTCAAGCTGCAGGTCAACCTCGACTAATTGCTGGGTAGACTTAACCCGCTCCTGGGCATCTCTGAGCTTCGCGGATAGGTTTGCGAGTTCAAACACCACGGCAAGTCCTTGCTCCCCAAGGATGTCCCAGAGCTGATGCTCCTGTAAATCCTGAAGGACAAACCGCACCTTTGCCGGGTCCTCGGGGCAGGCCACTCTATGTCACCCTCCGATAGCCCACCAGAGGGCCTCGCCGCCCCGACCGAATCACCGCCGCTTACACCCACGACGACGTCGACAGCTCCGCCGCTACATCCGCCTCGTCGTCAGATGGCATATCCTCCTCCTCGGTTGCGCGGGCCACCGTCGAGCATTCTGACCCCGTCCCGACCACGTCTCCCCCCGGCGCCTTCGGCTCTGACCGCGAGGGTGAGTCGTGCAACCCTCCACCCAGCGAGGCAGGGAGCTCGGTCTCCCTCTCCTCTTCTGCCACGGCTGGTGGAGGAGGGGCCACGAGAGTTACCTCTGACACGACCTCCGCCGTCAGTACCGGGATCGCCGCCAATGCCGCCGCTGCCACCGTACCAGCAACCGACCCAGGGGGCACCACCCCCAAAAGGGAAGGGTTCACCGCCGCCACCCTGTCCCCCCGTCGCTTGCTGCGACACGCTGCAGGGTGGGCCTCCAAGTCTCCTGCACGGGAGTTGGGGCGATGCTCAACCCCATCATCGCCCCGCCACTGATAAAAAGTGCAGATAAGTCACACTCCGAGAAGACTCAACAGCAAAAGATAGAAAAGAAACAAAGAAAACATACCGAGAGGTGAGCGGCACGACTCTGAAGGCAAGACCCGATGTCGACGGGCCTGTAGGGCAAGGACCGCTCCCAGGCTATGACCCGCGCCCTGTCACTTCAACCGGGGGTGGAGTCGTCCCAACCGGCTCCTGCTCGACCTATGGGTCGCCGTGACCCTCGGCTTGGGACTTCCCGACTGGAGCAGCGGGCGGGGCATCCTCCGGCTGCAAGTCGCATGACGCATGGGTGCCAATCCGCTCCTCAGACCGCCCGGCTTGCTCGACCGTGTCCGCAGCAGGCGGGGCATCCTCCGGCTGCGAGTCACGTGTTGGCACCCGACGGAGGTAAAGGGTGTGGAACACCCGCACCCCGTCACGGCCGCGCCGCACGATCTTCCGGAGCTCCTCCTCAATGATCTCCACCTTCTTCTTCTCCTTACGGGCACAACCCCACAACCAACTGTCCTGCTTCTCTGGCCTCCCACCAGTGAACGCCAGGAACGGTGCCTCCGTCGGATTCCTAATGTAAAACCACTCCCCATGCCACCCTCGGTTGGAGTCATAGCAGATGTACGCGGGATACGAGCCTCCCACGCTCGGTTTCCTCTGTAGGGCGAAAGCCCCCACCGGCGTGACCTCGGCCAGATTCCCCGCCGTCAAGGCTCTCCTAGAGAACAGCCGCCGGAAGAAGTCCCCGTGCGGCTCCATCCCGAGGAAAGCCTCACAGACGGTGATGAAGCCGGCGATGTGCAGCACCCCCGTCAGATTAAGGTGTTGCATCTCCAGACCCCACTCGTTGAGGAGCCCACGTAGGAACCAGTGCGCAGGGTATCCTAACCTCGCGCTCATGGAAGGTAAGAAAGGAAACCACCTCGTCAGGCCAAGGTTGCGGGAACTCCTCCCTCCCGGGAGCCCTCCAGTGCGCCACCTCCTTCGGTGGCAGAAACCCCTTCGCGATGAAGGCCTTCAACACCGACTCCCTCACAGTGGACGACCTCCAGTCCGACATTTCACTCTGGGATCGCAGAAAGGATTGGTGAGTTTTTTCTCTTCTCCCTCACTCTCTCCCCTTTCTTTCCTAGAAACCGCCGTGGCTCTCAAGAACACTCTCGGCGAGAAGGAAAAGAAAAGGAGGCGGCAGATGAGGAATAGGAGAAAGAACGAAGTGAAAACCTTCTCCCTCCTCCTACTTAAGGAAAAGGGTACAGCAGTTAGGGGAGGGCGCGCCGATCGGGAAAGGAAAAATAGCGGAGCGAAAAACCCTCTCTTTCCCATTTAATACAGATGAGACGCGCCCTGACCGATAAGACATGCCCTGCCCGACAAAACAGCTCCTGATCAGATGGGACGTGGCCTGGGTATGGCCCACCACTACCGCACGCCAGCCACTACCACACGCCAGGCACAAGAACCAAAGCGCCACCGCACACAGGCGACTCTCCGCATCCCCAGGTGGGATTTAGAAAAAACCCAAAACGAGATCTCCGCCAGGAGAGACCGTCGGGCTTCTTAAGTCGATCGAACGGCTCAGAAAGACACACCAAGGGACAAGTAAGGAGCGAAAGGGATGCCCCATGTAGGCCATGCTGACTCCGTCATGAACGATGAGCACAGGTCCCGGTAGGACATTTCCGACTAGAGCTCTTCAAACCCCGTCACTCGAGTCATCAAGGTAACACTACCAACCCCTGATATTTCCTTATTTTAAATCATTTCATACATCCATACACGCATTCATTCCATATGCCCATGCCCCTCGGATGATTCGGGCCCTGAACCGCCCGGGGGCTCGGGAACTAAGCATCGCACGTGCAACGAAATGCATCACAACGCTCCGTGTTGCGTCATGAAGCGGCAGTTGCCTCATTTGACATGAGCAACGACAGAGCTAGGGGAGAAAAACGCAGATGAGCCCTGTGCGGCCCTCGCCCGGTCTGGCAGACAGGGTCATCTCAACCTTCTCGTTTGATTCTAAGCCTCTGCCAAGCCCACAGAATCTCCATCGAGGGGAGGCCATTAGGCCACCCGGGTCGGTCTCCGAAACGACCTAGGCATCTATCGGGTTGTAGGTAAAGGAGCGGTGGAATGTCACAAGAGGGTTATGCCGACCCCGTCATGAATGATGGACCCGGATTCCACTCGATCATACCTGTTAGTGAACTCACCGAGCGCGTCACTCGAGCCCGAGCAATCGTGACAAGCGACAAAACTCATCCCCTCCGGTTATGAGGAACCGAGGATAGGGTAACGCACACAACTCAAACCGACCCCTACTAAGGCCCAACGGGGCTCGGGGGCTCAAGACACCAAACGCCTAGGTCTGTGACCCCGAACTCGCCCCATCCAGCTACGCTTCGACTACACTCCAAACACCTAGGTTTGTGACCCCGAACTCGCCCCATCCGGCTATGCTTCGACTGTACTCCAAACACCTAGGTCTGTGACCCCGAACTCGCCCCATCCGGCTACGCTTCGATTGCACACCAGGTCTGCGACCCCGAACTCGCCTCATCAAGATCCACGAGCTCTGGCTCGCCCGATTCCTAAAACTAACTAAACTAACTACCTCGCTCTGCATAGGTTGCACCGAGGCCATGATCCATGACTCCGACTCGCCCAGTCCCATGGACCCACGAGCTCCGTCTCATCCGATCCCTAAAAACTAACTGTCTCGATCCCACGGCACGCGCCGACGCCAGGACCCATCTGCGACTCGACTCGCCCGATCCCACGATGCGAACTGATGCCAGGATCAGCGAGCTTTGTCTCACCCAATCCCTAACAACTAACCGCCTCAGCTACACAACGACGCCTTGGTTGACAACTCCATCTTGACTAAAAAACACGCATACACGCCCGCTGACAAACACCCCCCAGATGATTTCGCGCCGAATCGCCCGGGGCTCGGGGGTCTACACCCGTGGAGGTGCGCACGCCACACCCACCGACAAAACAAAACCTCCTCGCCGGCAACACGAAAAAAACCCCAGACGGTTCTCGCCGAACCACCCGGGGCTCGGGAGCATACACCGCAGAGGCTATGCGCACCCACCGTCAAGGCAAAAATCCCTAGATGAATCTACCCAAATCGTCCAAGGGCTTGGGGGCTCCTATCGGGTTCATAAACCTAGGGTCCCTCGTGGACCGGCTTCCTCGCAAAGGCTCGGCCCAAGCAGACAGCGCGCAACTCATGGGCCGGCCCAAGAGCCTAAACAACAGGCTAGAAGGGCGATCCAATCACTGACCGGAAGGTCTGTCTGAGGAGGAGCAGCGCCCGTTTGTCGACTCCGGCCCACCTCTCCGACCAGAGCGCTCACTTCGACCTCCAGCCGCCTTTGGACGGTCTCTCCGACCAGAAGGCCTGCCAAAACACTACCTCCAACTCTGACCCCACGACTCCGACCGGGGGATGCAAAGACCCTGCTCGCAAGTCCAGAAAGGACCAAGGAACAAACGGAGAAGAGCAGGGCAAGGCTCACAAGTCAAACCATGATACCAGGGACCGTACCCTGTACACCTGCAAGAATAGTACTCTACAACCGCCATGACACAAATAGTATTGTAGGTGCCGACATTTTCCCTATAGTTTTGTGGGCGCCATTAACTCCCATATGGTAAGGCCCCCACATGCCTCTAGGCATCGATAGTGTTGTGGGCGCCGGCATTTACCGTACTAGGAGAACATGGTAAAAGCCCTTACATGCCTCTGGGCATCAACAGTATTGCAGGAACCGACATCTGCCATACCCGAACAAGACGACGTGACCTCCCATGTGCATCTGACAACCAACAGTATTATGGGCGCCTACCATCATCTTGTACCCACCGGCGTGGGCAGCAAGGCTTAGAAACATACGTACTCCCTCCCTCTCACTTGTAAAGTCATCCCCTTCATCTATAAAAGGGGATGAGCTCTCTCCCAAGTCAGAACAAGTTGATTCAAGTTCATACAAGTGATTCTAGATTCATTAGATCGACCAAGTTCACTAGCTCACAACCACAGAACCGCCAGGTTCGGACCTCAAGCACACGCTTGAACACTTAACTCATAGCGGAGCTCATGTCGCTCTCGGTCCTTCCGACCGGACCTCTTGTACACCCCATCTTTCTCCTTCTCGTTTGTAACCCCACTGCAAACTTCGAGCACCAGGGCTCAGGAATAAAGTCACCGATCGACTCAAACTAGACGTAGGGCACATTGCCTGAACCAGTATAAACCCTGTGTCATTGAGTGCTAGGCGACCTCCGATCACAACGTACGGCAAAACTATAAATATTTACTTGTTGGTCACTTTCTGCACCGACAGAAAAGAACACCGGCGGTGGGGACGGGCCAGATGCGGAAAACGGATAGCTATCGCACGCTGGCCGGAGAGCAAACCGGCGCCACGGGCCGGTACGAGTTCTCTTACCGTTTCGGTATGGAAGGAATCCGGAGTAGTCCCGAATGTCCGTTCCGCTCCGACGACCGGCCCATGAGGGAACAAAACCAAACGCTGGTGGGCCGGGAGAAGGCCCTGTTTCCTCGCTCAAAAAACGAAGGGGCTGAGACGAATATATTTATTTTAACAGTTTTATTGCAAAAGTAATTCGTCGACTCAAAACTCAGTAAAGTCTAGGCTCCTGTCGCCATCTTATTTTGCCGAGACAAATAAGCGCCTATTTTAGAGAGTTTATCCTAGCTCTACTTCTTTCTACAGTACATAAAGAGCCAAAGTCGATGGAACCCGTTATTCAGTTCAGTGTTGTTTGGGAGGGTTTCTCCTCCTAAAACGGCCATGACTTTTAGGGAAATGTACACTATAGCATAGAGTCATTTTTCTCTTTCTTATTACTAAACTTAACTAAAAGTTTGTGAAAACTAGAAAGATTGGCTTCACCGGCTTTGACCACCAACTCAAAATCAGACACCCCACCTCCACCCTTGACTCAATGTTGCACTATACAATATTCTCTAGAAGGAGAAACCGTTTAAGCCCTCCCAAATGGAGTTGAGCGTATATATAGGCTTACGTCGCCAAAATTCTTTTCACACACGAGAGCTAGCGAAAAGGAGATGAGCTAGCTGTATGTTGGCACCAAATATTTGAGCATTGAATGTGCACCCTTAGTGTCGCGCCTTGTCAAGCCTTCCGTGGAAATAGATGCTTCGGTTTCAGAAATTGGATGGTGTTGTATTCTCGGGCCTTACCCGAGAAGTCGAGAAGTGTAACCATGTGGTGCAGAACGACTATGTCTACAATTGAACTAGCAAATGTTATCTACTGTGTAAACTTGATGATGAATGGCTAGTAAAGACTGGTTGACACATCCATCAGGGCATAGATATTATCAGGTTGTCCTAGGTTAGTTAACACCCTAAGACGCCACATGTAGTCATCAGATTAGAGATGAGCGATAACATTGTGGAAGAGATGTTAGGAGAAAAGAAGGAAAATGCAAGATTAGATGGATTTGGTTCGGTTGGGTGCATCTCCTTCGGCTTTCGCAACCTCTTTATATTTATAATAAGTTAGGCAAATCTAATCTCCTATCCAAATCGTATTTCAAAACGACCATAAATCTGCAACCCCGCACTCTATCCGAAAAAACAAGTGGACCCAAACTATGAAATCAAATGATCTGGCATGCCAAAAGTAAGTCTGATTTTCCATATGTGTGATATGCATATCATCATACTCTCACACCCGAACTTCAAAATGGACGAGATCCATGCATTTGTTTGGATTGTCCCGACAAGGGCTTTGTCAATGTCATGGTGAACTTTAATACGTGAGTTGACCTCATTTGGTTGCTATTTCAAGTAGCCTTCCTTTATATTTTAGTAAAAAATACTGCTACATTAAGATAAATGTGACCTACAGAATACTTAAGAGCATGTGTTGTAACGCAGAAATTCCATAAGAAAAAAAATCCCGTGTTCTAAATAAAGTCTAATTATGTTGGCTTTTGGGACGTACTATGAAAACAAAACTGAAAAAGTATAATTAGCTTTTATCTTGGGATGTATATAGAAACAAAACTAGGAAAAGCAGCCTTTTTTGTGACGTATGGAAACAATTTTTTTTTAAATGGCAAAATCTTGGGACCTATATGGAAACAAAACTAGAAAGAGCAGCCTTTTGGGATGTACACAGAAGCTAAAATTTTTAAAAAATGCAAAAGGGCAAAACATAACAAAACTAAAAAACATATAATTAGCTTTATCTCGAGACATATATGGAAACAAACTAGAAAAAACAGCCTTTTGTGACGTCCGGAAACAATTTTTTTAAAAAAACACAAATTCTTGGGATATATATGGAAAGTAGAAACAGAAGCCTTATGGGACGCACGGAAACAAAAAATTTGAAAACGAAAAAAAAGTACAGAAACAAAAAAATTTAAAAAGGGAAAAACCTAAACATAAACGCTAGAAGGAGGCTTGAGGCTCCGACCTTATGGTTAAGGTCCATACGCTCTAACCAACTGAGCTATTGCAGCAACTCGCTTTGAGTTCATATGTATATTTTATTGTTCGATATTCAACAGGACTGGTTCTTAGATGGGATTCACAAATGATTTGACACCATCTGTTTTCAAAGATGGGATCCACAGGGATAAAAAGATCAACCTTTCTCTCAACTAGTTGCCTTCGTTTGTCATTTTTTTGTTTTTCTATTCTATGGCCTTGGTTCCATTCTTCGAACCTGGATCTTCATAGGAGCACACCCATAGTGTATGGATCCTGGCTCTATAGAAGTATTTGGGTATGTTTGATTGCTCGCATATATCTAGCCTGTTCTGCATTCAGGGACCTGGTTCACCCCATCTAGGTTGAGCGCATGTATGCTCTTTTGTTTGCTTGCATGCAGTGTGCCTGAAATATTAATTATTTATGATATTATGTCATAATAAAATTAAATTTACTTTATTCAATCTTAATTTGTTTTAAAATCACTTAATATTCACTAATTATGTTTTAATGACCATTAGTTATGGTAATCCTGCAAGGCGCGAGTCTGGCTATGGCTGGATAAGGTCGGGCATTTCCCTTGGGCCTGGCTCGGAGCACTCTTTTGCATGCGCTCGGCCGGTTCCGGCGACACGCCCACACAACCAAACGAGCTGGACCTGCACGCAACGCCGGAGGATATACAGGCAACCAAACAGGCGATTAATGCATAGGACCAGCTAAGGAACGGTCATTGGAGATTTGGAGAGGCCCTATCGCGATATTAAATGATAGATATAACGCTGTCGTCTCGCAATTTCCCACCCTCCAGTACCACCAGTCGCCAGTCGGTAGTCATTTTTAGGATTTTGAGTCAGTCAGCAGTGTGAAGAAACAACCAGTCCAGTCGGAAGCAGCAAGAACCATCTCCGAAGCAAGAAGCTCACAGGGAAAAGGAAAGGAGGAAGAAAGGGAAAAGAGAGATGAGCTACCAGAGAGTCCCTCCGAGGAACCCTACCCTCCTCCAGGCACGCAATTTCTTCACCCCCGTCTTCTCCTCGTCTCCTTTCTAGGACCATTATCCGTAACTTATTGGTATCTGATTCACTACACTGGTCTGATCCCCTCTACTATTATCCGTAACCAAATCCAGCAAGTATGGTAGTCAACTGTTCTTGTCTGTCACGGTTCATGCTCAATCCTGCAAGCCTGCTGGGAAGGATCAGCCCTGTTATTGATTATCCTCTTTCTATGGCTGCTCTGCAATCTCGCTTTCTCAAGACGTTACTGTTCTTGCGAGCTACCTACTCCATGCGCGAAATCTTGTCTGAAGTGATTCTTCATGTCGTGATGCCATAGTTTATCTCACTGCAATTTCAGGGTATCCTCGTCAGGCGTACCCTTACCCACCACCACCAGATGTGTACCCTCCTCCCCCTCGGGGCCATGGACATCCACCACCTCCGCCGCCGCCGCAGGGGCCTTACCCCCCACGTCAGCACCCTCCACCGGGGTACCAGGGTTACTTCAACGACCAGCAGCGCCCTTACTACCCGCCGCCGCCACCGCATGGAGAGTATCAGCAGCAGCACCACCACCACAACCATGGAAACGAGGGTAGCTCAAGCTCCTCCGGGTTCCTCAAAGGATGGTAATGAAAAATATGCTGCAACTGCTTCATGTTAATTTTGCCGTCAAGCATGCATTTCATTTTCTGTGTGCTAGTGTGCTGCATGCTTATTGTTTGAGATTAGAGATTTAGAGGTCGCTGTAGATCCTGGCTTATGTTGCGGTTTTTCTCGAATTGGATGAGAATGAGATCTTGAGCTAGGGTAATTAATATATACAAAGCTCATCAGGATCTTATTGCTTAGTCTGGACCTAAGTAATGATTAGCAGTTTCTAGTGTAACTCGGAGGAGAGCAAGATCCTTGTAACATTATTTATGTTTTGTTTGGTCCCTGAACCATTGTTGGCATGCCTATTAAAGTATTAAGTGCTAATTTAGACACTGCTGTAAGACATGCTGCAATTTTTACTTTTGCTGTAAAGAAAAAGTCTTCTTTTTTTTCAGATAGTGGCATCAACAGCTGTTGCACGTATCTAAATGTAGTCTTTTTTTGCATGATGCAGTAAGATTCAGTGAGTCTTGGTAACCTTTAAATAAAAGCAGCAAGAAATGAGCAGTCACATATATAATATATTCAGTCTTAGTGATCTTTAACTATGAGCTGTAAGAAATAAGCACTCACATACATTCAGTCTTTAGTGACCTTTATTAATTATGGCCGGGAAGAAATAAGCAGTCACATACTCACATATGTTCTGTAGTCTTAGGGGTCCATTCAGTTATCGTAAGGCATTTTTGCTTATGTATGAATGTACATCCCTTGACAGAGTAAATTCTGGTAATGCAAATCTGGCCAGTCAGACTAGTGATGAGTTATACAGCTGTAGCACCATCATAACCAGGGTTACAAGCTAGGCACATGAACATTAACAAATCAAACATGTGATTAAGTTTTTTAAGATTCTCTCTGTTTGCTTAATCTCATGTAAATATATGTGTCTCATTTTGGTCTGTGGTCTGCAGTTTGGCTGCTCTCTGCTGTTGCTGCCTGCTAGAGGAATGCTGCGGCTGCTTCTGAGATGTTAGATACTATCCGCTAATCGGATCCTATGCTATTGCTGCTAGCGTTCTGGAGCATCCGAGTATTAAGATGTAGTAACTGTGCTTGTAAATAATCTGGAGCAGCAGTGTGTTCTTGAGCTTCCGGTCCAGCATTCTATTTTCAAACAGGCCATAATTTGTAGTATGTGCTATGCCTTATTATCTGAAAATAAAGGATGCTATTCATGGGGTTGTAAATAAGGTATTTGCATAGCTTGATCAGAGAATGCCTGCCATACCCCTAGTCAGTGGTAAGTGTAAGTTTGCAATCTATTTTGGATACCAAATTATAAGGAAACCCTGAAACAAAAGGGTTTTCGTGGTGTAGTTGGTTATCACGTCAGTCTAACACACTGAAGGTCTCCGGTTCGAGTCCGGGCGAAAACAATTCATTTTGCTCCTACTTTTTTTACCGCTTTCTTCTGTGCTTTGCGCATGCACGAGGGATTTTCTTTCTTTCTTTCTTTTTTGGCCTCGAGGCATTACACCTCGCCGCCGTGCCTCCTTGTGATGGCAACAAAACAACGATAGGCTAAACAAGGAAAACATGCACGTCACTGTTGATGTGTCTGGTATTTGGTTCAAGAAGACGTCGGATGGGATTAGAGCGCTGCCGAAATGGGCCTAGCAAACGGATATCAATTACAATCTTTGGGCAACTTGAAGGTACTAGGGAAAGTAAAGAGCATCACCATGAGGTCTTTAAATAACTCTGTAGTTTCGTTTTTTGTTAAAAAGAAGAAAAAAATAATCCTCTAACATTTTGTATGTGAACTCCTCAAAGATAAAAATCATCCTCTCAACTCATAAATATATGCGTGTGTTACATGCTTGCGATCCATTTTGACGCCTCCTTCACCGCGATTTTTCTCCTCTCTCACCAAGCTAGTTTTTCGTCCTCTCATCCGATTTTTTGAGTTTTAGAAAAGTAAATTATTGAAAACTATTGGAGAAAGAAAAACTTTCCATTTATTTTGCTCACAAATAGCTAGCAAGGTTGCCTACGCGTAGCGTGGTATATAACCTTTTTTGTTATTTTTTTACTTGAGAATATTTTTTGAAAATAGTTTTTTTATTACTTTTATTATAATTTTCTATCTCCATTTGCCTTCCTGCATCCATCGGTATGAACTCCTTGTAAATATCGTTGATCAAGTCCTACAATATTGTCGTCCACCTCTTCCCTTTTTTTTCCACTTCTACTTGTGGTCGTGCAAATTTTTTTGCCAAGGCCAAATCAAGGAGTCCTTTAGTTTTCTCTTGGTGAGTTGCATTTCTCAATAAAACTACTATCCAAGTCTCCCACTATTTAGTTCCTTGGTCCTCCTATATATTTAATTTTTCGTTCGTATTTTTTCTTCTCTTGTGAATCTATAATTGCTCTTTTTTTAATCCTAAGCCATCATCGGATTTATCACAATCCTACACTTATCTTTTGGAGACACTTCTACCTCAAGCAGCCACGGGTCAGTCCCATCATCATACCAACATCCATCAACACATCTCAAAGTGCATTTAGCTCTTTAGTAGGCTTTAGTGAATTGTATAACATCACGATTAAAGATCTAACTAATTTGTTCTGTGTTGAGTAGGACATTAATTGTATTATATGTATTTGATAAAGGCGTTATTAAAAAAATCATTATTATTCAAAGATCAAATAACTAGCAAACAAGTATGATGTTCCATGTGCCATTGATGTTATGAAGAATGGCAAGCCAATGTATGAAAAAAGAAAAGAGATATGGACTTATGCATATTCATGGTCTCATTTGTGTCGGCATGCATCTAAATATCATGGAGTGTTAAGATGTAGTAATTGTGCTTATAAGTGGGTGTTTGACTGGGCTCCTCCTGGGGGCTCCTCCAAAGGAGCTAGAGCTGTTTTGGATGAGCCACAATTTGTAGCTCCTCTAAAAACGGCTCTGGCTCCTCTGTTTTCCTTGAAAAACGGCTTCTCCTGCAAATTGTTTGGTTGGAGCTCCTTCGGAGGAGCCGGAGCCGAAGCCAGGGAAGAGCCCTACCAAACAGGCCCTAAATCGATGTGATTTTTTTTCTGAAGAAACAGTGGCAAGAACATGCCGGGTATGTATTAATAGAGAACAAGTTTTACAGAAAATAATTAAAAAAACAAAAACAAAACCCTCATGAAGGAGACAACCGCAAGACCACCATCACACGAAAACACAACACCAGCGAACCTCTGATTTGGTCATCTATTGTAGTAGTGCTCATGAATTTTCACACCATTCTATTTTCAAACGAAGCATAATTTGTAGTAAGTGCTATGCTTTTTCCGAAAATAAAGAATATCATGGGATTGAAAATAAATTATTTGCATAGCTTGACTAGAGAATGCGTGCCATGCCTTTAACCACTGTGGTGAGTTTACAATTTCCTAGAGAAACTAATTGACGGAGTCCATAAACAGCAATGTTTTCGTGGTGTAGTTGGTTATCACGTCAGTCTAACACAACTCAAATATATATATTAAGAAAGCAGCCAAATTACAAAACAACCCTCAAGAGAAGGTTGGACCACATCAATACCCCCGGTGGGGCATCGGACACCTAATTTTTTACAATCTGGTCCTTTTTTGAATAAAATTTACGTTTAGCCCCTAAGAGACTTAAACTCATCTTTGGTCCCTGGGGTTAACGTCAGGACTCATGGCGCCAAGGTAACACGTCTTTGCGCCACAGATCTTGGCGCCGAGGTGCCTGGCCGAGCACAGTAGGACATCCTAGGTGGCGTTGACGTGGCCGGTAGCTCGGCGCCAGAATACATAGCGCCGAGCTCGGTACCACAGATCTTAACGCCGACCTGGCACGCGCCTGTGTGCGGTGCGGAGCGGCGTGTAGGCGTGTCCGCGGATGGGACTTGACGTTGGGGCTGTGGCGAGCCCAGCGGACTCAAACAGTGCGAACGACAGCATTCACACTCACACCAGTGCGAACGACAACAAACAGTGCCAATTTCGGAGGACAGTAGCGCGCGCTCGGGGCCGGATGCCTGGGATAGGCTATCCCATCGCGCAGGCCTACCTCACTCGTCTCAGCTTGCGTATGTACGCAGTGACTTCCAACAAACTAAAAAAGTCGTAACTTCTAAACTAAATATCCAAATTAAATTTTGATTGTACCATTGACAATAAATCCTTTAAAACAAGATTTCACATGGTGAATAGGTTGCATATGATCTTTTTTTTCCAAAAGACGTGCGTTAAAAAAATAACCGAACTCATCGTAAAAAAAATAATTGGTAATATGGACTCTAGACCGAACTAGTGACCGAAAAAATTGATATCGTTGACTTCGGTCTCAATCTCGGTTAGTTGGTTTGGTCTTCGGTCAATCATGCCTAAGCCTATTCGCCAGCATTTTTTCTAGATGACAGTCATTTAAGATGTCAAAAAGTCAAAAGCGTCGTCTCTTCTGGAAGAGAGGGAGCATGTTTTCTATATAGTTCGCAATATGTATAATACCATTGTACCTTCTACCAAAAGAGTCATTTTTTTCTTCTTAAAAAGTCAACTAGTACATCACATCGGTAGGCAGGCCTATACAAGTACTCGTAGTACTTAGTAGTATAGGACTATCTCTATACTATTATTACTTACCTCCGTTTTTGTTTACTTGTCACCGAATTTTTACTGTAGCAATTTTGACCATACGTTTTTTTCTGCAAAAGATTTTTAGATACACCAAGTTTTCATATATATAATTCTTTATTGAACATACTTTATTAGTGTTATATACATTGAAGTATCTAAGATTTTTTTAGAAGAAAGAACATATGGTCAAATTTGCTACAGTAAAAAGTTGCTGACAAGTAAACACAAACGGAGGGAAGTACTAAAAAATATAAAAATGGAATAGAAGGTATAGCCTATCCCAGACATCCGTAGCCTGCGCGATGGGACAGCCTATCCCAGGCATCCGGCCCCGAGCTAGCCGTCGCATCAGCTGGGCTCGCCACAGCCCCCAACGTCGAGTCCCATCCGCGGACACGCATACACACCGCTCCGCACCGCACACAGGCGCGTGCTAGGTCAGCGTCAGCGCCACAGATCTTGGCGCCGAGCTCGGCGCCATATATTCTGACGTCGAGGTACCGGTCACGTCAACGCCACCTAGGATGTCCTACTATGCTCGGTCAAGCACCTCGACGCCAAGATCTGTGGCGCCGAGACGTGTTACCTCGGCGCCATGAGTCCTGACGCTGACCCAAGGGTCCAAAGATGAGGGCCAAACTTAAATTTTGTTAAAAAAAAGGCCAGATCGTAAAAAAATTAGGCATCGGACACGTACACCTCCACGCGTCACACGAGGACTGAAGTCGGAAGAAGGCACGTGTACTGGAGCCGAAGAATCGCTGTTGTCGACGCCGAAGAAGAGCAGAACGCCGGCGAGGGGCACCAGAGGCGTCACGGACGCATGGTCCCAGATGGACTGACCGCGCTGAGCGTCGGTAAAGCAGGGGCAGGGGAGACCTTGATGTCGAACTTCTCCAACGGACCTCAGATGAATCTTGGACCGCCGATGGAGTATACAGAGTAGGCTCCCCTCGGAACCCACGGTGGAGGCAAAACCGCCGGACCAGCGAAGAAAACGGCTACCATGGCTTGATGCAGTGGAAGAAACTTGGCACCGGGCTGCAAAACCAAAGAAGCCAGCTCCGTTCCCCATCTCCAAACGAGAGATGAGAAACAGATCCTCCAACTGTAGAGGCTGAATCGATATCCAATCCCTCAAATCGGCCGTCGGAGGGGCCAAAACAGAGGAAGGGAGAACCAGATCGACCCCAACAGCAGGAGGAGGAAACATCCACAGGCTGTGGAGAGAGATTATTGTACTAACCTCGCCGCCGCTGACGAGAACGACGAGGTGAAGACGGCGGAGGTCGAAGACCCGCCGGACACCCATCCGTGCCTCTCTCACTTGGAGACTACTCGAAGCTGCTAGATCGATAATACGTAGACGACCGGGCCGGCCCGCCTTCCCTCGGCACCGGGGCAAGCGCCGGCGGGAGAAGGGAAGGGGGCCGGAGGAGCTCTTCTGCTTTGTGCCTTTATTTTGGTTGGAGATGGACAAAGCAAGTCATCTTCCAGCTCGGTTACACATTTGCATTCTCCGATCCACGTCGTGTTTGTGGTCCTCTACTCTATGACGTGACAATGGAAGAGCAATAATACGCTAGGCAAGGAAAACGGTGTCTGGTATTTGGTTCAAAGGCACGTCCCTGCTGCTGCCGCTGCCATGTGGAACGTGATAGAGGGATGCGGTGGGGGGCAGAGCTCCGTCTCCGGCCATCTTCTATCCCCATCAGCTAGCAGGCTTTGTGATGGTCGACGGAGCGCCTGAGCAAAGCAACCAACGATGATGGATCAACTGAAATCATGGAGAGGAAATCAAGATGAATGCATGTACTCCTACAGTCCAATCTACTTGCAATCCCGTCGGTTCACGTCCACTGTCCAGTCCACACTCGGCGTCCTGCTGTCTCCAAGTGCACTGAACATGCATCGTCGGCCGGCGAATCGCATGGGGATCGGAAGATATATTACGGATGCATGCATGGTTGACCTGATTTGGTGTGAGTTTTATTTGCAGGATGACAGGATCGGATCAGACAATGACCCATACACTTGACACAAGGACAATAAGTAGCCGTCTGTGGCCGGCCGGTTTCGTCACCCGTACATAATGACGAACAGACATTGATCGCGTCATGCATCCAAGTTAGGGGCGCACAGGAGGGAGTTTGGACCTAGGGTCCACCCAATTTTATTCCGGATCGCTCACTCACCGTCAGTCCACCGCACCACCGTTGCTCGATCTACTTCCATGGTATGTTGTGCTATTTTTTTTTTTTTTGCTTTATTTTGCACTTTTAGTGCATCACTACAATGGAGATAGTTCCTAGTAAAACAAAAAACATTTTGTATTTGCTTAATTTGATTGGGCGAAATTTCTGAAATTTTGTGTTTATTGTGGGTCCTATAAATTTAAATTTTATTTGTAAGTATTGTGAACCGGCGTAGTGGGAGAGTTAAAAGCTACCGCCTTTCGTCAAAAATTCTTTTCATATTTGATTTTATACAGTCTTTAATACACACATCTTTGACCACTAATATCTTCTAAAATACTCGTATTTTCTTGTAATCCTCTTTTTTTTTTATAGATTTTGCATGTATTTTTCAATACAAATCTACACGATATCTGAATGACCTTAGTATCCTACAGATGTCGTGCATAAGAAGTACTCCGTACATGGAAAGGTGGCTCGTTCATTTGTAAAAGTGATACTCCCTTAGTTCCAAAGTATTAGCTGTTAGCTAGACATAGTATATATCTAAGTGCACTACTGGACCTCTAAGAAAAATTAAAGTGTTAAATGAAATGTTTGTTTTCCTAGAGTGGTGTTTCAAAACCATAGGAAAGTTGAGCTTTTCCTATTGTTTTTTCTGAACCTTTTCATAGGATTTTAACCTTTGGGAAACCATCGATTTGCGTAGGATCATGATTATATATAGGAATGTAAAACATATATGTAATTCCACCATTTCTTCTGTAAGACAAATTCTACAAGTTGGTATGCCACTTGTTGGTCAAAACCATAGAATATTGGAAGAATGTACCACGTGCCTTGGACAACCATGAAATGGATCACTGAGTATTATATACACCATACAGCTATATACACAGCCTGGGTTATACTTTAAAGAACACATTCTAAATACAAGTATAACCATTTTGTCTTAGTTTTTCTTTGTGCATCTGGCACCCAATCTTGACCGGCATTATGACCTTCGTCTCGCCTTTGGAAAATAGAAAAAGGTCATGTTCCAACATGGGCCTAAAGAAGCCGTGCATGCCTTTCAATCCCGCACACAATGGCAGCTGCAGATGGGGTCTGCCCAGCCGGCGAGTCGCCGGCAGGCCGAGCCCCACCAGATCACACACGCCCTTCCAATCCCCTGCGAGATCTCAACCTCCCCAGTCCCCATCCCTCCTTGCTTCACTTCACTCATGGCAGGCCTATTTTTGTGCCGAATGCAGTGTACGTGCACACACGCAAGGGCAAAAAAGATCCGTCGACAGCCACAAAGCGCGAACTGTTCGGTACACGTCCCCGATGTCGTCTGCAGGTAAAAAATTGAGAAGGTTTCGCACAATCTGTCATGTACGATGTTTACAAACCGAAGTATCTCAGAAGAAGAATTGTAGTGTTGAGAAGGATTCGGTAAGATTTGGAGTCAAAGTGACGGTCGAATTGGGGTTTGACTTCAAAACTTTTTGTATATGCAATAAAGAACATAGATTATTACATGAGAAATTTTGGTAAATTTTTGGATCCATATGATAATTTTAATTTATTAAGTGCAATTATATAATTTTAATTGATATAAATTAAATTTGAGCTGTAACAGCATAAAATAATGGAATAATATTCCTAGAAAAATCAAATATATATTGTTGAGTGAATTTGACAAGGTATTTTCAAACTACATTGAAACAAATTTAGAAAAACACGTTATGAAAAAGAAGGAGAAGAAGGAAAATGAAAAAAAAATAGGTTTGCCGAGTGCCCCTTATCTGGCACTCGGCAAATCTGCGGTTTGCCGAGTGTCAGACCTGGGACACTCGGCAAACCCCCTAATCCGGCCTCCACAATTTTGCTTTTCGCCACGTGACCGATCCGTGTCTCCAAAATGGAGCTCTCCAATTTGTCCAAACTCCTCTCCCTTGATCCCTCCCCTCTTATCCCTTCCCTCTCCCCCTCTCTCTCTCTCCTTATCCATTCCTCCCACCATCTTCCAACCTGCGACAGGACACAGGAGGGCCGCGCGGGTGGGCGGTGGGCGGCGCGGCACTCCGGTGGCCATGGCGGGCGGGACGGCGCGGGTCGGGCGGGGTACGCGGGCGACGGGAGGGGCGGCGCGGCACTCCGGCGGCCGTGGCAGGCGGGGCAGCGTGCGGGCGTGCGGTAGTTGGGCGGCCGTGGGGCGGGCAGGTCTGGTCGGTGGACACGTGGGCGACGTCGCGGTCGGCGTGTAACACTCCGGTGCCGTGGTGGGTGGGCAGCAAGGCCGGCCGTGGCGGTGGGCGGCGCGGTGGTGGGTGGCGCGACCGGGGTGTACGGGCGACGGGCGCCCGGGTGTCGCAGCGCGATGTAGGCCGGCGGCGGCGGCGGCGCGTTAGGCCGTTTTTTTATTTTCACAAAAATATCTACCGAGTGTCAGGGCCTGGACACTCGGCAAAGACAGGCATATTTGCCGAGTGTCAGTGCCGGGGCACTCGGCAAACAAGGTCATGTTTGCTGAGTGCCGAGGTCGTTAGACACTCGGCAAAGACGTCGTGACCGTCTCTGCGCCGTCACGTTACTTTTTTTTGCCAAGCGTTGGTTTCAGCACTCGGCAACATCTTTGCCGAGTGCCCAATAAAAAACACTCGTCAAATAAACTTTTGCCGTCACTGTGTATGCCGTGTGCTATTTGCCGAGTGTTTTTGGGCTTCGCTGTGTGCCTTGGACACACGGCAAAGATCATGTTTCCAGTAGTGATATAATGCGCGCGCGCACACACCTAACCTTTAGGATCAGCTTCAGAAGATTGGTCCGATGATAGATCTCAAAATTGACGAAGTCTCGATAGATGTCTCACTATCGACAGTCATATTTTCTATCATGGAAAGAAAAGCATTGTTACATCCTGATGTGTGCATATTACCTTGCATTGCAATGCTGTATAAATAAGGGTTGATTTTCACTGGAGCGAATAACATTTTTTATTTGTTCTCGCAAGTTTGCTTATAACCTTGCCAGCTAGGTCTATTCTTAAAGGGGATTGCTAGCGCCCAGACGTCCGAACGGACGACCGTTTTCTCGCGTCTACTCCATTTCACGTGCCCATGTGGGGGGCCACGCCGCCCGACGATTCACCCCGCTCGCGCCCCATACGCTTCCCACGCGCATGCACGCGGGACAGTCTACACCCCAGCCACGGTAGAAAGGCGGTTACAACAGCCGGGTCCCTTTGCAACATGTGCAACACCAGATTTAGTTTGTAACATCCAGATGAAACACTTGCAACATACGTCCAAAACAGTTGAAACACTTGCAACATAGTCTGAAATGCTAGCAAAACACTTGAAAACACTTGAAAGCCATTGTAAACACATACACATCCAGATCTACTTCTACAACATCCAGATGAAACACTCGCAGCATATGTATGAAACACTTGAAACATACGCTTGCAACATGCATATATATGTAGCATCCAAATCTACTTTTGCAACATTCAGATGAAACACTTGGAACATACGTATATAGCCATTGTAACATATGCAACATCCAGATGAAACACTTAAAACATACATATGGAAACACCTGAAACACTTGAAACACATCATCGTCGGCGGCCACGGCCTACCTGGTGGGGAACTGCGGTAGCCAGCAAGCGGCGATCGGGTGCAGTGGAGAGGGAGAATGGTAGCAGGCGGGCGGCTGGGCGCGGTGGAGAACGCCGTGCCAGAGTAGTTGTCGTTGACCACATCGCGTCGGCGCAGAGAACTCGACGTCGAGTGGTGAGTGGTGGTGGAGAGAAAGAATGGCGCCAGTTAGGCAGCGGGGCATGCCACCGCGGTCGCCGTGGACCAAACCGGAATCCGCGGCTACCCAGGCTCAGCGGCGAGTGAGGTCGCATCTCTGGAGTCGAGTGAAGCCAGAAGCCGAACATTTTCGAACTGGATTTTTTTACAAACTTCTGGAGTGAAGTTGTTGAGGGCAAGACACAGTGGGCCGTCATGGGCCCACAACAATAGGAGCGTCCGGATGCTCGGACGCCCTAAGCAGAGCATTTCCGATTCTCAAACAATTGAAATCCAACAGCTGAGAGTGCTCACATCACTAGGCAACTCTGCTTAGAAAACAATCAAATAGACGTATAGTGTGTAAAGTGCACAAATGTATTTTTAGCTGTAATAACCTATATAGGTGCAGTGCCGATCCTGTGGATTTCTGAGCCTGGAACCAAACTAAAACTCAGGGCCCTTTATAAATATGATAAGAAATAATACTCAATACGTATATATAAAATTATGTCACACTTAATATGTATCCAAAAACAATATTCATATGAAATAATTATACATTTAAATTACCTCAAAAAATTCTTCTAACTTTACTTGATTCAATTCAAAGTCGCTGCCATTGCCGATGGAAGACGTGCATAGCGTGTTTGATTTTCAGGCTCAACGTGTTTGACTTTTGGACTCTAGCGTATTTGCTTTTTGGGCCAAATAATAATCTAGTACTAATACTAATAATCCAATTTCTAATATTACTAGCAGTACGTACTCCTTACGTCCCAAAATAAATGCACATCTCACGCTTTGAGGAGTCAAACAATCTTAAGCTTGACCAAAATTTATCTAATGATACAAATTATGAAAGTATATTACACGATTTGTGTAATGATACCAATTATATATTATAAATATTAATACTCTTTTTATATACATAAGTGGTTAAAGTTTAACATGTTAACTTATCGGAGAGAATAATATTCTTTGTGGGATGAAGGGAATATGCAAGTTCCCATCCTTATGCACTACTCCCTCTATCCTAAAATAGATTACCTTAGGGAACTCCTAATACTAGAAATCATATATAGCTTCTATGCATGTAGACACTACATATAAAAACTACGTTCCCAATGGATAGTTTCTATAGAATAATCTTTTGCTCAATCGCACATCTTCTCTCTCCCTCATCTTCCTATTATATCTCTTCATGTCTTAGTTCTCGTGTAAATATAGTTTCTTATTAAGAAACCATTTTCTCCCCTCTCTCAATAAATCGCTTGCCATATCAGCAAAATGCTTAAATGACAGAATAATTAATGCACATAGAAACTATGATAGTTTCTGCATTGTGAGTGCCCTTGTATGTCTGAACACGAGAATTAAGAAGTGAAAAAAATCTGATGCACAAAAAACAAGGGGAGAGATAGAAAGAGGTAGAGATAAGAAGTGAGAAGATCAATTATTTTGAGACAAAATTTAAATCCTATAAAATCATCTATTTTGAGACGGTGAAAGTACATAGTACTACGTACGGAACATGGCCAGGTCTTAGAAGGAATGATGTTTCCTAGGGCACGGCAATGCTTAACAAGGCACATGCGTTGTGGTTAAAAGGTCTTGAATCTACAGGGGAGCCCAAGCAACATGGACGCATGGATCGTCTTCTCAATAATCGTCGTCCCCGCCCAAGGACCACGCATCGATGCATGCAGTAGTGTAGTCGCAGTATGCGGCAACAGCAAAACAGTTATAGCTCAGGACCTCAGAGAGCTCGCCCCCACGAAATTCAATTCATGCATGTCCCTGTTCATGCTCGATCTAATCTATCATTCACAGTACATTAGCAGTGAATCAGCTGCCTATAGATTAATTGGAGGTATATGATGCATCCATGTCGCTCTTCTTTCTTTCAAAAGGCTAGCCGAAGGTTGTTGAAGTCTACAGTGCTATTGGTTGTTGGCAGCGTTGGGCGAAGAAAAGGGCTATCACTGTGTCAGATTTGGACATCACTGTTGGCCTCATCACTGCCGTATTTGTGAGAACCGGCGGTGATATACTTTCACGGCCGGTTATGAGCTTGAAAATGAGAAAATAATTGAGGCTGGGCTAAAACCGACACTATTACTGTCGGTTCTAGCCAAGAACCGGCGGTGATAAGCCTACAACACAAAAAGGCTGCAGCTGTCCTCTTCTTACTCCTCTCTTCCATCCCGAGAATAGAGGCGTGCGTTTGGGCCCTTCCCTCCATTGTTGCGGCTGCTCTTCACCACGAAGCTAGTGCTTGGATTTTGAAGAATGGCTTGATCTTTTTGCTTTAAGGTTAGTAACATACATCTACTCATTTGATTTTATTGCTTAATTAGATTCGTTTTGATGGCTACATTGCTTGATTCTCATTCTAGTTCTTTCTCCATTCTAGATAGCACTTTTCCAATTGGATATTTGTGCAAGGCTCAAATTGTGGTGAATCCATCATCCAAGCGGTTGGTGTCTATGAACACATTTAAATACCTAGCTAATTATTCCATGGTGGTCAAGATCATCATTGTTAGTATGTGATGCTATAATTAGTTCTTAGAAATATAGTAGAATAGTTATTCTTCAATACTGTGCAATAATTGTTTTTTACTACGATTTTCAATTTATAGGGCTAGGGCTACCAATTTCAATTTTTTAATAATTAGTGTACAATAATGTTTTCCAAAAATGGTACTTTCGAGCTACAATTGTTGTTCATGAAGCTCGATTTCTTATTAATTCTTTGTAATTACTGTCTCAGTATTTTTTTGTATAGAGACGGATCAAGAGTGGATGCATCTGTCCCGAACGGACAAGCGGTACATGCATGGCGTCAGCCAGTTTATCATCGATGCCAAAGCCCATGCTAGGAATGGAAACCCTGTCTTCTGCCCATGTAAAGATTGCAAGAATCAAAAGAACTTTCGTCAAATTGAGTCTATACGATCGCACTTGATTACCAGGGGGTTCATGCCAAACTATACGATATGGACTATGCATGGCGAGGTTGGTGTGAATGTTCGGCAGGAAAACGATAATGATGTGGACATGCCCGACGTAGCCATCCACGATGCTGACGAGGAACCCGGTGTCAACACAGAACCTATGGCCACAATTAATAATGTGTTTAGGAACACGCTAGCTAACGACATCGAGGATAACGATGGCATTTCTCAGCTGCTACGTAATGTTGAGACCGGATGTCTTTGTGAAAGACAGCTGAGAAAGCTAGAGAAAATAAGACAAGATAGCAAAACACCATTATATAGGAATTGTCCAATGAGCAAACTAGAAGCCGACATCATGCTGTTAGAGTTCAAATCAACAAACGGATTGAGCGATAAAGGCTTCGATCAGTTGTTAGGTATAATAAGGAAAATGGTTCTAGAAAAAAACGAGTTGCCAGAAAAGACATCCTTGGCCAAGCAAATGATCTGCCCCATCGGCCTCGATGTTGAAAAATCCACGCGTGTTCCAATGATTGCATATTGTACCGTGGAGAAAAATACAAAGACTTGGACAAGTGCCCCATGTGTGAAGCTCCACGGCACAAGGAAGGGCCGTCAGATGAGGGTACCAAGACTAGAGGAGGTCCCGTAAAGGTCATTTGGTATTTCCCTATAGCTCCTCGGGTGCATAGGCTGTTTGCATGTGCAAAGTCAGCCAAGCTGTTACGCTGGCATGGCGAAGAGCGTAAGAAAGATACAATGATGAGGCACTCCGCCGATGGGCATGACTGGAGGACTGTCAATACTATGTTCTATATGGACATCGGTGGAGAGGTAAGGCACCTTTGGTTTGCTTTGAGCACAGATGGGATGAATCCTTTTGACCAGGTTAGAAGCAATCATAGCACCTGGTTAATGACGCTTTGTATATACAACCTTCCACCTTGGGTCTGTATGAAGCGGTCATACATCCAGATGCCACTACTGATCCAAGGGTCAAGACAACCTGGGAATGACATCGATGTGTTTCTGGAACCAGTGATCGATGAACTAGTGGAGATGTTTGAAAAGGGTGTGCTGGATGTTTGGGACGAGTACAAAAAGGAACATGTCATGATCAAGGGAGTACTTATCGCTACAATCACCGACCTGCCAGGTCGAGGTTTGTTGTCCGGAGAGAAGACAAAATGCTATACTGGATGTGTCGAGTGTTTGGACGACACCGATGCGATAAATCTGCCAAATAACTCAAAGATAGTTTATATGGGACACCGTAGGTTCCTACCTAAGGATCACCCTTACCGTAAGAATAGAAAAGATTTCAACAGTACTATTGAGAAACGCTTAGCTCTAAAATATCGAGACGGGCCTGCGATACTTCGAGAACTCAACAAACTGGAGCTTGTCCTTGGGAAGGGGGACCATGCAGTAGCAGCGCCTGATGGGAGCGTTTGGAAGAAAAAAATCAGTTTTCTGGAAACTACCCTACTGGCCATTTCTGAGTGTACGCCACTGTCTTGATCCCATGCACATCACTAAAAATGTGTGCGCTAATAGTCTTAACACCTTGATGGACACCGGGGGGACATCGAAGGATTCACTAGCCACACGCCTAGACATGCAACACTTGGGAATCATGAAGGAGCTGCATCCCGTGGAGCTAGAGAATGGCCAGTTCGAACTTTAGGTTGCGTCATGGACATTGAAGAAGGAAGAAAAGCGTGCGCTTATTTATTTCTTCAATGAACTCAAAGTCCCAACGGGCTATTGTGCGAACCCAAAGAGGCTAGTGAACATGAGAGAACTCAATTTCAACTATGGCCCTATGAAGGCCCATGACTGTCATGTCATTATGACTCAGCTGCTCTGAAAGCTCTAGTTTGGTTTTGGTTAATTGATGAAACCCTAAGTGCTAACCTAGTTTATCAAAGTGATTATGAGACAGGTAGCACTACTCCAAGTGATGAAGCAATGGCGAAGATCATGACGATGGTGATGGCATGGTGATGATCAAATGCTTAAACTTGGAAAATAAGAAAGAGAAAAACAAAAGGCTCAAGGCAAAGGTAAAAATTGTAGGAGCCATTTTGTTTTAGTGATCGAGACACTTAGTGAGTGTGATCACATTTAGGATCGATAGTCGTACTATTAAGAGGGGTGAAACTCGTATCGAAATGCGGTTATCAAAGTGCCACTAGATGCTCTAACTCATTGCATATGCATTTAGGATCTAGTGGAGTGCTAACACCCTTTGAAAATATTTGTGAAAATATGCTAACACTTGTGCACAAGGTGATACACTTGGTGGTTGGCACATTTGAGCAAGGGTTAGAAACTTCACCGGTGGAGTGTCCGCCCGTAGAGTGTGGACAGTCTGACGATGCCACCGGCGCTCTTTACAGAAAAGATGAAGGTCACTGAAAGTGACCGGACGCTGGTCTCGGTTAGACCGGCGCGTCCGGTCAGTGGCAGCAGAGGGCGCATGTTTCGGTCT
The DNA here is from genome assembly GCA_904845875.1 of Miscanthus lutarioriparius. Taxonomy (NCBI): domain Eukaryota; kingdom Viridiplantae; phylum Streptophyta; class Magnoliopsida; order Poales; family Poaceae; genus Miscanthus; species Miscanthus lutarioriparius. The sequence goes on from CAJGYO010000007.1 coordinate 93,409,552, forward strand.
TCGACCGGACGCTGGCGCTAAAAGTGACCGGACGCTGGCAGGGTGCGTCCAGTCAGTGTTGACGTATGCTGACGTGGGCGCACAGAGGAGACGTTGAGTGACCGGACGCTGGGTGAGTCCGATCGGGTCATGAAAATTCATGTTTGGAACCTTACTGGAAACGACTAGACGCTGAGGTCCAGCGTCTGGTCACTTTCTAACTGATATGTCCGATCATCACTTGACCGTTGAAATCGGGCGATCGACGTTTGAAGCAGGGGACACGTGGCGAAGATCTGAGGACCAGACGCTGGGGTCCTATGTCCGGTTGATATGACCGGAGCGTCCGGTCACCCCGCATTGTGCCCAGTGAAGGGGTACAATGGCTCTATTTCATGGGGCTTCTATTTAAGCCCCATGGCCGGCTCAAGCTCACTCTCTTGGCCATTTACATTGACATAGCAACCTTGTGAGCTTAGCCAAAGTCCTCCCACTCATCTCCATCATTGATTCATCATGATTGTGAGATTGGGAGAGAATCCACGTGCATTGCTTGAGTGATTGCATCTAGAGGCACTTGGTATTCGTGTTTCGCTGCGGGATTCACTTGTTGCTCTTGGTGGTTGCCACCACCTAGACAGCTTGGTGCAGCGGTGGAGGATAGGCACGAGTCGGTGATTGTTCGTAGCCATCTCCGGTGATTGTGAGGGGATTTGTACCTTCCCCGGTGGAGCGCTGAAAGGTAACTCTAGTGGATTGCTCGTATCATTGAGTTACCTCACTTGTGGGTAGGTTCTTGCGGTGTCCAAATTGTGTGGATGAGGTTTGTGCAACACATCTTAGCCGCCGAACCACCAAGTGTTGGTCGACACAACGAGGACGTTGCGTGTTGGCAAGCACAGGAACCTCGAGAGAAAATTGGTTGTCTCTTGCCATTTGGTATTCTCCCGGTGATTGATTTAATATTCACCTTATGATTGGTTCACTCCTCTACACGGCGGTATAATCACCCTACTCACTCATTTATATTCTTGCAAATTAGTTGTGGCAAGCTCTTTAGTGTAATTAGAATTGAGAGCTTGCTTTGTTATTTTTAAGTTCATCTAGTGGAGCTCTTTAGAGTAGCAAGATTGAGAGATCTTAGTGAGTAGTAACTTTGCAAGTTGTGTGCCTAGGAATCATTGCAACTAGAATTGTTGGATAGGTGGCTTGCAACCCTTGTAGAGCTAGATCAAGTTTGCATTTCACTATTTGTCATACTAATCAAATTGCTCTAGTTGATTTGTAAATTTTTAAATAGGCTATTCACCCCCCTCTAGCCATATTAGGACCTTTCATGCTCCCTAATGCCCTGTGTGGTATCCTCCCCCCAAAGGTCCACGTCCCAATCATAAAGCTTTGCTCATTCTTCAACGCGATCTCAAAAAAGGTCATTGATGTGTCCATGCTAGAGCAGCTGCAGTGGAACATAGCCGAAACTCTCGTTAGGCTTGAGATGCATTTCCCACCGACTTACTTTGATATCTCATTACATCTGCTCATTCATCTTGTTGACCAAATTAGAGCCCTTGGCCCAATGTACCTGTCTCAGATGTTCCCTTTCGAAACATTGATGAAAGTTTTTAGGAGGTATGTTAGGAACAAATTCAGGCCAGAAGGGGGCATTGTTGAAGGATGGTCAATGGAGGAGGCCATTGAGTTATGCATATATTATCTGAACATCAAAAGGGTCGGAGTTCTAGAATCTCATCACGAGGGAAGACTACGTGGCAAAGGAACGATCGGGGAGAAATCTATTACAGTAGACGACCCTGTTTCTTTTAGACAGGCACAATTTGCTGTTCTCCAGCAAGCCAAGGGTGTGATGCCATACATTGATGAGCATAAGCAATCGCTGCAAACTCTATATCCGAGCAGGTCACAGGCTTGGCTAGATAAAAAACATAAGGAGGAATTTGTCAACTGGTTGCGATGTTGCTTGCTTGGAATAAAGTTGGGTAATCAACTGGATGCCTTAACCAAGGAACCTTCGAGTACATATCTTAAGTATCAAGGGTATGAGATCAATGGATTCATATTTTACACAAAAAAGCAAGATAGAAAGAGCACATACCAAAATTGTGGTGTTCGTTTTGATGCTCACGACGAAAACGGCAACGTGCAGGCGACATACTATGGTTTCATAGAGAAGATATGGGAGCTAGCCTACGGTCCGTTGAAGGCAGCTCTTTTTCGCTGCCAGTGGGTCCGGCTCGAGGAAATCAACACTGACAGCGAAGGGTTCACTACCGTTGATCTCACTAAGACCGCATACAGAGATGACCCCTTTGTCCTTGCAAGAGATGTTATGCAAGTCTTCTATGCAAGGGACAACAAGATAAAAGGAAGGCTAAAAGTAGTCCTAGAAGGGAAAAGGAAGATTGTCAGTGTCAATGGAGTGATGGATGAAGAAAACTATAGGGGCTATCAGGAAATGCCTCCATTAGGGGGCGAACGTACCCCTACCTATCCTTCAAGAGGGTGACGAACCTGCTTACGTACGGCTTGATCACAATGAGGCCCTCATTGTTGATGCACCTAAAGATAGTTAGATTATTGTTAACTATGTAATCATTATGCACATAACCATGAAGGATGTTTGATCCTAATGAAACTCTCATCTCCTCTCTCCTCCTCGTTAATACTCTGCCAACTCAGCAAATATGCCGACGTATCATATCAATTAATGAGAATGAAAGTTATTTAAAACTACCATTGGGACTGACCTTATTACTATTCAAACACTCGATTAGACACCCGACATAACATTTCTAAACTTTACTCTCTGAATTTAAACACCAGCTAAATATAAATATAAATATATATGTCTAGACTTCCGATAGAAGGACATTGGGGCGGTCATTCTCTTCCGAGCTACTACTAGTAGTGAGGGATCCACAGCTCCTCGGCGCCACTGGTCCCCAACCAGTTTGTAGTCCCTGCTCGCAACACTCGAAGGAGCCTAGCTCACAGTCGGCATTGAACAAAGGTGTAGTAGCTCCATTCCTCCTCCAACCTTCATTGATCATTGATATATGTGCTCCTAGAGATGTGAATGGGAATGCCTGTGGCTTGTGTGTTGACTGTTGAGTGATCCATTTACTTGATGCGTGTACTGTTCTAGTCTCCAGATGAGGCCGAGATGAAGAGGAATGCTAAGAAGGCCACGGAGAAAGAAGGTGCAAAGGCGCCCCCGATGACCTGCGCTCGAATCTCAGGCGTGCCAATTTTTTTGATTTTTCATTTATTTATTATGTAGTAGTAGTGCGTTACGACAGGATAAAAGAAAAAGAACAACTAATTCTAACGTAATCCCTATTCTAGCGTAGTGGTTAAGGCTCCAAACTAAGAACCCCGAGATCTGGGTTTGAATCCTAGGCTCGAGAATTTTTTTTATATTTTTTTATAAAAAGGCTACGATGGCAGGCTCCAAACCGACTATGATTTTTTAATATTTTTTTACTAAAAGGCTGCGATGGCGGCAGGGCCCTTCACTGCCAGTTTTGGTTTTAAAACCGACAGTGATGTGTAAATGCTCCTCACATGCCAACAGTGCTCCCACTGACCACAACAGTAGAAACACTGCTCCCAACTACCCTGACAACTTTAGTTCAGAAACAAAAATGTACCATGACTGCTAGCCCCTATAAAATAACCCTCGGCCAGGAGCTAGCCTCTCCATACATGTTGGTTTCAGCCAGGCCTTATCAGCCATGATACAATGTTTTCCTCTCACAACAAACCACATATATCGTTATGCATCGTAGTCCACCAAAATGGTGCACACAAGAGGTACTAGAAGAATGCTACTGAAGATAGAGCAACGCCGAAGATTGGAGATGCCACGAGGTTCACAGAGCCATCCGCTACGGTGCGCATCTGGAAAAAGGCCATGTACAGACAAGATGGATTCATCGATGCCACCTTGTCATCTCCAACCGGTATAGCTCGTAGACCACCTTGATGCTGCTGTTTGACCCTAATTGGTGCTAGAAGAATGCTACTGAGGTGGTTACATTATAATGTGTTGATACACATTGATTGTAACATTGACCTGTACGCAAATAGGTCTTTGTTATCGTATATGGAATTTTAGTGTAAGGTCTTTGTTATCATATATGTAATTTATTTCTAATATTTTTTGTTATTTTTGATGTATTTCATTACTATCTAAATAAATATATCGTTGTTGTTAAAACTTTCCCAATGTACTATCTAAATAAATATATCCTTTACATATATGCACCTTCACTGTCGGTTCTACTTATAAACCGGTAGTGATATTAACTTTCACTGTCGGTTCTATTTAAAAACCAGCAGTGATATTAACTTTCACTGTCGGTTCTACTTAAAAACCGGCAGTGATGTCCATGCCCCTCTATATAAAACAAACCGTCGGTCACATACATCGATCCCACCCACCCACGAACTCTCACAGTCTGATTTCTCACGTTTCACTCTCACTTCTCAAGAAATCCACTCTCTCTCTACGTGATTTGGTCATGGCTCCTGTATTTTTCAATGGTATTGATATGTTATCTTCTTCAATATTCTATCTATATTTATTTGATCTATATTTATATTCATGCTTCTTTAAATTCTACATTTATATATATTCTTATTTCTTGCATTCGATCTATATTTAATTATGTTGCCACATTTTACTTGGAAGAATTTTTTGTGCATATATTTTATGTTCATATTTTTTGGCATTTTATCGATCAGATGGTATGAACAACAGACCTCCCCCACCACAAGAACTAGGTTTCCACCCTGGCGATGAGCCATTCGCTCCTAATGTGGCCATTCCATGGTTCCCTATTCTAGCTATTGTATGAAATATTTTTCAACATCTTTTGTTTTTTGATGCTAACAAATAAGTGTAATAAGTTTAATATCATTGTTGCATACATATATGTCGTAGACTATATCCCCAATAGATTGGCTACAAACATCACTTAGTTGGTTCTTTATCTCGGACATCGTTGAGAACACGGCATTTAATGCAAGTGGTCGGCTATGGACGTGTGAACTCAGTTTTTCCATCCCTTTGAGGGGTGCAAATCATTGGAACCATATCCACGAGACGGGAAGACAGAGCTCGAACGTGATAAGCGCCCAATTCAGTGTCATGTGCATCTATTTAGAGGCACTTCGACGTGTTTGCTATGATGTGCCTAATTTCTCGCACTTCAAGGCACTTGCTTTCAATGTTGGTGATATCCCCGTCCCATAAGCAAGCGAATGGTTTGCGAGCTACAACCGTGCGGATGTGGTAAAATGGTCACTTTTACCTGAGTCGTGGTTATTTGTTGTTTATTATTGTAATAACATTCTCTAATTTTTTTCTCCACATGCAGATTGCGCTCCAGGACCTTACCTATGCTGCATGTGACTTGTGGGCCGCTCTAGACCAAGCTACGGAGCAACTCGGGTACGATTGGGACTTCTGCAATGGAAACCTCGGCCAGCTCACTATAGAAGGACGCTAGTACTACAAAAGGATTACTAACAGGGGCAGTTGTCGTTCAGTAGGTTACATCTATGGCCGACCATTCTTTCGGTATTGTGAGGCATGAGAGAGTGCACTCATACGGGCATTGGACTTCATCGATACAAGCAGATACATAATCCGTGACATCAATTACCATATATGGCTACAGAGGCATGTTAGTGTGCGTGGCCCGATCGAACCCGACAGTGATTCCGATAGTAATTAATGTTTATTTAGCTAGGTTTTCAAGGTTGTAGTTTAATTGGGTTCTAATTTTAATTTGTACGACTTTGTGTCTTTAATTATTGTCATGCATGTAATTCATGTAACATTTGTTGGGCAACTAGAAATATACATTTCGGTGTCGTATTTGTTTCAAAAAATTTCTTAGGCTTGCACCTGCCACGTGTGAAGGAAACACCTAGTTTGGGGTTTTCCAGATATGGTTTGCTATTTTCTAAGGTTTAATTGAATTTCCACGCGACGACACCGATTTATTATAGGTTGAACTGAGTTTACCCACGAAAAGATCCAGAATGGTGCCAAACTTTTACACATGCTCTAATGTGCCCTAGGGATAAGAATTTTGTGGAGGTCGATGAAAAAATCTATTGGGTTCAAGATGTAATTCACCCTCTTTTGTCTCATTCAGCACAAAGAAAAATATATTACTAAAAAAATGTTCAGAAAAACCTCAGATCTTGTTTGGGACCTTAATTTGGGTATACATGCTTGCCAACAAAATTTTAAGCCATTTCGACATAGGCGAAGTATACATTCTTCATAGAGGTACATGAGCCCTTTTATCGAACCATGACTATATACATAGGTTATCAAGGTTTCTGTGGTTCATACACATTCGAGGGTTGTATTGGTCTCAAACTTTTTCTTAGGCTTGCACGTGCCACATGTGAAGAAAACACCTAGTTTGGGATTTTTCGGAGATGGTTTGCTACTTTCTGAGGTTTAATTGAATTTCCGTGCGACGACACCGTTTAATTATAGGTTGAACTGAGTCTACCCACGAAAAGATCCAGAATGGTGCCAAAATTTTACATAGGCTCTAATGTGCCCTAGGGATAAGAATTTTGTGGAGGTCGATGAAAAAATCTATTGGGTCCAAGATGTAATTCACCCTCTTTTGTCTCATTCAGCATAGATAAAAATATATTACTAAAAAAATGATCAGAAAAACCTCATATCTTGTTTGGGGCCTTAATTTAGGTATACATGCTTGCAAAAAACATTTCAAGCCATTTCGACATAGGTGGAGTATACATTCTTCATAGAGGTACATGAGTCCTTTCATCGAACCATGACTATACACATAGGTTATCAAGGGTTCTGTGGTTCATACGCATTTCGGTGTCGTATTGGTCTCTAACTTTTTCTTAGACTTGCACGTGCCACATGTGAAGAAAACACCTAGTTTGGGATTTTCCGGAGATGGTTTGCTACTTTCTAACGTTTAATTGAATTTCCGTGCGACGACGCCGTTTAATTATGGGTTGAACTGAGTCTACCCACGAAAAGATCTAAAATGGTGCCAAAATTTTACACAGGCTCTAATGTGCCCTAGGGATAAGAATTTTGTGGAGGTCGATGAAAAAATCTATTGGGTCCAAGATGTAATTCACCCTCTTTTGTCTCATTCAGCATAGATAAAAATATATTACTAAAAAAATGATCAGAAAAACCTCATATCTTGTTTGGGGCCTTAATTTGGGTATACATGCTTGCCAAAAAAATTTCAAGCCATTTTGACATAGGCGGAATATACATTTTTCACAGAGGTACATGAGCCCTTTCATCGAACCATGACTATACACATAGGTTATCAAGGTTTCTGTGGTTCATACGCATTCCGGTGTCATATTGGTCTTAAACTTTTTTCTTAGGCTTGCATGTGCCACGTGCGAAGGAAACACCTAGTTTAGGATTTGTCGGATATGGTTTGCTATTTTCTGAGGTTTAATTAAATTTCCGCGCAACGACACCGTTTAATTATAGGTTGAACTGAGTCTACTCATGAAAAGATCCAGAATAGTGCCAAACTTTTATAGAAGTTCTAATGTGCCATAGGGATAAGAATTTTGTGGAGGTCGATGAAAAAATCTATTGGGTCCAAGATAAAATTCACCCTCTTTCGTCTCATTCAGCACACAGAAAAATATAATAAATAAAAAAACTGATCAGAAAAATCTAAGATCATGTGTGGGGTCTTAATTTGGGTGTACATGCTTGCCAAAAAAATTTCAAGCCATTTCAACATAGGAATACACATGCTTCTATTTATTCAGTATATAAAAGAAATTTTTTAATATATATAAACATCACTGTCGGTTTGAAAAAACCGGCAGTGATGAGACGAAACCGACAGTGATGCTGGTTATCACTATCGGTCTATTTTAAAAACCGGCAGTGATATATAAAAAATTAAAAAAAATTGTGTTAGCCCTCGGGTTCGAGCTCGGGTCTCGGACTGCAGAGTTCTGAGACTTAACCGCTGCGCTCGTATAGGATGTGTGCTAAGGCTAATTTATTTTTTCTTTTTGACCTTTAGTCCGCTTAATAAATTATAATATTAAACAAAAAAATTGGGCCGCCCGAGATTCAAACACGGGTCTCGGGGGCTAAGTTGCGGGGTCTTAACCGTTGAGCCAGTCGGAGGTATTTGAAACAAATGGAAAAGTTATCCTACTTAACCCGTTACTGCTACACCCACATCACTGCCGGTTTGAGGATTGACCCGGCAGTGATATTTTCTCATCACTGTCGGTTTAGAATTACAACCGGCAATGATGAACAATTTCCCAAAGTCATTTAATAATTTATAAATTTGAAACAAAAAATTTGGGTCACCTAGGACTCGAACACAGGTCTCGAGGGCTAAGTTGCGTAGTCTTAACCGTTGAGGCTGTCGGAGGAATTCGTAAGGAAGGAAAAAGTTATACTACTTAACCCCTAACTGGTACACCCCATCACTGCCGGTTTGAAGAATGGCCCGACAGTGATGGCTCCTCATCACTGTCGGTTTATTATTAGAACCGGCAGTGATGAACCTCATTGGTATATAGCAAGGCGCGGGTTGAAATCTTCCAAATTCAATTCAACCCCGCACCAATTCCTCCCCTCACGCCGCCGGAGCACCACCCCACGCCGACGGGCACCATCGTTCCCCGCGCACCCGTCCACCGCCCCCGCGCCACTGTTCCCAGCCCCACGCTCCTCTTCTTCGACGCTGACGCCCGTGCACCACCGCACGCCGGAGCACCGCCCCACGCGGTCGACTGCCCCACGCCGGAGCACCGCGCCGTCCGTGCTCTCATTCCTCGTCCACGACACCGGTCGTGCCCCTCGTCCTCCAAGCCTGCACTCCCACCACCGAGGCCTTCAGGAGCACGTGGACAGCTGCTTTCACACCCCCACGGTGAGTGCATGGCTCACTACCGTCTTTGTATTTGATGAAATGCCCCACCGTCTTTGTGAGGCCTCTCAGTGATTGCTCAAGCTCGAGTTGAATTTGTTAATAAAAATGGTTATACTAAGCACATGTCCATTGTTGAAATATGTTTGTTATATAAATCTGAGCACATGTCCATGACAATGACGATTGATTATATTCTAAAGATTTCTCTATACCAAGCACATGTCTATGCCTATGATGGTTGTTTTTAATCTGAGCATTGCTCCATTGCCAATGGTGTCTTCTTACTTCTTAGCACTGTCCATTTAATCTGGAAATCGATGAGAATGAAATAAAGAAGCCGAGTAGATTGGACTTCACAGTTCTCTAGCTGCTTGTGCAGTGAAAGCTCCGATCCACGGCATGCATCCGAGTGACAGTTCAATGCAAATCCTTTCACAAATCTCATTCCTAGAGCTGATTATGAGTCACTTCAAGTTTCAAGCTTGTGCAAAAGCCAAGATAAAGAAAAGTTAATTGGACTGAGGCTAACTACAAGCAAACGAGGGTTGTTCGATCAGTATCAGACAGGAAGAAACAATCATTATCAAAGAAGATTGGAATTTGGAAAGGTGCTTACCTGCACTGATACTTGTGAAAGAACCTCACGCCGATGGTTGGGGGATTTATAGTGAGACTGAAGACGAAGAGATGCGAAGCCGAGGAGGCAGAATCACAGAAATGGACTGGATCCGGCTGTTCGGCTCTAGCGCCTGTTCCAAGGTGTGGTGCTCTTTCCCGTGCAACTTCCTGCCTCTTTATTGCTTCCCATTTTTTTACTTGCATGCATGCAATTGCCAGCAACTCCAAGAGTTCTTTTATATTTTTCCATATAACCATAGAAAAGCTTGATTGATTCTTTAAAAATATTGTCATCCACTATTTTTAATTTAGAGAGTGAATTTAGGAAAGACTCTGAGACATCTCTAGGAGTATATCCAAAAGTCTTAAACTGGCTCTCTAAATCATCATTTGGTTTTTAACGAATAAAAAAATATTCTTTATATCTTTGCTACATCTAACAACTTTTCTTTATCTTGTATGCATTGTAGAGGGTTCAATGCACTTAGACTAAGGTTATGATGACTTACTATATTAATTGGACTGAGGCTATGGTCATGTGCAATGATGATATAATCATAAGTTGTAGTAACTATTACTGAGGCACGTGAATAGCTATTTTCCAAACACTCCTGTCTATGCAATGGTTGTGTATTATTCATAAATATATTAAATTTTATAAGAATACATCATGTTTGAATGACAACCTAATTTACTTAAATGTATAGGCAACCATGGCATGGTATGTAGTGCATGTTGGTCACATGCCTGGGATTTATTGAACCTAGGAAGATTGCTATGCTCAAGTCAATCACTACCCTGGTAATTTGCACAAAAAATACAACATAGAAGCTGAAGCTTTGAGGGCCTACTATAGTCATCTGGCCTACCTTGCAAACTATGGGCAACCGGCCTACTATGGTCCAATGAATGCAAACCATGGTTATCCGCTGGCACTGGAGATTGAAGAGAAGCCACCCACCGGAGATGTGAAGATTAGGAGAATTGCTCCTTGGTCTTTGAAAGATGTCATGCTTTTATTTATGGCTATGGTCATTGCTTTTCTTATTTCGAAGTTGATGTAGGCTTAGATTCGTAGAACAGTAGGTGAACTTTGTTGTATGTGGACTTATTATTAGACTTTGCATTAAACATATATATATATATATATAATATGAACATATGCTATTAGTAGGTGTCCACAGCCAAAACTAACCACAATCGTGTCACAGCCATGACTCGTCATCGCCTGTTACCCTGTTTCCGAAGAACAGATCAGCAACAAGAAACGATTGATATCGTTGGGACAGGAGAGCCGCATGATCTGACAAACGACGACGGTGTCAATCAGGACGGTGTGAACGAGCAGCCATGGACCCCATCCGGCCTACTCGATCTAGGTCAAAATGACCAAGATGGCTAGGTAACTTTGGTATCATGTGACTATGCAGCCACACATGCTAATCAATTGAGAGGGCATAGCTTACTTGGTGTCTCCAGCAGGAGCCTCCATCGGCCGAGGAGGCAGAGGGTTCGGGTAGCAGGAAGGTCCAGATCCAAGCGAGGCGTGTCAAAGATTCCTGTTGATAGGAATGTACACCGGCACATCACTTAGTTCAATGAATTTGGGGATCCACTCTCACCGCCTATAGCTTTGACCAAATACAAGACTATCCTTGGGTTACTTGTAAGGGACTTCATCCCGATTAGGTACAGGAAGTGGATTGGGAAAGATAATGACCCATGGAGGGTTCCTGAAAGTGAGAAGGATTACATATGGGATATCAAGATCCCAGAGTATTTCACTTTCCCAACGGAGTATGACAAGGAGTTAGTCAAGAAAAAAGCAAAAGAAATCATAGGGACATGCTTCAAGAATTTCAAGGGGACATTGTATAAGAATTTTGTCCTCCAAAATAAAGAGCCAGATTTCGATGGTGGACAGTTTAGCAAGCAGAAGGACTTCTGGCAGGATTTCAAGGAATACAGGTTATCCGAGGAGTACTTAGAACTGAGCAGGAAGAATAAGGAGAACTCGTAGAAAGCGATGAATCCTCATCATCTCGACTCTCGTGGCTACACCAAAAAGATGCCAGAATTCGAAGCAGAACTTGAAAAGATGGATCGCCTTGCTGAGGAAGGCGTTCAGGTTGAGACCGCTGATTGGGAGCCCAGATCAGTAATATACTATATAGGGAGGAATGTACATCACGCCGAGGACGGGAGATTTAGCTCCACAAATCAACCCATGAGCAAACTCATTCAGAGGATCTCCTAGCTAACTAAGGAGGTGAGGCAAGGGACTCGCACTTCTAATGGGGAGAAAGATGTGCTCACCCAAGCACTCGGAACCAAGGAGCACCCCGGTTCGCACTAGAGGAACCGGTGTTGTTCCTTGGAAACTAGCATTCCCCCAAGAATCTAACACTTACCAGAGCTGCTCGAGGGGTAGAGCGGATTAGGAGGCAGAGTATTTGTCGTGACTAAAAGAGATGGAAGACAGAATGGATGCACGGATTGACACGACTGTTGAAGCACGAGTCCAGCAAATTTTGCTGTCTAAGGGGTCAGGAGTACCACAAAGCCTTTAGCCCACAGTTTAGGGGTCACAGCAGCTACGGTCGACCCCGCTCGACGAAGAAGATGCGAATGTGCCTCATCCAGTGGACGGCATCACTGAACCCGTCAATGTCAAGTTGTACATCCATCAGGAATGGACAAAGGACAAGGTGGCACTCGGCTAGGCCTGGCCTGAGGGAGACTGGACCATTAATGGCCGCCCAATTCCATAGGGGTACGCTCGTGTGGGGGTATGACCCTGGATACCCATGGTAGACCACATGGGCTGCGCCCCCAGGGGTGGCCCAGCCCACAAGATGAAGCCTTGCGGGGCACGACTCTGCTCGGTGCCTCCCGCAAGACATCTAAAAGATATCTTGAAGATACTACGAGATCTGTTAGGATATGTATGATCCCAAGATTCCTGTAATCAGTTATTACTTTCCGGTTATCTCTCAGATCCAACCGACTTGTAACCCTACTCCCCGGACTATATAAGGCAGGCAGGGACCCCCTCCAAACACACGTGATATCATACGATAGCTAATACAAACCAACAGACCACAGGAGTAGGGTATTATGTCATACTGATGGCCTGAACCCGTCTGACTCATGTGTGTCTCTGTTGCCTTCTTATTCTTGATCTCACGCTCCTCTGCCGATCAATCTACCTTCATGGGATACCCCTCGGAGGACTGTTGATGATATTATGATGACAGTTGGCGCGCTAGGTAGGGGATTGCGTGCTATTTCCTTGTCGAACAAGATGGCTTTTTCTGTAGGCTCTTCGTCCCTCCCGTAGCCCGGCCAGATCTTCATGGTCGAATCGATCTCCTGGATCATCAACGCTGACGGAGTCGGAGAGCTCCTCGAGCCAGCGCAGATCGATTCTGTGCCAATCATCTCCGCACCTGTGACTATAGATCCGATCTCAGAACCACCTCTGAGGTCGCCTTCATTAGCAACTCGCCGCTCGCTTCCTTGCTACCAGAGGAGGAAGATCAACAATGATGATCTGATCGAGTCCATCGATCGGGTCGGTCTGAAGCTCGCCGATTGCCTCTCCATCGCCGAATCGGCTCTGGACACTTTGGTTCAGCGCCCACCACCGTCCGATCCAAATCTATCGGAGGCTGCTCAAAAAACTCTAGGAGTTGTGGCTCTGCCCTTTGGGCTCACCAACATCACCACCACCTACCAAGATGCCCTGAGGGGCAAATTCGTCGACCAGGTGGGAGACATCCATCCTCTCGCCGACCAGATCACCGACCAGCCTCCGCCGACCACCAACATGCTCCACATCAGCCGATGCTCTAGAGCATCCCTCCAGACCATCCCGAAGGATAATCCAGACTCCGAGTCCCAAGGCTCTACGGAGACCCTCGCCGAAACCTTTCACCGAGCAACTTCCTCTCCCTCCTTTCTGGGGTGGTGCGATCTTCAACGTCAGCGTCGACAGCCCCCCTCGGAACTGCAAGACCGAGGAGGAATGCGCTGCTCGTGAGAACCAGAACGTCAACCATGCACAATGCCGAGCAAACAAGAATGCCCTCACGATGGCCGAGCAGCAGCTCGACTCGCAAGGAAGGCCACTCCAGCGCAACCTCGATGAATAGTTTCTCCGCATTGATGGCCACGACGTCTTCAAGACTCAAAGCGCCAATCTGGCAGTGGCCGCCAACGAGCTCGCCAGCCTCCCGCAGACGCCTGAGCTCACCAAGGTCACTGCCATGCTTAAAGCAGTGCACTGTTAGGTCAATGAGATTCGCCAGGATCAGAGACCTTCATACTCCACCACTTCGATTCACCGATCAGTTGCCACAAGAACCGATCGCCGCCAAAGTCGCTTCATCGACTAGCACCGCGACGATAGGCAACCCTCCAGGGCGGAGCTAGGGGCAACCACGCCGAACATCACCGCCAACATGACCAGGTGGTCGACCAGGATGTCCGGGTGCACCTCAACAATCTCTGAGAAGCACGATGATGTATCGACGAACGCTGCTTCGGTTGCCATGAAGGCGAAGTACACCACTGCCAGGAGTACGAGCAAGAGTATGGCAACCCAGACTCAGCTCTCGAGCCAATCACCGGTGGCAACACTGCAGATGATGGCACCGACAACCCTGAGGGCCCCCGGCATTCACAAGGGCGCTTCAGACACTTCAGTGGCCCCATGGTTTCAAAATCACTAGGGTCAAGCCCTACGAGGGGAGGATAAATCCAACACAGTGGTTACAGGCTTATGCCACTGCTGTTTGCATCGTCGGAGGAGACACCAGTGTCAGGGCGAACTATCTTCCTGTCATGCTCGCGCCAACCGTCATGAACTGGTTTACTAGCCTTGCCTCGAATTCCATCGGATCCTAGGAAGAGCTGAAAAAAGTCTTCACCGACAATTATATGGCTACATGTACGCGATCGGGAACCAAGCATGAGCTCAACCGCATCAACCAGAAGCCATCCGAGCTCCTCCACAGCTACATCTAACCCTTTTCTGAGATGAGGAATTCTATTCCAAACATCACAGAAGCCGAGGTCATCACCGCCTTCATCCAAGGACTCCATCACCGTGAGCTTCGCTCTAAGTTCAACCGTAAGCCACCCACGAGGATCGGCGAGATGATCACAACCACCAACTAGTACGCCGACGCCGAGGAAGCCAAGGCGCGCTTCAATGAGGATGCGGGCACTCATCGCCCAACATGCCACTACGATGATTGCCCCGACGACCGCCGCCACAATGATGACCGCAGTTATCATCGTGACAGCGGCCGTGATCGGCCGGAAGGACCCAAGACTGGTCAAAATTGCTGCCGTTGGCCAGACCACATCATCGCTGCCGTCAATGAACCTCACGCCAAGTGCAACTACGACGAACAGTACAAGAAGATCCTCGATGGCCCATGCCCTCTCCATAAGAACGCCAAGCACAAGATGGAGAACTGCCTCGGTTTGACTAAGGAGTTCCAGGACAAAAAGCTAGACGACGATGCCAACGATGGAGCCGGAGGTCGCCGACCACCTGGGGGCAATGACAATGCCTTCCAGGACCATGACAAGGTGGTCACCACCATCTTTGGGGAGTCGCCTCCACTGAGAGTAGAAGAGAATGGAAGCTCGCCGCACGGCGGGTGCTCAACGTCACTACGGAGGATGCTGTCGCCAACCCTAGCTATCGCCCATGGTTCGAGGTCCCTATCACCTTCAGCAGGGCCGACCAGTGGGCGGACATTCCCTACACAGGGCATTTTCCTCTCGTCCTTGATGCAACCATCCAGAAGGTGCTCTTCAGAAAAGTGCTCGTCGATGGTGGGAGCGCTCTGAATCTCCTCTTCGCTGGAGCCCTAAAGGAGCTGGGCCTCGGATTAGCAGATCTCACACCCTCTGACTCCTCCTTTTGGGGCATGGTACCTGATAGGGCCTCCAAACCGCTTGGAGAGATCGCCCTACTAGTACAGTTTGGCATGGCAAGCAACTACCGCATCGAGCATATCAACTTCTATGTCGCCGACTTTAACACCGCCTACCACGCCATACTTGGTCGGCCAGCTCTAGCCAAGTTCATGGCCATACCGCACTATGCTTATCTAGTGCTGAAGATGCCTTCACCTACAGGAGTCCTGGCCCTACGGGCCAACCTCTCCATCGCCTACGCCTGCGAGACAAAGAGTCTCGCCCTCGCCGAAGCCATCGACCTCTCCAACCAGATGGCCAGTGTGGTCACCGAAGCCAAGACGGTGTCCGACGGTGACATGGAGATCCCAGAGCTAGAGCCTCCTCGCGCCTCTGCCAAGTCCAAGGAAGTCAAGGAGGTCGGCCTTGGCCTCGACGACCCCTCCAAGACCGTGAAGATTGGCGCTCACCTTGACCCCAAATAGGAAAGTGTGCTCGTCTCCTTCCTAAATGCCAATGCCAACGTGTTTGCTTGGAAATCTACAAACATGCCGGGGGTACCACGGGAGAAGATCGAGCACTCCTTGAATGTCTCGCCAATCGCCAAACCGATCAAGCAGAAACTCTGTCGATTCACGCCAGACAAGAAGGAGGCTATTAGGGTAGAAATAAAACAGCTCTTAGCTACCGGATTTATAAAAGAAGTGTATCATCCTGAGTGGTTAGCAAACCCTATTCTCGTTCAAAAAAAGAATAAAGAATGGAGAATGTGCGTTGATTACACTGATCTTAACAAACACTACCCTAAAGACCCCTTCAGTTTGTCTCGGATAGATGAGGTTGTAGACTCCACCGCCGACTGTGAACTACTCTCCTTCCTCGACTGTTACTCTAGCTATCACCAGATCTCCCTCAAGAAAGAAGACCAGATCAAGACGTCGTTCATCACGCCCTTCGGTGCTTACTGCTACACCACCATGTCCTTCGGACTCAAGAACACTAGGGCGACTTATCAAAGGGCTATCCAGATGTGCCTCGATCAACAGATCGGCTACAACGTCCAAGCTCACATCAACGATGTGGTCGTCAAGTCCAAGACCGCTGATGACCTTATCGCCAACCTTGAAGAAACATTCGCCAACCTTAAAAGATACCGATGGAAGCTGAATCCTTCAAAGTGCACCTTTGGAGTTCCATCCGGTATACTCCTGGGCTACATTGTCAGCACACGAGGCATCGAGCCTAATCCTGACAAAGTCTCTGCCATCACCAACAGGAAATGGCCAACATGCGTCAAGGATATACAGAAGCTTACAGGCTGCATGGCTGCCTTAAGCCACTTCATATCACGCCTCGGTGAAAAAGGGATACCTTTCTTCATACTCCTTAAGGCCTCCGAGCGCCTTTCCTGGTCGGAGGAGGCAGACACAGCCTTCGAGCAACTCAAGTTGTTCCTAACAAAGCCTCCAATCATGACGGCACCACGTCCAGACGAAATTCTCCTGATCTATATCGCCGCTACTTCTCGCGTCGTCAGCACATCAATTGTGGTCGAACATGAGGAGGCTGGACACGCCTATATGGTGCAACATCTGGTATATTTCATCAGCAAGGTCCTTAACGAGCCCAAGACTCATTATCCTCAGGTCCAGAAACTGCTATATGCCGTTCTGATTACGTCGCGCAAGCTCCGCCACTACTTCGAGTATTACAAGATCGTCGTGGTCTCCGAGTTCCCTCTAGGGGACATCCTCCACAGTAAAGAGGCCAACGGCCATATCATCAAGTGGGCTGTCGAGCTCGGCACTTACTCCATTGAATTCAGAAGCAAGCCTACGATCAAGTCTCAGGCGCTTGCTGATTTCATCGCTAAGTGGACCGAGATCCAAGAGCCCATCGCCGCCACCTGCCCCGAGCACTGGGTGATGTATTTCGACGGTGCCCTTAACATCAACGGTGCTGGTGCGGGCATCCTGTTCATCACGCCAACCAAGGACAAGCTCCGATATGTTCTCCGGATACATTTTTTGGCATCCAACAACACCGTCGAATATGAAGCGTGTCTCCACGGACTCCGTATAGAAGTTCAGCTCGGCGTTAAATGCGTCATGGTATACGGAGACTCCGCGTTGGTCATCAACCAACTCAATAAAGACTGGTCTTGCTCCAGTGAGAAGATGGATGCATATTGTGTCGAAATCAGAAAGCTTGAAGGGAAGTTCTACGGTATCGAGTACCACCACGTGGTACGCGATCAAAATCAGCTCGCCGATTACTTGTCCAAGTTGGGCTCCTCTCGTGCTGTGATTCCACCGGGGGCCTTCGTTCAAGATCTTCTGGCGCCATCCATTAAGGAAGAAAAGGAAATTCAGGAAGTTCCCCCCGCCGAGCAGCTGGTACTTACGGTACCTTTGCCGGCCGCCGATTGGAGGGAACAGTTCATCAAGTACCTCTCCAGCGCCAAAGTACCCGCCGATAAGACTGAAACCGAACGCCTAATCCATTGAAGCAAACATTATGTGCTGGTGGACGGCAACTTGATGAGGAAAAGTGCCAAGGAAGGGATTCTGCAAAAATGCATCACCCAAGAAGACGGAGTGAAGTTACTCCACTCTGGTTCCTACGGCAACCACGTGGCATTGAGAACACTGGTCGGCAAAGCTTTTCGAGCTGGTTTTTACTAGCCCACGGCCATCTCCGATGCAAAAGACCTCGTCCGACGTTGTGAAGGATGCTAATTTTTCACCAAGCAAATACACGTGCCAGCACAAGAGCTACAGACCATTCCAGCTTCCTGGCCCTTTGCATGCTGGGAACTGGACATGATTGGCCCTTTTAAGCCAGCGCTAGGTGGCTTCCGGTACGTATACATCGCCATTGATAAGTTCTCGAAGTGGATTGAGTATAAAGCACTCATCTCGGCTACTACAAAGAAGGCAGTCGAGCTCTTCGAAGACATCATCCATAGATTCAGTCTCTCGAACAGCATCATCACCGACCTCGGAACTACATTTACTGGCCAACACTTTTGGGACTTCTGTGAAGACCGTTGCATCTCCATCAAATATGTCTCCGTTGCCCATCCTATAGCCAACGGCCAGGTCAAACGGGCGAACAGCATGATCCTTGATGCCCTCAAAAAGAGACTATCAGAAAGAAGAAAATCACCCGGACAGATGGCTCAAGGAGTTACCAGCTGTAGTCTGGGGACTGCGCACTCAAGCTAGTCGCAGCACCGGTGTATCTTCATACTTCTTGGTCTACGGCTCAGAAGCCATACTACTAGCGGATATTGCCTCCCGAGCACCTAGGGTGGAAAATTATGATGAAGAGCAAGCCGCAGCTGTTCGGACAAAGGACATCGATAGGATCGAGGAAGAACGCCTAATCACTTGTGTCCGCACAACCAAGTATATAGAAAGCTTGTGAAGGTACTACAACCGCAACATCAAAGGTCGTTCATTTGCTGTCGCCGACCTCGTTCTCCGTAGGAAACAAAAAACCGAAGGGCATACAAGCTCTCCTCCCCCTAGGAAGGGCCTTACGTCGTCAACGATGTTACCTGACCAGGGTCTTATCGCCTATGTGACTTATATGGAATCGATATTCCCAACTCTTGGCACATTGAGCACCTCATACATTTCTATCCTTGAAATGCCCTAGATATGTACTCTCCACTTTATGACGAATAAAATTTTGATCTCCATAATTTGTCTCTATTTTTTCTCCATTACGGTTTAAATCTCCACTTACGGTCACCGAGCTCTACGCTTCTCCATAACGAACTCCAATACAAAGTCGCCATAACTGCACCGACCACGTTTCTCCAAATCTCCAACGTTTTCGCCGAACGTGGTTTCTCCAAATCGCCGAACATGGTTTCTCCAAATCGCCGAACACGATTTCTCCAAAACCGCCAAAACTTTTTTCTCCAAATCGCCGAGCACTTTACTCCAAAACTCCAAGATATCTCGCTAATCTGCAAGCAGCGTATGTTCTTTTCTGTTCTCTTCGGAGAAGACCCAGTCTCCGATCTCTCCCTACACGTGCCACGGGCTCCGCGCTCTGCGTTATGGGTGGTCAGCTGTGGTTCCTTGGTCACGCCTGTTTCTCCTACACATGCATGGGCTCCGCGCTCAACGTTATGGACTATGGGCTAGCCAAGGCCGAGAGGCCAGTAAAGAACTAACTGCTCATACGCCATTTATACTACGATTATCTACAAGTTACTTCACCAACCGCCGAGCAGCACACGTTTCGCTCTACGCTCTATGGAGAACACCCAGTCTGTGACCTCTCCCTACACGTGCTACGGGCTCTGCGCTCTGTGTTATGGGTGGTCGGCTACGGTTCTTTGGTGACGCATGTTCCTCCTACACGTCTACGGGCTCCGCGCTCGACGTTATGGACTATGGGCTAGCTGAGGCCAAAGAGTTCAGTAATGAACTAACTGCTCGACTATCACTTATACTACATATAATTACATTGGGTTGTCACCACAACGATTCTTCGCCGTAAATATGAACAAGTCGCATAAACATGCACTTCATAGCATTTATACTCATACATAAATGTTTTTCGCGCTCGTGCATTTTAACTACCTTCTAAAGATATTACAGATAACACCCTCCGAGTAGATCACTGTGCTCCGCCATCACTATCCGTCTCGCTGAATAGGTCTATATCGCCAGCTAGCATCTTCGCTGCGTCCTCCACCTCATCTTCCAGCTGCTGGGTCTCTGCCTCGCTTAGCCCTTCGGTGAACCCGCCCCTATCAACTGGAGGTCGATGGTTGGGTAGTGGGATCGAACCATCGCAAGGGCGTGAGTAGCGGCGGTCACAATGGCATCGCGGTTGAAGCTCTTGAAATTCTCCCACGCTGCCTTGCACCTTTGGATGATGGTGTTCGAATGTTGCCGCCTGCCGCTAGGCTGAGGAGCTGTTTCTAGGTCGACGTAGTCGAGCACTGGTTTAATTGCGGCAACTACAGCGTCAAAGTTATCCTTTTGGGCCTTGGCCTCCTGCACCAGCACATCAAACTGTGCCTTGGCTTTATGACGGTAGCTTGCAAGCATTACAATGTTCCATCATACAAGAAAACTACTTCAATAGTAACTCCGACCAGGAGGTATTCACCTTTCAGCTCCTCGACCAGTTTGTCTGCTCGCTCTGACTCCTTTGCCTTCTCCTGTCGAAGTTGCTCGACAGCCTAGCGCAGTTGGCCGAGCTCCGCATCTTGCTCTACAAGCACAATAGTTATCACCAAAAATATGGCTATTCAGTAATACAAAGTACATTCCCTGATATATCGTACCTGTTTTCTACTCGGATACACTTTTGAGCTGTTCGGATTTTTGTTCCAATTGCTCGGAGACACCCTTCAGTTGCTCGGAGATAGTAGATAGCTGCTCGGACTTGCTCTGTAGCTGCTCGAACGCAGCTGCCAGCTGCTCGGATAGGACCCCCTCTGATATTTTAGGTCACGCGCGTTGGACTCTGCAAGGTCTCGCTCGTGTCGGGCCCTCTGGATGTTTCTCTCCGAGAGGTTCATCGCCTCCCTTAGTTTCTCGTTCTCCTCGGCGAGGGCCTCCATCCTCTTTATCAGTTGGTGCTGCTGCTCAGTAGTCCGAGTTATCCCTTGTAAACATACAATGCTAATGATGAACTTCGATCTCCAACACCATATATGAGCATTCCAGATGCAGTACTAACCTCGATTTGTTTCATTACTCCGGCGACAACGGATTTCAATCTCTTCATCTCCCTGGTGGTGTTTTCCTCCTCGATAACCACCACCTCGTCGCCATGTTTGTGGAGAATTTAGAAGGATTGGAGTCGAGGTTCGGCACGCTCGATCTCCTCCACCTCGTCCTCTTTCGCCGTGCCTCGAGGCACCATCGGGGGGCTCCATGGCCGGACAGCGGGTCTGACCATCCCCGGTGATGCCTCAGGCAGCACCGTTTGCTCCTTGGCCACCACCGGCTTCGCCGCCCTGGACTCTAGCGCATCGTTGGCAACTCTAGCTTCTGCTCTCGAAGACCCGACGGTTCCTGTCGTTGCCTCGGGCGTCGTCGCCGACTCGTCTGCTGCTGGCGCCAATTGTTCGCCGCTGCCAAGTCCACCAGTGGCGATGGTTGACTCTTCCTCCGGCTGCCGAGCACTCGGGAACTCTAGGACGGGAGCCGCCGGCGTTGCCCCCACCTCGGGTTCAGGCCTTGTCTGATTGACAGTCCGGACCGGCTGGGTCAGACCCTCCGTATGCTTTGCATTGCATCAGATCGGCTTGCCAGTCACCAGGAAAGTTAAGAAACCACAGCAAAGTAACTCCAAGACAAGGATACTTACGGTTTGGTCTGCTGGTTTAATTTCTTGAACCGGTGGTGCCTGCCCGAGTCCCCAGGCGTAGTTGTGGGGTCGACTCCTATGCTCTGGGTGGGAGGTCCTCCCTCCTCCACAACCGACCTCTGTTCTGCCTGCTGCTCTAGGACCCTCTCTACACGCCGCTCCGGTTTCACCTTCGCCTATTGCTCGGGGACTCTGGTCGTTTGCCCCGCAGGGACTCCCGTCGTCTGCTGTGTAGGGATCTCCCTCATTTGCTGCTCGTGGACTTCTTCGCCTCCCCTGGATTGATCTTCCACGTGCACGCTACGTGGAGGCTCCTTCGTGCTAGGTGGAGGAGCTATCGGAACTTCGTCGTCATCAGACCACTCGAACACCAAGGTCCATCGTGTTCGAGTGGTATGATCATCACCAAGCGAGATGCCGCCTGGTTTGAGGGAAGCAGCACCCGCTGTTTTTCTTTTCTTCTGGGCCATCTCGTCTGCCGCTGCCCTCTTCCCCCGGATTTTCTCAGACACTGGGGACGGACTCTCCGACGAGATGCTAACCGCCCCCTCTTCAGGCTATGGCGGTGGCAGGGTGTCTACTCCTTCCGGCCATTCGCTCCTCGGCACGCCCGAGAAGTACACCGCCTTATCCTGCGAGTGGATCTTCACATAGGTGAATTAGTTCAGATGGTTGGGAATGACGAAAGATAAAAAAGCGCCAGGAACATACAACTGAGATGTTTACCGCCGATCGTTATGGCTCAGTAATTGCTACTGTACAGCCGTTACTCTGGTTTTTTCTCCATGATTCTATTTTCTCCAAGTTGACTGTTGTTTCTGACCCTGGCACCACATGACTACGTCATCTACTGTTAGGCTCGGGGACTAAGTGGGCACACTTCACCTAGCGATGAATGTGCTCTTTGGGGCTAAGCTCGGGGACTGGCTGCCTGCTAGGCTGGTCTTTTATTTTTCTTCTGCTCTAGACCCTGGCACCACATGACTATGTCATCTACTGTCAGGCTCGGGGACTAAGTGGGCACACTTCACTTAGTGGTGAATGTGCTTGCTTTATTTTGGAAGACTCCGCGCCCCTTGAGGTTGAAGAAGATTATCTCCTACTCTCCTGGTCAGACTCTAAGTGGGCACACTTGGTCCTCTGCGAAGAAATTTTCGATTCTGAACTTGAGCTCCTTACACCCTTATGGCAAGCCATATTTGGATCATATTGCTCGGCTATGGTCCTCGCTGCTCGGCGATGGTTCGCACTGCCCGACAACTGCTTCGCAACTACTCGGCAACTCATCACGGTGGTCGGACCAAGAGTTTGACAGATCGGCTTTGTTCGCACCTGCTCAGACAAGCGCAAGACGGCATTGCACAATGGGTACAAGGTGCTCGGGGACTAGCTATGGGGGGTATGACCCCAGATACCCATGGCAGACCACATGGGCTGCGCCCCCAGGGGCGGCTCAGCCCACAAGATGAAGCCTTGCGGGGCACGACTCTACTCGGCGCCTCCCGCAAGACATCTGGAAGATATCCTAAAGATACTACGAGGTCTGTTAGGATATGTATGATCCCAAGATTCCTGTAATCAGTTATTACTTTCTGGTTATCTCTCAGATCTAACCGACTTGTAACCCTGCTCCCCGGACTATATAAGGCGGGCAGGGACCCCCTCCAAACACACGCGATATCATACGATAGCTAATACAAACTAACATACCACAGGAGTAGGGTATTACGTCATACTGACGGCCTAAACCTGTCTAACTGTATGTCTCTATTGCCTTCTTGTTCTTGATCTCATGCTCCTCTGCCGATCAATCTACCTTCGTGGGATACCCCTCGAAGGACTGCCGACGATATTCTGTCACCATTGACAGAATACTTGATAAGAAGTATAACAAGATACACATTGAGTACCCTGTAGCGGAAGATAGGCCAAAACTTGGTCATAACAAGGGCTCTCAAGTGGCCTGGCGCAAGCGCTTCATTAAGCTTGACCACCAATTGTCCTCTAATGATGAGGACGACTGCGAGTCTTCGCCCACCCGCGATGATCACTCACCATCTCCCAACAGAGATCACTCCCCTCCTCATCACTTGCCATCACCCCCGAGAAGACAGTGGTCTCCTTCTATTCCTCCTCGTCCGACTCCATCTTCATCAGCCCCGAGAAAAGAGAAGACTCCTCCTCCTCCTCCATCTTCATCAGCCCCGGGAAAATAGAATTCTCGTCGTCATCCTCCTCCTCCTCCTCCTCCACCTCAGCCCAAAACAAGATCAAGGGTATCCTCGTAGTTGCAGAAAAGGTCCTTGGATTCGGTCGCTAATGCTCCCAAAGTGGACCAACAAAAAATAAAAAGGTTGTTGAGTGGTAGCGTTACAAACTTGATGGAAGGAAAATTTACAATACACATCTCAAAGAAAGATTGTGTTAGTTTCTTCAATCTCTGTGCCTCACTGCCTTCGTGTTTGTTGAAGTCCGAATTCGAAAGGCAAACACAGAATCAATACACTACAATAAGAGCCGATGAAATACACAATGAAGATTTAAGGAAGATACATAAGTACGTCGAAGACAACCCCGAATTAACCATGGAAGAGGCCATGAACATCTATTATGATGTACAAGGGACGGGAACACCGATAATAAAGTATGAAAGGGGCAATCTTTTGGTTCCCGATGGCGAGTATAAAAAATTGACAACATATATGTGCCAGTTGTATAAATATTATATGGCTCAAGCAACAGAGACGGAGGACTTTGGTTTTAAGGTTATTATCCGTTTGCCACATGTTCTTCATTATCCTAAAGAAGAGAAGTTCGATGTTGAGTGGGAGTACTTGTTCCTGCTATACCAGAAACGCTCTCTTGATACACAAATGTTGACGCTGTGGACTATGTAAGTACCCTACACGCACGATATTACAATTAACTACTCTCTCGAGACACAAATTGTTAACTTTTGAGCACTTCCCACGATTTTATGTAGGTGTATAGCAAAATTTTGCATTCTAATAAGCAAATGGGATAACATAGACTTCTTGGACCCCTTGCGAGTCAATGAGAAGACATGTCTAGGCCTTCATGGATGTGACGTGGAAGACCTGAAATAGAGATTGATTGCTGTTTTCGACAAATTCAAGATGAAGAACAAAACCCACATACCTCTAGCCTACAACTACGAGTATGTGTTCTCGGCTTTTAATTTTATGCTTCTTTTTTCATTAAGATTATTCAATAATTAGGATTCTATGATTGCAGCAACCATTTCGTCTTCATTTGTGTTAAACTTGCCAAAAATCTGATCGAGGTGTGGGACTCGAAGAAAAAACCATTTCATCGTCTAGATGCATTGGTGGCAGTGCTGAATTAGTAAGCGATCCTAATAACATATTATTTTCTAATCACACATACCGCTTTCTAACGTTTCTCCTTTTAATGTTGCTCAGTGTCCGAAGAAGACATATTGGTGAGACGCAGGTCCCATTCAAGGTTGTCTAAATGGAGGGGAAGTACCTAAAACAGTCGGCGGGAAACAATGAATGTGGGTTTTATGTAATGTGGGCAATGCTTCGCTACATCGGCAAGAAATCGGAAGAAGCCGATAAGTTGGTGTGTATAATCTCCATTTTATTTATGTCTGTTAATAATTCAACAAAATGATTTACTGATTCCTCTTTGGATATCATCTTTTTTGAACGACAACGCAAGAAATATAACCACGAAAGACTGTTAGACATGGAGATCGTCGCACTGCAATCGAAGCTGGCAAAATTCATCTTAGCCGAGGTATTAGAAAAAGATGGAGTATTTTCCATTGCACAATCCGTGAAGTTCAAGGACCAGTATGGCCCAGAGCAGCTCGCTAGATTATTGTAAGAAGTCCGAAAAGCATCGCACAATCTGTGAAGTCCGAGAATATTTCTTTTTTATTTTGAGGGATCGAGATCTTGATAAGAACATTTGAACTGTAACCGTAACATTTGTAATGTTTAATATTGATGGACCTGTCGTCTATGTAGCGTATATAAAGCGAAACCCGATTCCACGAAAAAATATAAATTAAAATAAATTATAAAATAATAAAATGTGAGCGTGCCATCACTGCCGATTAGCAGGAAACCGGCAGTGTTGTCGTAAACATCATTGTCGGTTAGAAACAAACCGACACTGATGGTCAAGATGGCACTGTCGGCTGGAGCCACAAATCGGCAGCGTTGGCTTATACATCACTGCCGGTTCTTGTCACTAACCGGTAGTGATTCTTACGAGAACACTGTCGGTTGAAACACAAACCGACAGTGTTGCACTGCCGGTTCTTGTCACAAACCGGATGTGATTCTTACGAGAACACTACTGATTGAAACACAAACTGATAGTGTTTGTGGAACCGAACTCTGTTGGGTGGTCTTATGAACCGGCAGTGTTGGTGGAACTGAACTCTACCGGTTGTGTAAAAACCGGCAGTGAAGTTGAAGAACACTGCCGGTTTGTAGGAATCGACAGTGATATCTTACCCTCATCACTGCCAGTATGGTTGTGCTTGGTTCAAAATTCAGTAGTGATGGCGTGTTTTGAACCGGCAGTGAAGTGCTATTCTGACATAGTGTATGAGCGGAGAGAATCAGTTAGGAGCGAGTTATGTTCTATATATATTAATATTTTCTTGTATTTATTTGGTCAAAGTTAAAAACGCTTAGACTCTAAGGGAAACAAGAATGACACTTATTTGAGACGGAGGGAGTAAATCTCTTATTGCCCAGTTAAGGAGACTGTAAAGAGAGCCCAACACACACCTAGGTAGCACAGAGATGGCTCTCTTTGTTGGTCCACTGCTTGGGTTTTCTGTGTAACGTTTTATGCTGTTAAAAAGGTTCCTTGTGGTTGCGAAGTGTTTTGAGTGGGGTACGGAGAACACACAACAACTCTATTTTGCTCTGTGTTTGCATGTCCTTCAATAATATATGTATATCTCCTTTATAAAATCGAGTCCTTTGAGAGTCTGAGAGCGCTTACTTTATATGATATTTAGCTTGAATGCCTCTCTCAAATACACAATGCATACAAGTGTTGTCTTAGGCCCTTTTTGCATGACTTTTAACATTAGTTCCGTCTATTATATGTGGAATAATTGGAGTCGTTGAAATCACCGCCTCCTGGTTAATTCTGAGAAAGGAGATAAAATCCACCAAAGGGGGACTTTATGACTTGTTTGGTATCGCTCTCTGCGCATAGGTAACAGGAAAACAGCTCCAACTCTGATACAAACGAACAGTAAAAACGAAAGAGCTGTTGAAGCTACACTTTTTTTTAGTCCTCTATAATAGCGCTACAGTGTGAGCCGGAGCCGGACGAAGCCAGGGCCCCTTAGAGCGTACGATGTACCACGGAACCAGTAAACGCCAACAGATCCTTGGTCAACAAGGGCGTAATGTTGTTCACTGTGTACCACAGCAGCGACGACAAAGTCTTTGCCAACTTATTGGGGCCGTTCGGCTGATCATCTCTCAATACACTGTTCAGCAAACCAGTAAAACAGTGTTTTTCTCTCACAACAAATCAGCCAGAACAGTGTTTTCAACCATTGGGCCCCGTTCGCTGGTCTGAAACTTGGCTGAAAACACTATTTCGGCTGATTTGTTGTGAGAGAAAAACACTGTTTGACTGATTTGCTGAACAGTATATTGAGAGGGGATCAGCCGGCTAGCTGGTCTGATAAGACCAGCGAACGGCCCCAATGATGCAAGCAAGCCTATCTCACGGAAGTGAAGTAACTATTTTGCCCCTTGCGTCCTTACCGCACTGAAACAGTGCAGGAAAAAAAAAACTACAGCCAGCGCATGAAAACTGCAGGACTACGTACTGAGGAGGCCTGTAGGGAATTGAAGGGCAGGAGGGAGGCAAATTACACTTGAGGGAAAATGGCGTTTGCTACAGTCATTCCCTCGTGAAAACAGCGACAAGTAGCAAGTCTGCCATGTGGGGCAGTTAAAACGGGTACTGAATCTATCCCTGCACTGCACAGCGTGGTTTGGAAGTTTCTCAGCGATAGCTGCATGCTTGAATGCGAATTCTGAATCTGAATGGCTCCAGAGGCTTGAACACAAACACAATCATGACTGTGGCTTTAATTTTCTCAGAGAAGCTGCTGGGAAATAAATTAAAACTGAAATTATTAACTCCTTGAATTAACACTGTTCTATGTACAAAAATCATTTGGTGTGATGACAGCATCTGTAGTACCATGCAGTATGTACGTTACAAATGGGTGTAGGTAGGGGCTCATTCAAACACCATGTGGAAATTCGCTCATCTTTTACGTACTACAAAATTCTGTAAGGAAGCGTATATGTCACACTGTCGGTGCAGAAAGCGATCAACACGTAAATATTTGTAGTTTTGCCGTATGTGATCGGACGTGGCCTAGCATTCATTGACACAGGGTTTATACTGGTTCAGGCAACGTGCCCTACGTCCAGTTTGAGTCGATCGGTGACTTTATTTCTGAGCCCAGGTGCTCGAAGTTTGCTGTGGAGTTACAAACGGAAGGGAGTGAGATGGGGGTGCAAGAGGTCCAATTAGACTCTGGAATGAAGGGTCGAGAGAGACGGGAACTCCTTCGTGCGCTAAGTATTTGAGCCTGTGCTCTGTTGGAATCCTTGGTCATTCGGATCGTCTTGATCGTGTCGATCGTGTATGTTCGAATCGTTTTAGAGAGTCGTCCTTATTGGGAGAGAGCGCATCCCCTTTTATAAATGAAGGGGACGGCCTTACAAGTGAGAGAGGGAGAGTTTATGTTTGCTACTAGGTCTTGTTGCCCATGCCGTCAGGTACAATGATGATTGTAGGCGTCCACAACACTGTTTATGTCAGACGCATATGTGAGTTTTTACTGTATTCACCATGTATGGCAAATGACGGTAGAGGCATGTGGGGAGTTTTTACCGTGTTCGCCTGGTATGGGAGTTGAGGGCGCCCACAACACTGTAGGGCAAATGTCGGCGCCCACAACACTGTTGGGGCTCTGACATGCCTGGAAGGTGGCAGGGCACCCTTCTGACATGCCCTATCGGTACTGTGCTGCAGGTGTACAGGGTATGGTCCTTGGTATTACGGTTGACTTGAGCGCCCTGCCTTACTTGCTCCGCTCGTTTCCTGGTTTCTCATCGAGCGGGCATCCCCGGTCGGTTGGTCCCAGTCGGCTCCGCCTGCGCTAGTCGGAGAAGAGCTGTAAGCAGAGGTTCGGTGCATCCCCAGTCGGAGATGCAGGTCGGAGTCGAAAGCGGTGCTGGCCAGGCCTTCCGGTCGGACAGGCGGCTCGGAGTCGAAAGCGGTGCTGGCCATTTTCTTCCGGTCGGAGAGGCGGGCCGGAGTCGGAAGCGAGCGCCGTTCCTCCTTAGCCAGGCCTTTCGGTCAGAGAGGCGGGTCGGTTTCGGAAGCGAGCGTTGTCCTTTCTTTGGCCAAGCCTTCCAGTTGGAGATTGGATCGTCCTTGTAGGCCAGCTCAGGAGTTACGCGTCGTTCGCAACGTCGTCTGCTGGAGCGAGCTTTTGCTGAAAAGCAGGTCCATAAGGGACCCCGGGTTTATGAATCCGACACATACATATAGACATTTTTGGAGCTAGGTAGCTTTTGTTGCTTGCTATGTCTACAATGTACTGTACTTGATGAAATACCTCCTCTGGAAATGAACGTACAGAACATTTACAGTGAAAGGGAAAATATGATCATGAGCAGCCTTCTCTAGCTAGCTAGACCAGGACTGCAGAGAGACATGTTCTGAAGCAAATAATCAAGGTCCCGGCAGTGGATAATAATTACTATTTACCGGTAGAGTAATAAATCCAAGTGGTAACAAAATCACTGTCAGTGGTCACTGGGGAGTGAGTGGGGCTTCTGTGACGTACTGCAGCTGCAGGCAGAGCCGCAGACATGCCAGTCTGTGGGACGGTTTCTGTTGCAGTGTTAGGGCAAGGCTGATGATGATGGTGCTGTGTGATTTGATTAGCCAATTGCATTTCTTCTCCTTCTTTTAATCTTTTTTTATTTGAAGAGGAATTTAGAATATATCATATTATATCATATCTGTAAATAACTGTGACCGTTTACCAGTGATCAGGAATGAAAGAGCCAGATAGATGCCGAGAGGCCCAAGTGTCAATTATCTTATGAAAAAGTCCTGAAGATTCTGAAAACAATGCATGCGTATGTAAATAAAACCTGTGAACTTCCAGATCCACGTTTCATTTGCAAATAATTTCAGTGCTTATTCTTTGTAGCTAGCATTCCTGAAACAACCCCCAATGCGAGCAAGCAATCTAGTTGTGTACTTGCACTAGTAGGGAAACTAGTTCTACTCCAGGTTCTCAACCCCCTTTAGTCCGACTATGCAATCGGGACTAGGTCTTAATTTTTAGTCCCGGTTCCTATAACCCTTTAGTCCGACTATGCAATCGGGACTAGGTCTCGGTTTTTAGTCCCGGTTCCTATTACCGGGACTAGAGGTGTTTCTTGGGTGAAAAAAAAGGTATGGTTGTGGAGATTTGAACCCAAGACCTTCCTGTTCAGCTCTTGCGCGCATTACCATCTCACCTCACACCACACATCTAAGTTTGATAAGATACACTTTCCTTTTAAATTCACTCTGGAGGCACCTTTAATCCGGGTTTGAGACACAAACCAGGACTAAAGGTACCTTTAGTCTGAGTTCATGTCCCAAATCGGGATTAAAAGTCACACTTTTAGTCTGGGTTCGTGTCTTAAGCCGAGACTAAAGCTTCTCGCACTGACACACATCTGAGTTAAAACCGGGACTAAAGGGTGGAATTAGTCCCAGTTCATATTACAAACCGAGACTAAAGGTCCAGTCCTCCCTTTAGTCACGGTTGCAATTTTGAAACCGGGACTAAATACTTTTTGGCCATGGATGAAAGGTTGTTTCTCTACTAGTGTTGGTTGATTGGTTGAGTGGGGTGGGGGGAAGATGAGCTGGGCAAACCCAATTTTGAGACTATTTGGTTCTAGGTCAAGGGGGATGAAATCGTCAACATAGGGGAATATTCGCTTAGATGAGAGTTGGCTATGTTCTCCGGAAACAAAGGGACGGTGTGGGACGAAGAAGGATTAGCGCAAGTGGTGGTGGTGGTGGTGGGGATATAGGGGGATGGAACCGTGTCAACATAGGAGTATTCAGCTTATATGAGATTTAGCTAGGCCTGACATCAAGAGTTTCTAAGTAAACTAGGATGCGAAGGATTGCTGCATAGAAGTTGGAGGCTTAGTTTTCTAGCTCTTTTAGTCTTGTTGCTCTTTGTTTTTTTTGCGTACTTTAGTTTTGAGGCTTAGAGTCTAGTGACTCCTGTAAATGTTGGTTGTATATGTCCACGTGTGGATATAAAGGCCGGATTTCTGTCCTTTATCTAAAAATGCTCTATTTTCAAAAAGAAATGAAGGGACGGTGAGGGACGAAGAAGAACGATAAGCACGAGTAGGGGGAGAGGGGTACAGTGGTACCATGGCAACGTAGAGGAGTGTTCGGCTTAGATGAGAGTTGGTTCTTTTACAAAAAAAATGAAGGGATGGTGAGGGACAAAAATGGATTAGTGCGAGTGGTGGTAGTGGGGTGTGTGTGCGTGTGTGTGTGTGTGGGGGGAGCTCTGGCAGTGATGGTCAACCTTGACGACACGACATAGGTGACGCTCGATGGGACACGACCGGATCTCCAGCTTGTGGTGAGGAAAGCTCTGGTGGCGGTCAAGGGCGAGCTGCTCCGGCAGTCAGCGAGGTCAAGGCGAGCTCGGGCGATAGGAGGGGGCAAGGCGAGCACGGACAAAGGGAGGGGGAGGGGGTGTGGAGACCTCAAGCTCGAGCGTGAGTGAGGCAATCTCCAACGCGGGCAGCGGCAGACGGGGGCTAGAAGAAAGGAAAAAAGGAAGAGAGACTAATGAGTGAACCTCACGTTACAAGTGTCTCGTCCCATTTCTCAGTGTCCCTGGACCAAACGAAGAACAAAGATGATTCCATCTTTTTAACCGAACAAAGAACATAGACGATCGTGTGGCTCAAAACCAGAATAAGAGCACTCCATCCCCGTGGACTATGCCCTCAAACCGAAAACAGACTAGTCGATGGGGCTTGGCTTGTCATTGCTCAATGCTCATGTAGCTATGATACACTATTATATTTACGCATGCAGGCAGAGTGCAGAGAAAGACACACACACACACCTTTGATAGCTCTGCCCATACCTGATACAAACACACCCTATCATACCTTAGATGCCGATGAACGTTATTTACTCCCTTGATCCTTTTTATACGTCGTTCTCACTTTTCAGAAGTCAAACGAACTCAACTTTAACCAAATATATACAAAAAAATATTAATGTTTATGGTACATAATTAGTATCATTAAATAGATTGTTGAATCTACTTTCGTAATAAATTTATTTGGAGATATATAAATGTTGCTAATATTTTATAAAAACCTAGTCAAAGTTAAGAAAGTTTCTGCTGTTAAAAAGTTGAGAAAATTTGATCCGCACGTTTCCGTAGCGACAAATATAAAGGACAGAGGGGTATCTGACTGAGTTTATTTCTCACATGAGCAAACAATACAAAGACCGTCTCAACTAGTCAAAGAGAGCCAAGGACACGAAGTCAGTCGACAGCTCTGCCCATACCTGATACAAGAGAGAGCATGGGAACAAACTGATCGTCCATCACTCTTTGCATGTGACATGATTGAACTACAGATGTAAGAACTCCCATTTTCACTTTGTTAGATTCTTAGTTTAAAGAAAATAATGCAATGATTTGTAAATGCTGGGAGTTGGACTAATGTACCTCTGCATGCCTGGCTGGTATGGCTTGGCTAGTTCACGCGAAAGGCCTTTAAACCCACGAGTTGAAGGCATGCGCGTGCAGGCGTGCGCTAGAGGTACGTACTAGCGTATCATGCATGCTGGTTGCTGGGTGAGAGAAGAAAAATAAACGTTTGTACCATGTGTCTGCTGCTACGCTTTGTATTCCCTTCCGTCCAATCCAAAAGAGAATATAATTCTAGCTTTGAATCAAATCAACTTTTTTAAAGTTTTGTCTAATAAATTTATAGAAAATAGTATTAAACATTTTGTCTCTAGGTAGGTTTATTATGAAAATACTACCTCTCCATCCGAAAAAGATGTCATTTTAGGTTTTTGGATCGAGTCCTCAAACTTCCTTAAGTTTAAGTTTTTATAAATGATAATACTCGAGCACGGGCGTCCGGCCATCCCATCACCCGCCCCGCTCATCGTGCGCCCCGCCGACGCGGATTCGCCGCCTCCACCGCGCCTCATGTCGGAATCGCGCCTCCCGCCCGGACTAGCACCGCCCTCCGCGGCCGCGCATGTCATCCGCCTGTTGCGACCACTGCCGAGGCCCTTGCCTCGCGTCCAGACTAGCACTGCGTCCAGACTACCACTGCCGAGGCCCTTGCCTTGCCTCGCCTCCGTGTCACTCTGTGGCGCATCGAACTCCGCGCCAGCATCTAGCTCCGCGTCGACGAGCCTTTTGCAACCGTATATTTCATGCGGATCAGATGTATGTTTCATGCGTTTCATCTGTATGTTTCATGTGTTTCATCTGGATGTTACAAAAGGATCTGGTGTTGCATATATTGCAATAGGTACACACGTATGTTTCAAGTGTATTTTCCACATATTTCGGCTGTTTTAGACGTATGTTGTAAATGTATATTCTAAATGTTTCAGTTGTGTCAGACGCATGTTGCAATGATACATGTATGTTTCAAGAGTATACTGCATATGTTGCAACGGTCGGACGGATGTTGCAGAGGAGACGAGACATTAGGACGGGGAAAGGGCGCGGCCGAGATAGAGCGCGGCGGAGGACGGGGGCACAGCGGGGGATGGTGCCGCAGCGAGGGGAGGAGCGTGGCGTGGCGGGGATGGAGCATGGCGGGCTTGACGCGGGGGCGCAGCCGGGATGGGTTTGAGGCGCGGGATGGGTCACATGTGGCCGGACGCAGTCGCTGGCGCGAGATGGGTCGTAGGCTGCCGGACGCGATCGCTGGCGCGGGATCTGTGCGAGCGCGGAGGCGTCCGATGCGCCGCGGGTGTAGGTGTCGTAGCCGCGTCTGAACAGGGGCAAGCCGGGAGCTAGCCCCGCCCTTATATAAAATATTGTTAACATTATGACTCTAAGTAGCTATACTAAAAATATATCCCATGATTAATGTAACAGAACCGACCAAATCATAAGAACGTAAGTACAAAAACAATCACCGAAGCGATCAAATTCCTGTACTTAAACTTCCATAATCCCGGTAGTCCGGAAATCACGAAGGATTTCAACCAACTCTCGACATACAAACCAAGACCGTAGTGATTCAACACAACACATCATCCGTTACAACATTTCATAAGTAGCATTCGGATTACATCCATCAGAGAGCGAATAAAATATTACAAACCAGGTTCAAATTTGCGGAAGCAACATAGTTTAGTACATAACTTCATAGTTTCAAATACATTGCCAAGTCTGAGTCATGTCCCACAAAAGCATTATCAGGTACGAGAACTAGTAGAGACCGCGCCCAACGGTCTAGTCTTCATCCCCCCGGTGGGAGAAGGCAAGATTTGCGACAACCAAAGTAGAACTGGTCATCTGCAACAGGTGGGAGATAAACCCTGAGTACGAGAAGGTACTCAGCTAGACTTACCCGACAAAACCAAAAATAAAAGACACCAAGGATCATGCAAAGGCTTATGAGGTGGGCTAGCTTGACACAGTTGCATAAAAGAGCTTATGATTATAATAACCAATTTAAACTTAGCATCAAGCTTATCATCATTTACCTGTCCACTAGGTTAGCACCTGTACTAGAGCACTCACTTATTAGGAGCAAACAATATTAACCATAGCAGGGTATAATAAAATTTGTCATCATCATATCATCATTTCGAACCATTATGTTATTAAGTGTATCTACATTGGAGATAAGCCCATCAAGTTCTCACTAACCGGAGAGGCGGCGACTCGAATCGAATTACAACTCAGGTGAGGGGTATTCCTAACTCTCACCTGGCATACTTAGCAAGGGTAGCCGTGGGTCACCTTTGGAACAACTTCGGGAACCAAATTAGCGGGTTCGATCGGCGCCAACACTCTCGTGGATTACCCTTCCGCGGGATGATCGGGACTTTTAAATCACTGCCCTTGGACTCACGCCACGGCTTCCTTCCGAGGCGCACTTTATACTTATCGACTCCCGGCCGAGGTGAGCTACTCGGCTTCACGGTCGGTCATCGGACACTGACCAACTAAGAGAGAGGCATCGTTCAACATGAACAGGAAAGGCTCCAAGATTCAGATCCTTAATCGACACTGACGGAGTCATCGCAAACCGGCAAGCCTCCATCCGGTCTTCATTTCAAATTAAGATCGGTTCTTTTCCACGATAGCAAATATAGCCAACCGTGCCATATGTATCTTCCTATATCTCGCGGTGGTGTGAAATCACCCGACTTCTACCGCGTTTGAGCAGGGCTAAGCACTACACTACGAGCCTGAGCTACATAGGATTGAGGTATCAATATCCGGACAAGGATTGGATAACCAATGCAGCAAGTGTTTGCATCCAACACCTAAACTTAATGCAACAATATATATATGTAACAATAATATCAGAATCGCATTTGAAAATTAGGAGGCTTAATATGCTCGGGCTTGCCTTTCACAAAGTTGCACAGACGGTGATCCGGGCACTCAATGGCGACCTTATTCGGCACTTCTTTCAAGGTTGCACCTCCTAAACCTCCGGTGTAAAATTGCTGCTGCCGCTTTCTTTCGGTTCTCTCAATTCTAGCAGGATCACTCCTTCCGGTACACCTATTGCATGCCGATGCACAAGATAAATATCATGGATGCATAAGGAATGACATGATGCTCATGATGAATGAATCACAGTAAGTGTTTACGAAAACATTACTGGACGCTCGTTTACCGATTAAGAATAGCTCTATTCAAATCACTTTAAAACAGGTATCTAACTTAACTTGAAGAACAAGATCAACTTACCTAACTTGCATAACCTAAGATAAAGATGCTCATCTTCAGTTAAAGGCCTAACACCTAGGAATATTACCACAACCTTAGAAATAGTAAAGGCATACTTAAAACAACAGTTAAAGCTTCATATGCAAATGGGTAGTTCCTTAATTCAATCACAACAAGAGTTCTACAAATCCAAATGACTTGCAAGAGGACATTCTGGAAAGCTTATGAAATTATCTACAAATAATTTGTAAATATCAAAGCATGATTCAACCCTTTACCAGGTCGAATTCTTTGATCAACAGAACTCTATCCTCACAAGACAGAGAGTAAGCAAAACTGGAATCCTGACTTTAAACAGCTATAGTTTCTAAACTACCGGGCCAAATGCCCTCAAATTTTGACAGGAGTTAGATACATAAATTATCCACAACTTTGGTATTCATCACATTCACAGAAAACCAAATTATCATGGGAAACTTTATAAAGTCCCCAGATCTGTCCAGATGGACATAATGCAAAAAGAAATAATTATTAACTTATGTGGTAAACACATAAACAGACAAAACCAACTTTACGAATTTATCACACATATCACAAGAACACCAGAAAGTATAGTGCCAACTTCTAAATAAATTATTTAATATCCTTTTCTAATTTATTTAGTTAATTAGGTGATTAAAGCAATATATAGTAAAGCTATTCAGAAAAATCTACAAAAATTACAGTAGGTATCTCATGCTTCACATAGACCATCACAAAAATTTTAAAGCCATTGGGCAAGCAGAACTTGTTGTATCCAAAATAACAGGTGGCATGTCTATTTCTAGCATAATTAGGAAATCCTAATGAAAAGTGTCATGCAACAGATTTCATATTTTTCCTAGTATCATTCAAGCATAAGAATAGCACTCACCAAATTTTACCTTTACTGGATCTATAGAAAAATTATAAAAATTCACACAAAATCCATCCATTGGTAAAAGGAAATTCTATAACTCAAAAACTACACATGCACTAGCTCTGAAATTTTAACCAGAGCTTATACTAATAGAAAATAGATTACCCACAAAATTTCATAATTTTTGGACCATAGAAACTCAAGATAAAATTCAAACAAGTTTGCATGCATCTAAAAACACATCTCAAAGTCCTATTTAATTCATCCAAAATTTCTAAAACATGTGCCCGTATAATATTTTTAATAAATACTAGACATTATCATGAACTCAACAAAATTAGAACCACATCATTTGGATCTACAATCTAAGAGCTACATATTTTTGAATATGCACAAAAATCTGTGAAATAAATAAAACAAAACAAAACAAGAAATCCTACTCTCTTCTTTGGGCGGCCGAACAACAGATCCCGGTGACCCAGCCTTGCATACAGATACGCCCAGTGGCCTGAAGCAATGCAGACCTAGGTTAGGCTCCCGCCTCAGCAGCGGCGACTGACAAGGAGGGCCCGCATGTCAGCGAGACCGTCAGGGGAGGAAAACAG
Source organism: Miscanthus lutarioriparius (assembly GCA_904845875.1). Lineage (NCBI taxonomy): Eukaryota > Viridiplantae > Streptophyta > Magnoliopsida > Poales > Poaceae > Miscanthus > Miscanthus lutarioriparius. The sequence goes on from CAJGYO010000007.1 coordinate 93,446,947, forward strand.
GGCAGCGGCGTAGATCGTCGCCGGCGACATCTCCGGCGAACTCGACGGCACCGGCGTGTTCCCCACACCCATGCGCACCCAGCTAAGCCCTAATTTCAGACTCTACCGACCCTTAGCACGGACGCCGGCGTGAATGGCGGACGGCGGCGCGGTCAACCGATGCTCCGGCGAGACGACGGCGTCGTGGCTCAAATTGGTGACCCTACGAGCATCAGTGGTACACGCAGCAGCTAACGCAAGGGGGAGATGGGACGGCAAGGGGCTCGAGCAGCACGGCCACGCGCGCTCGGCCGGCGGCGGTCATGGCGACCCGGTGGAGCCGCCTACGTGGTGAGCTCTACCTGAGGCGAAAATGGAATGGCGGTGGTGTCACGGACGTGGAGGAGCTCACGATGGTGCTGTGGCTGGGATGAATCGGGCAAGGGCGCTCGGTTTTGGTGGATCTTTGGCTCGGTGGCTTCGGTGTTTCGGTGGAGCTACGGCGAGTGGAGGAGATGAAGGCAGAGAGTGAACTGGCGAGGTGAAAGGCGAGGGCGTCGGGCAGGCGCGCGGGGTTCTCATGTCACGGCCAGCAGCGCCAGGATGCGCACGGCGCGTGGCCTGCGCGAGCAGAAGGCCGACGACGGGTGGCAACATGCGGCGCTTGCTTTCTGAACCGGTCAGCCTGAACATTTTCTGAAAAATCATGATTCAGTGTTAATGACAAGCCTGACAGCACGTATTCGACGCGTCAACACGGCTAATCCATCGATCTATTGCAAAAACAGTATACATGAAAAATGTAGGCCTACCATCCATCTACAACTTCTTTTCAAAGACCAACACCTAAATCGTCGTGGATCCAAAGTTACATGAAGCCAAAGTTGGCTTGATCCAACTGAAAATGCAGTTATGACTTAGAAATATTTTTCAGTAAGACTCAGCAGGGAAAATCGACTTGTGGGCCTTGTTTGAACATGTTCTAGCCATTTTCATGAGATGGTCATATTGAGACTTTTGTTCCTTGATAAATTGGCTACAATTTTGGTAAAGAGTGCATAGCCATGCAAAGCCTCTAAGCTAGTCTTTTGAACCAGTCAAACAGTGACACTCCGAGGGTCAATTCAAGTCAAACCTCCACTTGAGGGCATTTTGGTCAATTTGATCTACATGAACAATGTCCCAACAAGTAACCTAAGTGTAGTTAAGGTGTAATAGACCATAATCAACCACTTTACAAAATTGTTATACCAACTTCTAATGATCACATGTGATAAAGCAACTAAAACAAGCAATTCACTCATATGTTGCAATGCAATGTTTCACATGTTGCATGACTTTGTTGTTATTCTATACTTGCCACATTACTACCATGTTGCCATGCTTCAAGGTATGAGACATTCATGTTGCATTCATATGTTGCACTACCACCATTCATAAGCAATAAAGTACGAAACAAACAGAATATGCGAATGTTGCATATGTATGTTTCAATGATAATGGCATGATGACATAGATGATGCATATGTTTATGAAATGACATGCAATTTAGTGGAAGCCAAATACCTAGGGTGTTACAATTAATCTAGTGATCCATATTCAGTATCATAAATGTTAATGAGTTTTTGTATAGATTTAGTCAAACTTAAAACCACTCCTTGAAAAATATAAGAATTGCATTCTTTTAGGAATGGATAGAGCAATTCAATGATTAATTAATGATAGTTGTTCGGTGCCATAAATGCTAACATTATATGGATTTGGTCAAACTTAAAACTATTTGACTTATAAAAAAACAGAAATTAGGCTTTTTTAGGATGGGGGAGTATATACACAACACCTCAATGAGGTGACAACTAAACTTTTCGTCCAAAAATACTGACATACTATCTTAAGTTTGTTTAACCAAGTTTATAAAAAAAATTATCATTAACACAAAATATATTTAAAAACATAATTATGATGAATCCAATGACAATACTTATTCATGTCATAAATATTTACATTTTTAGTAAACTTTATCAAACTTAAGAAGATTTGACTTAGGATAAAGTTATAGAATGGTATTCTTTTAGGGAACAGAGTTATATATAATAGGATAACTCATCATGTCCATTCTTTTGGAGCTCTAAGCAAATCTAGGTTTGATCTAAACTAAGGTTCTTTTTGGCATGGCTCCCAACTCACTAGTGAAGCTGTTTTTTAGCTTCAGCTTCACCAACAACTTTTTCATGGAGCTAGAGCTGTTTTTAGTGAACCATTTGGCAAAACAGCTCCTCGTAGTAAATGAAAAAGCTAAAATATCTATAATGCCCTTAATCCTTCTCGCTTCTTTCTCCCAACACTTCTCACCCCACCCTCTCCCTGTGCTTCTCCCTGGGCAGCTGTGCTCCTCCCTGACTAGCCACGCGCCCTCCTAACTGGGGGCAAATTTGACATCCTTGCATGGTGGGGCCCATGGGCATGGGTTGGAGCCGAACGAAGCTACTATTTTTGGCTTCTTTCCATCCCAAACATTTGTGAGAGCATGACTTGAGAAGCTCATTGCGTGGAGTATTTTGGTTTACCCTATTTGCTACAAAACGGCTGCAAATAGCTTCAAGAGCCATTGGTAGAGCTATGCCAAATGGGCCTAAGCTATTTTAAATTTGACTAATCCTATAGAAAATAGTATCAATATTTTATGACTTTAGATTGGTCACTACTCTAGAAGAGGCAATCACTAGCCCCTCATCACTTCTATGATTTGAACTTAAAACCTTAGTGTTCATGTTCCCTTGAGCGCACAACCAACTGAGCTATGTGACATATGTGACTATATAGTTGACACTATTCTTTCAACTACACAATTTTAAATCATATATTATATATTTGACACTTCAAACGATCTTAAATGAAAAAGTTGTTAACTGCAAAGTTATAGGTCCCATCAAATACTACAACTTCAATGTTGACTTTGTCTCCATTCGTCATTGTTAATCATCTCAAATCTAATTTGAGAACTTATATTGAATATTTAGAGTTATAAACCATCTTAAATTAAAAAGCTATCAACTACAAAATTTTAGATCTCTCTTAAAACTGTACAATTTTTATATAAAGCTTGCCTGATCCCATCTTACATGCAAAAAAGTCTTTCACGGGCGGTTCAAGCCATGACCGGTTGAAGCCACAAACCGTCGTGATAGGTCATCTGTCACTGCCAGTTGTCCTATTACTGTCAGTTGAAGCCACAAACCGACAGTGATGCTCTATCACCGTCGGTTCTAAATAACTGGCAGTGATAGTCCGATAGTAAAGGTCTTTTCTGGCGTAGTGGGTATGAACATAAAAATATTTTATGGTTAATCTAATGAAGTACTATAAATATCAGTGTTTAGCAAATTTGGTCAAACTCCAAGTGATTTGACTTACGACAAATTAAAGCTTCAAAGGTAGAAACTTTTGGGATGGATCGGAGGAAGTACTACTAAGCTAGCTGTAGAAGTCACTGAACTGAATTCTTTTTCGTAGGTTAAACGACTGTTTGGTTCCTCGCCGATGCCCGCCACGCTACACACGGATGCTACGTACGAAACCTGGCTGGTGTTTGGTTTGCGTACCATCCATGCATGGCTGGTGGCTGCCATAACATTCTTCAGTTCATTTCTTTGTTAATTTTCGCCACCTTTTATGGGCCGTGTGGTGGCCGTTTTCTTTGTCTAAAAAACTTCGGCGACGCCACAAGCCCCCTACTGGTGTGGCAGGTGTTGGCCGGCCGGCCGGCGACGTACGGTCCTGTTTGTTTCTCCATGCGTTTCTAAAATTTTTATCACATCGAATGTTTAGACATATGTATAGAGTATTAAATATAGACTAATTATGAAACTAATTACATAACTTACGACTAATTTACGAGATGAATCTTTTAAGTCTAATTAGTCGATGATTTGACAACGTGGTGCTACAGTAACCATGTGCTAATGATAGATTAATTAGGCTTAAAAAAATCATCTCATAAATTAGCCTCTATCTATGTAATTTATTTTGTAATTAATCTATATTTAATACTCTTTGTTAGTATCTAAATATTCGATGTGACATAAATTTTAGAAGCGACCCGAAAACCAAACACCCCGTAGGCTGATTAAGGCCCCGTTTGGCAGGACTTCTCTAGCGGCTTCAGGAGCTGCTTGGAGCCGTTTTCTGCCAAACGGGGTAAAATAAAACGGCTCCACCGATGAAGCCCCTAAAAACGTGCTCTCACATAGCTTTGGGGTGGGAAGGAGCCAAAAATAGTAGCTTCTCTCGGCTTCACCTCATTCTACATGGCGTTCTCTGAGAGCATATTTTAAGAAAAACTATATGTGAAGCTGTTTTGCCAAACGATTTATCAAAACAACTACAGCTCCACCCATAGAGCTGTTTATGGAGCTGAAGCCCAAAAAAAAGAGCTTCATGAGTGAAGTGGAGCCGTGTCAAACAGGAACTAAGTGATCCCTCAGCTCGATCCCTCTCTGTCACACGGAAATGCATGCATGCTTGTGTGGACGACGACATCAGTGTGAGGTCTTGTCGTCGTACGTGTGTTTGGCTGCTATATATCGACGTACGACGCAGCGATGCCAGGCCTTTTCCGGCGTCTTTCTAGCTGCCTGCTAGCTTCTGCTTCCCGCCAAGAGCTACATGCACCACGCTCACACACAGTGACACAGAGGTAGCTGTTCATCAGCTGCTACTCATTCTAGCTACCTATACAGTGTCCAGGCCAGTCAACAGACACCACCGTGTATACTCTATATATACTACTACACAGCATGAATCCATGTAGTAATGGTGGCCAAGCAAGCTGCAAATTAAAAATAAACACACTATATATGCATGGCTGCTGATGCATGCTAGCTAGCTCTCGTAGCATGCATGCAGCGTGTGTAATTAAACTGTAAAGTATGGCGCCATAGAAGAGTTGGCAGATTGATCGATCTTCGTACCTATAAGTCTATAACCTAATCCATGCAGCTTGTCTCAGCCGGGGGGAGGCAAGCATGCAGGCATGTGCTTGGCCGACCGGGCTAGAAGGATGTATGGATCGATCGATGTCGATGTGTGCAGTGCAGCTAGGGTGAAAAGCTAGGGTTTTTGCAAAGTAAAGGACGAACTACGCTCCCTACTACGCAAGTTGACAGGTAGTGTGGGAATCATCTAAGGGTGCACCATATATGAGCTAGCATGCACGACCCCTTTTTATTTAGAAGGACGACCAGTGCAAGTTTGCATGTGACCTGCTACAATATAATGGGCGAAACCACTGTCAGCCTGTTCGCTTGCTCGTATACGATCGTGGATTATAAGCTGGAACAATATTTTTCTCTTACATCAAGTCAGCCAGCAGTAAATAATCCACGATCGTTTACGGCCTGCCGAACAGGCTGTATATTATTATGTGACAGATAAGGCTATGCATATACTAGACACATCATCATGGACGGTTCTCTAAAACTGTCTGGATAAACAATGTATATATGCATGCATATATATTACCATGGACGATAGATGATCCTAGCTGGGAGCTTAATTACTCATAACCTTAATTATGACCCTGCTTGATGCTGAAGTATTAAGAAACATGGTTAAATATATACTCACTCTATTAGTCTATTACATTCTCAGGACAAAAAATGTACTAGAGCGAGAAGGATGGTGCACAATACTAGAGTGAGAAGGGTGGACTGAGAGAAGACAGATCGAGGGACAAAAGAAGGAAATTAGCAGCCTGTTCGCTGGTTGATTTCTGAGCTGATAAGTCCGGCTGATGTTGGTTTGTTATGAGAGGAAAACACTATACCATGACTGATAAGCCCTGGCTGAAATCAACAAGCGAACAGGCGGTAAGAGGGGTGGGAAGAATGAAGGACGAAGGATCCATGCTGGGTCTCAGATTCTTGTCATGGGTCCATATGTTCACCGGAAGTGCGGGAGTGAGGGGCGATAATCGAAATAAATTACCTTGCTTTAATAATAATAATATATTTATATGTATAGATGTATGGGTCTGACGGTCTATCATGCATCATTTTCTTCGGCCTTGAATATAAATCGTGTTGGTCTTTGGCTCGACTACGAACGTCAAACATTTTGTATCCATTCACAACATAAAATTAACGTTACTAGAGATTTATTCGTGGAATGGACTTATACTTAGGAACTAGTGCTTTTTTCTCTCTCTCTGTTGGTTGAGGATACAATGCAATCAGATCGTCCTAAATTAATTAACCAAGAAAATATATGCTCATTGCTGGACTAGCTATTCAAGAATGCGCCATAAAAACGGCGGTACACATATATAGTAACTAGAAGCATATCCGCGCGTTGTTGCTGGAATTTCTTAAAAATAAACTAGTTGCATACGTGAGATATGATAGATCTACATGTTCTTGTATCGAATCTTATCAAAATTGGGCATGGCAATAAAAAATTAAAAAGAATTAGATCAAACTATAAAATGATGGAACAACAAAAACAAATAACAATAGATATATACTTCTTATGTATTGATAATAATTACATTTAGTGGAGGTGATGCGGATGACTTGCATTAATAGGTTGAAAGTTAGTGGGCTAACTTAGCATTAGTGGGAGATGATGTAGATAGTTAATAAGAAATGATGTGGATAGCTTGCATGTTAAGATATAGAACTTCTAGTGAGGTTTAAAAATATAAGAGATATATATAGATAAATTGCAGTAGTCATTTCCTCACAGTGTGACTGAGTATTGGCGATGTACTACCTACCACAGCCAGCGGCGGATCCAGGAAATATTTTAGGGGGGTCTGAACAACAGCTAGATCTAATTTTGATCTATGCATGTATACGTACAATCAAAGGGACTGACAGGGACTGGCTTAGGGGCTAGCTAGGCTTTTGATGCTCTGACCACAGCTAGACTCATTTTGATCTATGCATGTATACGTACAATCAAATATGACAGGGGAGGCTTAGCTAGCTAGGCTTTTTGTGCAGCATGCATGTCCCTGTGATCGGGCATATAGAGAGAGAGAGAGAGAGAGAGAGAGAGAGAGAGAGAGAGAGAGAGAGAGAGATACGTACAGCAGCAGCTCTGCATGCGTTGCAGCTACCACGCACTATAGCTAGTGTACGTAGAAAGCTAGGTTAGTAGTCGACAGATCTGCAAGGTCGTCGGCTCGTCGCCCTTCTTTGTTGCTTTCTCCGTGATCTGGCGCTGGCGAGCACCATTATTTGTGTTTATGGCGTCGCAGAAACAAAGATTGTACGTACAAGGACAAGTACACTGGTCGATCAGATCGATCACTGTTGCAGCAAGTCGTCGGCGATAGATCTCGATCGAGGAAGGAGCTGCAGCGCTGACGACGATGCATGCATGCATGCAGAGAAAAGTAGCGGCCGGCGCGGCCCGATCGATGCAACCAATACAAGGCCAACAACTGGCCAAGCAATCTAAATGTACCAAGTACAGTAGCATTGTGTCAATGGGGCTTTGCCTTGTCATTGCTCATATGTACAGTACTCCGCTAGGAGCCTAGGAGTACACTTATTTACTACTCATACATGTATGCAGGCAGATAGAGAGAGAGAGAGTGCTCTGACAGCTCAAATAACAAATAATAGGTGTGTATATCAGCGTGATGCACGTGTTTAGCGGCGGAGGTCTCGATATGGTAAGGTATGGCAGCTCACCGTATCTCCATTTTTTCAGCTATTCTCACCACTAAACCACTCTCTACCATGAACGTGTCAAAGAAGATGAAGTTTCGCTGGGTTTAGCGCTGTCAGTAGCATCCTCGCAGTGTGGGTTTGAGCCCCAGGTGTGGCGCACCCGCGCGTTGTTTTTGGGATTTTTTCCGAGCGAGTTAAAAAAAACCCTTGTCTGCCCTACGTCTAAAGCACAGGGACTAGCTCATCTCACGGAGCTACGGTATAAGGCAGGGTTAGGGGAAAGCAGCCAACTGTTACCTGGACCTTTGCTCCTGAGCTGCTACTGTAGTATGTGCGTGCTTTTGGGTTGCTACTGTATATACGCTCTTTTGGGCTTAGTGCTTTCGGCTGCCTTTGCCTTGGCCTGCATGCTGCGGACAGGTTGCCAGCCATCCCCACGCCGTCCACTCAAAGAAATTCCGATTAAAAAGTCGTGGTTGACAAACCTAGCATCCAAAATAAATTCCGACTTATCGTTGCATTTAATAGAATTAATCCTTCAAAACAAGACCCTACTTTAGTATATTCAGATAAAAAGTTATTAAATAATATTTATTCATGAAGATAAACCATTTTTTGTCAATGTTTTATGACCAGGAACAATGTTCCGCCTGAAGAAGAAACATATTCGAGATTCAGGACAATAATATTCTGGATGGATGTAGAATACAATTATATGCTTATAATATGAATATGAATGATAGTCTATACTATCCGTCTCTATTATTATTATAAAAAATAAAGCCAAGCGAATACAAGACCAGTTGGTCAGGCTGTGCGCTTTGCACCCTGCCAGCCAGAGTTCGAACCACCTCGGGGACGGATTTGTTGACTTGAGGAGGCGCAGTTTATCTATGCGTTGAAAAAAATCTCCTCATCTGCCCCACGCCAAAGCACAGGTTTAAGTCTAGCCTAGTCTCACGGGAGCTGCAGTGCCGCTGTGTATGGGTGGGGTAGAGGTTCGGGGTTTTCTCGGCCTGTGTAAGAAGATTTTCTTCTTAAGCACAATGCCCAGGGGCTGTCTTACCCGCCGCGGGTCGAGAGTTTTTTATTAAAAATAAAACATCTCACATATAATATATAAATAAACAGTTAAAATATAGAGAGAATTCCTTATTTGACACCAGACAAATGACCCGTTTCTTTCTTGGCCCTCAAAAAAATTTTGTTCCCTATTTGACACCGAGTTCAACTTTCATTCCTTACATGACACTCCGTTGCTTTTTCCATCCGGCCACCGTTAACTGCGCTGTGAAAAGACGATTTTGCCCCTATGGGCCCCACCACCCTTCTCCCTCCTCTCCTCCTCCAGGCCGCAGCGTCCTCCCCTATCCCGCGGCCACCGCCTCCGCGTACGCGCGGCCGCGCCACCTGAGGAGAAGGCCACTGGCCGTCCCCGCTGCTGCGGCCGGAGCCCCCTCCCTCCTCCTACGAGCCGCGCCACCCTCCTCCTGCCTGCTCCGACGAAGAGGAGCGGTACCTGGTGGCACGGCTCGTCGGAGGAGAGAGGGAGGCAGCGCCGTGCTTGGAGGACCGGGAGGCCGCACGCCTCCGCCCACCGGAGCTGCCGCGCGCTCGACGGCCACCACCACCGTCGCTGGATCTGCTCGCGCGGAGGCCCTGGATCCACCCTCAGGGCGCGGCCGCCTGCCTTCACCGGAGCAGATCTGAGCACGGGAAGCCGCACGGGAAGTGAGACGGATGGAGGACGAGGGAGAGGGAAGATGGCCGCCGGATCTGAGCATTGGAGAGGGAGCCAGACCTGGTCATGCCCGCGAGGCCGCGCCGTAGTGCCGTGCCTGCGAGGCCGTGCAGCCTCGCCGGGCCGCCACCTCATGCTGCCGGGAAAGGGCCATGCCGTGACCGCCCCTCGCGCCGTCGGGAGGGGCCCGCGATGTGGCCGCCAGGTCCGCTGAGGAAGAGAGAGAGAGAGTGAGAGAGGTGGAGTCGCTGTGGGAGAGGGAGTGTAGAGAGATGGGGGCTGGGCGAGAGTGGGGAGGGGCGGCGGGCTGGAGGAGGAGAGGAGGGAGAAGGGTGGTGAGGCCCACATGGGCAAAATCGTCTTTTCACAGCGCAGTTAATGGTGGCCGGATGGAAAACGCAACGAAGTGTCATGTAAGGAATGAAAGTTAAACTCGGTGTCAAATAGGGAACGAAATTTTTTTGAGGACCAAGAAAGGAACGGATCATTTGTCTGGTCTCAAATAAGGAATTCTCTCTAAAATATACCACCGAACATCATATAGATATACTACACGAACAACTTAATACACTATAAATATATTATGAGTACTATGTGAACAGTTCAAAGTACATCGTGATCGTGGAACATCACACTGATACTCCTTGAACATGTCATGGGTACTATACGAACATTGCAAAATACAATATTTTTGGAACATGAATATATAAAAAACAAAATACACCATGGAACGATTTCTCAATAAATCTATGAGACTTCGTGCTTGCATTCCTACCGCTTTGCTAAAACACACAACAAATACACAAATTATTTCCATAGTTAAGCAAAGTTAAATGTTTTGGTACGTGTTGTAACCAACACAAATGCAAAACAAAAATAGAATCAAGAAGGAAAAATAAAAGTAAAATAAAATGAAATGAAAAAAACGTATAAATACAAAAGGAAACTGGAATACAAAATAAAACAAAATGATAAAAAAGAAACAAAAAGAATAAGAACAAAAATGCATCGACAGAACATATGTGGTTGTCTGACCCACTAAAGCCTTGTTCGTTTCATCCCTAAACCATAGGGTTGGGGGTGATTGGGGGAGATTGAGAGAGATTTTAACTTGGGGGTGATTGGGGGAGATTGAGAGAGATTTTAACTCGTAGAGGATATAATCCCCTTCAATCCCACAACCCCTTTGGTTTAAGAATAAAACAAATAGGGCATAAAGAAAATTAAAGACCCAAAACCGTAAATGCATTTGATACACGTACAAACGAGCTGGTGGCATTCCGCTATGGCCCAAGCATTCGAACGTGATAATTGAGATGTAAAATATAACACGTATAGAATGTCCCTCAGGTACCATGAAAATAATCAAAGATACATTATGGAATATCTCATTTATACTACGTGAATATCCCATGATACATCTTAAAACATCTTATGGATATAGTGTGAATAAACAAAATAACTCATAGAACATCACATCTATACTGTGTTAATATGATGCTGATAGCCAACACTTTTTCCTAGTTAATATTTGTTTAAAAAAGGACCATAAATAAATATGATGCTGCAATATATTGTAAGATATATATATATATATACAGTGCGTTGGTGTTCAACTCCGAACATGAGAGAAGGAGAGGAGAATGAGAGGGAGAGAGCAAATGAATGATAGGCAAAGGTCCTCTCCACTTCCCCCCTCACCCTCTTTTATAGGGGAGTTGGGAGGTGGAGGCTTTCATTCCTTCCCCTAATGGGATTATAGTTACAAGTGAATCCTTGAAACATACAAATGGACTCTAAACACTCACAAACAAGTCCCTAGGATTAACGAATTGGGCCTTTCTAAGTAATGGGGTTTCATTATATATGACACACCCCGATCACAGTGTTAGAATCCTAGACTTAACTCCAAACTCTAGCATAGCGAACAGAGTCTGCATAAAGTGGAGTGTTTGTGTATATCATATAACAACAAGCATACAACATAACATCTAGACACCACACACACACACACACACACACACACACACACACACACACACACACACACACACACACACACACACACACACACACACACACACACACACACACACACACACACACACACACACACACACACACACATATATATATATAAATATATATATAAACAAACATAGCAATCAAACAATAATAGTGCCACATGATACAACACTAGCAAAGGAGAAGTATCTAGTTGATTTCAAACTACCAGTTAAATTACCACCAAAAACATCATCCAATTTGGGTATCACCTAGGAGCAAGAATAGTTGGAAGTGTCATCTAAATGGGGCATCACCCATGAGCAGAAATCAAGAGCACAGAAGGACTATCAGTAGTCATTAGCAATTGAGGCAATGTAAATAACTTCTCGCCTAGTGAGATCAATGGATAAAACAAAACCTATATTTAAACTATCACTAATCATTATCAATTGAGGCACTGTATTGACTTCTCTCCTAGTGAGATCAACAGAGAAATCAGAATATTTGTTTCAGAAGAAGATAGTGTCGTTGTTCTTCGGACCAGGTGGCAGTGGTGAGGGCGGACGGCGATCCCGTTGCAATGGCGGTGCTGTTGGAGCGACGAGACATGTTTCTCTCGCTCCTGATCACATGCTGTTTAGTATTTACGTGAATTACATTCATCGATCGAGTTGTCTTCCCTTTCTGCAAGTAATCGACCTCCAAGCTCAGTGGCACCTTAGGAATCTTGAACGCGCCTACGTGGCGCCTCACATCTTAGCAACACGCGCACCCTCGCTCTGTCGATGATGCCTGAGCAAGAAATGCTCTCTGCCTATACACCGCTACTTGGAGCAAGTTCGGGATGATCATGGAGGTCATTTGGGACATCGAAGCCACTGAGGTCTTGGCCCGTGACACCGGCGTCAGCCCTGCCCACGCCGCCATGCGCAATATGCAAGACAAAGTGTTGCTCCTCCTCCATGATCTGGAGAGGTTGCAGGAGGAGATTTCCCAAGTGCGCTCCGATATCGCGCGCCAGGGTGATGATCCTGGTGAGGTGAAAGAGGACAAGGAACCATGTCTCTCTTGTCCATCGCCTTAGTCCAGGAAAGCAAGAAGTCGATGGCAATCACACTCCACAAAGCTGCATATTCATCCTTGTTACTGTTAGTACATCCTCCGTTGTGAATTTGTGTTGTTTGGTCAGAGGTGACAATAGGTTGACTCCCAACAAAATGAGCTATGTCCTCTAGTTTGAGAACCATTCATTGAATCCGCTATACTAAGGCAGATTGTTTCCTTGTTTAGCTCTTTCAACCTTTTTTGAAATGCTACATGCGTTATATTTTGCAATAGCATAATGCATGCAATTCCTTAAGAGAGTAAATACGAGTCGTTAGCAATCATGATTTCACACCTTCAATGAGAGAAGGTGCATAGTCATCTCTGCTACTAGTAATTTGCTAGGATGCAAGATGGCAAGCACACCTTGGATGAGAAACATTATATGCTTAATTTTGCCATTGGAGGCATTATTTGATCTAATAGGATTTCAGTTTCATCAGTACCCACAAGCTGGTGTAACCCGTAGTTACCATATTCATCTATGTTAGTAGTAGTGTGTATGGAAATGACGTAGAAAAACCATTTAGTTTACAAGAGATCAAGTATGCCGACCATATATCACAAGGACTAACAACAACGATGCACTTGAACACGTATATAATAAATCCGATTGTCTATCGAGTGCCTAAGAAGGATCTGGATGACACAACTTTTAAAACTCAGGATCATATTTCTTTTATAGAGTACAACACATAGGTTTTTGTGTCAAAAATAATATTACAAACCAGAGTGCTTGAAATACTAATTAGTACAATACCAAATTCACAAGTAGGCTAAAGCAACATAAGTGAAAAATGCTCACAAAACCATAGGAACAAATTTCTACAACTAGAATGACAACAACCACATAAACAAAAGCAAAGATAAGTCCACCATCTCTTAGTGTTTCCAGCCCCCACCCCTTCAGCTTGAGATGGCTTCTCAAATTCCTTTCCAGGTTTGGTTTTTTTTGTAGGGGGTTGATTATGAGATTCTCCCACTTTGATTCCTGTCGGGGGCCTAATACTAGGGTACCTAATGAGGTGAAGCTAATAACCGTCAAACATTGATGCTTTCAAGCAGACAAGAACGTAACTACACTTCTTGTCCATATGACCGGAGGTTGGCCGCGCCTCGCCCGGCCCCTAAGGGTTGGCTCTGCCTCACCCGACGTCTGGGGGCAGACTCCGCCTCGCCCGACGACGGGGGGCGGGCTCCGCCTTGCCCGACCCCTGAGGACTGGGCTCCGCCTCTCCCGACGACTGGGGGCAGGCTCCGCCTCGCCCAACGTCTAAGGGCAGGCTCCGCCTTGCCCGATGGCTGAGAGCAGCCTCCACCTCGCCCGACGTCTGGAGGTAGACTCCGGCTCGCCCGACGACTGAGGGCTGGCTCCACCTCGCCCGATGGCTAAGGGCTAGCTCCACCTCGCTCGACGACCAGGGGCGGGCTCCGCCTCGCCCGACGACTGAGGGCAGGCTCTGCCTCGCCCGACGACCGGGGGCGGGCTCCGCCTTGCCCGACCCCCGAGGGCTGGGCTCTGCCTCGCCAGACCCCTGAGGGCTGGGCTTCGCCTCGTCCGATGTCTGAGGGCAGGCTCCGCTCGCCCGATGGCTGAGGGTGGGCTCCGCCTCGCCCGACGTCCGAGGGCCGGCTCCGCCTCACCCGACGTCTGAGCTCTGGGGCTGGCTCCGCCTCGCCCGACATCTATACCCTGCCCCTTCATAATGACGAAGCACAGGGTAAGACAGGACACTCAGGTCAATCGCAGTACAGAGGACCATACCCTACGCACCTACGAGAAGGTACCGTCAGGATACGATGGGACAGGCGCTTTAAGCCCTCCCAGGCATGGCAGAGCCTGAATAGTGTTGTAGGCGCCGACTTTTGTCCTACAGTGTTGTGGGCGCCGCCATCAACCCTCGGACGCGAATCCTAACATAGGCATACAACAACCACTACAGTCCAGGAGGAAACTCACATCATCAACAGTAACGAACGCATGGTCACTTCCCCGTCCGCTCTCAGTAGGGTCACAGCTCGGTATCCTGACGCGCTGCATCGTCCGCCGAAGCAGGATGGGACGTAACCACTTGCTAAAATGAAGCCAGGGCATAGCCATGTCAGGATCAGCGAACGTGCTATCCCTGGCATGGTCTGCCATGTCAGCAGGGTAGGCTCAAGGGAAAAGAAAGACCCGGCGCCTTCGACGGACCGCCTCTACCTTTGGTTTTTTTCTCTTTCTCCCATCTGTAACCCCTGGTCCCCCTTGGTCTATAAAAGGGAGGGCAGGACACCCCACTAGGGGGACGGATCGATTTTCATACACAACACATCACACAACACACAGCCAAGTAGCAACCGAGCTCTTGGCATCCTTTCGACCCTTCCATCAGAGACTTGGGACCTGTCCCTCTCTCGACCGTTTGTTCCCCCTACTACGAACCTTTTTCGATGCTAATAACATGAGCAGCAGCAGACTGGACGTAGGGACATTCTGCCCGAACTAGTATAAACCTTGTGTCCTTTAGCACACCATCCAAGCCTAACGCGCAACAAATATAAATTTACTAGTTTGTGTTTATTCGAAACACCGACAGTTGGCGTGCCAGGTAGGGGACCTTTGCGCGTTCCACATCAAGCCACAGATGGCTAACCACGGCATCAGCTAGGTCCTAGGTGCACATGTGCGCTTCAGGAGCCTAGACTTCATCATCATCGTGGGGGGAGAGTTGGCATTGGCTCACGCCGCCAGCCAATCTCTCCCCTCCATCGGCCTCAACCCAAGGGGCTTGGGCGCCTGCTCGGCGCCTCCCTCGGACCCCAGTGGCCCGAGGAGGACCAACGTCGCCTCGCCCTTTCTGACACCAACAACATGATGCGGTCTTCCGGAGGAGGATCCCTCTCTCCGGAATGCCACGTACAGAGCGCCCTGATAGCGCTTCCGTTCGGTCTCCGCAACGCCACGGCGACCGTTAGCCACCTTGCGGCACAACGTGTCGTTCAGCCGCCCGTGAACAATGAATTCGTGGGGGTGATCGAACACATCACGGAGTCTCTCCACAACCTCCTCACAGAGGAGCCAGGGTCATCCTCTGGCTCTGACTCCAGTAGGGGGAGCCATCACCCCTCCCGGGACTGCTTCATGACCGTTACCCCCGAGGGGCACATCGAAAGCCTCTCCGCGGAGGAGGCTACCCCGGTGGGCAACCTCAACGGTGAAACCAAAGGGGAGACAGCGGCCCACCTCATGTGGGGGTGGAGCAGCTGAGAGCCCAAAAGCGGGAGATCGATGAAGCTGGACTCTAGCTTGTGCGGGAATATGCGGAGGTCGATCGGGAGATTGAACACCGCGGAGACGGTGGGCGCGCACGCGCCGTGGCTCGTGATGTAAACCGAAGAATCATCACCGACGATGAAACCCTTCCTCACTTTGCTTGGGCAAGCCAGAACATCGCCGCCACGATGGCCTTGCTCCATGGCCTTCCAGAGGCCGCAACGCCCAAGGATCATCGGGCCCACCGCGAGATTCTCATGCTGCTTGAGCGTGCAGCGGCACAGCAGGCGGAGAGCTCGTTGTCTCAATGACTCAAGCTCGACACCAGCCACCGTATGCCCTCTGGGCATCTTGTCAGGGACGCATCGGTCCACCAGGCACCACAAGGCGGCAAGCAGTGCGCTACGGTTCAAATACATCAGCGTCTCGGCCATAACCACGATGCACACAACACCCTCGACGCCCGCAGACGTACCTACAATGACCCAAGAGAAGGAGCCCGCCATGGCTATCATCCTTGTCGTGGTGGGTGCTATGACAGTGGCAAGGACCGGAGCCCAAGCCCTGGCCTACCGGGCCCTCAGGCCTTCGGTCATCACATCCTCAACGCTGCTTTCCCACCAAGGTGTCAACCACCTACCAATATCCCTAAGTATTCTGGGGAGACAAACCCTGGACTTTGGCTCGAAGACTATCGGCTTGCGTGACAAGCCGGTGGTGCAGATAATGACGAATTCATTATCCGCAACCTTCCACTATTCTTAGCCGATTCGGCACGAGCGTGGTTGAAACACCTACCGTCCAACGTGATCCAGAGTTGGGCGGATCTGAAGGAGATCTTTGTGGGAAACTTCTAGGGCACATACAAGCACTCTAGGAACCCATGGGACCTCAAGAACTGCCGACAGAAGGCTGGTGAGACCCTCCGAGGGTACATCCGGTGGTTTTCCCGGCAGTGCAACGAGCTCCCTAACATCGCCGATGCCGATGTTATAGGAGCCTTCCTGTCCGGGACTACCTGCGAGTCTTTGGTTCATAAGCTAGGATGCAAGGGCCCGTGGACCACCAAGGAACTCCTGGACATCGCCACCAACCACGCCTCAAGAGAAGAGGCGGTCGGAGCGATCTTTGATCATCTCGAGGGCATGGCAAGGCGGGACAAGGGTGCCGTCGAAGGCACCTCCAATCGTTTCGCCAAAAGAAAGAATAAGAAGCAATGGCGTGAGGACTCGCTCATGGCCGTTGCTGACAACAAGGGTGGTCGGAAGCCCATGGAGGGCACTCCGAACCACTTCGAAAAATTACTCGAGGGGCCGTGCCTGAACCATGCCTTCTTGGTAAGACATCTACTCAAGGACTATAGCCTCATGCGGCGGTTCCTGTCCGGAGGCTCCAGCAAGGGGGAGCAGGGAAAGGACCCTGCCCCCACCACGGACGACGTTGAGGAGAAGGACGATGGCTTTCTGACGCTGGATGGCTGCCTTATGATCTTCGGAGGATCAGCGGCCTATGACTCCAAACGTCGACAGAAGGTCACACGCCGCGAGGTCTACATGGCCGAGCCGGCCACACCTCCCTTCCTTCGGTGGTCAGAGTCTGCCATAACCTTTGACCGGACCGACCATCCGGATAGTGTCCCACACCTAGGGAGGTATCCGCTTAAGGTCGACCCGATCGTCGGCCCAAAGCGACTCACTAAGGTATTGATGGACGGAGGCAGTGGCCTAAACATCATGTACACCAAGACGCTCGACGAGGTGGGCGTCGACCGGATGCGCCTCCACCCAACCTGAGTGCCTTTCCATGGCATCGTGCCCAGGAAGTAGGCCATGCCACTCGGGCAGATCGATCTGCCTGTTACCTTCGGGGATTAGTTTAATTATAGGACTAAAACCCTCACCTTCGAGGTGGTTGGGTTCCCTGAAACCTTCCACGCCATCCTAGGACATCCATGCTACCCGAAGTTCATGGCTGTCCCCAACTACACATACCTCAAGTTGAAGATGATAGGCCCCCACGGGGTCATCACCGTCGGCACCTCCTTCTAGTGCTCCTATGAGTGCGAGGTCAAGTGCTGCAGTCACACCGCAGCAATCGTCGCCTCAGGGGTGCTCGCCACCCTCAGGGAGGAGGTCACCGAAGAAGCTCCCGGCGCCAAGAAGTCGATGAGGTCGTTCGAGCCGACAGAGGGCTCTAAGGAGGTCCTCATAGATCCCAACAGCTCCGAGGGCAAAATGGTACGCATTGGTACCACGCTTTCCTCCGAATAGGAAAGCGCGCTCGTCGACTTCCTCCACGACAACAAAGACATCTTTGCTTGGAAACCCTCGGATATGCCAGGCATTCCGAGGGAGGTCACCGAGCATACCTTGAATATCCACCTAGGCTCCAAGTCGGTGAAGCAACACCTGCGTCGCTTCGACGAGGTAAAACACAGGGCCATCAATGAAGAGATAGCAAAACTATCGGCTGCCGGATTCATCAAGGAAGTATACCACCCAGAGTGGTTAGCCAATCCTGTTCTTGTACGAAAGAAGAGTGGGAAATGGAGGATGTGTGTAGACTATATGGGTCTTAACAAAGCATGCCCAAAGGATCCGTTTCCTTTGCCACGCATAGACCAAATAGTCGACTCTACCTCAGGGTGTGAAACCCTCTACTTCCTTGATGCGTACTCTGGGTACCATCAAATCATGATGAAAGAATCTGACTAGCTCGCGACATGTTTCATCACCCCCTTCGGATCGTTCTACTATGTTTCAATGCCGTTCGGTCTGAAGAATGCTGGGGCTACGTACCAGCGCTGTATGCTCAAATGCTTCGGGGACCTCATCGGGCGGATCATTGAGGCCTACGTTGACGACATCATGGTTAAATCCAAATGGGTTGACCACCTCGTTGCCAATCTTGAGCAGACCTTTGCAAAACTCTGAGCGAATGGCATCATACTCAACCTCGAGAAATGTGTCTTCAGGGTCCCGAGGGGTATGTTGCTCGGCTTCATCGTCTCCGAGCATGGCATCGAAGCCAACCCAGAGAAAATCTTAGTCATCACAAGGATGGGCCCAATTCAGAACATAAAGGGGGTTCAGTGAGTCACAAGGTGCCTCGCCGCACTCAGCCAATTTGTCTCGCGCCTCGGCGAATGAGGTCTCCCCCTTTATCGCCTCCTGAAAAAGCCGACCGCTTCGAGTGGACATCCGAGGCCCAGGAGGCACTTGACATGGTCAAACTACTTCTAACAAGGGCCCCGATCCTGGTTCCGCCAAGCAACGAAGAATCCCTCCTGCTATACATAGCGGCCACCACGCAAGTGGTTAGGACCACCCTGGTAGTAGAGTGAGAGGAAGAGGGGCACGCCCTCAAGGTGCAGTGCCCTGTGTACTTCATTAGTGAGGTACTATCCGACTCCAAGACCTGCTACTCCCAAATCCAGAAACTCCTATACGCCGTCCTCATCACCAAGAGGAAGCTACGCCGGTACTTCGAGTCACACCCCATGATGGTCATGATGTCATTCCCCCTCGGCAAGGTCGTCCAGAGCCAGGACGCTCGGGAAGAACCACAAAGTGGACACTCGAGTTGATGGATCAAGGCATCACATATGCCTCCCGAACGGCGATCAAGTCACAGGTGTTGGTTGACTTCATCGCAGAATGGACCAAGATCCAAACACCACCGGCGGTCGTCGATCGAGAGTACTGGACGATGTACTTCGACGGATCCCTGATGAAGAAGGGCGCCAGCGTGGGGCTAGTCTTTGTATCACCCCTTGGGATTCACATGAGGTACATGGTTTGTCTCCATTTCCCCTCATCCAATAATGTGGCCGAGTATGAAGCTCTCATCAATGGCCTACGCATCGCCATCGAGTTGGGCATCCGATGCCTCGACATCTGGGGTGACTCCTAGCTGGCCGTCAACCAAGTCATGAAGGAGTCAAGCTACCACGACGCCAAGATGGCTGCGTACTGCCAAGAAGTCCAACGGCTGGAGGACAAGTTCGACGGCCTCGAACTCAATCACATCCCAAGGCACCTCAATGAGGCGTCCGATGCGCTTGCAAAAGCGGCATTCGGTTGAGAGCCGGGGCCAATGGGTGTCTTCTCCAGTGACCAACACAAGCCCTCGGTGTGCTACAAAGGGTCAAAACAGGGCGACGATGGTCTGTCCGATCCAACCTCGAGGGCTGACCAACCGACGGCTCCGTCCGGCCCCGAGGTCATGGAGCTTGAAGAGGATCCAGCGACAGAGCATGACCCTCTAGTCGACTAGAAAACGCTCTACGTCGACTAGCTCCTCTGTGACACGCTGCCAAAGGACACGACGGAATCCCGACGGCTTGCACGTCGCACCAAAACCTTCATTCTTGTAAAAGGCGAACTCTACAAATGAAGCCACACTGGGATCCTGCAGCTCTGCATCCCCATCGAACAGGGGAAGCTTTTGCTGAGCGATATCCACGGTGGGGTCTGCGGTCACCACGCCGTGCCTAGAACCTTGGTTGGGAACATGTTCCGATAGGGCTTCTACTGGCCCACTGCAGTAGCCGACGCTGAGCAGATCGTACGCACCTACGAAGGATGTCAGTACTATGCTCGGCAAACTTACCTCCTGGCCCAGGCACTCCAGATGATCCCCATCACGTGGCCCTTCGTAGTCTGGGGGCTCGATCTAGTTGGGCCTCTCTAGAAGGCGCCTGGAGGCTACACCCACTTGCTTGTCAGCATAGACAAGTTCACAAAATGGATCGAAGCTCGGCTAATCTCCGTGATCAAGTCCGAGCAAGCTGCGCTGTTCTTCGTCGACATCATCCATCGCTTTAGAGTACCGAACTCCATCATCATGGACAACGACACACAGTTCACCAGCAAGAAATTCCTTCAATTTTGTGATGAACAACACATCCGGGTCGATTGGGCCGCCGTCGCGCACCCCCGAACGAATGGGCAGGTCAAGCGCACAAACAGCATGCTCCTACAGGGCCTCAAGCCTAGGATCTTCAACCGGTTGAACAAGTTCGGGCCATGCTGGGTCATCGAGCTCTCTATGGTGCTCTGGAGCTTAAGGACAACTCCTAGCCGGGCCACCGGCTACATGCCTTTCTTCATGGTCTACAATTCTATGGCCGTCCTCCCAACCGACCTTGACTATGGAGCACCAAGAATCAGAGCATACGATGAACAAGGAGCTGAGGCCTCCCACGAAGACGCCATGGACCAGCTAGACGAAGCTCGTGACGTCGCCCTCCTCCGTTCGGCCAAGTACCAGTAGGCACTGCGATGGTACCACAGCCGATGGGTGCGGGACCGAGCCTTCAACATCGGGGACCTAGTTCTCCGCCTCGTACAGAGCAACAAGGACCGCCACAAGCTCTCCCCACCCTAGGAGGGGCCGTATGTTGTCTCGAAAGTACTACGGCCAGGCGCCTACAAGTTGAAAACCATTGACGGCGAGGTCTTCACCAACGCCTGGAACATTGAGCAGCTATGTCGTTTTTACCCTTAAATAAACGCACTTTCTCTTATCAGTTTTGTCATCAAAATCCCTGATCTTTCGTGACATCCGACCCCTGCAAGTGTGTGGGGTCGGACCTCACTCGGGGCTGGTATGAGCACGTTTACCTTGCAAAACATTATATGTGTTATCTTGCAAACATTCTCTGTGTTTTCTCTCTTTTCTCACGGTAAGTCCTAAGGGCTAGGATTTCGGGGACAAAATCTGAGTATAACTGGTAGGACTACGGGAAACCCACGCCCCAGTGTCTATGGTCTCTTTGCTCACTCAGCGTGATCAGAATTGACTCACCCGCACTCTGAGTCTTTTGCGATTGTAACCATGGGAAGGGTCGGGAGGCATTAAACCTCTTTTGCCAAAAGAGGGAGAAGAGCTGAAAAGCTGTTTGCCATAACGAAATTTGAGAACATGTTCATTTTTGCACAAATTCATCGCTTACAAAGTGATTTCATCACGAAAAGGGACTGATGTATTCATGAATACATAAAACAGTTCACACGGGGGCTCCCCCACAAATTAAACGATTACATCTACTGACCATTTCTACTCTAAGTACTACTATGGTCGATGTGCCATGCTCTCCATCGGCAATGTCCTACCGCTCCACAGGATCCCTAAGGGTGCTGTTGTCTGCAATGTCGAGCACCACGTCGGCCACTGTGGCACCTTCGTCGGGGCATCTAGGGAGTATGCCATCATGATTAGCCATAACCTTGACAAAGGCACCTGGACGGCGGGCGCTGCCCGCTAGAGAATGGCTGCCATGGCTGACGGATGTCTTTGACATCCCATCAAGCTTCATGAACTGGCTGATCTGAGCGTCTGCAAGGGTGAAGCCCCCCATCCACGCAGTCTTGGGCGGCTTCCCCACCGACGAGACTCACCCGGAGAAGATTCGCCAGAAGATCTTCCCGTACGACTCCATCCCAATGGAGGCCTTGTGGACGACGGCAAAACTGACAACGCTTAACACCCTCTAGTGCGCCTCCTCCTTTGGTGGAAGCAGCTCCTTCTCGGCGAAGGCGGCCGACACCATCTCATCTACGTTGGATGACCTCCAGCTCGACATCGTGCTCCGGATTCATGACAGGATCTATGAGTTTTTCACTCCCTAGCATTACCCTCTCACACTTAGGAACCGCTGTGATGCACGAACGCATTCGGTGAGAAGGAAGAAGGAGAGGAGGTAGCAGCTCAAGAATAGGCAAATGAATGGGGATGAGAACCCCCTCCATCCCCCTATTTAAGGAGGAGACGCAGTAGTGGAGGAAAGGCGAAAGGTTGACCCGAAAAACCCTCTCTCTTCCCCTATTCAATGCAGATGGGAAATCGATGCTGACGGGAATTCGAGGGGACGCACCTGGACCAAGGGGATGCGCTTGGACCGATGGGACGCGCTCTGATCGACGAGACGTGCCTTGGTCAAATAGGACATTGCCTGGGCATGGCCCACCACTACCACACGCCGGACGTGAGAATCAAGGCGCACACGCATGCAGGCGACTCTCCGCTTCCCTAGGCAGGACCTAGAACGACCCAACGATGAAACCTCTATCGAGGTGAGCCCAACGGGCCTCCTGAGTCGATCGAACGGCCCAGGGGAACGCCTAACGAACGGCCGCCAAAAGATAAGCACCTTTGTTTACTTACTTAGTGTCAATTCTACTACCGAGCCTCCGACCCCAGCAACGGTAGGGGCACAGATATCGCTCGGGGGATGCCGAGACTGTCTACCCATTTAGACATTCTCTTTGCCCGACCCCTCCTTATGTATAAAGACCGGAGACATGGTGTGCGGGTGTAAAACTAGATGAACCGCTAGACCCTACGCCCTGACGGCTATGGTGTTTTTGTTCACCAGCATAATCGAATTCACAGTTCCCCGCACCCCAAGCTTTAGCATCCGCCTTCTCGAGATGGGTTCAGAGGGGTCCTCCTGCATAATCTCCTTCAAGGAGAAGCTGTCAGGTCACCTAAATCAATCGAACGGCTTGGATCGCCACCGAGAGACATAAACAAAAAATTGCGATGCTCGTATAGGTCATGCCGGCCCCGTCGCAAACGTCAGACCCGAACCCCGCATGGACATGTCCAGTAAGAGCTTCTCGTCGCTCATACCACCAAGGTAACATCACCGACCCCCACTTTCATTTCAATTAAATCATACATTAATCCCATATAACCATAACGTTGCATATGCAATCACTGCATCTCAACGCTTCGTGTCGCATCACGAAGCAACAATCGCCTCATTCGATATGAGCGGCAATTGACCGAGGTTTGAAGGCCGGCCCGCGAAGGGCTCGAGGCTGCCTCGCATCAAACAGAGCCAGGGGAGAAAAACCGAGATGAGCCCCAGCGGCCTTGCTCGACCCCGCTCAGAAGCGGACAGGGACATCTCGACCTTTCTCGTTCGATTCTAACCTCGAGCCAAACCCATAGAATCTCCATCGAGAAGAGGCCAATGGGCTACCTGAGCCTATCAAATAGCCCGGGCATCTGTTGGGAGGCGGGTTAAGAAGTAGTGGAATGCCACATGAGGGCTTTACTGACCCCATCAGCAAATGACGGACCCGTATTCCACACAAACATGCCCGTTAGCGAGCTCATTGAGCGCGAGACTCGAGCCATCGAGGCAAGTGTCATTAGCTCAGCCCCTCCGGTTGCAAAAGTGGAGGACGGGGTGACACGCGAAACACGGCTGACCCCCTTTTAGACCCTAAGGGGCTCGGGGGCTTGAGCCACTCGATCTGAGATCGAGAGATCGAGGTTCGAAGGCTAGCCCACGAAGGGTCCGAGGCCGCCTCGCGTCAAACAAGAGCCAGGGGAGAAAACACAGATGAGCCTCAGTGGCCTTTGCATAACCTGCATAGAGGCGGATAGGGTCATCTCAACCTTCTAGTTAAATCTGGCCTTTAGTCGAGCCCATAGAATCTCCATTGAGGGGGAATCTATTGGAAGGCAGGTCAAGGAGCAATGGAACGCCACCCGAGGGCTTTGCCGACCCTGTCGTAAAGCAACGGGATCGGATTCCGTTCGAACATCCCCGTTAGCGAGCTCATCAAGCATGTCACTCGAGCCGTTGAGGCAAGTGACATCACCTCAACCCTCGAGCCGAAACCGTGAGGACAAAGTGACCCTTGACCGCCAACCGAGGGCTCGGGAAGGCCGGGCCATCAATGAGACCAAACCATGGAATGATCGTTAAAACAATAGTCGTGCAAAACAAGAGTAAATTCGCTACCACCCCGCCGGTCTCCAATGACATCCGGCCCCAACGACCGCAAAGGGTCGGATCTCACTAAATGATAAGGTATAAATACCTCCTTTTTTCCAGACCTCTTCCTTGCGTTAAGGTTAGCGGCAAGGTTTGTGGGAACATATAAACAAGCATTCCTGGTAAGACTGCGAAAAACCCATGCCCCGATGGCTATGGTAACTTTGCTGACCAGCATAATCAAAATTTCCCCCTTATACACCTCGGGCCCGACGGTCTTAACGAACGGAAGGGTCGGATCGCATAAAACCTTTCTTCTCGAATGCAAAAGGGAAGAAAACAAGTTCAGACAAACGAAACAAAATTATGAAATGAAATTATGAATCTATTTTTGGATACAAAAGTGCCGACACTTGTCCACAGATCACAGATACATGTTTATCAGACTCATTCAACTAACTACCTCCTTGGGGGGAGAACTATGTCTTTCATCCTATCCGCCAGGTTCCACACAATAGGAGTCACCGCCTTCTCAATCTCATCCAGCTCGGAGGCTTCATAGCCAGGCGTGAAGCCGAGGCTCATTATCTCCAAGTCGATTTCCTGATCATAATGAGAGCGGGCAACAACAAAGGATTGGGTGATCCCGGTAGGAAAATCATTCTCCTCAAGCTGACGCACCCGCGCCGTGATATATACGGCACGGGCCGCAAGTGAGCCAGTTTCCTCCAGCCGCGCCACCGCTAGGTCATCAAAACCACCCACCATCAGGTACAGGGGAAGCACGTGGCTCATCAGTGGCGCCACCCTCCGCATATGGTAGGCGTCGATGATCCCCGATTCCTTCACGCCCTTCTCCTTCAGAATTCGGATGGCGGCGAGGTGGTCCTGGATTTTCTTCTTGGCTTTGTCCAGGACACCCCACTTCTATGACTCTGGGACCTCTTCGATGATGCATCCGGAGAACACTGGCAAGGGGGCGGCAATGTCATACTTAATGTAAAACCAATGCGAATGGCACCCCTTGTTGGAGGTCGACAGACGCATCGACGGGTATTCGTTCACTCGGTTGTTGCGGCGATGAATGCCGGCACATCACACCGGCATGCTCAGCTCTTGCTTCCCGACTTGCTTCTTCAGAAGGTTGACGACGAAGAGATACTGCCACAGGTCAAAGTGGGGACTAATCCCCAAGAACCCCTCACACAGGGCGACGAATGCCGTAATGTGCTGGACCCCATTGGGGGTAAGGTGCTACAACTCCACCTTGTTGTAATCCAGCAGCCCTCGAAGGAACTTGTGGGTAGGGGTGGCGAATCCCCGCTCATGAAAGCGAGCAAAGGACACCACATAGCCTTTGGGTGGCGACGACTCGTCCTCATCACCGGGTAGCCTCCACTCCTCGGCGGCGGTCAGTGGGCGAAGGAGGCCACGGTGAATGAGGCCTTCTAGGCACTGAGGGGTGATGTCGGATCTACACCATGGCTCCATTGAACGATTGGGAGGGGGGTGGATGCGAGCTTGACGGTGGCTGCGATGCGGGTGCGGGAGGCTCAGGCGGTTGGCGACGAAGGTTGTAGATGTGAAGGCGAGGAGGTGAAGTACAAAACCCTAGGGCGTGAACCCCTTAGTTTTATAGGGGCGATAGATGCGAGAAGGGCAACCGTCCTCCTAGATCTCCGTGCTTGCCACGATACACCACCACGTCACACCATGGGATATGTGCCCGCAATCCCTATCCTTTCCCACCAAAGTCACGCCGGATGTTTCGCTTTCTCGGGCAGACTAGGACTCTTTTCCCACAGAGGGGATATGGGTCACAAACCATTTCTCCAGCCCGCCTAGGCCTAGGAGTTAGAGGGCTGGCCTAATAGTTTGATGGCCATCCCAACGAGGGATGGGCCCGCAAGCGGCCACAACTCAGGCACATGAACCTCAAGGGAGTCTCGATCCGCGATTGAGTCTCAACCGGGCTGACCCTAGACAGATCCCCACGAATGGGATACCAGGGTTCCCTTTAAGCTATCCAGTTGTCAAAATACCAAAATCTCGTAGCCATACCCGCGGAGGGTCCGAAATACCCCCGGTCGATTCTATCCGAATCACCCAGGGGCTACACCCGACGGGTGCGCTTGCATGCACCCTCTGGCGAATCGAAAAACCCCCCGGGCGATTCTATCCGAGTCACCAGGGGCTTGGGGGCTACACCCGTCGGGTGCGCTTGTGCGCACCCTCTGGCAAGTCAAAATCACCCCCGGGCAATTCTATCCGAATCACTCGGGGGCTCGGGGGCTACTGTCGGGGACCTAATACTGGGGTACCCAATGAGGTGAAGCTAATAACTATCAAACGTTGATGCTTTCAAGCAGACAAGAACATAACTACACTTCTTGTCCATACGACCGGAGGTTGGCCGCGCCTCGCCCGGCTCCTAAGGGTTGGCTCCGCCTCACTCAACCCCTGAGGGCTAGACTCCGCCTCGCCCGATGTCTGGGGGCAGACTCCACCTGCCCGATGGCTAAGGGCTGGCTCCGCCTCACCTGACGACCGGGGGCGGGCTTCGCCTCGCCCGACGACTGGGGGCAGGCTCCGCCTCGCCCAACGTCTAAGGGCAGGCTCCGCCTGACCCGACGGCTAAGGGCAGGCTCCGCCTCGCCCGATGGCTGAGGGCTAGCTCTGCCTCGCTCGACGGCTAAGGGCTGGCTCCGCCTCGCTCGATGACTGGGGGCGGGCTACTCCTTGCCCGACCCCCAAGGTCTAGGCTCCACCTCGCTCGACAACTAAGGGCAGGCTCCGCCTCGCCCGATGTCTGAGGGAAGGGTCCGCTCGCCCGATGGCTAAGGGCGGGCTCCGCCTTGCTTGACGTCCGAGGGCTGGCTCCGCCTCACCCGATGGCTGAGGGCTAGCTCTGCCTCGCCTGACATCTGAGGGCAGGCTCCGCCTCGCCCGACGTCTGAGCTCCGGGGCTGGCTCTGCCTTGCCCGACGTCTATACCCTACCCCTTCATAATGACGAAGCACAGGGTAAGGCAGAACACTTAAGTCAACCATAGTACAGAGGACCATGCCTTGAGCACATGCGAGAAGGTACCATCAGGATACGACGGGATGGGTGCTTTAAGCCCTTCTAGGCATGGCAGAGCCCGAATAGTGTTGTAGGCGCCGACTTTTGTCCTACAGTGTTGTGGGCGCCGCCATCAGCCCTCGGGCACGGATCCTAACACAGGCATACGACAATCACTACAGTCTAGGAGGGAACTCACATCATCAACAGTAACGAACGCATGATCACTTCCCCGTCCGCTCCCCGTAGGGTCACAGCTCGGTATCCTGACGCGCCGCATCGTCCGCCGGAGCAGGATGGGACGTAACCACTTGCTGAAACGAAGCCAGGGCACGGCCATGTCAGGATCAGCAAATGTGCTATTCCTAGCATGGTCTGCCATGTCAGCAGGGCAGGCTCAAGGGAAAAGAAAGACCCGGCGCCTTCGACGGACCGCCTCTACCCTTGGTTTTTTCCTCTTTCTCTCATTTGTAATCCCTGCTCCCCCTTCTTCTATAAAAGGGAGGGTAGGACACCCTACTAGGGGGACAGATCAATTTTCGTACACAACACATCACACAACACACAGCCAAGCAGCAACCGAGCTCTTGGCATCCTTTCGACCCTTCCATCAGAGATTTGGGACCTGTCCCTCTCTCGACCATTTGTACCCCCTACTACGAACCTTTTTTGGTGCTAATAACACAAGCAGCAGTAGATTGGACGTAGGGACATTCTGCCCGAACCAGTATAAACCTTGTGTCCTTTAGCACACCATCCGGGCCTAACGCGCAACAAATATAAATTTACTAGTTGGTGTTTATTTGAAACACCAACAATTCCACTTTTTAGCATTCTCTCAATTTCTTCTTCTATTATTTCTCTTTCAAAGCAAAAATCTATTACAAACATGCCCAGAGTCCATTTAGCAGGTTTTGGAACCCTGGTAGTGTCGCTGCAAGCAATCTTCATTCTCACATAATAATACTTGTATCTTGATCCTTCATCAATTTCCATGACTTTCCCAACCAGTCCTCTAATTACCTAGTGTCCTCACTGATCATTGATCTACAGGAATTCGTTTGACTCTAAACCAGCCTTGCTGCAATCCCCCTTTGGATCCCACAGAAAGTGTCCATGCTTCAATCTTAATTTTAGCTTCACTTCTCATGGTCAAAGTTTTGAAATAACTCCATTCCTCTACTATCTTTTTGCATTTGGAGACCTCATCAGTAATTTATCTTCTGCACGATTTGCTTTGTAGTAACAACTGCACTTATGAATGATATCACCGCTGTCTCTAGTTGCATGATTTTTTCAAACAACAGATTTCACATGTCCCTCTTGGATTACAAATAGGGTTTGATACCTCAGTTTTCGAATGGGCTTGGATGTTCTCGCCACTTTGTGTCCCCCAATTGCTCTGGAAGATTCAACATCTTTTGGTCCCTATTGGATAGGCTTCTCATCCTTCTTCTCTTCACGATCTTTCCACTGTGATGTGTGTTGATCTAAATTAACCTTGTGCCTACAGAGTCATCTCCCTAACTTATTGTAGTCCTGGATTCTCTTTCATATCAGTCTGTAGGGACCGTGACGCCTAAGAGGGGGTTGAATTAGGCAACTTCAAATCTACTTCTAACTATGGCCTCTAATTTTCTCTTAGTCAAAACCTATGTAAGAAATAAACTATCAAGATGTGCAACTAAAGTTTTGCTAGGTGTGTTGCTATCTCTATCGCAAAAGAGTTATGTAATCTAGGTTCCAATCCTATCATTAGCCTATCAAACTAAGCTAGTAATGTACATCACACAAACAAGGTGAGGTTAAATATATGACTTCTCGAGTAGATAAACTTTAACCTGAGTATAAGCATGAGTAACGAAGCCCAGCCTAGGTCGGTTATTGGTAGCAACCTTAAAGATGTAGTTAAATATCTTTTTTTTGTTGAAAAGCCTATATTAGATATTCAATTTGAAAGAGGGTATCTTAGTTTCTTTATTATCCCAAACTTTGACCTTTGAATGGCTAAACCAAACTGTTTCCCTTAGCCATGAGAAAAACACTTGGTCATTGTCCTAGGTCTGAAATACAGTTATAGTGTTCAAAGTTTGGAGTTCTTTTTAAAGAAATTTTTGCATATGCTCTTATATGTTAATTACTTAATTCACCCTAAAGTAGAAGTATAATGTTTGCTCTTTCCAATAGGATAGCTCATGTTGCCATATATAAATATTTATATGAACAATTAGCTCAAGTTGAAATTATAAAGCTTACTATTTTCAATGAGGTAACTCTTGCTGAAAAAAAGTATCATTAATCAGTTACTAATTACCTTACTGAAATGACGTAGCCAAAACTGCTTGCAACTCTGAATTTTGGATCAAATTTACCAAACTTTAGGAGTTTGTATCTCTCAAACTGTTGAGAATTTGATCTGCGTCTTTCAACAAAATAGGTAGAGCTATATACCAAGAACACTTTTTTGTCAAGGCCATTTGATCCCACTATGAGAGAATAGAGAGCGAGAGCGGTGCAACTTCAGCACTAAACTTGGGGGCTCTGTTCTTCGCTTGTGAATCCGCCCTAAAAAACAACACGATCATCAAACTTTGGCCACCTTGATCTCACAGTCCACTGGCCTATGTAATAGGAAGCCGGCCTAGGCTGTCTGGTTACCAGATCGATGTAAGCATGCAAAGTGTTAGAACATCGAACTCTTGGTGGCGAATGGGCAGTGCACGCATATGGTCCGGCAGTTTCTGTTGCCGCAAGCCCGCAACACTCCGCCACTGCTGTCGTTGTCTCTTTCTTACAAGACTTCGTACCACTGGATGGACATCGATCAGCAGCATCCATGAAAACCCCATGTTTTTCCTTCACAACCGGGTAAACCCCAATGCAAGGATGATCGAGAAAAAAAAGCGATGAACAACCCTACTCGGAGGCTACAGAGGGGAGAAAATAATGGTGGGTATCACTAACCGAAGATGGTGTTGGCGCGGTTGGGGGGGGGGCTGCTAGGGTCCGCTCGTTCAGACAGAAGCCTCACGCCGACAGCACTGTTCTTCTTCCGCACGCACATCCCCTTCTTCTCTCCCACACATCCTTTGTCCGCATGCCTTCTCCTCCCCCCGCGCATTCCCTTCTTCCTCCTGCGACCCGCGGGTCTCGCTGGACCCTGCCGCCGTGGCCGTGGTAGCCTCCTCCTTCCCCTCCCCGTGCGCACTCCCGCGCGCATCTATGGCCATGCTCGTTGCTGCACTGCCGCGATGCGCCTGCCCCGACCTGGCCTAGCCACCGCCACCGCCGCCAGGGCCCCTAAGCCACCCGGCCACCATCCCCACCATTTGGCTGGCCTGCCTCCGCCAAAACCCCTGCTATAGCCGCCAGAGTTGGAGAGAAGAAAAGGGCCGCCACCGTCGTCGGAACCCTTGCCTGAGATGGAGATGAGGGAGACGGTCGGGAGTAGGTGCCAGAGATGGAGACGGTGGGGCGTGAGTGCCGTTGATGGAGACAAGGGAGGCAAGTGCTAGGCACGGCCACCGAAGATAAGGATGATGACACGAATGCGGACAGTGGTGCGGCCATTGAGGAGGCTAATGGGCCCATTGGGGCCCGCCCTATCACTTTGTGGCCCGTGCAGCAGTATTGGCAGGCATCGTTCGGCATGCAACTCTGGTCCGAGTGTTTGGACCGGAAGATTTCCATGGTTTAGGGCGGCCTGGTTCATGGCTACGTTGCCGACGAACCTCTCAACGCTAGTGAACATGACGCATGATGGCATGAGGAGGGTGCTTGGTCACTGGCGACAACCTCACCGTGGTTGGCCCGCCAGGGCAGCCACATAAGAGTACGTTGTCCTAGTTCGAGGACCAGAAATGTCCACGATCTGCAAACGGTGAGAGCCCCACTGACACAAGGTGTGGAGGCGTTGATCCTTCGAGCTTGCCGGATCGAGACAATGTCCATCGGTGGCAGCGCTGACCAAGCTCGACATCTGTCAAATCGTAGATGCAATGATTTTATGGCGTCGCCTAGGCGTCGCCTAGTCATCGCCCAGGCGTCGCCTAGTCGTCCCGATGGGTTCCCAAGTGAGGCGTCCCGCCAGTCACGCCTTCCCCGCATATGGCATCGCCTGGGGCGGTATGGCGTCGCCTCGCGGCGTCGCGCGGGTAAGGCGTTGCCTCGCGGCGTTCGCGTGGGAAAAAGAGATGCACGGGAAAGGAGATGCGCGTGCCTGTACCCCCTGCGCGGGCACGCCCCACCCCTGAGAGGAGGAAAGACAGGAGAGAGGGGGAAGAGAAGAGGGCGGCACCTCGAGTCCGTCCGCTGGCAGCCCGGCACCTCGAGTCTGTCGGCACCTGGTGTCCGCCTTCTGCCTGGAATCCACTGAGGAGGAAGTCGTCCTCTGCTCTGCTCCTCTACGCCTCCTCTGCTCTGCTGTGTGCTCCTCTGTGACGCCCTCAGCCCCTCAGGTATATGCATATCTCCTCTCCTTGGCTCCTCTTCTTTGCTCTTCCTTTCACCTCCTTTGTGCTATATAGCCATAAGCCATGTGCTCAGTCAGTGACCTGTGTAGTGCCTAGTGACCTAGTGCCTAGTCATAAGCCATCTGCTAATAATTTTTTGCTACTTGCATGTGCCTACTTGATAGTTGATACTATTGATCTTTGCTTGCAGTACTAGCCAATAGGAAAGAATGGCTAGTACGCCTTCTATCAACAATGGCAACTATGACCCAAAGACTGATAAAGCAAGGAAGGCCAAGTCAAATGATCCAGGCTGGAAGTATGGTTATTGGGGAAACCTTCAAAACCAAGATCTGGTGACATGTACCCTTTGTGACATTGAGGTTTGTGGAGGGATAAAAAGGTTGAAGCAACATCTGGCAGGTAGCTATGGAGATGTCAAAATGTGTCTGAAGACGACTACTGCTATTAGAAAGGAGATGAGAGATTATTTGGAATCCAATAGGAGAAGGCTAGTGTTCTTAGAAGAGGGTGATGAACAGTAAGAGGAAGCAGATTGTAACACACTAAAATTTGCTTCTCTTAAAATAGAGCTAAATTGATTTAATTTTGTATTTTTATGCTCATGAAAATATGGGGAAATAATAAATTTTCATTAGATTAAAATTTATCTTAAGGTAGAAACGTGTTTGTTGCATTCATGCCGGTCGCACCTTGTGTTTCTATGTGCAAAATGTGTTTTTTTAAATACGTTTAGGAGGCGAATATCTATCTCTATGAATTATCCAGCTTCTTTCTGGAATTTAATTTCTATCTCCTTCACCTTAATCTTTATGTTCCAAGTTCCCAACAATCTTTTCATGTGCTCCAAATACTTTATTTGGGTTCATCATGTTCCAAAGTGTCTCTGGGATTTTTTCCCAAATTTTCGGAGGTCTCAAAGTATTTTTCGTGGCTTAAATATCAATTCTAGACTTTTCTAGAATTATTTTATTCACGAAATTAATTAATTTCAAAAAATAAATAATATATCTCATTTTCCAACTAACTCTCAGAGCCCATGTGCAATAATCATAATAAATCTCAAAGGCCCATGCAGTTATTTACGAATGGGCTTTAATAATTATTTAGGTCCATTAGTAAATGTGGAGGGTGCAACATCAATTAATACCATATTGCTAGTTGATATAGATGTGGGGAGTTTTTCTCTCTATAAATATGTACCAACTCCTTGGACAAAGCATACCAAAACTACCGTAAGGGGAGCCCCTAGTTTAGGAAATCTCTCGTGTAGTAAACTAGATATTTCTCCTCCTCTCATCGTCGCTGTCGCCGCCGCCGCGCTACCCAACGTCGTAGACCCATCGTCGATCGCAAGAAGGCCCTAGGTGAGTTCGCCCGCTTCTCCTCTTGTTCCATGTGCTCTCGGCTCATCAAACCGTGGCCTCTAGGGCCTAAACCGAGCGCTCTGGGGAGCTTCTCGTCGCCGGTAATGGAGCTACGCCGCGCTAGTTTTCTTCTTCGACCGGTGACTCTCTCTCCCCCTCCTTTCTAATCTGGGCCATCCAGATTAAATCTAATGGTCCAAGGTCGCCCGTACCCCTTCTCTGGGTTTATTTGCAAAAGAGCCCCTGTAGTTTCGCGTAATATAGCTCGTAGTCCATGGCGCATTTTCAGAATACATTTTTCTATTCCGAAAGCGTAGTTTCTTTCTAGTAGATTCAGAATACGTTTTATTTTTTGAAAACGTAGTTTCTTTGGTTAGATCCAAAATACGCTTTCATCTATTTATAGTTTTGCCACTAGTCTTATTTAGACCATAAAATCTTTGTTTTAACTTCGTTTTGATCCATACAAGTTGCGTTAGATTCGTAATTGAGTAATCTACATGTTCATCCTACTGTTAAATATATTTTAAACTTTTGAAATTCGAGGTTAGATTTAATCTATTATTTTATTAAAGGAAATCTTGTTTAATTCATAACTTTTTCGTTATAGCTCCGATTAGAGTGTTTTTCGCATCTATGTGTTCGTAGTAACGTGTAGAACAACTTTAAAACCTTTTTACCTGTTGTTTATTATGTTTGGTGTATTGTTCTAATTTATTTATATTGTTTGCTTCGTGTATGATTGCATGGATGCTTGTGTGGTGTTTTATGATCATGTCTAGTCGGTGAGCTATACGCGGTGAATCCAGAAGCAATTCATTGAAGGTTTGGCCTAGAAGAAGGATCTGTGTTTAAGGCAAATATATCATGGGATCATCCTTGTTGTCCTATACACCTTTAATCATTTAATTCATGATGTATGTGTCTACCTTGATTACCAATTTACCACTAAGGATTTTCTAGTACCTTGTTACCTTGTACCTTGATAATTATGGGGTATTGTATTGGGTAGTATGATGCTAGTGCTCAACTAAAGCCATGATCTTATAACTTGACTAATGATATATGCAATAAACATTAAAAGATGCTTTTTAGCAACATGGAACAAGGGGGCTAGAGCATTGGGCTATTTTATGGTGCTCTAGATTCCTCTCCCAAAGGACTTATCTGTAAGCGAACATCTGGGACTTATAGTATAGCTATGAGGGCTACATGGCTCTGGCTTTTGCTCAGTATGAAGACCTTTTCTAGCTTGTTAGTGGTTACCTTTATGGCGCAAGAGGGGCTCCAACAGGTATGATCTCGGCCTGCCAAGAGGGTGCACTTTGGTTTCTTGGTATTTTGTTAGTCACTCCTTGGAGGGGGTTCATGCTTATTGATGGGGAAACCTTAGTGGCCCTAACTTGTTAGACAAACCTTTGAAAGGCTTCATAGTGAACCCTGCTGACCTTCCTTGGTAGTGGGTCAAGAGGTTGGCCACCTCAGGTGAAAGAGTAAATCATGACTTACAGTGAATATGTACAACCTCTGCGGATTGTAAAACTGGTATGTCAGCCGTGCTCACGATCACTAGCGGCCTTGGACCCTTATGGAATAGATGATGGACACTGATGATACGGATGATGAAGATGCTCACTAATGATTACTGTTTATGCTATTCATTATTCATGTTTACCTGATCATGTGTTTACATGGGCTTGTGATAAACTTGTTGCTACTCAATTGCTAAAATTATGACTCATTAAAAGCTAATCGCAGTTTGTCGACAGAATATCGTCGGCAGTCCTCTGAGGGGTATCCCACAAAGGTAGATTGATCGGCAGAGAGCCGTGTAATCAAGAACAAGAAGACAACAGAGACACACGAGTTAGACAGGTTTAGGCTGTCAGTATGACGTAATACCCTACTCCTATGGTCTATTGGATTGTATTTGCTATCGTTTGATCTTGTGTGAGTTTGGAGGGGGTCCCTGCCCGCCTTATATAGTCTGGGGGGCAGGGTTACAAGTCGGTTAGATCTGAGAGATAACCGGAAAGTAATAACAGATTACAGGAATCATATGATCATACGTATCCTAGCAGATCTCATAGTATCTTTAGGATATCTTCCTGGTGTCTTGTGGGAGGCACCGAGCAGTGTCGTGCCCCGCAAGGCTTCGTCTTGTGGGTTGGGCCGCCACTGGGGGCGCAGCCCATGTGGTCCGCCGTGGGTATCCAGGGTCATGCCCCCCACAGCTAGTCCCTGAGCTCCTTGTACCCGTTGTGCAACGCCATATTGAGCTTGTCCGAGCAAGTACTTACAAAGCCGAGTAGTCAAACTCATGGTCCGACCACCGTGATGAGTTGCCGAGCAGTTGTGAGTTGTTGTCGAGCAGCGTGAACCATCGCCGAGCAGCGTGAACCATCGTCGAGCAGCATGAGCCATCGTCGAGCAGTGTAACCCAAGTACGGCTTGCCATAAGGGTTTAAGGAGCTCAAGTTTAGAATCAAAATTTCTTCGCAGTGGACCAAGTGTGCCCACTTAGAGCCCGACCACGAGAAAGGGAGATAGTCTATAGCTTCAAGAGGTGCAGAGTCTTCTAGAATAAAGCAAACACACTCACCATGAGGTGAAGTGTGCCCACTTAGTCCTCGAGCCTGACAGGAGATGACATAGTCATCTGGTGCCAGGGTCCAAAGTAGAAGAATAGTAGAAGACCAGCCGAGCAAGCAGCCAGTCCTCAGACATAGCCTCGAAATGAGAAAAAGCACATTCACCGCAAGGTGAAGTGTGCCCACTTAGTCCCCGAGCTTGACAGTAGGTGACGTGGTCACGTGGTGCCAGGGTCAGAAACAGTAGTCAATAGAAGAAAATCCTCAATGCGGTGAGGAACCGAGACGTAATGCTAACATAGTCTCCGAGCCACAAGAGGAAATCTTGGAGAAAACAAATGGCGGAGAAAATACCGGAGTAATGGCTGTACAGTAGTAATTACTGAGCCGTAACGGTTGGCGGAGAAGTCGGCGAATATTCGATGAGTCGTAACAAATTGCGGAGATAAATGGGCGACACGGGCGACGATTGCGCGAAAGCCCAGGTAACGGCCCAGCTTGCTGTTGCGGAGAACTCGGAGAGGTGGCAATCGTGGGAGCGGTTTCCCAAAAACCCTCGAATGCGAAAGGGTGGGGGGAGTACTTTATAACTGCGTCGCTGCACCCCGCGCCCCCACCTTTGCCACTTTGCCATTTCATCTTCCTCCTTAGCCCTCACATTTCCTGATTTGCATCCACGCGCGCTTCCACCGCCAGTCGCCATCCGTATTCGAGAGATGGCGCCTAAGAGGGGAGCTACGAACCCAAAGAAGGCGAGCCCAAAGAAGGCGAGCGTCAGAGCCAGCCATGACGAAGAGTGGGTGCCATCGTGCATGGGGGAGGCGGAGCTCAACAGATTGGTGGAGGCAGCATTCTTCCTGACCGTGTCACCGTCGGATGGCGGCCAGCCAGTGGTGAGCCCTTCCCAATGCCTCATACTGATGAAGTAGTGGTGTTTGGGGATTATTTCTGGCGAGGGTTGGGATTTCCTGTTCATCCTTTTTTGAGGGATCTGTTGTAGTTCTGGGCACTTAGTCTGTGCAATCTCCACCCAAACACCATCTTGCACATCTCAATCTTTATCCACTTCTACGAAGCATATCTAGGGATTCGTCCGCACTTCAACCTCTTCAGACACGTGTTCTAGTTGAAGAAGAAAGGCGGCGGTGGTTCCAAGGTGGTTGGCGG
The DNA here is from genome assembly GCA_904845875.1 of Miscanthus lutarioriparius. Classification (NCBI taxonomy): domain Eukaryota; kingdom Viridiplantae; phylum Streptophyta; class Magnoliopsida; order Poales; family Poaceae; genus Miscanthus; species Miscanthus lutarioriparius. The sequence continues at coordinate 93,484,104 of CAJGYO010000007.1, forward strand.
CGTATATCTACAACTCCAAGACGAGATGGCGAGCGAGTACATCACTGTTCCGCTGAATACTTCACTGAAGGGGTGGAACGCCAGGTGATTCTACATAAAAAGAGACACATTACAATCCGCTGCGACGTCGACCACATCCCTGAGAGCCAAAAGAGCAGGTCAGAGAAACCGAACAGTGCTGACATGGAGCAAGTGAGGGAGCTCCTTGGCTTAATAAAGGGCGTGAAGACCAACGGTGGACTGGTGGCGGCGAGGTTCATAGTGCGCCGTGTCTAGCCCTACAAGGAGAGGGCCCACGTAGCCTTTGATTTCAAGGGGTGTAAGAACCCAAAAATCCATACACCAAAAATACCAACTACAAAATTTTTCTCAAAACTCCCATGTGATGATGAGTGTCATGTATAGAAACCCAACCTAAGAGATGCATTAGGTCTAACCCCAACCTAAGTCAACACACAAGCATGGCATGCCATAGATAATCATGTTTATTTAAATACTAACAAATGAAACACAGTATATATTGTTAACTAACATGGTGATTTGGATCTTCAGTTGCTTTATGTAATGCCTAAAAACTCCTTTAAAGAAACACACCATGAAGTAAATATGATTCAAACCAAAGGATAAATGTTTAAAAAGAAAACTATTTCCATTTGTGTATAACAAAACTATACCTATTTTTTGTTATGAAAAATAGCTAAATAAATTCCTAATATATATAAAAATGATATGGGCATCACATCTAAAAGGTACACCAATTTGGAATCCAAATTTCAAACCAAATTTGAATTCAAATCAAGGAAGAAGAAAAAGAAAATAGAAAAAGGAAAAAGAAAAGAAGAAGAAGCCTCACAGCAGCTAGGCCTGCTCGGCTTTGCGGCCCAGCCAGCCCAGGCAACCGAGTTGGCCCAGCTCGCCCTCAGACCCCGCGCGCTCCCAACGGCTGGCCCAGCTCGCCCTCCTGGCCTCGCTGGCCTGCTAGCGCTCGTGGCCCACGCAGCCAGCCCGCACGCCGCTCTCACCTCGCCTGCAGCCGGTGCCACATGGGCCCCACACATCAGCCACCCCCATCCACAGTGTCGTCTTCCTCCCCCACGCCGCTCACGCCTCCGACCAAGCCCCGACAGCACTGGCAGGAGCGGGCCAGGGGGTCACGCCCGGGACATGGCCCTGTCTCCTTGGCGCCGTGCCCACGCAACCACTTGTGGCCGTTGGATGCAAGCACGCGCCTCCGATCGCCCTTGATCCCCATCCACCGATCACCGAGCTCCGCCGTTCCCCGATCGGCTATAAAGCCCCGGCCCTGGTGACCTGAGCTCTCAACGCTCCGCCACCACTTTGTGGTCATCCCATGCACACCCAAGCCAGAGAAGGGCGAGGAAGAAGGAAGGGAGAGGGAGGAGGAAGAAGGAGGCGCCATCAGAGCACCTTCGAAGCTGCCGAAGTAGAGCCGATGCCACGATCGCCTACGGCAGCGCTGCACGGCTTCCAGAGCTACACGGCCGCAACTCGCCACTGCGTCACCATCCAATCTTCCATGACACCAATGGTGAGTCCCCCAGTCATTCTCTTGCTCGCCACCAGACCTCACCGTGTCGGCCATGGCGCTCCACACCGGGAGCGCGTAGGCCAGGGCCGTCTCTGGCCTCTGGGTACACACGCACCCACACGCACACCCGTGACCACGCCGTGACCGCCCCACCAGAGCCCCGTGGTGCACCCGCGTGCCTCGTCGTCGTCACCATGCCGCCGTGGCCACTAGGGAGCCCCTATCGGGCATGTGGGAACCCGAAGCACCGCCTTGTGACCTGGACGCCCTCACCGCGTCCCCACGGATCCATAGGAGCTTACACACTCCACCAGGACGCCTCTCCGAGGCCGTAGTCCCCACACCCACGCCGCCGTCATGCCCGGAAGACCGCCGCCGTGGCCGGCACACCCTAGGACCCCGCACGCCGTGTTAACCCCACCAACGATGTCACCGAGGCCTGGCAGTGCTTTTCCCCACGTCAATTGGGCGCTAGCGCCGCTGCGGAAGCTCGCCGGTAAGCACGTCGCCGGCGGGAACACGCCGGCAAGGAAGCAGGGGAAAAATCCCTCGCCGGCCACACACGCATGAACTTGGTGCACGTAGGCTAAGCCAGTAGGAGGAAGGGTGGACTTGGTCCACCATGGACCCTGTCTTAGGTCCATAGACCAGCGCCTCTTGGTCCACCGAGAGCCAGTGCTGAGAATCGGAGCCCTAGTAAAGGCCCATGGCTGTGATGTGGCAGCGCCACAGCACGCCACGTGTCCAGGCCGGCCCAGCCCAAATCCAGCCCATATCCAGGCCCAACCGGCCCAGTTCGGACCTGGTCCATGTTGACTGTTGACCGGTCAACGTTGACAGTTGACCTGGCCCCACATGTCAGTGTCACAAAGCCTCGGGACCCACATGTCGGTGGGTGATGTCATGCTGACGTCGTGATGATGTCACGCGGGACCCACCTGTCAGTAGCAACACGGATAGGTGATGTCATGCTGATGTCACGATGACATCAGCTGCTGACATCAGCAGCCCTGGCCCCACACGTCAGTGACCCTGACCCGTTGACCGTTGACTCGCCGTTGACTGGACGTTGACTTTGGCCAGACCCACATGTCAGTGACCCAAGAGCCCCTGGACCCACCTGTCGGAACTGATGACGTTGCTGACATCATGTTGATGTCAGCTGGACCCCGCCTGTCAGCTCAGAACCGAGATGATGACATCATGCTGACGTCAGCATACCACGTGGACCAGTCACAGCGTGACACGTGTCAGCCCAGGATTAATTCAGCCTTTTTCCATTTTCAGAAATGATTTAAACTTCAGAAATTCATAACTAATTCATATGATATCAGAAAAATACGAAACTAGGACCAAAATTCATCTAAAATCAAGCTCTATGCAATGAACCCATGTTTGAGTGCATTTGGCTCTTTTGAATTTTCATTGCTTCTTTGTGCTATTCTATAGACGTCGCTAACGCGATAATTATGCGAACGTTTGAAGACTCAGAGGAGAACCAGATGGATGAGGATCATGAGTACCGTGAGGAGTACGAAGACAACTACACTGAAGGTGCCACATCCCACCCAATCTCGTAGCACCTATTACGCATGGCTAAAATAGAAATGCTAGTGCTTTACTTTATTGTTATGATCACACCATGATAGGACTTGCATGGTAGTATGCTTTCTTGATGGCCTTTACCTTGACGCAACCTTGCCCCTGCTCACCCAGCTGTTAGGCTAGTCACATGCTTGCTACTATATTTCATTACTTATTACTTCTACTACGCTTGCACTACATAGATGCGTGGTGGAAACTGGTGTTATCTGGACTATGGGGAGAGTGCTGCGTGTGTGACTTGGGTGCGTGGAGGGTGAGGGTTGTGTCGACCAAGTTGGAGTATACGACGAGCCTGGGGCAAGTCTTGCCGTGGGGTGCTACCTGGGCACCCCTGGAATGGATACCTATGGTGGGTAAATGGTATATGAGGTGGCCCTGGGTGTGATCCTATGATGGGAGGAGCCTAGGGTGGAGGTGCTGTGGTGGCACGGTAAATGGAAACCCTGATGAAGACATTCTGGCTTGGTCATCCCTAAGGACTTACTAGTACTCAGATTCACCGGGAAGCCTTACGTACCACTCGCCCTATATGGTGCGGGACGGCCGAACTACTTGGTAGGGTATTGCCACTACTGCTAGGTTGATAGCGGATAGTGTGAGGGAGGTACGGGGTGCGGAGGATTTCCCCCCACACCCTTTCGAGACTTCATGGAGACCTTATGGACCCGGTTCATGACTCACAGTTTCAGTCACCCCAGACCAGACTTGGGGTGTATCAGGGCTGAATGGTAGAGTGGCATTATCCTAGGCTAGCAAGCGGCCAGAATCAGCCTTGTTGACGACGGTCAGCGAGGAAGGTGGATCTTGTGGTTATGTAAAACCTCTGCAGAGTGTATGGTTGATCGATCGATACATATGCCGACTTGTCGGCTATGGACTTTTCCTGGGTTTCGCTTAAACTAGATAGTGACATGAGTCCTTCTCTTCTCCCCTTGGGAGTGAGTGTTCGGACGTAGCCAGGGGCTACGGGCATTGAGACAGTGCCGAGAGGGAGTTGGCCTGTCAACTGAGCGATGGTATGTGTGTGGTATGGTGATGGTGTGGAGATGGTGGTATATTGATCCCAGGTTCGAAACCTGGCTCTAGAATGGGAATGGGGTGGAATGGGTGTGGGAATGGTGTTAAAACTTGATCAACTGTTAATATATACTTGAAATGCTAATACATAGGAAACCCTAGCCTTATAGGTTCCTTTTGATTATATCCAACTTGCATCCAATTTCCACAAAGCAATGCTCATAGGGTGGGATGGCCAGTACAAATCGTACTGATAAATTTTGGCACACAGGTTCTGCTGAGGAGTATAGCTCCGAGGAGTTTGACGGTTGAGGGGTTCGTTCCTACGCTCGAGTTTGGCGATCTTATCTTCAAGCTATTCTGAATGAATGCTACTTTTGAATCTGCCAATGCGACGATGTAATAAATTTATGTAATTCTGTACTATTTGTACTATGATATTATCGTTGTATGGATGTGATATTCGATTGGAATTTGGGTAATATGATCTACAACGATCTTATTACACTTTGACTCTGTGGATTTCCCTTCGCGGAAATTAGGTCGCTTTAGTTGGTATCAGAGCCATACTTGACCATAGGATGAAACCCTTAGAAATGGATGATAGAATAGGACATGAACAGCCCCTCTTTCGGTTATATACCGACCCTGCATTTACTTTTATGCAAGACTTATCTATTTATTGACCTGCTAACACCTGTTCCTTAAAACATGCAGATGGCAACGAACGTCGACTGGCCGCCTCTAGGACCGCTACCTCTGGACCACGCCAAGCTTACCTTCGACCTACATGAGCTTGGGGGTTTTGCACAGACCCTCTATCGAGTTCTCGTCATGTTAGGAGTCCCTGACGAGCTTGTCAAGGTCACCTGCACCGGGAAGACAGCTTAGGAAGGAGGAATTGAAGGACCAGTTGTCACCTCAGTCGAGTTCCCAGCTAGCACTACCTTACCTTCTATCCCAGCTTTCACCGAGTTGACTATAGAGGACACAGTTGAGGAGGGACTACGAGCTGTCTCACACAAGGCACTTCGTAGAGTGATGAGGGACCACTACGAGCACCTGAAGACAACAGAGTTCCGTCTACTTCCCCAGGCCCTCGACCTCAGCCTTACCCCTAGTGAGCAGAGTTTTGTAGCCGGCAGAGTTATCTTTGCAGAGGAGGACAGATGCCTTCGTGTCTCAGCTATCCACCTACTAGAGCAGGACAGGTACGTGACCCAGCTTGAGCAGAAGAGATGTCAGGACTGGGCCCTTCTATGGGAGTACCAGGAGCGAGACTCGCAGGGAGTATAGGAGCGAGCTAGTCTGCTCAAGACAGTTGCCAAGCTACAGGATGAGCTCAACCATCATGAAGAAGTCCACAGAGCCGAGGTCGCTGACTTACAGGACAAAGCAGCCGACCTAGGCAACAGGAACTGCTACCTCAACAGCAAGGTCTTGGAGTTGCAGAGAGAGTTGGACGACAAGAAGGCCGAGTTCCACCGTAGAGGAGACGGAGAGAGGTCCAAGGGGATTGATATGCTGAAAAACCAATCTCGGAACAAGATCATGACCCAGGAGCTAGAGGAGTTCAGGAAGAAGGCCATTCGCAACCAGGGTCACCTGATCGAGGCACTCAGGCAGAACGAGTACCTACAGGACAAGTGTCAGAGGACTTGGTAGGCTTGGTAGAAGTCTGACAAGAAGCGCCTCAGGGAGATGAAGGGTATGTGGGATCAGCTACCCAAGGAGATTCGCAGCAAGACGAAGCCGAGGATAGAGGAGTTTGAGTTAGCCCCGACTCGCCTCAACCTAGATGCCTGCCCTACCCTACCTGGAGCCAAGCCTACTATGGAGCTTGCCGAGGCCTTGAAGTACGTGTCCCAACTACACAAGTCTGACGAGGAGATCGAGATCGAGAATAGTCGTATCCCAGCTGCGGTGTACGAGATGACCCTACGTGGTCATGAGTCATGTCAGTGGCTTCCATAAGTTGTACCCCATGGTGTACCCCTTATGAGATGTATTATGAGACACTATGCGTAGTTTGATTCTCGCACGTCTTCAAGTGTAGCTACTGGAGATGATGCTATGTAATAAAACCCATGTAATGAATGTTTTGGATCTTATTGCATCTTATGGATCTTATTGCTTCTTTGTAATGAGTGTTGGATAGTATAAATGTTTTTCTTTAAATCATCAAAATCATGTAATCATATTGAATTATAAGCACTTATGGCACAAGCACTAAAATTCCTATGATCCGTGTTGCAGATGCCGAATCGCCGATCTGCTCGCCTAATGAACCGTGGACGTGCGCCCATCCCCGAACCAGCTGAACCCAACGGGGGCCGTGGTGGCAACAACCATGGCCGTGGCCGTGGACGTGGAGGGATACCCTTCAACCTGGAGAATACCCCACCGCCTGCCGAGGAGAACATTCCACCACCACCACCACCGAACCTGGCAGAAGTGATGGCGCAGCAGACCAAGCTTCTTGTAGCCCTTGTTGATGGAGCAAACCATCGCCAGGGAGGTCCGTAGAATGACTTCCAAAGGAAGCTAGAGGGATTCCTGAAGCTAAGGCCACCTACCTATGATGGCACCGACCCTGACCCGCTTGTAGCCGATGACTGGCTCAAGGAGATGGAGAAGAAGCTTGACCTCACCACTTTCACCGACGATGAGTGTGTTGGAGCTGCTGCACACTAGCTCACAGGTGCAGCACGCGCCTAGTGGGACAGTTTTAGTGATTCCCATGAGGACCCTGCCAACATCTCGTGGGATGAGTTTGCCGAAGCTTTCACTGAGTATCACATTCCCAAGGGTATCATGGAGGTCAAAGCCGAGGAGTTCCGCAACATCAAGATGGGAAAGGACAAGGTGACTGAGTACACTACTCGTTTCACCAACCTTCTGCGCTATGCACCTTCCTATGTTGTGAACTCTGAGAAGGAGAAGTTGTACTATTACCGCAAGGGACTTAACCCGAACATCAAGCTGAAGTTTGGCGGTATTGAGAGTAACAAGTTACGTGCTCTGGTGGATCACTTCATCCAGATTGAGAAGGACCATGCTGAAGCTGCAGAAGAGTACAGGGAGAGGAAGCATAAGCCTGAGGAGTCTTTCCGTGGCCGTGATCACAAGAGGTTTCGCAGAGATGCACCATCCAGGGAATGCTCACGCCACAACAGGGATGACAACCCTGGATCGAGTAGGGGAAGTGGAGGCTACACCGCCAAATACTCCCGCCCTGCTTAGGATCGTTACACCCGGGACCGTTATGCTCAGGACCGCAACACTCAGGACTATTTCAACCGTTCCCACTCTGTGAATGAATGCCCAGCATAGAACCGCTCCACACCAGGCACTGGAAACTGGAAGGCACCCGCGCCAACCCCTACAGGCGGTGCGCCTTTCACCTACTTCGCTTGTGGCCAACCGGGTCACAAAGCCACTGAATGCCCTCAGAACCCAGCCGCTCAGAAGTCTCAAATCAAGGGTTCTGCTACCCGTGGACGTCTCAACCATCTAGACATCGAGGAAGCACAGGCTGCTCCTGACGTGGTGTATGGTATGTTTTTAGTTAATGGCAATACTACATCAGTTCTATTTGACTCTGGAGCAACTTGTTTATACATATCATCCAAGTTTGCATGAGAGCATGACCTGCCTATAACCCCACGTGAAAAGCCTATCATCACTAGCTCACCTTTAGGAGACCTAAAATGCACCCACATCTGTAAGGGAGTGAGTCTTACCATTGAGGGTCTTATCTTTAAAGCCAACCTAACCCTGTTACCTTCCACTAACCTAGATGTCATCTTAGGCATGGATTGGTTAACCATTCACCGAGGCATCATATCATGTTCACCTAGATATGTCCAAGTGACCCACCCATCAGGCCAAGTCATTAGATGTGAACCCTAGTCCAGAAAGTCCACCTCTATCCTATGTGCCCTTAAAGCAAGTTCAGAATCACAAAAAAAGGAGAAGATAGTTCATGATGTGCCTGTGGTCAGAGACTATCATGATGTATTCCCTAAAGAATTACCGGGTATGCCACCAGACTGTGATGTAGAGTTCATCATTGATCTTTTGCCGAGAACAGGACCCATTGCCAAGAGACCCTATCGCATGTCAGTTGATGAACTGGCCGAGCTCAAGAAACAGCTTGATGAGCTCATCTCAAAGGGATATATCAGACCCAGTGCTTCACCCTGGGGGTCCCCTGTTCTGTTTGTTAAGAAGAAGGATGGCTCAATGAGAATGTGCATTGATTACTGGAACTTGAACGCAGTCACCATCAAGAACAAGTACCCCCTGCCAAGGATTGATGATTTGCTTGATCAGCTTAGAGGTGCCAAGTATTTCTCCAAGATTGATCTCAGATCTGGCTATCATTAGATGAAGATTCGAGAGAGTGACATCCCAAAGACAGCTTTTGTGACTAGGTATGGGCAGTTTGAGTTCACTGTGGTATCCTTTGGACTCATGAATGCACCCGCATACTTCATGAACATGATGAATAAGGTTTTCATGGATGATCTGGATAAGTTTGTGGTAGTATTCATTGATGACATCCTTGTCTATTCACCCACCGCTAAAGAACACGAATATCATCTGAGAACTGTACTTGAGAAACTAGCCCAACATCAGCTCTATGCAAAGTTTAGCAAATGTGAGTTTTGGTTACAGGAAGTTGCCTTCCTAGGCCATGTACTATCAGCTGAAGGTGTTGCAGTTGACCCAGCTAAGATTGAGGCTGTGAAAGAATGGGAACAACCTCGTAATGTGACAGAGGTCAGAAGTTTCTTGGGATTGGCTGGATATTATCGCCGATTCATCGAGAACTTTTCCAAGATAGCCCATCCAATGACCAACCTTCTGAAGAAGACTAAGGAGTTTGAATGGACGCCCGAGTGTGAACAAAGCTTCTAGGAATTGAAACAGAAGCTTACCACAACTCCTATGCTAGCATTGCCTGATATCAGCAAAGATTTCATGGTCTATTGTGATGCATCCCGTCAAGGACTTGGTTGTGTACTGATGCAAGATGGAAGAGTGGTAGCTTATGCTTCTCGACAGTTGAAAGAACACGAGAACCGTTACCCTACTCATGATCTTGAGTTAGCAGCAGTTGTGTATGCTTTGAAGATCTGGAGGCACTACTTGATAGGCAACAAGTGTGATATCTATACGGATCACAAGAGCTTGAAGTACTTTTTCACTCAAGAAGATTTGAATATGAGGCAACGCCGATGGCTAGAATTGATCAAGGACTATGACCTAGAAATTCACTATCATCCAGGAAAAGCTAATGTAGTCGCAGATGCTCTCAGTCGCAAGAGTTACTGTCATACTTTGATCACTGAATCTGTACCACCTGAGCTCAAGGAAGAGATTGATGATTTCCAACTTGAGATACTACCGCATGGCTTATTGAATGAGCTCCGCATACAATATGATCTCACAGATCGCATCCGTCAAGCTTAGAAAAATTGTGAAGAGATCGAATATCTCCATGGTCTGATGAAACTAGGCTACAAGACCAACCACCATGAAGATGAACAAGGGACCATCTGGTTTAAGGACAGAATCTGTGTACCTTCTGATCCAGCCGTACGAGAGGAAATTCTATCAGAAGCCCATGAATCTAAGTACTGTATTCACCCTGGAGGTTCAAAGATGTATCAAGACTTGAAGAAACACTTTTGGTGGAAAGGCATGAAGACGGACATTGCGGGACATGTGGCACGATGTGACACCTATAATAGAGTCAAGGCTGAACATCAAAGGCCTGCAGGATTGCTAAAGCCTCTTGACGTTCCCGAGTGGAAATGGGAGAGCATATCCATGGATTTCATAGTTGGATTGCCCCGTTCATAGAAAGGCAATGATTCCATCTGGGTGATTGTTGATCGTTTGACCAAGATTGCTCACTTTGTACCAGTTAAGACCAAGACCAATGCCGAAAAATTAGCAGATCTATATGTTGAGCATATTCTCAGACTGCATGGAGCTCCCTCTAGTATTGTATCTGATCATGGCCCTCAGTTTGTGTCCCAATTCTAGGAAGCCCTGCACAAGTCCATTGGAACCAAACTTGATTTCAGTACCGCTTACCACCCATAGACAGATGGACACATAGAACAAGTAAATCAGATCTTAGAAGACATGCTTCACGCTAGTGTACTAAATTATGGCTTTGATTGGGAGAAATGCTTACCCTATGTAGAGTTCTCTTACAACAACAGCTACCAAGCCAGTATCAAGATGTCGCCGTTTGAAGCTCTGTGTGGCAGACCTTGTAAGACACCTTTGATGTGGTCTCAACCAGGTGAAAGATCGTTCTTTGATTCCGCTAAGATTCAAGATGCAGAAGAAGGAGTTGCTCAAGTGAAGGAGAATTTGAGAATTGCTCAAAGTCGATACAAAAGCTATGCTGATAAAAGGAGAAGAGAACTTGAGTTTAATGTGGGAGACTTCGTCTATCTCAAGGTATCTCCGCTACGTGGGACTGTCAGATTCCATGTGAAAGGAAAGCTTGCCCCTAGATTTGTTGGCCCATACAAGATTTGCAAGAGGATTGGAAAGCTCGCTTACAAACTTGAGCTACCTGAGGAATTGGCGGGTGTACATCCCGTATTCCATGTCTCACAGCTATGCAAGTGTTTGAGAGTGCCCGATGAAGTAGTTCCAACTGATACACTTGACATTCAAGATACACTTGAGTATAAAGAACATCCTATTAGAATTCTAGGAAGAGATACCAAAGAGACCCGAAGCAAAACTATTCCTATGTGCAAGATCCAATGGAGTAATCACACCGAGAGAGAAGCAACATGGGAGAAAGAGTCTGACCTCCGGCTACGATATCCTTACCTCTTCGAAGAGTATGTTATGCTTTAATCTCGGGGATGAGATTTTGCTAAGGGGGTAGGACTGTAACAACCTAAAAATCCATACACCAAAAATACCAACTATAAAATTTTTCTCAAAACTCCCATGTGATGATGAGTGTCATGTATAGAAACCCAACCTAAGAGATGCATTAGGTCTAACCCCAACCTAAGTCAACACACAAGCATGGCATGCCATAGTTAATCATGTTTATTTAAATACTAACAAATGAAACATAGCATATATTGTTAACTCACATGGTGATTTGGATCTTCAGTTGCTTTATATAATGCCTGAAAACTCCTTTAAAGAAACACACCATGAAGTAATTATGATTCAAACCAAAGGATAAATGTTTAAAAAGAAAACTATTTCCATTTGTGTATAACAAAACTATACCTATTTTTGTTATGCAAAATAGCTAAATAAATTCCTAATATATATAAAAATGATATGGGCAACATATCTAAAAGGTACACCAATTTGGAATCCAAATTTCAAACCAAATTTGAATTCAAATCAAGGAAGAAGAAAAAGAAAATAGAAAAAGGAAAAAGAAAAGAAGAAGAAGCCTCACAGCAGCCAGGCCTGCTCGGCTTCGCGGCCCAGCCAGCCCAGGCAACCGAGTTGGCCCAGCTCGCCCTCAGACCCCGTGCACTCCCAATGGCTAGCCCAGCTCACCCTCCCGGCCTCGCTGGCCTGCTAGCGCTCGCAGCCCATGCAGCCAGCCCGCACGCCACTCACGCCCACGCAACCACTCGCCGCCATTGGATGCAAGCACGCGCCTCCGAGCGCCCTTGATCCCCATCCACCGATCACCGGGCTCCGTCGTTCCCCGATCGGCTGTAAAGCCCCGACCCTGGTGCCCTGAGCTCTCAACGCTCTGCCGCCACTTTGTGGCCATCCCGTGCACACCCGAGCCAGAGAAGGGCGAGGAAGAAGGAAGGGAGAGGGAGGAGGAAGAAGGAGGTGCCATCAGAGCACCTCCGAAGCCGCCGGAGCAAAGCCGACGGCACGATCGCCTATGGTAGCGCTGCACGGCTTCCGAAGCTACATGGCCACAACTCGCCACTGCGTCACCATCCAATCTTCCACGACACCAACGGTGAGCCCCCCAGTCATTCTCCTGCTCGCCACCGGACCTCATCGTGTCGGCCATGGTGCTCCACACCGGGAGCGCGTAGGCTAGGGCCGTCTCTCGGCCTCTGGGTACACACACACCCGCGACCACGCCGTGACCGCCCCACCGGAGCCCCGTGGTGCACCCGCGTGCCTCGCCGTCATCACCATGCCGCCGTGGTCGCCGGAGAGCCCCTACCGGCCACGTGGGAACACGAAGCCCCACCTTGAGCCCTAGACGCCCTCGCCGCGTCCCCACGGATCCGTAGGAGCTTACACACTCCACCAGGATGCCTCTCTGAGGCCGTAGCCCCCACACCGACGCCGCCGCCGTGCCCGGAAGACCACCGCCGTGGCCGGCACACCACGGGACCCCGCACGCCGTGTTAACCCCACCAACGAAGTCGCCGAGGCCTAGCAGTGCTTTTCCCCACGTCTATTGGGCGCTAGCACCGCTGTGGAAGCTCGCTAGTAAGCACGTCGCTGGCGGGAACACGCCGGTAAGGAAGCAGGGGAAAAATCCCCTCGCCGGCCACACACGCATGAACTCGGTGCACGTAGGCTAAGTCAGTAGGAGGAAGGGTGGACTTGGTCCACCATGGGCCCTGTCTTAGGTCCATAGACCAGCGCCTCTTGGCCACCGAGAGCCAGCGCTGACAATCGGAGCCCAGTAAAGGCCCATGGCTGTGACATGGCAGCGCCACAGCACGCCACATGTCCGGGCCGGCCCAGCCCAGCCCAAATCCAGCCCATATCCAGGCCCAACCGGCCCAGTTCGGACCCGGTCCGTGTTGACTGTTGACCGGTCAACGTTGACCTGGCCCCACATGTCAGTGTCACAAAGCCTCGGGACCGACATGTCGGTGGGTGACATCATGCTGACGTCGTGATGACGTCACGTGGGACCCACCTATCAGTAGCAACACGGCCAAGGTGACGTCATGCTGACGTCACGATGACATCAGCTGCTGACATCAGCAGCCCTGGCCCCACACGTCAGTGACCCTGACCCGTTGACCGTTGACTCACTGTTGACTTGTCGTTGACTAGACGTTGACTTTGCTAGACCCACATGTCAGTGACCCAAGAGGCCCTGGACCCACTTGTCGGAACTGATGACGTTGATGACGTCAGCTGGACCCCACCTGTCATCTCGGAACTGAGATGATGACGTCATGCTGACATCAGCATACCACGTGGACCTGTCACAACGTGACACGTGTCAGCCCAGGATTAATTCAGCCTTTTTCCATTTTCAGAAATGATTTAAACTTCAGAAATTCATAACTAATTCATATGACCTCAGAAAAATACGAAACTAGGACCAAAATTCATCTAAAATCAAGCTCTACGCAATGAACCCATGTTTGAGTGCATTTGGCTCTTTTGAATTTTCATTGCTTCTTTGTGCTATTCTATAGACGTTGCTAACGCGACAATTATGCGAACCTTTGCAGACTCGGAGGAGAACAGGACGGACGAGGATCATGAGTACCGTGAGGAGTACGGAGACGACTACACTGAAGGTGCCACATCCCACCCAATCTTGTAGCACCTATTACGCATGGCTAAAATAGAAATGCTAGTGCTTTACTTTATTGTTATGATCACACCATGATAGGACTTGCATGGTAGTATGCTTTCTTGATGGCCTTTACCTTGACGTAACCTTGCCCCTGCTCACCCAGTTGTTAGGCTAGTCACATACTTGCTACTATATTTCATTACTTATTACTTCTACTATGCTTGCACTACATTGATGCGTGGTGGAAACTGGTGTTATCTGGACTATGGGGAGAGTGCTGCGTGTGTGACTTGGGTGCGTGGAGGGTGAGGGTTATGTCGACCAAGTTGGAGTATACGATGAGCCTGGGGCAAGTCTTGCCGTGGGGTGCTACCTGGGCACCCCTAGATTGGATACCTATGGTGGGTAAATGGTATATGAGGTGGCCCTGAGTGTGATCCTGTGATGGGAGGAGCCCAGGGTGGAGGTGCTGTGGTGGCAAGGTAAATGGAAACCCTAATGAAGACATTCTGGCTTGGTCATCCCTAAGGACTTACTAGTACTCAGATTCACCGGGAAGCCTTACGTACCACTCGCCCTATATGGTGCGGGATGGCCGGACTACTTGGTAGGGTATTGCCACTACTGCTAGGTTGATAGCGGACAGTGTGAGGGAGGTACGGGGTGCGGAGGATTTCCCCCCACACCCTTCCGAGACTTCATGGAGACCTTGTGGACCCGGTTCATGACTCACAGTTTCAGTCACCCCAGACCAGACTTGGGGTGTACCAGGGCTGAATGGTAGAGTGGCATTATCCTAGGCTAGCAAGCGGCCGAAATCAGCCCAGTGGACGATGGTCAGCGAGGAAGGCGGATCTTGTGGTTATGTAAAACCTCTACAGAGTATATGGTTGATCGATCAATACATATGCCGACTTGTCGGCTATGGACCTTTCCTGGGTTTTGCTTAAACTAGATAGTGAGATAAGTCCTTCTCTTCTCCCCCTGGGAGTGAGTGTTCAGACGTAGCCAGGGGCTACGGGCCTTGAGACAGTGCCAAGATGGAGTTGGCCTGTCGACTGAGCGATGGTATGGGTGTGGTATGGTGATGGTGTGGAGATGGTGGTATATTGATCCCAGGATCGAAACCTGGCTCTAGAATGGGAATGGGGTGGAATGGGTGTGGGAATGGTGTTAAAACTTGATCAACTGTTAATATATACTTGAAATGCTAATACATAGGAAACCCTAGCCTTATAGGTTCCTTTTGATTATATCAAGCTTGCATCCAATTTCCACAAAGCAATGCTCATAGGGTGGGAGTGGCCAGTACAAATCGTACTGATAAATTTTGGCACACAGGTTCTGTTGAGGAGTATAGCTCCGAGGAGTTTGACGGTTGTGGGGTTCGTTCCTACGCTCGAGTTTGGCGATCTTATCTTCAAGCTGTTCTGAATGAATGCTACTTTTGAATCCACCAATGCAGCGATGTAATAAATTTATGTAATTCCGCACTGTTTGTACTCTGATATTATCGTTGTATGGATGTGATATTCGACTGGAATTTGGGTAATATGATCTACAACGGGCTTATTACACTTTGACTCTGTGGATTTCCGTTCACGGAAATCAGGTCGCTTCAAGGGGGAGACCGACGGTACCCGGGAGAGGACGGAGATGCTATCGAGGGACGTTGTGTAGGAGCGGGCCATTGAGCTATTCGCTCCCCTTGCCTCATTCAACTTGCTAGGGCAGATGAGACCCTTTCACTACAAGAATTTACCTCCTCAGGTAAATATCTCAATTGTGTGTTCCTGATGCTTTTCATCCTTTGTTGTTGTCGTGCAGTGGACTGATTCACTTATGCAAAGATCCATTCGTAGGAAAGAGCGGTGTACTTCTCAGGCATGCCGAGGGGCGATTGGCCACAGGCAGTAGATGCCCGGCCACCAACGCAGCCTAAAGAGGGAGCCATCAGCATCTCATCAGAGTTTGAAGGCGCTGATGCTGGTTGGACGGAGAGTCTATCCCCGGTGACGGAGAAAGTCTAGGAGAAGAGGGTAGCGGCAGACGAGCTATCTTGGAAGAAGAGAAAGACGGTGGGTGCCGCTCCCCTTAAGCTGGGTGGCATCTCGCTTGGCAGTGACTAGACCACTCGGACGCAGAGTACCATGATGTCCGAGTGGTCGGATGATGATGAAGTTCCAGTGGCTCCTCCACGGAGCACGAAGGCACCTCCGTGCACCACACACGTGGAGGAACAATCAAAGGGAGGGGAGGGAGTCCCCCAATGGTAGGTGATGGGAGTCCCCAAGCAAAAGGCAAGGGGAGTTTTGGAGCGGCGAGCAGAGGGAGTCCCTGACCAGTAGGCGAGGGGAGTCCCGGAGCGGCGGGCAGAGGAGAGGCCGACGGTGGAGACCACAAGACCTCCACCCCAAGATGCAGGAATCGACCCTAAGGCCATGGCTAGGGGCTCGAGTAGGCTACGCCAGTTCAAAAAAGCCTACCGAAAAGTTGATACGTAAGTACCCTTGTCTTGGAGTTATTTGGTTGTCATATCCTTATCCTTTTTTGGCGACTGACGAGCAGATCTGATGCAGTGTGAGGCATACGGTGGATCTGACCCTACCCATCCAAACTGACAAGCAACCGGGGGCTGGTCCTCGGGTGGAGGCAACGCCGGTGGCTCTCGTCTCAGAGCCCCTGGGTGCTCGATAGCCGGCGGAGGAGTCAATCGCCGCTGCTGATGGACTTGGTGGCGGCGAAAAGCTGGCGTTGATGGCAGACGGGTCGGTGACGATGCCTGAGGCAACGGCAACATCCGCCAGGTCTTCAGGAACAGAGGCTGGAGTCACTGATGCCACGCAGGAGGCCAGAGCAGAGAAGCCGGCGGTGCTGGAGGAGCAGACGGCGCTCCCTGAGGCATCGGAGGGCATGGTCGGACACGCTATCCGGCAACCAAGCCCCCAAGTGGTGCCTTTGGCTACGGCAGAGGAGGACAAGGTAGAAGAGATCGAGCGTGATGAACCTCGACCCCAAGCTGTCCGAATCCTCTGCAAGCGCGGTGAAGAGGTGGTGGTTGTTGAGGAGGAGGACACCACCAGGGAGCTCAGGAGACTGGAGTCTACCCTTGCCGAAGTGATGAAGCAGATCAAGGTCAGTACTATGTCAGCAATGCTCATCTTTGATGTTGGAGATTGTTCTTCTTCATAATCTTGGTGTTTTTGCAGGGGATAACTCGTATTGCCGAGCAGCGGCACCAACTGATAAAGAGGATGGAGCCCCTCGCTGAGGAGAATGAAAAACTCAAAGAGGCGATGAAACTTATGGAGAAAAACATCCAGAGGGCCCAGCGCGATCGAGACCTTGCTAAGTCCAACGCGGGGGACCATGTCCGAGCAGCTGCGTGGTAGGTCCGAGCAGCTGGCCTCTGTCTCCAACTAGCTGTCGAGTGCTTCCGAGCAACTGGAGCGGAAGTCCGAGTAGCTCAGGAACGTATCTGAGTAGAAAGCAGGTATGGCTTATCGGTGAATGTGCTTTGTATTGTTGAACATCCATATTTTTGCTGACGACTGTTGTGCTTGTGGAGCAAGATGCGGAGGTCGGCTACCTGCGCCAAGCCATCGAGCAACTCCAAGAGGAGAAGGCGAAGGAGTTAGGGCGAGCAGACAAACTGGCCGAGGAGCTATAAGGTGAGTACTTCTTGGTCGGAGATCTTGTTGGAGTAATATCATTGCCTGATGGAACCTTGTAATGCTTGTAGACTACCGTTGGAGGGTCAAGGCACGGTTTGATGTGCTGGTGCAAGAGGCCAGGACCTAAAGGGACAAGTTCGATGCCATAGTTGCCAGAGTCAAACCAGTGCTCGACTACGTCGACCTGGAGGCTACTCCTCAGCCTGACGGTAGGCCACCGTATTCGAACACCATCATCGGGAGGTGCAAGGCGACGTGGGAGAACTTTAGGAGCTTCAACCACGACACCATTGTTATCGCCATTACTCACGCCCTTGCGGTGGTCCATTCCCACTACCCAGCCGTTGACCTTCAGGCGATAGGGGCCGGATTCGCCAGAGGGATGGGTAAGGCGGAGCACTAGCAGCTAGAGGATGAGGTGGAGGACGCAGCGAAGAAGCTGGCCAGCGACATCGACCTGTTCAGCGAGACAGACGGCGATGGTGAAGCTCGGTGATCTGCTCGAAGAGTTATGCTGTATCAACTGGAGAGAGTAGTTAGAATGCGCAAGGGCACAAACAGACATTTATGTATATGTATAAATGTTGACATGTGCATGTTTATGCAGTTTGTAGTGTTGCGGTGAAGAAATCGTTGTAGTATTAACCCTAACGCAATTATACGCAGTATAAGTAGCGTCCAAGCAGTTAGTTCGTTACTGAAATCTTTGGCCTTAGCTAGCCCATAGTCCATAACGTCGAGCGCGGAGCCCATGCACGTGTAGGAGGAACATGCATGACCAATGAACCACAACCGACCACCCATAACGCAGAGCGTGGAGCCCATAGCACGTGTAGGGAGAGATCAGAGACTGGGTCTTCTCCATAGAGAACAGAGCAGAATGTGTGCTGCTCGACGGCTGGCGAAATAACTTGGAGATAAACGTAGTATAAGTGGCGTCCGAGCAATTAGTTCTTCACTGAGCTCTCGGCCTTGGCTAGCCCATAGTCCATAACGTTGAGCGCGGAGCCCGTGCACGTGTAGGAGGAACAGGCGTGACGAAGGAACCACAACCGACCACCCATAACACAGAGCGCAGAGCCCATAGCATGTGTAGGGAGAGATCGGAGACTAGGTCTGCTCCATAGAGCACATAACAAAATGTGTGCTGCTCGGTGGTTGGCAAAACATTTCGGAGATTTGGAGAAACACGGAGGAGCAGTTATGGCGATCTCGTATTGGAGTTCATTAAGGAGTAGCATAGAGCTCGGCGACTATAAGTGGAGATTAAATCATAATGAAGAAAAAATGGAGACAAATTATGGCGACCAAAAATTTATTCATCATGGAGTGGAGAATACATATCTAGAGCATTTCAAGGATAGAAACGTATAAGGTGCTCAATGTGCCATGAATTGGGGATATCAATTCCATCCAAGTCACATAGCTGATAAGGCCCTTCCCAGGGGGAGGAGAGCTTGTGCATCCCTTCGGTTTTTTGCTTTCTGCGGAGAACGAGGTCGCCGACAGCAAATGAATGACCTTTGATGTTGCAATTGTAGTACCTCCGCAAGCCTTCTAGGTATTTGGCTATGTGGACGCAGGTGATTAGGTGTTCTTCCTCGGCCCTATCAACGTCCTCTGTCCAAACAGCTGCGGCTTGCTCTTCATCATAATGTTCCACCCTAGGTGCTTGGAAGGCAATGTCCACTTGTAGTATGGCTTCTGAGCCATAGACCAAGAAATATAGAGACACACCGGTGCTGCGACTAGCTTGAGTGCGCAGTCCCCAGACCATAGCTGGTAGCTCTTTGAGCCATCTGTCCGGATGCTTTTCTTATTTCTGATATAGCCTCTTTTTTAGGGCATCAAGGATCATGCCGTTCGCCCGTTTGACCTGGCCGTTGGCTCTGGGATGGGCAACAGAGACGTATTTAACAGAGATGCATCAGTCTTTGTAGAAATCCCACAAATGGTGACCAGTGAATGTCATTCTGAGGTTGGTGATGATGTTGTTTGGGAGACCGAATCTGTGGATGATATCTTCAAAGAGGTCGACTGCTTTCTTTGCAGTGGCTGAGACAAGCGGTTTATACTCGATCCATTTGGAGAACTTGTCGATGGCGATGTACACGTACCAGAAACCACCTGGCGCTAGCTTGAAAGGCCCGATCATGTCTAGTCCCCAGCATGCAAAAGGCCAGGAAGCTGGGATGGTATGCAGTTCTTATGCCGGCATGTGTATTTGCTTGGCAAAAAATTAGCACCCTTCACAACATCGGATGAGGTCTTCTGCATCGGAGATGGCTGTGGGCCAATAAAAACCAGCTCAGAAAGCTTTGCCGACCAGGTTTCTCAAGCTGCGTGGTTGTCGCAGGATCCAAAGTGAATTTCAAGAAGTTGCTTCACTCCCTCTTCTTGGGTGATGCATTTCTGCAATATCCCTTCCTTTGCACTTTTCCTCATCAAGTTGCCGTCCACCAGCACGTAATGCTTGCTTCGATGGATTAGGCGCTCGGTTTCAGTCTTGTTGGTGGGTACTTCGGCGTTGGTGAGGTACTTGATGAACTGTTCCCTCCAATCGGCGGCCGGCGAAGGTACCGTAAGTACCAGCTGCTCGGCGGGGGGAATTTCCTGAACTTCCTTATCTTTCTTAATCGATGGCGCCAAATGATCTTGAACGAAGACCCCTGGCGGAATCATGGCGTGAGAGGAGCCTAACTTGGATAGATGGTCGGCGAGCTGATTTTGATCTCGTACCACGTGGTGGTACTCGATACCGTAGAATTTTCCTTCAAGCTTCCTGATTTCGGCGTAATATGCATCCATCTTTTCACTGGAGCAGGACCAGTCTTTGTTGAGTTGGTTGATGACCAGCATGGAGTCCCCATATACCATGAGGCATTTGATTCCAAGGTCAACGGCTATATGGAGACCGTGGAGACACGCTTCGTATTCGACGGCGTTGTTGGAGGCCAGAAAATGTATTCGGAGAACATATCAGAGCTTATCCTTGGTCAGCATATTGAATAGAATGCCCGCACCAGCACTGTGATGTTGAGGGCACCATCGAAGTACATCACCCAGTGCTCGGGGCAAGTAGCATCGATGGGCTCTTGGATCTCGGTCCACTCAGCGACAAAATCGGCGAGCGTCTGAGACTTGATGGTAGGCCTGCTTCTGAATTCGATGGAGTAAGTGTCGAGCTTGATAGCCCACTTGATGATCCGGTCGTTGGCTTCTTTGTTGTGGAGAATGTCCCCTAGAGGAAACTCGGTGACCACGGCGATCTTGTAATACTCTAAGTAGTGGCGGAGCTTGCGCGACGTAATCAGAATGGCGTATAGCAGCTTTTGGACCCGAGGATAATGAGTTTTTGGGCTCATTAAGGACCTCGCTGATGAAGTTGACCGGACATTGCACCTTATAGGCGTGCCCAGCCTCCTCGCGTTTGACGACGATAGCTATGCTGACGATGTGAGAAGTGGCGGTGATGTAGATCAGTAGAGTTTCGTCTGGTCGAGGCGCCGTCATGATCGGAGGCTTTGTTAAAAACAACTTGAGCTGCTTGGAAGCTGTATCTGCCTCCTTCGACTAGGAAAAGCGCTCGGAGGCCTTGAGGAGTTTGAAGAAAGGTAGTCCCTTTTCGTCGAGGCACGATATAAAGCGGCTGAGAGCAGCCATGCAACCTGTAAGCTTCTGTATATCCTTGACGCATGTTGGCCATTTCATGTTAGTGATAGCGGAGACCTTGTCGGGGTTGGGTTTGATGTCACATGTGCTGATGATGTAGCCTAGGAATATACAGGATGGAACTCCAAAGAGACACTTTGAAGGGTTCAGCTTCCATTGGTACCTTTTTAGGTTGGCGAACGTTTCTTCGAGGTCGGCGATGAGATTATTGGCGGTCTTGGACTTGACAACCACATCGTCGATGTAAGCTTCGACGTTGTGGCCGATCTGTTGATCAAGGCACATCTAGTTGCCCTTTGGTAGGTAGCCCCGATGTTCTTGAGTCCAAAGGACATGGTGGTATAGCAGTATGCACCAAAAGGTGTGATGAACAACGTCTTGATCTGGTCTTCTTCTTTGAGGAAAATCTGGTGATAGCTGGAGTAACAGTCGAGGAATGAGAGCAGTTCACAGCCGGTGGTGGAGTCTACAACCTCATCTATCCGAGGCAAATCGAAGGGGTCTTTAGGGCAGTGTTTGTTAAGATCAGTGTAATCAACGCACATTCTCCATTCTTTATTCTTTTTTTGAATGAAAACAGGGTTTGCTAACCACTCAGGATGATACACTTCTTTTATGAATCTAGCAGCTAGGAGCTGTTTTATTTCTACCCTAATAGCCTCCTTCTTGTCTGGCGTGAATCGGCGGAGTTTCTGCTTGATCGGTTTGGCGGTCGACAAGACATTCAAAGAGTGCTCAATCTTCTACCGTGGTACCCCTGGCATGTCTGTAGGTTTCCAAGCAAATGCATTGGCGTTGGCACGTAGGAAGGAGATGAGTGCACTTTCCTATTTGGGGTCGTGGTGAGCCCCAATCTTCACAGTCTTGGAGGGGTCGTCGAGGCTGAGGCTGACTTCCTTAGTTTCTTTGGACTTGGAGGAGGCACAAGGAGGTTCTAGCGATGGGATCTCCAGGTCATCGGCGAGCACCGCCTTGGCATCGGTGACCACACTGGCCATCTGGATGGAGAGGTCGGTGGCTTTGGTGAGGGCGAGACTCTTTGTCTCGCAGGCGTAGGTAATGGAGAGGTTGGACCGTAGGGCCATGACTCCTACAGGAGAAGGCATCTTCAGCACCAGATAAGAGTAGTGTCGTACATCCATGAACTTGGGTAGAGCTGGCCGACCAAGTATGGCATGATAGGCGGTGTCGAAGTCGGCGACATAGAAGTTGATGTGCTCGACGCAGTAGTTGCTTGTCGTGCCAAACTATACTGGTAGGGTGATCTCTCCAAGCAGTTTGGATGCCCTGCCAGGTACCACACCCCAGAAGGAGGAGTCTGAGGGTGTGAGATCTGTTATCCCGAGGCCCAACTCCTTTAGGCCTCCGGTGAAGAGGAGGTTTAGAGCGCTCCCACCGTCGACGAGCACTTTTCTAAAAAGCACTTTTTGGATGGTTGCATCGAGGACAAGGGGAAAACACCCTGTGTAGGGAATGTCCGCCCACTAGTCGGCCCTGCTGAAGGTGATGGGGACCTCAGACCAGGGGTGATAGCTAGGGTTGGTGGCAGCGTCTTCCGTAGTGATGGCGAGCACCCGGCGGGCGGCGAGCTTCCATTCTCTTTTGCTCTCGGTGGAGGCGAGGCCCCCGAAGATGGTGGTGACCACCTTGTCGTGATCCTGGAAAGCATTATTATTGCCCCCAGGTGGTCAGTGGCCTCCGGTGCCGTTGTTGTTGTCGTCGTCCGACTTTTTGGCCTAGAATTCCTTAGCCAAGCCGAGGCAATCTTTCATCTTATGCTTGGTATTCTTGTGGAGAGGGCACGGGCCATCGAGGATCTTCTTGTACTGCTTGTCGTAGTTACGCTTGGCTCGAGGCTCATCAACAGTGATGATGATATGGTCTGGTTGGCGGCGGTGATATTGACCAGACTTGGAGTCTTCTGGCCGATCATGGCCACTGTCCCGATGATGACCACGGTCGTCGTAGCGGCGGTAGTTGTGGCACCGGTCGTCGGGGCGATCATCGCTGCGGCGAGTTGGGCGATGAGTGCCTGCATCCTCGTTGAAGCACACCTCGGCTTCCTCAGCGTCAGTGTACTGGTTGGCGGTCGTGTTCATCTCACCAATCCCTATGGGTGGCTTGCGGTTGAACTTGGAGCAAGGGTCGCGATGATGGAGTCCTTAGATGAAAGCGGTGATGACCTCAGCTTCTGTGATGTTGGGAATAGAATTCCTCATCTCGGAAAAGCGTCTGATATAGCTACGGAGGAGCTCGGATGGCTTCTAGTAGATGCGGTTCAGATCATGCTTGGTGCCCGGTCGAGTGCACGTAGCCATATAGTTGTCGGTGAAGACTTTTTTTAGCTCTTCCCAGGATCCGATGGAGTCGGGGCAAGGCTTGTGAACCAGTGCATGGCGGTTGGTGTGAGCATGATGGGAAGATAAGTCACCATGACAATGGTATCTCCTCTGGCGGTGCGCACAGCAGTGGCGTAAGCCTGTAGCCACTGTGTGGGATTCATCCTTCCCTCGTAAGGTTCAACCCTGGTGATTTTAAAACCACGGGGCCACTAGAGTGTTCAAAGTGCCCTTGTGAAGGCTGGAGGCCCTTTAGGGTTGTCGACGCCGTGATCCGTAGCATTGCCGGCATTGAGAGACTTGAGAGCTGAGTCCAGGTTACCGTACTCTTGCTCATACTCTTGGCGGCGGCATACTTCTTCTTCATGGTGAATGAAGCGATGCTCGTCGATATGTTGTCGTGCATCTCAGAGATTATTGAGGTGCACTCAGGCGTCCTGGTCGACCTCCTGGTCATGTTGGCAATGATGTTCGATGCGGTTGCCCATAGCTCCCCCCTAGAGGGGTTGTCTGTCATCACGGTGCTGGTCGATGAAGCGACTCAGGCAGCGATAGGATCTTGGCGTGGCTGATTGGCGAATCGAGGCTGTGGAGTATGAAGGTCTCTGATCCTGGCAGATCTCATTGACCTAGCAGTGCACCGCTTTAAGCATGGTGGCAACCTTGGTGACCTCTGGTGTCTGCGGGAGCCGAGCGAGCTCGTTGGTGGCCACAGCCAAATTGGTGCTTGGGGTCTTGTAGAAGTCATGGCCGTCAATGTGGACAAACTCATCGTCGAGGTTGTGTTGGAGTGGCCTTCCTTGCGAGTTAAGCTGAGCCTCGGCCATCGCATGGGTAGCCTCATTTGCTCGGCGCTGCGCATGGTTGATGTTCCTGTTGACGCGAGCGGCGTGATCCTCCTCGGTTTCCCCTTCCCACGGGGGGCTGTCGACACTGACAATGAAGATCGCGCCCCACAGAAAGGTGGGAGAGGAAGTAGTTCGGAGGTGGTTTTGGCGATGGTCTCCATAGAGCCCTAGGACTCGGAGTCTGGATTCTCCTCTAGGATGGTTTGGAGGGATGCTCCAGGGCGTCGGCCGACGTGCAGCATGTTGATGGCCGGTGGAGGCTGGTCGGCGATCTGGTCGGCGAGAGGATGGACGTCTCCAACTTGGTCGGCAAATTTGCCCCTTAGGGCATCTTGGTAGATGGCGGCGACGTTGGTCAGCCCGAAGGGTAGGGCCGTGGCCTCTGGAGTTTCCCGAGTAGCCTCCGATAGATCTAGATCAGAGGGTGGTCGGCGCTGAACGAGAGTGTCTAGAGCCGATTCGGCGATGGAGAGGCAATCGGCGAGCTTCTGACCAACCTGATCGATGGATGCGATTAGATCATCGTTGTTGATCTGCCTCCTTTGGTAGCGAGGAAGAGGGTGGTGAGTTGTCGATGAAGGCGACCTCAAAGGCGGTTCTAAGATCAGATCTACAGTCACATGTGTTGGGGTGATCGACGCAGAATCGATCTGCACCGTCTCAATCAGCTCTCCGACTCTATCAGCGTTGATGATCCACAAGATCGATCCGACCATGAAGATCTGGCTAGGCTGCGGGGGGGACAAAGAGCCTGTGGAACATACCATCTTGTTCGATATAGAAACAGCACGCACACCCCTACTTGGCGCACCAACTGTCGATAGAATATCGATGGCAGTCCTCCAAGGGGTATCCCATGAAGGTAGATTGATCGTTAGAGAGGCGTGTAATCAAGAACAAGAAGGCAATAGAGACACATGAGTTAGACAGGTTCAGGCTATCAGTATGATGTAATACCCTACTCCTGTGGTCTGTTGGATTGTATTGGCTATCATATGATCTTGCGTGAGTTAGGAGGGGGTCCCTGCCCGCCTTATATAGTCCGTGGGGTAGGGTTACAAATCGGTTAGATCTAAGAGGTAACCAGAAAATAATAATAGATTACAGAAATCATAGGATCATACGTATCATAACTGATCTCGTAGTATCTTCAGGATATCTTCCTAGTGTCTTACGGGAGGCACCAGGCAATGTCGTGCCCCGTGAGGCTTCGTCTTGTGGGCTAGGCCACCCCTAGGGGCGCAACCCATGTGGTCCACCATGGGTATCTAGGGTCGTACCCCCCACATAGTTAAACTAGTGTCACCTTTTGAGCCTCATGAACCCCATGTTATATTTGTTGAGTACGATATGTAATTACGCTTGCTTTTACTTTTTAAATCTTTGGAAAAATCCCGGATGGGTACCAGATTGCTAGAGTTTGGAAGAATTAGGCTTGTGATGAACCAGTCAGTTGTCCCTATGGAATTGGAGTCTTCACCCGAAGATCGGAGTTGTCTTTCCGTTGTTTGCTGTCTAACATTATATCCTTTATACTAAGTATGTTATATATTAAGCATTGTCTATTGATATTACCTTTATTTATAGCTATATATGAGATTTGACTTCCTGGGCTCACATATGGTGTGTATCTGGTTTTGTCCTTAAAATCAGGTGCTACAAAGTGGTATCAGAGCAATGCTGACTGTAAGAAGCAAGCCTAGTAAAAACTGGTCGTTCTAAGTCTTAGAAGTTGCTACAAAAACCCTTGCTCTATGAACCTTGATATTTTCTTCACTACTATATCTCTACCCTTGTTATTCATCTCTACCTTGGTGCTTATTTTGAAGTCTTTGTTCTCATCTTCACCCTTGATTTGATATGCTTTTAGAACTGTCCCTCATCACCTTCTTGCGTAATCTGAAGATGAGTCTTTGGATTATTACCCCTAGTACAATGAGGAAGCTAGTATCGCAAGTTGAGTCAATGATTGAATTATGCACCTTTAGTGCTTTGTTGAATTGTCAATATGCTTCTACTTGTTTTGAATCTTTGCAATGATTGCAATGATCTTGTTGGGTGTTCCCACAATTTCATTTACTTTATAGGCCTAAGCTATAAGGATTAATGAAATAAATAGTCGGATTTTGGTTCTCTCCTATTTCTCTATCATGCCTTTGGAGCAACCTTTCTTTATTAGTTTATATCTCTGTCTTTGGACTACCAAAAATCATGACAAAATTTTGGATGACATTAGACTTCAATATCTTTCTCTGACCACAAGAATCACCTTGATAGCTATGCTGGTTATGGAGTTATGAAAATCACAAGACGATACATCGATGCTGTCTGAAGCCTAGAATAGTTTCTGTTGTGCACTGCTTTTGACTATATGAACTGCAGAATTTGGAAAAGTGTTCTATAAGGAGGTTGTGGAGAGTTTGATAATCTTTCAAACAATATAAACTGTAGCTCTATTGGATTAATAGAATAAGAGTTACAGCTATTTTACTGCGTTGTTGTTTTTCTGCTCGCGAGGAATTTCAGATTTCTTATTCTTCCTCATACACGAGAGTATCATTGGGATGTCAGAACATCTTGATACTAGTTAGCTCATCTGGAAGAAGGTACAAGCTACCCTTTTTGTATCCCCTAGTTTAATTTTTCTTAAGGAGGGCAGCCAAGTTGAAGGATTTGTAAGATGAAGTTTCTTATATTCTAGCGCTTCGTTTGGAAGTATTAGTTATCTCTGGGGTTTGGTCTTCTCTTGTCTCTATTGCCATCAATCCTATCTTGTCATCTCTTGAAGCTACAATTAAGGATGTTATAAATGACTAAGTTCTAATTCATACAAGTTGAAAACAGATGGTTGCTACCAGGAGAAGTGCTTCGTATGATGACCGAAGGAATCCTGCCAATTCTAATCCACCGCCACCTAATCCCCCATCTATAGAGCATGCTTTGATGATGCAGACTCAGTTATTACAGACTATTGTTCAAAGTGTGTTGAACAACCCACATCAAGCACCACCTATTGACAAGCGTGGTGAATTTATGAAGGGACACCCACCGACATTCTCATATACAAGCGAACCACTAGAAGCTGATGACTGACTTAGAGCTATAGAGTGACAATTGGACATAGCTCAGTGTGATGACCATGAGAAGGTGCTTTTTGTGTCTAACCAACTCCATGGCGCAGCACAAGACTGGTGGGAGTCTTACCAGTATGGATGTCCCAACAATGCTGGACAGATCACATGGAAGGAGTTTAGCGAGAGCTTCAGGTCCTACCATATTCCGTTGGGTGTGGTAGAACTTAAGCAAGATGAGTTCCTCAACTTGAAGCAAGGATCTATGACTGTGTGTGAGGATCATGACATGTTCACTCAATTGTCACGCTATGCTCCAAGAGAGGTGGATAGTGATGCTAAGAAGCAAAAACATTTTTTGAAAGGACTGAATAATGGTTTGCAACTACAGCTGATGACCATGGTGTATGCCGACTATCAGACATTGGTGGATAGAGCAAATGTAATTGAGAACAAGCGTCGAGAGATGAAAGAGAGGAAGAGAAAGCTTGACGTTCAGCGCCAGTTAAGAAACACTCGTCTTCGTTTTGCGACACAAGCAAAATATCAGTCATGCCCTATGAATTTGCTTGGGAGTACAGATCAGGATTAGTATCAGAAACCCAATGATGAAGTGCAGTGTTTTAGTTCTCATGAGCCATGTCTGTCACCTCCTACTATCACCTTGATGAAGACAAATACTTCTACTAGTGAGGAAGATTTTGATTGTGGTGAAATTGAACACTATAAGAACGATTGTCTTGAGAAGCTTGCTGAGAGTAATCAAAGCTAGAATCAACAGCAACAGGAGCCAGAACAGAATGTCCATAAGGAGTAGGTGCAAAGAAATAAGTTAAAGCAAAACTACATTCAAGGCAGGTTGAACAATGTAGATATGATTACCACTCATGGAGCTAAGGAAGTTGTCGTGGGGTTCATTCCAGTAAACTCAGCCCCTGCCATGTTTTTGTTTGACCCCAGTGCATCACATTCATTCATATCTAGAGAATGTGTAGAAGATCATAAGATAACTATGCTTCCAATCAGGAAACCCCTGATACTTAACTCTCGAGGAGGAGAAATGAAGGCAAACCGCATATGCCCAAAAGTTAGTCTTGACATAAAGGGGGTAAACTTCGAGGCAAACCTTATTGTTTTAGAGTTAATGGACATTGATGTTATCCTTGGAAAGGGATGGTTATCTACTTGTAAAGGAGTGATTAAGTATGCCCAACATTCGGTGCTTCTAACAACACCGTCAGGAGAAAGAATTGAGTATGAGGGTAATCAACCTGCACCTGAGGAATATGAGAATGACCTATTAGAAGGTGTATACTCAGAGGATGTATACCACTTAAGGGCTTCATCATCCAGAGTATGTATCCTTTACTCGGTTGATAAGTTTTTGGATCATCTATGAGGAATTGATGCATTCGACAATATGGCTCTGCCGTTCGAGCTATCCTTAGTTGGGAGTCTAATCTTCAACATACCCAAGACAAGTAGGCACTGATGACATAGGAATGAGATATCTAATAACTATAGATGGTTCTATGGAGTCTCAGGAAATCCCAATGATATACTAAGCATGACAAGAAGGTTTGGATTGAAGAAAGTTAATGATGTGATAGAAACCCACTCAAAGATGTGAGAGAAACTCAGAGTTTTTAATAATGAGGTTTGGTTAGAGGTTCAAGGAAAGTTTATCCAAGACCATCAAGATATTGATAGTGTTACTGGAGAAGGTTTAAGTTCGGATCAAGAGACCTTTGCTAAGTATTTAAAGGAGTAAAAAAAGATTTGAAGTAAAACCTAAGTATTAGCTTTACCAGATCTGGACAAGAGCTTTATATCTACTATGACGTACCTTGTCAAGATGTGGGATGTGTCCTTATGCAAGAATAAAAAGTAGTACCTTGTTTATTAAGTCAACTAAGGAAGCGTGAGTTAGATTACCCAACATATTATGTGGAGTTATCCATTGTGGAGCACGGAAGTGCTACCTTCTGGGGTGTAAAAATGACATCTAAGTGGATCACAAGAATCTAAAGGACATCTTCACTAAGATGGTTTTGAGCTTGTGACTTCATTGTTGGATTGAAGCCTTCAAGGTTCTATGACTTGGAAAAGTGCTATCACTTGGAGAAGCAAAACTCGTTGTCGATGTCTTTAGCAAGAGAGAGTTATGCTAAGAAGATTCGAACGGCACCATGGACTAAGAATAGTCATTTGAGAGTTGAGCAACTTGATCTGAGCATCTAAAGTCATTAATGTTTTGAAGTTGGCGATAGAATCTATTTTGGATCAAGAAAGTAAGGAGACTCCGTTGGAAGATGAATATTTTAAGAAAGAGAATTGATAGTATGGAGTAAAAAGGAAAGGTGGCCTAGTGATTGGAGTTACATGAGTATTGTTTGGAGTACCTTTCAGAATCTTGGAATCAGTTTGACAAGTTATTTGGAGTATGGTTAACAGGTATGCAAAGTAGAGAAGAATCCAAAGGCGGAGAATTTGTATCTCTTTTATCACCAACTTCCGAATCTCGAGGACGACATTCATCTTAAGGGGGGTAGAATTGTAACACACTAAAATTTGCTTCTCTTGAAATAGAGCTAAAATGGTTTAATTTTGTATTTTTATGCTCATGAAAACATGGGGAAATAATAAATTTTCATTAGATTAAAATTTATTTTAATGTAGAAACGTGTTTGTTGCATTCATGCCGGTCGCACCTTGTATTTCTATGTGCAAAATGTGTTTTTTTTAAATACGTTTAGGAGACGAATATCTATCTCTAGGAATTTTCTAACTTCTTTCTAGAATTTAATTCCTATCTCCTTCACCTTAATCTTTATGTTCTAAGTTCCCAACAATCTTTTCATGAGCTCCAAATACTTTATTTGGGTTCATCATGTTCCAAAGTGTCTCTAGGAAATTTTCCCAAATTTTCGGAGGTCTCAGAGTATTTTTGGTGCCTTAAATATCAATTCAAGACTTTTCTAGAATTATTTTATTCATGAAATTAATTAATTTTGAAAATAAATAATATATCTCATTTTCCAACCAACTCTCAAAACCCATGTGCAATAATCCTAATAAATCTCAAAGGTCCGTGCATTTATTTACTAATGGGCTTTAATGATTATTTAGGTCCATTAGTAAATGTGGAGGGTGTAACATCAATTAGCACCATATTGCTAGTTGATGTAGATATGGGGGAGTTTTTCTCCCTATAAATATGTACCAACCCCTTGGGCAAAGCACACCAAAACTACCGTAAGAGGAGCCCCTAGTTTAGGAAATCTCTCGTGCAGTAAACTAGATTTTTCTCCTCATTCTCTCGTCATCGCTGCCGCGCTGCCCGACGTCGTAGACCCGCCATCGACCGCAAGAAGGCCCTAGGTGAGTTTTCCCTCTTCTTCTCTTGTTCCCTGTGCTCTCGACTCGTCAAACCATGGCCTCTAGGGCCTAAATCGAGTGCTTTGGGAGTTTCTCGCCGCCGATAATTGAGCTACGTTGCGCCGGTTTTCTTCTCCGGCCATTGACTCTCTCTCCCCCTCCTTTCTAATCTAGGCCGTCCAGATTCAATCCAACGGTCCAAGATTTTCCGTACCCCTTTGCCGGGTACATTTGCAAAAGAGCCCCTACAGTTTCACGTAATATAACCCGCAGTCCATGGTGCACTTCCAGAATACGTTTTCCTATTCCGAAAGCATAGTTTCTTTCTAGTAGATTTAGAATATGTTTTCTTCTTTTGAAAACATAGTTTTTTCAGTTAGAACCAAAATACACTTTCATCTATTTACAGTTTTGCCACTAGTCTTATTTAGGCCATAAAATCTTTGTTTTAACTTCGTTTTGATCCATTCAAGTTGCGTTAGATTCGTAATTGAGTAATCTACATGTTCATCCTACTGTAAAATATATTTTTAACTTTTGAAATTTGAGGTTAGATTTAATCTATTATTTTATTAAAGAAAATCTTGTTTAATTCATAATTTTTTCGTTATAGCTCCGATTAGAGTGCTTTTTGTGTCTGTGTGTTCGTTGTAACGTGTAGAACATCTTTAAAACCTTTTTACCTGTTGTTTATTATGCTTGGTGTACTATTCTAATTTATTTTTATTGTTTTCTTCGTGTATGATTGCATGGATGCTTGTGTGGTGTTTTATGATCATGTCCAGTCAGTGAGCTAAACGCGGTGAATCCAGAAGCAATTCATTGAAGGTTTAGGCTAGAAGAAGGATCTGAGTTTAAGGCAAGTATAGCATAAGATCATCCTTGTTGTCCTATACACCTTTAATCATTTAATTCATGTTGGATGTGTCTACCTTGATTGCCACTAAGGATTTCCTAGTATTTTGTTACCTTGTACCTTGATACCTATGGGGTATTGCATTGAGTAGTATGATGCTAGTGCTCAACTAAAGCTATGATCTTGTAACTTGACTAATGGTATATGCAATAAACATTAAAAGATGCTTTTTAGCAACATGGAACAAGGGGCTAGAGCATTGGGCTATTTTATGGTGCTCTAGATTCCTCTCCCAAAGGACTTATCTGTAAGCAAACATCCGGGACTTACAATACAGCTATAAGGGCTATATGGCTCTGGCTTTAGTTTAGTATGAGGACCTTTTCTAGCTTGTTAGTGGTTACCTTTATGGCGCAAGAGGGGCTCCGACTGGTATGATCTCAGCCTACCAAGAGGGTGCACTTTGGTTTCTTGGTATTTTGTTAGTCACTCCTTGGAGGGGGGTTCATGCTTATTGATGGGGAAACCTTAGTGGCCCTAACTTGTTAGATGAACCTTTGAAAGGCTTCATAGTGAACCCTGCCGACCTTCCTTGGTAGTGGGTCAAGAGGTTGGCCGCCTCGGGTATAAGGGTAAATCATGACTCACTGTGAAAGTGTAGAACCTCTACAGAGTGTAAAACTGGTATATCAACTGTGCTCACGGTCACAAGCGGCCTTGGACCCTTACGGAATAGATGATGAACACTAATGATACAAATGATGAAGATGCTCACTAATAATTACTGTTTATGCTATTCATTATTCATGTTTACCTAATCATGTGTTTACATAGGCTTGTGATAAACTTGTTGCTACTCAATTGCTAAAATCATGTGTCGGGTTCATAAACCCGGGGTCCCTCATGGACCTGCTTTCCAGCAAAAGCTCGGCCCAGCAGACGACGTTGCAAACAACGCGCAACTCCTAGGCCAGCCCAAATACCTAACGACAGGCCAGAAGGGCGATCCAATCTCCGACCGAAAGGCCTGGCCAAGGAGGAATGGCGCCTGCTTCTGACTCCGGCCCGCCTCTCTAACTGGAAGGCCTGGCCAGGAGGAACGGCGCTCGCTTCCAACTCCGGCCAGCCTCTCTAACCGGAAGGCCTCGCTTCTGACTCCGGCCGCCTCTCCGACCGGAAGGCCTGGCCGAGGAGGAACAGCTCTCGCTTCTGACTCCGGTCCGCCTCTCCGACCGAAAGGCCTGGCCAAGGAGGAACATCGCTCACTTCCGACTCTGACCCGCTTCTCCGATCAGAAGGCCTGGCCAACACCGCTTCCAACTCTGACCTACGTCTCCGACCGGGGATGCACTGAACCTCTGCTTACAGCTCTTCTCTAACTGGCGCAGTCAGAGCCGACAGGACCAACTGACCGGGGATGCCCGCTCGATGAGGACCTAGGAAATGGGCAAAGGAAGTAAGGCAGGGCGCTCAAGTCAACCGCAATACCAAGAACCGTATCCTGTACACCTACAGGACTGTATCGATAGGGCATGTCAGAAGGGTGCCCTACAACCTTCCAGGCATGTTAGAACTCAAGCAGTGTTGTGGGCGCCAATGTTTGCCCTACAGTGTTGTGGGCGCCATCAATTTCCATGCTAGGCAAACACGGTAAGACCCCCCACATGCCTCTGAGCATCAACAGTGTTGTGGGCGCCATCATTTGCCATACATGGTGAATGCGGTAAAAACCTCCCACATGCATCTGACATAAACAATATTGTGGGCGCCTACCATCAACTTGTACCCGACGGCGTGCGTAACAAAACTTAGTAGAATACGTACTCTCTCTCTCGCTTGTAAGGCCATCCCCTTCATCTATAAAAGGGGATACGCTCTCTTCCAACGAGGAGGATCGGTTTCGGGGGACTCAACTCTAAGGACTCTTAGACAACTCTCGAACCATTCGAACAACCAACGATCGATTCACCCTCTGTTAGCTTTAGACACTCTAAAGCTACACAGAGCACACGCTCGAATACTTAGCACATGCAGGAGCTCCCGGCACTCTTGGCCCTTCGGTCCAGAGTTTGACCAGACCTCTTGCACCCCCCATCTTACTCCCTTTCATTTATAACCCCACAGCAAACTTCGAGCACCTAGGCTCAGGAATAAAGTCACCGATCGACTCAAACTGGACGTAGGGCACGTTGCCTAAACCAATATAAACCCTGTGTCATTGAGTGCTAGGCCACATCCGATCACAACGTACGACAAAACTATAAATATTTACATGTTGGTCACTTTCTGCACCGACATCATGACTCATTAAAAGCTAATCGCTGTTAAACCAGTGTCAGCCCTTTGAACCTCATGACCCCCATGTTATGTTTGTTGAGTACGACATGTACTTACGGTTGCTTTACTTTTTAAATCTTTGGAAAAATCCTGGATGGGTACCAGATTGCTAGAGTTTGGAGGAATTAGGCTTGTGATGAACCAGTTAGTTGTCCCTATGGAATTGAAGTCTTCACCCGAAGATCAGAGTTGTCTTTCCACTGTTTGCTGTCTATGGTTATATCCTTTTATACTAAGTATGTTATATATTAAGCATTGTCTATTGATATTACCTTTATTTGTAGCTATATGTGAGATTTGACTTCCTGGGCTCACATATGGTGTGTATCTGGTTTTGTCCTTAAAATTGGGTGCTGCACAGATGTGGTGGTGCTAGAAGTAGGCGCAGCTGAATTGACTGAAGTTGGAGAAAGTGCACCTGAAGGATCCCAAACCTCTAGGGTGCAGCCAAGTTCAGGGACTGTAGCCAAACAAAGGCGTGCAACCTATTTGTTCAAGGCTCTTGTTGCAAAGAAGACCAAGGAAGTGCCAAAGGGGAATAAGTCAATTATTCAAATGCTTCGCCCAACACCTGGAGAAATAGTTGATCAAATGCGTCAAGGTAGTTCTCAACCCACAATTCCAACTAAGACTAAATCCAAAGAGGACAAGCATTACGTGGATATGTAGTGGGCATTGTGGTTTTATGAATGTGGCATACCCTTTAATTCAGTAGTAGCACGATAGTTTCAGATTGCAACTGAGGCAACAACACAGTTTGGTTCTGGGTATGTGCCACCTTCTCCCCGCCTGCTTGGAGAACCATTGCTTAATGATGCTGTGAAATTGACTAGCAATGTGAGGGAGGAACATGAGCAGGCATGGAAGCAATATGGCTGCACTCTTATGTCTAATGGATGGACGGATAGGAGGGCCGACATCTGATCAATTTTCTTATGAACAGCCCTGAAGGCACATACTTCATAGAGTCTGTTGATGCATGCTTTTATGCTTGCTGATCTGTTAGGGAAGAAGATTGATGAGATTGGGAAGGAGAAGGTGGTCCAAGTCATCACTGACAATGGGGCTAACTACAAGGCTATAGGTAGGATTCTAATGGAGAGGATTCCTACACTATTTTGGAGCCCATGTGCTGCACACTGTTTGGACCTGATGCTAGAAGAAATAGGGAAGTTGCAGGCATTCAAGAAGACCATTGCATGAGCAAGACGTATAACAACTTTCATCTATAGGCATGGGAGGATTCTTAGTTTAATGAGAGAGAAGACAGGTGGGGCTGATCTTGTGAGACCTGCAGCAACTCAATTTGCCACTTCTTTTCTCACTTTGAAAAGTTTGCACAAGCACAAGGATGCTCTGAATGCTTTATTTCATAGTGTAGAATGGTCTGAAAACAAATTGGCAAAAACTAATGCTGGTGATAATGTGCATTCCATTGTCTTCTCTGTTGAGTTTTGGAATTCAGTTGAAGATTGCCTTAGAGCTTCAGCTCCACTCCTTATTGTTCTTAGGGTGGTTGATGGTGATGAGAAGCCTGCAATGCCAGAGGTCGCAGCACTAATGAATCATGCAAAAGAGAAGATAAAGCTAAGCTTTGCTGTTGATAGCAAGAAGCTCCTGCTAAAGAAAATCTCAGAAATCATTGATAAATGTTGGGTGAAACAAATGGACCATCCTTTGTATGGGGCTGCACTGTACTTGAATCTAGGAAAATTACATCCTCTCATATGGGATAATGAAGATGCAGTTGTTGGGCAGCTAAGAGGTTCTTTTCATGATGTGCTTGCAAGAATGGTGGAGGATGAAGAACTTAGAGACAAGATTAATGCTCAGACCTTTGACTATGAAGCCCTTAGGGGAGATGCATTCTCAAACAAAATGGCCAAGCAAAACCTTGAGAAACTAAGCCCTTGTGAGTGTTGTACTGTACTGCTGTTTACATTTTCCCAATTTAATTCCAGCAAGTCTATTTTATTCCTAATTTCTAATATATGTTTGTATTTGGCAATCTAATGGATTGGTGGCGCTCGTATGGTTGTCGTGCTATTGAGCTTCAAAGGTTTGCTAGACACATTGTGAGTCTTTGCGCTTCATCATCAGGCTGCGAAAGAAACTGGAGCACATTTGAGTTTGTGAGTATTGCCATATGCCATCTCGTCTTATTTACTTATTTTATTTGTTGTTCATAATTTCAACCAGATAATTACTCTTTGTTTGCTGTTTTCCCATTCTTTTTTGTAGATCCATACAAAGAAAAGGAACATGTTGCTGCATAAGAGGTTGAATGCCATTGTCTTTGTTTCCTACAACCGAAAGATGAAGACTAGGTTTCAAATAAGGCGTGAGAAAAAAAGAAAAAGTTTTGACCCTTTGGTCATTGATCAATTTGATTGGGACAATGAGTGGGCTAACTGCTGCTATGTTCATCCTCAAGGTGCGCGTGGATGTGAAGTTGCTGAGAATGAGAATGGTCTTACATGGGAACTTGTTGATGAAGCTCTTGGTGCATCAAGCTCGCTGCGAGGCCGCAATCTTCAAAGGAAAGCCAGCAACAACAAGCTGCAAGAAATGGACCTTTAGGGCTGGTTGAAGAAGACTCAGGTTCAGCCATTGAAGAAGAGGAAGATGACCATGATTCACATGATGATGCTGATGTGAGCGATTGTGAGGATGCTCCAAGTGGCACCAATGGTGATGGAGAGAACGTGGATGCTACAAATGTCCATGATGAGTTTGATGATGGGTATTAGGAGTTGATTGCTTAGTTGGAATGTTTGTGTTAAGACTCTTATGTTTGTGGCTGTTATTTTGTTAAGACTCTAGTTTAATGCGGCTATTATTCTGTTAAGACTCTAGTTTATGTTTGTGGAATATTTGTAAACTGTAATGTGATTGTGAAGTGTGGACTGCTATTATTTTGGGCTTGTGTCCTAGTGTTGCTGAATTTCTTATTGCATTTGCAGCTTGCTGCTTGGGAAAAGAAAAGAGACTTCAGATCATCAAAGGGTATTTCACTTGAATGTTTGATCCTCATTTCATTTCATTGATGATTACAAAGTATTTCTGTTACATTATTACATTCATCACATGTTGAAACCTGCAAGGGAATGCATGCTACTTGGAACAAGCCAACAAGGGCAACTGGAAAGAGGAGGATCAATGGTACATGTGCTCCAGAATTGGCAGCAAAAAGGTATGTATCAGTGTATGTTTGTGCTACCCTATTGTAGGTTAGGCTATGTGTATGGCATTGCCTCGCCCGTCTCGAAGGGGGTGGGTCGCCGCGTGTCACCTTACCGCCGTAGGAACATTGCGTAGATGGGATTGAAGTTTCCGCAAGTGATGGAATAGGAAACGAGCGTAGATTTTATGAAAAATAGGTTGTGTGATGAGCGGATGGGTACTGGTGGGTGTGGGTAGGAAAATTGTCGGTGAAAAAAAGTGACAGCACGGCGCGCAAGAGAAATACGCATAAACAATAAAGAGTTTTCTAGTCCGGACCGCTTGTCACATTACAATGGGTGATTTAGATGCGTTAGATTCGATTTTAATGTATATCGAAGGGACAAGAATTAAGGTAGATAAGAGACATTAGGGTGAGAGACTATTTTCAATTTGTTCTCTCTTTTATAGTACTAGCAAATATGCTCGAAATAAACTATCAAGTGTTAATGGGAAATAACGACAAGAATGTTATATTTCTATTTCTATTTTATCATTTCTCTAAAATTTAAAATCTATAATTTATTTTATGAGAACCGTGACATTCATAATATAAATTAATATTAGCAATAATATGATAGTGTTCTATTAATCCTGTATCAAGTTAAAATACAACATTGATAGATTTTTTATCCAGTTGCAAAGCATAGAAAAGAAATATTTAGATGTTAATATATCGTAACTTTATTTTTTAAACTATGCATGTGTTGGTAAAGTTATAAATCAAGCTCTCTAAAACTTTCTTTAAGGATCCATAAAAATATATAATTCTAATCTATGACTAAAGTCAACAAGAAATTACTTGCAGGCATATCCAAGAATTGGTTTGTCCGCCAAAGATTATGAGAGGAGACCTCTTTCTATTTTCCATATGACAGGCCATATCAAGGATTTCATAGGTACATTTATTTATACTGAATTCAGTTCATGGTTTAATTGGTCGGACCATTGACTAATCTAGATTTTTAATAAGTTTTTATTTCTAATCAATTTGGTAGAGTAAATCTTTGTTTTTTTAACAAAGGTCAATGGTTCAGAGATCTATAATTTGTTTGTAATCAAAACATAATCATCAATTGGATGGTGTAAATCTTTTTTTAAAGAAAGGTCAATGGTTCAAAAATCTATTATACTATATTTATTATTTTTTGACATTTATTTATAGAAAAATTGAGCGCAACAAAAAGTCACGTAATTAAAGCGTGACAAGAAACACGGAAACAAATCAGAAATCAGAAACGAAACAAGGAATAAAAAATAAAAAATAAAACAAATCTAGAACTCCGGAACAATCCTGCGGAGCGGACTTGTCCAGAACTCCGAAACAATCGAGCGGAGCGGACGACCAATCAGAAAGCTGAGCACAACAACAATAAAAGAAAGCAAATCGAAACTCTAAAACTACTGAACACGGTGCGGGCAGAGAACAAGCGCCGGATATGTTGGACGAATTAGGGATAGATGTAGAATTCTTCTTCTATCCAACTGGAGCGGTGTGGATTCCTTGTTTCCTTCTCATCCTTTCGGTTCTGTTTTTTTTTTCTTTCCTTTGTACTTCAATTCGTGCTGAACTTGAACTCCGTTGAGGAGGCGACTATGACTCCATGAGGTAGAAAGAGTCCAGTCCCGAAGAGAAGAGGAGACAGACAACAGCCAAAAGTGCGAAGCGACGTACGGACTATATCTAGACAGGAGAGGTGATAGTTTGCACATTCACATAGTTTATTAGAGAGGGCCAGACCAAAATAATGGGACCAAAAAAGAGGAGAAAATTTTGCCTAAATATTATTTGCTATATATATATAGAGAGAGAGAGAGAATTACTACCCTGTAGCTGGCTATAAAATAATTTATTCTGTAGCCACTTTGAGTTACGATAATTACTATGTTAATTTACAAGATTATAGTAACTTCTTACTAAGTGGTTTACTATAACGTTATGGTAAATATCCCCTGTGTTATAGTAACCCAACTATCGTAAATATGTATTGACATTATCGTAAATTAGTATATAAAATTATCGTAAATAGAAGTGGCTAGAGAGAGAGAGATCGGCATACCTAGCGCCCAGACGTTCGGACGCAGGTCCCAGAAATCAGAATCGTT
The DNA here is from genome assembly GCA_904845875.1 of Miscanthus lutarioriparius. Classification (NCBI taxonomy): domain Eukaryota; kingdom Viridiplantae; phylum Streptophyta; class Magnoliopsida; order Poales; family Poaceae; genus Miscanthus; species Miscanthus lutarioriparius. The sequence continues at coordinate 93,523,307 of CAJGYO010000007.1, forward strand.
CCCCACCGCACCCCTGTACTAGGCAGATTCGACCGCGACGACCGACAGGAGCACGAGATGGCGATGCGGACCGCGCTGACATCCCTCCCTGCGAGCCTGCGCGCCCCAGCGGTGACCGACAGCCTGTGCCTCCTCAGCGACGGGAAGGGTTGCGTGCTCAGCGAGGAGGAGCACGCCAAGGAGAGTGTCTACATTCAGGTCCAAACCCTGAACCCCTGTTCCCCACCGCGCCTCGGTCCCAAGAGCACGAAACACTTCAAGTGCAACATCGCAAAAAATATGTAAACTATGTAATGCGTCATCAGAATATAAATACTGCAACATTGCAAAACTATGCAGTGCAACATCGGAAATTATGTACTGCAACATCGAAAATTATGTACTGCAACATCAAAAATTAGGTACTGCAACATCTCTAGCAATAGTACTGTAACGCCACAAAATCAACCATGAAACATGGAAATAGAAACAATTCAAAATCACCTTTCAGTGCTGCAACATTTGAAAAAGGTAATTTCAACAATTAAAATCCCCTATTGCAACAATCCCAACATTAGAACTCTCTTTCTGCAACACATGAATCACCCTATTGCAACATTCGAAAATCAACTATTGCAACATCCCAAAAATCCCCTTGCAACACGAAGAAAACAACAAAAGACGTACAAAACAGCAAATGGATGGGTTCGAGGTGCAAGCTATTCCAGCCCCTGGCCCATCACCTTCGAGGTCGCTGGAGGGAGGAGGGAATAGGATTTTAGAGTTCGCCGGAACCTTAGCCACCGCCACGTCCCTCAGATCGAGAGGAGGAGGAGGAGGAGGAGGAGGAGGAGGAGGAGGGGGGGGCTCAGATCTAGAGGAGGAACAACCTACCTTGTCGGAGCCGCTACCGCCGCCGCCGTCCTCGTCTCCGTTGGGGGGGAGTGGGAGCCGGATCGCTTGGGAGCGCGAGGTCGCAATGAAGGTCGTGGAGGGGGAGGGAGGGAGGGAGGGAGGGAGCGCGGGCAGGCGGGGCGGCAGCTAGCTGACATGGGCGCGGCGTCCGTCGAGCGCGTCGCGGCAGTGAGTTGGGAGCGCGTCAGTGAGTTGGGAAACCGTCGCAGGTGTGTGTGGTGCGCAATGTCCGGATAAGTAGATAAGGACGGACGCTCATGTACGAACAGTATTATCGTAGATAGATAGATAGATAGATAGATAGATTAGATATACTGACTGATGAGTAGCTTACCGGCCACATATGCGGACCTGTTGCAACGCTCATCGTTTGCTGGCGGTGGAAGCAGACGTCGTGGATGAAGAAGCCGGACACGCACCGCTGGCAGTGGTATGCTACGCCCGTCTTGATCGATTTCTTCCCAGCACATCCTGCAGGTCACCTTAGTGTTGGGGTCCTTGCTGTCCACGCGCTTGAAGCGGTGGCCGGGCTCAGGGTACGCGAAGTGGGAGACGGATTGGGAAGCCCCCATGATCGATCTCTCTACGTTGTTCTGATCTCCTAGCAAGCTGTACGCGCGTGGGCTTGTTTGCTAGAGCTAGCGTTGCATTGGGTATGTATAAATTGATGGGATCTGCTGTGGACATGCATGGTAGGGCTCGGTCGTTCTTGTGTGACTTGTCACTTGTGAGAGGAATCGACGTGTACGCGTGGATAGATAGATTCCGCCAATTCCATGGATCCTGCCTCTCTGTAATTAAGGAACGCGAGCAGCAAGCATTAGTAGAGAACAGACCTTTAATCCAAGGGTCAAACCAGGCTCTAGTCCCAAAAATATTGCGCCCAAGACTAGAGAGACCTTTAGTCCCGGTTGGTGGCTCCAACCGAGACTAAAGGTCCCTGCCCAACGGCCCCTGCGCCAGACCGTTGTGGCAGGGGACCTTTAGTCCCGGTTGGAGCCACCAACCAGGACTAAAGGTCGACCTTTACTCCCGGTTGGTGGCTCCAACCGGGAGTAAATCTCTTGTCCCGGCTAGCGCCGTGGCCTGGGACTGAAAAGTGACCTTTAGTCCCGGTTGGATCCACCAACCGGGACTAAAGGTCCCCCTATAAATCCTGCTGGACGTCTTCTTCCTCCCCGAGCCCGCCCGAGAGCTTCAGTTTAAATTTAAGCAGTGTTCTTACTATTTCTCCATCCATTCTTCGATTCCTCCATCGATTTCTTCGATTCCTCCGTCTATTCTTCGGTTCTAAAGGTTACCAACTTCATACTCTCATGTTTCACCATTGTCTTATCCCATTTTGTTCACTATATATATATGGTTTTTTTATTATATTTTTTTTCATTTGTAAGCAATTTGAGCTCAAAATCACTTCAAGCTTGCATATTTACATGAAGGAAGGTTAAAGTAGCTAGTTGAACTTGCGGACCGTGTTCATCTCGACGAGCATGTTCTCTGCCGAGCGGTAACGGACGTCAAGGAGGTTCTTTGATTCTACGAGGGAGAGCAGTAACGGTTGTGGAATACCGTGTTTCCTTCCTCGTAGAATCGGAGCTCTTCCGTGGCCAAGTACGGTGTCGTCCGGTGGAGAAATGCTCACCGAGATGATCACGTAAGCAAGGTCAACTAGTACGGATGGTTATTTATTCACACGTCCCGATATCGTCGTAGTAGTCTATCAATCACCATACCCAAACGTAGTATATATATAAATATAAACGATAATCGATTGTTATGTGTGTACACTCCTATTCTTCTGTTAATTTGCGGAAATATCATGTAAATTACTTACCTATCGCAGTAAAAGACGAGAACACAATGACCATGGCCACGGCCATGAAAAATGCAATCGACACAACACTAGCAACTTTCTCGGCAAGTAGAGTAGTGTTAAACGCTCTGAAAACCTTTAAACTTCAAGCTTGCATGTTTTTTTTATTTGTAAACAATTTGAGCTCAAAATAACTTATAGTTTGCATATTTGGATGAAGAAAGGTTAAAGTAGGTATTTAAAATTAGTATTCACTTTTTGTTTCTAGCATGCATAGCACACTTCATTGTTTAGAGATATAGATAATTTTATAGTTTCTTAATTTTATTTGTTTATAAAATGAGAAATTTATAGTGTATTAAAAAATGAGTATAGAGAGTAGATGGCAACTGCTTCTGGGTCCTCGGCCTCTCATGGGTTTTCAAAGCGACTTAGGCCGGGCCTCCCTCTCATTCCATGCGGCAAGTGTCGTGATGAGACGAAGATTGTGATGGAGTACCAAGTGAAGGAGGGTCCCAACAAGGGTCGTATCTTCTACAAGTGTCCGGATCGCAATGTGAGTTATTTTATCGTATTTAATAATTATGGTTAGTTTATACCTATTTTCATGATGGTTATGATAAGTTCTAATTTTTTGTTTTAATTTCAGTGGGATGGCAGTAGACGATGTTCATGCTTCTACTGGGAGGAAGAGTATGTTGAACTCGTGCAAAAATATCTTGCACAACAGGCAGATACGGCGGCTAATGAGGCAATGATCCAGCCGAAGAAGCCCAAAGATGTTGCACAATCGGGGGATCTGTCTGTTTTAGTTGAGATTGGTCGCGAAATCTTTGTGCTCCTGAAATGTATTTTAGCTTTAGTTCTTTTAGTGGTAGTTGGGATTGTCTATATTGTAGCGATGCTTTCATAAATTTGTACCTTTTGTGGTGGCACGCATGTTGTATAAATAATTAATTATGATCTAGGTTTTAATATGGTATTTATGTCATGTAATGCAGATGAGCCGGCATTTGATGTACAATGCTGATCGCTGCTCCCAAGAGTTCATTGACGGCGTGCATTCTTTGTTACATGCGGCCGAGGCAAACAAACGTGATGGTTTCATGTGTTGCCCATGTGCCATATGTAAGAATACAGTGGAATATCCTTGCTCAAGGACTCTTCATTCACACTTGTTCAAGTCGGGTTTCATGCCAAACTATATTTATTGGACGAAGCACGGAGAAACCGGCGTTGTAATGGAAGAAGGTGAAGAAGAACAATGGAACGACAATGATATTATTCCCGATGGTGCGTGCTTCAATGATACTGCAATGGGAGAAGCTGAAGAAGAGGTAGCCATAGAAGATGAGCCTGCTGATGATCTTTGTCAGGTCATTCGTGACGCACAAAGAGAATGTGAAAGTGAAAAGAAGAAGATTAAGTTCGAGCGGATGCTAGAAGATCACAAGAAATTGCTGTACCCAACTTGTGATGCAGGGCAGAAAAAGTTGGGAACCACACTAGAATTGCTGCAATGGAAGGCAAAGAATGGTGTATCTGACAAGGGATTTGGAGAGTTACTAAAAATCCAAAAGAAGATGCTTCCAAAGGACAATGAATTGTCCGCCACTTCCTACGAAGCAAAACAAGTTGTCTGTCCTATGGGGCTAGAAATCGAGAAGATACATGCATGTCCTAATGACTGCATCCTCTACCGTGGCAAAGAGTATGAGAAATTAGATGCATGCCCGGTATGCCATGCATCGCAGTATAAGATCAGGCGAGATGACCCTGGTGATGTTGAGGGCGAACGTCCGCGAAAGAAAATCCCTACCAAGGTTATGTGGTATGCTCCTATAATACCACGCTTGAAACGTCTATTCAGAAACAAAGAACATACAAAATTGTTACGATGGCACAAAGAAGACCGTAAGGTAGACAATATATTGAGACACCCTGCTGATGGGTCCCAGTGGAGAGCAATCGACAGAGAATTCCCAGAGTTTGCAAATGACACAAGAAACTTAAGGTTTGCTTTAAGTACAGATGGTATCAATCCTTTTGAAGAGCAGAACAGTAGTCATAGCACTTGGCCTATTACTCTAAGTATCTACAACCTTCCTCCTTGGTTATGCATGAAGCGGAAGTTCATTATGATGCCTGTGCTCATCCAAGGCCCGAAGCAACCTGGCAATGACATCGATGTGTACCTGAGACCACTTATTGACGAACTTCTCATTTTGTGGAATAAAGAAGGTGTACGTGTGTGGGATGAGTACAAACAGGAACACTTTGATCTACGAGCATTGTTGTTCGTAACAATCAATGATTGGCCTGCTCTAAGTAATCTTTCAGGACAGTCAAACAAGGGATATAATACATGCACACACTGCTTCGGTGATATTAGAGGTGTATTCTTGAAAAAATGTCGAAAGGTCATGTACATTGGCCATCATCGATTTCTTCCTGCAAATCACCCCGTAAGAAAGAAAGGCAAGCATTTTAAAGGGAAGGCAGACCACCTGACCAAGCCTCGCAACCAAACCGGTGAGGATGTACTCGATATGGTCAATGATGTGAAAGTCATCTTTGGAAAAGGACATGGCAGCCAACCTGTTCCGAACGACGCTAACGGTCATGCACCCATGTGGAAGAAGAAGTCCATATTTTGGGAGCTACCCTATTGGCAAGTCCTAGAGGTCCGCAGCTCGATCGACGTGATGCACCTGACGAAGAATCTTTGTGTGAACCTGCTAGGCTTCATGGGTGTGTATGGAAAGCCTAAGGACACATTTGAAGCACGATAGGACCTGTGTTGTTTGAGAGAAAGAGACAACCTGCATCCAGAGAAGACAGATGATGGACGCCATTACTTACGTCCTGCCAGCTACACTCTAAGCAAAAAGGAGAAGGAAATCATGTTTGAATGCTTAAACAACATCAAGGTACCATCTGGATTCTCCTCGAATATAAAGGGTATTATAAATGTGCCAGAGAAGAAATTCTATAACTTAAAGTCCCATGACTGTCACATTCTCATGACGCAATTACTTCCAGTTGCATTAAGAGGAATTCTACCTCCAAATGTACGTCTAGCCACCGTGAAGCTATGTGCATTCCTTAATGCAATTTCTCAGAAAGCAATTGATCCAACTGATCTAGCTAAACTACAGAATGATGTGGTTCAATGTCTCGTCAGCTTTGAGTTGGTGTTCCCTCCTTCCTTCTTTGATATCATGACACACCTCCTAGTTCACCTAGTCAAGGAGATTTTCATTCTCGGTCCTGTGTTCCTACACAACATGTTCCCCTTAGAGAGATTCATGGGAGTCCTGAAGAAATATGTTCACAACCGTGCTCGCCCAGAAGGAAGCATCGCCAAGGGCTTTGAAACAGAAGAGGTCATTGAGTTCTATGTTGACTTTATTCCCGACCTTGACTCGATTGGTGTTCCTGAATTGAGACATGAGGGGAGACTAAGCAGAAAGGGGACACTAGGGAGGAAAACATATATTGGTATGGAGGATGATTATTTCAATAAAGCGCACTACACAGTTCTACAGAACTCCTCTTTGGTAGATCCGTATATTGAGACATACAAGGATCTCTTACGATCCGAGTTTCCAGGGAAGACTGAAGCTTGGATTACACGTAAGCACATAGAAACTTTCGGCGGTTGGTTGCCAAAAAAATGTCAAGGTGATGAGAGCATCCATGAGCAACTGTATTTATTGGCTATGCAACCATCATGGCATATCGTCACATACAAAGGGTACAAGATAAATGGGAACATATTCTACACAGTAGCCCAAGATAAAAGGAGTACCAACCAAAACAGTGGTGCCCGCATAGATGCCACAGACCCGAATGGGAATAAGCAGACATATTATGGCCACATAGATGAAATATGGGAACTATAATATGCACCTACTTTGAAGATCCCATTGTTCAAGTGCCAATGGGTCAAGGTGACCGGAGGCGGGGTAACAGTAGACAATGAGTTTGGAATGACAACAGTAGACCTTAGTAATATTGGGTACAAAGACAAACCATTCATCCTTGCCAAGGATGTGAATCAGGTGTTCTATGTCAGTGATGTCTACCAGACCAAAAAGAGGGAAAAACGATAATGACTCAACCAAAGAGCCAAAGCGCCACATAGTTCTTTCAGAAAAAAGAGTCATCGTGGGAATTGAGGACAAGTCGGACATATCAGAAGATTATGAAAAGGATGACCGAATTCTGGCCTTCAAAGTGAACAAAGACCCTAGCATCTTGGTAAATGATGAGGACACTCCATGGTTACAACGCGATCATAACCAAGGGACATACGTAAAGAAGAAGTTCACTGCTATGCCCACTTGATGATATAGTAATTTAATGTAGTGTGTGTTTGAGATATTATGTAATAATTGTGAATTCAAATGTTTATTATATCGTGTTTCAAATTAAATCAATGTTTGATTTGGTGGGATTTCTCTCTTGAAAAGTTAAATTAGGATATTGAGTGATGAAAAATTAAAATATTAACGTTAAAATGATGTGAAAACAAATTTCCTGTCCAAAACCAATAGTTTTAATAATTTTAATTAAACACTACATTTTTACATTAACGAAATAATAAATATTAGTTACATTATATTTTATAATTATAACAAAAAATAAAAAAAGTTAGGTTATAGATTTTTCCTATGTGCAATAAAGAAAAAGAAAATCCATATTTTTAACAAAATAATTTTATGCCTTTTATTTAATTTACTATGTATTTAACAAGACTATTGCATTTCTATTAAAAAAATTTGCTCAAAACATGTGGGAAACGAAACTGCAGCCCACCTTTACTCCCGGGTGGGAAGCCCACCCGGGAGTAAAGGTGGGCTGCAGTTTCGTGTCCCGCCAAAAAAAAACCTTTGCTCCCGGTGCGTATTACCAACCGGGAGTAAAGGTATATATTTACTCCCGGTTGGTAACACGCACCAGGAGTAAATGACCTTTACTCCCAGCTGGTGGCTGGCACCAGGAGTAAATCTCCCTGGTATATATGCGCCAGTGCCTGGCGCAGATCGATCCCCTCCTCTTCTTCCTCGTCGAACACCGCCGCGCCCTTTCTCTCTTCTTCCTCGCGCCGCTGCCGATTCGTCTTCCCCTGCGCATCAGCCCGCTGCCGTGACACCGGAGCCCGCGCCTCGCCTCGTGCGGCCGCCGACGACCTCACGCCGATGACCTCGTGCGTCCCTCCACCGCGCACGCCCGCGTGACCCCGTTGATCTTCCTCCGCATTCGTGAGGTGAGTTCTCTCGGCTTTCTCTCCTAGTGCCTAGGGTTTCGCCATTTAGCGGCCAGTCACAGTATGGGTATGGCGGGGTCACATGGCCGTGGCGAGGATGATGGCGTGGTGCCGTGGCTTGCTTGTGGCTATGGAGTTTCGTGGCCAGGAATGGGGGGGATGGCCGACGCGCGGTGGCGTGCGAGCTGAAGGAGAGCAGAGGAAAACGAGTAGAGGATTGACGGTGATGTTGTGCAATTTTTTTTAATTTTTTTGCAAAACATGTAATTGAGAAATTGCCTGGGCATTTTGTGGCATTTTATTATGCATTAAGACTGGACCGGCCATCCCAAAATTGTATGCCTATTTTCATGTCATCTTATTATGCATTTTACTTTGACGGTTGTTCATAAAATGTTCTCAAATAGTAAATCAAGGCAATTGAATTGCTTTTCAAAGTAGAGTTTGCAATGCTATATATTGACGTTTGTACTGTGTTTTGCAAAAAGAAAAAAAACATGTGGACATGCATGCATGATATATAATATACTCCTTTTGATCACAGCCTCGGCCCGACGCGCGTCGTCATCGTCAGCATGCCGACCACCGCGCCGACATGTCCTGGCCCGCTCTGCTGCGCCGACCACCGCCCCGGCCCACTCTGCGCCGACGTCGAGACCACGCTGCTCCTCTTGCCGTACGTCCTTGTCCTCGATCGCAATCCATATGTTTTCGTCATTTGTATTCATATGCATGTATATATACGTCGCGGAGCACCGCCGCCCTCGTTCGCCCATGCGTTTCTATGTATATGGTAGAGCACCGCCGCCCTTGTTCGCCCTAGGGTTTAGGGTTTATAAGGCGGAGCACCGCCGCCCTCGTTCACCCTAGGGTTTAGGGTTTATACGATGGAGCACCGCCGCACTCGTTCGCCCTAGGGTTTAGGGTTTATACGGCGGAGCACCGCCGCCCTTGTTCACCCATGTGTACAAACATATATATGGCGGAGCGAAGCACCGCCACTCTCGTCACACCGCCCTCTCTCGCGGCCTAGTCGATCAACATTCGTATTATCATTATCGTTAACGCTAAACAATCACACTAGGGCGAATTGCGTCGGTGACTAGGGCGAACCCTGTTGTTGATGTCACTGATGTGGTTCGCCCTAGTCACCGACGCAATTCGCCCTCGGTCATTTATGTATAGCCCTAATTCGCCCTAGTACCGACGTAGTTCGCCCTAGTGTGGCGAATTGCATCCGTGATCGAGGGGCAAGATTTAATAATGCATATTGTTCGTAGATTTTATGCATGTAAGTAAAGATTTGATGTACTTTATATTGGTTTTGTCTTTTGAAGCTAGATGGCCGACCCGAGAAACATGGATGAGGAGGAGTTGATGATGAATTTGATCAACACTGGCACTCAAGTTGCCGGCGATGATGGTGCTAAAAATAACATGCAAGAGGATGCAGATGACGGAGTCAAGATTAGCTCTTGAACAAAATGAGCAACAACATATTGGCCAAGTATATATTTTTTATTATTAGCTATATATATTATCATATGTCTTATGTGTGCTCATGACATTAAAAATAATGTTTATGTTTTGTAGCCCTCTCGGATCGACATCAACAACTACAACGAAGAGTAAAATGTTCGAGGTCCCAAAAGCCATTGGAGGGTCGCTTCATCATCTCGGAGTTCAATATGGATACAAAGCGAACGGGGGGGCAAATAAAACAAAATTCGTGCACCACTGTGGTTACTTTGTAAGGACCGGCTCCCGATCAAGACCCGTGAATGGAAGAAGAAGACCAATGCTCCTCATATCAGTTTTGTCTCCGATCGTGACGAGACGTTAATTTGGAAAGACGTCTTGGTACATTTCATGCTCCAAACAAATGGTTATGATGATATAATAGATGGTGATGAATTGAAGGAGCGAGTTAGGGATTGGGCAATGAAGAAGATGGCCACCAGGGCCAGGACTTGGAAGAAACACCTATACACGACGTATGTCAAGAAGAACATAGCACCAGATTTCACCGTCCGTGCCTAATCTCAAAGCAGAGGCCCTATTGGGATGAGTTTGTACAAGTACAAGACGTCGAAGAGGGTGTGAGTCGGGTGATAAAGAACCAACGTAATGCCCAATGAAGACATACCACCATAACTTGGGATCGGTGGCTACCCGATTGCCATTAAGAAGTGGAACAAAATGGAAGCAGACCTTCTTGCCAAGGGTATCACACCGAATCACTCGAGTGGGGGGAGAGCATGCAAAGAATTGGGTTTTTTCGCTCATGGGGAACACTAGACAGAGAGCAGGGAAGTGCGTTTATGGTGCAATACTGCAAGAAGCAGCAGAAAGATTGTTTTATGCTCAGAGAGCTACTGCTAGTGGTGCGTTTAGGCCCAACAGAGAGAAGGATGAACTGACATACGCCATCGGGACTATTGAACATGGTGGCCGAACTAGAGGCAAAGGAAGTGTCTCGTGGGAGCATGGATTCCCTCAGGACAGACCTTCCTACAGAAGCCGCTAGAGAAAGAAGGAAGAAGAGGCACAACGGCTCCAGAGGTTGGAGAAAGCGGTGCGTGAAGCACAGGAGCGGGAAAAAACCTTGAAGCGAGAATGCAGAAGGAAATCAGAAGGCAAGTGCAAATAATAGTGAGTGCAAGCAAGCAGGCATCAGAGCCAGGAATCAACATTAGCCAATCTGCTCAGTTGAAAAGCAGTTGCACTTCCACGGAGATACCAAATCAAGGGGACACAGGACTGCGCTTCCCTATGGATGACGTCACTGAATCTTGTACATCGTGTGAGCTACACATTCCGAAGAGGAATTCCACAATCAAGGTGGCTATCGGTCTTGTTAATCCTATCGACCGAACCAAGACACCAAGGATTCATGGGAATATAATCCAAGAAGGATATGCTACCATCTCGGTAGATAAAGCTGAAAAAGGTTTTAGTGATTTGCCTCTTGACATTCTTGGAGGTGATGGCGAGAAGACTCTAGGAGAAGCAGAGAAGACATTCATTCTATGGCGCAAGCGCTACATCATCATTCCCGGGATGTCGCCTCCACCTCCTCCTAAACTACCTCACCATAGGTGCGGATGAAAACACTACATCATTAATTTATATTGGCTTAAATAATTAACAATCTGCTCATAATAATATGTCATTTCTTTTTTTGTAGCAGATCCTCCCCCAACCTAAATCCAATTGTTCAATCGCTAGATCATCATAGTGCTCTGTACGATGACAATGTGTTGGAAGGCGAGGCTGCATCCACACCATCTCCAAGGAGGTCTCCAACGCCGCTGCCACCACCTCCAAGGAGGTCTCCAACGCCCCCCCCCCCGCCCCCGCCTACCAAGAAGCCAAGTACTAGCAAGAGGCCAGCCCCGCAAACGAAGAACCAGTCCCCGCCGGCAAAGAAAGTCACCGTGAAACCAAGGGCTATTCCCAAAATAATATCTGAAGAGAAGGAAGAAGTAACTGATGCATATAAAAAAGATATGTCCAGATTCTATGACAAACTTAAAAAGGATCAAGAAGCAAGGAGAAACCCAAAGAAAGCGTACTTCTTCGTAGCTCCAGATATTCTAAGAAAAAAGGTGGCTTCTTACCAGCAACAACAGCGAGAATCTCGTAAGCCATCCAAAGCAACGTTAATGGACTATGACCGCACTCTCACCAAGTCAATTGAGGCGGCACAGAAAAAGAAGCAGGCAGGGAAAGGAGTTGCACAACTCGGACAACAATCGCACCATTCAGTCCCCCCGCTAGTTGTTGGTAATGAATATGGTTTGAATTTAGGATTAATGCATCAGGCAAACATACCTCCGGATGTCGATTTGTTTCACCTTGGTGAATTTATTGAAGAGACTGGTCTCGACCTTTACCAGATGTTTGGTGATGAAAACATTGAGTGTGCGGCAGAGGTTGATATTTGGAAGAAAAAATTTGTACTAGGCCAGAGTCTATACAACCCTCAAGCCTTAGGTGATTTGGGGACGCAAATGTACCTGCTAAACAAGTGGTACATGCAGGCGTCTACCGGTGGAGACTTCTGCGTTGGTGTCAGAATTAGAGACGAACATTGGTTCCGTGGCGATGATGTTATGTATGTTGACTTTGCAGAATTTCATCAACTATGCCACCTGACCTCTCTGGACAAAGTTATCATTAGCTGCTATTGCCTGTAAGTAATAATTCTTTCGATCTATTATTAAACTCATCATATGTGTGTATATGCATATAAATTATCCTAACAAGTACTATATATATGCAGATTTACAATCACAGAGCGCAGAAAGGAAGGCTACAATGAAATTGGTTTTGTTGATCCCCATATAGTATTCAAAGACCCAGTTACTCCAAAGCCTAATTGGAAGTCTGAGTCAGAGAGTAACCTCATGAACTTCTTAGTGAACCAACGCCACAAGAAGGATATACTCTGTCCCTACAACTTCAAGTGAGTGTTAATAATGTCGATCATCCTTAATGGCTCATATGTTGATTCTAGTTAATTAATGAGTGTTATGCATTATATCCTATAAACACATGCAGCAATCACTGGATATTGATGGACATCGATCTGGTGAAAAGTCACTTGATAATCTATGACTCGATGAGAAAACCACAACAAGACTACTAAGATATGATAGATATTATTCAGAGGTAATTTCGGTATCTCTAGCAACTATATATACACACAAACATGATGATTAACTATATCTGATGACGTGGCAAATTTTTTATTGGGCAGTGTTTGGAAAACCTTTATTGAGAAGCAACACATGGAAAAATGCAAAGCGCCACTGAATGTAATCCCTTTGAAAGTAAGTCCCCTAAATCGCATCATCTTTATTAATTAAACATATAGCTTTCACCGGATCACTAGATTGGATGACAAATCTTTTTCTCGTAAAGTGGTGTCTGACGCAGGAATAGGGGAACAACTACTGTGGTTACTATGTTTACAAGTTTATCAAGGAGGTCTCCCAAAGAACTCCTACAGAGAGACTCAAAGTACGTTAAAAATACACTATATATTCATTTAATTATTATTATTGATTGTGTTACTGTGTCTTTATATATATATATGTATGTACATATATTAATTTATTTTCCTTTAATTCAAACCTGTAAGCTCGATGGTTGGAGGAAAAGGTCATACGGCAAGACTAAATCAAAGCAATTCAAGAGTCTATAGCCAGATTTTTTAATGACCAGGTCATCGATTCCAAGGGCGAGTTCTATTTCGACCCAACACTGCCATGGAAGCCAAGCTAGAGGATGAGAGGAAACTTGTTATATCACAACAACTGTATTGCAATCTTTTGTAATATATGCACATGAAATAATATAATGTAAAATACACATATGCATGCATGCATATATATATATATATATTTCTATGCTTGAATTGTGTGATTTTAATACGTTCATTGTGCTTGAACCGAAACATACTATACGCGCGTATAAATGTATTATTAACAACGTACAATACGACTTCGAAAACCTATTTTGAAAAAAGAAAAAAAAAAATGAAAAGAAAAAAGAAAAAAAAACCTTTAGCCCCGGTTCGTATTACCAATCGGGACTAAAGGGTGCCAGCCTCGTGGCATGTCAGGAGGCACCTTTAGTCCCGGTTGATGTTACCCACCGGGACTAAAGATCCCCCTTTAGTCCCGGTTCCTGATCCGAAACTAAAGGACCTCCTTTAGTCCCGGATGCTTGCTCCCGGGTGAGGAACCGGAATTAGAGGGGGTTCCCCACCGGGAATAAAGGCCGTCTCTCTACCAGGGAAGCATGGCCAGCATCACAGTCGATGATCGTAATAGGCAAGGTAGTCACTAGTTCTCCAGAAGGCAACTTGCTGGATGAGTCGTCCTCCCCAGTCTCCTCTACTACTACTCTACTTACCAAGCAGGTTCAGCCGTTGTGCATGCGTCGATGCGTGCGTGTGCGTGTGCGTGCTTCTGCTTCGTGAAAAGGATGTACGTGTGGACTGCGTCACTAGTGCTGTTACTGTCTACGAAGAGTTGAAGATGACGACGTTACTGCAATATTATCTACTTGCATTGGCCCAAGGTCAAACTCTTGATCACCACTTGGCATGGTGCCCCACATACTTGCTAATATCTCCTTGCCTTCTCTCAACATCTTACGTCATTAGTTTGTCTATCTAGCACAAATAAATCAAACTAATTAATCTTTTCATAATTAATTTCCATTTAAATTATGAAGGGACAGAGAGATCAAGATCAAGATGCACCCCAGCCACGCCAAAGTCGATGTGTGTCAGCCACTTCTGCTAATCTTCTCAGGCTGCATCTGTCCAAGCGTGTTTACTTGTTAGCGAACATGCCGCTGTAGCATGTATTTCATTAAGAAGGAGTAGACAAACACAGTCGAAACAACAACAAGCTCTACTTAAGGTAACCAACGGTTCCCTAGAAGCGGAGCGGAACCAAAGAAGAAAAAAGGAACCAACAGAAAAAGAAGAAAAGAGAGAGGGACAACCCTCGACACTGAGGACCTACCAACTGGACCTGCAAAAGAGGATACAACAACGCAATGGTTCCTGCAAGCTAGACAAAGGAAGACCGTGCATGTCCACTGTGGTTTCCTGCAAAAGAGCGTGTTTACTTGCATGTCCACTGTGGTGAGAAGACCGTGCAGATGCGGCAGGAATATATACTAAAGTTTCCAAGTTTTGGTTGAATGTCTCCATGGTTACGCGCGTTACGTTTAGTTGTGAACTTGTCATTAGTTTCATCCAAAGTTGGTAAAACTTATCTATCATGATGTCACATGTGTGAATATATATAAAAAGGAGCGAGTAACCAAAATGAAATAATAATACAGAGGGAGAATATTAAAAGATACCTAGTTGTAATGCCATTTGGAAATTAAAATCTCCCGCGTTATCCTATTCCTCTTCGTTGCCCATCGTGTATGTGTGCGCGTGGTTCCTAGGCTCTACACACCTCCTAAGAGCGGCACGGTTTGATTACGTGATGTGATTTTTAATGTTTGCTTTAGGTCGTGTTCTTCCTTTGTCTTTGGAATGAACTCTATTGTATGCAAACATCTAATGACATTATGGCGGTTATCTCAACCCAGAAATAATTAGGATGATTTCTATACCTATTAGTTACGGTGCAAACTAAATAAAATGGTGATGACATTAGAATTATGGAACAGAGAAAAAGGAAACTGTTTCTTATAAAAAAACTATGTCTATACGTGAGAATGAAGATAGGAAGAAATGTGACAGGTGGATAAGAGAGAGAAGACATGTGAATGGATAAAAATTTATTATGAAGAAACCATCTACTGGAAATATATATGATTTCTTTGTTTTGTATATCTTGGTAAGTATGGAAACTATCTTATAGCAATTTCTTGTTGGAAGCTAAGTGCCCTAACTTTGCTGTTCCTATGGCTTGTATTCAAACTGTTCTCCTTCGAGGAAAGAAAAACACAAAAAAAAATTTGCGTGTTGGATCAGCATCTAGTGGTCCTGATCGATAGTTTTCAAGTTTGCACAAGTTGGTTGGTTTGCACCTGATATGTTGCCAAAAGTAACGGTATTAATGTTGTTCTCCGTATGAAAACATTACTAATTGGGTTCCACCAACATAGAAGCAGTGGCTTTGTTATTACTTATCAGTAGCTAATACTAGAAAAATTTAGGTAGAAATACTTCAAACTTTACCTTCAAATTTGAGTAATATTTCGCCAGGACAAATATTTCAAATTTTATCAACATTTCTTGGAAACACCTACCATGACCAAATACGTACCAATACAGTTATACCTTACAGGTCACTAATCAAACTGACAGTTGTTACTAATAACCGTCACCGACAGTTGTAATCATATTGGAAATTAGGTTGTCTTGAATATTGCAGAAAACTGGATGGCATCATATACAGACTCGTCCACCAATTTTACACATATATATGGGTGTAGATGGGAAAAACATTCATTTTGCAATCACACTTGTTCACCAATTAAAGCTAGCTTTTTGCTAGATTTCCACAATCACGTTCGGTATCTGGGAGTAAGTTCCATGTCGCCGGGGTACGGCTGAGTTGGGATGCCCGGGCATCCCATTCCAGACAAGAACCCACACAAGAGCGCCCCGGCCAAATACCCAACACAGTGCACGCCTGCAGGGTCGACGGCGCAGCACGGCAAGCAGCAGCACCGCACGGTGCTACCGTCGTCGTTGCCGAGCACGCACGCGAGACAGTACTCCACACCGGCGCACTTGGGGCACTGGTACGACCACGGTGCGGCCTTCCGCCCCGCGGTCGTGGCCGTCTTCCCGCACTTGAGACATATTCGCCGCGGCCGCGCCTCGCTGTTGCCACTGTTCCCACCCGGCGCCGACGGAGGGCGCAGGACAAGCCTGGTGTGCTCGTGCAGGTCCGGCGGCGTGGTCATGCTCCTCGGGAGGTTGCAGCAGCGCGGGTGAGCGCTGAAACCGGCGCACCTGCTGTGAGCGCAGCTGTAGGCGACGGTTGGCGTGCCGAGCGGCTGGGCGCAGAGGCTGCACGAGAGGCCGGCGCGGGTGTCGGCGCCCAGGGTGAGGCGGTGCTGCGGGTGCCCGAAGTGGCGCTTGAGCGTCGTCGGGCGTCGGTAGCAGGCGTCGTGGAGGACGACGTCGCAGCCGGGCTCCGAGCAGCGATAGGCCGCCGCGCCGGTCTCCACGTTCAGCTTGCACATCCTGCACGGCGACGGCGGGGAGTCGTTGCGGTCGACGCGATTAAAGCGAGCGCAGTGCTCGGGGTGGGAGGAGTGGCCGTGGCCGGATACAGATAGAAAAGCCCCCATTACTGACGACGAAGAAGATGAAGAACCGGCTGATGAGCAACGCTGGCTGTGTTGTGTGGTATGCAGCGAACCAGAGCTAGGGCACGAGCACGACTGCACAAACAATCCACGATATATATACGTGTATGTAAAGTGCGTGTTGCCATGCATGATGCATATGATGACTTGGCACTGCACCGAGATGCCTCTGTGCGAATCAACGCGTATATTGGCGTATATATGTTTACCAAGACCTGCTCCACGAAGCAGAGAGGAGCTGGAGAGTATAAGGCGCAGAGCAAGCAGTACGTGCCCACGAGACAGAAGTTTCTTGCTCCCCTTCACCCAACTTGATGCAGAGTCTAAGACGCGTCGCCTGAGCAAAGCGATAGCTCTCTTACTCCATGAGCGTATAGGTTATGTATCTGTCGTTTTGACATAAACTCGGTCATAAATTCAGGTCTTTGGACATCAATCATTCTCTCATACATTGGCAATATAGAAGCTAGGATTTTTTTAGGGTTGTGAACTGAGTCTCAACTGGCCTGGTTAGGTTTTTGGCGGTAGAAACTATATACCAGTGTTGAAGTCCCAACATGACACGTGTGCTCAGGAGCAGGCCCAGATTTTCAAGAGTCACTACTACTGTACATGTTAATGGAGGGCGGTCAAATAGTGTTTACGGAGGCGGGCAGGATGTGTCCATCTCCAATTCAGTGCATGTGTTAGGGCGTGTTTGGTGCGGCTCCCGCACAGCTCCGGCAGCAGAGCCGCACCAAACGCTACAGGCCGGAGGAGCCCTTCTGCCATGAAATGAGAGAGCAGAAGCCGTTTTGGCGTACGGCAGGTGAAGCCTCGATTTGAGGCTCCGGCACTCCGGCTCCGGCTCTCGCACAAGAGCAGACCGAGTGGAGCCCGGCCAAACACGTTCTTAGTGGCGCTCTATGGAGACGGGCGCCCTAGCCGTCTCCGTTACTCATGAGATATAGAAGTTTCTTGCTCTCCTTCACCCAACTTGATCTAGAGTCTAAGACGCGTCAGGTGAGCAAAGCGTACCTCTTACTCAATCAAGGTGTGGTCCCAATAGCCAAGTTTAAGGCTTTATGCATTAATTGCTTCAACTAGGGCTTCAGTGGTGGGTGTGGCAACAGTAATGCAATAAGTTGTCTGCGCTAGTTATTACAAGGAACTGTAAACAACGCTATTTGTTTGGTTCGTGATGAACGTAAACAAATACTATATGTTCTTATTCTTGACCTTGGAAAAAGAGGATGACTTCTACTTCTTGGCTGGCGTGGGGGCGGAGGCCTAGGCGAGCTGGGAGTTGCCGCGGGAGAGGAGGGTTGCATCAGCAATGGAAGTCGTCGGCGCTGCTGCGGGAGTACAGAGTATGTATCTCTATCAGTGAAGTTATTATTAGCTCTAACGCCAGGTTAATTAATTTCCACTCGATCGAAGAGGAGAGGACCAAGTCCACATGTCGAACTACTAGTAGCTCTATAGATAGAAGTTGAAACTGTTCGAGTGTTCGTTATTTATTTCTGATTGTACAACTTGTGGTACAAGAAAAAGTTGCTACACGGTTTGGAAAACCAAATCTCCTCAGTTTGCTTAGTGAATTGCACTAGTGTAATGATTTCAAATCTATGATTTATTGGTTGATGATGACCTCTCACATGTCGTTACCCACTGCGATTGAGAGAGAACTGCCCAGCCAGTCCTTACATTTGAACGATTCAACTGTCGTCGTCAACACGATCGAAGCGCAAGCGCCACACATGTACCTATCAGGCCAGAGATACAACTTAATTTAGATTATTCCTCGTGCTATATTCCAGCCGAGAGACCGACACGCTGAAGGAGTTTGGGTTTGTGTACTTTGTACCCTTTTGCTACTACGAAAAGTAGTTGTAGAGACGGTTGGAAAGCCTGTATAGCTCAACCGCCGATACCCGTGCGTCTTTACAAATCGACAATTTATAAAGGCGGTTTTCTAGCCACACCTAAAAATTAATTTTTATAGTAGGTTTGACTCTATAAATAATTCTTTTCTAAAACTCACAAGTCGGGAAAAAATAGTATTTTTTTGAAATTCTAGGTTACGCGTGTGTTGTAGAAATTGATTTGTTAGTCTAGGTCCAACCACCTTTAGAAATCCGTTTCCACAAATCACAAATTGGACATGTGAAATCCTGCCACTTCTTCCATCACATAAAAACAGTACTTGGTTTCTTTGAGTTTTTACCGATTAATGAACTTGCTTGCTATGTGTTAAAATGAACCCCTCAATTCAATTTTTTGTTCAAATTTAAATTCATTTGTTGTAAAGTTCGCTTCTTTTTTTTCTTCTAAAAGGATCATATTTTTTGTTTGCAGATTTTGTTGTGGAAAGATCGAAAACCCCACGAAAAAGAACCAGCTAAACCACCAGTCTGCACTGAAGTCTGAAGCCCTGACCATGTAACACCGTACGTGTTGGCCACTGAGCCAATGATCCGTCAATATATGTCTCGGATGGTTCCTGGAAAAGCAGTCTTAAAATATTTTGGGGTAGCGTTGGGTAGGAAATTACTCAAGCATAAAAAATTTAAACACAAGATCAAGTTATATTCATTTCATGATCATACTGTACATGTTAGAGGGGGTTTTTATAGGGGTCCTAATCTTCGTACTTTACATAGAATGACTATTTTACGGTTACAGCCCTTTTTAACTACAAGGGTGAAGTAGTCTTTTTCCTTTCTTGAGCCTTTATTCTTCAACTTTTGTACATCAACTTCACCGTTGTCTTCGTCTTCCAGACTTAGTCGATTTCTGCTTTGATTTTCTTCTTCTTTCAGAATGTTAGGCAAAGTCAAACTCTTGTCTTCACCTAATTCTTGCTTTCTTCTTTTCACCAGCGAAGACGAAATCTTTCTTACGAAGTCAAATTTCCACCTTCGCTTCATTGCTTTGTCCTACAAGTAAATTTTGTTATACAAATCGTAATTTCAACTTCAAAGTTTCAGTGGCTGAGTTTTCTTGGCGAAGTTAAATCCCCAACAGCAGCTCCGCGGCGGGAGAAGGCCTACTCCAAAGGTCTGAATCCCGTGAAGTTTGGATTGAAAACGAAGACAAAAAAACGCCATCCCGAACTTTGGAGTTGGCCGTTTCTAGCCGTTAGACTGTGAACAGTTGGTTTTTTCAATTGCAACGGTCGTATTTGATCGTCGGAAGCTGAACTGTCAGTTTGACCCGAAGCCGCCTATATATACTTCGGTCCGTTCCCCTTGTTTTTGCTACTTTATCGAAGACGGAGAGGTGCTGCTGAAATTTTCTTTGAAGCGAAGCCAAAAAAATTTGAGGAGACAAAACACTTTTCCAAAGACTATTTTTTTCAAGGTTAAAAGTTTGTTGACTTAAGGTTAGTTTTAAATTCGTTTGTTTTTGTTTTTTCTCTTTCTTTTGTTGTTGTTGTTATTATTATTTATCTTGATGAAAAAGTTTCTTATTTTCTAGATGTCTGATCAAGAGAAGAATGCTTCTGCAAACTCTCCAGTTGGATCTAATCAGTCTAACTTTCGTGAAGATTTATCAGATGTTTCTGCGTCTGAGTCTGAGTTGGTTGGTGATGATACGAAGTCTTTGAAGTTTAGACAAACTTTGATGGATGATAAAGAGTTAGATTGGATGGTGACTAATGGAATGGTGGAGAGGGCATCTGTTCGTTTGCCTGTAATTAAAGTAATTCATGATAAAAAAAACCATATGAATGTGTGGTTTTTCGGGATCAATTTGTAGTTGGACTTCGTATGCCATGTCAAGATTTTCTTGAAGAACTTTTGAAGGCATGTAATATAGAAATGTATCATTTGACTCCTAATGGATTAGCGAAGATTGCTCTTTTTATTTGGGCAGTGAAGTGTCAAGATGTAAACTTGGACATCAGGGCTTTTTGTGCTCTTCATGAGATGCATACTCAGTTTAGGAATAAGACTGTGGATGGGAAAACTGTTATTAAATACTTTGGTTGTTGCAGTTTTAAACCTGCTCGAGGTGCTAAACAAATTTCTCCTGCTTCCAAGAATAACTGGGCTGAAAATTGGTACCGGTATTGGTTTTACCATACGGTTCCAATGGTTGAAGAAAATGATGAGTCAAGGAAGATTGTGAAGCGCTATCCATTGGCTGCGAAGATGGGAAGGAATGTTTTTTATTGCAAGCCTGGATTTTCTAATATAAAGAATTCAAAGATTTGTGAGAAGGCTTACAAGTTGACTGCTAATCTGCAAACTGCTCGTGATATTTGCGAAGAATATATTGCAGCGCGAGTTTGGCCTCTTAAGAAGGGTTGGAGTTTTGTTTGTTTTCATAAGAAAGTTGTGAGGGGGAAGGATTATATTTATCCTGATAAAGAAGCTTTTCACCCGAAGAAGTATACAAGAGATGAAGATTTTGTTTCTGCTATTGAAGTTAAGGTTGTTGAGATTCTGGGTAAATTTTTGAAGAAGAAAAAAGATTTGATGGACAAAATTCTTGGAAAAGATTATAAGCGTTTGAATAGAATTTTTGAAATTGCCCAAATCAAATATGATGAAAGACCTTGTTGGCGCAGAAATGTGTCAATGCGCCTGGGACACAGCAAGCCGAAAGGATCTGCTTGATGGAGTAAGGCTGGAGATCAGCTTGGCTTCAACGCAGGACCAGTCGACCCTACAAATTCCTCCCGAGGGCGTGCCAATCAATTTGACCTGCAATTGATAAGGAGAGAAAGTTTATCAGTAATTTAAGGTGGAATATGCCGGTCTTGCCTAAACAGTTTCAAGTGTGCCGCTTAGAGAGCAGCTAGTGTTAGCCCACTGGATCTCCGACATGTAGATATCCGACCACTCACTAGTGTTCCCGAGCACACACTAATGATGCCGACCATGAACTATCATTGTCCTACCTCTAGTCATAGTGCGTGGTCGGACAACGTTAGTCATGGTCGGCAACGCTGGTGAGTGGTCGACTCACCCGTGCTGGTGATCCAGTGGGCTAACAACCAGATGAGAAAATCTATCGAATAGCCGATACGAGAAGAAAATCGGTTGTTAAGGACTGTAAAACTCACGGGTTGTGATTGATTTTATAATGACAACTGCGATGTACGCAGTTTTAATGATTCTTTTCTTAAGCTATTAATATGTATGTGTCAGAGATACATCACTGGCTAAATTAGATTCGATCAATACGTAGTGTAGAGCCAATGAATTTAGTAAAAAAAAGGATATGCCATGCACACAATCGACTGTTTGATATAGACAGACCCACGAATCGTCTAGATCTAATCTATTACTATCAACAGTGAGGTTCGACCGGATCGATGCAGCTATGATGATGATGATAGTCTAGAGGCAGAAAACCCGTAGAACCGACCATACTTTAACAGGTTCATGAAAGCGTGTCATATCTGTGAAAGCGCAGGCAAATCGACTAAAAGAGCCGATTCAGGTAGAAAGTGGATCATAGCATATGAACAATCAACTATTCAATATGAGCGGACCTATCAACTCCTCAAATCTAACCTATCATCTTTAGCAGTGGGGTTCGACCGGATCAATGGCAGCCATAATAAAGATAACAAATTGAATCTTTAAAGAAAATAGATCTATTCATATTTAATAGGATCATGAAAACACACTATGAGCGTTAAAGTGCAGACGATCGGCTATTTAGCCAATGGAGGCATAGCAAACAGCCAAGGTCAGGCCTGATCGAAAGCAAGTTACCAACTAGCATCCTCCGATCTAGAGTGTCATCAGAGGGGATCGACCGGATTATTACAGCCATAATAGCGATCTATAGACCAGATTTAACCAGCCAGTAAACCTCCTCAAGATCAGACATGCCTTAACCACATACTATGCACGATCGAGATCGAAGTACGACAACCGATGAAACATAATCCATCGTTTAAAATAAGAATCATCGCAATATGGCAAAATAAACAAGGGACTAAAAGGATGTGAGGCCGATCTAGTTCCATCTTGATCGGGCAGGTTGATGTTGCTAAAACTAATGACAGTAAGAACATCAGCAAGATCGGTAACTTAATGAATCTACCTGAAGGATGCCACCCTTAGGTAGAGCTGATAACTTGACCTTGATCTAATTCGAGCAGTGGAGGTTGAACTTAACCGATGAAGCCTTACAAACCGAAGTATAAGGCATGACGGTACTTACAGACAAGCCGGAGGTCGGCCAGACCAATGCAGCCCTGCTTGTTGAAGAACTCGCCGAGATCTACACTACACCTACTCCTAAGGGTTGGCACGGAGCCGGAAAAAGTAATTGGTATTGATTGGTTTGATATCCTCTTTACAATAGCCGGGGTCCAATATTTATACCCGAAACCTAAGCATGAATCCTAATCAAGTACGACTCATTACAACCTTTGGTATAAGAGAAAACATTCCTAACTTAAGATAACTTGGACCCTAGTATTTCTCCTTTTGTAGAGTTCGACATATCTTTCCCGACTCCAACCGTAGCTCATTGTCATTATCTACTGACATCATCCGAAGTGGGCCAATTCTAGTGCCACATCTAAATTAGCTGGGTTGGCATGGAGCCAAAAAAAGTAATTGGTATTGATTGATTGGATGTCCTCTTTACAATAGCCTGGGTCCAATATTTATACCCGGAACCTAAGCATAAATCCTACTCAAGTACGACTCATTACAACCTTTGGTATAAGAGAAAACATTCATAACTTAAGATAAGTTAGACCCTAATATTTCGCCTTTTGTAGAGTCCGACATATCTTTCCCAACGCCAACCATAGCTCATTGTCATTATCTACTGACGTCATCCAAAGTGGGACGATTCTAGTGCCACATCTGAATCAGCTGACATCGATCCTCATGTAATCGATTCCTTGATGACACAATCTTGGAAGCTTTTGAGTTCCCGCGTTCTTCTTCCCAAATTTTGGTGTAAACACATGCCCCCCAATTTTGGGATAAAATGATTTTATTCCAAAATTTTAGTTTACCTGTTCACCACGTCGCAACCGTTCATTCTGAGATATAAGCGTGACTCTCGATATTCTCGGTCCAAATTTTATATAATACCCCAACAGTATCACTTCTGATTCATTCGACCCATCTTCTTCTCCCTTCTTCTTTGAGCGAGCCTCAACAACCAAAGCCGCTGCTACTAGAGCTCCAACCCTAGCAGTTTTTTCCCCTGCTCAAGCTATTCATCAAGTCATCTCCCTGCAACCTTTTCTAGATTCAGATCTATTTTGGCTGCAATGGCGACCAGTGACCACGTTCCTGAGGTATGCTCCCAAGTTCCCTCTTTCCAAGTATCAACCGTTACCCTGCTTTTCCTTTCTTCTCAAATTTATTTTACCCGGTTTCTAGGAAATGAGGAACGAAATCTTGATTCCATCGACTGTTGCCCCCGATGTCTATTTTCTCGGGCCTATGGGTGACCCTGATCCATCTGACTTTATCCGTCAAGAAACCAACCGAATCCCCTTCAAACAGTCCGTAGTGGATTTGTCCTCCTGGAGCGCCAAAACCCCCTTCAGAAACTTGCCCAAAATGCCTAGGGGATGGGGAGACTGGTTTCGTAGGGTATCGGAGAAAAAGGCTGGAGATTGGGAGATTTTTTATTTGAATCAGTGCTTCACGCTCTCGTTGTTTGGAATGGAGAGGAATGATCCACTCCTGATCTCTGCATCTTATTTTTAGTCTAACACCTTAAATGCTTTCATTTTTTGTCACGGCCCAATGACCATTACTTTGGCCAATGTTTATATGCTGACCGGCCTTAGAATAATAGGATCAATGCAGCCTTATGACTTCTTAAGTGCTGGATCCAAGAAATTAGCCAAAATATCAGACTACACGGGATGGGCAAGCTACATTCTGAATCATATTGGAGACGGACCAACTGTTAGCGAAAGAAAATATGTGGCTTTTCTGAACATGTGGCTGGAAAGGTTCATTTTCTGTGGGTCATCCTGTGATCCGACTTACAATCACAAACTTATGGCAGAGCATCTGGCATTAGGCGCTGATATTCCTCTTGGAAAGTATCTGTTAGGAGCTGCCTATCATCTGATGCACCAGGTAGCTATCCAGTTACTAAAGAATGAACCAGTGCACACCATTAGCAGCCCTTGGTGGCTAATACAAATGTGGTTAAATTTGTATATGCACAAGATTGTAAAGCCAAATCTTCAGAATTTAAGCTTTCCCTCTTCCAATTTTGATGAGGAATACAAAGGCGAAGAAGGAAGAACCCGTCAGTGCATGAGCTATGGTGAAGCTGCATCAGCCATAACAATCGCTATCGATATTGGCCATCTCTTCAAGAAGTTTTATAGAGGGTTTGATGCAGATACTTTGACTTGGCTACCCTATGATGAGGATGAGAACAATGAGTTGGTTTTTCCATTCAGATTTCATTTTGAATCATGCTGCTCAGATGAAACGACAGCTGCAATCTTCAATTCCTTCATCAAACCTTGCGTTCTTCTAGCCGAATTTTGTCATGGTCGTGGCAAGATGTCTATAGGCTCCTTCCTTCTAGACAACCTCCCAACCTATGAGTTTTACAACCCTTCATTTGTAGCTCGTCAGTTTGGTCTTGGTCAGCTGCCTCCTCAACTGTTCTTCAAGAATAGTCTAAAGCTGAGAGAAGGAATCAGTGAAGTGATGGAAGCCTCCAGAGTCTTTCAACTAGGATCAGGTCTTCCTTCCTTTTGTTTGTATGACTAGACAAGAGTCAACTTCTCTTCCAACCTTTTTGACTCCTGGTGGCAAGAATAGAACTCCCATCTTTTCTATGGATCAGTCCATCCTAGGTGCATAGCTCTAGATGGAGAGTTCGCTTCTGACAGTGAGGTAACTTACCATCCCCTTTTTCAGAGAAAATTATTTGATGAATTCCCCTACCAACTATTCTAACAGATCTTTTCAGGACATTGAATTTGATCCCCCAAGCTTGGACAGGAAGGGGCATCCCATACATTATCAGCCACCAGGCCCAGCCTCAAAAATTGGATCAACCGCACCCACACTAAAGAAACTGATGAAGACCCAAGTTGCCCCTACAATTGTAGCGTATCAATCCTCAAAACGTAGGACAGCCCAAGGGACAACCTATAAAACTATTACTGAGAAAAGACTTCATGGAACGAGACCATCAGCTGCCTAGGTAAAACAATTCATCCTCTTCTCAAAATGATATTTCAACTTCTAATCCATGTTCCTTTCTTCATAGTTATCAACTATTGCATCCCAATCTGCTCTGGGTGCGGAACTGTTGTCCCAGGCATTTGATTCAGCATCAACCAAACCTTCATCGACTGACCCTCAAAAGGAGCCAATTTTGGTTAAAACAACTAATGCTTCTAGGACAATAGAAGATGAGAATCCTCCCACTTCACTTCCTAATGTTGCCAAGGTATCTCCTCCAAACTTTTAATTTTGTTCAGTTTTCACCTCTCTCTGATTATTTACCATGCCAGACACTCCCTAAGGAAACATTCAAGCAAGGGCAGGAGTCTGGCAGTCTACCTATTGAAGGTGATCCTATTGAGGTTGACACCCAGATTGTCAAATCTCCAGTCCAGCAAGCACTTGATGGTAACAAAGTCATATGATTAGTTTACCTTTCTGCAACAAATATGAACTAAAAATCTTCCTTGATGTTTATAGATACCAATGTTGAGAGTTTAGAGCCGATTCAACCAGATACCATTGGTGCATCATTAGTCATTCCTTCTTTTCAGATAGAAGCTATCCCAGAAAAGGTACCGTATTTGCTTCACTATTTATCTTATTATCAACTGATTCAATCCTCCTAACAAGATTTTCTTATACATAGGTACTTAATCTTCTATCTTCGAGCTACTCTTTCAATCTTAAGGAGTATTTAGATGAAGATGAAATCAGCTCATCGGCCACCTCTTCTAAAGAAGCTTTATCAGAACAGACCAGAAATCGGCTAAGGGACATATTACCAATGCTTGAGAGGAATATAGCCGATTTGGTCCAAGATGCAGATTCAATGCAAAGAGTCTTCTTAGCCATTAAGGATAATTCATCCCTAGGTCTTATCAACATCTTGTCACCTTTATCCATTATTGAAGATCAAGCCCCAAAGGTGAAAAAGGCTCAGAGGAACCTGTCCAATTGTGAAGCCTTATTGGCCAAGAAGAACTCCAACAGACAAGAGGCCAAAGAGCTGACATAGCTGATTGACAATTTGAAAAGCTCCTCCCTTAGGATCAATCTAGAGCTGACCCAACTGGAAGCCAAGCGGGTAGAAGTTGAGGAGGGAACGGAGAACGTGAAGGCTGCCATCGATCGCCACAAGTCCAACCTGGCTCAAATACTCAATGCCATTAAGCAGAAGAAATAGGAACTGCTGACCAAGGTTAGAGAAGGCAGGGCCATTTGCAGCAGCCTTGAGGATATTCCTGGATCAGCCGAAGAAGACAAGCAACAGATCGCAGAAGTAGATACTATTTGGCTAGAAGCATTGAAAGCAATCCAGGAGGTCCTAAACTTGTAATATGTATATCAACACGTATTTTGTGTAGAACCAGTGATAACCTTATTTTCTGTCGCCTTGTTGTATTTCTTGTCTCGGCTAGAGAGGCGATTTGAAAATAGCCAATTCCAGACTTCTAACCTTAATCCGATTAAGTATGAAAACACGGCCTTTATCAAGAATAACCCTCGATCTTCTGTCCTCAGTTATCAATGCCGCACTATCTTTGGCATTAGTGTGGTGGCGCTTCACCTTTTATTAATTGTGGTTGCCTTTTGCATGCCTCGAGATATCCACCACCTTGCTTTGTGGCTACAAATACCATCCGGGGGCTCTGGCCTTGAACACATTCGTACTCGCAACTGCTCCTATTCCTTTGCACTTCTCCGCCCTCGCAGACTCTATAGTGGTTTTCCTCCCCCTTTTCATAGATCCAATCAACCCTATGGCCGGCGAGGACAACCGAGGCAAGCACGTGGCAAAGGAGGTTTTAGAGGAGGATCTATCGGTGAGCCAGCGCCTTCGCCGTATGAGGTGACATCAACATCTTCTGCTTATGGCAATGAACTTCTCTAACTTGTTTATAGGTTCGTATTGAATGACAGCCTTCGTCCACTTCCTCCTAGGGCCGACGTGCCCTCCGATGCTGCATCCTCCGCACCGGATTAATCGTCGGACTCCTCCGACTCCTACAATAGCGACGATGCCTAGCATTTCGTTCGAGAGTGGAGGGCGACCCAGGACCGTTATTCTGAGGCAACTTGGGAAAACGGCTAGCTTGATATCCGCCTGGGGGCCTCTCAAGCCGCCCTTCGTGCCACCGAGGAAGGGGCCAGCGCTGCTCAGGCGCGGTTGGTTGAGTCCGACGCCATGGTGGCGGGTAAGATAGATTCTAGGAACACCTTTATTTTGATTTTCACTGTCTTTATCTTGATAGCTCTTTCGTTTCTGTGATCGCCAGCCCTGATGGTGCAGTTGGAGTCCCTCCAACTGGTGGTGAACGTGGCTACGATGGCCGTCAATGCCCGGGCCCCCTCATCAATGCCTGCCTCCATGATGTTCCTGCCCGCGTCTAGGAGATCGCCCTTCACGGCGTTCGTCATGGCGCATCGGTGGCGCTAGCCGCGGTGCAGGTCCAGACTGGGTATGAGCTCCATACCATGGAGACCGGTTTCCCGATGGGCGACGGCCCCGAGGAGCATGAGGACTTGATCGAAGAGTTTGTCGATGCAGCGGAGGCCATCGTGGACATCACATCCGCTCAGGATGTGATAAATAATGTTTTTGATTAGTTTGTATTTAGGGTAAACTAATCAATGAATACAATCTTCTGCTTTTCTATGATTGTCTCTTTGTACTTTCTGTAGCGTCATGATTGTTCCTGTGTTTGTTTTTGCTCTATAGGCGATACATCTCGTATCGGCTTTTCCCTTTTCTAGGGTAATTTTGAGCTAAAGGTGATACCCTTCTGGTATCGGCTATTAGAGCTGATGACTAAACAAATCGGCTATCAAGTGTTGATCCAGACGTTAGGATAATATTCCTTCAAACATTTTCCATCGATCGCTTCTTAATAGGTTGCACCAGAACTCTTCAGACCAAAGATTAAACAATTGACCGATCTAAGCCAAGCATCTCATTAAGCAAAACAATCTTTAAATTTCCTTTAATAAATCTGTTAGCTCTGGCTTGCACTCAGGATCCAACTTAGTGCTCTTGTGCGTCGGCCTAGTCCTATCTCCAGGACCAATGTCTATCTCCTTTAATCCACCGGCCGACGCGAAGCCATGCCCTAGCTTACCACTTGTGTCGTCTATTGGATTATCCATTAAAACAAACACTCAGAGCCGATTGCTTGGATTGGCTGTTGGCCTTCATCATTGATCTTGATGAAGCCTCCTTCCCATAGCTTGCTAGAGAAACACTCGACGTCTTCTAGTTCCCAATACATTGGATTAGTTGTTGCAATACTCATAGAATCATCAGCGTAAACCAGCTCAACATCGTCTTCATGCCACTGAATCAAGCATTGATGCATAGTCGATGGTACACAACAATTTGCATGAATCCAATCATGACCAAGGAGTAGGATGTATGAACCCTTTCTATTAATGACAAAGAATGTGGTGAGCAAAGTTTTACTTCCGATTGTCAATTCGACGTTCATTGCCCCCCTAGTCTTGGATGCATTACCTCCAAAATCCTTAAGCATCATATCGGTTTCAATTAGATCTCCTGGTCCCTTGCCAAGCTTGCGAAAAGTAGTGTAAGGCATAAGATTAACAGAAGCACCTCCGTCTACCAATATTTTGCTCATCGACTTCCCATCAACAAAACCTTTCACATATAAAGCCTTTAAATGCCGATGCTTGACTGGCTTATTGAATATAGCCTGCTGTGTTACTGTCAACTTGGATACTATCTCCTCATACTCCAATTCATCAAAATTTGAATAGACTTCTTGGTCTGCTGGAGCTCTGAATTCTGACGGCAACAGAAAAGGCATTTGAATATTAGCCGATGGTTGACCCCTATCGGCTGTTTGTTTAGCACGCCACACTTGAGGTCTACCAAATGCCTGAGCCTATTCTAGCTCTCTATTTCTTAGGCATTTTACCCCTCTTTTCTGGCTTCTTGTTAAACCTCCTGGACACCATTGCTCTTCCTGCCAAACATACTCATTCCCATTGTCTTCTTCTTCATAATCAGCTCAGTTTTGATCAACAACTCGCTTTCCAAGCCAATCATGAACACTTCTATTTTTTAAGTGCCGATCCATATTGTTATGATGACACTCAACTTGAGCATGGATAGACCGGTGGTTGGCTTGAGATTGCCTAAACTCTCAATATTGCTCACTA
The DNA here is from genome assembly GCA_904845875.1 of Miscanthus lutarioriparius. NCBI lineage: Eukaryota > Viridiplantae > Streptophyta > Magnoliopsida > Poales > Poaceae > Miscanthus > Miscanthus lutarioriparius. Next base: position 93,553,503 of record CAJGYO010000007.1, read on the forward strand.
CACTCTGGGCAATTATTTCTAGTAGGCAATTTCAAACCTTCATTCTAGCAATGTCTGAAGAAAGGACAATTTCAATGTGATTCAACTTGCTTTCTTTTGTACCTCTCTTTCTCCTATTGACGCTGGTATTCTTTCTCTTCTAGCCAGCGCTGATAATCCTTTTCCTTCTGTCGCTGCCATTTATTCAACAAAAATCGAGATGTGACATGCGGTCTTATCACACCGTCCCTTGATGTCTCTCCTTGGTCATATCAGCTCTTCTGTTGATTACGACGCCTTTCAATCTCTTTATATTCATCAGCATATATTTGCATCTTCGGGTCGATGGTTCCGGCCTCTTTGGCCCTAGTTGATGTTAGGACTTTAGTCTTCCCTCTGAGCAACCTAGCATCAACCGTGTTCTGATCTCTTGGGAAAGGATTATCATCAACTTTCATCTTCCGAAGTGTATCGAATTTGAGCTTTCCTTGCTGAATAGCCTTCTGTATTTATTGCTGGAAGATTCTGCACTCATTGGTAGAATGAGAAGTGGCGTTATGAATTTTGTAGAGCTTCTTATTCTTCAACTGATCAGTAGGCAACATAACATGATTGGGAGGCAACTTTATTTGTCCCTTCTCAAGCAAGAAATCGAAGAGCTTGTCTAATTTGGTGACGTCAAAATCATAGCTCTCTTCAACTCCCTTTCCCCAAGGATTTGGCACCATTACTATCTTCTTTCCCCAATTCCACTCAGCCGTAGCAATCTCTTCTTCCTCGTCGTCCTCATAGCCGTCATCAACTGAATATGGATTATAGGCTTCGGCAATTGCGGCATTCTTCTGGAATCAGGTATCTCTGTGCATACCCTAAAATTGGCTATTCAGTGTTGCCACCCATTGAGCCAACTGACCTAAATTATCAAATTCTTGCCCGAGCAACTTCTCTCTCCATGTTGGCAACATTCCTTGAACAGCCAAAGCAGCTAGCTGATCATCAGTCAAGTTCAATGAGAAGCATAGATTCCTGGTCTCCCGGAACCTCTGAAGAAACTCAGCACCAGATTCATTAGTTCTCTGTCTTATGGTTGTCAAATCGGTAATTTTCTTTTCTCATGTCCCTGTATAAAAATATGTATGAAACTTCTTCTCTAGGTCAGCCCAATTGGTAATGGAATTGACTGGTAGTGATGAGAACCAAGTGAAGGCTGGTCTCGACAGGGACAAGGAGAAGAAACGAACTCGATGGGCGTCTTCAATGGAAGCTTCGCCCAACTATATAAGATACCGACTGACATGTTCTATTGTGCTTGTGCTGTCTTGGCCAGTGAACTTAGCAAACTCTGGGAGCCTGTAATTTGTAGGAAGAGCGACCAAATCATACCACTCTGGATACGGACATTTGTATGAGAAGGCCAGCCCTTTTGGCTTTAAACCGAACTGATTCTTCATCATCTCGGTCACTCTGAGCAACAACTCATCAGCACTTGAATCTAGATTTCTCTGCAATTGTTGACCCATCTGTGGATTAAAATTTCGAGTACCTTGATACCCTGGATTTGGAATCATATGAAGGGTATTGTAATATGTTCCATAATGATACCCTTGTGGAATCTCCATCTGTTGGGTCCTCTACTGATTTGCAGCTTGAAGTCTCTACTTATCAATGTTAGAATCTATATCTCTATGAATCCTTTGAACTGATAGCGCTATTTTTTAAGCCGACGATAGCATTTGGCCTGATGTGACAAAATTAACCATTTGATTCTGAGCTTGTCCCGTCGGCTATTGCACATACTGCATTGACAATCTAGGATTACTTTGCATTTGATTAGTAGTGGTACCTTGAACTTGCTCAAATGAGCCCTGTACTACCTGGACATCATCGTTTCCAGTGAGTGCTGCTTCTTGATGGCTAGTACCAGCTTGATTAGTCCCCTAAGTCGATAGATGTGGAATATTGTAATAAGCCAGTCCAACCTGATGAATTGGATATCCATGAAACACCTCTTTCATGGTATTGTGGAATGTGTTCAAGAAAGCTATATTATGGTTCAATATGGCATTATGAACAGATTTGTTTATAGCATCCACAATGAAACGCCTATCTTCAGCTTCGTTTGTATCTGATTGCCCATGTAGCAAAACTCTTGGTAGTAGAAATTTCTGAACAACTTTATTGTCACGTGTCTTGGTGTAGGACAACAAACACTTGTTCTAAAATTCTTCTATAGCTTTACTGATGATATCTTTATCCTCATTAGGTAGGTCTTCATAAGGCATCATAAGGATGTCGCTGTTGTTGTAAGTCGCCATGACGATTGTGGTGTCCCACCGGGCATGCCAAAACGTGTGTCGATGCAAAAATGTGTCAATGCGCCTGGCACACAGCAAGCTAGAAGGATCTGCTTGATGGAGTAAGGCTAGAGATCCGCTTGGCTTCAACGCAGGACCAGTTGACCCTGTGAATTCCTCCCGAGGGCGTGCCACTCAATTTGACCTACAATTGACAAGGAGAGAAAGTTTATCGGTAATTTAAGGTGTAACATGCCGGTCTTGCCCAGATAGTTCCAAGTGTGCCGCTTTGGGAGCAGCCAATGTTAGCCCACTGGATCTCTGGCACAGAGATATCCGACCACTCACTAGTGTTGCCGAGCACACACTAGTGATGCCGACCATGAACTATCGTTGTCCTACCTCTAGTCATAGTGTGTGGTCAGACAACGTTAGTCGTGGTCGGCAACGCTGGTGAGTGGTCGACTCACCCATGCTGGTGATCTAGTGGGCTAACAGCCAAACATGAAAATCGATCGAATAGTCGATATGAGAAGAAAATCGGCTGTTAAGGACTCTAAAACTTGCGGGTTGTGATTGATTTTATAATGACGACTGCAATGTACCCAGTTTTAATGATTCTTTCCCTTAAGCTATTAATATGTATGTGGCAGAGATACATCACTGGCTAAATTTGATTCGATCAATACGTAGTGTAGAGCCAATGAATTTAGTAAAAAAAAGGATATGCCACGCACACAATCGACTATTTGATATAGACAGACCCACGAATTGTCTAGATCTAATCTATTACCGTCAACAGTGAGGTTCAACTGGATCGATGCAGCTATGATGATGATGATAGTCTAGAGCCAGAAAACCCATAGAACCGACCATACTTTAACAGGTTCATGAAAGCATGTCATATCTGTGAAAGCACAGGCGAATCAACTAAAAGAGCTGATTCAGGTAGAAAGTGGATCATAGCATGTGAACAATCGACTATTCAATATGAGCAGACCTATCAACTCCTCAAATCTAACCTATCATCTTTAACAGTGGGGTTCGACCGGATCAATGGCAGCCATAAGAAAGATAACAAATTGAATCTTTAAAGAAAATAGATCTATTCATATTTAATAGGATCATGAAAACACACTATGAGCGTTAAAGTGCAGGCGATCGGCTATTTAGCCGATGCAGGCATAGCAAACAGCCAAGGTCAGGCCTGATCGAAAGCAAGTCTACCAACTAGCATCCTCCGATCTCGAGTGCCATCAGTGGGGATCGACCGGGTCGTTATAGCCATAATAACGATCTATAGACCAGATTTAACCAGCCAGTAAACTTTCTCAAGATTAGACATGCCTTAACTGCGTACTATGCACGATCGAGATCGAAGTAGGACTGCCGATGAAACATAATCCATTGTTTAAAATAAGAATCATCGCAATGTGGCAAAATAAATGAGGGACTAAAAGGATGTGAGGCCAATCTAGTTCCATCTTGATCGGGCAGGTTGATGTTGCTGAAACTAATGACAGTAAGAAAATCAGCAAGATCGGTAACTTAATGAATCTACCCGAAGGATGCCACCCTTAGGTAGAACCGATAACTTGACCTTGATCTAATTCGAGCAGTGGAGGTCAAACTTAACCGATGTAGCCGTACTTCAACTAGATAAGGATTCATAACTAGCTTATACTAAAGTTCGCAGTGGAGGTCAAACTTTACCAATGCAGCCTTACAAAACAAAGTATAAGCCATGACGGTACTTACAGATAAGCCGGAGGTCGGCCGGACCGATGCAACCCTATTTGTTGAAGAACTCGCCGAGATCTACACTACTCCTACTCCTAAGGGTTGGCACGGAGCCAAAAAAAGTAATTGGTATTGATTGATTGGATGTCCTCTTTACAATAGCCGAGGTCCTATATTTATACCCGGAACCTAAGCATGAATCCTACTCAAGTACGACTCATTACAACCTTTGGTATAAGAGAAAACATTCCTAACTTAAGATAACTTGGACCCTAATCTTTCCCCTTTTGTAGAGTCCGATATATCTTTCCCGACGCCAACCGTAGCTCATTGTCATTATCTGCTGACGTCATCCGAAGAGAGCCAATTCTAGTGACACATCTGAATCAGCTGATATCGATCCTCAAGTAATCGATTCCTTGATGACACAATCTTAGAAGCTTTCGAGTTCCTGTGTTCTTCTTCCCAAATTTTGGTGTAAACAGACCTTCACCAGCTTATACTCATGCAGTGAAGTCTGGCATAGAAAATGTTACTAAGAAGAAGAGAGCTGGTGGTCAACTTGCTAAGAAGATTAGCAAGAATAAGATTGCTACTCCTTCTGGTTCTGAGAAGCTTGGGGGAAGTGATGAAGATATGGGTCAGGAGACTCTTAGTCAACTGGCTCATGATGAAGAGGTGAGGATGATTAGTTTAGTTTTTAATTCTAGTGGGTTGACTCCACCGATGTTGACTCCGCTTGGTGATTATTTCCAGAATTTGGAGGCCAATGTTCATTCTAATGTTAATTTGGGCGAAGCTACTTTGTCTTTGTCTCAAGTTAATGTTGGCGAATATACTTTGCCTTCTCTGGTTTATTCCTATTCATTCTCATGTTGTTGCTATTGCTACTGCTGCAACTGTGACTATAGAGTCGCAAGAAGGTGAGGTTGCTACTTTGGCTTCACAGGAGACTGCCAAGCCATCTTCTCAAAGGTTTGTTGCTGAAACTCCACCAGGGACTGCAGGAGATGTTGGTGCTACTATTCATGTTGCCTCTCCTCCCCAAGTTGTGATGCAAGATACCGATTTGGGAGGTGCGCCTGTGGAGACTGATGCTCCAAAAGTTAAGGCTCATAAGGGTAAGGGTACTACTATTGTTACCCTTGATTTAGATGATTCTGATGATGATATATTTGACGAAGAGGCTGAGCATGCCTGGGCTTCTCGTGTTACTGAGTCTACTATTGATGTGAACACTGGTGAAAAAGTTGCATGTTAACTTGAAAAGGGTGTTTCCACAGGTAAGTTTGTTTGTTATTTTGCGTTGTTTGATTTGAATTTTATATTTTCTGTTCTTATTTTAGACTTCGTTTGTTTTTGTAGAGGAATTTTTTTCCTGCTCCTTCATCTCAGAAGGAGACAACTGTTGATATTGGGAAGATGAAGGATGTGGTTCAGGAGCCTACTACTCCTGCTGAAGCCATGGAAACAATTCCTAGTGGAGTTGACCCTAAGGCATACAAGAGGTGCATGGAGTACTGCCAAATTCAAGGTGTGAATTTAGATACTTTTAAATTTGTTGGGATTGGCCTGGATAGACTTCGCATTATGCCAAAGAAGTCAGAGTTAAAGCTGTCAAAGTATATTGATGATGCCTTCGTAGTTCCTGACACTGACGCTCAACTTGCTGGGAAATCTTCCCTTGAGTTGGCAGATGTGAGTGTTACCATGATTTACAAGGTGTGTATATTTTTGTCTGACTTCGTATGTTAATTTTGGCTTCACGATTTGATTTTTTATAGCGTTGTATTTTTTAGAGTGCTCTTTTGCAAAGGAGTTTACGTAAATCTGTTGAAGAAGAAGCGAAAAATGCGACACTTTGTGAAAAAGGTTTGCTTGAAGAGATTAAGTCTTTGAAATCTCAGCTTGCTGTTAAAGAAAAGGAAAGAGTAGAGACAATTGAAGCTCTCCATGATATGGAGTCAAGGTGTATCTCTTTGGGGCTAGGCTTGAGACAAAGACTAAAGATTTTGATAATTTGAAGAAAGATTATGATAAGATTGTGAAATAGAAAAATTACCTTGAGAAGAAGTTTGCTGAGAAGGATCAAAATTTTCATGACAAATGTAATCGTCTATGGAAGCTTTGCAGGAATTGCTATGACAAGTTTGGTGCGAAGCCAGAAGATCCTTGTTAAGAGCTTGGTGAATTTGATCCATTCTTTGCTTGGTTGTGCCACCAATATGACAATTTGCCAACTGTTATTCAGACTAGTGCTGATTTGAGTTGTGTGGATATAAAGCTCTTGTCTTGATCTGGCAATGCTAATACTTAGGTTTTACTTCAACCTCTCTTTTTTTACTCCTTCAAATACTTTGACGGTCTTGGATAAACCACCCTTGAACCTCTAACCAAACCTCATTATTGAAAACTCTGAGTTTCTCTCTCACATCCTTGGATGGGTTCCTATCACATCATTAACTTTCTTCAATCCAAACCTTTTTGTCATGCTTAGTATATCATTGGGATTTCCAGAGACTCCATAGAACTATCTGTAGTTATCATATCAGATATCTCATTCGTATGTCATCAATGCCTACTTGTCCTAGGTATGTTGAAGATTGGACTCCCAGCTGTGGATAGCTCAAATTGCAGAGCCACATTGACGAATGCATCAATTCCTCGTAGATGATCCAATAACTTATCAACCGAGCAAAGGATACTTACTCTGGATGATGAAGCCCTTAAGTGACATACATCCTCTGGGTACCACCTTTCTTATCAGATTAATCGATTCTTCCAAGTGAGAGCTAGAGAGCATAACTGAACTTCATATGGCACCTTGAGCATTCGAACCCTTCTTAGTTGGATAGTTTGCATAGGCGTGATCATCTATCTTATTGATATCTCCAAAGGTGTTTGTTCGTCTACATTGATATTTGAAAACTCATAGTCCACTTTACTATCTTCACAAGACACACCTTCTAATAGGTCATTCTCGTATTCCTCAGATGCAGGTTGAATACCCTCACACTCAATTCTTTCTCCTGACGGTGTTGTTAAAAGCACCGAACGTTGGGCATACTTAATCACTCATTTGCATGCAGACAACCATCCCCTTCCAAGGATAACATCAATGCCGATCAACTCCAAAACTATAAGGTTTGCCTCGAAGTTTAGCCCCTTGATGTTAAGACTAACTTTCGGGCATATGCGGTTTGCCTTCATTTCTCCTCTAGGAGAGTAAACTATCACGGGTTTCCTCATTGGAAGCATAGTCATCCTATGATCTTTCACATATTTCCTATATATGAATGAATGTGAAGCACTGGGGTCAAACAAAACCATGGCAGGGCCTGAGTTTACTGGAATGAACCCCACGACAACTTCCTTAGTTCCATGAGTGGTAATCATATCTATATTGTTCAACCTGCCTTGAATGTAGTTTCGCTTTAACTTATTTCCTTGCACTTGCTCCTTATGGACATTCTATTTTGGCTCCTGCTGCTGTTGATTCTAGCTTTGATTACTCTTAGTAAGGTTCTCAGGACAATCGTTCTTATAGTGTTCAATTTCACCACAATCATAATCTTCCTCACTAGTAGAAGTATTTGTCTTTATTAAGGTGATAGTGGGAGATGACAGACATGGCTCCTGAGAGCTAAAATGCTACACTTCACCATTGGGTTGCTGATACTGATCCTGATCTGTACTCCTAGGCAGATTCATAGGGTGCGACTGATATTCGGGTTGTACAGCAAAACAGAGACGAGTGTTTCTTAACTGGCGTTGAAGGTCGCGCTTTCTCTTCTTCTCTTTCATCTCTCAACACTTGTTCTCAATTACATTTGCTATGTCCACCAACGTCTGATAGTCAGCATACACCACGGTCATCAGCTATAGTTGCAAACCATCATTCAGTCCTTTCAGAAATTGTTTTTACTTCTTAGCATCACTGTCCACCTCTCTTGGAGCATAGCGTGACAATTGAGTGAACCGGTTACGATACTCACACATTGACATAGATCCTTGCTTCAAATTGAGGAACTCATCTTGCTAAAGTTCTACCACACCTAACGGAATATGGTAGGACCTGAAGCTCTCGTTAAACTCCTTCCTGGTGACCTGTCCAGCATTGTTGGGACGTCCATACTGGTAAGACTCCCACCAGTCTTGTGCTGCTCCCTAAAGTTGGCCATCATACTGAGCAATGTCCAATTGTCGCTCCACAGCTCTAAGCCAGTCATCAGCTTCTAGTGGTTCACTTGTATGAGAGAATGTCGGTGGGTGTCCTTTCATAAATTCACCACGCTTGTCAATAGGTGGTGCTTGATGCGGGTTGTTCAACACACTTTGATCAATAGTATGTAATAACTGAGTTTGCGTCATCAAAGCTTGCTCTATAGATGGGGGATTATGTGGCGGTGGATTAGAATTGGTAGGATTCCTTTGGTCATCATGGGAAGCACTTCTCCTGGTAGCAACCATCACAGAGATAATCGATGCATCCAAATGAATAACTAGAACGTATGAAACTTCATCTTGCAACTTCTTCAACTTGGCTACCCCCTTAAGAAAAGATCAACTAGGGGACACAAAAGGGTAGCTTGCACCTCCTTCTAGATGAGCTAACTAGTATCAAGACGTTCTGACATCCCAATGATACTCTTGTGTATGGGCAAGAACAAGAAATCTGAAATTCCTCGCGAGTAGAAAAACAACAGTGCAGTAAAATAGTTGTAACTCTCATTCTATTAATCCAATGAAGTTGTAGCTTATACTGTTGGAAATCTTATCAAATCCTCCACAACTTCCTTATAGAACACTTGTCCAAATTCTACAGTTCATGTAGTCAAAAATAGTGCACAACAGAAACTGTTCCAGACTTTAGGCAGCACAGGTGTAACATTTGAAAAAGGTAATTTCAACAATTAAAATCCCCTATTGCAACAATCCCAACATCAGAACTCTCTTTTTGCAACACATGAATCACCTTATTGCAACATTCGAAAATCAACTATCGCAACATCCCATCCAAAAATCCTCTTGCAACACGGAGAAAATAGCAAAAGACGTATAAAAACAGCAAAGGGATGGGTTCGAGGTGCAAGCTACTCCAGGCCCTGGGCCGCCACGTCCCTTAGATCCAGAGGAGGAGGAGGAGGGGGGCTCAGATCCAGAGGAGGAACGACCTACCTCATCGGAGCCGTCGCTGCCGCCGCCGCCGTCGTCCTCGTCTCCGGTGGGGTGGAGTGAGAGCCGGCTCGCTTGGGAGCGTGGGTCGCAATGAAGGTCGTGGAGGGGGAGGGAGGGAGGGAGCGCAAGCAGGTGGGGCGGCAGCTAGCTGGTGCGGGTGCGGCGTCCGTCGAGCGCGGCGTGGACTGGAGCAAGAGCGTCGTGGCAGTGAGTTGGGAGCGACTCAGTGAGTTGGGAAACCATCGCGGGTGTGTGTGGTGAGCAGTGTCCGGATAAGTAGATAAGGACGGATGCTCATGTACGAGAGTATTATCGTAGATCGATCGATAGATAGATAGATAGATAGATAGATAGATAGATAGATAGATTAGATATACTGACTGATGAATAGCTTACCGGCCACATATTGGATGAAGAAGCCGGACACGCACCGCTGGCAGTACGTGGTATGCTACGCCCGTCTTGATCGATTTCTTCCCAGCACATCCTGCAGGTCACCTTGGTGTTGGGGTCCTTGCTGTCCACGCGCTTGAAGCGGTGGCCGGGCTCAGGGTACGCGAAGTGGGAGACGGACTGGGAAGCCCTCATGATCGATCTCTCTATGTTGTTCTGATCTCCTAGCAAGCTGTGCGTGGCCTTGTTTGCTAGAGCTAGCGTTGCATTGGGTATGGATAAATTGATGGGATCTGCTGTGGACATGCACGGTAGGGCTCGGTCGTTCTTGTGTGACTTGTCACTTGTGAGAGGAACGGACGTACGCGTGGATAGATAGATTCCGCCAATTCCATGGATCCTGCCTCTCTGTAATTAAGGAACGCGAGCAGCAAGCATGGCCAGCATCACAGTCGATGATCGTAATAGGCAAGGTAGTCACTAGTTCTCCAGAAGGCAACTTGCTGGATGAGTCGTCCTCCCCAGTCTCCTCTACTACTACTACTCTACTTACCAAGCAGGTTCAGCCGTTGTGCATGCGTCGATGCCGCGTGCGTGTGCGTGCTTCTGCTTCGTGAAAAGGTTGTACGTGTGGACTGCGTCACTAGTGCTGTTACTGTCTACAAAGAGTTGAAGACGACAACGCTGCACCCCCTCCCTAATCATACATGCACATGCAATATTATCTACTTGCATTGGACCAAGGTCAAACTCTTGATCACCACTTGGCATGGTGCCCCACATACTTGCTAATATCCCCTTGCCTCCTCTCAACAACTTACGTTATTAGTTTGTCTATCTAGCATAAATAAATCAAACTAATTAATCTTTTCATAATTAATTTCCATTTAAATTATGAAGGGACAGAGAGATCAAGATCGAGATGCACCCCAGCCACGCCAAAGTCGATGTGTGTCAGCAACTTCTGCTAATCTTCTCACGCTGCATCTGCCCAAGCGTGTTTACTTGTTAGCGAACATGCCGTTGTAGCACGTATTTCATTAAGAGAGAGTAGACAAACACAGTCGAAACAACAACAAGCCCTACTTAAGGTAACCAAAGGTTCCCTAGAAGCAGAGCAGAACCAAAGAAGAAAAAAGGAACCAACAGAAAAAGAAGAAAAGAGAGGGGGACAACCCTCGACACCGAGGACCTACCAACTGGGCCTGCAAAAGAGGATACAACAACGCAATGGTTCCTGCAAGCTAGACAAATGAAGACCGTGCATGTCCACTGTGGTTTCCTGCAAAAGAGAGTGTTTACTTGCATGTCCACTGTGGTGAGAAGACCGTGCAGATGCGGCAGGAATATATACTAAAGTTTCCAAGTTTTGGTTGAATGTCTCCATGGTTACGCGCGTTACGTTTAGTTGTGAACTTGTCATTAGTTTCATCCAAAGTTGGTAAAACTTATCTATCACGATGTCACATGTGTGAATATATATAAAAAGGAGCGAGTAACCAAAATGAAATAATAATACAGAGGGAGAATATTAAAAGATACACCACTGGAAAACTGGACTTTACCGAGTGCCTGAGACTTTACCAAGTGTTTTTTATCGGGGCACTCGGCAAAGCAATATTTTGCCGAGTGTCGCACTTCGCCAAAAAAAAAGCACTCAGTAAAGGTGGCTTTGTGGAGTGCCAGGCACTCGGTCAGCCTGGCTCTCGGCAAAACTGGGATTTGCCGAGTGCCGTCCCACATGGCAAAAGGTGGCCGGCCCGTGATGGCGGCCACCTGTCGTCAGATTTTGTCGAGTGCCTAACGGCTGGCACTCGGCAAATTCTTTTTATTTTTAAAAACTTATTTTGCCGAGTGCCAGCCCCAGGCACTCGGCAAATTTTTTTTTATTTTTTAAAAACATATTTTGCCGAGTGCCAGCCCATGGCACTCAGCAATTTTTTTTAAAAAAAATATTTTGCCGAGTGCCAGAGATAAGCACTCGGCAATTTTTTTTATTTTTTAAAACTTATTTTGCCGAGAGCCAGAGCCAGGCACTCGACAATTTTTTTTTTATTTTTTAAAAACATATTTTGCCGAGTGTAAGCCTTGGGCACTCGGCAAATTTTTTTTTATTTTTTAAAACTTATTTTGCCGAGTGCCGGACACCGAGCCTTTGGGCAAATTTTTTTTATTTTTGAAAATCATATTTGGCGAGTGCCTCTGTCTTAAGACTTTTCGGCAAAAGCCCACTTTTCAGTGCCCCCATGGCAATTTTTTATTTTGGGCCCAAAAATTTTTTACGGGGCCTTTTGTGATGTTCAAACTCTATTTTAAAATTTGGGGCAATTTTGACTTTTTTGATATATTTCATTAGTTTATTTTGTTTACGTTGAATTTTTGGGATATTTCAAATTTGAGCTGCAGGTACATGGAATATCCGTGTACATTATTCCATGTCCTGCAGTTCAAATTTGAAATATCCCGAAAAATTCGACGAAACGAAATAAACTAATGAAATATATAAAAAAAGTCAAAATTGCCCCAAATTTTAAAATAGAGTTTGAAATACTGTCACAGGGCCCCAGAAAAAAATTTGGGCCCAAAATCAAAAAAAAAATTTGTCGAGTGTCATAGGGGGCACTCGGCAAAGTGGCCTTTGCCGAGTGCCGGCCCAGGGGGCACTCGGCAAAGTTGAAATAAAAAAAAACTGGGCACTAAAAGCCCACCGGCCCAACCCCCGCGCGGCCCAACCCTAAGTCACGCCCCTGACCACCGCCCGCTCCTTGCGCCCCCCCGTCGTCCGGCCGCGCCCGCCCCAGCCCGTCGGCCGCGCCACTGCCACAGTAGTTCAGCCAGCCCCCCCCCGCACTGGCCGCCCAGAGATGGTGGCTGGTGGCGGGCCAGCCATTTCGGCGGCAATGGTGGCCGTGTCCCGGCCATCCCTTCCCTGGCCGCGCCTCCCATAGGAGCAGGGGAGGTAGGAGGAGCAGGGGAGGAGGGAGAGAAGGGAAGGGGAGAAGAGGAGGAAGAAGGGAGAAGGGAGGAGGAAGAAGGAAGAAGGAAGATGGGAGGGAGGAGAGGAGAAGGGAGGAGGAAGAAGGAGAAGGGAGGTGGAGAGGGGAAGGGAGGAGGAGCCCCGGCTGCTGTCCACGCCTCGTTAGCGGCGGTGCCATGCCCTCGGCGCCCCGCTCCCGACTCCGCCCACCGTCGACGAGCACACTAGGTTCGCCCTTCCCTTTCTATTCAAATCGTGGAATGGATGTCAGCCATCGAGCCCTTATTAGTAGTAATAGTTGTTGTATGTGGTTTTCGGCCATCGAACCGTTGTTTGTGGATGTTGGCCTTCGTGCCGATCTTTTTTGCAGGTTTTGAAACCTCCCCGTGCAGGGGAGGTTCTACCAAAATTTTCAATTGTCGCTAATGTATTGCCTTTTTATGCAGGAGGAGGCCCTAGCGGAGGGACCTCGGTGACCCTGATTGTCTTTGTCAGCGTTGTGGGTCTGCACTGCACCGCGTCGCGGCGCCACTGCACCGACTCACCACAGCCCTGCTAGCCTGACCTCATCGGCACCCTAGGTATAACCCCTCTATCCGTATCATGGTCTTAGGTCGCTGATCCCAGTTGGGCGTCTCCCATCCGAAAGAGACACGGTTGGAGTTATTCAGGTCTTTGCATATCTGCGAGCGTTTCTATTTTGGATTGTCCATGTTTTTTGGATAGCCCGCGGATGCGTAGATGGGTTAGTTTCCATGGTCTGCTCTGGTCTAAGACGGTGTTTCGGCATCATCCCCCTGTTGTTCTCCGGATATACACTCTCCCTTGCAGGACGTGTATCAGGAGAACAGCGGGGAGGTGCTGCCGAAATTCCGTCCTGGATAGGAGCGGAGCATGGAAACTAACCTCATCTAGAGATCCGAGGGTGGGATTTGGACCTATCCTCACCTATTAGAGAGTAGGGACACCGCGTAGATGCAATTGATGGTGACTCATATGTGCTGATACGTCTGTTAAAGGATGGAGGACCGTGAGTGGATGAACACGCGCTCCGGAGAGGCGAAAGCACGATTACGACTTGTTGTTTATAGTCAAGGTCGAAGAATTCTTCTGACATGCATTCGACGAGAGTCTTTGGAGGCCATTCTCTAGTGGTTTGTCCCGTGCAGTGGTGACAACAGAAGAAGGAAAGATAGGTTAACCATGGGTAAACATATTGTGAAGTTTGGATTTACTCTGGGTTACCACCGATGGATCCACCATGGTGAAGCCGATCGTATCAGGGAGGAGGTGGTGAGACCACGGCTCGAGGCTTTCGATGATGATGATGCGGGGTAGAGACATCTTTGGATGACATGCACCAAGCTCGATTCATTTGAAGGACGTGACAAGGAGGAGATGGAGGCTGCCGCAGATGCCTTCTACCTGATGTTGGACTCAGCACAGAGACCCCTTCACGATCATACTAATGTTTCTCAGCTGGATGCCATTGGTCGCGTAATGGGGTTGAAGGCCGAGTTAAACCTAAGTCGAGAAGGCTTCGACAAGATGGTGGCCGTGTGGAGCGATATGCTATCGAAGACACACATTATGCCGAAGAACTTGTACGAGTCAGAGAAGCTCCTTCTTGCACTTAAGATGCCGTATGACAAGATACATGTGTGTCCGAAGGGGTGCGTCCTATTTAGGAAAGAACACGCGGATGCAAAGTACTGCCCGAAGTGTAAATCCTCCAGGTACGTGGAGGTAGACTCAGGCGATGGCCAGAAGAGGCAGCTTAAGATCCCCATGAGAGTCCTACGACACCTTCCGTTCCTACCGAGGCTCCAACGGCTATTCATGACCGAGGAATCTGCGAAACAGATGACATGGCACAAAAATGGCACACGATACAATCCTGAGAAGACGGTACATCCATCCGATGCTGATGCATGGAAGTACTTCAATTCGCGGCATCCTCTCAAAGCAGAGGAGGCTCGTAATGTACGTGTCGCGCTGGCAATAGATGGGTTCAATCCATATGGCATGATGGCTGCACCATACACATGTTGGCCAATGTTCGTCATCCCCCTGAATCTCCCCCCCCCCGGCGTCTCCTTTCAATGGCATACCGTGTTCCTGTCGTTGATAATCCCTGGACACCCGGGGAGTAATATGGGTGTCTTCATGGAGCCTGTGATAGATGAGTTGATCGATGCTTGGGTCAAAGGGGTGTGGACATACGACCGAGCTACGAAGACTAGCCTCAAAATGCACGTCTGGTACCACTACTCCCTACACGACTTCCTGGCATACGGGTTAATGTGCGCCTGGTGTGTTCAGGGGAAGTTCCCATGCCCAATATGCAAGGAAGCTGTGAGGTTCATATGGTTGAAGAAGGGTGGCAAGTATTCGTCGTTCGACAAACATCGTCAATTCCTTCCTCTTGACCATTCATTCAGAGAAGACGTCAAGAGCTTTACGAAAGGTGTCAAAGTGACGGACCCTAGATCGCGCTTGAGGACTGCGGCGGAGGTTCGTGCTCAGATAGATGCTCTCGTGCCCAACGAAGATGGTGGTTTTGTGGGATATGGTGAGCAACATATGTGGACTCATAAGTCCGGCTTGACGAGGCTCCCCTATTTCGATGACCTCCTACTGTCCCATAACATTGATGTCATGCACACTGAAAAGAATATCACCGAGGCACTTTGGGCAACGCTCATGGACACTGACAAGTCTAAGGACAACCCTAAGGCTAGAGTGGACCTGGCGACGTTGTGCGATAGGCCAAACCAAGAGATGCGGCCTCCTGCAATAGGAAAGCAGTGGAGAAGGCCTAGGGCCCCCTATGTCTTGAAAATCGATCAAAGGAGGGAAGTACTTCGATGGATCAAGAATTTAATGTACCATGATGGGTATGCAGCGAATCTGAGCAGGGGAGTGAACTTAGAGACTCTGCGAGTCAACGGGATGAAGAGTCATGACTACCACATATGGATTGAGCGGATACTTCCGTCGATGGTTCGAGGCTATGTCCCTGAGCATGTCTGGCTAGTGCTGGCAAAGTTGATCTACTTCTTTCGCCAGCTTTGTGCCAAGGAGCTATCTTCGACCGTCATTACAGAATTGGAAACTATGGCACCTGAGTTGGCCTGTGAGCTTGAGAAGATCTTTCCACCTGACTTCTTCTTGCCGATGCAGCATCTGATTGTGCACCTCCCGACCGAGGCACGGTTAGGGGGCCCGTGCAAGCCCGTTGGTGCTATCCAATCGAGCGATGTCTAAAGACTCTTCGCAAGAAATGTACAAATAAAGCCAGAATTGAGGCTTCCATTACAGAGGCAAGCATTCGGGAGGAGGTTGCAAACTTCGCGACATCCTACTACAAGCCGAGCCTTCCTAGCAAGCATAATCCACCACCTCATTACAATGCTGGCGAAGTTGAATCGACCCTCAGCCTTTTCAAATGCCAACTAGGCAGCGCAAGTGGATCGACCCCCAAGAGATTGGATCCAGAAGAGTGGCGCAGAATCACACTATATGTGTTCACCAACCTTGTCGAGGTTGCGCCATTCATTAAGTAAGTTCTCAACGAACTTGTTTCAATACGACGTCACTATTCTGTATCGAACCCCATTGATTCTCTTTGGTACAGGGAATTTGTTCGTCAAGAGTGGCATCAATCAAGGGATCCTACCCCGCACGAACATGATACCCTTCTTTCAAAGGGTGCGGGAGCTGGGAGGCCTGATTTCATTTCTTGGTTCAAACAAAAGGTCATACGTTCGTCGATATTCCTTAGTAGCTCGTACGTTCCAATAGTATAACGATGTATCATGCTTGAGCTTGCAGGCGCAAACCAATGCGTCCATGAGTGACGAGTTGAGATAGGTTGCAAACGGCTTCAAGTTAAGGGTGAAGTCATATACCGGTTATGACGTGAACGGATATCGCTTCCACACGTCAAGACACGAGCAGACTCGGCCCGGTCGGAAAACCACCAACAGCCAAGTTTTTACGCCGGGCACTAATGGTGTCGAATACTATGGAATAATTGAGGAGATCTATGAACTTGAATATGAGGGCCGGGTACCTCTTACTCCTGTCATATTCAAGTGCCACTGGTTTGATCCTGGACGAACGAGACGGACCCCTCATCTTGGGCTAGTCGAGATTAGGCATGATTCCGTCTATCAAGGAAAAGATGTCTATATTGTGGCTCAACAGGCCGTGCAGGTGTATCATACGCCATATGCATGCCAAGACAAAGACCATCTTAAGGGTTGGTCTATTGTGCACCAGGTATCTTCGCACGGTAAACTACCTATTCCAAATGATGAAGATTACACCTTCGACACAATCACATATGATGGAGAGTTCTATCAAGCAGATGGGCTACAAGGGAGCTTTGAGATAGTCTTACCCGGTGTGACGACTGCCATGGAAGTAGACAATGAAACGGTTGATGACGAGGACCCTGGAGATATAGTGCTAAATCCAAAGGACATTCAAATGCTTGAGCGATTCCATTTAGGCAAAGACAATGAAGAAGACACAGAACCTTCGGATAGTGTTGCCCATTTGGACAATTTTGACAGTGATGATGAGACCTATGACCCCAATCATGAAGATTATTCCTAAACCATGTAATACTATGTTTTTTATTAAATTTTGTTATGTTTATTCATTTTGAACTATTTGACATGTATGTACTAACGCTTGTTGTTCATTCTTTGTACATTGTAGGTGACAGAACAAAGATGGTGGGCAACCGTTCACCGAGGCAGGTGCTCTCGGTGTACCAGAGGCTACGCCCTCCTGATGGAGGCGAGGGGATGTCTTCGCCCCCAGCGGCGAGAGTAGGCCCGGGTCGCCCCAGCACGAGGAGGGGGAGGGGGAGGGGGAGGGGCCGGGGTTGCCCTAGGAGGGACCCGCCTCCTCCCCCAGCTCTCGACCAGCCGGAGGACCCGTCTCCTACCCCGGAGGAAGACGTGGCGGCCACGGGCATGACCACAGACACTCCGTCGGGGGACGAGGGGACTCAGCAGACGGAGGACAGTTCTGCTCAGTCGGCTCCCTACCTACGAGGTCCCACAAGCCTTCCTCCGGTTCCGCTTCCTGACCGACGCCCACTGGTTCGTCCTGTGGGAAGAAGGTAAGTAACTATAGATGTTATCACTAGTACTTCATATGATACGTTGAAAATCAAAAGAGAAACTGATAATTTTTCTTAATCACTTATGGGGGCTGTCTAGTTCTGTCGGGTGCTCTTGACCCCCACGCACCCCGCTACCATCCTAGGATGTACGTGGCAGAAACACTTTTGACCTTGTGGACTTGAAAGAGGGGAGGTGGGAGCCGGCCTGGTCGTGGGACAGGTACAAGCTCGGCTCGGATGACGAGCAGGACAACAAGCAGGAGTGGGTTTTGGCGGACTTTTGGGTAAGTGTCTCACAACATAGCTCAATACATCTCCTCCATTGGTTAAGTCTTTTATTGAAATAATGAACGGATACATCATGTTTGTATGCAGAGGTACTTCAAGGCCGAAGAAGGTCGAGAGACCCTGGCGGATCAGACGGCACACAGAGCCTTTTAAGAGTACATCGGCGACATGATTCATGAGGCGCGACTCCAGGCCCACGTCGACTACTACAGGTCCATCAAGAAAGAGCCCCTCAACAAAACCGGCGCAAGAAAGGTGGCGCTGACCAAGGAGCAGTACCTTTAGGTAGGTGAATAATATTGATTCATTTTGAGATTTAGTAGGTCCAGAATTGATCTTCTTATATGTCAAACACTTGATGATGTGTAGGTGCCGGCCTCGTGGTGCATGTCGCATAGATCGGCATGGTCGAGGATCGTGGACAGGCACCTTGACCCAGCGTACATCGCAAAGCACGAGCAAGGCAAGCGGAAGCGGGCACTGAGGATCGGTCCAACTCACCACCAAGGCAGCCGCAACCTCCCCGCATTCAAGCGGGCACTTGTACAAGATGTCATTTATTTATTCTAACGCTCAATTTTGCCTGATTTCTAATCATCTTGCCGTCTTTCTCGCAGAAGGTGGCACACCCGGACGTGTCGGTGTCAGAGTTTGGGGCATGGGCTGTGTCCCACATGGGCCCGATGAAATCCGGTGTCGTCTTCAACCCGGATGCCACTGCTCAGGCTTACTCTGACCCGAGCGTCCACGCTAAGGTCAGAGACTATGCGGAGGCGGTTAGGGCGCTCTGTGGCTCAGATCACAATCTGAGCACTGAGCCCCTTGAGACAGAGGTGATCGTGAGGCTGGGGCAAGGCAAGAAGCACGGGCGGTTGTGGATTGCAGACGGCGCCGACCCCTCGAGCTCTGCACCCTCTCTCTCCGACGTGAGGGCACAGAGCACGGCCAGAAGCCTTCCCATACGTGCATGGCCTACTCCAACACTGTCGCGGGTCGACAAACTTCAGGTAATTCTGGTTTCACTCGTCATACATTGAACGTTACACACATTGATCAGATTTGCAATACTGAAACATGTGATTGAAACACTGTAGGCCGAGCTGGCAGAGACAAGGGAGACGACGCAAGCGCACCTGACCGCCGAGCTGGAGGCCACGAAGAAGCAGATGGCGGACATGTATCAGATCATGCAAACCATCGGGCAAGCATCGGGTGTCCAAGTGCAGTTGCTAGCTCCAGCTCCGATTCGACACTTCACTCCTGTGAGTATGAAAGTTTAATGCGTTCGTGCCGTTGGGATTATCGGCCTTCGTGCCGTTGTGATATTTGGCCTTCGTGCCGTTGGGATTGTCGGCCTTCGTGCCATTGTGATTGTCGGCCTTCGTGCCGTTGTTTCTTGCAGGTTGGAAACCTCCCCGTGCAGGGGAGGTGCTGTCGATATTTTTAATTTTGAGTCTAACACATGCAATATCTTCTCTTTTGTGCAGCCTCCATCAGCGGGTTCAAACAATCCCGCTACCGTGTCACCGGCGGCTGATCGCGTCAACCCTTCGCCGCAGTCCGGTCCTTCACCGCAGTCCGGGGGGCCACACCTGCAGTCTCCGTCGCCGCAGTAGGGATGTTGAACTTTGTGATGTTGAACTTATAATAATAAACTTGTGATGTTGAACTTTGGTGCATTTGTGATGGATTTTCGATGGATTTATTAAATATGCGTGTGCTTGTGATATATAATGCATGATGCATGTTGGTGATATAGATGTGATGATTGATGTATATATATATATATATTGTCTGTTACAATGGAATGTAAATTTTTTTTTGCAATTCTCAGGGTCTTTGCCGAGTGCCATGGGAAAGGCACTCGGCAAAGATTTTTCAAAAAAAATATATATAATTTCTTTGCCGAGTGCCTTGCCGCGGCATTCGGCAAAGTATTTTTTTTAAAAAAAATTCAGAAATTCTTTGCCGAGTGCCTAAACAGGGGCACTTGGCAAAGAAATTATTTAAAAAAAATAAAAAAACTTTGCCGAGTGCCTGGGCAGGCGCACTCGACAAAGTAATTTTTAAAAAAAAAAAAAAAAACTTTGCCGAGTGCCTGGGCAGGGGCACTCGACAAAGTACTTTTTAAAAAAAAAAAAAAAAACTTTGCCGAGTGCTTGGGCTAGGGCACTCGGCAAAGTAATTTTTAAAAAAAATAAAAAAAAGTTTGCCGAGTGCTGAGTCGGGCACTCGGCAAAATAACCATTAACGGTCGGCGCCGCAATGGCCGAAAATATTTTGCCGAGTGCCGCTCCAAGCACTTGGCAAATTTTTTTTTATTTTGCCGAGTGCCCGGATAAAAACACTCGGCAAAGACCCTTTGCCGAGAAAAATTTTGCCGAGCGGACTTTGCCGAGTGCTACACTCGGCAAAGCATTTGCCGAGTGCAAAGGGCTCTTTGCCGAGTGTAAAAACACTCGGCAAAGCCGCGGCCTCCAGTAGTGATACCTAGTTATAATGCCATTTGGAAATTAAAATCTCCCGCGTTATCCTATTCCTCTTCGTTGCCCATCGTGTATCTGTGCGCGTGGTTCGTAGGCTCTACACACCTCCTAAGAGCGGTACGGTTTGATTACGTGATGTGATTTTTAATGTTTGCTTTAGGTCGTGTTCTTCCTTTGTCTTTGGAATGAACTCTATTGTATGCAAACATCTAATGACATTATGGCCGTTATCTCAACCCAGAAATTAGGATGATTTCTATACCTATTAGTTATGGTGCAAACTAAATAAAATGGTGATGACATTATAATTAAGGAACAGAGAAAAAGGAAATTGTTTCTTATAAAAAAACTATGTCTATACGTGAGAATGAAGATAGGAAGAAATGTGACAGGTGGATAAGAGAGAGAAGACATGTGATTGGATAAAAATTAATTATGAAGAAACCATCTACTGGAAATATATATTATTTCTTTGTTTAGTATATCTTGGTAAGTATGGAAACTATCTTATAGCAATTTCTTGTTGGAAGCTAAGTGCCCTAACTTTGCTGTTCCTATGGCTTGTATTCAAACTGTTCTCCTTCGAGGAAAGCAAAACACTTTTTTTTTTGCGTGTTTGAGGAAAAAGTAACGGTATTAATGTTGTTCTCCGTATGAAAACATTACTAATTGGGTTCCACGAACATAGAAGCAGTGGCTTTGTTATCACTTATCAGTAGCTAATACTAGAAAAATTTAGGTAGAAATACTTCAAACTTTACCTACAAATTTGAGTAACATTTCGCTAGGACAAATATTTCAAATTTTATCAACATTTCTTGGAAACACCTACCATGACCAAATACCAATACAGTTATACCTTACAGGTCACTAATAAAACTGACAGTTGTTACTAATAACCGTCACCGACTGTTGTAATCATATTGGAAATTAGGTTGTCTTGAATATTGCAGAAAACTGGATGGCATCATATACAGACTCGTCCACCAATTTTACACATATATATGGGTGTAGATGGGAAAAACATTCATTTTGCAATCACACTTGTTCACCAATTAAAGCTTTTTGCTAGATTTCCACAATCACGTTCGGTATCTGGGAGTAAGTTCCATGTCGCCGGGGTACGGCTGAGTTGGGATGCCCGGGCATCCCATTCCAGACAAGAACCCACACAAGAGCGCCCCGGCCAAATACCCAACACAGTGCACGGCTGCAGGGTCGACGGCGCAGCACGGCAAGCAGCAGCACCGCACGGTGCTACCGTCGTCGTTGCCGAGCACGCACGCGAGACAGTACTCCACGCCGGCGCACTTGGGGCACTGGTACGACCACGGTGCGGCCTTCCACCCCGCGGTCGTGGCCGTCTTCCCGCACTTGAGACATGTTCGCCGCGGCCGCGCCTCGCTGTTGCTGCCGTTCCCACCCGGCGCCGACGGAGGGCGCAGGACAAGCCTGGTGTGCTCGTGCAGGTCCGGCGGCGTGGTCATGCTCCTCGGGAGGTTGCAGCAGCGCGGGTGAGCGCTGAAACCGGCGCACCTGCTGTGAGCGCAGCTGTAGGCGACGGTTGGCGTGCCGAGCGGCTGGGCGCAGAGGCTGCACGAGAGGCCGGCGCGGGTGTCGGCGCCCAGGGTGAGGCGGTGCTGCGGGTGCCCGAAGTGGCGCTTGAGCGTCGTCGGGCGTCAGTAGCAGGCGTCGTGGAGGACGACGTCGCAGCCGGGCTCCGAGCAGCGATAGGCCGCCGCGCCGGTCTCCACGTTCAGCTTGCACATCCTGCACGGCGACGGCGGGGAGTCGTTGCGGTCGACGCGATTAAAGCGAGCGCAGTGCTCGGGGTGGGAGGAGTGGCCGTGGCCGGATACAGATAGAAAAGCCCCCATTACTGACGACGAAGAAGATGAAGAACCGGCTGATGAGCAACGCTGGCTGTGTTGTGTGGTATGCAGCGAACCAGAGCTAGGGCACGAGCACGACTGCACAAACAATCCACGATATATATACGTGTATGTAAAGTGCGTGTTGCCATGCATGATGCATATGATGACTTGGCACTGCACCGAGATGCCTCTGTGCGAATCAACGCGTATATTGGCGTATATATGTTTACCAAGACCTGCTCCACGAAGCAGAGAGGAGCTGGAGAGTATAAGGCGCAGAGCAAGCAGTACGTGCCCACGAGACAGAAGTTTCTTGCTCCCCTTCACCCAACTTGATGCAGAGTCTAAGACGCGTCGCCTGAGCAAAGCGATAGCTCTCTTACTCCATGAGCGTATAGGTTATGTATCTATCGTTTTGACATAAACTCGGTCATAAATTCAGGTCTTTGGACATATCAATCATTCTCTCATACATTGGCAATATAGAAGCTAGGATTTTTTTAGGGTTGTGAACTGAGTCTCAACTGGCCTGGTTAGGTTTTTGGTGGTAGAAACTGTAACAATCCGGGTTTTTGGAGAAGCCAAAAATATAAACTTTTTAAAATTTTTCCTGCAATATGTGAAGCATGTAGATGCTAGATCGAACTAAGAACAATTTATAAATAAATTGTTGCATACATATAGAATTACTTGTAGGAGTTTGCCGAAGATCTTTTGTTGGAGTGCACAAATCCATAGCAACCCCTCTTAATTTCCTTTTGGAACATCTCATAAATCCCCGTCACATTTCTTTGAACTCATTTGATCCTAAATCAGTAAAATCACACCTCTCTGATTATTTTGAACTCCCCTTGGAATTCACTTCTCTTTATATTCCACGTGATCTCTCTTTAAAATTCATTTCAAATTCCTTGAATCAATAAAAGGAAAAATCATTTTCCCTTTTATTCCTCCAAAGCCCACCGTCCCTTTCCCTTGGCCTAGCCCGGCGCCAGCAGGCCCAGCCAGCCTGCCCCGCCAGCCCGCTCGCCATGCCTCCTTTCGGCCCACCCCGCCAACACCTTGGCCCAACCGGCGCCGCCAGCCGGCCAACCCAGCAAGCCGTGGCCCAGCCTGGCCAGCAACTGACGCCCCTACCAACCCTAGGCGGGAGCAGCCACTCCTAGCCGCCACCACCGCCCCGCGAAGGCAGAACCGCACGATGCGCACGCCAGCGCCCTCAACCGTGCCTCACCTGCTCCGCTCCCTGATTCGCGCCGCGTGTCCCTCCTCGGGCACGGACGTCGAGGATGGACGGAGCCCCCGGAAGCCCTAGCCGCTCGCCCTATAAACACCGAACCAGCCGGCACCCTCTCCAAATCCCAGCAGCCGCCGCCCCCATGCTCCTCTTCCTCTCCCGCGACGAGCCACGCCCGACCACCATGGCCACGCCACCGGCACCCGTGGTGCTGCCCACCACTTCCCAGCCACGGTCGTCAGCGCTGAGCTCGTCCTCCGCAGTGTCGCGACCGAGCCGCACCACTCCGAGCACGTCATCGCCAAGACCGCCACGAGCTCGTGGTCCGCCTTACGACGTCGTCGTCCCCGGCCAGGCGCCGAGCTCGACCTTCGCTGCGTCCGCGACGTCCGCGCAGCTGCACCACCGAGGTCACACCGGTGCCCTCCACCTCGAGCCCGCGCAGCCGCCGGCGCCTCGCCACGGCGACGACATCCACGCCAGCACGCGACGCCGCGCCCTTGCGCCGCGCCCACGCGTCATGCGTCCGCCGTCGCCGCGCTCGTCGCGTCCACGCCAGCACGCGACGCCACCCGTCCTCGCCACGACCTCGACCATGCGGACGGCGAACGCCGACGCACACCGCTGCGTCACCAAGTCTTCGTCGTCCAGGGGCCCTTCCTCGTTGCGCAGCCGCGACCGCCGCGCTGGAGCGCCACCCACGACGAGCCAAGCACCGGAAGCGCTGCAGCACCGCCTCACGACACCGACCTGCTGACCTGCGTCGCAGCGACCGCAAGCGCACTTCGACGCCCCTGCCGAACCGCATCAACCACGACAACGGCGCGTCCACGACTACGTCCTCGACCACATCCACCGGTGAGCCTTCCCCAAACCCCGCCCTTGTCTGATGCCCAGTCGCCTGCCTGACCGGCCTTCGAGCTGCTGACCATGTCTGCCCGTGCACCACCGGAGCACCGCCTCGTCCACGGCCGCGACCACGCCAAGCCCCGACCCTGTCCCGGCCTTCGACGTCGGCTTGACTCCGGAGCTACCCCGCTCTAGGACACACATGCGCACTCACGAACACGGCCACGGCCTTGCCTTGCCGGGTCAATGGCGCCCGGGAACGCAACCGGTCACCACGTATCCGCGATGCCCTGCGCCCCGCATGCCGATCGAGCTACGGCGCGAGGGCGAGATTGCCCCGTCCACAGACTTACACACCTACACAGGCACAACCACACACCACCGGGGCTATACACGCAAAGCGCATCCACGCCGGTAGCCACCCTCGGCCGCCGCACGACCTTAGCGTCACTACACCGTGCTTGCCTCACCGCCCTCACGGCCAAGGCATAGCCTTGCACACGCCCGTGACCCGGCGCCTCCGCACACGCCGCAGCTTCCGCTTCGCCTAGCCATCGCATGAACACAGCTCGCGAAGGCACGGATGCGAGCACTGGCTGGTCATGCTCACCGTTGCCAGCCCACCGCACATGCACAGCACGATAGCAGCCGGCCCCTGCCTTGCCAAGGCCCGTACAACCCCTACCTTCATCGGGCAAGGCTCCGCTTTGCCTCGGCGTCACGCCGCCGGCGGACCTCGTCGTGACCCTGCACAATGCCACGACGCGGTACCAGCTGCAGCACCGCGACATCTCCACACAGCCATCGGGCCTCTGATCCCTCCGTCGCGCTCACAGCCCTGACCTTGGCCTAGACACATGCACGCACAGGCGTTCTTCGCCTTAGTCGACCCAAGGCCTCGCCCTCACGGTCACGGCTATCGCCTGTAGCCCTTAGCCGCCAGCCGTAGAACATCGTGGATGCCACGCTCCTTGTACCCGCATGAGCCCAGAGCCTCCTAGCCACCGTCACGCACGCACGTCCAATAGCACCTGTACGCGGATGCCATATCGCCGGGCCCCTGCACCCCCATGGCTTTTGGTTCCGCTATCGCACTCGCGACCCTGACCACTGACCCAAGACCCAAACTTGATCTCGCCGAGCTCCAGCAAGCCACTGGGGCAAGACGCGTGCCGTCACCGGCGACACCACCGGTCGTCGGACTCGCCGTCCCGTGCACGCGTGTGGTTGCGCCAGGAACACAGAGGCGTTCGTCTCCAGTTCCCTATTCTACCAAGTAGAGAAGTGAAGCCTGAGACCAGCACAAGCCACCACCATGCCCATGGCTGAAGTCGTCATCAGAGCACCACCGCTCGCCATGGCTGCCGGTCGAGCGCACACGCACGACAGCCAAATGCCTGTGCACCCCTACGAACACAAGCTTGAACCATTGGCTTTTTCCAACAAGTGGCCACGTTCTCACGCACCACCGTGGCCTTGTTCCGCACCGGCACGTCCTCTGCCTTGCTACCACAGCCACCCGCTGCCATGGACCATGGTGTGATGCCGTGGCGAGTCCGACACCACGCTCTTTTTTAACTGTTTCCTACACCATCGTGATCTCTAACCTTGCCACCACGTTCGTGACCAATAGCTATCGCACAGACTCACGCCCGCACACTGTCCCTAGAGACCGGCCTTGCTTCGCCCCCGCCATTTGTGGACACCCGCCACGATATGTGGACTTGTGCACGCGCACTAGCATGTGGAGACGCGCGGCCGTGCCTTCGCACGCTGTCACACGAGCCTCGGAACCACATCGCCTCCACCGTTTGCGCGCCCACAGGCAGGCCTACGCTGAGCCGCGTGGCCGAGACCACCGTTGCCGAGACCACTGTTGCCGAGACCACCGTTGCCGAGACCACCGTTGCCGAGACCACTGTTGCCGAGACCACCGTGACCCCGTCTACCGCAAGTCGTACCCTCTGGACCATGAACCTTAGTCATATGACTTACCGAGACCATGGAAAGCCCCATCTCGCATCTTTCCATATACGCATATCTATCTTGTTGGGCCCTATTCTTACAACCTATCTGTCCATGCCTGTCTTACAGGACCCTTCATCTCCTAGCTATGGAAAGTGCTACTCCACAATCATGTCGAGTCGTTGCGTCTTTCGGTCATGTTTGGTTCTTATCGCTGGTTGTTGGTGTTGTTGCCTGTGTGCCGAGCCTTCGAACCGGCTGAGAGATTGTACCTCGTTCGGATGTTACGATCGCGGGATCCGTCTCGCCATGATCGTGATGCCGAGTGTAACCCGACCCCTCGCTTTTTAGTTGACTTCATAGTACCACGAGTGTTAGCTCCTGCCTTCGGCCCTAGAACATGGTCGTGATGGATTCGATGTCGATACTAACATCGATGCGGATATCACCCGCACGCCTTGAGCCTTCCATGACCAAGTTATGTGGGAGATGACCTGGGAGATAACAATCATGGAACGATGGATGCCAACTCGTTGGCATAAGCTTGTGGCCACGAGTTCACCTCGCCATGACCATGGAGTTATGCCTCTCTTTTGCTTTTAGTTACTTCTTCGTGCTCAAGCCCTTGTATGCTTGTACCCCGTTTGACCATCATGTTTCTCTGATTCTCGTGGTGACAACCGCACCGCTTCGAATCCGAGAGATATCTCAGTGCCAGTGCACCCAGGTCGGGTACCCTACGAGTGGCTTACGCACTTGGTGTTCTTGAGTGTCGCTCCTTCCGATGCCCCGTCTTTCATCGTGGCATGAGTGTTGGAAGAAGTGGACCTTGCTCTTGGATGTTCTTGCTCTTATTGCCCCGATAGCCGCTCTGTTCGATTCCGCCTTGCCCATGACGGTTGGATCAAAGACCGGACTATTCCCTTTGGGTTAGCGAAGCTATGGTCTATGTCGTACTTCGGACCCATGCGTGTCGACCCGATCGACTGTCTAAAACCATCTTTCCCGAAGATGTGTCTGAGAACATAACATAGATGTGCCTAGCTAACCCTCATCTTTTGCCATGTTGAGTGACTCTCTTCTCGGCTCCCGACGTTATTGTGTCGTGAGGATCGAGGGGAACCGTTGATGTCCAATCTCTTTGCGCTACCGCTTTCTACCAAAGCGGGCAAGCCGAAGTACATTGGAGCCAAGTTACAATAGTGTTAATCATTCTTGTTTGCTACTCATGTCTAATTGTGACTTGCGGGATAAGGCTATTAAGAGCCGAACCCCGTTGTTCTTCTTTCTTGGGGCCCAACTTCCAATCCCTGTCAATTCAATGACATCGGATCTAAAGATCGTGAGCCATGGTGTTTGCTCTGGATAAGCTCTGGCTTAAACTGTTTATCGTAAAGCCATACTGGCTTGGCCATGACTTAAGCTTATGCTTAGCAAACCACCACTTGTGATTCTTTGGCCCGAGGAAATCGGACAACCGCCGAGAGGGCTAAGCCGTGTATCTCTTATTGTCTCACTGGTGTTATTGGATTTTCCTGCGTCTTGTCGTCTTTTCGAGTGTTGGGTGTTCTCTTGCCTTGCGTGTTGCTTCGCGGAGTAGCTGACGATCAGACCAAGAGAACATGGACGACGACAAGGACTACGGAAAGGAGCCAATGCAGGAGGAGGTAACCCCGCTAATGGAACACCAACGAATGGAGAATTGTACCACTACTACCTCTACATCGCAGGTGTCATGGCAGCACCCTCTTTTAGAGAATCCTATTAGACATTGCATAATATCTAGAACTGCTAGCGCTTTATAATTATTCCTTTGCTTGTACTTTGATGCATGCTACTACCTAAGCCATTATTATCCTGATGCAACCCACTCTACCACTTCACCCTGCTTTGTGCATTCGCTCACTTATATATGCTTACTTGCCTGCTTGCTTGCATATTACACCACTATACTTATTATTAACTCCACTTCGCATTATATCAGGGATGTGATGCTGGTGGTGAACCCCTTGGGAATGGTTTGGCTATGGGTGCCGGACTTGGTGGTGTGTGAGCGTGCTGCGTGTGTCTTGGGTGCGTGGAGAGTGAGGGTTGTGTCGATCGAGCTAGAATAACGATGAGCCAGGGGCGAGTCTTGCCATGTGGTGCTACCTGGGCACTTGAATATGGAATACCTGTGGCGGGTAAATGGTATTTGGAGGTGGCCCTAGGTGTGAACCTATGATGGGAGGAGCCCGGGTGGAGGTGTTGTGGTGGCACGGTAAATGGAAACCCTGATAAAGACATTCTGGCTTGGTCACCCCTAAGGACTTACTAGTACTCAGATTCACCGGGAAACCTTTACATCCCACTCACCCTATATGGTGTGGGACGGTCGGACTACTTGGTAGAGCGATGCCACTACTGCTAGGCGAATGTGTGCAAGGAGGTACGGGGCACGCGGTTTTCCCCCACACCCTTCTGAGACTTCAGGAGGCCTTGTGGACTGGCTCTTGACATCCGGTGGGCCCCGGCTCTGTCTACGACTCACAGTATCAGCCATCCCAGACTAGACTTGGGATGTTCCAGGGCTGAGAGGTAGGGTGGCATCGTTCTAGGCTAGCAAGCGACCAGAATTCTGCCTAGGAGATTCTAGACTCCAAGGATGGCTAATCTTGTGGGTATGTAAAACCTCTGCAGAGTGTATGGTTGATCGATCGATACATATGCCGACTTGTCGGCTATGGACCTTTCCTGGGTTTCGCTTAAACTAGATAGAAGATGAGTCCTTCTATTCTCCCTCTAGGGTTGGGGTATTTTTCGGCCGTGAGCCTTGGGGGCTGTGGGCCGTTGAGACAAGTGCCGAGAGGGAGTCGGCCTGTCGACCTGAGTGTGTGAGATGAGATATGGTGTGGTGGTGTGGAGATGGTTTGGGATGGATGGTTGGTGGATGGATATGGATGGATGTGGATGTGTGTGGCTGGGAATGTGTTAAAAACTGGACATTACTATTACATTACTACTGTTGCTTACTTCTCATGCACTAAGGATGCAAACCACAGCCAAATGTTAGGATCGCCAGATCCTCTTGTTTTATCTTTTCCACTAAAGCTCATCGGTGCTGACCATGGCCTGCACACATCTGGCGGTGTGCAGATTTCCTGCTTCTCAGAGATGCTGACTATAGAAGGATTAGGAGGTCTCGTGCCTACGCTCAAGTTTGGTTCGGAGATGGAATCTACGCTGCACTACGCCAACTCTGATGACGACCCATGAAGGAGAAGCCTTCACTTGATAGTCTTCCGCTAGATTAACTCTGTAATAGGTGTGTTCCCTAGTGATGTAATATCTTGTATTCTTATAATCTTACGATGTATGACTGTGATAACGACTGATATATGATAATATGATGGAATCAACTATTGGTTTCATCATATTATAATTCATTCGGTGGATTTTCCCTTCACGGAAAATTGAGGATGTTTCAGAAACTATATACCAGTGTTGAAGTCCCAACATGACACGTGTGCTCAGGAGCAGGCCTAGATTTTCAAGAGTCACTACTACTGTACTCAATCCATCCCAAATTGTAAGATGTTTGACTTTTTTGACATCAAGTTTGACCACTCGTCTTATTCAAAAATTTGTGTAAACTATCACTTCTTTCGTCGTGATTTGGTTTATTAATAAAAATTCTTCAAAAATGACTTAAATTTGACTATATTTGCATAAATTTTTTGAATAAGACAAGTGGTCAAACTTGGGGCCAAAAAAGTCAAACGTATTACAATTTGGGATGGAGGGAGTACATGTTAGTGGAGGGCAGTCAAATCATGTTTACGGAGGCGGGCAGGATGTCCATCTCCGATTTAGTGCCTGCGTTAATGGCACTTTATGGAGATGGGTGCCCAAGCCGCCTCCGTTACTCATGAGATACAGAAGCTTCTTGCTCTCCTTCACCCAACTTGATCTAGAGTCTAAGACGCGTCGGGTGAGCAAAGCGTACCTCTTACTCAATCAAGGTGTGGTCCCAATAGCCAAGTTTAAGGCTTTATGCATTGCTTCAACTAGGGCTTCAGTGGTGGGTGTGGCAACAGTAGTGCAATAAGTTGTCGGCGCTAGTTGTTACAAGGAACTGTAAACAACGCTATTTGTTTGGTTCCTGATGAACGTAAACAAATACTGCCTCCATCCCAAATTGTAGGACGTTTGACTTTTTTTGCCCCAAATTTGACCACTCGTCTTATTCAAAAAATTTGTGCAAATATAGTCAAATTTAAGTCATTCTTGAAGAATTTTTATTAATAAACCAAACCACAACGAAAGAAGTGATATTTTACATAAATTTTTGAGTCAAACTTGGTGTCAAAAAAATCAAACGTCTTACAATTTGGGATGGATTGAGTACTATATGTTCTTATTCTTGACCTTGGAAAAAGAGGATGACTTCTACTTCTTGGCTGGCGTGGGAGCGGAGGCCTTGGCGAGCTGGGAGTTGCCGCGGGAGAGGAGGGTTGCATTGGCAATGGAAGTCGTCGGCGCTGCTGCGGGAGTCGCCGTGGGTTGGCAGACGTGGCGGCAGGGGACGCGGGAGATGCAGGGCGGAGGACGAAGGTGCGATTGTGCAAGGACAAGGGGGGCGGTGACAATGATTTTTGCTACTCCTCGATGGGATCCACTGGGAGGGGAGGGGTACGCAATGGAATTGTATTAGGACACATCTGTTTACGCTGCGATTGGTTATGACCCGGTCCATCCAAAGACAAAGCAACGTAACCCATTCACACCGTGAATCGATGACGGGCTGAAAATGTGAAACCAAACAGTTTCTTGGTTGCTATTCATTCTTGCACGAGCAAGCTCTATGTGGAGCATTGGTGGCGGTGAGTTTGTTACATGTTGATTTATTCACTTGATGTGATGAGCCATTTGAAGATTGGACTTTTGGATGTCAAGAAACTCGATATATATATTTGCTCTATGGTTTAGTTATCGCTGACATGGAGAACTATGATAATATGCGGCTTCTGTTTTCAACATTTGTGGCTCATTTTAGTTAACACATCATATAAAACAATGCTTATATGTATAGTATGCTGAATAGGGGTTTGTTTGCAACAATATGCAATTTTAGGGGGCTCTTCAGCGAAGATGTCTTTTAAGGAATTTCTCCACCTTGGGTCAGAACTAGAGACTCCAGTTCTTCCTCGTAAGGGCTAGGGTTGAGAGGAGAAGGGGGGAGATTAATTAGATCCACCAAATTGAACCAATATGGGGTCAGGAGCATCCCCCACTTGTTGTCTCACACCTCTTGTATTTATTTTATCTCAGTGTAATTTTTGCTTCACCAAGGGGTTTTTCACATGAATCTTAGCACTAGTAGAGAAACGGCCTTTGATCCAGCTCGAAATTTGGCTTTAGTCCCGGTATTTTTCACGCCCGGGACTAGAGAGACCTTTAGTCCCGGTTTGTAGCTCCAACCGGGACAAAAGGTCCCTGCCCAATGGCTACTGCGGCAGGCTTTTGCTGTAGGGGACCTTTTGTCCCGGTTGGAGCTGCCAACCGGGACTAAAGGTTAACTTTTACTGTCGGTTGGTCCCTCCAACTGGGAGTAAAAGTCTACTCCCGGCTGGAGGCTCCGTCCGGGACTAGAAAGGGACCTTTAGTCCCAGTTTCTGTCTTCAACAGGGACTAAAGGTCCCCTCTTATATAGCCCTTCTTCCTCCCCGAGCCCGAGCCACTTCAAGCTCAGTGTTCTTGCTTCATCGCCGGCCTCTCTTCTTCCTCATCATCGGTAATCACAAGATTTCTTCGATTCCTCCATCGATTCTTCGGTTCTAAAGGTTACCAACTTTATACTCTCATGTTTCATCAGTAGCATATCTCATTTTGTGGGCTAGATATATGTGGTTTTTTATGGTGGATTTTTTTATTTGTAAACCATTTAAGCTCAAAATCACTTTAAAGTTTGCATATTTGGATGAAGGAAGGTCAAAGTAGATATTCAAAACTAGTATTCAGCTTTCATTTCTAGCATGCATAGCACACTTCATGGTTTAGAGATATAGAGAATTTTAGAGTTTTTTTTTAATTTTATTTGTTTATAAAATGAGAAATTTATATTATATTAAAAATGAGTATAGAGAGTATATGGCAACTGCTTCCGGGTCCTCGGCCTCTCATCGGGTTCCAAAGCGACTGAGGCCGAACCTCCCTCTCATTGCATGCGGCAAGTGTGAGGAGAAGATTGTGATGGAGTACCGGGTGAGGAAGGAGTGTCCCAACAAGGGCCGTATCTTCTACAAGTGTCCGGATCACAATGTGAGTTATTTTGTCGCATTTGATGATTATGGTTAATTTATACTTATTTTCATGATGATTGTGATTAAAGTTCTAATTTTTTGTTTTAATTTCAGTGGGATGGCACTAAATGTTCAGGCTGATACTGGGAGGAAGAGTATGTTGAACACGTGCAAAACTCTCTTGCACAGGCGGCTACGGCGGCTGATGAGGCAGTGATCCTGTGGAAGAAGCCCATAGATGTTGAACAAACGCATGATCTGTCTATTTTAGTTGGGATTGGTCGTGAAATCCTTATGCTGCTGAAGTGCATTTTAGCTTTAGTTTTTTAGTGGTAGTTGGGATTGTCTACATTGTAGCGAGACTTTCATAAATTAATACCTTGTGTGGTGGCATGCATGTTGTATATTTAACTAATTATGTTCTAGGTTTTAATATTTTATGTATGTCATGTAATGCAGATGAGCCGACATTGGATGTACAATGCTGATCGCCGCTCCCAAGAGTTCATTGAGGGCGTGCATTCTTTCTTATGTGTGGCCGGGGCAAACAAACGCAATGGTTTCATGTGCTGCCCATGTGCCATATGTAAGAATTTAAAGGAATATGCTAGCTCAAGGAGTCTTCATTCACACTTATTAAAGTCGGGTTTTATGCCAAACTATATTTGTTGGATGAAGCACGGAGAAACCAGGGTTGTAATGGAAGAACGTGAAGAAGAACAATGGGACGATATGACATTGTTGCTGAATATGGTGCCTTCAATGATACTGCAATGGGGGAAGCTGAAGAAGAGGTAGTGGCAGAAGATGAGCCCGCTGATGATCTTGGTCAGGCCATTCGTGACGCACAAAGAGAATGCGAAAGTGAAAAGGGGAAGATCAAGTTCAAGGGCATGCTAGAGGATCACAAGAAATTGCTATACCCAACTTGTGACGCGGGGCAGAAAAAGTTGGGTACCACACTGGAATTGCTGCAATGGAAGGCAAAGAATGGTGTATCTGACAAGGGATTTGGGGAGTTACTGAAAATCTAAAAGAAGATGCTTCCGAAGGATAATGAATTGCCCGTCACTACGTACGAAGCAAAACAGGTAGTCTACCCTTTGGGATTAGAAATCCAGAAGATACATGCATGTCCTAATGACTGCATCCTCTACCGTGGCAAGGAGTATGAGAAGTTAGATGCATGCCCGGTATGTCATGCATCGTGGTATAAGATCAGGCGAGATGACTCTGGTAATGTTGAGGGCGAACGTCCCATGAAAAAAATCCCTGCCAAGATTATGCGGTATGCTCCTATAACACCACGCTTGAAACGTCTGTTCAGAAACAAAGACCATGCAAAGTTATTGCTATAGCACAAAGAAGACCATAAGGTAGACAATATGTTGAAACACCCTGCTGATGGGTCCCAGTGGAGAGCAA
The DNA here is from genome assembly GCA_904845875.1 of Miscanthus lutarioriparius. NCBI lineage: Eukaryota > Viridiplantae > Streptophyta > Magnoliopsida > Poales > Poaceae > Miscanthus > Miscanthus lutarioriparius. The sequence goes on from CAJGYO010000007.1 coordinate 93,587,609, forward strand.
TCGATAGAGAATTCCCGTAGTTTGCAAATGACGCAAGAAACTTAAGGTTTGCTTTAAGTACGGATGGTATGAATCCTTTCAGGGAGCAGAGCAGTAGTCATAGCACTTGGCCTATTACTCTATGTATCTACAACCTTCCTCCCTGGTTATGCATGAAGTGTAAGTTTGTTATGATGCCAGTGCTCATCCAAGGCCCAAGGCAACCTGGCAACGACATCGATGTGTACCTGAGGCCACTAGTTGAAGAACTTCTACTTTTGTGGAACAGACCAGGTATACGTGTGTGGGATGAGCACAAACAGGAGCACTTTGACCTACGAGCATTGTTGTTCGTAACAATCAATGATTGGCCTGCTCTATGTAATCTTTCAGGACAATCAAACAAGGGATATAATGCATGCACGCACTGTTTCGATGACATTAAAGGTATATTCTTGAAAAAATGTCAAAAGATCGTGTACCTTGGCCATCGTCGATTTCTTCCTGCGAATCACCCCCTAAGAAAGAAAGGCAAGCATTTTAAAGGTAAGGCAGACCACCAGACCAAGTCGTGCAACCGAACTGGTGAGGATGTACTCAATATGGTCAAGGATGTGAAAGTAGTATTTGGAAAGACACATGGCAGCGAACCTATTCCGAACGACGCCGATGGTCACGCACCCATGTGGAAGAAGTCCATATTTTGGGAGCTACCCTATTGGCAAGTCCTAGAGGTCCGTAGCGCGATCGACATGATGCACCTGATGAAGAATCTTTGTGTGAACCTACTAGGCATCATGGGTGTGTATGGGAAGACTAAGGACACACTTGAAGCACGATAGGACCTGCGGTGTTTGAAAGAACGAGACAACCTACATCTAGAGAAGACAGATGATGGGCGCCATTACTTAAGTCCTGCCGGCTACACTCTTAGCAAAGAAGAGAAGGAAAGCATGTTTGAATGCCTAGCAAGCATCAAGGTACCATCTGGATTCTCCTCGAATATAAAGGTTATAATAAATGTGCCAGGGAAGAAATTCCTAAATTGAAAGTCCCATGACTGCCACGTGCTCATGACGTAATTGCTTCTAGTTGCATTAAGAGGAATTCTACCTCTAAATGTATGTCTAGCCACCGTGAAGCTATGTGCATTCCTCAATGCAATTTCTCAGAAGGCAATCGATCCAATGGATCTAGCTAAACTATAGAATAATATGGTTCAATGTCTTGTCAGCTTTGAGTTGGTGTTCCCTCCTTCCTTCTTTAATATCAAGACACACCTCCTAGTTCACCTGGTCAAGGAGATTAGCATTCTCGGTCCTATGTTCCTGCACAACATGTTCCCATTTAAGAGGTTCATAGGAGTCCTAAAGAAATATGTTCACAACCGTGCTCAGCCAGAAGGAAGCATCGCCAAGGGCTATGGAACAGAGGAGGTCATTGAGTTTTGTGTTGACTTTATTGCCGACCTTGACCCGATTGGTGTTCCTGAATCGTGACATGAGGGGAGACAAAGTGGAAAAGGGACACTAGGGAAGAAAACATATATTGGTACGCAGGACAATTATTTTAATAAAGCACACTACACAGTTCTGCAAAACTCCTCCTTGGTGGATCCGTATATCGAGACACATAAAGAGTTGCTCCGATCTGAGTTTCTAGGGAAGTCTGAAGCTTGGATTACGCGTCAGTACATGGAAACTTTTAGCGACTGGTTGCGAAAAGAATGTCAGGGTGATGAGAGTATTGATGAGCAACTGTATTTGTTGGCTAGGCAGCCATCATGGCATATCCTCACATACAAAGGGTACGAGATAAATGGGAATACATTTTACATAGTAGCCCAAGATAAAAAGAGCACCAACCAAAACAGTGGTGTCCGCATAGATGCCACCGACCCTAATGGAAATAAGCAAACATATTATGGCCGCATAGAGGAGATATGGGAACTAAACTATGCACCTACTTTTAAGGTACCTTTGTTCAAGTGCCAATGGGTAAAGGCGACTGGAGGCGGGGTAGCAGTCAACAACCAGTATGGAATGACAACCGTGGACCTCAACAATATTGGGTACAAAGATGAACCGTTCGTCCTTGTCAAGAATGTGAATCAGGTGTTCTATGTCAAGGACATGTCTACAAAACCGAAGAGAGGGAAAAACAACGACGACCCAATCAATGAGCCAAAGCACCACATAGTTCTTTTAGGGAAAAGAAACATCGTCGGAATTGAAGACAAGTCAGACATATCAGAAGATTATGAAAAGGATGACCGAATTCCACCCTTCACAATGAACAAAGACCCAAGCATCCAGCTAAATGATGAGGACACTCCATGGTTATGGCGCGATCATAACCAAGGGATATACGTTAAGAAGAAGTTCACTACTGTGCCCGCTTGATATATATAGTGTATTCATATTTCTGTCGTGTATTCATATTTTCTATGATTTAAATGAATTTTCTGCTTGACGGTGGATTTCTTGTGGAGAATGTGTGATGAAAAAACAAATGATCAATGTCAATAAGATGTGAAAACTAATTTCCTATCGAAAAGCAATAGTTTTAATGATTTTAATTAAGTAGTACATTTTTGCATGGTGAAAATTATGATTATTATTTACACTATGTTAAATATTTATACGGTAAAACAAAAGAGTTTAGGTTACAAATTTTTCTTATGTACAATAATGCAAAACCAGGTCCTAGAATTCTTTTTGTAATTTTTTTGCTAATATTTTATTTACTAGGCAATTAACAACTCTCTACATATTTATATAAAAGAAATATATAAAAAAGGAAAAACTCCTAGATACTGGCGGGAAGCCAAACTGCAGCCCATCTTTACTCCTAGGTGGACCAACCACCCGGGACTAAAGGTCAGACCTTTAGTCCTGGTTCTAACCATCACCCGGGACTAAAGAACCTTTAGTCCCGGTTCTAAGCATCACCCGGGACTACTAAAGATGGGCTGCATTTTCGCGGCCCGCCAAAATCCCCTTTACTCTCGGGCCGTGGCTACACCAGGGACTAAAGGTCAGATCTTTAGTCCCGGTTCTAACCATCACCTGGGACTAAAGAACCTTTAGTCCCGGTTCTAACCATCACCCGGGACTACAGGTCCCCCTTTATAAACCACGCCCTTCTCCCTTAGTTCTCTTCCTTCGAATCCAGTAGCCGCCAAGCCATCTTCTCTATCGCCTCATCTTCTCCACCAGATCAATCCGATCCAGCAGCACTGCCCCCCCCCAGGCGACCACCCTAGCCTCGCCTCATCACGCGCGCACACTGTCACCGGCCCCACATGCATGCGCGCTTCTTCTCTAGCCGGCCAGCTCATGCCTCGCGTCGTCCTCGTCCCCGGCCCACCTCGCTCGTCCTCACCAGAGCGCCGGCCCTTCACGCCCAAGGAGGACGCCGCCATCATCCGCGCCCAAGCCGGTGCAGCTCCACCTCGAGGGCGCCGCCAGCGTGCCCAGCCTCTGCAGCTCAGACCGCGCTGAGGCCATCACTGACGATGGCGCGCCACGCTGCGACGATCCTGTCCTCGCCGAGACGGAGCGCATCAAGGCCGTCCTCCTCAACGACCAAGAAAAGGTCCCTCCTCCTCACCTCTGCAACGTTTTGCCGCTGCCGTTTTTATCGCCGCCGGTTCCATTGGTAACTCGCACTGAATCTTCTCTGCTCTCACGTTGTTGCAGTCAGAGTCTGATCGAGTTGCTGGAGCTACTCCGGCGGCTGCAGGAGCTGGACCTCGCGTTTGACACCTTGGATGTGAGCCAACGCCGCCACCATATATAATCCATTTATGATGGATTAATTGCTCCAACCTTTTGTAATCGGATGGATGCGTGTGCCGAGCCCTCTTGCCGGCAATCTTGTAATGCGATTTTGCGCTGAACCATCGAGCTCAGTGGAGCACGGGCATGGCCCGGTGTCTCGTCGTTTCCTCCTTTTTGCGCGGTAGCTTATGACGACGCCGGCCCCCAGATCCGAGACGTTCGACGGTGTCCGTGACGTTGTAGTAGCAGGGCACGTAGTTCTCATACTCGGGCGGGCATACCTCCGCCTCCTTGGCGCGGACTAGTTAGAAAATTGTAGAAAATCCATACTAGTTGAACTTGCGGACCATGTTCATCTTGGCTAGCATGTTCTCTGCCGAGTGGTAATGGACGTCAAGGAGGAGCTTTGATTCTACGAGGGAGAGCGGCAATGGTCGTGGAAGACCGTATTCCCTTTCTCGTAGAATCGGAGCTCTTCCGTGGCCAAGTACGGTGCCGTCCAGTGGAGAAATGCCCGCCGGGAGCTCTTCCGTGGCCAAGTACGGTGCCGTCCAGTGGAGAAATGCCCGCCGAGATGATCACATAAGCAAGGTCAACTAGTACGGAAGCTTACGTGATCTTAGAAGATGTGTGAGTTCATGAGAACGTGTGTTTTTTCTCAATTTTGTCGAGCAGGTCACTTAGAATTAATTTTTCCATGAAATGCCCGTGAGCTCACCGATGTCGAGCATGTCACTTAGAATTAATTTTTCCACGAAATGAAATACTTACAAATCATGCCTTTTATTTTTTAGAATTAATTTTTCCATGAAATAAAAAACTTAGAAAATAGTTAGAAAATTGTAGAAAATCCGTACTAGTTGAACTTGCGGACCATGTTCATCTCGGCTAGCATGTTCTCTGCCACGCGGTAATGGACGTCAAGGAGGAGCTTTGATTCTACGAGGGAGAGCAGCAATGGTCGTGGAAGACCGTGTTTCCTTCCTCGTAGAATCGGAGCTCTTCCGTGGCTAAGTACGGTGCCGTCTGATGGAGAAATGCTCGCCGAGATGATCACGTAAGCAAGGTCAACTAGTACGGATGGTTATTTATTTAAACATGTTTTTGAGCTAGAATTTGATGGATATTTGATAACTTCAGACCTACAAATGTCATCTACAAATGTTACTATCCTCGAGGTGGCACGTCCTGCAGGAGTCCATTTTATAGATATAGTTTTTATTTTTTATAAATATATCTAGTGGTGTAAAAGCTAGATGGCTGCCCCGAGAGACAATATGGATGAAAAAATGATGGATATTATCAACACCGGCACTCAATTTGCCGATGGTGACCAGCAGGATGACGGGAGTCAATACCTGGCTCTTGAAGATAACCAAGAAAATATTGTGCAAGAAAATACTGGCGAAGTATATATATTTATATATATATTTGAATATTATATATATATATATATTTGAATATCTATCATCTATTATGTGTACACATGATATTTATTTATTCTTTTTTATACGTAGCCCTCTGGATCGACGACCACAACGGTGAAAAGCAAAATATTCGAGGCCCAAAAAAGCCATTGGAGGGGCGCTACATAATATCGGAATTCAATATCGAGACAGGCGAACCACTTGTTCCACATGCAAGGAAATTCATGCAACACTGTGGGTGCCTTGTAAGGGACAGACTTCGATCAATGCCCGTGAATGGAAGCAAAAGATCAATGAGTCTCATGTTAGTTTTGTCTCTGATCTTGATAAGAATTTAATTTGGGATGATATCCTTCAACATTTCACGTTGCAAGCGGATGATTATGATGCTATCAACGATGATGAATTGAAGGAACTAGTTTGAAAGTGGGCTATGAAGAAGATGGCCACACAATTTTAGACTTAAAAGAAATCCCTATACACGAAATACGTCAAGAAGAACCTAACGTCCAATTTCAATACTAGTGGCCCGCTCGTGAAGTTGAGGCCCTACTGGAATGATTTTGTACAGTACAAGACATCGGAAGGGGGTGAGGAACGGGTGAGAAGGAACCAAGAAAATGCCCGATAGAAGGTATACCACCATGGCATGGGATCAGGTGGCTACACGACTACCATTCCCAAGTGGGAAAAAATGGAAGCGCACATTCTTGCCAAGGGTATCACACCAGAATCACTCAATTGGCCCAAACGCGCGAAGAATTGATTTTTCGCTCATGGGGGTAGAGACCGGGAAGCTGGTTCATGGCCCAAAACTTGAAAGAGCAACACAAAGATTTTCTTATGCTCTACAAGCTAAAGCTATTGGTGCATTCAAGCCCAATAGAGAAAAGGATGAACTAACGTATGCCATCGGGACTGCTGAACACAGTAGCCGAACGAGAGGTTTAGGACGAAACATTTCTTGGGAGCATGGTTTCCCTAACGACATAGATACCTATAGAAGTCGGTAGAGAAGGAAGGATGAGGATGCAGTGCGGATCAGCAGGTTGGAGGAATATGTTCGTGAGTCACGGGAGGCGTTGCTTCAAGCACAAGAGCGTGAAAAAGACATGCAAGCTAGAATGCAGGACAAAATCATAAAGCAAGTGCAAATAGCAATGAGTGCCCAAAGGCAGGCATCAGATCCAGGAATCAACATTAATATTAGCCCCCTGATCAGTTGAAAAGCGGTTGTGCTTCCACGGAGTTACCAAATCAAGTTGACGCAATGCTACGTTTCCCCGTGGATGACATCACTGCACCGTTTACATCATGTGAGCTACATATTCCAAAAGAGAATGCCACAATCATGGTGGCTCTCGGTGTTTTTTCTCCTCTAGATCCTACCAAGACACCAAGAATCCATGGGGCAATAATACCACCTGGATATGTTAGTGTCTCAGTGGATAGAGTTAACAAAGGTTTTAGTGATCTGGCTCTTGACATTCCAGGTGGTGATGGGGAGAAGACTCTAGGAGAAGCAGAGAAGACATTCATACTATGGCGCAAGCGCTACATCATTATTCTCGGGGTCTCTAGTCCACCGCCGCTTCCTCAACTGCCAGACAATAGGTGAGGACAAAAGTGAACGAAACAATTTTTTCACTAGTTTTCTATTGACATACATGATTATTAATAACAATATTTCTTATACCTAATTATTCTTTTTTGTACTCACACAGTAGGGCCTCCGTCAACCTAAGTCTAATTATTCAATCTCCAGATCATCATAGTGCTCCGGGTAATGATTATGCAACGCCGCCACCGCCGCCACCTGCAAGGAGGTCTCCAACACCTCCAAGGAGGTCTCCACCACCGCCACCTCCAAGGAGGTCTCCAACGCCTCCAAGGAGGTCTCCAACGGCTGCCCCGCCTCCCTTGATGATCAAGAAGCAGCCAGCTCCTAAGAGGTCCGCCCCGCAAATGAAGCCGTTGGCCCACCAGCCGGCAAAGAAGAAAGCCTCCTCTAATCCAGTTATTCCCCAAAAACTGTCTTACGAGAAAAGTGAAAAGGAATTAAAGGATGTAGTAGAAAAAGATGTGAAAAGTTTCTTCAAAAAAGTAAGAAAGCAAAGAGAAGCGAAGGAGAACCCGGAGAAACCGTACTTCTACCTAGCTCCAGATCTTCTAAGAAAGAAAGTGGACCAGAAAAAGTGGGAATCTCAAAAGACCCGGCCAAAATCGGACTACGACCGCTCTCTCACCAAGTCATTTGAGGCGGTGCAGAAAAAGACTAGAGCAGGGAAAGGTGTTGCACAACTCGGACAACAATCACAACAATCAGTCCCCCTCTTGTTATTCGTAATGAATATGGTTCAAACTTAGACTTACCGGACATCAATTTTGAGGACCTGGTTCGGTTTTATGAGGATACTGGTTTGGACCTTGCCCAAGTGCTCGCTGAAGGACCATCTACTCCAAAAGTGGATCCTTGGAAGAAATTTGAACATGAAAAGAGTCTATACAACCCTGAGGCCTTAGGTGAACTGGGTACGCAAATATACCTGCTAAACAAGTGGTACATGGCGGCGTGTGAATGAGGAGAGAACTTTGTTTCTGTCAGAGTTAGAAACCAACATTACTTCCGTGGCGATGACGTTATATATGTCGAGTTTTTAGAATTACACCAACTATGTCACCTGGACTCTCTCGACAAAAGTCTCATTAGCTGCTATTATCTGTAAGTGTGATTATTTTCTACTATTAAAGTGTATATATATAAAGCTACATGTATATATATAAATTATATATCCTCACACTATATTTTTATATATGCAGATATGAGATGACAGAACTCAGAAAGAGAAAGGATAATGATGTTGGTTTCGTTGATCCAAATGTCGTATTCAAACACCCTGATCCCCCGCCTCAACAGAAAGCTGAACTCAAGAAAAATCTCATGAGGTTCTTAGTGAACCAACAAAACAAGGACATACTCTTCCCCTACAACTTCAAGTAAGTGTTAAATAATTAATGTCAATCATATGGACATTTGTTCAATTATTTGCTTACTAGCTAAGCTATCTCCCATATATATATGTTGACTCTAGTTAATATCGATCATATTTGTGTATAAAAATATATATAGCAATCACTGTATATTGATGGTCATCGATATAGCCAATAGTCGATTGAGCATCTTAGACTCATTAAGAAAAGAGCAAACAGAGTACCAAGACATGATAGATATTATCCAAGGGTAATTTGGTCTCTCTAGCAACTATATATACCCCGATCTCTTAACTGCAACAATTATTAAAGGCCAAATTAATTTTTTATTTTATTGGGCGCAGTGTTTGGAAAAGTTTCATTGAGGAACACCACATGAAACATTGCAAAGAGCCACTGGATATAATCGCACACAAATTAAGTACTAGCTACATTTATATATATATAATTCAATGAACACCATGCATGCTTTCAATTCACCGGATCTTTTTTCTCGTAAAAGTGGGTTCTGAGGCAAGAACAGGGGAACAACTACTGTGGATACTATGTTTGCGAGTTCATCATGGCGTACTCAAAAAGAACTCCTGAAGAGAACCTCAAAGTACGTTATATAAATATATTCATATATTCATAATTTCTTTTATTGCTCATATATATAAGTAATCATGTGACCAACACATATATATATATATATTAATACTTTTCCTTTAACTTTTATTGAAGACTCTATGGTTGAAGGAAAAAGTCATACGACGTGACCAACTGAAAGAAATTCAAGAGACCATAGCAGGATTTCTTAATGACCAGGTCATAAACCCCGCCGGCGAGTTCTACAATAACGTGAACGAAACATGGAAGCCAAACCAGATGGAGTGAATTTGTTATCCCAAGGATATGATAGAATATACAATGCAAGCTTTATTTGTAATATATATATACATATTATATGTACATAAAATAACATACAATATATATATATATATATATGCATGTAATATATACGTTAGTTTCATACTTTAGTTTGTACAAGATATTCGAACATTATAAACGTGTAGAATACATATATTATTAGCAGCGTAGAATGCGTATTCGAAAACCTATTCGAAAACCAAAACCAATCATCAATTGAAAATAGAAAGAAAAAAAAAGAAAACCTTTAGTCCGGTTGGTAATACCAACCGAGACTAAAGGGTCGGCCCACGTGGCCAAGCCGGGAGGCATCTTTAGCCCCGGTTGGTATAACCAACCGGGACTAAAGGTGGCGCGAAACCGGGACTAAAGGAGGGGCCCTTTAGTCCCGGATTCGTGCTCCCGGTTCCAAAACCGGGACTGAAGGGGGTTGAGAACCAGGAGTATAGCTAGTTTCTTTACTAGTGTAGTGTCCTCTCTTGATTCTCTTGATTCGATATTTTCTTGCCATATGTGTTTAAGTCACCATCTCATTTGCTATTGTTTCATATGTGAAGTGGTTGCATGCATGTTTGGAAATGATAATGGCATGCCAGGTATATATGTGCTCTTCCATATATTACATTGATGTTGAGATGATAGGGTTTGGTATTCTAGTGACGTAGTTTGGACAACCTATTGTTTAATGGATTCAAAGTTAGTTGTTGTTTTTGTTTATGCATATAATAAGGCGGTCAGTGATATATGTCTGTGAGAAGCTAGTTTAGTAATTTGATTATTCCGCTGCCCTCTGTTATCGCATCTTGCCATCGGTACGGTGACACGGTGCTTGTTCGATCACATACATGCATATGCAGTGCTGCCACCAATGACGACCCCTCTGCGAATAATCACGTTCACGCGTACGTTTACCGAGACATGATGTTGTCCTAACTTGTAAGAAGCAGAGAGGAACTGCAGGAGCATGCAAACGCTTGTCAAGGCTTAGCGATTCACTTTCCTGTACCCAACGCAACTCGATGCCAGTAGACACACATGCACAGTCTTGGTCATGTTGACTGAGCTAAGCTTAATAACCAGCCCCGGATCGGAGAGCGTGACAGTATGCTCGCTGTTTAGAACCTTCGTTTAGGACGTACTACTACGCTTGGTCTTGGAATGAAGCAACAAAGTGATGTACTCGGATACATAGACGGATTCTAGTAGCGATGTGCGGAAGCCTTCTAGTTCTAGATATATAGGAGTACGGAGTATGTATCTCTATCAGTGCAGTTATTATTAGCTCTAACGCCAGGTTAATTAATTTCCACTCGATCGAAGAGGAGGGGACCAAGTCCACATGTCGAACTACTAGTAGCTCTATAGATAAAGTTGAAACTGTTCGAGTGTTCGTTATTTACTTCTGACTGTACAATTTGTGGTACAAGAAAAGGTTGCTACACGGTTTGGAAAACCAAATCTCCTCAGTTTGCTTAGTGAATTGCACTAGTGTAATGATTTCAAATCTATGATTTATTGGTTGATGATGACCTCACATGTCCTTACCCACTGCGATTGAGAGAGAACTGCCCAGCCAGTCCATACATTTGAACGATTCAACTGTCGTCGTCAACACGATCGAAGCGCAAGCGCCACACATGTATCTATCAGGCCAGAGATACAACTTAATTTAGATTATTCCTCGTGCTATATTCCAGCCGAGAGACCGACACGCTGAAGGAGTTTGGGTTTGTGTACTTTGTACCCTTTTGCTACTACGAAAAGTAGTTGTAGAGACCGTTGGAAAGCGTGTATAGCTCAACCGCGGATACCTGTGCGTCTTTACAAATCGACAATTTATAAAGGCGGTTTTCTAGCCACACCTAAAAATTAATTTTTATAGTAGGTTCTAGATCTAGCTGGACTATAAATAACTCTTTTCTAAAAATCACAAGTCAGGAAAAAATAGTAATTTTTTGAAATTCTAGGTTACTCATGTGTTGTAGAAATTGATTTGTTAGGGCGGCTCTAGGTCCAACCACCTTTAGAAATCTGTTTCCACAAATCACAAATTGGACATGTGAAATCCTGCCACTTCTTCCATCACATAAAAACAGTACTTGATTTCTTTGAGTTTTTACCGATTAATGAACTTGCTTGCTATGTGTTAAAATGAACCCCTCAATTCAATTTTTTGTTCAAATTTAAATTCATTTGTTGTAAAGTTCGCTTCTTTTTTTTCTTCTAAAAGGATCATATTTTTTGTTTGCAGATTTTGTTGTGGAAAGATCGAAAACGCCGTGAAAAAGAACCAATAAAACCACCGGTCTGCACTGAAGTCTGAAGCCCTAAGGGCAGTCTCAATGGTGTATTGATGATGGTTTCTATTCTCATTAAATGACTTACCACGTAGGCAAAACGCTGACATGGCAACGTAATTAATGAAGAAAGAGAGCAAAAATCCTAGAAATGGTTTCCTCATGAAGAAATCAGATCTTCTCTTGACCCAATGCACCAAGAAACCATGAAATCGCCATTGGGGAGAAACCACCAGTTTCTAAAGGGCTCGTACCACACTCCCATTGGAGGAAGAAGATAGAGTTGGAAGAGGGAAAGAGAAAATGATTATTACTCATAGAAACCATGGGTTGGAAAGCAGTACTTTTTTGGTGCGGTATCCTATGTTATAGAAACTACTAGTTTCTTTTATTGGGACTGGCTGACCATGTAACACCGTACGTGTTGGCCACTGAGCCAATGATCCGTCAATGTATGTCTCGGATGGTTCCTGAAAAAGCAGTCTTAAAAGCAGTCTTAAAATATTTCAGGGGTAGTGTGTTGGGTAGGAAATTACTCAAGCATCAAAATTTAAACACCATACCAAGTTGTATTCATTTCATAATCATACTGTACATGTCATCAGAGGGGGTATTTATAGGATCCTAGTCTTCATACTTTACATATAATAACTATTTTACCCCCAATTTAAATGGTTACAACCCTTTTTAACTACAAGGACGAAGTAGTCTTTTTCCACTCTTGAGCCTTCATTCTTCAACTTTTGTACATCAACTTCACCGATGTCTTCCAGACTTAGTCGATTTCTGCTTTGATTTTCTTTTCTCTCAGAATGTTAGGCGAAGTCAAACTCTTGTCTTCGCCTAATTCTTGCTTTCTTCTTTTCACCAGCGAAGACGAAATCTTTCTTACGAAGTCAAATTTCCACCTTCGCTTCAGTACTTCTTCCTACAAGTAAATTTTGTTATAGAAATCATAATTTCAACTTCAAAGTTTCAGGGGCTGAGTTTTCTTGGCGAAGTTAAATCTCCAACAGCAGCCGTTAGACAAAAAAACGCCGTCCCGAACTTTGGAGTTGGCCGTTTCTAGCCGTTAGACTGTGAATAGTTGGTTTTTTGAATTGCAACGGTCGTATTTGACCGTCGAAAGCTGAACTGTCAGGTTTGACCCGAAGCCGCCTATATATACTTCGGTCTGTTCCCCCTGTTTTTGCTTGCTACTTTATCGAAGATGGGGAGGTGCTGTTGAAATTTTCTTTGAAGCGAAGCCAAAAAAATTTGCGGAGTCAAAACTCTTTTCCGAAGACTATTTCTTATCAAGGTTAAAAGTTTTGTTGACTTAAGGTTAGTTTTAAATTCGTTTGTTTCTGCTTTTCTCTTTCTTTTGTTGTTGTTGTTATTATTATTTATCTTGATGAAAAAGTTTCTTATTTTCTAGATGTCTGATCAAGAGAAGAATGCTTCTGCAAACTCTCCAGTTGGATCTAATCAGTCTAACTTTGATAAAGATTTATCAGATGTTTCTGCGTCTGAGTCCGAGTTGGGTGGTGATGATACAAAGTCTTTGAAGTTTGGACAAACTTTGATGGATGATAAAGAGTTAGATTGGATGGTGACTAATGGGATGGTGGAGAGGGCATCTGTTCGTTTGCCTGTAAATGAAGTAATTTCTGATCCAAAACCTTATGAATGTGTGGTTTTTTGGGATCAATTTGCAGCTGGACTTCGTTTGCCATGTCAAGACTTTCTTGAAGAACTTTTGAAGGCATATAATATAGAAATGCATCATTTGACTCCTAATGAATTAGCGAAGATTGCTCTTTTTATTTGGGCAGTGAAGTGTCAAGATGTAAACATGGACATCAGGGCTGTTTGTGCTCTTCATGAGATGCATACTCAGTTTAGGAATAAGCCTGTGGATGGGAAAACTGTTATTAAATACTTTGGTTGTTGTAGTTTTAAACCTGCTCGAGGTGCTAAACAAATTTCTCCTGCTTCCAAGAATAACTGGGTTGAAAATTGGTACCGGTATTAGTTTTACCATACGGTTCCAATGGTTGAAGAAAAGGATGAGTCAAGGAAGATTGTGAAGCGCTATCCATTGGCTGCGAAGATGGGAAGGAATGTTTTTTATTGCAAGCCTGAATTTCCTGGTACAAAGAATTCAAAGATTTGTGAGAAGGCTTACAAGTTGACTACTAATCTGCAAAGTGCTCGTGATCTTTGCGAAGAATATATTGCAGCTAGAGTTTGGCCTCTTAAGAAGGGTTGGAGTTTCGTTTGTTTTCATAAGAAAGTTGTGTGGGGGAAGGATTATATTTATCCTGACAAAGAAGCTTTTCACCCGAAGAAGTATACAAGAGATGAAGATTTTGTTTCTGCTGTTGAAGTTAAGGCAGTTGAGATTCTGGGCAAATTTTTGAAGAAGGAAAAAAGATTTGATGGACAAAATTCTTGGAAAAGAATATAAGCGTTTGAATAGAATTTTTGAAATTGCCCAAATCAAATATGATGAAAGACCTCCACCAGCTTATACTCGTGCAACGAAGCTTGGCATAGAAAATGTTACTAAGAAGAAGAGAGTTGGTGGTCAACTTGCTAAAAAGATTAGCAAGAAGAAGATTGCTACTCCTTCTGGTTCTGAGAAGCTTGGGGGAAGTGATGAAGATATGGGTCAGGAGACTCTTAGTCAACTGGCTCATGATGAAGAGGTGAGGATGATTAGTTTAGTTTTTAATTCTAGTGGGTTGAATCCACCGACGTTGACTCCGCTTGGTGATTATTTCCAGAATTTGGAGGCCAATGTTCATTCTAATGTTAATTTGGGCAAAGCTACTTTGTCTTTGTCTCAAGTTAATGTTGGCGAAGATACTTTGCCTTCTCCGGTTATTCCTGTTCATTCTCATGTTGTTGCTATTGCTACTGCTGCAACTGCGACTATAGAGTCGCAAGAAGAAGGTGAGGTTGCTACTTTGGCTTCGTAGGAGATTACCGAGCCATCTTCTCAAAGGTTTGTTGCTAAAACTCCACCAGGGACTGCAGGAGATATTGGTGCTACTCTTCACGTTGCCTCTCCTCCCCAAGTTGTGATGCAAGATACCGATTTGGGAGGTGCGCCTATGGAGACTGATGCTCCAAAAGTTAAGGCTCATAAGGGTAAGGGTACTACTACTGTTACCCTTGATTTTGATGATTCTGATGATGATATATTTGACGAAGAGGCTGAGCATGCTCGGGCTACTCGTCTTACTAAGTCTACTATTGATGTGAACATTGGTGAAAAAGTTGCATGTCAACTTGAAAGGGTGTTTCCACAGGTAAGTTTGTTTGTTATTTTGCGTTGTTTGATTTGAATTTTATATTTTTGTTCTTATTTTAGACTTCGTTTGTTTTTGTAGAGGAATTTTTTTCCTGCTCCTTCATCTCAGAAGGAGACAACTATTGATATTGGGAAGATGAAGGATGTGGCTCAGGAGCCTACTACTCCTGTTGAAGCCTTGGAAACAATTCCTGGTGGAGTTGACCCTAAGGCATACAAGAGGTGCATGGAGTACTACCAAGCTTAAGGTGTGAATTTAGATACTTTTCAATTTGTTGGGATTGGCCTGGATAGACTTCGCATTATGCCAAAGAAGTCAGAGTTAAAGCTGTCAAAGTATATTGATGATGCCTTCGCAGTTCCTGACACTGATGCTCAACTTGCTGGGAAATCTTCCCTTGAGTTAGCAAATGCGAGTGTTACCATGATTTACAAGGAGTGTATATTTTTGTCTGATTTCGTATGTTAATTTTGGCTTCACGATTTGATTTTTTATAGCATTGTGTTTTTTAGAGTGCCCTTTTGCAAAGGAGTTTACATAAATCTATTGAAGAAGAAGCGAAAAATGCAACACTTCGTGAAAAAGGTTTGCTTGAAGAGATTAAGTCTTTGAAATCTCAGCTTGCTGCTAAAGTAAAGGAAAGAGTAGAGACAGTTGAAGCTCTCTATGATATGGAGTCAAGGTGTATCTCTGTTGGGGCTAGGCTTGAGACAAAGACTAAAGATTTTGATAATTTGAAGAAAGATTATGATAAGATTGTGAAAGAGAAAAATTACCTTGAGAAGAAGTCTGCTGAGAAGGATCAAAATTTTCATGACAAATGTAATCGCCTATGGAAGCTTTGTAGGAATTGCTATGACAAGTTTGGTGCGAAGCCAGAAGATCCTTGCTAGGAGCTTGGTGAATTTGAACCATTCTTTGCTTGGTTGTGCTGTCAATATGATGATTTGCCAACTGTTATTTAGACTAGTGTTGATTTGAGTTGTGTGTACGCAACTCACGCACTTTTTCATTTGATGAAAGAGGCAAAAGATCCCATGTACGAGCAAATGTTGGATAAGGATTATAAGTTTCCTTCAGTGGAATTGTTGAGTCAAGTTTCTTTTCAGACTCAAATGCTTTGCAAGAAATATTTTAATCAATATTGAAATTTGGGTGGCAGAGAGAATGCTTTTATGAAAGCGAAGAAGAAGATGGAAAAGGCTAAGTTGAAGTTTCTTCTTTTTTGTTTGCTTCTCTTTCTCTTTTATTTTATATTCTAACATTTGATTTCCTTTTTGCAGTAGCTTGAGAAGGAAATTGCTGCTGATGAAAAGGAGCAGAGGGAACAGGACAAGCGTGAGGAACAAAGTGGTAGAGATGATGATGTTGGTGACCATCCATTTTAGTTGTCTTCGTAGTTGTTTTTTTTAGATTTTTAGTTGAGGGGTGAGGTTTTAAAACTTTTGATATTTGTAAGTATTGAACTGGGCAGGATGAAGTTGGCGTTATGCCGTTGTTAATGTGTAAGGATAACTTTGTCGTTGAACCTTCGTTGTGGTTGGAGTATGCAACCATTGAGGCAAACCCTACATTTGATACATTTGTTGAACATAAGTTGACGTAAGCGTTTAGTTATGATGTTTTTTGTTTTTTTTATGTTGTGGTTATTTTGTTGATGATGTATGCTGTTTTAGATTTTGAATCTAAAAATCTTGTTGCTGAAAAGAAGAGGTCTTATTTCCCACATGTTGTTGACTTCAGCAAATTTTCCCAAGTAGTTGTTAATTTTTCACTTTTTCCTTTTTTATCATGATATTTGAATTTGATAAGTCATGCTTTTGATATTCTTATTTTTCCAGTCATCGTGTTCAAGTGCTTCACCAAGCTTTGTTTCTGAAGATTTTCTTGGCTCAGAAGTGGATCGTTGTTGACGGTAGTTAACGTTCATCATAAACCATAGAGATAACTTATATAAATGCATAAAAAGGATCACCAACATAGGTCAAGGGGTTTAAACTAATAAATTCCACAAGTTTTGGTGAATCTGTGTTTACTAAAGGGTTTACTTAGAAAACCATCAAGTAGGGCCTATTCGTCAAAGGAAATCACGTTTATCCGCAACGAAACCGACATGGGAAGACTCTAGAAGACTCCAGAAGGCAAACCACCGAAGTGGAGGGCAGGTGGCTGCCATGTGGGGCCGGTCGGCCCCACCTATAGGCCTCCTAGCCCCTAGGGCCCATTGTCAGCCTCCTTGTCACAATATCGGTTCTCCACCGTCTCATAAGATGCATCTACGCGATTCTTTAAGTCGGTTTGATCCAAGGGCTCACGATGGATGCTTCACCCTACATATACCAGACCCTACCCCATCCCTTAGGCCATCCTTGAAACCCTAATTCATATCTCTCATTCAGAAATCAAGATACACCATGAGGATTAGGTCTAGACTCTCCAATGTAGTAGATTAGTAGCTCGGGAGTGAGGGTCGAGTTTGGCTCATGCTTAAGTTCTGTATCTTGTCTTGGAGGCTCGACGAAGCCTTATATCTTCACTTCTACATCTTGTAAGACTTATTATCAATTCATTATATTCCTATTTACATGGTTATGCTTACTTTGAATATATATCTTGCTTAGTTAAGATTATCATTGCTTTTGTGTGTGGGTTCATAGAGCGCTTAGCTTGCTATAGTTTATCGATTGGGCTAAGTAGCCGAGCCTCGTGTAAGCATGGTGCTTATACAATGCTCTGCCTATGAGTACACCCTATTCTCTGGTTGTGTGGTAGCAGCGGGAGGTGACAGCCCCGTCTATCCTTTGTAGTCCACGCCGAATTGAACAGGTTCTTAAATTATAGGACTTTAGTCATGTCAGTAGAGTTATCTATTGTGGATGCTCTACCGTCTAAGCGGTGTCCCGGTGTGCACAAGAGTAGAGTTAGTCTTAGCTATAGTTGGGTGTATGTATACTTTGACAATATAATAAAAATATCATAGGAATCTAACTCACCCGTTGTTCTCCCGAGTTGACTAGTTTATATTGTCTTAGTGATCTATCCCCTTAGTATCATTATGCTTAATTTCTATCATTACCTTTACTCCTTGCTTTAGCTATGCTGGTATGTTGATTAGTAGATATTCCTTTGTTATCCAATAAATCTTTACTCCATTATTTCTCTGTGGTAAAATATAAATAATGATACCTGGAATACTCCTTGTAAAATGCTACGATGGCATTCTGTGCGATTACGGAATCCTTCATATTCTATTTAAACTTATAAATACCAATAAGAATTTTTGGCACCGTTGTCAGGGAAACAATTGGCATAACGATTTAGATCATTAACATACAACTAACTTTAGTAGGATTACCCCTGTTCTGTTGAATTATGGAATAAGACAGGACAACAGACGTTGTTTCGACCTTTCTGCAAGCTTCCACAAGAAAAGAAGAAACATTGAAGAACCCTAAGGTGCCTGAAACATTCATGATCCACCAATACCGGAACTCTGCCATCTCACAGGTTTGTGTGTGTGTGTGTGTATATATATATATATTCTCTAACCATGAGTAGACTGGAGAAAAAGGTCGATGTCACAAGAATTCAAATCACATCTCAAGTGACGAATATAGACACTACACTACTCACAAATTCCATCATGTAAGGTGAGATAGTCATGCTCATGGACTTTAAACTTGATGAGTAGTTATCTTTTAATTATTGCATCCCATTGCATGTTTACTTGGAATAATCCATGCATCCATTCCGTTTAATTTGAAATTTTCTCATATCAAATCCACAGCATGTTTAATTCCTTTCATATATCTATCCCACTTGCATCTTTATGAAAAAAATATGAGCACATGAAGTCTCAAGATTAGTAAAAAACAAAAATTCCTCACCATGATCATACTCTTTCATCTCCATCTAAGTAAATCTCTAAAAGTGCTTTCATGCTCC
The DNA here is from genome assembly GCA_904845875.1 of Miscanthus lutarioriparius. Classification (NCBI taxonomy): domain Eukaryota; kingdom Viridiplantae; phylum Streptophyta; class Magnoliopsida; order Poales; family Poaceae; genus Miscanthus; species Miscanthus lutarioriparius. Next base: position 93,606,238 of record CAJGYO010000007.1, read on the forward strand.
CTTTGTCTGCCGTAGTATGCTTTGGTTTGGAAGTACTGGACATACTTCCAAAGGTTTTTTAAATTAAGCGTGGTGCTTAGGTTAAATAGTCTTCCTTAATCAAATTAGACATAGAGTTTAGTTTGGTTATTGAACTAAATGTTGCTTGTGTAGACACTGGATATTTTGTTGGACAAACCCCTGCAGAAAACTCTCAAATTCAATCTGGGTAAGTCAATAGATGAATTCACATCAAAGATGAATCAAGACATGTGATGAACTCCAATAACTTTGCACAAAGAAGACCCAGTTCATACTTCATTGAAGGAAGAACTGTGAGTATCAAAATTCATTCACTTTGTCTTTTGCTGCAAGTTACCTTTGCCTTGAACCATGCTTGAATGCAGTGAACAAATAAAAATTCGTTATCAAACATGATAAACAATCTATGCTAAGGTAATTCAAAAATCACCTTTTCATTAGCATAGATGAGAACCACACAAATTATGGATAACAACCCATATTTCAAATTTGTTGTATTCCCTCGGGTATGTGTCCATTAACATTTTGTACAAAAGAAGCTATGCCTAGTCATGGTTTGGTATGAATCTATGAACTCAAGCCGAACCACCACTTCAACGATGGAACAAAGAAGAAGGAGACGAGTGCCACAAAAAGAATCTACAATAAAAGCACTCACTCATAGGAAGTGGATGAACAAAACAATAGGCCACAAGTAACGTCAAAGGCAACCAAGCATTGAGCCTTTCTAGGACTCAAGCTAGGAGGTTGATGAGAAGCAGGGTGCAACTCACCTCATCTTAGCCAATCTGATGCCAGCTTTCATCACCTTCAGTCACTACATCTTAGCGTACATTCTCGTGCCAACAGACATCAGTAATCAATGGAGGTCTATCGATAGTGTCTCATGAAATCATGGGCACAAGAAGACATCCCTAAGCCATTAGAGATCAAGCTTTCAAGCAAATACCAATGAGGTTCCTTCTTTGACCATCAAGACGGCCAGTGTATCATTAACAAACAAAGAAGAACAACTCTCTACCATGTCGTTAGACAATCAAGGAGGAACTTGAGTTGCATCTCCAATGAACCCCAATTCATCAACCAAGAATCAACAAAAATCAAGAAAGGTTGATGGAAGAAGAGCATGCAATTGTCTGTATCCTCATCTCTAGGATCGAGGCTTAATACAAGGAAAGGTCCTGCTTAACGGACTATGAGCTCTCGTCAATAGGTAAATCGGATAAGCCTCCTTCAGGTATGTTTGTCATTAACCATTTCAATAAAAAGAAGGAAAACACAATATCCAACCAAGCATTATGCAACATAAAATCACATTCACAGGAGAATTCTACCATCCAAACTTGATTCTGCATTCCGCAAAATTCAAGTATGGGGGATGGAATTCTTCAAAACATCTCATGTCATGTTGCTAGTTTGTCTTGGTCATCCCTACCTTTATGATGAGCTCAACTTACTAAATCTCTAACAAGTAAAAATTTAAATAATCACGCTCCTTTGGGTCACCATACATATTCTTGTTTCTACTTTAATGAATCTCTTTAGTCTTTCAAGCTTCCTTGTTATGTTATAAGTATGCTTTGCAATATTATTCGAACATGATTATTGAATCAAAACATACTTGTAAAGAGTTTGATTGTATATATAGACTAACCCTTGCAGAAAAATATTCAATTTTTTTTGGGAATGTTAGGTGATCATTTGTAGAAACAAATCAAGGTTTGAGGTATTCTTCAAAATGATTTTACACATCTTTGCCTTAACCATGTTGAAAGTTTGAAGTAGTGGTGAATGTTAGTATTTATAAGTGCAAATAGAAAATGAAGGATTCCGCAAGCGCACAGAATACCATTGTAGTATTTTACTGGGAGTATTCCAGGTATCGTTATTTATATTTTACCACAGGGAAACAATGGAGTAAAGACTTATTGAGTAATAAAGGAATATCTATCAGTCAACATACCAGCATGGCTAGAGCAGGGGTGAAAGGTAATGATAGGAATTAAGGATAATGATACTCAGGGGGTAGATCTATAAGATAACGTAAACTAGTCAACTTGGGAGAGCAACGAGTGAGGTAGATTCCTGTGACATTCTTATTACATAGTCAAAGTATATATACATCCAACTATAGTTAAGACTAACTCTACTCTTGTGCACTTCGGGACACTGCTTAGACGGTAGAGTACCTATAATAGATAACTCTTCCGACGCAATTATAGTCCTACAATTTAAGAACCTGCTCAATTCAGAGTGTACTACAAAGGATAGACAGGGCTGTCACCACCCGTTGCTACCACCCAACTAGAGAACAGGGCATACTAATAGGCAGAGCATCATATAAGCACCATGCTTACATGAGGCTCGGCTACTTAGCCCAATCGATAAACTAGCAGGCTAAGCGCTCTATGAACCCACACACAAAAGTAATGATAACATCAACTAAGCAAGATACATATTAAAAGTAAACATAGCCATGTAGATAGGAATATGATGAATTTATAATAAGTCTTACAAGATGTAGATGTGAAGATACAAGGCTTTGCCGAGCCTCCAAGACTAGATCCAGAACTTGAGCATGAGCCCAACTCCACCCTCACTCCCGAGCTACTAATCTACTACATTGGAGAGTCTAGACCTAATCCTCCTGGTGTATCTTGATTTCTGAATGAGAGGTATGAATTAGGGTTTTAGGGATGCTCTAGGGAGGGGGTAGGGCCTGCTATATATAGGTTGGAGCATCAATTCTGGACCCTCGGATCAAATCGACTTGAAAGAACGGCGTAGATCCAATTTAGGAGGCGGTGGAGAACCAACATTCGAAGGAGGGCCTAACAGGTGGGCCCAGGGGGCTGGGTAGACTGTAGGTGGGGCCGACCGGCCCCACATGGTAGCCACCTGCCCTCCACTTCGGTGGTTTGCCTTCTGGAGTCTTCTAGAGTCTTCCCACGTCGATTTCGCTGTGGATAAACGTGATTTCCTTTGACGAATAGGCCCTCCTTAACGGTTTTCTAAGTAAATCCTCCTGCAAACACAGATTCACCAAAACTTGTGGAATTTATTAGTTTAAACCCCTAGACCTATGTTGATGATCCTTTTTATGCATTTATATAAGTTATATTGACGGTTTATGATGAATGTTAACTGCCGTCAACAGTGAACAATCAAGGTACACTATTTAAAACATGGGATAAAGATTCTATGCAGATTAAATTGTTAAAACCAACTTTTCTATAGCATAGAAGGTGACCTTTGGCTCTATGACAACACTATCCTTGCTTTGAATCATTTGTATATTCTATCGGGTATGTGTTGTTCACTAATCCTTTGCAGAGACGAAACAATGAGTAGAGCAGAAGGTCTAACACAATCTCAAGATCCACAAAAGAAAGGACAAAAAGAGGGCATGACAAAAGAATAAGAAAGGAGTGCGACATAGGAGACAAGATGCCCATGAACAGCTCAAGCAAGGAAACCTTCAAGCAGGAAGAGAAGACCACCATAAGTCATCTACCCTTCATCACATGGTGTCATCACGCTCCAATAATGAAGGTAACATCTTAAGGCAAGTGGTCATCATTTTCCTCTTGATCATGGTATGCACATAAATGAAGAAAGAAACATGTTTGAGTTACAATTTTGCTTAATCCAACCTAATTAACTCAACATGTTTTGTTCCTTAAGCTTGTTCATAATACCACTTTCTTGATCTCATAGTCTTAACCAAATGAGCTAAAAGTTTGATACATTATAAAGATGGGCAATCCTTCCATAGGTTAAGCAACTTCACTCTTTTTATCACAGTCAAAATACTACATCCTTCTGATCTTATTTATAAGAATAAATAATGCACATAACATTAGCTCTATCATGATTCAATGTGCTTAAGGCTAGAGAAGAGTAAATAAAGTTTTGGTTCTGTTGGTGTTTTCCCACCAACAGAGCCCATGCACTTGATCTCTACCTTGTCTTTATAGGTAGAACACACTTCGAGTAAAGTGTGGGGAGTCGATCCCCCAAATTCTACAAGTGGAAGTTCTAAATTTGACAACAAGCTCACAACCATTGATGAGAGGACACCCGCCATCCAAGGTATGTTACACAATCATGCACAATGGCAGGTAAGCATGGGACACGAGATGGCCAGCCTCCAGCAACAAGAACAACAACAAAATTAAAATTGGGGGGCTTTGTTCCAGCACCTCCACATCCGGTCACCTCGTTGAGCAACCATGACAACAACTAGCTTGGGGGAGAAGGCATTCCCCGTGTATCCAGATAAGTATTTCTTTCCTTTTATTATTCTTAGTTTGCTTTATATATATTAGAAAAAAGTTGAATAACTAAAAACGAAGTAAAAGTTATCTTTATAGAAATAAATATAGTTATAATGTGTGATCTAAAAAATGAAAACAAAATAAAGAGAGTGTGTCTAGTTTACTTTAATCTGTTTTAAGAGCTGAAGATATAAAAAAGGACTTTGAAGATAATCTCTTAAAATGGAAATGATGAATAGTTGCTCTATTGTAATTCCTTTCAAGTACCTAGTTTTCAGCCTTGAATTCTCTCGAGTTTTGGATAAGATTGTTTTGATATAAGGATTTACTCTGAACTTGAAACTCGTGGGTAGCACATGCTTGATCTAAGTCTAGGTAATTGACGGATATGATATGAGAAGGTCTAATCTGTTGTTTATTTTGTTCCAAGTGACACTAAAGTTCTGGAGATTTATCTTTTGAAAAACACAAAAATGCTATGATGAGTTCCTGTATGACAAGGCTTGAATTTCTACTAGAGCCATATATGTTATTTAGGCTAGGAAAACTTCCACATATATGTTGCTTGTTTTGCATTGAGTTTTGCCAAGCTTTGTTGACCCTTATGAGAGGCTTGTCATATTCTTAAAATCAAGATCACATACACTCCACCCACATATGCACTACTCCTACACTAGGGGTAGGCGTAAAAACATGCCATTCCATTTAGATCCACCCAAAATGTTCTACTCCTACACTGGGAGTGAACACCAAAAACATGCTTGATAGGTTTTTCCATCCACCAAATAAATGCTCTAAGTTTTTGTTGCTATCTCTCAAAGTTTTTATTGCATAAAAGAGGCATGGGCTATGCAAAAGTTATTCATAAGAAAAAAAGAGAGAGAAAAGAAAATAAGAGTTGAGAAAAAATGGACAGTGTCCGAGATATCTAAAACAATGGGTACTCAGATACCCGCCTGAAAAAGAAGAAGATATGAATAAGATATCCCCTGCTCTCTAGCAAATGTTTCCAAATTTCAAAAGAGAGATGTTTTCAAGGAGCAAAGTAGAATTAGGTTAGACACCATATATATCCACAATATACATCCACAAACATGCATATCTTGATTTGATTGTATGACTTAACTCTCTTTGGATCCAAAGTTTGATTTTACAATATATGTATTGCAAGTATGCTCTAGCTTTCTCCCTATCTATGAACTCCACATAAGCCTTAGTGGTAGGAAGAGAAAAGGCATAACATCTTTATTGCCTTCGTGAGAATCCACAAATACCACATATATTGAGAGACTTGAGACTATCATACAACGGAATCTTTGAGTTTTATTTTGAAAACTTATAAAAACTCTAGAACAATGGTGGAACAAAGACCTTGAGATATAGTAATTGACTTGATTGTTCTATCTTTCAATTGCTCAATACCCAAGTGAAGGCTAAGAAGCCCCATGGTTGAAGGTAATATGGGTAAGTTTGAAAGTCAGATCGGTTTATTCTAATCCGGAGGAGAATTTTTTATTGAACACCTATGTACTTTTGAGGAGTGAAAGCATTGTAGCAACCCTTGATCCATTGCTGAGTTTGGCTTTGTTTAGGGACTAGCAAAGGTTAAGTGTGGGGGAGCTTGTTGACGGTAGTTAACGTTCATCATAAACCATCTAGATAACTTATATAAATGCATAAAAAGGATCACCAACATAGGTCTAGGGGTTTAACCTAATAAATTTCACAAGTTTTGGTGAATCTATGTTTACAGGAGGAATTACTCAGAAAACTATCAAGTAGGGCCTATTCGTCAAAGGAAATCATGTTTATCCGCAGCGAAACCGACGTGGGAAGACTCCAGAAGGCAAACCACCAAAGTGGAGGGCAGGTGGCTGCCATGTGGGGCCGGCCGGCCCCATCTACAGGCTACCTAGCCCCTGGGGCACATTGTCAGCCTCCATGTCACAATGTCGGTTCTCCACCGCCTCCTAGGATGCATCTACGCCGTTCTTTAAGTCGGTTTTATCCAAGGGCTCACGATGGACGCTTCAGCCTACATATACCAACCCCTACCCCCCCTTAGGCCATCCCTGAAACCCTAATTCATATCTCTAATTCAAAAATTAAGATACACTAGGAGGATTAGGTCTAGACTCCCCAATGTAGTAGATTAGTAGCTCGGGAATAAGGGTCGAGTTGGGCTCATGCTCAAGTTCTGGATCTAGTCTTGGAGGCTCGACGAAGCCTTGTATCTTCACTTTTACATCTTGTAAGACTTATTATCAATTCATTATATTCCTATTTACATGGCTATGCTTACTTTGAATATATATCTTGCTTAGTTAAGATTATCATTGCTTTTGTGTGCGGGTTCATAGAGCGCTTAGCTTGCTATAGTTTATCAATTGGGCTAAGTAGCCGAGCCTCGTGTAAGCATGGTGCTTATACAATGCTCTGCCTGTGAGTACACCCTATTCTCTAGTTGTGTGGTAGCAGCGGGAGGTGACAGCCCCGTCTATCCTTTGTAGTCCACACCGAATTGAACAGGTTCTTAAATTGTAGGACCATAGTCATGTCAGTAGAATTATCTATTGTGGATGCTCTACCATCTAAGCGGTGTCCCGGTGTGCACAAGAGTAGAGTTAGTCTTAGCTATAGCTGGGTGTATATATACTTTGACAATATAATAAAAATATCATAGGAATCTACCTCAACCGTTGTTCTCCCGAGTTGACTAGTTTATATTATCTTAGTGATCTATCCCCTGAGTATCATTATGCTTAATTTCTATCATTACCTTTACTCCATGCTTTAGCTATGTTGGTATGTTGATTAGTAGACATTCCTTTGTTATCCAATAAATCTTTACTCCATTGTTTCCCTATGGTAAATAGAAATAACGATACCTGGAATACTCCCAGAAAAATGCTACAATGGTATTCTGTGCGCTTGCGGAATCCTTCATATTTTATTTACACTTATAAATACCAACAATCGTGTTCTGGATAAAGTTGTTGAAGACTTAATTAGTGAAGCTACAACTATTGTAGCTTCTGAAAATGACTGATTGTGACTTTTGTTGTAAATTTGGTTCCCAATGTTTGTAATATATGATGGATGATTCTATTTTATAATAAACTTGTTTTTTGCTAATGTATGAATTCTTTGCGAAGGCAATGTGTAGACCTCACATTAGAAATTATAATTTACCTTAGTGAATTTGAAAAACACCATCCCCTCACTTTTTTGCGAAGGCAACGCGTAGACTTTGCTTAGAAGTCATAATTCACCTTAGTGAATTTAAAAAACACCGTTCCCTTACTTTGTTTTTTTTTGCGAAGGCAATGCGTAGACTTCACTTAGAAGTAATAATTCACCTTAGTGAATTGGAAAAACACCGTCCCCTCACTTTTTTGCGAAGGCAACGCGTAGACTTTGCTTTAGAAGTCATAATTCACCTTAGTGAATTTAAAAAACATCGTTGCTTCACTTTTTTGAGAAGGCAACGCGTAGACCTCACTTAGAAGTCAAATTTCAGCTTAGTGAAATTGAAAAACGCCGTCTCTTCACTTTTTGGCAAAGGCAACGCGTAGACTTCGCTTAGAAGTGAAATTTCACCTTAGTGAATTTGAAAAACGTCGTCCCTTCACTTTTTTGCGAAGGCAACACGTAGACTTCGCTTAGAAGTCAAATTTCACCTTAGTGAGTTTGAAAAACGTTGTCCCTTTACTTTTTTGTGAAGGCAATGCGCAGACTTCGCTTAGAAGTCAAATTTCACCTTAGTGAATTTGAAAAAACTAAAAAGCAGATATAATATTTGTTTACATAGGTTAGCATTAATTTTTGCTTGTTTGAAAAATGATGCTACCTATTTTAGTTTATTTTGGCTGATATTTGAGTATATTTAAGTATACTCTTTGGCTTTTTAGTTTTTTTGTTGTGCTTTTAAGACTTAGGGGAAGAGTTTCTCATTTATATTTGATGAGAATTTACAATAGAGATTGCCTCGTTAAAAAACCACTCAACCTGTGAAGGGTGGCTTCCCTTGAGTGGAAAAAGAGTGCAGCTCATTTACATTTGTATTGAAACTTTGGAATGTAAAAACTAGTCTACTTCTATCATAGAACTTGTAAAAAAAATTGGAGTCTAAGGGTAGTATCTCCGTAGAGCCTCAATGTTCTAGGTGTGGTCATTTTCTTCTCCATTCATGTTTGCTAAGTGGAATGATCCCAATTTGTTTGTTCTTGTGATAAGATATGGCCCTTCCCATTTCTGTTGAAACTTTCCAACTGGGTCTTCATTTCTCTTTGTTTTCAGAACGAAGTCGCCTGGGGATAATTGTCTTGGTCTTACTTTTTTGTTGTACCAATTCTTTGTTTCTTTCTGGTACTTCTCGAGGTTCTAGATTGCTTTCATTCTTTCTTCTTCAAGCAAATCCTTGCTTGTTACTTGCTCTTCTTCAATTATTTGAACGTTTGTTCTTGGGCCTTGAAATTTTATTTCTTCGGGTGTCATTGCTTCTTCTACATACAACAACTTGAATGGTGTAAAGTTTGTTGATCTTGATACTATTGTATTGTGTGCTCAAACAACTTTTGGTAATTCGTCAACCCATTTTCCCTTAGGAAGCCCCACTAGGCATTTTGAAATGCCAGTGCATATGATTCCATTTGCTCTTTCTACTGTCCCATTTGACTATGGGTGTCTGACTGAGGCAAAGCATAGTTGGATTCCCATATTCTGACAGTAATCTCTGAAATCTTGACTGACAAATTGAGTTCCATTGTTTACTATAATGTGCCTTGGAATTCCAAAACGGCATATGATGTTCTGCCATAAAAATGTTTTCATTGTGAATGAAGACATATTTGTTACTCGCTTGGCTTCAATCCACTTTGTGAAATATTCCACTGCCACAACTGCATATTGGAAATTTCCTTGAGCTAGGGGTAATTTTCCTATTATGTCAATTCCCCATCTTGCAAGTGGCCAAGTTGGTTCTATTGTTTGTAAGTTTGTTGCTGGGGCTCTTATTTTGCTGGTAGACAGTTGACAATTGTGACAAGATTTAACTATTTCTTTGCTATCACTTTGTGCTGAAGGCCAATAAAATCCTTATCGAAATGCTTTTCCTACCATGGCTCTTGCCCCTGGATGTGTGCCACAAATCCCCTCATATATTTCTGATAGCAATTCTTTTCCTTTTTCTGCTGATATGCATTTGAGAAGTGGTTCACAAATTCCTTGCTTGTACAATTGATTGTTGATGATTTTGTAATTTCTTATTCTATTTTTCATTCTGACTTCGTTAACTTCGTCTTCTGGTTCATAATGCCCACAAAGGTGTGACATGATTAGTGCTCTCCAATCTTCGCTTTGTATTATATGGACTTCTCTTGGGACTTCTTGCTTTGCCTTGATAGATGCATGAGTTAGTACTTGGAAGAAAACGTCTTGAGGCAAACTCGTATTTTGAGCTACAACTTTTGCTATTTTGTTAGCTTCTCAGTTGTCTGTTCTTGAGATATTTTTAACTGTGAAGCCTCCAAAGTATATTTCTTGTTCTCTTAAAAATTGCAAGTATTTTGCTAGCTCTAGATCTCTTGCCTTGTAATCTTTTTTAATGTGTCTAGCCACAACTTGTGAATCTATTTTGATTATTAGTCTTTGGATCCCCATTGCTCTTGCTTTTCGGAGTCCGAGTAAAATGGCTTCGTATTCAGCAATATTGATGGAACATTAAAATTCGAGTCTTGCAGCGTATCTCATTTTGACCCCTGAAGATGATGTGATTATTGCTGCTGCACTAGCCCCTGCGAAGCCCCATGCTCCATCGTAATATATTATGTAGTCTGATTGCTTTTTGTCTTTGCTTTAATTTTGAGACGAAGTCCAATCTGCCACGAAGTTTGCTAAGACTTGGGATTTTATTGATGTTCTTTTTTCGAATTCAATGTAATGCTAAGATAGTTCTACTGCCCATTTTCCCAATCTTCCAGATGATCTGCAACTTTGTAGAACTTCTTTCACAGGATAATTTGTTGGTATTCTGATTTTGTGAGCTTTGAAATAATGTTTTAATTTTCTTGCTGCAGTTAAAACTATATAAGTTATTTTCTCGATCTCCGAGTAATAGATTTTTGAGCCAGACAGAGCTTCTGAAGCAAAGTAGACTGGGACTTGTCTTTTTTTGTGTTCATTTTCCTGTTCTTCAACTAAGACTGCACTCACTGCACTTTCTGTTGCTGAGACATATAGGAACAATTCAGCCCCTGGGGTTGGTGTAGTTAGAGTATTTGGCTTTGACAAGTAACTTTTTATTTCTTCAAATGCATGTTGTTGCGAACGTCCCCATGCGAAGTCTCTTTTTGTTCCCTTGAGTGCTTGAAATATCGGCAGACTTCGCTCTGCTGATTTTGAAATAAACCTGTTTAAGGCGGTAAGTCTTCCTGTCAATTTTTGAACGTCGTTTATATTTTCAGGAACTTTCATGTTTAAGATTACCTGGACTTTGTCTGGGTTTGGATCGATTCCCTTTGCTGATACAATATAGCCTAGAATTTTGCCCTTTTGGACTCCGAAGGTGCACTTTTCAGGATTTAACTTTAAATTTGCTTCCCTGAGATTTGTAAATGTTTCTTGGAGGTCTTTGATGTGATCTCCTCTTTTCTTGCTTTTGACTACTATGTCATCAACATAGGTGAGTACATTTTCGCCAATTTGTCCGTGTAGCACTATTGAAGTTATTCTAACAAATGTTGTGCTAGCATTGCGCAGCCCCTCGGTCATCCTTTCAAAACAGTAGGTCCCGAATGGGGTGATAAAACTTGTGAATTCTTCATCTTCTTTTCTCATCCAAATTTGATGATAATCAGAAAAACAATCCAAGAAACTTAGCATTTCACTTTCGGATGCTTGATCGACTGGTGTGCCAATTCTTGGTAGTGGGAAATTATCTTTTGGGCATGCTTTATTGAGATCTGTGAAATCGATGCACATTTGCCATTTTCCATTTTTCTTCCTGACCATGACAATGTTTGTGAGCCAAGTTGTGAATTGAACTTCTCTTATAACCTTTGCATCAAGTAATCTTTGAACTTCAGCTTTGGCAGCCTGAACTCTGTCTTCGGCTAGTTTTCTCAACTTTTGCTTTTTTGGTCTGACTTTTGGATCAATGCCTAGTTTGTGCTCAATTATATCTCTACTGACTCCTCTTAAGTCTTTAGATGACCAAGCAAATATATATTTGTTGCTTCGATGAAATTCTACAAGTTTATCCTCTTCCTTCTTGAGAAAGTCCAATACCAATGATGACTTGTTTGTCTGGGACTAATGGATCAAGAGGTACTCTTTTTGTTTCTTCACAAGCTTGAGCTTTGGTTTGAGGCTTCGCATTTTCTGTTTCTTCTTTTTCTTCTTCAACGATTGCATGAACATTCTTTTGTCCTAGAGTGTACTCTTTTTCAATGTTTCTTGCATCAGTTTGGTCTTCGTGTACTGTGATTACTCCATTTATTGCTGGCATTTTCATACATAAGTATGAGTAGCTTATGACTGCTTCGAATGCATTTAAATTTCCTCTTGCAAAGACTACATTGTATGGATAGTACATGTCAACCACATCAAATGCTATTTGCTCTGTTCTTGCATTGCTTACTGTTCCAAAAGAAACTGTCAAAATTATTCTTCCAATTGACTGGATCTTTTTCCCGCCGAAGCCATAAAGTGGGTGCTAAGCTCTTCCTAACATTTTGTGATCAATTTTCATGGCGTCAATTGTTGATGTAAATATAATGTCAGCGGAGCTGCCTCCATCAACCAATATTTTTGAGACTGCCCAACCATCAATGTTTGTTTTGATTAACATAGCATCCATATATGGGCAATCTTTCAACTGAAGGTTTTTTTCGAAAATGTGATTGGCAGATGGGACCATCTTGTTTTCTTGTATGGGCCTTCCATTGAAATTGAATTTACTCTTCGGAAGTAATTTCTTCTTTGACTGTTATTTTCATGGTCCATATTGTTTCCTCCCATGATTGTTAATATTCTTCCTCTGCTTGGGATGATTGCATTATTGTTCACTACAGAAACTGATGGGGAGTTATTCTCTTGTTTGGTTTGGCTGTTTTGTGGGTTGTTTTTTGCCACTAAAGCTTCGGGTTGTGCTGATTGAACATTGGATTGCTGAGATTGATTTTGCCTCCATTGATTTTGCATGGGATGATACACTGCTAGTGGTTCATAGTTGTATGCAGGAGGTGGTCCTAGAAGTAGGGCTTGGGTATGTCCATAATGCATTGGATAATAAGTTTGATGAGGACTTTGTTGTTCCTGCCTCACATGATTGACAATTTTTGATTGGCTTGGTGCCCTGTTTTCTTCTTGGGCTTCTTCGATGCTTTTCTTAACTTCGGGACACATTTTAGATGTATGTCCAGCCCCTTTGCCATGAATAATGCAGTACATATCTTCATGTTTTAAAGGTGCTTTTCCTTTTCCTCTTCCTCTTCCTCCTCTTCCTCTTGCGCCGAAGCCTCCTCTTTCAAATGTTCTTTCATTGAATTGACTTCGCTGGTTATATTGGTTTTGGTGAACATAATCACTTTTTGCTATTGAATTGTTGTCATTCTCAATTTGATTGACTTGATTGTGCGGTGAAAATGGTCTTTGCTCATAGTTGTTTGGTCTTGGAGGATGGAAGTTGTTGTTGCTTTGCTTGATTTGAGCCCTGAAGTTGTTTTCTTCTTCAATTCTTTTTCTGTAATAATCATCTAACTTGTAATATTTTTAAATGACTTCATAAAGCTCAGCAACTGTACTTGGTTTTTCTCGAGCAAGATGAGAAGCACATTGGCCTACTCGAAGCCCTTTGATTATGGCTATTATCACCACTTCGTCTGGGATATTTGGAATCTATGCCTTGATTTGAATGAATCTTTTGAAGTACTGGCTCAGGGGTTCTTTGATTTGTTGGTTGCAATTGAACAGATCTATATCTGAGAGGCTAGCTGGTTGGAATCCTTGAAAGTCTATAAGTAAATTTGCTTTAAGTTGATCCCTTAAATGTATGGATTTTTCTTTTAGCAAAGAGTACCATTGTTGTGCTGGTCCTTTAACTGCCATGACAAGAGATTTTGCTAATGTAGTTTCATCGCCACCCTCAAAAATTACTGCGGCTTCAAAACTCATCAAAAATTGCCTTGGGTTAGATTGGCCATCGAAAGTTGGTATCATGTTGAATTTGTACCCCAAGGGCCATTACGCTAGCTACAAATTTATTGACAAGGGAGAGCTTGTGTCAATTGATATGAATGACTTTTGGGAATTCTTCTCTTGAGAAGCTTTTGTTGCTGAATTTGGTTCATCTAAATGTATAACTTCTTGGCTTGTGCTTTGGAGTTGTTCATTTAGTTCTCGAAGACTGGCTTTGGCTTCTTCTATTCTTTGTTTGAGAAACTTTTATCTTGCTCTTGCGCGACATTCTTCAAGTTCTTTTTGCTTTCTCAACACTTGTTCTTCTAATTCTTTGAGTCTTTAATCTTCGGCTTCGCTTGCCTTTGAAGAGTTTGGGTCTTCGGGTGTATCTTTTTCGAGACTTTGGTCTTCGACTGTTGGTGGGTCATCTTTGGTTACCCCTAGTGGTAACTTTCTTATTAGGTCTGCCCATTAGCTTCGCGTGGTCGTGAGAGTTTTTGAGCACACACAAACGGTGGGCGCCAGATGTTAGGTAGGAAATTACTCAAGCATCAAAAGTTTGAACACAAGACCAAGTTGTATTCATTTCATGATCGTACTGTACAAGTCAGATGGGGTAATTATAGGGGTCCTTGTCTTCGTACTTTACATAGAATGACTATTTTACCCCTAATTCAAATGGTTACAACCATTTTCAACTACAAGGGCAAAGTAGTATTTTTCCTCTCTTGAGCCTTCATTCTTCAACTTTTGTACATCAACTCCATCGATGTCTTCGTCTTCCAGACTTAGTCGATTTCTGCTTTGATTTTCTTCTTCTCTTAGAATGTTAGGCGAAGTCAAACTCTTGTCTTCGCCTAATTCTTGCTTTCTTCTTTTCACCAGCGAAGACGAAATCTTTCTTACGAAGTCAAATTTCCACCTTCGCTTCATTACTTCTTCCTACAAGTAAATTTTGTTATAGAAATCATAATTTCAACTTCAAAGTTTTAGGGGCTGAGTTTTCTTGGTGAAGTTAAATCCCCAATAGGTAGCTTTGATGAACCGGTCCTCTAACCTACCTATATGTTGATGTAGCAGTAGGACAAAGTATATATGCATGAGTAATGCAAGAAGAAGGAAATTACATAACACAACTGCTAATCTAATAATATTCTTGTTATTTTAGCTTCATACCTTGCACTCCGGGCAGGATAGCTGCTCTAGGCGCCGCAGCCCCACGTGAACGGACATGGCGACCGTGGTGGCCGTAGCTGCCTCAACGCCGCTGGGCACGGCCGGAACGCCAGACGACTTGACAACGATGCATTGACGTACAACACGTACCAGTGCAACCTGTGCAATGTGGAACTCTGCCTCGCGTTTGCGTGCCAATTGCCTGGCGGTGACGGTGGCGGTGCCCGCACGCGCCAGGGCACCGCCGGCCGCTGGAGGGACAACATCATTGCAAACGGCCATGTCCTAGGGTCTTCGATCAGAATGTCACTACGCGCAATGGGCTGTGCATGCATTGGAGCTCCAGCGCCGCCGCCACCGACCACGGGTTAATGTTTGTGTGTCGAGTTTTGGGCCTTTGTACTTGCAAGGATGGCTGCTATCCTAGGGATGAACAAGAGTTGGGCCTTTGTATGGCTGCTAACATATCTCTGTTAATGCATTTCAACCTAATGGAAGGATTAAAATGTTACTCCCTCCATCCCAAATTATAAGTCATTTCAACTTTCTTACAGAATGAAAGCATTTCAAGTTTGACTAAATTTATATAATAAAATAATAACATTTATGATGTTAAATAAGTATCATTAGATTCTTTACTAATTATATTTTTATATTATACCTATTTGAAATCATAAATATTTGTAATTTCTCTCTATAACTTTGGTCAAACTTGAGATATTTTGACTCTCCAAGAAAGTTGGAATGACTTATTATTTAGGATGGAGGAAGTACGACCCAAATAAAAGCAAAACAATAGAGGAGAGTAACAAAAATGGACCTCGACCCATTTTACTTTGGATTTTGGTGTTTGATGATCAACAAGACCAAATTGGACTAATGTGTTTGCAATTGTTTGTTTGTAGTCCAACAGAGTGCAAACGTGACTTGGACGAAGGCGATGAGGTGATTCGATGATCAACATCTCAAGCAAGGCATTAGAAGCACAATGGAAGACTCAAGAAACCAAGCAAAGTCCAAGCACGAAGGATGGAACCGAGCCAAACGCAAAGGTCACGAAGAAACAAAGTGAACGGAGCATCACTGAGAGCTCTGGACCTGAGTCACCTCGGGTTCGGACCATGGAGGCATGGTTCGGTTGCTAACCCTAGGCTAAGGGTGCTCCGGACCCTAGAACAGGGCGTGAGTCAAACAGTTCCAAGAAGGCACAAGGAGCTCCGGACCCAGCAACAGTGTCCTATCCAGACCAACTGAGACCTCGGTCTGGTTGGTAAAAGAAAGGTTCCAGAGCGCGCATTCTGCTCCGGACTCAGTCCGGACAAAGGATCTAGACCAGCGCTGGTGGTCCAGTTCGGTTGGGCTGGCCCACTGTCAGCCACCCAAAGCGCGTTTAAACGGTCGGGAGTCAATGACCATTGGGAGGCGACTGGACCTTGGCGAGATGGTTCGGACCCCCCAAGATGGTCCGGTCCGGAGTGACGCTGAAAAGTCCTCAAGGGGTCCAACGGCTCTATTTCATTAGAAGCGTATATATACCCCTATGGCCGGTCAAATTGGAATGGTGAGAGCCCAAGGAATTGTTCTATGAGTTGAGACTCAATTTTAGTTGCTCTAGCCACCAAAGTGCTTAGTGAAATATTAGGTGATTAGCGTAGGTGCTTTGCGAAGTGCTTACGTTAGTTAGACCACCACTTATGCGCTTGCTCTAGGTTTAGGCCTAGTGTTTAGCGAGGTTTGCACACCTCTTATCTCTCGGTGCTTGCGCGCACCATTGTTGTACTCAGCGAGGCTTGTAGTCTTGCGAGACCACACCAACCATGTTTGTGGTATGGCCGCCACCGTGTACCAGAGGGAACAAGACCCACGGTGTTTCAGCCGGAAGCTTGATAGTGAAGATGGCGGGGAGCGGTCCGGGAGAGGCTTGCAGGAAGGCACACCGAAGACCCACTTGCGTGTGGGGAAGGCCCGGGGCTATCTATGGAGTTATCCGACCAGGAGCTTAGCCCTTGCGAGGGATTCCTTGCGAGGGGCTCCAACGAGGACTAGGGGAAAGCTTGTGTGCTTCTCGATACCTCGGTAAAAATACCAAAGTCATCGATGGGAGTTTGCATCTCTACCTCATCTTTAGCTTCCGCATTTATATTGATACTTTGGTTGTGTGCTTTACTTTCCTAGCTTAGTTGATAGGTTAGTCGATAGGATTAGAACCTAGGTTGTATAACTCTTTTACGGTATAGATAGCAACACACCTAGCAAAACCGTCGTTGTACATTTGGATTACTTTATTGTATAGGTTTTGACTAGGTGGATTTAGAGGCCATAGTTAGAAGTAGAATTTTAAGTTGCCTAATTCACCTTCTCTTAGACGTTACAGTCCCTAACAGAGAGCTGACTGCAGAAGGTGGAAGAAAGAAAGTACTAACTACATTTACCAAAGAACTGCGGACTGTAGAGATACGTCATATGCATTGTTTCACGCATTATCAATGCAACACACGAAGGGCGGATGCTATATGAGGAGAAAACTAATTAGAGAGTGTGATGTAGAAATCAATATATATAGGACTGCTGCTGCTACAATAATTTAGGGTTGATCTCAATCATTAGAAAAGTTTAAGATATATAAGACTAAAGTGAAAAATTAGCATAATGTTAAGAACAAAGATGTAAGATCAGATTGAGATGGTGAATATTACGAGAGACATGCTCCATATGGGCAAATCCCAGGACCCTTTGCTAGGTATTTTGAGGAAAATGGCATAATTGCCCAATAGTCAATGTTGGGCGAACCCAAACAGAATGGAGTGGTAGAGCATCGCAATTGTACTCTTATGGACAAGGTACGTAGCATGCTTAACTATTCTAATTTGCCAGTTGGTTTGTGGATGAGCATTAAAGACACCCATGCACATCCTAAATAAAGTTCCTAGTAAGTCAGTGCCCTAGACACCTTATGAATTATGGACTAGGACAAAGCCTACACTTAATTATTTGTGCATATGGAGCTGTCCTACCGAAGCTAAGTTATTTAATCCATAGCTAAAAAATTAGATCCTAAGACTATGTGAGCTACCACTTTATAGGATACCCCTATAATTCTAAGGGATACCGTTTCTACTATCCTGATCATCATACTAATTAAGTTTGTTGAGACCAGGCAGGTTGTGTTCCTAGAGGATGTAGAAATCAATGGGAGCTTGCAGAAACATGAGGTCAATCTTGTGGAGATATGGGCTGAATTACTTGTACCTATGACTTAAGAAACAACTCCAATAATACATTAGTTTGTGCCAGAAGTTATTGCACCTCAGTCTCGGACTATTAGCACTGAATTTCCTGTTGAATTAATGTGCAAGTTAATGAGCCACGACAAGAAGAAATAGTGGTTGAAAATGAGATTCAGGCACATGAGCAGCCTAAGCCTCAACCAGTAGTGATTCCTAACGAACATGTAAGAAGAAAGGTACCCTACCAATCTTCAATGGTATTATCACACTAGTACCAAAACAAAAAGAAGCTAAACAAATTCAACAATTTTGTCCCAATTGTTTACTCAATGTAAGCTTTAAGATTTTCACCAAGGTCATGGTGAATAGGGTGGCTATAGTGGCTAAAAGGTTATAAGACCTTCCCAAACCGCTTTCATGACAGAAATATCATAGAAGCTATGGTCATTTTACATAAAACTATTCATGAGTTGCACAAGAAAAAAAGTAGATGGGGTAATTTTAAAATTAGACTTTGAGAAGGCGTATGACAAGGTTAATTGGTCTTTCCTTCAACAAACATTGAGAATGAAAGGATTTACACCATTATTGTTTAAATGGATTGACCAAATTGCAAGAGGGGGTAGCGTGGGAATTAAGGTGAATGAAGACATTGGCCACTATTTTCAGACTAAGAAAGGACTTAGACAAGGAAATCTCCTATCTCCTCTTCTTTTCAACTTAGTAGCTGATATGTTGGCAGTTCTCATTGAAAGGGCCAAGGTTAATGGAGATATCAGGGATTCCACATTTAGTGGATGATGGACTCTCAAAATTCCAATACACATATATGACACAATCCTTTTATGGAACATGATCTAAACCACTACGTGAAAAACGGTTTGTAGCAATGGGATGAATTTTTTGTAGGGGCGGCTGGTGATGGAGCCGCCCCTACAGTGGCGTGCTCGGGAGCCCAGACACCAGCCGCCCCTACAAATGAAACAGCAGGGGCGGCTGGTGATATGAGCCGCCCCTACAAATGGGTCTAATTTGTAGGGGCGGCTCAATCACCAGCTGCCCCCGGCGTTGCTATTTGTAGGGGTGGCTGGTGATTCAGCCGCCCCTACAAATGCCCTCGTATAAATACCTTCGATTTGTAGGGGTGGCTCAATCACCAGCCGCCCCTACAAATGACCCACATATAAAGCAAACTGCAGCACCTTCTTCCTCCTCGAGTCACTCACTCCAACCCATGAAAGAAAGGTGGGGAGGCCTTGGACACCTCTCAAAAATTGCTCTACTAAGGGGGGGAGGTTTTGGTCTCAAATCCTTTGTTGGAGAGGTTGTAGAAGGTAAGAAAATGCTATTCCACATTTTTTTTGAAGTTTTAATGGTTGGTTAGTGAGTAATTAGAGTTTTATTTTTCTCTCTCTTCTATGGTGCTTGAGCTACTTATGAAGCAAATTAGACCCAAGTTTTGAATGTACTAGGGTAAATTAGGGAGGGGAACAAGATCATACCCTTATTTGGTCCATGTTTCTTGAATTTAGTGAACAATTAGTTAGTTTTATGGATGTTTCATGTGCATGTGGATCTAGATCTAGGGTTTGGTTTTTTTATTAATTTTGTTTTTGTAAATTTATGTTTGATGAAATTGGACTAGGGTTTGTATGAAAGATATTGGGTAAAATATAATTGTTGCTAATTGTTGTCTTTGAAATTGTTTATTGTAATCAACAAATTTGTATTTTAATTATTTATCGATAAATGGGCCATTAATTAATTTTCCTCTACCATGGTGTGTTTGTATGCTTCATGTAATTATATTAGATTTATATTCATATATACCTGAAGTATATACAATTATTCTCAAGTAATTATTAATTTGATTTATTTTTATATATATCTGAATAAGTAGTCATTTAATGTTTGTTTTGTTGTTGTTGTAAAAGATGGAGTATAGGAACTCTTGGATGTATGGTTCGTTAAGGTTCAAGGCAGGTTTCCGTGAAGAGGTGGATAAATTTATTAAAGCCGCAAAGAAGTACGCAACGACATTGAAAGAGAATAAGGATACAATTATTTGTCCCTGTAAAGATTGCAAGAACCGTATGATATGGACAGATGTGACTATCATCAGATCACATTTGATTATGTGAGGATTTGTTGAGGACTACACAGTGTGCATTCATCATGGGGAAATGATTATTGTTAACAACGAGGATGAGGAGGAATACGATGACAAAGCCATAGAATCCCTGTCCCAATATTCAGCAGAGCTTGATGCACGAATGGATTTCGAGTTTGGCAATGAACAAGGTGGTGATGCTGGTGGTTGGGATGGTAACGACGAAGGTGGTGCCAATAATGATGGTGGAGCATGTGTCGGGGATGAAGATGATTTAGAGGACATGATTCGAGCCCTTGGACCAGAGATTTTACTAAATAGCCCAAAAGGTCTAGAAAATTTGGAAAGGGTGACAAAAGCATCGAAGGAGACTGTGTATGGTGTTGAAAAGGGCTGTCCGACACATTGGACATTGCTACGTTTTGTGCTTGAGCTACTCATCCTGAAGGCTAAGTACGGCTGGTCAGACTGTAGTTTCAATGATCTATTGCATCTCCTGTCATGGGTGCTGCCACAACCAAACTCAGTTCCCACCAACACATACCAAGCGAAGAAGGTCATAAGTCCATTGATAATGGGGGTTGAAAAATCCATGCATGCCCCAACCACTGTATACTTTTTCATGGCGAAACGTTCAAGTCACTAGATAAATGTCCCCAGTGTGGGGCCAGCCGGTACAAGAACATTGACCTTTACGGTGGGGACGAAGCTGGTACGGGTAAAAAGAGGAATAAGAAGGGTACAAAAAAGGTGGTACAAGAATCTTAGCCCTCAGAGGACACTCCATTAGGCAACGATACAAAGCAGAGAAGAATTCCTGCCTTGCTAATGTGGTACCTGCCAGTGATCGACCGCTTGAGACGTATCTTCCTAAACCCTAAAGAAGCCGCACTCATGACATGGTGGGATGATGAGCGCAAGGTGGATGATGATAAGATTGCACACCCAGCTGATTGTAGTCAGTGGCAAAGGTTCGATGAGAAGCATAAAGAATTCAGCGATGACCCAAGGAATGTACGTTTTGGCTTGAGCACCGATGGAATGAATCCCTTCAATGAGAGGATGAGCAACCACAGCACTTGGCCAGTGATCTTGACCATGTACAACATCCCAACGTGGTTGTGTCAGAAGAGAAAGTACCTTCTCCTCACTATTCTTATTTCTGGCCCTAAACAACCAGGCATTGATATAGACATGTTCCTCGAGCCTTTGATGCAAGAAATGGAGAGGCTATGGAGGCATGGGGAGCCAATGTACGATGCGTTTCGAAAGGAGGACTTCATATGTAGAGCAATAATATTTGTTACTACCAATGATTACCCCGCGCCGTTTGCTTTGTCTGGACAGATCAAAGGGAAGACGAGATGCTTGGTTTGCTTGGATGGTACTACATGGGTGTACCTTGATGCATCCAAGAAGATAGTTTACCTAAGGAATCGACGCTTCTTAAAGACAAGTCACAAGTACCATAGCAAATTGTTCTTTAGATTTTATGACAACACCCCAGAGATTGAACCCCCTCCAGAGAGATGTCATAACGGAGAACACGTGTACAGAATGGTGAAAAACATATGCGTCGTCTATGGAAAGAAGAATCCGGATGGGACGAATAGAGATAGAAGCACACCTCCAGTCGAAGGTGTACATTTCAAGAAACAATCGATCTTCTTTCAGTATCTGCCTTATTGGCTAGACTTGGAGGTCCCCCATGCCATTGATGCTATGCACATGTAGAAGAATGTCTTTGAGAGTCTCATTGCTACCTTGATGGACACAAGCAAGTAAAAGGATGGTCTGAAAGCACGGAAAGACATGGTGCAGCTAAACGTGATGCCACAACTTCACCCGGTACCTGAGGCTAATGGAAAATACACTCTGCCCGTGGCGTGCTTCAACCTAACACCAAACGAGAAGAGAGCTATATGCACTTTTCTGAGGGCAGTCAAAGTCCCGACTGGGTTTTCAGCAAATGTGAAGAAGCTAGTGTCGATGAAGGACTTGTCAATAACACACTACAAGGCTCACGATTGTCATGTGATGTTGAGACTGTTTCTACCTATTGTAATCAGGGCTATAAAGCCAGAGTTCTTGAAAATTGCCATCACCCACATGTGCTACTTCTTTTCGAAGATCTCATAGAAGATGATTTGCAAGCAAGAGCTGAGTGACCTACATGAATTTGTGGTGGAGACACAAAACCAACTAGAGATGTGTTTACCTCCTGCTTTTTTTATATAATGCCACATCTCATGATTCACATGGTTCATCAGATACAGCCGCTAGGCCCTTGCTACTTGCATAAAATGTGGTCCTACGAGCGATTCATGTCGGTTCTAAGTCAATACGTGCATAATCGAGCATACCCAGAGGGCTCCATGATAGAGGGTTACAGTACTGAAGAAGTCATCGAGTGCTGTCAAGAGTATCTAAAAGTACAGAAAGGGATTAGTAAACCCGATTCTCGTCACAAGGGTAGGCTGGCTGGGAAGGGCACCAATGGTAGAAAAGTGTTCATCGACCATGATTACAAAGAGGTGAGTCGGGCGCATTACAGTGTCTTGCAGAGTACACAACTGATGCAACCGTACATTGATGAACACTTGGCTATCATTATGGCGGAGAGAAATGGCCATTCGGATGATTGGGTAATGAAACAACACAAGCAATGACTAACTACATGGTTGAAGGACCAAAACTTACAGCCTGGAGAAACCATAGACTCTATTACCATCAGTAGGTTGGCGGAGAGGCCATCGAGACAAGTGACATCTTGGAATGCTTATGACATCAATGGGTATACATACTATACCCACGCAAAGGATAGTAAATATGTGAACCAAAACAGCGGCGTTCGAATAGAGGCTCTTGATGGATTAGGGCGAAAGATCCAATACTTTGGCATCATTGAAGAGATATGGGTACTTGACTATGGAAGGGATATAACGGTGGCCCTGTTTTGATGCCGCTGGATCAAACAACACCAACTAAATGAGATCGGATTGAGAGTCCTGGACCTCGAGAATCTAGGCTACCAAGATGACCCTTGGGTGCTCACTTCACGTGTCGCACAAGTTTTCTATATGTTTGACCCACAAAGTAACCTCCCCCTGAAGAAGAAGACAAAGCACGCGGTTGCCTCCGGGAAACAGCACATTATTGGAGTTGATGGCATGGACGATATTGAAGCTTACAATAACTATGATGAGATGCTGCTATTCACAGACTTTCCTAAGAAGCTCAGTGTTGTAGAAAAGAACCAACCCAAAGACATATTACCATGGGATTGAAAAGGTGTCAAGGGGAAAGTTGTTACAGCAGGCTAGCTAGTTATTGAACGTGGAGTGTTTGTGTAAGTGTGTGTTTGTAAGACTTCATTTATGCATGCGTGTGAGACTATATATTTATATATGTGTGTAAGACTACATATTTTTATATGTGTGTGAGACTACATTTATGCATGTGTGTGAGACTACCCTTTGCAACATCTAGATGAATCTATTTCAACATCCACTCTATTACTACTAAAACTTTATGAAATCACTTAACACTTTATGAAATGAAGAAATAGCCAAAATAAAAGTAGGAGATCTTGACGAGTTATACAACTTTTATATTCATCACCTTTACAGCTGAAATCATTTAGTGGTTGAAAATCAGGTTTGAAGCTGTCATTTTCTGAAATTCAAAATTTGAATTGTTCAAAATTAGTGACAAAGATAGATAACTAGACTAAAATGATAGAGCATGATTTTAGAAAATTTTAGGAAAAAAACCATCACATTTGGAGTTAGTATGAGGAAGAAAAACTAGTTACAAGTTTCGACCACAGATTAAAAAGAGAAATCACACATGTTCATCATTGATCATCATGAACAGTTGTGATTTTATTTCATTTAATGTCATAAAATTGTAGTCGAAGTTTTAAAATTCAAATTTTTAATATTTTTTTTTTTTGTTTTCTATATTGTTTTGACTACAATTGTTTTTATATATATTTCTACATATATAGAATAATACAAAATATTATATTTGTGCATATATACAATTGTTTTTATATTACTTTGTGTTTTTGTGATATAAAAATACATAATTAATAATTTAATAAAATAGAAAATATTTGTAGGGGCGGCTGGATCAAGAACCGCCCCTATAAATGCATTTGTAGGGGCGGTTGGATCAGGAACCGCCCCTAGAAATCGTCCTGAGTATAAATAAAGGGCGCACGGGTGAGAATGGGTTGGGCGCTCTCTTCTTCATCCGACGCCATCAGGCTGCCCACTTTTTCCCCCGCGCCCCGCCGCCGCCACCTCCCGGACCTCTCCCGATGCCCGTGCCCCCTCTCCGCACCCCCGGTCCTCTCCCGATGCCCACGCCCCCTCTCCGCACCCACGTGCCCCATCTCCACGGTGGCTAGGGTTTTAGAGCCCCCGACCGGTGGTGCTAAGGTTTCCGACCTTGAGGTGCCGCGGGCCTGCTCCCCGCCCTCCCGTGGCCCAGGTGCATCGGCGTTCGTGCTCCCTCCCGCGGCGCTAGGGTTTGCGAATTGGATGTCTATGTAGAGAGGCTCCCCATCCTGTTGCTCCTCTCCCTCACGTGCAATGTTGCCTGCTCGCCCTCTCACCTCGCACGGTAAGCCATGGTGGCTAGGGTTTGAGCGGCACCCCTCTCCTACTCGTGCGCCTCCCATCTCCGCTCGCCCCGTCTCCAGATCTCTAATTCGTCTTCCTCACAGAGCACTGCCATGGGGGCTAGGGTTTGAACGCCACCGGTTGCTGCTCCCTATGTCACCAAGCCATCAGTTATGACCCTTGCCGTGCTGCCACCGCTGTCGCTCTCATCCCGGCCAGTTGGCCCGCGTGTGTGGTATGTTAGTCACAGGCTGGACGCGTCCTCATCTATTTTTGTTGTTAAATAGATCTGCTATATATATGCATGGATGAATGGTGGTGGTTCCTACAATTACTCGTGCTTCTTCCATGATATATAGAGCTTAGAGATTTTGCATTCACTTGAGCAACCTTGCTAGCCGAATTGTCAAGATAGAAGTCACAAGATTGAAGCTTTCTTCATTGGAAAGAGCAAATTGCTTGCGTTACTGTCCCCTCTGAATAGTGTCTATTTATTATTTCCAGCAATACCATTTTCTATCGTTATGCACTGCCACCTCCCCCTCCGCCTAACTATCTTGAACAAACTAACTAATTTATGTGTGCCTAGCTATCGATCAATTATTGCAGGCTAGTATATATATTAAGCAGTCCACAAGCAAGCGTCTATCTTGAACAAAGTATTCCTTTTGCACTATCATTAGGAACCCCATCCGATTGAAGAGGGTTTTATTGAGTCGCTCCAAGTGTTGATTTGCTACTGCATTGCGTGATTGCTGGATAAGGTCCTTCCAGTTTGATTCACAACATATGTCCAATACATGTAGGACTGTAGGAGAGCACAAAAAAGGCTTGGTCACTATGGTTCTTTTAAAAAAACAAAAACACCTTAGTCAGATGTTAGTAAACTTTTGGAACTTTTTCGGGAGAAATTTGCAAGCTTTGGCAGCAGGAGATGGTGGGTCCCAGAAATTACATTAATTGACTGATTAAGAACTTCTACCACATATTTGTTATGTTGCCACATATTGATCATGATTAAAAGCAGTGGATCTTGTTTGTGTACAAGCTAGCTGAATGTGACGCTTTCCTATGCACTTTTACAGATTAATTTCGTGCTCCTGATCAACCAAAGCAAGGTGAGGGTCACCAAGTGATATTCGTTGTGCACCAAGGAGAGGACCAAGGTCAGATTGATGTGCTCTATGTTCATTACTAGAATACTAGTAGTGTAATTCAGTTCTGATTGATGTGCTCTGTGTTCATTACTAGTAGTGGCTGTTGATTTCTGCAAAAAATAAGACTATGCATGCCAATTAATAATTTCTTTAGCAAGTCGTTCTCTTGTCTATTTGGTGTTTCTGAAACAGCAGTACTTCACTCAGTGTATATATTTCCTAGACATGTTATTTTGGTTGCTGTTGGAGAACTAAAAGTACCATGTGTAAACTAACTAGCCAACCTGATCATTTATGTGCTATTATATAACTTGAGTTGTTATTTAAAGGGCTTGGTCACTGATTTCTCTCTGCTGGTTTCTTTGTTTGTTGATTTCTGCAAAAATTAAGACTATGCATTCTTGTCTATTTGGTGTTTCTGAAACAGCAATTTTCAGAAACAGAAGCAACTTGAAAGCTTGTATGTTGTTACTTGCTACTAATGCAAGAGACTATTGTGAGCAATATAATTCAATTACTTTAATCTTATGTGCTGAATGTTGTTCCATGTTTGTGAGTTTTTTATTTTCCAAAGTTGCAACCACCGCTTACTGCATTTGGTGAGGTTTGACTTGATAGAGCGAAGTGCAAGGGCCGCCCTTAAACCAGGCCCATAATCTTAATTTAGGTCTCATCTATATATATAGTCCAAATGGGCCAATGTGGCTTACCACCATGGAGCACAGTATTCTGGCCCCATCTATTCCTTCCCTCTCTTCCTCCAACAGCAATAGCACATCACCTCCATCTGTTTCCTCGATGCAATAGCAACCTCTCTCTGATTTTTTAGTCTCCGTTCTCTTCCTCCTGTGTCTCCGTTCTCTTCCTCCTGTTCACTTCGTCGGTCTCCTGTGTTTCGGGCCTGAGCAAACTGGCATAGCAGAGTGCTCGCCCTTGGTGGGCTGCTTGCCGAGCCAGAGCCCAGCAGCCGAGCACGGCACCAGATCCCTCCGTTGTCTACTACTTCTATGTTCCTGCCTACTTTCCTACTACTACTGTCTACTACTTCTACTTCTATCTTCCCTACTACTTATATCTACTACTTCCCTACTACTACTTCTAGTCTTCTATCTACTACTTCTACTACTTCTATGTTTGGCAGCAGCTGCTCTATTTTTTTGGCAACCAGCAGCTGCCTTTTTTGGCAAACTCTCACTTCCTCTCTCTCCTCTTTTGCTTGCTTTGTTGTGCAACTACTCTGTACTATACTCTGTACTCCTCCTACTACTTCTACTATAAGCTTTTTTTTGCTACTTCTACTACTTCCCTACTACTACTGTCTACTACTTCTACTTTTGTCTTCCCTACTACTTCTGTCTACTACTTCTATGTTTGGCAGCAGCTGCTTTATTTTTTTGGCAACCAGCAGCTGCCTTTTTTTGGCAAACTCTCACCTCCTCTCTCCTCTTTTGCTTGCTTTGCTATGCAGCTACTCTGTACTATACTCTGTACTCCTCCTACTACTTCTACTATAAACTTTTTTTGCTATTTCTACTACTTCCCTACTACTACTGTTTACTACTTCTACTTCTATCTTCTACTACTTCCCTACTACTACTATTTACTACTTCTACTTATGTCTTCTATCAACTACTTGTACTTCTGTCAACTACTTCTACTACTTCCCTACTACTACTGTCTACTACTTCTGATTGTCCGATCTGCCTATCAGGTTCGGAAGATATTAAGCATATGACGTTCATGTGTGATCGAGCAAAGTCAGTATGGCAGCTGTTGCTTTTTTTGGGAAGCAGCACCTACTTTTTTTGCCAAATCTCCCCTCTCCTCTATTTTTGCCACCTTTCCTATCCTCTATGTTTGGGAAGCAGCAGCTGCTTTTTTTTACACCTTTTCCTCTCTATGTTTGTTAAGCAGCTGTTGCTTTTTTTTGCCAAATCTCCCTCTTCTCTCCTCTCCTTTGTTTTGCCGATGATGAAATTGTCTAAGTCCGTACATTATATGGAATATGAGCTAATGATCAAGAACTTGTGAGGAACTTGGCATCATAAGAAGCCACCCCTACATTACCTTCTCCTCTCTTCTCTATTATGATGCCTTGATGCTCCAAGTTCAAGATCAGATGATGATTGACATGTTTCTGAGGCCTCTACTACTGCTACTTCTCTTTTTTTATATTGTTGTTTTATAGGACTACTTTGGTTTATAGACCTTTTTGATTTCTTATACCTTCTCGTGTACCTAAAGCACACTTTCTTGCATCTATTAGAACAAAGCGTGAAATAATGTCGCGGACACCAGACAGTGCAGCCCGATGCCCCGAGCATGATGAGCAGCCAACCAATGAGGAGCAAGCACTAGAGGACCAGCTTACTCAGGAGCAGTTCGATAACGAGGTAGAAAAGGATCTAGAAGTGATGCTTACTCAGGAGCAGTGTGACGAGAAGGAAGGGGGAGCAAAAGGAAGAGCAGGAGAGGCTGCTGAAGGCGAAGAAGTTGATGATGATGAGGAGGAGGACTCAGAAGAGGGATATGTAAGTCCCGAGAATCCTTTCCCACGTGAAGCCAGAAGGAGGCCAACGGAGGAAGATTTGGACAATGATTTTGACCTGAATGATGAGGTAGGGAAAAAGCCTTAGCTTGTAAATTTTGCTAAAGCTTTGGTTGTGTTACCTCTGCTAACACTTTGACTTGTCGTATATACAGGTCCCTCCTAAAACTCGGAAAAGACAACGTCGACGTCCGCGACATCTCGCTGGACAAGACGGAGTAGAGGAAATGAGAGCAAAGGCAACAACCATAGAGACGAATCACGATGCCTCTGCTCCACAACCTCAAGACACAACCACGACTACCAAGCCTAAGAGGAAATGAGGGGATAGAAAAGGAAATCTATATCCAGATAAGGCATGCTATGTGATAACGGAGGTCGGGCCAGCAGGGGAGATCCTTGAGCCAAAGGAATTAAGAGGACGATTCCGTAATGCGATCGGGGCCCTAGTAAGAGATAAATTAAACCCAGCAATCCCTAACTGGAAAGAGGTACCAGAGAACAAAAAGAATAAACTATGGGATAGGCAGCTGAAGCTCAATTTTAGATTTTTGGAGGGTAAGCACGAACTGGTAAAAAATGCTTTTAGGATGATGGGAGAGTCATTCCGACGTTGGAGGTCGGAGCTCAACACGAAGTATATCCAAAAGGGGTTAACTCCCTTCAACGAGTTCGACAAAATAACTCCTAGTCAATGGGAGGAGCTCATGGCTCAAAAGACTTCACCAGAGGCATTGGAGCTCAGTGCCCGTAACACCGAGCTAGCGAAGAGGAACAAACACCACCATCATCTAGGCCCCGGTGGCTACTATGCCAAGGAAGAGCAGTTTAGGAAGATGGACGAAAAGGCCGCGGCTGCTGGGAATATCGATGTGACAAATTTGAAGGTACGCTCAAGGAATTGGATATATGCGAGGAGTATAGAATCATCCGACGGTAATCTTAAGTTTGATAAGCTGGAGACCCAAGAGGCAGTATCAAGGATACTGAAATATGCTGAAGACAAGGAGAAGAGCTCATTCAATCTTTCCAGAGAGAGGGACGAGCTTAGCCTTGGCTTGGGAAACAAGGAGCACACAGGCCGCACCAGGGGGCTAGGGAAAAGGATGACCTGGAAGCAAGGATTCAAAGAGGACAGGCACATGTATAAGAAACATGGCAGAGACTGGGAGACTAATCTTGAGCTCCAAGTGAAGGCTCTAGTTGCGAAGGCGCTGGAGGAGCAAGGACTGTCTACGGAGCCACGGATATTAGTGACGCCACCGGGAGAACTAGCATTAGTTGGCAGCCCTCCGAAAGTTCCTAGCAGCCAAGGTTCCACTACAGCCACAACCCCCGTCGATCTCATATGGGAACCAACTAGTTGCACCTTGGTGTTTCTCAGCGGCCGACAGAACACTGTGATGGAGGTGGCAACGGGTGTGGCACATTCTCCCGGTGGCTTACACCACAATAATAAGATGCCGCCGGACTACACTAGGGTCGAGGTGCATACCGTGAAGCCCGAGTTCATGCAGTGGAGGATAGACTACGCAACTCCAGAGGGGCTGGTGTTACTCGGAGACGTTATGGGGCAGTTCATCCTCTAGCACAAATGGGACATTATATTGATTGCTTCTTCGTCGCCTCCCCCTCTCCCAAATTTGGAGCGAGTTGTTGAGGTCGGGGAGATATTTTCACCGTCTCGTGACCACCACATTCCTGAGATGCCACATTCTTCCCCGCCTCCTAGCAAGCATGTGCCTGATGAGATGCCACAACCTTCTCTAGCTCGTACCGAGCAAGTGCATGATGAGATGCCACAGTCTTCTCAACAAGCATAGTCGATACATGAACAACGAGTGCCTCCTGAAGAAGGTGATGCACAAGAAGATGAGGACGTGCCTGAATGGGAACTTCGAAAGAAGCATCCAATCACCATAAGGCCAGTTTATGTTCCAATGAAAGATGTTTCATCGGTGTCCAAGTGGTATTCCCATGACCAGTTCAAGCCTGAGAACCAAGTTAAAAAAGTCCCATCACGGGGTTCTGAGGAGGCCGTCACTAGCAAACTCCACCAAATTGCAAAGCAGTATCTAAATGTTGATGCCATCAAATGGTCAAAGGATTGCCCGAAAACATATGAAAGAGGCAAGCCCTTCCTACCAAACCGGGACATCCAGCGCCTACCACTTGGAATGAGAAGATTCCATGATTGGTACTTGCATGTTCTCCCAACGAGAATAGACCTCATACAAGCATGCTTCCCCATCAGCACATTTGGAAGCCCAGCTGGGAAAATTGTCTTTGACTTCAATGACATGCAGACATGCTTTCACATGGGAGCAATGGAGATGAATCTAATTCGCATATGGTGCCTGTAAGTCCTTGTCCTCCCGATATGATATGAATATAATCTTTGAATTTTGTTGTAACTAACCCACGCCATGATTTGTAGAATGCAAGTGCACATTGTCAAACAAATGCCAAGTGTGAAAGCCGGGTATACAGACCCTCAAGCTATAGCCCAAACAAATTTTAATTACCCTAAACAGTGGAAACTGGATGCCAAAGAGCTAGCTGCTGCAAAGACTCTTCGGAAGAAAGAGCACATCTATATGGCGAAACTAAGGGAAGAGTCCCTTAAGGTTGCGGCATACATTGCCCTGGCTTTCAAAACTCTCCAACAACACTCTACTATATGGCTACCATACAACTTCGAGTAAGTTCAACTCTATACTTAAAGCTTTGTTCGATATATTTTATTCGATGCAAAAGAGCTTATCTAGTTCTATGATTAAATCCATGTACCAACCACTGGATTTGTATAGCCGTCGATGTCGGGAGGAGCATGGCATGGGTCTTTGATTCAATAGATAGGGACCCGGTGACATGCAAAGACTTCATATCGATTCTCAAGACGTATACATATCGACAATCCTTATTAGATTATATATTTGTATACATACTTGTAACGTTCACTTTTGGATACTAACAAGTTGTATTTGCTAAAATAATTTGAACAGGGCATTTAGGTTCTATGTCACTAATCATCGAGGAAGGCATGATCCAGCAAGGAAGGAAAAGCTGGCTATAAAAACACTATGTGCGGTAAGTGTAACTTACTTCTTTAGTACTCCATTACATGGCTATCAAAAGCATTACTTAACATTTTCATATGCAAAACACACAGTGCCCTAAGCAGAAGCCTGGGAGTGTACATTGTGGATACTATATATGTTTTATGATGAGTAACACCGGTGCCTACAGGAGACACCCTTTAAGGGTAAGTTTGAACCTCTTCACCCGTAGTATAAAAACTTCGTACATAGTATGAAATACTAAATCGAAACTTGTTCTCTTGTAGTAGAAAGAAGAGAAAGGAATGAAAAGAGACCCATACAAGGATGACCAACTCTTAGAGCTCGTCGGCGACCTTTGCAACTTCATATTGGACCAGATTGTACACGTCAAAGACGCCTACCATGATCGAGAGTCTAACTTAAGTAAAAATCCTCAGTACCAACACCTTCGTGAGACTGAAAGGGTAGCTCTAGGACGTTGATAACAATGTTTATGGAATTTGTATATTTAATGATGGATTGTATATATTCTTGTGAATTGGATTTATAATTATAGTTTATATAATACTCTTGTGCTTGTAGTATAAGGGGTTCGGAACGCTGGTCGTGGGGCGTTCGGCAACACGAACGCGGTTCGGAATGTTGGTCGCGGGGCGTTCGGCAACGCGAACGCGGTTCGAAACGCTGGTCGCGGGTCGTTCGGTAACGCGAACGCAGTTCAGAACGTTGGTCGCAGGGCATTCGGCAACGCGAACGCTGGATGGAATACGCGGAAACAAACAGTGTTCTGGTCGAATTTGAATTATAAATTTAAATTTTTTTGGCAGAAAAACGTACTGTATGGGTGGTTCTAGATTGAACCGCCCCTACAAACAGGTATTATAGAGGCGGTTGGTACTACAGCCGCCCCTACAAATCGATTTATAGGGGCGGCCTGAGAACCGCCCCTACAAATGCATGATTTGTAGAGACGGTTGGGTAGGGGCGGCTGGCCAAACCGCCACTACAAAAGGTTACGAGCCGCCCCTAAAAAGCGTTTCTGCAGTAGTGAACCATGCCAAAAATCTTAAACGGTTGGCACCGAAAATTTTGGAATGTGGGCATTTCTGAGTCAACAGTACGTGGCACCAAAATTAGACTTTGGAAAGACACTTGGGATGGAGATAAACCGCCAGGAGTAGTCTACCCTAATCTTTACCATATCATAAGGAAGAAGGATGACATGGTTGCTAAAGTTTTAAGCACTACTCCATTGAATGTTTCATTTTGGATGGCTTTGAGGGATGGTAATTTGATTGATTGGTACAAGCTAGTATATCCTTCAATGTGTCGTTGTTCCTGACAAATGCTCTATTTAAAAAATTAAGGTACCGCTCAAAATTAAGATCTTTCTTTGGTACCTTAAAAGGGGGGGGGGCATTCTGACTAAAGACAATCTAGAAAAAAGGAATTGGTATGGGGATCTAAAATGTTGTTGCTGCAGCTCTTTTGAGACTATACAACATCTCTTTTTCGATTGTCACTTTGTTCGTTATATATATATATATATATATATATATATATATATGGAAATTATTTTCTACTTCTAGGGAGTAGTTACTCCCATGTGTATATCTCTAGATTTATAGTGTATATGGCCCAACGAAGTATATGTAGATGGAGTATATCATCATACTAGACCATCTAGGGTACTATGTATGACAAGTATGTATGTATACTAAGAGTATATGGTTATACTTATTTTATATGCTACTATTATAGTATTATATACTATATTAAAAAATATGTGCTCTTTTGGAGAAAAAAAAATCACATAGTAAAGATCTGGAGTATCTTAATATTAGTACGTCAACATACTCAAACTGATAAATGAGTACATACACATACGCAACGTGATTTATTGATTATGGGAGTAACTACTCCCGGGAGTATATAAAATGCACCATATATATATATATATATATATATATATATATATATATATATATATATATATATATATATATATATTTGGAATACAGTTCATATCACATTTGGAATTCCACCACCGTCTAGCGTCTCAAGCATGATGGGTTCTTGGCTTATTGGTGTTTGGCCTAAGTTAAAAAAACCAATCCTTTTAGGGGTACATCTCTATGTTGGGCTATATGGTTGAATAGAAATGGCATTAAATCCAACACTTTCTTGCAGGTAATTTTCAGGGCAACATATTGGATCCACACATGGTCGTTGCTACATTAAGGAGGAAGAGGAGAGGAAGAAGATCAAGGATGGCTGTAGGTTGTTGGAAACGGTTATCATGCATGCAAGTTTTTGCTCACTTTGGATGGAGAGGTTTTTGAATAAAATTGAAGCTTAGTCTCATTTTTATTCGATGTTTTTTGAGGAAACCAGGAGGGAAAACCCCCTACTGAACTCAACTTTATAAAAGGGTATAACTCTATACAAAAGGGGAAAACAACAAATTGTACAGAAGCTAAGAAAAAGGCAACTAAAAAAACAAGAAGCGAGTCCCGAATAAGAAGAGGCTTCTTCACGAAGAAGCTGTTTCCACCGCCACAGAGACAAAGTCTTTCCATAAAAATGATTCCATTTTGCACACACCAGATACACCAAGCAGCAACCACAGTGATCTCCATGAAAATCGCTAGCTCCAAAAGAGTTCTTCCCTAGAAGTAGCCTCTCCAAAAGGGGGACAACAAGATTCCAGTTTGTACCAACAAGCCGCCAGCACCATGCACTGAAAGGACACTCAAAGAAGAGATGTTATGCAGTTTCTTCCACATATCCTGTGCATAGGACACAAGAATAAGAAGGGAGATCCATATTCTTTCACTTCAATAGATCTCTTTAATCGATGTTCTAATATTGGTTATGTTAGTTCTCTCACGTGGGAGTTCTGAGTCTAAGCACTCGTTTGATTGTAATGAATTGTCGTGTACATATTCTCGGAGATGTAGAGGTGGGACCTTTGTTCCATTATCTAAAAAATGTTGGTATAACTGATAGAAGCTCCATCTGCAACTGTGAAGTGTTCAGGGGTAATAGGAGTGACCTTGTACTGTAGTTCCTGAGCCATCAGCCATATCAATACTCAAGAAAGATTACACACTGTTAGAATCCACCAAAATAAGCACTTCTTGTTTACCAATCATGCCCCTGAATTGCATAGTACGATGCTTCTTTGTCATTCCTGACAAGGGAGGTGTCACACAATAGACATTAAAGAAGAATCAATACGACTTGTTCAGACTATGAACCATCAGAATATAATAAGTCACTTCTAGCAATTCTTGAATGATATGAAATGGCACATTTTGAGGACACTTATGTTGCTTGTCCTGTTTCTCCCCACATTTGAGGCATAGCCCTTTCTATCGTCTGTATGCTTTTAGGAAATCAAGTTTTTTTCTCGAACACGCAGGAGAGCTGCGTATCATTATATATTAAGAAGATAGGAAATCAAGTTTTATCTCCTAGCTTTGGTTGTATCAGGCTTTTTTGGATCTATTTTATGCTTGAATTTGCTGCCCTTATCTGAAATTTGCAAATCATCAGAGAATCTTGACTTGTAAGTGGGTTTGGAACTATCCCTGGACTCGGAACACGAGATGGCCAATTCGTTTGTAATGGTCCAATTCATCTTCCTATAACAAGGCAAGAAAAGTATCGAGCATCGACATTTTTAGTTGATGTAAATAAGCAATTGTAGCGCGAATTTCATTTGCTCCTTGACATGGTGGTTTCGGACTAAGTTTCCCTCGCCATTGCGCATGGATGGAATGTAATTTCGTCTTCATCGTGCCTTAGCATGGAGATGGAAAAAGCAGGTGCCGACAAGCATCACCCATTCTTATATAAGCCAGGTGACTCTGGAAGGTTGTTACCGGCATGTCCACACACCCACAGCTGCTAGACCCAAATATTCACAGTGGCCAGACGTTTCTTCCTTAGAAGGGCAAATTGTGTTGTGTGTGTAGACCCCATCTGCTGCTGCTCCCAAGCTTGCTGAACCCCGAGACCGACAGCCAAAACTGCTTAAACTTGAAGGTGACCTTCCTATGAATGAAGATCTGATAAGTAAAAAAGATCGGCAGTACGTGATCAGAAGCACCAGAAGCCAGCGCGTGCAAGGAAAAAATCAGGGAACCGAAGAGTGGGGTTTTCTCTTTCATTTGACCATGTGGATTTTTTTATTCTAAAGCGACATTCCAATAGTTGACAACCATCCAAAGCATCCTGGATTGAGCTTGCCCATGAGACGCTTGTTCAGATTAAGATTATTTTGTCGCTTGCTCAGTAGATGAGGTTAAAGTCACTAGAGATGAGCCAAGGGGATGACTTCAGCAAAAGCATGTCAGCAAGGAAAAGCTCCTTCAGTTCACAATGTAATCAGCTAGGCCATGTACCATGGTTAGTAGGAAGGAGATGTTTCCTGCATTCACTATGACAGTAGATGAAATGAAGAAAGTGCTAATCAGGGGTGCAAAAACTACAATCACGTCTTTATTGCCCAAGCAACATTTTCATTGGCATCCATGATTGCCTTAAGAACCAGCTCTCTATGTGCTACATCAGTTAAACCCCTTACATTTCAGTTAAGCAGAGTAAGGCCATCACTTATCATCCTTAACCAGAGCAAACAACAAGTCTAGGGTAACCAAGAACTGAGTTTTCATTAAAACTGAAACATCAGACCCCAAAGCATCACACTCACACTAGGTTGGAGACAAACATGCAACCATAGGGCATCAAAGCCATGTTCTCCATGAGACTTGCCACTGCACCTAACCAAAAACACACAACATCTGCAAACTGATTATGGGTCAGTCAAAAGACTAAAACCAAACAACACTACTATTTTAGAATGGTTAGCATACATTAGGCATATACTTTGCAAGTTCACTAAATGGTCAGAGCACTGTGATCAGTTTGACCACTCGTTATGGAAGAGCCAAAATAGCCTTTGGGTGTCTAGGTCATCCAACACATAATCCTTGACTGCAGCGACTTGACGATCGTCCATTTTAACATCCAACTCGATAGCATACTACTCAGATCGCACGGATTGATCCCACCTTGAAACAACATCTCTCGCCTGAGCCTCATTTGCCACACGAAGAACAAAAAAGTACTTTGTGGAAGGTGTAGCAGATCAAAGCTAGTCCACCGCTAATGCTTTAAATATTAGGCTATAATGTTTAGCGGAGACCTTCTCCAAAAGGTATAAAAAGGTATAGTGGGCTATAGCGGAAGATGTTCATTTAGCAGTTTTATAGAAAATACGAAAATTCTTAATGAATTATGCATGGAAATATTTAACTAAACAAAAATTTATGAACAAATACATGTAGAATATCTAGGAGAATATGTTTTCAAGTCCATTATGTTGGAACAGATGATTTTGAACAAGAGAGAGAGGGAGGAGAGAGTTTGGCGGTGGAGAGGGGATACACGCTAGGGTTTTGAACAAGTGGAAATGAGTGGGAGGTGGGTCCCTTGCCCTCATGCCCTTGGGCACTTATATAGGCAATGGTTATTTACAAGTGTCCCCTTGGTGGGGTTGGATTTCATATGACACTAATCTAGGTACTAGTTGGGACTCTTCTAGGGAAGACTTGGCCCATATACCACATGGTCTCCCCCAACATTGCCCCCGACAAACACTTCAGCAAGAGGGGATTCGCCAACACTTCAGCGACTACAATGACTCACCCACGCCAACACTTTGATGTGAGGGGCCTCAACATCATATTCGGTGACTACATTGACTAACCTTTGGGGCCAAAAGGTACAAGGGCTTCCCCAAAATCTCTAACATCAACACTGACAACATATCTTCGTCAATATCTTCAGCGACTTTAACAACTTTCCTCCACAAAAACTTTAGCACAAGGAGCTTTGTTGACATCTTCAGCATCTTCACCAACATCGCCTTTGAAAGGATCAAGATGCCCAAGAGGGAGTGAATTGGGCTAATTCTAAATTTCTTTGCAATAATTAAACCCTATGGTTAGCTCAATTAACCCCTTGTGCCTAGAAAGTATTTCTATTGATCTACCGCACAAAAGTTTAGCAACCTATGTTCCAATCCTACTCTAGCATGGCAATTCTATAAATGTAAATGACAAGAATTAAATTGCTCAAAGTAAAGAGAGAAGGAGGAACGCGGCGATGTTTTGCCGAGGTATCGGAGAGTCGCCACTCTCCACTAGTCCTCGTTGGAGCACCCACGCAAGGGTGTAGCTCCCCCTTGATCCGCGCAAGGATCAAGTGCTCTCTATGGGTTGATTCTTTGATGCTCAGTCGTGGTGAATCATCCACAACCGCTCACAACTTGAGTTGGGTCATCCACAAGCTCCGCTGGATGATCACCAAGCTCCCAATCACCACTAAGCCGTCTAGGTGATGGCGATCACCAAGAGTAACAAGCACAAACTCTCACTTGACCACGACGAGCCTAATGAGAAGGGTGGATGCACACTTTGCTACTCTTTCTTTCACTAATGAGGGCTCTCTTTGGATTCTCAAATCTCAATCACCTCACTAGGACCTTGCTCTTCTTGACACTCTCAAAGGTGTTTCTCAGTTGTTGGAATGAGCAAAAGTACCCCCACACACGAATGTAGGAAGTATTTATACACCCGGCTGAAAAACAAACCATTATGTGCCTCTACGGGGTGACCGGATGCTCCGGTCATGTTGACCGGACGCTTCGGTCAGTTCTCCCCGAAATCCAGTGTTTAAGTTGTGATCGGACGCGTCCGGTCACAATTTTCCCTCTCTGGAACCTTACTGATGTTGACCGAACTCTAGACCCCTAGCGTCCAGTCACTTTGCTGCTCAGCGTCCGATCAGTAGCCGAAACCTGACCAGCGTTCGGTCAGCACTGACCGAACACGTCCGATCAGGATTCTCCCTCTCTGGGACCTTACTAGAGTTGACCGGACACTGGGACCCAGCGTCCAGTCACTCACCTCTCAGCGTTCGGTCGCATCAGACGAAATCACCTTGATCAAATGAACTGACCGAACTCTACACCAGCACCCGGTAACACCGGAGCAAGCGTCCGGTTAGCATTTGACCATCCATTCACTTCCAACTCTCAATCATATGTGGATGAAGTTTGCTCCAATGGATCTAAGCGCTTTTTAGGAGCTACCTAGTGCTAGATTTAGCAAGTGTGCACCACACCTAACCCACTAGACTCACCTAGGTCAAGCTACCCGTCCATACCCCCCTTAATAGTACAGCCAAAGGAAAAACAAAGTCATAAACTACTCTAAGTGTCTCTTCAACTCCAATCGACACTTAGAACTAGTTCATCCTTAACCTTGTCATCCATCCTTTGAAAACCAAAACGATTTCCATCATAGGGGCATGACCACCATGATTGCCCAATCGATCTCCATTACCATGACCTAACTTAATTACCTCTACAAAACACACGTTAGTCATAGTAATCACGTATTGTCATTAATCACCGAAACCCAACTAGGGGCCTAGATGCTTTCAATCTCCCCCTTTTTGGTGATTGATGACAATACCATCTCGAGTATGTGAAAGAGATGAGGTTTTTAACATGCTTGATTCATATAAGCTTTTAACAATAAGAACAAAAGATTTAGGCAAGCTTATATGACCCAAGCCAACATAATGTACTCAAAAGATATGAAATAAGCATGAGTACAAATAATAAAGCTCATTTGCATCGGAGTAAAACGTGGAAGCAAAGCAAATGAGCACAACACAAGTGATGTGACATATAAATAATTCAAAGTAGAGAGCACATGTCACATATCACATAAATATCATGATCACATAGATATCACTATCACATAAATATAGTTCGATGCATAATAGTAAACATGAATGCATAATGTATCACATATAAAACTCCAAATGTAATAGATAAGCTAATAAATAGACTCCCCCTAAATGTATCGCTCCCCCTAAGGCTAACATACTCGAACCCTCTCCCCCTTTGGCGTCAAACACCAAAACCTAAGGGTCGGTCGGCGGGGCTGCAGCGGACGAGTCGGGCGATGAGGTACAAGGAGCGAGCTGGAACTGTGTGCCATCATCATCTAATCCTGAGCTCTGAGTTGTCTGACCCTCTGTAGCTGGAAGCGATGCTGAAGCGGTCTGGGTCGGATCAACAACTAGTGCGGCCTGAGACTCTACAGGTATAACTGACGCAGGCAGCTCTGATGATGCAACTGAGGAAGGAAGCGTCTCTGTAGTCCCGGTAATAGGTGCAACTATGGAAGGACCTGGGACATGTAGATATGGCGGAGTAGGCTGCCCTGACAACTCACTAAAAGTAGCACCAAGGCTCCTAGAGACTGAAGCATCTAGCACAAGTAGCGAGGAAGTCTGAGCTGGTGTGAAGCCCGTCTGAAGAGGTGTGAACTACGGGGCTAGCACTGGCGAGGCAAACCATTAGGACACCTACTCTGTAGGTGAAGCAAACCGTGCTGGTGGTTGTCCCTGACTCTGAAGCCCACTAGGCTGTAAATCTAGAGTCATAGAAGTGGTGGCAAGCTGGCCGATCTGGGGTGAAGGCTATGGAGGTGGAGCCCCAATAGATGTCACAACATGCTGCATAAATCCAAGGAGCTGCTATTGCATGAGGAGCTGCTGCTGATGCATGGTCTATTGCTGCTACTGTATAGCCTTCTGTTGCTGCTAAATCTCCTACTGCTGTCTCTGGAACTCATCCTACCTGGTCTAAAACTAAGCAAATCTAGCAGCGGTCTCCTGAGCCAGGTGAGCCTGATCCTGCCTCATCCGCTCAAGTATGGCAAGTAGAGCGGGGTCTGTCTGTGGTGTAGGTGGAGCTAAACTAGAGCTACCGGCCTCAGCATCATGTCGTCGTGGAGGCATCTGAGGGATAGTCTAGTAGTCATCATCTGAGCTGTCACTAGGGTTGCTCTCTACCATACCCTCCTGCTGAGCATCAAGCTGCTCCTCCTCTGTAGCTGCAATGCCTGTGATGGTCTCATCCTGCTGGGTTGCAGACTCTGGCACATCCAGATGACGACGCGGCTGGCTGGGTGCACTTGGCCTGCTGTGACGGATCATCTAAGTCATGTTATAAGCAGGAAACTCTGTAGTAGCACCACTGTACTCTGCTAGCATCTTAGGTGGCCTCACTATAACTGCTCTATGAATCAGGAATGTAATCCAGTGAGCATATGGCAGCTGTCGATGACCTCTAAACCCCTCTGCAATAGTATCCTCCATCTCTAAAAGTAAGAGGTCTCAAATGTCAAACACAGTCTGCTGCATCAGGGAGTTCAGTAGCCATAGCTGTATGCGAGTCAAGCCCTCTCTATACCCCATCCTCGGAAGCAGTGTCCTCCTCATGATAGCATCAAGCACTCTAGCTGTAGGAGTGAGGTCACTAGGTGTCCTGCTTGACCCCTCACCGAATGGCGCTGTGAAGCAATGGCGAACCAAATCAGTAGGAGGCACAAGACCGCTATGTGGACGTCTGGGAGGCATTGTCTAACCATAGCACACCTCATGTAGCTGGATGGGCTGCTCCTGAAGCCTGAATATCTCCCTGACCCTGAAGCTCATTAGCCTGTAATCTCTGCCTCTGAAAGCAAAGTGAATAAATCTATGTTGTGGGTCAATCCAAAGTGTAGCATAAAACTCTCGGACCCAAGATGGAACATATAAGCCTGTCCATCTGAGTAAGTTTGTCAGTCCTAGCAAGTAAGATAGGTAAGGGTGAATATGCTCTCCAGCTGCTGCTACAATGGACTCAATGTTGCACACCCTCTAAGATCTGAATACTGCCCCACTGTTAAGATATGCATTATAAAAATCTTCCTGTTGTGGTGTGTAGAAGCCCTCTGAAGCTCGATCATCCCTCCTCAGCGGGAACCACTGCTCAAAGTCCACAAATCTGAGCTGCTGCACCTGCTTGGCCGTGGCGGCCCTCAAATCTAAGTGAGTCACTGGAGGCGGACCCTGTGGTCTAGGAGGTGGACGAGAACCCCTCCTCTGTGTCTCCGGCCTTGGTATCACCTAGGTACGAGTACGACCAGAGCGGCATAACTGTGGCTGAGATGCCGACTCTATCTCCTCGGCCTGCTCTCCCTCCTGAGTCTGATCTGCTGGCTGTGGCTGCTGCTGTGACTCCCCCTGAGGCTGACTCTCATCATAGCCACACGTCGTCCTCCAACCATGGTTTTCCTAGCTAGACCACCATGATGACGCTCAACCTCCTGAAGTGCAACCCTCTGTGCTAGTGAAAGCTAATCTACAATAACAACACCACTCCGAGCACCTCCTCTCTCTGCGCGCGCTTTGCGACCTCTGCAGCTACGGTTGCTCTCGTTGTATCTGCATCAGGGTACTTGCGCTTCTTTGTCGCTAGCTTCTTCGTCGCCTTGCCTTTTGTATCTGTAGGCAGGCGAGGCGGGGGCCTTGGATCCTCATCACCGGGACCACCTCCGACATTCTTGACACGAGCCATCTGATGAAGCTAAAAAGAACAACTATCGCTAACAAAGATCAACTGCCAACTGTCACTTCTGAGGCTTGGCCTTGATCCGTACTCGTGAGCTTGGCCCCGAGTTGACTGACAACTGCTAAAGTGACCTCAGAAACACCGACTCGCTACACGTTAGAATAGATCGGATTTATAAATAATAACAATAAACATCTAGAGATGCGAAACCCTAAGAAAGCAAGCATTAGGTACGAAGTTGGAATCGAGGGCTTGCTACCTGACAAACCGGCAAATCGACGAGAAGAGGAACGAATCGGGGAACCACCGGATCGGCAATTCGAGGCTAGGGTTTGGCAAGACAATGTTGCGCTGGATCAGGCGTGGATCAGCGGCTAGGGTTCCGACAGGGCTCTGGATGTGGCGCTGAAGCAGGACAGGGGCACAGTGTGGGTGGCGGTGCTGGAACAGGGCGCGGGCGTGGACGACGCGGGCGCGGCGGTGCGGGGCTATGCAGCACGATGGTGCGGGGAGCAGCACGGGCTCACGGCGAGGAAGCAGTGCGGCGCTGGGAGGATGGCGCAATGGCTTAGAACTCGGCGGTGTCGGCGTGGCTAGCTTGCGGGGTGGAGATTAGGTCACGCGCAGCGACAGTTATATGGGGTCCCCCGATGAGACAGAAAAGGAAACGGAGAAGAAGTCCTGAACCCGCACGATTTCTACTGACCGGACGCTCCGGTGGCAACGACCGGACGCTGCCACCCAGAGTCCGGTCGATTCCAGAGAGGTCCAAAACCCCTGGAATCATGACCGGACGTGTCCGGTGAACCCCGACCAGATGCAGCCAGAGTCCGGTCCTTCTGTCTTGATCACCTTCGCTTGATCGGATGCTGAACCACCATCTGACAGGACACTGAACAGCAGAGTCCGGTCACTCCATTGCAGCAGGTTCACCTCCTGTGAACTGACCGGACGCTGGACTTTAGAGTCCGATGCAGCATCCGGTCACTCTTTTTCTAGCAAATCTTCAAAGTCCTTCGTGCTGCCTATTCCCAACCAAGTCCCAACTCCAATAAGATCCAAATAAACACTAATTGGGACTGATGTGAGTGACCTCTCTCAAAACCCTCAAATTTTTCAAAATATTTTGCCTTAGGCTATAATTCTTTTTAAGAAAATAGGCAATAAGAGGGCAATTGAAGATAAACGACAAAGCAACATTCATGCATATGCAATGCAATGCTTGAAAGTAAATCTAGTTGCTTGTCAAGTTTGATCCAAGGTTAAGCTTCTTCACACGCTTTATGGCGGTTATCTTAACCATGTTAGATAGGCCCTAAGTGCATTACCATAAAGTTAACATGTTGTATAATACAATGCAATGCAAGGGACAACACAAGCTCATTTTCTAGTGAAGTTGCTAAAATCAAGAACATTGAGCTCATTCCGCAATCTACAAAAAGTCGCCTCATCTAGCGGTTTAGTGAAGATATCCGCCAATTGATCCTCGGTCCTTACACCTTCTAATGATATATCATTCTTTGCAACATGATCTCTAAGAAAGTGGTGGTAGATATCTATGTGCTTGGTGCGAGAG
This sequence comes from Miscanthus lutarioriparius, assembly GCA_904845875.1. Classification (NCBI taxonomy): domain Eukaryota; kingdom Viridiplantae; phylum Streptophyta; class Magnoliopsida; order Poales; family Poaceae; genus Miscanthus; species Miscanthus lutarioriparius. The sequence continues at coordinate 93,649,683 of CAJGYO010000007.1, forward strand.
TGTTGAACCGAATTATTTGCAAGTTTTACCGCACTTTCATTGTCGCACAAAAGAGGTACTTTTTCTAGAACTACACCATAGTCTAGCAAAGTTTTTTTCATATAAAGTATTTGTGCACAACAAGCACCCACGGCAATGTATTCCGCTTTGGCGGTGGACAAGGCCACACTATTTTGTTTCTTGGAGGACCAAGACACAAATGATCTACCAAGCAAATGGCACCCTCCGGATGCGCTTTTTCTATCAACTTTGCAACCGGCATAATCTGAATCGGAATAGCCAACTAATTCAAATATAGCTCCTTTGGGATACCAAAGGCCAATGCTTGGTGTGTGCTTAAGATACCTAAGGATTCTTTTAACGGCAATCAAATGAGTTTCCTTAGGATTAGCTTGAAATCTAGCACATATACACACACTAAACATGATGTCACGCCTAGATGCGGTTAAATATAACAAGCTACCAATCATAGAACGGTAGAGAGTTTGATCAACCGTGTTACCTCCCTCATCTAGGTTGGAATGTCCATTAGTTGGCATTGGTGTCTTGATTGGCTTACATTCATCCATCTTAAATCTCTTGAGAAGATCATTTGTATATTTCTCTTGAGAGATGAAAATCTCTTCTCTCATTTGCTTGACTTGAAAACCAAGAAAGAATGTAAGCTCTCCAATCATTGACATCTCGAACTCCTTGGACATCAATTCACCAAATTCTTTGCAAGAATCTTCATTTGATGATCCAAAGATGATATCATCAACATATACTTGACAAATGAAGATATGTCCATCAAGCTTCTTAGTGAATAGTGTGGTATCGACCATCCCAATGGTGAAGCCCTTCTCAATGAGGAAGTCCCGAAGGCGCTCATACCAAGCTCTTGGGGCTTGCTTAAGCCAATATAGCGCCTTGGACAACCTATAAACATAATTAGGATATCTAGGGTCTTCAAACCCAGGAGGTTGATCAATATAGACTAGTTCATTAATAAAGCCATTTGAAAAAAGCACTTTTCATATCCATTTGATAAAGTTTCATTTCATGATGTGATGCATATGCAAGGAGGATACGAATGGCTTCTAGTCTTGCAACCGGTGCAAAGGTTTCTCCAAAATCCAAACCTTCAACTTGAGAGAACCCCTTTGTAACTAGTCTTGCCTTGATCATCTTGCTTGTTGCGGAACACCCACTTTGTTCCAATGACTCTTGCACCTTTTGGTCGCTCTTCAAGAGTCCAAACTTCATTGCGGGTGAAGTTGTTCAACTTTTCATGCATGGCATTATCCAATCCGGGTCTTGAAGAGCTTCTTCTACCTTGGTAGGCTCAAAATAAGAGACAAGAGTGATGTTCAATAAATGAAGCAAGTTTTTGTGAGCGAGTCATTACACCCTTTGATGGACTCCCTATGATGAGATCTTGTGGATGAGCTTGTAGTAGAGGTGAATTTCTTCTATCAATCACTTGAGGGAGAGGTTGTGGAGCATCAACATCTTGTGCTTGTGTCACCATTTGCTCATTAGATACATGAGTATCTTCATTTTCTACTCTCCTATCTTTTTCACTATCTTGTGGCACATTTGATGAAGAAGGTGGATTGATCACTTGTACATCATCTTCATCATCTTGAGGCTTGATGTCTCCAACCGGAATGTTCTTCATTGCCTCCCTCAATGGTTCATCACCTACATCATCAAGATTCTCATGTGCTCCTTGGGAGCCGTTAGATTCATCAAACTTAACATCATATGTTTCTTCAACCAAGCCAATGGCATGATTAAATACTCTATATGCTTTAGACTTTGATGAGTAACCAACAAGAAAACCAATATCACAATGTCTTTGAAACTTCTCTAGGTGTTGTCGCTTCTTGTAGATGTAGCATTTGCAACCAAACACCCTAAAGAAAGAGACGTTCGACTTCTTCCCATTGAGCAACTCATAAGGTGTCTTACCAAGAAACTTTTGAAGGAATAGGCGGTTGGATGCATAGCATGTGGTGTTGATAGCTTCCGCCCATAGAGCTTTGGGGGTGTTGTACTCATCTAGCATTGTTCTTGCAAGAGTGATCAATGTCCAGTTCTTTCTCTCAACTACACCATTTTATTGAGGAGTATATGTTGCGGAGACCTCATGCTTGATCCCAACTTCATCACAATAGGCTTCAATGTTTGTGTTATCAAATTATTTACCGTTGTCACTTCTAATCTTCTTGTGCTTCACTTCAAATTCATTTTGTGCTCTCTTGGCAAACTTCTTGAAGCATGATGCAACTTTGGATTTGTCATGAAGGAAGAATACCCATGTGTATCTTGAATAGTCATCAATAATCACAAGACAATAAAGATTTCCTCCCAAAATCTTATATGTTGTTGGTCCAAATAAGTCCATGTGAAGGAGTTCTAGCACTCTTGTGGTTGACAAGAAAGCTTTTGTTGGATGAGTATTTGCAACTTGCTTGCTGGCTTGACATGCACTACAAAGCTTGTCCTTTTCAAACTTCACATCCTTCAACCCTCTCACCAAATCATTCTTCATTAGCTTCTTGAGTGAGCTCATCCCAACATGAGCAAGTCTTCTATGCCATAGCCACCCAAGTGTTGTTTTCGTGACTAGGCAAGTCTTCAAATTAGCATCTTCGGAGGTGAAGTCAATTAGATATAGGTTGTTGTATCTAAATCCCTTGAATATCACTTGATCATCATCCTTCTTAGATACAACAACTTCCTTCTCGGTAAATAAGTATTGGAAGCCAAGATCACACAATTGTCCAACGAATAGCAAGTTGAAGCTCAATGAAGCAACATATAACACATTTGAGATAGAATGATCATTTGATATTGCCACTTTGCCCAATCCTTTAACCTTGCCCTTTGAATTATCTCCAAATGTGATTCTTTCTTGCCCATCTACTTCTTCATCTAGTGAGGTGAACATACGAGGATCACCGGTCATATGTTGTGTGCAACCACTATCAATTACCCAATGACTTCCACCGGTCTTGTAGTTCACCTACACACAAGAGATCAAGTTTTAGGAACCCAAACTTGTTGAGGGCTCTTCACCTTCTCAACAAGTGACTTTGCTACCTAAATTTTCTTAGGCCTATTCTTGTTGGGAGGTCCTAAGAACATGACTTTCATCTTTCCACTAGAATCCTTTCTAAGCATGTAATGAGCATTGAAAGCAAAAGGTCTAGCATGCTTGGGCAAGGGTTGTGGTGGTGGAGTTTGGCACTCATGGGCAAAGTGGCCTTCTTGTCCACACTCAAAACATCTCTTTGGCTTTGGCTTTGACTTGTGTTGTTGTTGAGCTTGAGCCTTCTTCTCTTGGTTTGCCAAGTACCCAATGCCACTTCTATCCATCTTCATGATGGTGTTCATTAGTAGCTCACTTTGAAGATGCTTGCCTCTTGTGAACTTGCTCAATCCAATCTTGAGATGCTCTTTCTCCAACTTGAGCTTCTTGTTCTCTTCCTTGAGTGCATCATTATTTTTCTCTTCCTTGAGTTTTTTGTTCTCTTCTTTTAGCTTCTCATTCTCAAGAATCAAATCACTATCATGATCAAGAGTTTCTAGCAGAATAGTGTTGTTGTGGGTTTTGATCTCTTCAAGATCTTTCTTGAGCTTTTCATTGTCATTCTTGAGCTTGATAAACTCATCATAATCATCGGCCTCAACCACTTGTTTGCCCTTGCTACTAGAACTTTGCTCAATGCTCTCAATGATCAAATCATCACATGATGTAGCTATATCAATCTTAACAACATTGTTAGTAACATCATGTGGCTCATTGGATAAATATTCTTAAGCAATGACAAGATTATCATGATTAATCTTAAGAGTAGTATATTCTTCTTTTAGCATGTTGTGGCTAGTGATGAGCTCATTGTGTATCCTCTCAAGTTTATCATGTTTATCTTTAAGCTCTTTCTTAGAAGATTTGAGCTCCTTGAGTTTGGATGATATAGCATCATTTTCTTCTCTAAGCTCAACACTAGCCTTTTCGGCTATATCACATTTAGCTAAAAGAGAATCATTCTTAGCTTCTAGCTTGACATTCTTAGCTCTAGTCTTTCTAATAATCCTAGTATATTTGTTTAGCAATTTGACAAGTTCATCATATGAAGGTGATTCAAATTCATCATCATCACTATCACTATCACAATCATCATTGTTAGCATGATCATCACTACTACTATCATCATCATTTGATACCTTTCATTCACCCTTGGCCATAAGGCATAGGTGTGTAGAGGATGATAGCGGTGGTGTTGGTGAAGATGATGAAGAGTTAATCACGATGGCGGCCACCTTCTCATTATCACTATCACATCGGATGAGCAACTTGATGAATCAATGTCCGTGAGCCAATCACCGACGATGTAGGCCTTCCCATTCTTCTTCTTCTTCTTGTGGAAGTCCTTCTTGCCATCTTTCTTCTTGTATGGCTTGTTTTTCTTCTTCTCATCTTCTTTTTCATTACTTGAGTCATCTTTCTTGTCCTTGTACTTGTTCTTGTACTTGTCTTTCTTAAGCTTTGTGCATTGGTGTACTAGATGACCAAGTTCTCCACAATTGTAGCAATTCATCTCCGAGATTGGCTTCCTTCTAGAGCTTGTGAAGAACTCTTCTTCTTGCCATCGAACTTGATGCCACTCTTGTTGAGCTTCTTTAGCATCTTGGCAGTTCTTTTCACCATGAGAGCAAGACTTGCGTCATCAACTTCATCATCACTTGAGCTCTCATACTCGAGTCTTGCTTTGCCCTTCTCTTGGCTAGCTTTGAAAGCTAAGTCCTTGTCTTTCTTCTTAGTAGAGGATGAGCCATCTTGTGGCGTGATGTGCATGTACATCTCATGAGCATTGATCTTTCCCAAGATTTGTGTCGGTGTAGCGGTGGAAAGATCACCTTGATGAAGCACAGTCACAATATGCCCATATTTATCAATGGGGAGGACACTCAAGATCTTTCTTACAACATCGGATGGTTGCATTTGAGTGAGTCCAAGCCCATTGACTTACTCTACAAGAACATTCAAACGTGAGTACATTTCATTAGCACTCTCTTTGGGAAGCATCTCAAATGAATTTAGCTTTTTCATAACAAGATGATATCGTTCCTCACGCTCACTCTTAGTTCCCTCATGGAATGCACAAATATCCGACCATAGTGCATGGGCATCCTTGTGGTTCCTCACCCGGTTAAACATATCTTTGCAAAGTCCTCTAAAGATGGTGTTTCGAGCCTTTGCACTCCATTTCTCGTAATTCACCCCATCGCCTTGTAGGTGTGTAGCATCCTGAGGTTTTGGGAAGCCTTGTGAGGCGGCTCTTAGTATTCCAACATCTAGAGCTTCTAAGTAAGCCTCCATGCGGATTTTTTCAATAAGAAAAATCATCCCCCTCAAAGATAGGAGGAGGTCCATCCCCGTAAGACATCTTTCTCTAGGCGGTTAAGCCTAAATACGTGAGCACGAGGCTCTTATACCAATTAAAAGTATCAAGATGCCCAAGAGGGGGGTGAATTGGGCTAATTCTAAATTTCTTTGCAATAATTAAACCCTACGGTTAGCCCAATTAACCCCTTGTGCCTAGAAAGTGTTTCTATTGATCTACCGCACAAAAGTTTAGCAACCTATGTTCCAATCCTACTCTAGCATGGCAATTCTATGAATGCAAATGATAAGAATTGAATTGCTCAAAGTAAAGAGAGAAGGAGGAATGTGGCGATGTTTTGCCGAGGTATCGGAGAGTCGCCACTCCCCACTAGTCCTCGTTGGAGCACCCGCACAAGGGTGTAGCTCCCCCTTGATCCGTGCAAGGATCAAGTGCTCTCTACGGGTTGATTCTTTGACACTCTGTCGTGGTGAATCACCCACAACCGCTCACAACTTGAGTTGGGTCATCCACAAGCTTCGCCGGATGATCACCAAGCTCCCAATCACCACCAAGCCATCTAGATGATGGCGATCACCAAGAGTAACAAGCATGAACTCTCAATTGACCACGATGAGCCTAATGAGAAGGGTGGATGCACACTTTGCTACTCTTGCTTTCATTAATGAGAGCTCTCTTTGGGATTCTCAAATCTCAATCACCTCACTAGGACCTTGCTCTTCTTGACACTCTCAAAGGTGTTTCTCAGCTGTTGGAATGAGCAAAATTACCCCACACATGAATGGAGGAAGTATTTATACAGCCGGCTAAAAAATGAACCGTTATGTGCCTCTGCGGGGTGACCGGACGCTCCGGTCATGTTGACCGGACGCTCCGGTCAGTTCTCCCTAAAATCCAGTGTTTAAGTTGTGTCACGATTTTTCCTCTCTAGAACCTTACTGATGTTGACCGGACTCTAGACCCCCAGCGTCCGGTCACTTTGCTGCTCAGCGTCCGGTCAGTAGCCGAAACCTAACCAACGTCTAGTCAGCACTGACCGGACGCGTCCGATCAGGATTTTCCTCTTTGGGACCTTACTGGAGTTGACCGGACGCTAGGACCCAGCGTCCGGTCGCACCAGACAAAATCACCTTGATCAAATGAACTGACCAGACTCTGCGCCAGCGTCCGGTCACACCGAAGCCAGCGTCTGGTCAGCATTTGACCCTCCATTCACTTCCAACTCTCAATCATATGTGAATAAAGTTTGCTCCAATGGATCTAAGCGCTTTTTAGGAGCTACCTAGTGCTAGATTTAGCAAGTGTGCACCACACCTAACCTACTAGACTCACCTAGGTCAAGCTACCCGTCCATACCCCCCTTAATAGTACAGCCAAAGGAAAAACAAAGTCATAAACTACTCTAAGTGTCTCTTCAACTCCAATCGACACTTAGAACTAGTTCATCCTTAACCTCGTCGTCCATCCTTTGAAAACCAAAATGATTTCCATCGTAGGGGCATGACCACTATGATTGCCCAATCGATCTCCATTACCATGACCTAACTTAATTGCCTCTACAAAACACACGTTAGTCATAGTAATCACGTATTGTCATTAATCACCGAAACCCAACTAGGGGCCTAGATGCTTTCAGCCTTCATCGACTCCTTCGGCACGTCAAAATTGGGCCTCAATGGCTACTTTTTGGCATCGGGCGATGGCCCCACGAGCACCCAAGCGAAAAGCATCAGTGCAGGAATACGTCTTCCGAGGTAAGAACACACTTGGCAGGCACCGAAGTGGCCAGAGGCTCCAAGGTGGGGTCGGCCGGCCCCACCATGGACCCCTAGGCCCACTAGTCAGCATCCACTCCTCTTCAACATGCTTCTTGACTGGTTCGCCACGCTCCTTTCCTCTTTTGATGCATTTTCCTTTACTTTTGCTTATTTCCCTTTTAAAATAAAATAAAATAAAAATAAAAACAAGAAGATCCACATCTGAAAATGAAGTTTGAGAAAGTGACATTATTTATGACATTAGAAAGATAGAAGCTTCATAAGGTCTAACTCTTGCATATGCTTATGCTTGTGGGAAATATATCTTGATAGGAGCATCATATTGACTAAGTTGTTGACAAATGTGATATAGTTCTTGGCTCATGATTCATACCTTTTCTACTCAAAAGTGCTTAGAGGTTTATTTATGAAAATGTCATAAAACCATAGCATCACTTACTCCTCAATAGTAAGAAAATTTCCTACCAAAGCCATATATGTTCATACAATGTTCAGAAACCTTCTTCCTATGCTACATGTTTTTGCATTTAGTCAAACCTTGTGACCCTTGTCGAGAATTCTATCATAGTTCCAAGATCAAGATCACATACACATGCTGCTTCTACATTGGAAGTACGCAAAAACATGCTTTCCATTTTTCACCAAATAAATACTCCAAGTTTAGTGTGATCTCTCTCTGAAATTCTTGCAAAAGAGATATGGTTATGCAAAAGTATTCAAAAACAGAGAGAGTAAAGTGAAAAGCTCATGTAAAAGAGAGAGAGAGAGAGAGAGAGCCATATCTCAACTAATCATAAGTAAGAGAGATCATGCTTGCCTAAGGGGTACAATAAAGTCTATCTTCATTTTTTCACACATCTTGATCTAGGTTTATGACATTTTTCTCCTTGGATCCTTGTTTTGATTTTACAATATATGCAATGCAAGTATGTTATCATGTTAATCCCTACCTGAGGTCCACATAAGCCTGATAAAAGTAGGATGAAACACAAGAAGGCAAATTCATGCTATGCCTTGGTAAGGAACCATACACCTTTTGAGTGATCTGAGAGTGCTATTTGAGGAATCATACACATCTTGAACTATGTGCTTTATTTTGAAAAACTTATCAAAAACTCTAAGTACTAAGATGTGAACGGGAAGATGACTTTACTTTAAGAATTGTTCCATTTTTTAACATCTGAAGGATATATGTTAGACAGTGCCACATATCCCACCTGTATAGGATATGTCTTGAAGAAAACTTTACGTTTGTTGTATATCTTAAAGATGTCATAATCATTGTTTACTATTCTCTTTAACCTTTACTCGAGGACGAGCAAAGACTTAAGTGTGGGGGTCTTATTGACGGTAATTTCACCATGTTTTACATCACCAAAACCATCAACAAAACACTCTTTCTGGGAGCTAACAAGCAAGGACTTAGTGACTTAGGTACAAATAACCTGGTTCCACATGTACATGTCATTATTTGCTTGTATGTACACAAAACATGAGCTTTGGGTGGCTGGAGGCTCCACCTTGGCATCGGGCGACGGCCATATGGGCCCACTGCCCCCTCTCAAGCTTCCCATGATCCTTCCACACACATCGAGAGTCAATCTCCACCCTTGGATCCTAAGCTTCTCTTCTCTCATTGGCCAAAGAGGTGAGCACATGGATCCATGGGCCCACAAGTGAATCAACTGACGTGACAACTCAAGTTCCAAGGCATCAACCACACACTATGACAAGTGGGCCAAGCTTCTAGAAGGAAGAGGGAGGCCCCACCTATCATAGGGGGTCGGCCGACCCCCATATGGTGGCTAACCGATCTCAACTTTCTTCCACCACCTCTATGCATACCTCCATGCATGAGGTTCAATCCTCACTGTTGATTGAAGTCGATTCAAGGTCGGTTTGATCCAATGGTGGAGGTGAAGGTGGAGAAGCATACGGATCACTGACGTGGCACTCTCCCTCACTCTCATTCATGACACATTAGAGTAAACCACCCTCTAGTAGCTTTTAGCGAAGCTCTGCTGTAGTGCTATGCAATTAGGGAGAGAGTGAGGGAAGTCTTCAGGAGAAAGCCCCGGGCCTGTCGAGAGTCTTCCCCAAGGTGTACCTCGGCGGATGTTATCTTCTTGTAAGTAACATATCCGAGTTCTTTATAGTATTTGATGTTCCGTCTCTGCTAGTAGTTATATAGCTTGATCTTACTTGTACATCGCATTACTTTAGTAGAGTGCTCTAGCCTCACTAAGGGAACTTAGTGGGCCAAGGTTAGAGTAGTAAGTGTAGTGTAGACGTGGTGGCTAGACTATATCTTGCCTATGTAGACAGCTTGTCGCACGAATAGATAGTGGTAGGTAGCAGGTGGTGATAGCCCTATCTAGCCTTCGTACCCCACCACGTGTTGTAGGCAAGTTCTTAAAAGGTAGGGCCCCCATAACAAGATAGCCACATCGGATAGGGTTTCACTCCCTATTGTTCGCCTATCACCTCTTGTAAGCATGTGGGTGACTAACCCTTTATAACTACTATCTTTACCAGATATCATTGCTACAAAGATCCTCTTTACCCAAGTTTCATAGGCTCTTTTGTATCATCATAGGACGGTCTTGATCTTAGTTAGTTCACTTCATGTTCCCTATGAAAATCACGATACCTGGAATACTCCTGGTGAAGGCTACATTGACAACTGTATGCTTGCAGTTTACCCATTTGCCACTTTAGGTGTCAACATAGGCTAGAGTTGTGTGCGTGCTCTTTCTCTCCATGCCCTTTTTCCAATAGGGTTTTGGGATGGAGTTTTAGTGAGGCACACACATGTAGGTTGCAAAGGGTGATCCTCGCGACTTGGGTTCGAGTTCTATTTGTGCCTCTTCTATTATGAGAATCTATTAGGTCGTGTTGTACTAGCCATAACCTAATAGCTTAGGGGCCACTGTTGGGGGAGCTCATGAGGTCTGTGGACCAAATCTCTCCCCCTAGAAGAGGCTCAACTAGCAGCTAGAGTAGTTTCATGTGAAATCTAACCCCACCAAGGGGGCACTTGTAAATAGTCATTGCCAATATAAGTGTCCAAGGGGCATGTGGGCAAGGGACATCAACTCCCACTCATTTCCACTTGTTCAAAACCCTAGTGTCCTCTCTCCACCATCGGGCTCTCTCATCCCTCTCTCTCTTATTTGGAACCATCAGTTCCAACACATTACTTAACATTCATCATATCGATCAACATGCTATTGTAATCAGCACTCGGTATTCAACAGTTCAATAATTACTTAATGGTTTATTACATCATTTATTACTAAATAACCAAAAGGAGAGAGAGGCATAGATTATAGTAATGAATATCTACCTCAGTCAGGATTAGCTATGCTAAAAATTTATCACGGCAAAACCAAATAGCGATGTTTAGCAAAGTTAAAATGTCATTAGCAGGAATAGTGGAAGAATTGATAATAGCATAGCGGTAGACACTTTGAAAAGCTATATCGGCCTATTTAAAACCATGTCCATTGCCTAGTCAATAACATCACCAGTCTTGCTTGGCTGACAAATATATGATCATGTCTTTGCCACCATTGAGCATACCAAGACAGGCACTACATGATCAACTATAGGAGCAAATTGTCCAACCCGTTCAGTGTCCTTATGTAATACTGAGACAGGCAGTACATGATCAACTATAGGAGCAAATTGTCCGACCCATTCAGTATCCTTCTTTAATCTCTCAATGTGGCTCCAGTTGTTGTCAACAATATTCAATGCATAGTTGGTATACTTGGTAGCCAAGAGCATCCTCCACAATGGAGTCTTTCACAACTTCAACTTGAAGATTGAGCATTGATTTGCACAATACCTAGATACAGAGAAATCCAATCCAATTCAAAGTGGTTTTTATTCCCCATAATGTACCCACCCGTTGAATCAAGATTGCAATTAAATTGCAAGATTGAATCAAGATTGGTCATGAAGAAAGGCATTCTGGACATCAATCTAACGAAGGGACCAACCTTTTGAGATTGCAATTAATAATATGAGATGATTGTTGTAGCCTTGACTACTAGACTAAAGGTGTCCTCATCCATGCCATAACATTGTTTATACTCTTTTGCAACAAGCCGTGCCTATATATCAATCATGCCATCAGATTTCCTTCTCATTTTATAGACCCACTTGCACCCTATAACATTCTTGCCTTTTGGAGGAGGTACAAAGAGTCTTGTTCCAAAGCAAAGCTTGATATTCACTTTCCATTGTTGAGCCCTAATTTTTGTCACTAAGGGATTCATCAACAGTTGTAGGCTCTTTTGCAGAGGACATAGCAAGCGGAACATACACCAACTGTGGCATCAGTTTAAGTTTTGGGTTTGCTAAATAACTTGTTGGAGCAAAGTTGTTGGTCGTTCCGGTGCTGGAGTCACAGAGGGGCTGACAGAGCACTAGCCATAGACGATCCGTGCGCCAAATCCACCTAGGTGGCAGCCTCCTATCCCCTTTGCTCGGATCAGGGTGTGGAGCCACAGGCGGCGTCACGGAGTCAAGCAACATGGAGCCACTGTAGAGGATCCACCCAAAGTTGGAACCCAACAGTCCACAGTTGGCTTATCGAAGCAATCTATTGAGGATTCTTTGCAATAAAAGCTAAAAAGAGGGCAACTTAGAAGATGAAGATCAGTTGTGTTGCTCTTCTAAGTCAAGTTGTGACCTCCCCTTGTACCCTAGAATGTGATTAGTTCGTTTAGATCTTTTTGCCCAACTTGACAGCCTGCTAAATCTAGAGAACTGTTTGCGCTACTAGCAAGTGTAATTCTCTCTTCTCCTTAGTAATATATGCCACCTACGTTCTAGATCTTTTAAAAAAATAACCGATTAGAAATGGGCTCTGCACAGCCAATTCGAGGAAGCTGAGCAAGAATGGTCAAAAAGATCCAAATTCGAATCAAGGAGTTTGAGGATCCTTGTTCTTCACTTGCAACTGATTAAGGTTCAGAATGCTTTCCCGAACTATCAAAGACTGAAGTTTCAGGAAAACAGAGACTATCAAAACCTGATGATTTAACATGAGCCTGCCTAACTGAAGGTTGAGCACTTGTAGAGGTATCAGCATAATATTTGCCCTTTTTCTTCTAAACTTCAGCCCAATCAAACTGTGGCTAAGATTAAGTGGTGATAGAAACCCGAGCTCTAGCTAAACCATTAACATTATAGAGGTGAAAGTAAACTCTAAAAGTTCTGCAAGAATTACCTCTCAAATTTATAAATAAACAGTCCAACATTTTTGCACGATACTGCAAATATTAAAATTCTGTTTTCAGTCTCAACATAAAGCAGTTGGCAACTTATAATTGAGTCAGATTACTCATTCTTTCACTGTTTTTTAGGAACTTCTGGGTGCTGCTAGATAGGGACTTGTCAGCAGCAAGCCGATCAAAATGATAATGGAAGTGCAACCAAACAATACGTATAGCTAGCTTGGTTATTATAGTGAATTATGGAGTTTAAGTAGTTTGATTGACTGGCTTCCATGGACAACATAAGTTATACTCAAGGATATGTGTAAATCAGTATCTAGTGTGATAGATGTTCATTGTGACATTCTAGAACTGAACCTACATGAATGAATCAATGTTGTGATGATGTCTTGACATGGATACCATTTTTTCGGTACAATGTTGATAGGACGTGAGGTCCTACCGGAGTTGCTGCGGAGGTTGTAGGGATGGAAGAGGGGAGGGCGAGGTCTGATCTCTCGACGACGGCATGGTGCCGTGGCGACGAGAGGAAGAGGCGACGGTTGCTCGCTGCTGCTGCCCAAGGGCTGTGCGTGAGAGGAGGCAGGGAGGCAAGGAAGTCACGTATGCAGCCCTTGGCCCTTGAGGCCAGGCAAATAATGTTTGCCTTGCTTATCTTCCAATCATCCTAAATTACAAGTATTTATCCTTCTCTATAGATGCTACAATTAAGGAACTATATTTATCTCTAAGAAAATACCAAATAAGCGATAAATTTGACCTCTAAGCCCCTTAACAGAGCCGGGCCCCCAACCACTATTGGGCCTGCGCCTGACATAGGGGATGCCGGTCATAACATCTCTCCCCGCCTGCGCAAACAGCTCGTCCTCGAGCTAGAAGTCGGGGTAGACGTCGCGAAGATGCTGGAGAGGCTCCCATATTACGTCCTCCGCTGGCAGGCCGCGCCATTTGACAAGCACGTGCCACACATCTCGCCGAAGTTGTGCACAAAGGGCGCGCTCTGGAGCTAGCAACAGCCGGCCATCCGATGTCGGCGGCAGAGGAGCAGGCGCCGCTGGGGGATCACCTTTGTGGGGCTTCAGCAGCCCCACATGGAAGCTAGCTAGTGCGCCTTTTAAATAAAATAATAATACCAAAAAAAAATTGCTAGTGCGCGTGCCACCTGCAACTTTGTAATAGATCATTTAAAGAAATTACAGCCAAAAGGTATCTATGAACTTCAGATCTGCTTTAGTTCTCATATCTAATTTTCGTAACTGCTCTCAACTTTTTTGGCCACCAAAACAACTTTAAATTGAAAATTTATCAACTACAACATTGCAAATCACATTGAGCACTACGATTCTCATATAAAGCCGTCCCTATATTTTCTTCATTTCTTGAGTTATTCGTGTAATTGCTGTATTAATCCATATATAGAAAAAGAAAAGCAAAGAAAGCCCTGTCGGTGACTATTTAGGCAGGCCAGCTACAGCTAAGTTGCAAGGTAGAACAGAGCACGCGAACAATAGAGTAGACTCTGAGAGCTGGCAGTATCATGTGTAAAAGAACGTTAGAAAAAATAAAACGTCTACCTTCTGCTGGGATGATGCAGTTTTTTCTGTCAATCTTGCACTATCTGCAATCTATTCTGGTTGAGCTTTAAAATGCTATATGAAAAGATCCCTGCAATAATGCAAACTATTTTGATTAAGCAAGGCACAACTTTCGTATAAACCATCCACACCATGCTCATATTTCATATACCACAACAGCACATCTCGATATGCACAATCATCTTCATCAGAATGGCACATCTACTTCATGATGAAAGAGAAGCAACTCCATTTACAAGCTTACTATGCATCACCTGCAGCAAACAAAACCAAACCGTTTGCCAGATGACTAAATAAGGACCACTGATGCTAAACAATCAAAAAGGTGGGGAAAGAAACAACAGGCGCATCATGATACTGAAGCCCTAGAACAACATGTACATAGGTTGCTTTCATGCCATAAATTTGGATTGACTGCACGACAAGCTGGGACCGGGCGGGGCTGGAGCCCTGTTAGTTGAGTCGACCACACCAAGAGGACCTTGATTTACTGAAGGTGTGGTTGCCAGATTATCTACTATGGTCCTCTAACAACACAAGAATGTCTTCGTAGCTTGTTCCACCATCGATTGCATACTGTAATGCTGTCCTACCATCTCGATCCATGGCTTGTGAATCAGCCCCTCTGCATACAAACGAAAAAAGAAAATGAGACTTTGTGTTTGCATTCCTGCCGCTTTGCTGGATCATTTCAGTGTTCTTCCCATAAAGAAAAGCAGAAAGCACACTTCGCTAAACAAAACAGAGCTCTGATGATTATTATTATATAGTATTATACTAGTAGTGATTCGAATAAACCTTGTTGACAAATCAAACATGTAGTCCAAGATCAAATTCCTGAATAGTCAGCTTCTTGCATACCTGGAGAGGAGAAGCTTTGCATGCCAATGTCGTCCTTTCAAAATGCAGTGATGAAGGGGTGTGCGACCCCTAGAATCATTCATATTTACACTAGCACCATACTGCAAAAGTAATTCAACCATCCCAACATCTGCAACACGGCACGCAAGATGGAGCAAGGAGAGACCTTCACAACCGTCCTCCATGTCATCTGTGCGTGAACTCGTGCTAGCAGGGGAAAGGGGCTCTCGAGGAGAAATCTTGTCATGTGAATTGCAATCAAAAAATCTAGGACTTCCATCAGGTGGTGAAGCCGGTTGCTCTTGCTGAAGTGCTTTTCCAAGAGTCAAAAATGGGCTACAAGGCATCTCTCCATAAACTAAATTTACATTGGCACGTGATCTCACAATGAGACTGTATGATGCTTTCTTATCATTTGCAGCTACACTATTCCACATCTGCTGAGCTAGCTGATTCTCATCCATACTATGGTTCCGTATGAATTCTTTGTCTACATACTGCAATATTTACACCGAAAAGATTTAAAAAAAAATCAGCAACCAAATTGGGATATATGACACATATTTCAAAATGAAGATCTTCAAATAGGCCTATAAATACACACATTGAACCATGTTTAACGCTATAGAGATTCTAGTTCATGCAGTGTTGTTTTCAGATGGTTTCATGGGCATGTGATCATGGATGAGCATTGGGAAGTGCCTAAAGTAATTTCTTACGAAACTTCAAGAATCTTGCCAAGAATGTAGCCCCTCCAGTCACCGCTAAGTGTCATTTTGGAATGCATCATGTCCAGACACATATTTTGCCACCAATTTCTACTGTAATATATTTTTCAAAACCAAAAGAAACATTATAGAAAGCTAGTTTTGAGACAAGCTTATTTGTACTATTTCTGCATGGTCTATTTAATATAATTAAATATATGACAAATTCATGGTGGCCCTTAAACTTGTCAGGCTGTGCCATCAAGATCCATCAACTTATAAATTGCATTTTTTTGGACCCCTAAACTTGGAGGTGAACCACTTAAAAAGGTTATGTGCCTAAAACTGCAATTTGTAAGTTGGTGGACCTGACAAGGGTCAACTGTATATTTCACTCTAAATACATATTTGGACAAAGTTACAATGGTTTGACTGAACACATTCTTGGATGGAATTTTTTTTCTTGATTGGCGAGAGTATTGATCAAAATACCAAGAAAAATACTACTGTGAGTACATCATCAATGTTAGTAGCTTGCAGGACGAACTATTATTTTTCCTTTTCCTTTTGAAAATTACTCCCTCCATTCCAAATTGTAAGTCATTTTGGTTTTTTCTAGGTACATAGCTTTTGTTACGTATCTATATGGACGTGATGTCAAGATACATAGTAAAAACTATGTATCTAGAAAAGCCGGAATGCCTTACAATCTGAAATGGAGGGAGTAGTTTCAACTCAATAACATCATGAAGAGTAAATTATCTAGTTCACATATAGGGCCTCTTTGGCACGGCTTATGCCGGCTTCGGCTTCATCTATTTTGCGCAAATCGAGGCACTGTAGCGTGAAGCCGTTTTGTAAGCCAGGGTTAAAATGAACTAGAAGCCGGGAAAAGCCAGTTTTTCTGGCTTCACCGGCTTTGGCTTCACCGGTGAAGCCGTTTTGGATGAGCCATGCCAAAGGGGGCTATAGTATAGCATATATGAGTGCAAATTTGGTGCCCAGGGGACTGGCGCCCTCGTTAGCTAAATACCATGTTGCAATGTTTTAAAAATCATGTATGTAGTACACATAAAGTTAAGTACAACCGCAACAATTCAGTTTGAAATTCATCTTAGATGCCAAGAAACAAAATAGACAAGCAATCAACCACTGTTCATCATGTGCTGACAGTGACACTATGAATTGCTGTGGCTACACTTAACTTTAGGTGTACTACATACATGATTTTTGTGATGATTTTTGAAACATTGTAACATGATATTTTAGCTAACGAGGACGCCATATGATTTCCCAGCATATATAATGTAAAAGGAATCCATACAGTGGGTCTCAATTTATGAGGAAAAAAGGAGGTGAGCATATTGGCCGATAAAACAAAATAAAACCATCCAATCAACTCTCAGTTACACAACCATGTTTTCTCTACAAAAGTCTATGCAGGACTTTTTTTCTCTCGAATATGCAGGAGAACTGCATATCATTGTATTAATAGTAGAGAAAAGGAGTTATACAGAGACCCAAACACACACACACACCCGCTTACTGACTGAAACTAATCGCCTATGACAGAGATGAACGACCTGACAAAAGACCCTCTAACCATCATCCCGAGCTGTGTGCAGGGACAGTCCCTTAGCACCAGCTATAGACCATAAAAGGGCTTCCTCCCGAGCCAGGTTCAAAGCCGTAGACAGTCTAGGGGTAGCTCCATTGAAGACACAGTCATTTCGATGCTTCCAGATGGTCCAGGCGCCTAGGATGATGAGGGAATTCAATCCCTTTCGCGCATCTCCGCTTACTGTCAAGACCGCCTTATCCCACCAGGCATCAAAGGAGGAATCGACTGGCTGCGGGGCAAGTGTTGCAAGACCGATGCTATGTAGGATGTCATACCAGAATTGTCTTGCAAACACACATCCAATGTGGAGGTGCTGGATGTTCTCTTCCTCTTGATCACATAGTAGACACCGGTCCGGGTGAGGAAGACCTCGCCGAGCTAACCTGTCTGCTGTCCAACAGCGATTGTGAGCAGCCAGCCACATGAAGAAGCGACATTTAGGGGGCGCCCAAGATTTCCAGATGCGCTCATATGGGGCAAAACTGAGGGCACCCTCAAATAGTGCATCATAGGCGGATTTAGCTGTATATTCTCCTAAGGCTGAAAGCCTCCAAATATGCCTATCAGGGATCCCCTCCTGTAATACCACTCCTAATAAATCCCATAATTCAAAATATTCCATTAATACTTGCGCTGATATTTCCCCCTGAATATCTTCCAGCCATTTCTCCTCAACAAGAGCAGCCATCACAGTGTGTCTGCTTGCCCTTCTTTTTGATACTAGAGCATGCAGATTGGGTGCAAGATCTTGGATGCTCTTACCAGTCAACCATTTATCCTTCCAAAAAAGGGTATTGGCTCCATCACCAATTTCAGTAATAATGGCCAGGGAGAGAAGGCATTCAACATCCTTGCTTACTTGAAGTGGCAGACTTGCCCAGGGTTTATTAGGTTCAGATTTCTTGAGCCATGGCCATCTTACTCTTAGTGCAATACGTCTATGCAGGACTTGACATTAACATTTTTCATTCATTTGAGGTCTGGGTTCTATGACTGATCATGGAGTAGGGTTCATGTGCGAAACACTACAGAACATCGGGTGAAATTTTCTTAGCAAGGTATGCAGAGAGTTTCCTTGCTTGATAATCTTTACGCAATGAGATACGTGTGCTAATTATGTGATCTGGGAGAAACAGAGCCTTTTAAAAAAAAAGATATAGGTGGATGTCTAAAGCCCTCTTATTATATGGAAAATAATTGAATCAACAGAAGGAATGTCCAGAGCTGGCAGCACATCCTAATTGGCACTATCCACGTTGGGACTGGAGTTCTCTATTTAGTAAACTGTTAAGGAGTCATATTTGTGCAACCATTCTTTGCATGGAGACTCTTCGAGACAATTTGGTTTTACACCCCATCCATTGCTAAAGAACAAAGGAATACAGGCAGTTGTGAATGTAGTGAATACCTTGGCATGAATAAACTTCTCCTTGGCAGAGAATACATCTTTGTGTTTAGGCTTGCTAACAGAGAGGTACTGTGGTGTGTCTGATCCATCAGCACTGCAAAAGAAACAATGTCACAAGTTTGTTACCTGGAGAGCAATAGAGAAGACATTGAATTACTTCATAAAAAGATTCAAAACAGACATAATATGTTACCTTGAATTATCATCGGGCAACATCTCTTCCCAAATATTGTTGACAAACATGTTGCCTAATGACTGAAAGAGATTGATTACAGATGGCTCCCAAACTCGGACATCAAGTGTCAGAGATCTCACCTGAAATAAGATGCATGTGTTTAGGCTACTAATCTATCAAAATAAATATAATTATCCTAAATTAGCAATACAAAAATGTTACTCAGCTATAAGAAACCCTATTTACAGAATTTGAAAAAAAATCATTGTTTTGGCAACAGGTTTATATTTTAAATCTTTTAGCAATTTAAGTTTTGACACTCTTTTTTTGGGCAAAGGTACAATCATGTTTCACTTCCTTCTCTATGCAAAACATGTACATGTTTTGCCGCTTTAGGTGTAGCTGTCGGTGTGATAGAAACACTGCACCAAAGCCCAATTTATCTGATATCATGCACACACTGAAACAACCTCTAGGCTTTAAAGAATAAATGAATGCAGAAATCAATCTATGTGCATGACCATCAAGAGAAACAAACGTCTATAAAAAAAAGAATTAATAGTTAAAAGTTTTGTGGTTACCTTTGATATATGCACTCCAAGATTTCTGTGCACCCCAGAACACTCTATGCATAGAAGTGCGCCAAGGTTTAATGATGCCCAATCAGGTTCCGAAGCACCACAGTCAGCACACATATTATTGCCATCAACTTTCCTAAGCAAGTCAATTGGTTTTTCAGGTTTCATGCTGGTTCTGTGATGATGTGTGCCTCTGACATCATGCTGCCCATTTCCAGAGTTCTTGTCCAGTACTAAATCATCGATTACAGAAGGTTCAAATTCCACTGAACTTGCAAAGGAGCTTCCATCACTGGTACTCCTATCATGACCACTGCCCTTAGGGCTTGACATAAAACACTGAAATAGAACAGCCAAGTACTGTAACCGGAATATTCCAGAATACATGCAATCCAAACAGAAGCCGTCCATTACAAACCTGTTCTGGGGATTGTGAGCTCAGTAAAGACGCAATAACACCAGTTATCTTTTCAATCCAATCCATCTGATCTACAGCACTCTCTGCCTGCATAAATAGCAGATGTGTTCATGAAGTATGAAAATCTTAATCATATTCAATAAGACAGACTGCTCCAACCTGTGCTATACCTGCAATGTGTAGATCTTTGTGGGTGAAATAATTCTGAAACAGAACCTCAGATCTGATTGCTCAGCATCAACTTTAATGGTTGATGTCAACAAATTTACAGTATGCCGTGCAACAGACTTCTCATCATGTATAATACCATGGTAATGAGAAGAGAACAATCTGCTCAACAACCCAGAACCATGTTCAGGGGGGTTAACGCTTCTTTGCATGGAGCAACCAGCCTATATGATCAAAGGCAAAATGGTTGAGGAAAGTATCTGAACTAAAATATATCATGCATCATGGAACAAAATATTATGCCAACTTAATGAGCATTTCAACACTGAATGTTACAACGGAGACCTACAGGTGGCCTAGTAATTTGCTTTCGATAGTAGTACAACATTCCTCGACTATCAAGTACGAAGAACCTTCT
Source organism: Miscanthus lutarioriparius (assembly GCA_904845875.1). Lineage (NCBI taxonomy): Eukaryota > Viridiplantae > Streptophyta > Magnoliopsida > Poales > Poaceae > Miscanthus > Miscanthus lutarioriparius. The sequence continues at coordinate 93,670,052 of CAJGYO010000007.1, forward strand.
TTTCCAATCGGCTCTCAAGTTTGAAGATCTTTTCGAAAGATAACCTTGACGAATGGTCTGAACCTGGAAGTAGTACATCACAAATTTAACTTTCTTTTTCAAACTGTAAACCTGCTTTGGATCTCCAGTGTATTAGTGTCTTACCTTGCCTTTTGAAGTTGACTGCATAACTGCCTCAATCTGTTTATGTGAACTTCTGCCAATTGTCTGTATTCCATCACCATTATAAGAATCATTCAAACCATTTATAGAAGACCGACTTTCCCGGTCTATCTGCCTTTTGTACTCATGCATCTTCTCTACAAGAGAAGCTTGTTCCTTATTTGCCCTTTCTCTTGATTGCTGTGCATAAGCAAGAACCTGAAGAAGAATTTAAAAACAGGTCGAAGAAAAACTTTTTTGTCAATATTTATGAGTAATTTAAGTAGAAGAACAGAAACATTGAAGAAACAAGCAAAACTGTGCTGCGTCTTAATGAAGCAAAGCAGAAACAAACATATCTCAGTACGCATGGCTGGTTGACATAACAAAATTTTTGGCTATAATGTCAGTAACAAACAAGAAAATGCAAAATAAAGCGACAGAGTTGATCAATGAGTTAAATACTAGCCAATAAGACGCCTAGATAATATTGTCGTAAGCCGAAATCAACAGAGCCTTTTGTTATAGAACTGATCCATGTAATAGAATTTCATTCTATTTCAAAAAAAGTGGCAATTCTTAGTTACTTGGGGATAACTCAGTCCAATTATTTTCTCGTAATAATCAAGACCATCATCAGTATATATAAAAGTAACTGCAAAGTTGCACTGAGCACTGAGAACTGGACTCATGCAAAGATCACCTCACCTGTCCAACTAGTGAATTGAAAGCAGAAATGCAGGGTGCTAATATTTGCATGTTAAGATATGTAACTACTAGAGCAAAGCATTAACACCATAATACAAAGGGAAATGGTTTAAGAGTTACCTGATTAATGTATGGCTCCATTTGATGCAATAGTTCATATCCCTGACAAATAGTAATTGATAGGATTAATCTCATTCATGCATAACATAGCTACACCACAAGGTAAAATACGCAAGGAGGTACTTGTTTAAAATATCGAAGATGTGAGTCCATCGTCGCACTAACAGCCTCCAAAAATTCAAATCTCTTCTTTGCCTCGACATGGGAAAGTGAAGTGACCTGACAAATTAACATGGATATGACAAACAATGGCATGCTAAGCATATAAGCTCAGAAACTAAGGAGCAAAGTAAGGGATAATGCAAACCGTACCAGGTTGAAACGAGCTTGCTCAAATGAAGATCTAGCACTGTGAAGCTCCTGGTTATTACAAATGCTATTTAGTTAAGGGGGAGGGAGATATGCCTTAATTTGTGTTAACACTGTAAAATGTTGAATAAGAATGGTTTTTACATCTTCAATTGCCGTTGTTATGTCCGGTCGGGTACCTTTCTTCAATGATAGGTACTTCTCGCGAATCTATAACCAAACCAACCAGTTCACAAGTTAAAAGCATACTCTCTCTTAGAAATTTAGCAAGCAATAATATTACAATTATGCAGCAAAGCAACTATGGCTGAAAAATATGAAAGAATAACAATTTAGCAGAAAAATAACAGAAAAATAGCGAAAACATCAAGTAATGAACAGTTCTAAATTTCGATCAGGTGTCTCGTTATCAATCATTAAACAGACAGCATAGGAATCGCATGTACACGTTATGCCCAGGCAGAAACTTGCCAAATTCCACAAATATTGATGGGTGGGGAAAGAGGATGTTTTTGCTGTTATGTATGAAACGACGCAAAAAGAAAATACATCGCACGCGAGGAACAACATTACCTGGTCATATGAGAGGCTAGCCTTGTCAAAGCGCTTATGAGCATCCTGAAAATGTATTGAACAGAACACTATATCATTCAATTATTCTCAATGTGGATTTTAATGATTTTTTGTTAATGGAAAATAATACTAGTACCTTCACATCATGCAAATCAATGTCAACAAAGTTCAGTAATCTGTCATTTAACATGTGCTCAACCTGTCAGGAAACCGGATCAGAAATTAGAGCAGGTAAATTAATAAAAGTTAGATGTGTCATGGCATGATATAAATTAGACTTTCAATAAGGGAACAACAAATATCACATTCCACCCTAATCATATGACTTTGTAGTTTCAACATGAAATGATGCTTGGGAGACCAAATTCTTACATAAGGTGCATGTTCAGAAGAAAAGAGAAAAAGGTATAAGAAACGTAAAGTATAATGATATTCCTTCCCATAAAATATCATCTGGTAACTCACATTGAGACATTGATATTTCAATAACAGACTATAAAGGGATGTTTCAAGGTGCAGTCACTTTCAGGCCTTCCTTGTATAAGCATCTCATTATGAGGAAAAACAAGAATTTGGCCTAAGTAATACATATAATCACATTCTAAATAAGAAATGCACTACCTGGGAGCGCAGGACTTCCTTGTATGTTCCAATTTCTCTTAAGGCTATTGTAAATTTGGTCATTACAGGCCCTGAAAGGAGATGAAAATTCAGTATGCGCAGTAGAGGAACTGACGACATTGAGCTCAACTCTACTCTTATGTGGGGAAAGAGTAATAAAGAAATGAGAAACAAGTAATATAAGCAGGTTGAAAAATGAAAGCAGTTAAAAGAAACAGTAAAATACTAAAGAATTGAACATTATATATTTTTCATGGACAAAGACATGGTGGCAAGAACAATTAAGCAAAACAAAACAATAAAAAAAATCCTGCTGCATACTTGCATGATAAGTTTATAAATGCTGCTGGGAAAAGCAGACAAAGAAAATAACATGACTAACCACCAAAAGCAACACTAATTGGATCATTGTGGCCTCCTCCAAATGTTTCAAGCGAGCTGGCAAATGCAATATCTCCGTCATATGCTTCCCCTAGCCCTTCACTGAAACAAAAGGGCATATGGCGCAGGGGAGTGAATTGCAGCTCAACCATACTCCCTGTGAGAAAATAAATGCATGGGCAATGAATGGTCACTTACGTATACTTACGGCAACCTTTATGGAACTTCAAACATCTCTCTCTCAGCAATTCAGCACTCTCCTCAAGTGATTGTATCTGTTTTCAATGGAACAGAAAGGTGCATAAAATTAGTCATCAATCAAAGGAAGCAAAGTTTCATTCATGACTGAAACCAGTAAGAAAATTCATTTCTTCCATATTAATAGTTACGCTTGAACATATAAGTTCTGCAAATGCCTTCTAAATTGGACAATTCATAACATCTCCTTGAAGGAGCATTCTTTTACACTATGTTCAGAACTGAAAACTTTAAATGTGCCGTGCAAGTTCATTAACGCATTTAAAAAAAATGGGAGACCTCTTATTTCATTTTAAAGGCATCAGAACGAACAAACAGCAATATATGAAGCAGGGCTCCCCTACTTAGCAAATTTTATGAAATGAAGAAAGAAGAGACCAGATTATGGAAAACAATGCACGAACAGAAAACAGAAGATTCACCAACAAAACTATTGAGGTAGTTCCATGAATACTTAAAAACTAAATAGCTGTGCAGTAAGCATGAACTTGGAATGATATGGATAAGTCAGCTGATGTACATTACAACTTATACCAAGAAGCACATTTGTTTTAGTGACAAATTGAAATCCAACTCCAGAAAACAAAATTAAACTGCTTCAAAGCTCATAGGTGCTAACTGGTAACGAGAACCTACATTGTACATCAAACTAGTGCCAGTGTATGCACGACAAAAGATATGCAGCAGACAGAGATGCGCCTACAGCCACAGCACTATGCAGCATTAGTCCGGTAATGCCCCTTCATAGAAAAAAGCGAATTTTGAAAAGAAATCAAGCTAATTCCGGACCACTCATTGTGGTGCCACGGAAAAATCACAAAATATTGGCAAAGAAGCAACAAACCTGACTAATTGACAATTCAACGACATGCTGCAATGCAGATGCACATCATACAAACACGCACACGCACACACGGGCACACATAGTAAAAACAAGTATATGCGACAATACAGAGCGGTCATAATAAAATGGAACCACATGCCGCAATGCAGACCTGCCGATCCGCGGAAGGGCAAAATCAGAGGGAAGGAATTACGCTTTCCACGTGCATTCACAAAACAAATAAACAAACAAATAAGGGAGATTCCGGGCACGCGCCGCGCATCAACCGTGCAGAGAAGAGAAGCAGCGGCGAGTTAGCAACGTTTCCCTTCCCGCAGTCCGCCACCGAGCACCGGCCATGTGTACAGCGCCGCCAAGGAGGTCAGGAAGAGACAATAAAATTTGGGGGCGGAGACACGCGCGCACGGATCAAACCTGCTCAGTGCCCAGTACCCACCGCGGCAGAATCCGGGAGCCGGTACGAATCCAAGCAAAAGGTGGTACACGCCCACGCACGCGCCTACGGGAACTCTAGGGACGGAGATCCGCCGGATCACGATTATGCTCCTCTCACCTGCGTCCGGAACATGGGTGAGTCATCGAGCTTGGCGAAATACATGACTGCCGCCGCCGCCGCCGCCGCTGGCACAGTCACCGCCACCGCCTCCGGAAACTCGCCACCTCCTACCAGCCCATCCGCGGGCACGCTGCAGCGTCCGCCTCGCGCCTGTTCGCCGCCGCCGCGAAGGTAGGCAGCTGCGGGGGGAGACGGGAGAAGGTGCGGTGTCCGCGGCAGGGCGGGGCGGGGAAGGGAATGGCGGCGATCTGGGCGCGTGGAGGGCGGGAGAATTGGTCGGGCGGCTCGGCGAGAAGCGAGGCGAGGAGGGAGGGAAAGGGGGAGGAGTCGAGCGAGCGGGGTGGTGGAATGCGCAAGAGGGGAGGGAGCCTGGGAGGGAATAATGGTGCGCTCTTTCTCTCTCCTCGTTCCGGGAGGGAAGGAGGAAAGGGGTGGCAACCGGTAACTGGTGGCGAGTTAATTAATCTCGGTCCAAATTGTAACGATTATTATTAGTCAAGTTGATTAAATTCGGGTTCAGGAGTGGGACCGGGAGGCAGACACTATTCAGCTAGTACTAAACTGGTGTTTAGATTCACGGGTAAAGTTTTAGGGTGTCACATCGAATATTACATGGAGTGTTGTATGGGGTGTTCGGATACTAATAAAAAAACAAATTACAGAATCCGTCCGTAAATCGCGAGACGAATTTATTAAGCCTAATTAATCCATCATTAGCGCATGTGTATTGTAGCACTTCATTATCAAATCATAAATTAATTAGGCTTAAAAGATTCGTCTCGTAAAGTAGTCGTAATCTGTATAATTAATTATTTTTTAGTCTATTTTTAATACTCCATATATGTGTCAAACATTTAATGTAACAGGATGTAAAGTTTTAGAGAACTGAACAAGGCCTACATTGTTTTCTTGAGCAGTCAGGAATTGCGCATTTTAAATTCCGTCGTCATCAGAGATGTCATTCTGTTTAATGATGCCGTTCTGTCACCGTTAATTAAAGCGTGGTGGGTCAGAGGATGAGTCAGAGTGGCAGCCTGACAAATGGACCGGTTGGTGATCTGCCAATTCGTCGCTGCGTTAGGAGTTGACGATTGCTGTTTCATTTCAGAATAGAAAGAGAGTGCGTCACTGTCGCGTCAACTGGGCGCTGGGCCCTGACGGACACACACGACTGTGCAGTGCTCCTGACGATGGAGATGTCGAGCCACAGCCAGAGGCAGGTCTCATCCTCTTCGTGTTTTTTCCCCTATAAAAACATTGTACCACAGTGTTAAACTGTTAATAATGTTACTATTATCATCTGCAGATGATGGGTCACAGCACAGCCGTCGCTGGATTAATTACACGCAGCGCGCACGAGATTACCATCTGCTACGGAAAAAAGCCCCGGGCAGGATTGGATTGTCACTGCCATCATGCCGCCACTCGCCCACTCGTCTGGGTACAAGATTACGAGTGGTTGCGCCCACTAATGCGACAGTGATTATGACACCGCCACTCAGTCTAATCCCCCTGCTACTGCTAGTGCTATGCTACTCACTCACTCTCTAGCTAATCCTGAGAGGCCTGATGTTAACACTAGAGGCGCACTCAGTGAGGCTGTTTTAAATACGCAGCATTTCGTCTCCATCGTACCTGCAACCTGCCTTCAATTGAGTTGATCTCTGATGAAAGGACAATGGGCTAGACGGTCGATTTTAAAAAATATATGATACAAATTTGTTTTTTAGTGTGTACATAAATTTGGCGCGTGGGTGGACCCGGAAATGCTGGCTTTTTCTTTTGGGCCCCGCTGGCCCGTTCGGAGATTCCGCGGCCCGCTGTGCGCATGATGGCCCGGAAGGCCGGAAGTCTCGTTCCCGCCACCGCCAGTCGCCCAGTCCCAGTCCCACTCCCACCATGACCCATCCACCGCCACTCCTCTCCTCGCATCAAGATTTTGTTTGGACTCGTCAAATCATGTCCATGATTGCTTCGCCTGCCCTCCATCCCTTGAAACTAAATGAATTGCTGTACTAAACAGCAATAAGAGTTTCAAACAATTTAGAGCCAGTTGCTTGTCACCAACTTCCTGGATCTCTAATCTCTAACAAAAAATGCACGCGTAAGACGCCTTCTTCTCCGGAGGATTTCATTTGGCCATTTGTGTATAATAATTATTTTTGATTTTTTTTTTTGGTTGCGTGTGAGAACTGAGAGCTGCGTTATCTGCTGATCCATGATTGGATGCCTCCTTTCTCCATGCTAACATATCGCCTCTTCCTAAGACACGAAACATGATCGCTGTCTCCTTGCGAGTTAGATGACGTGACACGGGGAAGCTGGCAGCTAAAGGGCATGTTCACTGGTTGGGGCTGATATTGATCTTGGTTTAATTTGCTTGGTCTTTGATTTTTGAGAGAGAAAAAATCATTTATTGGTTGTTAGTTTGAAATTTGGACCGAAACCAAACAAACGAATGCACCTGAAGAGCCTTAGAACGAAAAGAAACAAGAGCAGCAGCAGCAGCAGCACGCCACAGCAGCCAACTAACCAACCACCAGGACCAGAGCGTGGGAACAGAAACATAGACCACCAAACGGAGGAAAATGTCCCTTCTTTTTTCAGCTGTGCGGAAGGCAGTTTACACTGTACAGTATACTCCTACTTGGCACTTGGCAGTTGAGACCCATTCTCCATTCTTGTCTCTCTTGCGGTCATATGCCCTCAGACCGTCTCCAACGACGCAACTCAAACCTAAAATAGGTCGTCTACAGTGTTTTTGGGTATCAAAATCGCGCTCCAACGGATGACCCAGTCAGAGGACGCATTTTGCGTTCGAACCAAACCGAAACGCAAATAAACGTCTCGAGAAAGAGACGACGCAAATCTCTGAAGCCGGACGTCGAAGGTGCCGCTCGCGGTGGGGACGGAGGCGGCTCGCGCGGCGCCCCATCCCGGCAGCAGCAGCAGCCGGCGCAGCACCACCGGCGGCCCCTCCCCTCTCACCTGCCTCCGCTCCTCCCTCGCATCTCTCTCCCTCTCTCTGCCTTCCCTCCATTTCTCTCCCTTCCCCTCTCCCTTCCCTCCTGACGTGGCGACGGGCACGACGAGGCGGCGCCTGCGCCTGCTACGGCCGGCCCCCGGCGGCCCCCCTCCCTTCCTCCCACCCCCCGCGCGGGCAAACCCCCGTGGCAGCGCTCCTAGTGTTTCTTGAGAGAGATAAAAAATCTGTGATTTTTGTGGTGTATTTGCTATGATTTGGTGTGGGAATGGAAGCCCAAATCCTCCTTTTCTCCTTCGGGATTTATCATTCTTGCTTGTGATTTTCGTTCTTCACTGTGCTCTGTTTTTCGTTTCTAGGAAGGTTTTGCGTTCTTGGCTGTGATATGAAATTAACGAAGTTTGAGTTGGGTTCAAGCCATGATTCTGCTGGGATAGCTCACCAACATCATGGAGATCACCTGTGCGAGATTTGGGGCCGAGTTGTTTTGATTTGGCTCGGTTTTCATCGATTCTCTTGGCCGCCGGTTTCCTTTCCATTCTTTTGTTCGTACGAGTCCATCCTGTTCGTGCTTTGACCGTTCGTGGTTGGCGGCTGTGCTGCGAACCCAGCTCTGAGCGCTTGAGTGTCGTGCGCTCGTTCCCTCGCTACTCTTCTGCACAACACGGGGAAGACGAAGACGGAGGAGCAAGCGGCACCGGACGGAGGAAACTGGCAGTCTTGTTTTGGGTTCACTGTTGGAGAAGGAAGATTTTTTGGTGCATGACCTTTTCCTATACGTGACTCAAATCCTAGTATAGGTCTCGTGTTTGCGTTCTCATCGTTGGAGACAGTCTCGGAGGACAGACTCTACACCGTGCTGCTTGGCAAATGCCAAGGATTGCGACGCTGAGATTTTTTTTCTCGAAAAACGAGAGAGATATGCGTCTCATTGGCCCCGTTCGCGTGCCCTTAAACCCGGCTTGATCCGCTTCTTTTTTCATCCAGAACAGTGTTTTCTCTTACAAATTTCTTCCAGCATTCCTCCAAACCATCCAAATTCCTTCAGAATTCCTCCAAGCGAACAGGCCCATTGTATTAAGAAGAAATAGGGTATAAGAACCCAACACTTACAGGACACCCAAACACAACTCACTCACACAACACACGCTACAGCAGCCAAAGCACATACACACCTAAGTTGCTTGCAAAACGACCCACACAGATATGGTACAGTATTTTTCCCTCACGACAAATCAGCAAACAGTACTTTTCAGCCTAGCTGATCAGATCACGGCGTAGTAACGTCCTTGGCACTCGGCAGAGCAGAGTTACAGGATCCAAGTACAGGTGCTCATAAACCCAATACCACCATCAGGTACAGGTAGTAGATGAATTTAAGCTGTGCTCTTCAATTCTCATTATTAGTCCTGAACAAAACTGTAAGGAAAATGGACCCTTGGCCCATTTACTTTGGATTTTGTTGTTTGATGACCAACACAACCAAATTGGACTAATGAATTTGCAAGTGTTTGTTTTGTAGTCCAATAGGGTGCAAGACGTGACTTGGACAAAGGCGACATGATGATCTGATGATCAACACCTCAAGCAAGACCTTAGAAGCACAAGAAAAGATCCAAGATGTCAAGCAAAGTCCAAGCATAAAGATAGGAACCAAGCCGTGCGCAAGATCGCGAAGAAACGAGCTCGCAGAGGCGACCGGACGCTGGACCGGACGCTGGAAGCGCGACCGGACGCTGGACCGGTGGCTCGGCAGACAGGCGACCGGACGCAAGGACCGGACGCTGGCGGCAACCGACCGGACGTAGGAACGCAGCGTCCGATTGAGTACAGAGAGGTTCTAGGCGCGCGAAACTGCGACCGGACGCGTCCGGTGGCAGGCGACCGGACGCTGGCAGCGTCCGATCGGTAGTTCGCGGCTACAACTGTCGGGACGACCGGACGCGTCCGGTCAGGACGATTCAGCGTCCGGTCAGTAGCAGAATTGCGGGAGTTCGACCCCAACGGCTACTTTCTCAGTGGGGCTTATAAATACAACCCCCAACCGGCCATTTGAGGTGTGTGGAGCTGAGGAAACATACCAAGGGTGTTGATACACCATTTTAGTCATCTCCACTTGCTAAGTGCTTAGTGTTTCATCAGGTGATTAGCGTAGGTGCTTTGCGAAGTGCTTAGGTTGATTAGACCACCGCTTATGCGCTTGCTCTAGGTATATGCCTAGTGTTTAGTGAGGTTTGCATACCTCTTACCACCCCGTGCTTGTGAGCACAAGAGTTGTACATCGGAGGGGTTTGAAGTCTTGCGAGATCGCACCAACCACGTTTGTGGTGCGGCCGCCACCGTGTACCGAAGGGAACAAGGCCCACGGCGTTTCGGCCGAAAACTTGATAGTGAAGACGGCGGGGAGCATCCGGGAGAGGCTTGCCGGAAGGCACGTCGGAGACCCACTTGCGCGTGGGGAAGGCCCGAGGCTATCCACGAAGTTGCCCGACCGGGAGCTTGGCCCTTGCGAGGGATTCCTTGCGAGGGGCTCCAACGAGGACTAGGGGGAAGCTTGCGCGCTTCTCGATACCTCGGTAAAAATACCAGAGTCGTCGACGGGAGTTTGCATATCTCTACCTTGCTCTTTAAGCTTCCGCATTTACATTGATCATATTATTATCATCTGCGGTAGAGATAGCAACACACTAGTAAAACCGTAGTTGCACATCTAGATAGATTATCTTTTGCATAGGCTTTGCTAGAAGTAGAAAAAGAGGCCATAGTCGTGAGTTAGATTTTTAAGTTGCCTAATTCACCCCTCCTCTTAGGCGTCCACGTGTCCTTCAATTGGTATCAGAGCCGGTTGGCTCAATTTGGACCTTTGGCTTAACCGCCGTTGAGCCGACGCTATTTAGAGTGGTTGGGATGGATACCGCTAGGCCTCCGAAATTTGATGGCACTAACTTCCCATATTATAAAGTAAGAATGGCTTGTCATCTTGAGGCGGTTGATTTAGGTGTATGGAGAGTCACTCGTGACGGGATGAAACCCATTATGAATCCAAAAAACCCCACGAAGAGTGATGAAAAAGAATTGCATTTCAATGCTAGAGCTAAGAATTGCTTGTTTGAATCTTTTAGCATGGATGTGTTTAACCAAGTGTTCACCTTAAATACGGCACATGAAATTTGGTTAAAACTTCAAGAGCTCCATGACGGTACAAGTAATGTCCATGAGCAAAAACATTGTCTAGCTAAACAAAATTATGATTCTTTTGCTATGAATGATGATGAGCTTGTTCGTGATATGTATTCTCGATTGAATCTAATTATCAATGAGCTCCATTCAATAGGATTATTAAAGCTAGATGATGCGGACATCGTGAGGAAGATCATCTCCGTTCTACCACAAAAGAAATATGCAAGCATCATCACCATCCTTCACAACATGGAGAACTTGAGCACCATGACCCCGGGCATTGTCATTGGCAAGCTAGTGGCATTTGAAATGTCACGTAAGATGGGTCAAGGAGAAGCATCTTCATCAAGCAAAGGCAAAGCTCTCGCTTGTAGCGAAAAGAAAAAGATGAAGGGCAAGAAAGTTGAGTCAAGCTCAAGCTCAAGCTCCTCAAGTGAAGAAGAAGAAGATGAGGATGATGATGATGAACAAGAATCAAGTGATGATGATCAATCTTCCTCCTCCACCTCCGACCTTGATGAAGAATCAATCAAATTAATCAACAAGGTGGAGAAGATGATCCAAAGGCTAAATGTCAAGGGTGTGCCCATCCAAATTCAAGATCTCATTTTCACCAATCAAAGAAATGAGCAAAGAAAGAGGGGATGCTATGGATGCGGCGAGTTGGGGCACTTTATGGAAGTTTGTCCAAACAAGCCCACACCCAAGACAAAGAAGAAGGCATGCAAGAACAAAGCCCTCACAACAATAAGGTCATGGGATGATTCTTTAAGTGAAGAAGAAAACCATCACAAGAGGCGAGGTCACAAGCACTCATCATCAAGCTCTTCTCGTGTGTGCCTTATGGCACGAGGTAACGAAAGCTCATCCTCTTGTGAGAGTGATAGTGATGATGATTTGCCTTCTTACAATACAATTGTGCAACAAAATCTTAAATATGCTAAAGTTTGCACTAGTCAACAAAAGAAGCTCAAAACTTTAAAAGAAGAGCTAGGTAGTTCACAAGAAGCATACAAGAATTTGCTTGAACAATATGAAAACTTTGCAAATCTCATGTTGAACTATCTACTAAAATTGAGCAACTTGAGGCTAGTGCAACAACAAGTGCATGCACAATTAATGATAAGCAACTTGAAAAGAAAAATGAAAAATTAAAAAAAAAGTTAGCTAGCTCACAAAATGATTATCAAAGTTTGCTTGCTAAAATGGAAATCATGTGCAAACATTGTGATGAGCTAACAAATCAAGTTGCTAATCTTGAGGCCGTAAAAAATACCCCCACCAAGGCATCTAAAAGAAATGACATAATTAAAAAGGATGCATCTACCTCTTGTAATGATTTATGTTTAGACTCACCTTTGTGCAACCAAGCTTGTGTTAAGAAAGTGATTGTAGATACATGCACACAAGAGGTTGCAAAAGAGAATGAGCAACTCAAGCAAGAAGTAGCTCGCCTCACCAAGGACTTGACTCAAATGAAAGGCAAGGCGAAGCAAACCCAACTTCATCAAGATAACACCGTCAAGGGAGTGAAGAAGCTTGATGAAGGACAAACCGTGGTTTGCTACGTGTGCCACAAAGAAGGCCACAAGTCCTATGAGTGCAAGGTGAAGAATGGGGGAGGAGCAAAGAAGAAGGAGAAAAAGCAAACAAACAAGCTCTCCAACACCTACACCAACAAGGTGGACAAGAATGCCTCCACACCTTATCTCTTGAAGAAGAAGAAAAATGACAAGGTGGTGGCCATCAAGGTGAACAAGCAAGCCAACAATGGGGTCAAACGCTTTTGGGTGCCAAAGGAAATCATTTCCAACATGAAGAGCACCAAGAAGGTTTGGATTCCGAAAGGGAAGTAAAAAATCCGTCGGATATCGGGGAATTTGGAGACTTGGCAAAGTATGGGTGCATTTCATGGGGTGCATCATGATGGACAAAATCATTGCCAAGTGGGTTAGTGAATACTATGGACCCTAAATTCTCCTTCCCATGTTAGGTAACTAGATTCAATTTACTTCAATTGATATTATATTTAAAATTTTCCTACAATTGGTATCTTTTAGCATCTAGTTACTCTTCATGCCTATGTTTGCATTTGAATTCTTATATCTTTTGTCATGCATACACTAGGTATATCACATGGTAGGCTTGCTCGGTTTCATTCTTAACCCTTGGAGCAAACCTACATGGTTTAAAATTGCTTAGGAGCACGGCACATAGCTTGTCTTTCTATTGTTTATCTAATATGTGCCAAAGTCCAAATTATAGATAATTTTCTCCCAAATATCATCTTTCAAGTGTTATTTTGACTCCAAAATCAATTGTGCATGAGTACTACAAGTATTCCATGTCTCCATGCACAAATTTAGGGGGAGGATCATCTACAAGATGGACGCTTTGAGACTAACACCTTTTTCAAGTTTATCATGTGTGTAGTAGTCTCATTGCAAGGAAAATGGAGTCCCCGAAGAGAAGCATCGTTCTTCAATTAGCATCATCATGTTGATTTCATTTCATATTTATATGCTTTCTCCATGCATTATATAGATTAAACTCTCTTTTGCAACAAATTGCTAATTATGCATATGATTTGCTTTCTACCATATGTATGCATATATTTAGGGGGAGTTTAGTCTATATAATGCGAGAGTCAAATTTTGTGATCCATTTCACTCTATACACAAAGGATCATGAAATTTGACCCTCCCTTGTGCTACTAATGCCTTCCTTTTTAGTGTTTGATGTCAAATGGGGAGAATTTGAAGGACCAAAGGCAAGCATCAAGTTGATGTCTACAAGTGGTAATAGTCCGAGAAAGGGAGGAAAGTGAATTATGGATTAGTCTATGTAATGGGAGAATTTTTTTTAGAAAGATAGGCATTAATCCATAATATCACATGGGGACATTTGCAAGGGCAAGACATGCTTTTAAGTAAAGTTTTAATTGGTATCTATCAATTAGTATCATATAACCTTGCCCTTTGCATTGCATCCTAGCAAGTAGATAATTTTTAAATTTAAAATTTTTATCATTTGCTTGCTTTGGTCGTGTTGTCATCAATCACCAAAAAGGGGGAGATTGTAAGGAAAATGGACCCTTGGCCCATTTACTTTGGATTTTGGTGTTTGATGACCAACACAACCAAATTGGACTAATGAATTTGCAAGTGTTTGTTTTGTAGTCCAATAGGGTGCAAGACGTGACTTGGACAAAGGCGACATGATGATATGATGATCAACACCTCAAGCAAGACCTTAGAAGCACAAGAAAAGACCCAAGATGTCAAGCAAAGTTCAAGCATGAAGATAGGAACCAAGCCCGTGCGCATGAAGATCGAAAAGAAGGCTCAGCTCGCAGAGGCGATCGGAGCTGGACCGGACGCTGGACCGGTGGTTTCGGCGAGACAGAGCGACGGACGCAAGGACCGGACGCTGGCGGCAACCGACCCGGACGCAAGAACGCAGCATGGCGTCCGATCGAGTCTGAGAGGTTCCAGCGCGCTGAAATCGCGCGACCGGACGCGATCGACCGTGGTGAGCGACCGACGCCGGCTGGCGGTGGCCGTCCAGTAGTTCAGCGGCTTCTAGCGGTCGGGGACGACCGGACAGCGTTCGGTCGAAACGATTGACGTCCGGTTAGTAGCGCGTAATGCGGGAGTTCGACCCCAACGGCTACTTTCTCAGTGGGGCTTATAAATACAACCCCCAACCAGCCATTTGAGGTGTGTGGAGCTGAGGAAACATACCAAGGGTGTTGATACACTATTTTAGTGATCTCCACTTGCTAAGTGCTTAGTGTTTCATCAGGTGATTAGCGTAGGTGCTTTTTGCGAAGTGCTTAGGTTGATTAGACCACCGCTTATGCGCTTGCTCTAGGTATATGCCTAGTGTTTAGTGAGGTTTACATACCTCTTACCACCCCGTGCTTGCGAGCACAAGAGTTGTACATCGGAGGGGCTTGAAGTCTTGCGAGATCGCACCAACCACATTTGTGGTGCGGCCGCCACCGTGTACCGAAGGGAACAAGGCCCGCGGTGTTTCGGCCGAAAACTTGATAGTGAAGACGGCGGGGAGCATCCGGGAGAGGCTTGCCGGAAGGCACGTCGGAGACCCACTTGCGCGTGGGGAAGGCCCGAGGCTATCCACGGAGTTACCCGACCGGGAGCTTGGCCCTTGCGAGGGGCTCCAACGAGGACTAGGGGGAAGCTTGCGCGCTTCTCGATACATCGGTAAAAATACCGGAGTCGTCGACGGGAGTTTGCATATCTCTACCTTGCTCTTTAAGCTTCCGCATTTACATTGATCATATTATTATCATCTGCGGTAGAGATAGCAACACACTAGCGAAACCGTAGTTGCACATCTAGATAGATTATCTTTTGCATAGGCTTTGCTAGAAGTAGAAAAAGAGGTCATAGTCGTGAGTTAGATTTTTAAGTTGCCTAATTCACACCCCCTCTTAGGCGTCCACGTGTCCTTCGAAAACGAAACAACGCCTTGTTTAGATGCCATCCAAATTCCAAGTTTTTTCACTCTCTCCATCACATCAATTTTTAGCCGCATGTACGGAGTATTAAATGTAGGTAAAAAAATAACTAATTACACAGTTTAGTTGGAAATCACGGATGAATCTTTTAAGCCTAGTTGGTCTACGATCGGACAATATTTACCAAATAAGACGAAAGTGGTACTATTTATCGGGTTTTTTTTTTTTTTGCAAAATGAACGAGGCCCAAGAAAGAAAAAAGTTTGCTTTCGTACGCGGAGTAGGCATGTTCGTACAGAATAGCTAGTAGTGCCTTTGGCCTTTGCAATGCATAGGGTCAGCTCTCCAAGCTTTGTCGGCCTCCCTTTCTTTCTCTCCAATGGCAAGGACACGTCTTCGTCAACTGATTGGTTGCCATGTCGCCCCCGAGACGCAAATCACCCCCACATTTGCTCAGTCTCTTTCTATCACAAAAGGTCTTCAGTTTTTGACATAGATAGGCCTTTGCCTGTGACTGTGTCACTCCATGCCCAACCTGAGTAACTCTAACTTCCTGTAAAGCATAATCGCCAACTTCTCAACAAATATTTGCCGAATGCTGCTCAGCCTTCCGTTCCCTACTTCATAACAATCACAACTGCCCATCTGTCAATCATGGTTACAGTTCCTGGCACGAGTAGACCCTACCTGGAGAGAACCTGGACTACACCCATCCAGGATAAGGATCATGCAATTGGCGAACGGGCTGCACACCTGATGCAATAAAATAGAAATGATGAATCTGCAGAGCCATTTGGAAAGTGAATGGCTGCTGGCCTGCTACTGCTAAGACAAAAACCCACTAAGAACACTGACTGTTCTATACTCCATCCATTTCAATAGTTTTATACTCTAAACATTATGAGCTTGCTTTCCTACGATGAATAAAGGTAAAAAAAAAAAAACTGATCAGTAGCAATATCAACAGAACTTCTCCACAGTCAACACAATGTTAAGTCATTGTACCAGAGTAAGACTTACAGCAGGTAGAAAACAACTAATTTGAACGAGGGCATTTGCACACAAAAGCAAGTTTGCCACCTTTGGCAGCACACAGGCGAAACATGACTACAGATTTCTAGTGTGCGCTTTCTCAACCAAGTCATGAGAGCAAAATTTACTTTGGGTAGAGAATATCATAGTGACCAGGACGGTAGAGCAAAGTGATGTAAGGTTTCTCAGCGGCAGGAGTAGATGTCATCGCAGCATCACCCTCAGAAGCATTGGCCGAAGGGATGAAATCATGGTGATTCACGCTCAGATTGCCAGTATCACACGAGCTTCGGTCTAGGTACATAACACGGATAGGTACACCTAGTGCATCCGATAGGGCAATTATGTGCACATGATCACTTTCCTCACCCATAGGTTCCACAGAAGCCTTGCAGAACTGCAAACCAAAATTATAAATCAGGGTCATTCTTGCATCTGCATATTTATCAAAATGTTTACTAAAATAGGGTGCAGATTCAGTGCTGGAAATAACTGTGTGACTTCAACAATTATTTAAGACCAAGAAGTAGCTTATTTGCCCACATGGGCAGCAGCATAAAATCTTTCCCTATCATAACATTTGTTACAGAGTACAGACTTGTGATAAACTACACCATTGGGGAAAAAAAAAGTTTTGCTCAAAGAGTTGCTACATCATGATATCTAATTGTCTATATCTGGTCTTTAGGTAAGGGAAATCCCCTCTGGTAATAATGGCTACATCTGCTCCAGAACAGTTTAAGGCAACTATGAAAGAACATGCTGTGATTGCCAATCACCAGACACTATTCACCAGGGAGCAACAAATAGGATTACAGATTAATGTTACTTGATGCACGTAAATGACCATGAATATAATTTCTGTAGTCGATATACAACATGTGACAATGGAATATGGAGCTGACCTGAACCACAGTTGAATTTGTCAAGCCGGATATGAATGGTTCAAAGAAGTCAGACCTCCTTTGAATTTCACCAGAAGTGACAAACCTAAAGAACATGACAACTGAAGACAATGGTGTTAGATAGCAATACCAAGATAGTGTAGAACTACAGAGTTCAAACACCTGGATGTATACAAACCATAATCAGAAACTTGTGGATCCCTGGTTCTTTCTAGAAGCTCTTCAGGCCTAAAGATGTAGGAAAACAAATAGATTTACTAAAGATACACAAACATGATGATGGGTATTGTATTATATTTTGTGGAAGGTTCAAAGGAAAATGTGCCGTTGATATCAACAACTCAACACTTCTTCATTATGTATTTGGGACAAATACAACTCTATGATATTTACCCTATAGGAGTTTCATGTCCCTGCAGAACACTTTCCAGCATATCAATGAATATCTGAGCAAAATCAAAGAGCATAATTCAGTAAGGGGAAAAGATTACAAAAGCTATGAGGTGTAGGGCAAACGAAGACTCCCTCCAATCACAATATCAACAGTTTAGGACATCGACATAGTCTAGTAGGTGTAATGAAACTTTGACTATCAATTTCTGTAAAAATATATATTTCAAATAGTTAAGTTAGATATAATGAAATTACTTTTCATGATGAATCTAGAACCATGAATTTTATGTTAAAATACTATTTAAATTTTTCAACTTTAACTATTGATGGTCAAAGCTAAAAGGTTTGACATAGGAAAAACCTAAAACAACATATATTGTGATCAGAGGGAATAAATTGATATTTTGTTTCCAAGAAAGTTATATTTCTTACAATTCCAGGTATATATTAGTCAGCAAGGTTCAACTCTGCAATTTTCAACTATTCTTATTTTAACTACACCAGCATACTTCCAGACAACTAAACACTAAAACATGAGTCACAGTCATCCAGCTGCATTCTACACTAGTACAGTAGAAAACTTTGTGTGACATACTTTGTCTCTAGCTGATAGCTTATGTCCTTAGGAAGACAGGCTGGTTAGTATTCCTGACTAAACTAAAACAAGTTGCATGTTAGTTAGATTTCCACATAAAAATCAGCATATCCATGAGCCTCAAAGGATTGATAAGAAGCATGCACTACAATAACCCAAACCAGCCCTGTTCTACAGATACAGACATCATACAGCTTATAAGCCAATTCCTACACAAATACCCAAAAATCATCTTGAAACGATCACGGCACATAAGTAGACAAACCCACAAACAGTAGACAATGTAGAGTAAATAAATTGGAAAACCACCCTAACAGAACATATGACTGAGGGAAATATGTGAAAATAACCGTTGAATAAACTTACCGCAAAGAAATCCTCAAAAGTGAACTCAATATATCCAAGAGACAGGAGTGTCTTCTTGCAATCCTCAATTTTTACCATGATGCGATCAGCCTCAGCTTTGTCTTGTGTCTCTAGGATGTGTTCCTGGCAGCAAATATAAGATAGAATCATCGCCATGATTATGAATGATAATACTTGTAAAAAAAGTACACTGCAGATACTACCAAGTAGGAAAACATAAAGCTTCGATAAAAGCAGTTTCCATCTCCACGTGTCCGTCTTAAAGCACCATATTGATCGCCAAGCAACTACAGACAAAGTAGGACACTAATTGAACAAACTATACTATGGCATGTTACATATCCACATAAATTGCAGTAATTACATATTAGATTAGCCAGACACACAAGAACCTTAATTTTCTCTTGTAAAATGGGGCTGCCAGATTGAAACTCGGCTGCTAAAGAGGAGAGAGGTTCCTGCAACATTTACAAGATGCATAATAATTAGTATGGAAACCTCCATGATAATCAGAACATGTTAGCCATCATAAGGGCGTCCTCAATGAGAAATTTCAAATAGGTAGCTAGATTGGGCTCAGAAATAATAAAAAAAGAACACTGCAGTGGAGAGCTATTTGTGATGTGAGAGAGTTGTTTCTTGGAGATCGTGCTAGACTAGCTATTTGGAAGTTGCTAGCTATTTGATCTATCTCCCTGATAGCCAATAGAATTCTTCCTAGACTAGCTATTTGAGAACCATTGGGGACGCCCTAACAGCTCAGAAATGTTTCTCATCATTCAGGAAAGGTGCTTAACCAATAACCATCATCACAAGATGCTTTTTTTACAACCAGAAACAAGGCACTGTTCAATTTTAATGAAATGGGACATGAGAACAGCAGTTTTCGGCCAGTTCAAACAGACTACCTACTAACTTGGCGCAGCCTAGAGATTACACCAACCAACAGGTGACCATAAACAGTGTAAGCAAAACACAACCCAACTATTCCTGGTATGGACTATGAAATTTTGAAGAAGCCCTGAAACTTCAGTACATCAGCAAGACAAGCTCAAATCAGAGATTATAACCAACAGGTCGACTTAAATAACAGATCAATCTAAATATACTATTTTATATGCTAAAAGAAACTTGTGGCGGGTTTTTGGGTAGATAACAAATACATCTACAGTATGTTGAGTATCGAGAATAAGCAGAGCAACTAAAATGTTCTTGAAATAAACCAAACAGTAGGCATACACAGGGGTAGGCAACAAAAGACTCCAAAATTATCCACCTCCTCCTACAGTAACTCTAGTTGATGCTTTCACTTTAGTGGGAACCCTGTGGTGTTTGACCAACAGCCTACGGGAGTACGGGACAAAATTTTCAATTCACTTGATCATACAAGAAAATGGTGAAACAAATTCTCTGTTGGGTAGTCCCTTATTAAGGAATATGGGAGTCTAAAGGGCAAGTAAATGCAAGGTTCTCACTCAAATCACGCCGATCCACATGACACATGCTTACCAGCACAACGCGAACACCAAGTAATCAGCACTCAACTGCGGTAGAGTACTGTCCCCGCAATCTGATCCCACCAGAGCCGTAGAGACGGCCACGACTAGCATTTCCACTAGATCACTGCAACTCTGTATATATAACACTAAAGCGTGATGGAGACCCATCCCACTACACGGCGGGCTAACCAATAACCGATCGCGAACAAGTGAGGATGGTGGGGAACAGAGGGGCTCTCCCTCTCTCACCTTTTCCCCAACGCACGGCAGCTTGGGCCCCTCGGGGATGTCGGGGTCGGGGTCGCCGCAGCAGGCGCGGTAGTAGTCCCCGCCCATGGAGAGCTCCACCGACACGGGGTCGGAGCAGCCGCCGAGGCTCGGGCTAGGGTTAGGGTCCGGCCCCGCCCCCTCCTCCAGTCCTCCTCCTCCTTCCGCGGCGTGCGGCGCCTGGGGCACGTCGCCCATGGCCGCGTCCTCCCCGGGGGCCGGCGCCGCGGCAACCTCCGCAGCGGTGGTGGCGTCGGGGACCTCGCCGCCGTCCGCCGCCTTGCGCTTGCGGGCGCTCGCGTCGGCCGCCTCGCGCGCCAGCTTCGCGGGTTGGGGAGGGGTTGGGGTGGGCGTGGGGGTCGGGGTCGGGGTGGGGGCGTGGCAGCTTGGATTCGGGTGGGGAAGCAGCAGCGGAACGGAAGCCTGCTTCTTCTGATCCTGCGGTGCGTCTCTTCCGAGATCTCGGCGCAGGTGGAAGCGGAACCGGAAATACGTCTGTGTCGTTTTGCGGATAAGCCCTTGTTGTTTACCGTTTACTTACGTCTAACCCCTCTCCATTTCTCCAACTGGATATACTCACGTGTAACTGACATGTGGGGGTAGCTCAAGCACGGTCCCACCTGCCACACTGATAAAGCCGGCGGCGACTTTCCAATTGGCTATGGGCTACCCGAGAGTACCCGCTGGCCGCTGCTACCCAAAGAGGCCAACACCATTTCGACGTGTCACTACTTGTGGATGACAGTAGGGCCCGCATGTGGCCTGGGACCCATTCTTTATCTGCTGGTGTGGCCCGGTGTGTTAGCGGCTAGCCTGTGGGATTTCTTTCTCCTCAAATCATACGCCACCACCGGCCGATCAGATCCAGGCGCCTCACCCGGCGGCTCCGGCGACGGCGAGTCGCCGGCGGCCATGTCACCGGCGGCGGCGTGGTGTGCGCAGCACCGCCTCCGGTTCCTCCTACCGTCCCTCTTCCTCGCGCCCGTCCTCTTCTTCCTCCTTTCGCCGCCGTCCTCTCCGCCCGTCTTCAGCCTCCCCGCCCCCGGGTACGCGCCTCGCCCCCTCGTGTACTCCCAGACCCCTCTAGAATGTTCTAGCATAATTCCTTAATCCCGCATTCGGTTTGTGGCAGAGAGCTGCCTCCTTCGGGCTCGCGGCTCATATGGGCGCAGCGGCGGCTCGTGGAGTGGCGCCCGTGCGGGTGGTGGCGGACGGCACCAGTGCAAGGTAAGGCCTCGCTGTTTGGGGGTGGAATTTGGATACTGGACCTGGACGCAATCATGATTGACGCCTGCCCCTCCGTGTGCAGCTCCGTCCAGGACGAACGGGTACATCCGAATAGACTGCTACGGCGGTCTCAACCAGCTGCGACGTGATGTACGTTAAGAGACCTCGGTTAGAGTTTCCTCCTTCCTGTAGGGATCAAATGATTTAACCGAAACATGTTCTGGTTGTCAGTATCGTAACAGAACTGCATGGAGTAGTGACTCTCTGAGACTGAGAGTGCTGAACTTTCAGTCTGAAGCTCTTGATGTTCCATAAAGCAATTCTACTTTGTTTTGTTCATAACTTCATATCTTGTGCTTCTGAGTTCTCGAGGGGGCACCAAATGATCCCACTGTGATGGTTCTGCAGCTATGTGACGGAATTGGGGTTGCACGTCTTCTAAATGCAACAATGGTTCTACCCAAGTTTGAGGTGGCCGCCTATTGGAATGAGTCTAGGTATGCTGACTGAAGTTCTGTAGTTCAGTTCTGTTTGAAATATGCTTGCGGTAGTTCTTATTTGACTGTTCTGTCAGTGGCTTTGCAGATGTTTTCGATGTTGATTACTTCATTGAGCAGACTAGAGGATATGTGGAAGTTGTGAAGGACTTGCCTGCAGCGATAGCATCCAAAGAGCCGTTCAAGGTTGACTGCAGTAAACGGAAAGGACATTTTGATTATGTTGAAAGTGTACTTCCAGCTCTCTTGGAGCATCAATACATCTCACTGACACCTGCCATGAATCAAAGAAGAGATAGGTACTACTCATTTATTTATCTCATTGATCCCTTGCATTTTCCGTCCATTTCCATAATACTATTGCTGTTACTCATGATTACTAGTAATTCGTTTCACAAGTTATGTTGGGTTTTGCATGACATCCATAGAATATGTTAGTCTATATTCATTGTATTAGTATGTTGGAAGGGGTGATAATAATTCAGTTAGTAATAAAATTTCGTACCACTACAAGCTTGACATCTTGGGTGCAGCATATTATAGTTTTATAAGCAGTTGATATACCTACCAAGGGGGGAGATAGTTTATGAAGTATATTAATTTTATCATTACTGGATTGTTGAGTGCTATATGTGAAAATACTACAGCT
The DNA here is from genome assembly GCA_904845875.1 of Miscanthus lutarioriparius. NCBI lineage: Eukaryota > Viridiplantae > Streptophyta > Magnoliopsida > Poales > Poaceae > Miscanthus > Miscanthus lutarioriparius. The sequence goes on from CAJGYO010000007.1 coordinate 93,692,639, forward strand.
AAACCATGATGAACTATGAATCAGTATATTTATTTAATCTTTTATGCTTTGATGCTAGCATCTGATGTGACCAAGTAGTTAGTAATTGCTGCTTTCCATGGATAAGGTCTGTTTATTGATTTCATTGTTTGATTGAAATATAACCTTCCTACTCTATTAGCGCAGCATATTTTTGTAAACCTTCAAACTCTGTTTGTTGGCTGGATTTCCTTGATTTCACATGTTACTGTAAAAAGCTGTAGTGATCTGCATTTATTAGTTCTCTTTATCCCTTTGCAGTAAGCGAACCCGACCTTAGTTGGTTGGAGCGTACACACTATGGGCAATGATGCCTGTCTATATAGAGAATTTTTGGTATCATTTATTTGTTGGTTATATGACTTTTTGTATAACATCATCCACTTCATTTACCGAATCTTAGTTTCCTATTATCTTCTAAAGATTGGCATCTTCTGAAAAATCCTTTTTTGCACAACTGTAATGTCAAAGATGTAGGTTGAGTGAAATAAGATAGATAATAAGGTAACAAGTAGTTTAGTCCTTCCAGCTTATGTGTGTACCTAAAAATTTGTGTGGTTAGCTATTCTACACTTCACGATTGTGGCAATGACAATGTATATCCTAGAAATTATTGTATTAACTCTTCTGTTCTTTATATTTCTATCAGCAGTTCTATTAGGCTCTTTGGTATGATAAATTTTTAAATGTAATGTTAGTTATTCATCTTGAGGCTAATTCTGCACCAAACTGATATATGTTTGTGTGTTTTCAGAAACCCCTCATATGCAAAAGCTTCATACTGTCAAGGCTGCTACAGTGCTCTCAGGTTGAACAAGAAAGTGCATTCCAAAGCTGTTGAGCTTCTCCAAGCTATACCAAAACCCTTCTTATCCCTTCACCTGAGATTTGAACCAGATATGGTTGCCTACAGTCGGTGTGCATACACTGGTCTTTCTTCCAAATCAATGGACTCCATTGAATCTGCGCGTGGGGAGGGTAGGAAAGTATTGACTGGTGATGCTGCCCACCTGTGGAGGAACCGTGGCAAGTGCCCTCTAACACCAAGTGAAACAGCATTTATCCTCCAAGCGCTAGACGTTCCTACAAATACAAACATTTATTTAGCTGCTGGTGATGGGCTAATGGAGCTTGAGGGTTTCACATCCGTTTACAAAAATATATACACTAAATCATCTCTCCTGGCTCATGAAGATTTTGAGAATATGCATGGCAACACAAAAGCTGCTCTTGACTACTATGTTTCAGTCAAAAGTGATGCCTACATTGCCACATTCTTTGGAAATATGGATAAGATGGTAACTGCAATGAGAACAATGCAAGGTCTCCAGAAGACACTGGTCTTGAGCAGGAGGGCTTTCGCAAATTACACTGCCACTGGACTAGCAGGAGAACAACTGGCTAAGGCTATGTGGGATGCTCATCGAGAGGAATATATCAGAGGCAGGGGATCGGCTCTGCCCGAGTACTGCTTTTGTGAGTTCAAATTGTAGCACTAGTGGGCTAGTGGCATGAGGTTTACCTAGACGGACACCTGTTGTCTTAATGCAACTTATAGATCTCCGTGATTCTGTAAATATGAATGAGCTGTTACTGCAATGAGATAACTGGGCTTCAACTGGGTACAGCTTAGACAGAGATGTATCATGACCTGGCCTTCTGAGTGAGTCAGCTGCGCTGTAGTATCCAGACCAAGGGAACTGCTCTGGTCGGGATTCATTGGATGCCACATGCCAGGACTCAAGTCCATTGTTCATGGACTTGCCCGTCTAGTTGCTGCCCTGCCAAGCAGCCAGGAAATCGAGGGTCTGGATTGCTGCCTGGCGGGCAACAAACCGAACAGACCCAACCTGCTTGCCGTGCTCATCATCATCACTGCCTTTGTGGCATGTTCTGCTCATCTGCTGTACGCGCTGTCCCTAACACTGTTTTCGACAACTGGATTTTAGCCAACCTCTTTGATTTTAGCTAGGTTTGATGAAATTTCAGCACATGATTTGCACAAACTCATATGTGCCATAGCTGCAGCTAATCTAGTGATACGTGACGATGGATTGTTTTTGTTACCCTCACGTTAGTGATGTTCGTACAAGTTAAGCGTGATGTACCAAATAAAAATTGTAGTTTGGAAGATATTAAAAAGATTGGCTTTCCATTACCTCTAGATTCGCCTTTAGTGGTGTGGAATGGCCAATACCATGTTAGTTTGATGTCCAGCAGCAAATTTTACCTTTCTTTTCCTGCAGAAGACAACTTTCATTGCAGACCATTTCCTTTTAGTCAAATTATCCTTGGTTACAGTTGCATTTTGAAAGGTACCCACATGAAGATACTAAATTTAAGGGGAAGTTAAGCCTTCCAGTTCTTGTTGTTTGGTATACCAAATTTATTTCTGCACAAATGACCTTCCGATCCTTGTTACATCTTGTATTCTTATGCAGAGCAGATAACTGGGTTGAGACAGTTGTCAGGTCCATGCCCAACTATCTGTTGAATAGGCTGAGTAGTCAACAAAATCATGCGCTTGCTTGTCAACAAATTGTCGGCCAAAACTAGAGTACACTGCTTGAACGAACCGCTCGTGCTGATAGCCAAATTAATTATTCCTCTTCATTCACAACCGTACAAGTATACAACTAAATTAAATCAATACGTAGTGCAGGACAGAAGAAGAGCCAAACAAAACTGAAATTGTCCCCTGTAAGTAAGCTGTAACAGGATATTTTCGCAATTTGAAAGAGAAATTACTGTTTTCGTGTTTTGAACGGGGAAAAATAATTTCACACCACCTAGTAATAATACTCATTTATTTTTGTTTTTTGGGAGATGGAAATACATTTGCATTTTTAAAAAGATGATAGTTAATATTTCTTTGTTTCTAGGGTCATTCTTGTGATTTTAATCTCTATTCAAAAACATGGTTATAAATAGTCCACTATAGTACTACTATAGCTTTTTAGATGGTGTGTGTAACACATCGGTGTTACATTGTATAGTTTTTGCTAAAACACTGCATGAGCATCATACTTATGTGCAAATGTATGTAACATAAAGTATAAATCAATGTACGGTACTTGAAACGTTTATCCGAAACATGAAACAAATTTTTCGTTTCATGTCGCTTTATATCGTTTAGTATTCTAAGCGAATTTTTATCGAATAAAAATGGTGTAGAACGGTTATGTGAACTTTAATAAAGTTGCAGTAGGTACTTCGTAGGCGACGGTGAAATAGGTGCGGTCGAGGACGAGGTTCGCTAGCTAGTATATCAAGTAGGTCGGAATTGGAATTCGACGCGAAACCGTTCGAAGTTTACGTCAATTCGCGTAAGTTTAAAAACGGGTCGACGAAGCCACGTCTGGCAATTTTTGTAGAGAGATCAGCTTAAGAAGTAGCGTGATGTCGTGGCATAGGTCGATAGCTATACGTACCCACTGGAGTATAGAAGAAGGGGTTTGGCGTTTGGACATTCGGGTAGGGTTTTGCGATAGCTTTAAAAACCGTGCACGTCACCTATTTCGAACCGAGCCGCGCTGGCCGCGGTCACCGCCGCTGCTCGGTTTGGCGCCGCTGCTGGCTCGCCCAGCACGCGCCGCAGCGCCGGCCGCGTCCCCCCCTGCCACCCTGTGCTAGCGCATCACGCGTGGTCCTGGCGCTGCTGCCTCGGCTGCCTACTGCCACGCGCTGGCGCGCGGTTCACATCGCCGCGGCTGACGCGCTGCGTCCGGGACGTCGACCGCGCCCTGCCCTGCTCTGGCCGGAAGTGCGCCGGGTCCCGCGCTGCTGCTGTGGGCGAGCGTATCTGCTCGGCACTCGCACGCATGCACGCAAGAGCACTGCGCCAGGGTCCTGGCGGCTCTGCTCCCCTTCAGCTCGTCCGCCGTGGCTGCTGCTCGCGTCGCGTCGCTCGCCTGGCGTGCCGTCCGGCACTGCCGTCCTGGTACTGCTCCCGTTGACGCCGGTTGTGCGCGCGCGTGGGCTCATCCGGCTTGTCGCGTTCTCACGATTGCGCTCAAGGCCACGCCAAAGCGCTAGTCATTTCGCCTGCAAGGTCGTCGGCCGGCCGAGCCACGCCAAGCAACCAAATCAATGCGCTGCCCTTTTCTGTGTATCGTGCACGTATGACGGTCGCGTGGAAGGACGACGTCGTGACAAACTAGTCACTGTGGCGGTGGTACAAGGGAAGGACACAAATTTGGAATTCTGTCGCTGTCGGCCGTCATAAGTCCTTAGGAGTCGCCACTGAAATTGGCCTCAACCACTCCACCGTTTTCCAATTAACCGTGCCCACTGCGAGCCCAAATCGTTAGCGTTTGAGTGAAGCCGTCCCGGCTTTCGTTTGGCCTTCAGCAAGGTAGGACGGGGCGTTTCCCTCGCGTCGGTCCGCCATGGCCGCCTGAGCGGGCGCACGGCCAGAGCGTCGTGGGGTGCTTTGTCGTTTCAATTAGGCTGTGCCTTGAGTAATAGTTGACTTGGTTATCGCAATCATGTTGTGGTTTCGTCGGCTGAGCAGCGGGTCACCGGAGACACCGTCGCTGTGCTCACCGGGAACCAGCGTCACCCCGTGTTTGTGGCCAACCGTCTTGCCAAGCCCCGTGCCTTCGCCTAGTCCGTCCGTCACACCGCTGGTGAGGTCCTCTTACTCCTAGAGTACCTGGTTGACTCGATTAGGGCTGAAGTGCGCCGAAGCACGTGGCCGTCCCCGGCGGACGTCGGTAGATGCCGTTTTCGTGGCCGATGCGTTTGAAGGTAGTAGCGAACCAATTAGAACTGCTACTTTGTTCAAAGCAGCCTGCTGGTGGTCACCGAGTAGTATTTGAGGCGTTCGAGTAGGTGATTTCGCCGGCGTCGGGCTACCGCGGCCAGTCACCGCTGCGGCATGTGGCCATGCCTGCGTGGTGAGCCGTTCTGGGCGTGTGTTACCTCAATCCGTTTCGCATGGCACGTGGAAGCTCGTGGGGATGCTGGTGTGTGCCGGCAGGGTCAGTGCTCGCCGGTGTTTGGCCGGAGAGGTGGCGGCTCTGTTAAGTCCGGCCAAGGGCATCGCGACATGAATTTGAAGTAAACGAAGGGGTTAAGTGCTAGAGTCAGTGAGAGGAGGAAATAGTGGAATGGACTGTGCTGTCATTTGATGGGAACCCGATGGCTCTTTTGCATATTGTGGCACACGCGCGGTTCATTCCTGCCGTGGGCCGTCGTCCGGCTGGGCCGCGCTGCGCGCGCGTCGTACCATTGTGGGCCGAGCCACGCGAGTTGGGCCACGGATTAGAAATTGGTTTATTCAATTTCCAGTAAAGTAGAAATGTTTATTCAATTTAGTTTTCAAGCTAAACTTTGATAAATTGTAGTAAATTGTGTAGTGGTCCAAAAATAGTAAAACCAATTTTGTTAGGGTTGCAAAATTACCATTTACTTGTTAGTAGAGTTAGGTTACAGTTAGCTGTGACGATGGTAGTTTCATAAATTCAAAACTAAAGAGCTTAGTATTATATAGATTAATAATTGTAGGAATTTGTGTGATAAATTGGTGATAGTTATAGCTATACAAATTTTACAGTAGCCTCACTAGATTATTATGTACATGTTGTAAATTTCGTAGTCCTAGAATAGAATGCTAAATAGAGTAGCTATTACCCTTACTTTATCGTATATAGCGTAAACTAGCATTAGGAGTAAGAACACCTGTAGTTGCTATAATAATAATGAATGTTATATTTCAAACTTATTATCGGTAACAATAGATAGCTTAGCACCATGGTCGGTAGCACTAGCTTAGTAGTTAAATCGATGTACTTTTATTTCAAGAATTGCTGTGGTTATATTCCTAAGCATTGCATCATCATTTCATGCATGTAGATCACGAGCTGGTAGACTTTGTGCCTGTCGGCGAGCCGGAGTACGACGAGGTGATCGAGGAGTATAAGGAGGAGATTCTCGTGCAGGAGCAAGCCCCAGAGCCTGTTGGTGCTGACCTTACTGACCCGTCGCCTGTCCAAGGCAAGCCCCGGTGCATAACCTCTATTTTAATGATCACTGAATATATATATATATATATATATATATATATGTGTGTGTGTGTGTGCATTTAAGTTACAAGCATTTTATGGAAACTACATGCATAAATATATCTACCCATGAGTCCTACTAGTACAGGTCGAGTAGTTGCTATGCTCAGGATATCGGTAGCGTGAGTAATCTGCCGTTACTCACAAGTAGGTGATAAATACGATCACTCATGATAAAAGGGTAAAGGTAAATGGTGATCGGACAGGGATATGGTTTGGGCATTGGTAGGTGTAAGGGGTTGTGTCCTGCGACCAACAGGGCATAACTCGGTTACACTTTTTTCCTGTCTGTGTCGATTAAGGACCGGTCGTTGCATATGACTCTAGGCAAGTCACAAATTTATTGTCCCGTGCGCATACTTGGGTATGGGCACAGGGAAGACTTGTTGCTCTCTTGTCGTGGATCCGGCTCTTTCCGAACCGACTGATTGGAGACGGAGATGGTGGAGGTCCTTACACCACACTGAGTCCGGGACTCAGGAGTGGGGGCTTGGAGTCCAAGTTTGGACGGGGACCTGGACACCTAGAATAGGAGAGTGATAGGTTAGTCCTGCTTGTGCCTGGGGTACAAGCGGGGCATGTGTTTTCAAGGCACCCAGCTGGGCACATTGATTCACGAATTGCCGGGAAATCCGGTACGACTTGTCTGCGGTTTAGCACCGTAGTAAGGACTGAAAGTTGAAAGGAGAAGAAATGGAACTGATTGCTCAACTCTTGCTTGAAAGTAGAACAGGTGCTTATATAGACTGGCTAGATGATAACTTAATCCGGCTGATAGTAATACATAAATAAGGACTCACTATTAGTATTGCTTTCTGTCCAAAAGAAACCAGCAAACCATAAAGCTTATCATATTACTTGGAGTCGGGAAGTTATTCCCACTAGTCGGATAAGTCTTGCGAGTACATTGTGTACTCAGGGTTTATTTACCCCTGTTGCAGGTGATGCATGAGAAGTATCTTTGTGTGGAGGATCCTTCTGGTGGGCTCAGACGGAATCCTCGCTCCGATCGCTAGATGTTTATTTAAATTCCGCTGTTTATCATTCCGCACTCTGACATTTGATATTGTAATAATGTACTTTTAAAGAAAACTCTGATGTATGAAATGGACAAGTATTGTAACTCGTTTTCATTATTGGATCATTGGGAAAAATATGGATTTTTCGGGTTCTCCCTTAGGATGTGCTCGACGGATACCGCCCGCTGTAGCTTGCTTTCGGGGTGCTTAGTGTCTGGTGGAAGACGAGCGCCTCTGTAAGTGTGCTATTTCGGACGGTTCTGCCACAGCGTGCTACTACAATATTTTGCCAATTGTTACACTGCTGTAGCTAAGGATTTTAACTCCTCTAAACACAGTTATTGAGCTTAGCCGTGAATTTCTATGTGTCGATGTTGTGTTCTTTACTTAATATAAATGATGGTAATGGACCGTCGAAAAAATATTGAGCTATTTTATTGTTGGATGTTTGATGAACAAGAATGTTGATTATATCCATTAGGATCTGTTTGGTTCTGAAACAGCAAGGATGGAGCCATCCCACCAAGGAATATTCGGCCATATTTGGGGTGTTGTTGTCCCTGTTATTTGTGTGTGTGTGGAACACACCCGTCCCATTTCTACAGTGCCATCCTCTATCAATGCTTCATCTTCGCGCCTTAGATTGCGAGTTAGAGCCCACAGGAGCGGTGGTAGATGTATTGATGGCAGGGGGTAGGCGAGGGACACACTAGGCAGAGGCGGACTTGCCGAGCGAGGCAGGTGAGGGTCACGTTGGGTGAAGCTTGGTTTGGGCGGCAGGCACACCTGAGCGAAGTGTGGGGGGAGAGAGGGGGGGCTATGATGGACGGTGAGCATGGGGGATAGCAAGCGAAGATGGTGTGGCGAGTGGAGGGAGTGACTGGTGGAACTTGGAGAGGTGAGGTCGGTAGAGCTCACAGGGGCAACACTGCCTGGGCTTAGGGTGCCAGACAAAGAGTGGGTACTATGTGTGATAAAATGACTCACAAATGGGCCGTACGGTTGAAGGAAACGGTCGTCGGGGGGGGGGGATCATCCAATCTATCCCCTTTATCTTTCTAACCAAATATAACAGAGATATCCTCATCCCTGACCAAATACAAAACTAGATGTCCACATTCTAGAAAAACTAACATGGATCTTTTCGATTCCACCTTTTTGAGTATTTTGTGTTCATGAAATTCCCTAGCTCCATATTTATGTGTATAGTTTATTTTTCTATAAAAGTGCTAATTAAATAACTTCGTTATATATTTTTCTATAATTTTTCTATTTGAAGGACAGATTAGTCTACTGTTTAAAACCCTTTAACGGACTAGTATGTCACACGTCACATGGACTAGCAAATGTTTTTATTTTATTTTATTTGTGAAAAAGGTGTTGGAATTCTCTCCCTCACTGATGTTGGGAATCTCTCCCTCACCAGCAAGTGTTTATCGCAAACACTCGCCTGCTCTCTTTGGTAGATACACGCACACGTACAGAATGGCACAAGCTAGCAGTTTTCTTTTGTTGACGCAAGCCACATAACTCCCGTCGCTTTTCATTCATATATAAACTCAAGTACATGCATGAAATAAACGGCCAGCCAAAATCACTCAGCCGAGACTCACGCTGCATCTCGCAACGTGCAACCGTGGAAACATGCTAGCAGCATGCAAGTGCCCAGTCCCTGGACGCCGTCCTATTCTTCCGCCATGAAAACACTTCGTGGCTTTGACCCAGAATAGAATCCTATGCATGGCTAGTTCCTAATTAATCTCTCGTGCAGCCTAAACATGTTACAACAATTATCACGAGCATGCACTGTCACTTCACATGGTATGGCTTCTCACCAAACGTGTATACTCCTATATAAACATGCAGAGAACTACACACAGACAATTATTTTCTAAATGCAACTGACAACGTAAACATGCAATACTCTAATGACAAGATTAATCTCTAACAAAAGGAGCATTAGCTTGTCCACGCGCTTGTTGACGAGTAGTGACGGGGACTTCGGGAAATCTCCCTTCTTCCATATTGAGGCCTCAGGCAGTCAGGCGTCGACCGGCACCCCTCACCTCCGCCTCTCGCCGCTCTCGCTTCCCAAGCCGCGCGCACAACTTGGAGACAAGTGAGATCCATCCTGGCAAGTGGCAAGGGCGCTGCCCATGTCTGAGTCGCTGCTCCTCCCCGTGGTGCGTGGCGTGGTCGGCAAGGCCGCCGACGCGCTCGTCCAGACCATCGCCCGGATGTGGGGCGTCGACGACGACCGACACAAGCTGGAGCGCCACCTGCTGTCCGTACAGTCCCTGCTTGCCGACGCCGAGGTGAAGAGCGAGGCCAACCCAGCCGTGAGAAGGTGGATGAAGGACCTCAGGGCCGTTGCCTACCAGGTCGACGACGTCCTCGACGACTTCCAGTACGAGGCCCTGCGGCGGGAGGCCCAGGCCGTCGACCCCAAGGCGACCAAGATACTGAGGTACTTCACCCTCCACAGCCCTCTCCTATTCCGCCTCACTGTCAGCTCGAATCTGAACAAGGTCCTCAAGAGAATCAACGAGCTGGTGACGGAGATGCACACATTTGGTCTGGTGGAGCGCATAGAGGCGCCGCAACCTCTGTATCGGCAGACGCATTCTGCACTGGAAGAGTCTGCGGACATCTTTGGAAGAGACAACGACAAAGAAGTCGTGGTGCAGCTGTTAATCGACCAGCAAGATCAGCGGGATGTGCAGGTTCTCCCCATCACTGGTATGGGAGGTTTTTGGGAAGACCACACTAGCTAAGATGGTGTACAATGACAGCAAAGTTCAGAACCACTTTGAATTGAAGATGTGGCACTGTATGTCAGATAATTTTGAAGCCATTTCTATTGTGAGATCCATCATAGAACTGGCTACAAATAAAACATGTGACTTACCTGACACCATAGAGCTGTTGAGAGGAAAGCTGCTAGAAGTTGTCGACCGGAAAAGGTTCCTACTAGTTCTTGACGATGTGTGGAATGAAGAGCAACAAAAATGGGAGGACGACCTGAAGCCACTATTATATTCATCTGTTGGTAGACCAGGAAGCGTAATAGTTGTTACAAGAAGAAGCCGACAAGTTGCCTCTATAATGGGCACCCTTCCACCCCATGAACTAGCATGCTTGAGTGAAGATGATTCATGGGAACTGTTCTCAAAGAAAGCGTTTAGCAAAGGAGTTCAAAAGCAAGCAGAGTTGATAACGATTGGTAAAATTATTGTTAACAAGTGCAAGGGACTACCTCTTGCTTTGAAGACAATGGGTGGCTTGATGAGTTCCAAACATCAAATCAAGGAATGGGAGGCCATCTCAGAGGATGATAGGGTTGGCAAAGATGAAGTATTGTCCATTTTAAAATTGAGCTACATGCACTTGTCATCTGAAATGAAGCAATGCTTTGCCTTCTGTGCAGTATTCCCTAAGGATGGATAAGGATAAGTTAATCCAACTATGGATAGCAAACAGTTTTATTCATGCAGATGGAACTACAGATTTGGTACAGAAAGGTGAATTTGTTTTCAACAAGTTGGGTGTGGAGGTCATTTATTCAAGATGTGAATGTCAAGACATCTGATAAATTTTCTTGGTTTGCATACAAGAAAATTGGATGTAAAATGCATGATTTAATGCATGACTTAGCACAAGAAACGACAGATGAGTGTGCTGCTGAAGCAGAGTTGATTTCGCAGAAAACGTTGATAAACAATGTACGTCACATCCAGTTGTCATGGTCTAAATCAAAACAACAAATCACCAGATTGATGGAAAACTCATCTCCTATCCGCACTTTATTAACTCAGTCAGTACACCTGTCTTTTAGTGAATCAGATTTCAAGGCACTTGAGAAGTTAAAACTAACATCATTAAGAGCACTATGTTGGGGAAACCCATCTGTTATCCATACAAAGCTCATAAATACAACACATTTAAGATATCTTGATCTTTCTTGGTCAGATATTGTTAGACTGCCAACTTCAGTTTGTATGTTGTATAATTTGCGATCATTGATTCTCAATCATTGTGACAAACTAGAGATTTTACCGGAAAGCATGCAAAATATGAGAAAGCTCACCCACATTTATCTAATAGGATGTGATAGTTTGAAGCAGATGCCTCCAAAACTTAGTCTACTACACAACCTCTGGACACTTACAAAATTTATTGTGGACTCTGGAGATGGCTTTGGTATTGAGGAGCTCAAAGACCTGAGACAGCTTGGAAACAGATTGGAACTGTTCAATTTAAGTAAGGTAAAGAGTGGGGCAAAGGCCAATCTCCATGAGAAAAAGAATCTAACTGAACTGTTTTTTGTTTTGGGGCCCTAACAGAAAATACAATCCATTGGGCGATGAGGTCATCAGTAATAATGAGGAAGAAGTACTAGAATCTCTTGCACCTCATGTTGAGCTCAAAACATTGGGGCTACATGGGTATAATGGCCTATCCATCTCACAATGGATGAGAGATCCACAAATGTTCCAGTGTTTAAGAGAACTATATATTTCCAACTGCCCAAGATGTAAGGATCTGCCATTAGTGTGGTTGTTGTGCTCTCTTGAGAAATTGTGTTTACGCCACATGGATAAGTTGTCCGCATTATGTAAGAACATTGGCACGGTAGCTACAGGGTATAATACCACTCTAGCAATTTTTCCAAAGTTAAAGTCGATGGAGTTGGATACATTGTCAGAGTTGGAGATATGGGCAGAAAACAGTGCAGGAGAGCCTAATAGCTTGGTGGTGTTTCCCCAGCTGGAAGAGCTGTGCATCATCGACTGCAACAAAATTGCAACTCTTCCGGAAAGCCCTGCTCTCACTTCTCTGTATTATCAGGGTGTGTCTATAGAAGGTCTTGTTCCTATAAGCATGGCTTTGGGATCTTGTCCATCTCTTGTCCAATTGGACATTGGGATGCTGGTAGACATGGTGATGCCTGTAAAGGATCATGTAAACCAAAGCCAAAGACCTGCACTAGACTCCCTGAGAAGTTTAGGTGTACTCAATGCCAATGGCTTCATATCAGTGTTCAACTCATCCAAATTGCAGCTTGGGCTTGGGGATTGCTTGGCCTTCGTGGAACGATTGGAAATCTGGTTCTGCCACAATATTTTGCACTGGCCAGTGGAGGAGTTCGGATGCTTGGTTGGCCTTCGATCTCTGGTTATTAGTTTTTGCAGCAAACTAGAAGGGAAGGGCTCATCATCCGAGGAAATCCTTCCTCTGCCCCAGTTGAAAAGGTTACACATATTAGACTGTTATCGTTTGCTGGAGATTCCGAAGCTGCCCGCTTCACTTGGGGAATTGAATATTAGTCAGTGCAGAAGTTTGGTGGCGCTGCCTTCAAACCATGGAGATCTGCCAAAATTGAGGAATCTCTGGCCGTGGGGCTGCGATGAACTGAAAGCGCTGCCTGATTGGATGGATGGCCTCACTTCTCTTGAGCTATTGACGATCGGTTTTTGTCCTGGGATCGATAAATTTCCGCAGGGCCTCCTCCAGCGGCTTCCAGGCCTCAGGTATCTGGAGATAAAGGCCTGCCCCGACCTGCAGAGACGTTGCAGGGAAGGTGGGGAGTACTTCGACTTTGTCTCTCCAGTTCCAGAGAAATACATTGCCGTAGAAACAGAGGCCCAAATGAAGAAGTCCATGAAGAGGTTCCTCCCCTTGTGTGGTGGTGACTCTCAGAGTAATTGAGGTGCGTGTGCTCCTGCATCTATCACCTCCACCTATCTTTCATATTCCAACTCCGTCCTTCCTAAGCCAGAGATCACTAAAGTTTTGGTTGTTCTTACTGCAACTTTAAAAGCAAATTGTAATGTAAATATTTCTTGTATTGGTGGTTCTTGTTGTTTGGTACACCATATTCTGCATAAATGATTATACATTGATTTAGCTAAATCAACCACTTTTTCCCCAACACCGTTTCGGCTTATTATCCTCAGCGGATAGCAAAGGGCCACCTAGTTTCCAAGCCTTGTAAGCTGATATTGGTATCTTCTGCCTTTCAAAAAAAAAATGATATTGATATCTTCTGAAAGTAGGATTCCATCTTCTACTGGCCATTTCAGCCAGAGCTATTTTTGCTAATAGTTAATCTCATATAATGCAGGGAATTGCTCCTTAAGTTAAGTGGATTCAATCCACAGCATGTGCCAGATCAGAAGTCTGTTACCTTACCATTGCCAACAAGCATAATCCACCCTTTCAAATACATGTCCTTAACTTTGAGGCCATCGTTCCACACGGGCGAATTGGAGATTTGTGTCTCAACTGAACTACACAAGAATTCTTAACATAATTTTTGCCGGAGGATTGACGGAGGTTCTTGTGATAGAGTTAGGCTTGGTTTTTGCTGCGGTGGGGTCGTTCAACATCGACAGTATCAAGGGCCTGTTCGGCTGGTATTAAAGCCGGCTGATAAGCCGGCTAAAGCTGATTTGTTGTGAGGGATTTAAAATCTGTAAAGCTTATATAGATTCTACCATCTATAAAGCTTATATGGATTTAAAATCTGTTGTAATTTGTGGTTTGTTGCTTATTTTCTCTCTCTCTCTCTATGTTTCTTGAACCAGCCTGTACTTGAACTCTGTTTCTTGCTTGTCTTTTTTAATAAATACTGTAGGGGCTGAGGCCCCTCCAGATTCTTCAAAAAAGAAAGAAAAAAAGGCTAAGTATCGGGTGTCTCCCAATGGCAATTGCCTCTGTAGTCTGCACCAAGTAAGGCATCATCTTTACCAACAAATCTCTTGGCAAAACACAGCATGCAGTTTGTTCAGGGAAGGGTTTGATTCGCTTGTCCTTCTCTTCTGACCACCTGCCTGTCTCATCCGGAAATGTAGCTCCTGGTGAGCTTTCAAGTACTGACTAGAGAGAGACTCACGGATGGCATCATCTGTACAGATTACAGAACTACAGATAAATGCCTTGTGCCTATGCTGTATATGCGCTTGTTTGTTTAATCTGATTCTACTGCTGGATGGAATGGATAGGATGGAAGAGCTTTACACTCTTTGTTATGTATATCTTGATCTTGATCTTGACAAGGGAGTTGTTTGGTACCCAAGTTTTGGTTTTCTAGAAGGAGAATCAGGTCCCAGCAAGCAACTACTTCAAATTGATTCCAAGTCAATGAGATTAATCCCAACAACAGGTCAAGAAACATCCACACTAGTAAAGTGAGTGTTCAACAATCACCCATGTGCTAAGACTGAAACCATTAATCAAGACTGCCAGTTGCATAACTCATAGTCATCGTTACTCCATGCTCATGTAAGTTGAGTAATCTGAGGGGTTAGTGGTTGTCTCCCATTTTATATATATATATATAATTAGCAGCTTCTCCCTTCCTAGTTGCGTCCGTGATTCAGTATAGGTTTCACGAATTTTTTACCAATGATCAGTCCAACTTCATCATTAGTTTATACGGACACAATGATGTGGCGCCATTAGGACAATATTTGAATGCATTGAGCCCAGATGCAGCTACCCTACTCATCATGTGACGTCACTCGGTTTCTGCCGTTAAGTCAACAAATAAGAGTTGAGATTGAGCCACGTCACCTCAGAACTCCATGCGCTCACAAAATATTGTTCGGTGGTCAAAATTCAACACGCAACAAACAAAAATGAAAGTCCTGTTGGTTCATATGCTCAAAAAATATTATTCAGTGGTGACAAATAAAAATGAGAGTCGAATACAAGTGATGGAAGATTTAGTTGAGAGTTGAGCATGTGAGCTTTGTATTAACCACGCCAATGTCAGGTTTGGATGACCACTGACTTCTTTTAACCAGAAAAAGGTTATTCAGTGAGACACAGAAGTAATAGATAGTTAGGCCATACCATTCATTCCTTTTTTAGGGGAGCAGCACTAAAACCATTTGAGGCACTTGTATTTGTTACGGATTTCAAGAAAGTTTTGTCATTAATAAACATTTTTCTTTATAAAAAATAGTGTTTAATATTTGCCTTGTACAAAAAGGGTCTGTACTTAAATATTTTGACCATAGGTGTGAACAGAAAGGACTACAAAGCAATGGCTTGACCTCAAGCCGTGCTGAAGCTTCCTTGTAGTTCTGCTAAGTGCTAACTTACAACAAAGCTTGCACGGTGGCCTAGTATCAAACCTTATCTTTGCTTCAACCCATAGGAGATTAACATTAACAAGGAAATGAGGTGATTATATATGAAGCGAAAATTAGACAAGTATCATTCTGAAGGAAATCAAGAGGTCATCTTGGGCAAGTAAGCTATGGCCCTTGGTTGCCGGTGTGTGTACGTATATATATGAATAAATAATTCACAAGTATATATTTTGAGTATAATTGTCACTGGCTTTACTACAGGATTGCAATCAAAATGGGGTTCCAGATAAACCCATGAAGATCATGTAGGATCAGGCGTTCCAGATGGCGCCAATTAATCCTGTCACCGTGGGACGTCTAGATACATTGCATTATCAGCACAAACCGACTACACGTATTTATAGACGTCGGTACAGTATGGGTATGCTCGAGCTCGATCCATAACACAATTCAATGTGCTTCCTCATCCTGCACGTTTTTCAGATGGGACAGGGTTTACCCTTTTTTTCTCCAAGAGAAACATATCATGTGCTACCGTGCAACTATCATCAATAAACAGTGGGTGGTCCGAATGGCCAGAAAAATCTGGCAACATGTGCACTTCATTTACCCATGTATGATTTTTCCAGCAACCTGTTCCATGCATGGGCTAGTAAGTTTTAAGATAGATAAGGGCTAGTAATTTATATGGTAAATTATGTGCCTACTGGTAATCAAAATTGTTATTGTGTGCCCTCTCTTTTTTCAGATAATGAAAAATTTTCGGCTTCAGTCTTTTTATAGGAAGAAGAATCATCAATCCAAATTTATTACAGTAGCACACCCATAATTAAAACTTATTACAGGTTTAGAACTAAAGTTCAAGACGGTAAATGAAGGACCATCCATGCGATGCGAAAAACTCCATGGCTCTCGATTCTAGTAGCTTGCAAGCGTCAAGAATCCGTTCCTTGCCGTCATCCGAGCACTATAGTAGAGCCCAAAATCGTAACCATTGTGTCCCCTGAAAAGAACCTGCAAAAAGTTTTTTGGTGACCTTTATAAAAGAACCCACATCGTTCTTTGTGATCCATATTACCCAGCCCCAGTCAATAAAAGATTATTATGTTTGGAACCTCCTAGCTTTGACCAACTATTGAAAAGATGGTTCGTGTTCCTTGGCGGATTAATGTCAAACAAAACAAACACAGCACACCAAAGGAAACTGGCATAATGGCAATCAAAAACACAAGTGTTGGATAGTTTCAGGTTTGCTAAAAAACAACAAGACTTGCTACCATTTCAATTCCTTTTAGCAAGATTGTTTTTTTTGTCAATATCACCCCTTCTTTAAGAACCAAAGGAAAATCTTATACTTTTCATATAGGCATAGTCATGTGGCCGGGCGGGGGCGGTGACCGAGCGATAGGCGTTGCTGCGCGACTGGACGATTGTGGCCATGGCGAACGGAGTGCGACCACACAATGGGAGCGCCCGAGCGGAGGCATGCGATCGGGTGGGATGGCTTCTAAGGTGAAACCAAGGGAGCTGATGTCCATGGCAAAGACTGCGGAAGGGGCTAGTTCTCCCTAGGAAAGAACAAAGGAGGAAGAAGTAGGAAAGGTAACATCCGAGCCCACCTAACGGTCGTTAGAGCATATCCAAGAGACCGTCTATATGGCACTTTATCACAAAATTTAGAAAACAAGCTAAATAAAATAAGGCTCAATAGACTCTCTAAACCATTCTTCATCTTTTCGGATCTCCAAAACCACCCTATCTTCTCGCTCTCCACTAATGGATGGGCTATGTGGTAGTTTTATCATTATTTTTTCATATGAGGAAAAAATTTAAACCATCGAAGTTTAGAGAACAAAAGTTAGAGAGTCTATTGAAGACAGTTAGAGATATGTAAAGAGAATATTCTGCACTGATGGCTCTCTTAATAGAGTAACAGAAAATAACATTTAAAGAGACTCTTGAAGTTGCTCTTAACTGATCAAAATCAACTAATCAAGCATACCTCCTTATACAATGAAAACAAGGATAGCTCCATCGTCTCAACTAAACAAACATGTAAGGTTACTCCATCCAAGAAAATTAGGACAAAACCATCCCATCCTATCGCGTCCTCAAAGCAAACGCAACCATACTTTATTTTAAGAAAATAACTACGACTAAGCGGCCCCAGGTCGGAGACTTGGACTAATAGCAATTAGGCATATTATTACTTTATGTATAGTAGCAAATATGCCCATGCATTGTAATGGGAGAAAAAGACTATCAAACATCCATGGAAAACAACAGGAGTGGTACTTTATCTATTGATATTTTACCTTTTCTATAAAATTAAAAGTGAAAGTGCAATTAAGCCCTAATTGTGGGTTTTGGTGACAATGACCACACAATTAGAGGACTAATGAGATTTATCAAGATGACAAGCAGGGAATTTATGATTAAGGATGTTATACGAAATGGAGGAGCCCCCAATCACAAATGTTGACGGCTTTAAACTCAAAGGAGGTTTAAATTCTTTTATATTTCGAATTTAAGTATAGGAATACCATATTATAAAGGGGGACATAATAAACTTACTAAAATGTGCAACTAAATGCTTAATCTTATACACAAACATCCTCAGTTGCTCAGCCAAGACAGCCAGCTCAACCTCTTTCTATTCTTTGCTGTCTGGCTTGGTGCGACAGCGCCGCACCTGAAGCGTGGCTATGCTGTATCGTGGCACTGCCGCAGATAAGCCATGGTATTGCCGCAACTTATCTGCCCGTTGGGACCTAGGAGGTATTTATACATCTTCTCTTCCCTCACAATGGTCTTCTTCTTCCTCTGACCGTTCAGTTTGACCAGCACAGCCCTTAGCTCATTCTCTCTTTTCTCCATTAGTGACCTTAAGCTCCCAAATATTCCTTTGTGATTTCCCCATCAATCCTTGAGAGAAAAGGCTCCAAAACTCGATTAGAGAGCAGATCCTTTGATTCCCAAAATCTAAGAGCACTTGGTTCATGTTTTAGCCGGTGGATTGTGTTTGTTACTCTTGGAGCTTGCTCCTAGCTAGCTAGAGCGTCGCCCGTGGAGCTTGCCAACTTGTGTGACAGCCCCAAGAGGTTTGTAACCATCTCTTGAAGCTAGTAAACTCACCCATCATCTCAAGAGTTAACTCTCTTGACTTGAGAACGAGGAAGGGTTACAAAGCCCTAAGCCTTAGTGGCTAACCTCAACAACGTGGACTTAGAAAAGCCTTGGTGATGAGCTGAACCACGGGATAAATCATTGTGTCACAGTGTGCTTGCTCTACATTCTTGTGATTCATATTGTTGTTGAGGTAATTTCTAGGGTTTGAGGTCGATCTACTTGTATACACTTGTGCTACTACTTCTAGCTGTCGATCTATGGACTACATACCTGCAGGAACCTCCGTAATTTCTCTGATCTAAGTTTCCATACACAGATTTTGAATTATGCCTTAAAGTTATTTGTAGGTGCGGTAGTGCCGCTGTTCTGGCCTAGTAGTGCCGCAGGACGGCAGTGCCGTGGGCTTAGGGCGGTAGTGCCATGGGTGGAATTTGATATTTGGTTAAGTTTTGTTTTAATAGGCCTATTCACCCCCTCTAGGCTAACCAGAAATCCTACAAAAAGCTATAATTTATTTATGATGATCATGGCATCCATAATATAAGCTAATGTGAGCTGCAATAAAACAATGTCCTATTAAGTCCATATAAAAGTGAAAATACAATCTTGATAATTTTCCCGTTACAAAGCACATAGATATTTTAAGATTTATACATTGATAGTCAAATATCGAGTTCTATGACTTCATTTTTGGACTCGTAATCAAGAATTGCTCTATCCGCTTATTGTCGGGTATCGATATTAGAGATACCTAGAGGAAGGAAGTTAATGGCCACGAACGTTAATTTGTCCAGATGGTCCAAAACGTATTCAAGGTCTCGTCCGACCCCGAGGGCGCGGGCTCCGCCTCGCCAAACCCTTCGGGCGCGAGCTTCGTCTCGCCCGACCCCGAGGGCGCGAGCTTCATCTCGCCAGACCCCTTGGGCGCGGGCTCTGTCTCGCCAGAACCCTCGGGCGTAGGTTCCGTCTCGCCCGACGGGGATCCATATCGCCTCCAACCACTATGGGTCTAAGAGTAAGACCCCAGGGTGAAACTTCTGATACCGGGAGGGAAGCGGGCACGTCTCGACGTGACCCGTGGCCACGATGGACCATACCTAGGGGCTCACGTCGCCAGCAGTGTTTGGAGTGCCGGTGCTGTGCTGCCTAATCCCCGTACGGCTTCTGACAGGAGTACCTGTTGACCACGCCACCTGCTGGAACGGAGTGGAGCGCCGCGACCAGCTGACGACACCTGCGTATAGCGCCAGTGACGAACAGGGCCACGACGTGGAAGCCATCCTTGTCATCATCTACAGGACTGGCGGGATCCGCATAATGGAGATGAAGGACGCCGCGACCCTAAAGGCCTTCTTCTCCCTCGCTTTTCTCCTTTTCTCTCTCTTTCTCTCTCTATAACCTACGCCTTCCCCTTCACCTATAAAAGGGGAAGTAGGACGCCCCATGAGAGGCAGGAGCACACGGCTAAACAAGCTCAACAAGACTCAAATCTGTTCGATCTTTTCACCAGAGACTTGGGACCTTCTCCCTCTCTCACCCGTTTGTAACCCCTACTACAAACTAGTACCGGTAACACGAGCAGCAGCAGACTAGACGTAGGGACATTTCGCCCAAACCAGTATAAATCCTTGTATCCTCTGAGCACACCATCCGGGCCAGATGCGCAAACTAGAAATTTACTAGCCGGTGATCCGAAACACTGACACTTATGATTATGATGGGAGACATCTCTAACTTTTTCACATGCAACCTTGGTCGGAGATTGCATTGGTAAATATATATAGTTTAGAGACAAATTTATTTGGACCAGATCGAACAATAAACTGGTCAATATTTTAGTTTAAAGTTTGATTAGTTAGACCAAAATTTTAATAGGCTGTAATAAGATAACTTTTTCTAATCAAAATAGCATTAACATCTTGGTAGTGGAAATCTCTTCTTAAAGAGGGTCAAGAGTTTAAAAGATCCACACTCTATTTTCCATGTGCTAGTTCTCATTTTAGAGATGCATTGACTTAGACTGAATTAGACAATAAACTGCTATAACATGATGGTGAAAAACTTTGTTTCTTAGAAAAGTGCTAATAGTGGAAAGTCCCATAATATTATATTATTATTTATTTTTGAGTTTATGGAAAAATAAAAACAACAGGATCTATTATTTATTTTTGAGTTTATGAAAAAATAAAAACAATAGGAGCGAAGGAATTAGGAAAGGACAAAAAAATTGACAGGGAGAAATAGGGAAAAAATGAAAAAGACAATGCGAGCTAAAAACAGAGAAAAAAATAGAAACGGAACAATAGAAAAATTGGAAAAGAAAAAATAAATGGGAAAAAAGAAAAAAAAGGCAAACGGAACCACAGGCAGAAAGGAAGAAAAGCACGAGAAGAGAAACAAACAGAATCGGACTATAGTACTTTGAAGATGTAAGAAATAAACTAGATAGCGTGTCCGTGCGTTGCTACGGAATAGCTAATAATTTGTACTAAAAACACACGGATCGTATGATAAGATAACAATACTGTAAAAATTAAATATCAACATTAAAGTGATAGTTAATTCAAAAAGCAGAGTTTGTGAAATTAACAGTCACAGAGAGTGCGGCGTCACAGGCTTACAAACTCTACTTTATAGACCTTTCCGTGATGCGCCTAAGATAATGTTTTATATCGGCAGAAAGAAATATTCGATATCCATTTCTTTCGCGCGCCAATAAATTCACGAATAAGTTTCGCCGCATCTCCATACCATCCTGTACACAGACTCGAGTATATATGTCAATATTAGTGCCTGTCGCATGGGTAATACTACGTCTCTTCAAAAATCTTTCACAAGAACTTAAAACAAAGTGTTATACTCACCGTATAAATATGTGTGGCTATTGGTCTATTCCACGTAGACATATACTGTAGAATAAGATATCTACTTAAGTGTCTGTGGCAAGATTCACGATCAACGATATATAGAAATAGTTAAATCGTAGGTATTATAATTGTAAGCCATAGTGACTCTGAGTTAGTTATCCATCTATGTCATCTGCAATGTTTTTTTTCTGTCTGAATTTTCATTTAAAGACATCCTCATTCCATCCAGGAATATGTACATTCACTGCGTCCGTGTACTGCAAGGTAAAAATCCAAGATTGTACTTGACTCCAATATGAAATATATCTGTTTCCGCAATCATATAGGGACGAATCAATCAGCATTTCTAAAATATAAAATGTGTACAAATAGCTGTGTTAGAAAATACCCACAATTTTATTGAGATCATCTCGCCCAAAGAGTCTAGCACCTAGACCTCACGTTTTTTCGACGTTTATAACAGCAAGGTATCAATGTGTATTTGTAACTTTATTGGAAGAAACACCTATCAAATTAAACAATAAACATTTTGCCAGGCATAAAAAATTGATAATGAAAGACCAATAGATTGTTTAAAAAATTGCTATCATGTCATGCTTCAAGTAAGCTAGCACCCTTTGAACTAAACCAGGACGCTGTGAAGTACCACGGTTAGGGTAATTGGCTTCAATGGTCGTATCATTTTCTCCATCCCGCTTCATGATTGCAACTAAGTACGTAGTTTCAAGATAGATTGTACCTCCTGGCCTTTTTTTCAAACCCTCCCGAGCCTTCAGCAGTTTAATATGAGCATCTATGACCACCTCATGAATTCCTCTCGCTCTAGCGCTACGTGGCTCCTCACGATGCGCTCCATGCATGCGTGCACATGGTCTAGCAACTACAAAGACACACGCACAGTACAGGTAGACAAATTAAATGTGTAAGTAATGCGACTCATGCGTGGGTGGCCTGCGGACACGTACGTGCCACGGATGCTACAGAGGTCCTCCATCGGGTGTGGCGAGGTCACGGCGACAAGCCGGCGATTTGGATGACTATTTCGTACGAGAGCACCAGTAGCGTCCGCCGTGCCACCCGCTAGGAACTGCTCTGGACAGAATTCGTCAGGGTCTGTCCATACTCCATACCTTGTTGTTCCTCCCGATCTTGTGTATGTCCATTATGACGCTCGCTGGCATGCTGTCAGTGGATGCCGGTGTTCGAGCGATCGCCGCGTCCATGCCACTGATATCGCGTTAGTGAGATACTATTTGTGCAATATTTAATTGAATAAAAAATGCATTGTATGTGTTAGTAATGTTCTGTTACCTTGCCTATGGCGTTAGAACCTCCTTAAATACAATATTCTTCATGAAAGTTCCATCCACTATTGAGGTCTTCTTATCCTTATCTTTTTTATTTGACGCATTCTTATTTTTTTCCTCGGCATTCTTTTTAGCATTTTTCTTCTCCATCTTTTTGGCCTCCTCCTCCTGTGCATCCGAATCAGGTGGGAGGGAAAGGATCTTAATATTTGTTCTTGACGTGGCTCTAGACATCGCAACGTACAACTGACCATGAGAGAACACCGGTACGGGCAGGTACACACCCACGTTCAGGATAGTTTGGCCTTGTGACTTGTTGACCGTCATGGCAAAGCTCAGCCTGATAGGAAACTGCTTCCTCTTAAACTAAAATAGGAACATCTCATCATCGGACAGGCATAGCGGTATTCGAGGAAGGAATACCCGTTTCCCAGCATGCTGGCCCGCCATGATTTCCGCATCGATTGTATTTCTTTGGAACCCCCGCACCACCATCCTTGTACCATTGCATAGCCCATTGGCAGGGTCAATATTCCTAAGCAATATGACAAGACACCCGAGCTTGAGCTTCAAGACGTGTGGAGGCAGCCCGTTGGGGGTTAGACTGTTAAGGAACTCCGATGGATAGTAGTTATGTGGATCATCTACCGTGGAGTCAAAATTGTGATACACCGTCTCGCCGCCATGGAACATATCAATCATTTTCATATTGATCATGTCAACCCAATCGTTACGTGTAGATAAAATCGCTCTGGTGGTGATGTAGTCTTTGTCCGCCATGTTTGCATTTAGATCTAGAAAGATGATGCCGATCAATCTATGAAGATCTTTCTCGGCATCACCAGAGTACAAGACATAGATCTCATCTGGAATACGTACATTGCCATCTTTGTTAACCTCTTACGTTCCACCACCAATGCACAATAGATAATCTGCAAACCATGGGTCACTCTGAGACCTCATGTTGCAAACGAGATTTAGGTGGCGCATGGATTCCCAAAGTTACGACCTTCGTAGAGAAGCACCGACTATTTGAGCCCTTGATCCTTTCCGCACAATAGGGAGGACCTATCTGAAATCCTCACCAAGGACAACAGTCTTCCCACCAAACGGTAGGTCTGACCGGCCCATTATATCCCGTAGGCTGTTGTCTAGTGCTTCCACATTTTGCCTCTTTGTCATAGATGCCTCGTCCCAAATTATGAGAGCTGCTTGCTGCAACAACTTGGTAGTACCACTCTATTTTGTGAAGCTACAACAACCACCCTCTTCAATAGTGAGGGGTATCTTGAAATGCGAGTGGGCCATCCTCCTGCCTGGCATTATGGATGCTGCGACTCTTGATGTAGTTGTAGCCACGACAAGCTTGTCCTAGCTACGTAGTTTTGCGAGAAGTGCCCTATACAAAAAGGTCTTTCCCGTCCCGCCAGGTCCATCCACAAAGAATAGCCCACCTTGTTTGCTATAGACAGCGGTGATTATCTCATCGTAGGCAAACCTTTGCTCGGCATTGAGTGAGTCGCACAATAGCACATCTTCGGGATTCTGCTCGACGCTAGCTTCCTTAAATATCTCACGAGGAATATGGCTAGCATCGTCGTATGAGTGATCAATATCTAGAAGAAGAAATGACCTTATGTCCGTCTCCATAGACTGTAGCATGTTTCTAATGTCTATCAAAATCATCTGTTGCACCAGATCTAGGGATGGTTTATTGCGGCTGGAGTCCTCTGACAATGCATTGTAGTGTTTTTTCCACAACCATATCAAATCATTCAGCTCGTAGAATACCAATATTATTGCAAATAGCCTTCGCAGAGATGAAGGTATCTGAAAGAAAGTAGCTTCACTTAGACATTCATCCAGTGTATTGTCTTCTTTGATTAGACCCCTCCTTTCTGTAGCTTCACGGAACGAAGGCAGTAGTACGCCATCAACCGTCCTAAGGTGTTTGTATGAGGTAGCACTAGCAACATTGTTTAAGAGAACACGAAGAAAGTAGCTTTCTCCCTCAGCAGGATGGGCCGAGATGACTCTGCCAACATGGAAAAAGGAGTTTTTCCTTTTCTGCCAAAATTTACCATCAGACTGCCATGTAAAATGCTCCGGGAAGTCCCGATACAAGATTCAGCGGGCTTCCTCATGCATCCTGTTTGCCTCGAAGTATGCTGTCAGCATTGACTCTTCTACACCTGGCCTATTAACGATCCGTTTGACCTTGTCCTGTTTATGAAATGCCACCATGTGCATGTCGGGTAGATGAAGCTGCAGCTGCTGTACTGGTGGATGGTTCTTGCTCAAGTCAAAGCCATATATCCTCCATAGTGCTTCTAGAGGCGTCACCCACCAAGCATCTCTATACTGCTTGATCTCATCAACGTTGCCTTTCTCGTCTACTTTGTCAGTCTCCCTCATCACCACCGATGCCCTATCATGTCCCTTGTATATGTACTTGAACAGATACTTTACTAATTTGATGCTTCCACAGGCCTCAACATTTATATGGCAGTTGAAGGTACATAGTAGGCAAGGGTTGTAAGGAATGACCCATTGATTGTCCAGGTAATGGCCTTGAACTTTTTGTGTACGACCATCATTGCGTCATCGATAGATGGGGTACGAATCCTTTCCCTGTGATGTGGCCTCACAGAATGGGCACGGGTAATGGTTTTTGCATGACCTGTGGCCCACCATGCACGGACAGTATGGATTAAGCGTCCCACAAGGACCATGCATCATATGCTTCGTGACCATCTTGTATAGCTCAGAGTACGTTTTCTTGTTTGGTAGCTCTGTAGTGATGATCATGTCATATTGCTCAGGACATGTGAGTTTGTACTTCCGTTCCATTATTAGCAAGAAGTGTGCATGTGGCAAGCCCCTCTTCTAAAACTCCGCTACATATACATAGGCCTTCACCTTCCCAAGTATGTCTTTCTCCATCAACATTTTTCTCATCGCCTCTAACTTTGCTCTGAAGACTCGTGTGATGAGATCTAGATGGTCCTGTGGGTCTCGGCATGGATAAAGTTCATTCTTGATCTCATCCTAGTTAGGGTTGCATGTCATTGTGAGGAAGATATCAGGTTTACCATTGTCGGGTTCATAAACCTAGGGTCCCTCATGGACTGGCTTCCCAACAAAGGCTCAGCCCAGCAGACGACGTTGCGAACAACGTGCAACTCGTGGGCCGGCCTAAATACCTAAATGATAGTCTAGAAGGGCGATCCAATCACCGACCGGAAGGCCTGACCGAGGAGGAACGGCGCCCGCTTCTAACTCTGGCCCGCCTCTCCAACCGGAAGGCCTCGCTAAGGAGGAACATCGCTCGCTTCTGACCCCGGCCCGCCTCCGGACAGCCTGTCTAACCTAAAAGCCTGGCTAAACACCACTTCTGACTCCAACCCGCGTCTCCAACTGAGGATACATTGAGCACATGCTTATAGCTCCTCTCTGACTGGCACAATCAGAGACGACTGGGACCAACCGAGCAAGGACGCCCGCTCGGTGTGGACTAGGAAACGGACAGAGAAAGTAAGGCAAGGCACTCAAGTCAATCGCAATACCGAGGACCATACCCTGTACACCTGCAGGACAGTACCAATAGGGCATGTCAGAAGGTACCCTGCGACCTTCCATGCATGATAGAACCCAAGCAGTGTTGTGGGCGCTGACATTTGCCCTACAGTGTTGTGGGTGCCATCAACTCCCATAACGGACAAACACGTTAAGGCTCCCCCCCACATGCCTCCAGGCATCAACTGTGTGGTGGGCGCCGGCATTTACCATACAAGGCGAACATGGTAAAACCCCCTACATGCCTCTGGGCATCAACAGTATGATAGGCACCGACGTCTGCCATATCGAAAGAAGACGACACAACCTCCCACATACATCTGACATTTAATAGTGTTATGGGTGCCTACAATCATCTTGTACCCGACGGCGTGGGCGACAAGGCTTAGTAACATGCGTACTCTCTCTCTCGCTTGTAAGGCCATCCCCTTCACCTATAAAAGGGGATGTGCTCTCTCGCAACAAAAGGGGGGGATTAGTTCATCTACATTGATTCAACACATAAAAACAGAACCGCCAGGTTCAGACCTCGAGCACACGCTCAAACACTTAGCACATAGCGGAGCTCCTTTCACTCTCAGCCCTTCAGACCAGAGTCCGACCGGACCTCTTGTACCCTCCATCTTTCTCCCTTCCGTTTGTAACCCCACAACAAACTTTGAGCACCTGGGCTCAGGAATAAAGTCACCGACCAACTCAAATTGGACGTAGGGCACGTTGCCTGAACCAGTATAAACCCTGTGTCATTGAGTGCTAGGCCACCTCCGATCATGACATACAACAAAACTATAAATATTTATGTGTTGGTCACTTTCTGCACTGACAGTTGGCACCGTCCGTGGGGAAGACGATGTACGTTCACACTTTTGGTCATCGGATGGCCTGCTTTTCTGCCACCTTCGCCATGGCGGGCTCAAGCGATATGACTCGCTTTGGCTCACTGGAGTTTCCCGTACTCCCACTTGTTGGGATGTGGGTTCCACCTATCTTTGAGCCATCCTAGGCCTTCCTCTTTGGAAGCCTGGACTTCATCGCCGATCGGCTCGGCGTACTACACCTCCGTGAGGAGGCACCCATCCCGGCGCCCATCGGAGGGGCGCCCTCCATCGGCTCCGAGACACCCGACAACTTCAACGATGAGGCACCTATGCTTCATTCTGAGTAATGGGAACGGGGATCCTGATCTTCCATCAGGTATAGGTAACTATCGTTGTGGCGGAGAATGACACACCGATCCGGCTTCAGATCGAAAGATTGAACCCTACAATCTTAGCACCACAGCTCCTCTGGTTATCAACCAAGTCACGGACCAGGTTGACCTCGCCAAGAAGGCTAATCCCTACCTGCGCAATGAAGAACACAAGCAAGAACAAGAAAGAACACAACCAAATTGCAGATGAATGATTAATCTCACAAAGTTGGGGTCTCACAAACCGATGAACGATGAAACTGTTCTTGACAGAATAATCTAAGCAAAACCCGAACCCTAATGGAGGAGCGGTGGCTATTTATGAAGACTCTAGGGTCATGCAAGACCCCTGGACGTGCCCCTAATGGTCCCAAATACGATACATGGTCCAACGGACCAAAAGACGGTGTCGCAGCACCCTGGCAGATTCTGGACGCTGACTTGTGACCATGATTCTTGTTGATTCCAAATAGCTTTTGACGTGAAACCACTT
This sequence comes from Miscanthus lutarioriparius, assembly GCA_904845875.1. NCBI lineage: Eukaryota > Viridiplantae > Streptophyta > Magnoliopsida > Poales > Poaceae > Miscanthus > Miscanthus lutarioriparius. Next base: position 93,720,401 of record CAJGYO010000007.1, read on the forward strand.
GAATTGGCTTCTTTATCAAATTAGCTTTCCATCCATATATGGATCGTCAAAAACGGAGTCCGGATGCGTCCTAGGTGACCAGTTTAAGGTAGACTGGTCCTGGAGGCCGAGGCAGACTCGAAATCATGTTGGATCGGGCCTCCGGTTTCTATTGGATGTCCTTGCTGGTCATCATTGCCTCCACCACATCCTCTAAGTCCCTCATGACCCTCTCTAATGTTCCTAAGCAAAATAACATCATTAGGTAGTAGTTTATTCTCAAAAGTATGAAAAGGATCGCTTAAGAACGAGCCCACCTCTAAATTGAGTTGACGCATTCGAGCCCGGGTCATTGGACCTTGCATGACGGTTGGAGGATCAGCTGGTACATCCGAAGGAGTGATGTCCTCATCATCCTCCCCCTCTTGAATCTGAGTCGTCCTCGACTCAAGCTCATCTTCTTCTCCCAAATAAGGCTTCAAATCTATAATGTTAAAGGTGGGACTAACCCCGAACTCGGGTGGCAACTCAAGTTTGTAGGCATTATCATTTATTTTCTCAATTATCTTATAAGGACCAGCCTCTCTTGGCATTAATTTAGACTTACACAGCTCAGGAAACCTATCTTTTCTCAAATGTAACCAAACCAAATCACCCGGTTCAAGTTTAATCTCTTTTCTACCTTTACTACCAGCAATTCTATACTTTTCATTCATTCTTTTAATATTTGCTTTAGTTGTTTCGTGCAACCTACGAATAAAATCAGCACGCTCTCTAGCATCACTATGTATTCTCTCAGTGGTAGGTAAAGGTAAAAGATCAATAGGAGCACGGGGATTAAAACATACACTACCTAAAAAGGACTTACCTTGGTGGTGGAATGTTCCGCCCTGTTATATGTAAACTCCACATGCGGCAAACACTCTTCCCATGTCTTCAAATTGCGCTTCAAAATTGCTCTCAACATGGTGGACAATGTTCGATTCACAACCTCAGTTTGCCCATCAGTTTGGGGATGACATGTTGTAGAAAACAGCAGCTTGGTCCCCAACTTATTCCACAACGTACGCCAAAAATGACTCAAGAATTTTGCATCGCGATCTGAAACAATAGTAGAAGGCATACCATGCAAGCGAACAATTTCTTGAAAGAAAAGGTCAGCAATATGAACAGCATCGTCGCTCTTATGACAAGGAATAAAATGTGCCATCTTAGAAAAACGATCAACCACGACAAAAATACTATCCCTCCTCCTCTTAGTTCTTGGCAAACCCAACACAAAATCCATAGATATATCAGCATAAGGAGTAGAAGGAATAGGAAGAAGCATATAAAAACCATGTGGGTTCAACAACGATTCAGCTTTTTGACATGTGGCACACCGAGCCATGTACCGCTCTACATCTCGCCTCATCCTTGGCCAAAAGAAGTGTGTGGACAACACACCTCCGTCTTCTTGGCACCAAAATGTCCCATCAATCCGCCTCCATGTGCCTCCTGCAACAACAAAAGATGAACGGGACCAACTGGAATGCATAGGCGGTTAGCTCTAAACAAAAACCCATCATTGATCATAAACTTATTCCATGTACGTCCCTCTCTACAATTAAGCAACACATCCTTAAAATCAGGATCAAGCACATATTGTTCTTTTATTGAGTGAAGACAAAAAATCTGACAATCAAGTTGGGACAGCAATGTATATCTTCTAGACAAAGCATCAGCAATCACATTATTCTTCCCTTTTTTGTGTTTGATAATATAAGGAAAAGATTTAATAAATTCAACCCATTTAGCATGCCTATGATTTAGATTATTTTGAGAGCGAAGATACATAAGCGATTCATGATCAGAATGAATAACAAATTCTTTAGGCCACAAATAATGACGCCACGTCTCTAAAGAACAAACAAGTGCATACAATTCCTTATCATACGTGGAATAATTAAGAACAGGGCCATGCAATTTTTCACTAAAGTAAGCAATGGGTTTACCATCTTGCATCAAAACACCTCCAATGCCAACTCCACTAGCATCACATTCTAGCTCAAAATTCTTACCAAAGTTTGGAAGTTGCAGCAATGGTGCGTGTGTAAGCTTGTCCTTCAAAGTGTCAAAGGACTCCTCATGTGCCTTCCCCCAATGGAACACCACTCCTTTCTTCGTCAACTCATGCAATGGGATAGCAATGGTGCTGAAATCTTTGACGAAGCGGCGGTAGAATCCTGCAAGACCAAGAAAACTCCTCACCTATGTGACAGTTTAGGGAACCGGCCAGCTCTTTATGGCTTCAATTTTCATCTCATCCACCTCAATTCCCTATGTAGTTATAGCATAGCCAAGAAAAGAAACTCGATCCATGCAAAAGATGCACTTCTCAAGGTTACCAAATAAACGTGCATCACGTAAAGCATTAAAAACAGCACATAAGTGATCCATATGTTCATCAAAAGACTTGCTATAAATCAATATATCATCAAAGTAAACTACCACAAAATGACCAATAAAAGCTCTCAAAACCTCATTCATTAAGCGCATGAAAGTGCTAGGTGCATTGGTCAAACCAAAAGGCATTACTAACCACTCATACAACCCGAATTTGGTTTTAAACCTAGTTTTCTATTCATCTCCAAGTTTCATCTAATTTGGTGGTAGCCACTTCGCAAGTCAATCTTAGTGAAAATTATAGAACCACACAACTCATCAAGCATGTCGTCTAGCCTAGGAATAGGATGACGATACCAAATAGTAATATTATTGATGGCTCTACAATCAACACACATACGCCAAGTTCCATCTTTCTTAGGAACCAAAAATACATGAATGGCACAAGGACTAAGGCTTTAACGTACATACCCATGGTCCAAAAGGTCTTGGACTTGCCGCTGAATTTCCTTAGTCTCCTCAGGATTGGTTCGATAGGCAGCACGGTTGGGCAAGGTTGCTCCCGGAATCAAATCGATTTGATGCTCTATTCCTCTCATAGGTGGCAGCCCCGGGGGTATCTCAACTGGAAAAATGTCCTCATACTCCTGTAAAAGGTTAGTGACAACAGGAGGCACCGAGCTAACAATATCTTCAAGCGAAAACATAGCTCGTTTACATACCAAAGCATAGCAAATATCATCATCAGAAATTTCAGCAAAGTCATATTTTGTTGCAAGCATAACACCACCCTTCAATTTAATTCCCTCGTCCTTAGAATTAGGTGTAGACTTATCCTTTTTAGGTGGGAGAATGGAATTAACAACTTGCTGATTTTCAGATTGAACATCTTTCAAACTAGCAGCTCGTTCTCTATCAGCTTGTACAATTTGAGCAGGGGTCAAAGGTACCAAAGTAATTTTCTTTCCTTTATGCACAAAACTGTATTTATTACTTCTACCATGGTGTGTAGCATCATTATCATGTTCCCAAGGATGACCCAATAAGAGTGAACAAGCTTGCATAGGTACCACATCACAATCAACAGAATCAGCATAAGAACCAATAGAAAATGATACTCTGCAAGTTTGTGTTACCTTTGCTTTACCTAAATCATTTAGCCACTAAATATGGTATGGACGTGGATGTGGGCGTGTGGTCAAGCCAAGCTTCTTGACCAAATCAGAACTCACCAAATTATTGCAGCTACCTCCATCAATAATGACACGTGCTCGATGGTTGTTGATGACGAAGAAAATCTAAAACAAGTTATGGCGCTGTAGTTTCTCAGGTTGCTGGACTTGTGAGCTGAGCACCCGCTGTACAATGTTGCTCCTATAGAACATCGTGGCCTCATCACCAAGGACTTCGTCGTCCTCCTCATCTGTATCTTGGTCATCTTCATCCTCAATGTCAGAGGTGCTGATATAACCATCTTTTGTAGCAATGTATACCCGCTGACCTGGGCAGTCCTTCTGCACATGGCCAATGCCATGGCAGCGGTGGCACTGAATGCCCGAAGTGCGTCCCATCGATGCAACAGATGAGGCACTCTTGGTAGGAACCTGCAAAGAATTTTTACCTGAATCTGAAGGTCATGTGGGAGATGCCTTAGGTGTAGCGGAAACTCCAGAGGATGTTCTTCACTTGCTCGCTGGTGGAGGCGCTCAAAAAGTGGTTGGCTTGGTCAGCCCCGAAGATGGTGCCGAGCGTGGCGTGTATGTGGTGCTGACCTTGCTCTTGCTCTGCTATTCACGCCCCTGCAATTCCCTTTCTACAAGCATAGCAAACTGAAACAACTGGTTGATAGTGTTAAATTCTTTATAATCAATAAAGTCCTAAATCTCACGCCTCAAACCCGAATAAAAACGACAAATGGCATCTTTGTTCCCCTCCACAACACTACAGCGCATCAATCCCTTTTGGAGCTCACCATAGTAATCCTGTACAGATTTATCTCCTTGTTCTAAACGCATCAATTTCTTACGCAAGTCTCTATGATAAGAAGGAGGACCAAAATGATCACGCATAGCTACCTTAAGTTCTTCCCATGTACCAGGTAAAGCATCTTGTGCAGCTAGCCCATTCCACCAAATAATAGCAAAATCCTTAAACTCACTAGTAGCTTGTCGAACTCTATGATGCTCAGGCACAAGGTGGGCGCTAAACTTTTGTTCTACTATCATCTCCCAATCAAGATATCCCTCAGCATCATAATGACCCGAAAAAGATGGTATTGTGAACTTAATCTTAGCAGAAGGATCATCGGGCACACGGTGATTATTACCTTGATGGTTGTGGACACCACCCATACCTGTCGTGTTGCGGCGAAGACGTCGTCGTAATCTTGCTTGTCGGAAGGCTGCTCGATCTATGTTCCCAGCAGCATCATGCACCATGTCTTCTGGCAAGAGACCATCGGTGTTGCTGCCAGAGATGTCATTGTTGTTGACCGCCACCAAGGTTTCCAACTCAGTAACCTTGTCGGTTAGTGTAGAAATTCGTTTGTCCAATCTTTCTATGCTGTTGCCAATGTTGAGTTCAATGAGTGCGTCAGTGACGGCCTTCCTGATGGTCTCATTCATCCTTTTTTGGGCATCCTCTACAATAGCTTGTAGTTGCTCTTGGCTGACACACTCGTTGAAACCCTTAGGATTGTTGCCTCCAGTCTGTTCACCTCCTGCCATTGTAAACACAAAAACAGGAACAAACGGTGAAAGTTATCCCTACCAAATGACTACGTGGTTGCAGTGGTGTCACTTTTCACAGCAAGTGGAAGCGTCTTACCAAGCTCTTACAAAGTTCTTACCAACACAAGCAGTGGGCGGTACAACCGGTGGCTGGTTCGTGATACCTGTGAGGCAGTGGTACCAAGATTGCAAGGCCATTTTTCTGTACCGATCTAAAGAGTTTGTGGAGCTTGAAAGGCACACAAAGAATAATATGTATATCTGGCACACAAGTCAGTAACAGAAAGTAATGCTGAATTATAGTCCAAAGTACTTGTTCTCGTTGCTGGTCTAAAATGCTCCAAGTACCAGGTGTGTAACAAACAAGTATGGTAGATAGCAAGGTGACAGGGGTGTGAAAAACAAGTATGGTGGATGGAAACAGCAACACAAATAAGGAACCAAACAGCACACGCTAACACAGCTCACTTTGGTCTTCTCTATGTGCTCCTCTAGATATTATTCCTCTTTTGCCCCTCCCTTTTTTCTATTTTTTGGGTTGTCGTTGTTTTTTTGAGAAATTTTGACTTTTTTATTTTATTTTATTGATATTTTTCCATTACTTAGGAGCACAAAAGAAGTGACCACAACAAATATGAGCTTAAACAAGTGAAAGACGTGGCCTGTGGAAAATTCAGAAAACTTGCTCAAAATCGACAAAAACCTTGTGACCACGAAAAGAGGACGTTGTGACCACTTTTTGACCAATTTAAAATTTTCCAACCCCAGCAAAGCAAGGGATGGACGGATCCGAAATTTTTTTCTAATCGATTTTGATATATGAAACGTCGAAATCCGAGTTCGTATGCGAAAACTAGACCAGTTTTAAGAATTGGCTCCGAATTAGAGGACAAAACAGGAACAATGTGCACAAAACTGGTCACATCAGCAAAGATTTGATGGAAACGATGGGGGAAAATACACGAATTGGACTCTAACACGACCTAACCAGCAACAAGACCTCGACCCGGACACAAACTCAACACGGCGGACTCTGAAACTGAAATATGCAAAGGCTATGGCGCGGAAGGTTCTAGGACAGGAAATAAAAGTATGGCACTGGACTATGGGACGAATGTGAAACACTCAAAACTAGGGGATAAATGTGAACCTGATGGTATACCTTAGCTCTGATACCACTTAATGGGAACAGGGATCCTGATCTTCCGTCAGGTATAGGTAACTATCGTTGTGGCGGAGAATGACACACCGATCCGGCTTTAGATCAAAAGATCGAACCCTGCAATCTTAGCACCACAACTCCTCTGGTTATCAACCAAGTCACGGACCAGGTTGACCTCGCCAAGAAGGCTAATCCCTACCTGCACAACGAAGAACACAAGCAAGAACAAGAAAGAACACAACCAAATTGTAGATGAATGATTAATCTCACGAAGTTGGGGTCTCACAAACCGATGAACGACAAAACTGTTCTTGACAGAATAATCTAAGCAAAACCCAAACCCTAATGGAGGAGCGGCGGCTGTTTATGAAGACTCTAGGGTCGTGCAAGACCCCTAGACGCGCCCCTAATGGGCCCAAACACGATACATGGTCCAACGGACCAAAAGACGGTGTCGCAGCACCCTGACAGATTCTGGACGCTGACTTGTGACCACGATTCCTATTGACTCCAAATAGATTTTGACATGAAACTACTTGGATTGGCTTACTTATTAAATTAGATTTCCATCCATATATGGATCGTCGAAAATAGAGTCCGGATGCATCCTGGGTGACCTGTTTAAGGCAGATCAGTCCTGAAGGCCGAGGCAGACTCAAAATCATGTTGGATCGGGCCTCCGGTTTCTGTTGGACGTCCTTGCTGGTCATCATTGCCTCCACCACGTCCTCTAAGTCCCTTATGACCCTCTCTAATGTTCCTAAGCAAAATAACATCATTAGGTAGTAGTCTATTCTCAAAAGTATGAAAAAGATCGCTTAAGAACGAGCTCACCTCTAAATTGAGTTGACGCATTCGAGCCCGGGTCATTGGACCTTGCATGATGGTTGGAGGATCAGCTGTTATATCCGAAGGAGTGATGTCCTCATCACTGAGCAAACGCTCTGCTCAAACCCCGCTGTGAGTAATGTACATACTGTTATTTACTTGCTATTTACGATCTTCCGCTTATTATCCAGGGGGACCACGTTGTCCGCACCGCAACCACCGTACGACTGGTTCCCCTATGCCCTCGTGTCCCCCGTGGACGCGTACGCCTAGGGGCTCCAAAAATGCTGATGCTGCCTCCTCTCACATCCGAATTCGTGGGGATGGTGAGCTATGCTCCCACCTGTTTCTACGAACTCCTGGATGATGAGGTTGAGAGCGACGGCTCCAGCATCGACGACATGGCACCTAGCCACCATCTGTCTCGGGAGTGCGCTATGGCAGATGTTCTAGGATAGATGCCAGTGGTTGTGGAGTCCTTGCAGACTCACACCCCTTCGGACCCTCGTGCGGGGGCCCTCGTGCTTGCACAAGAGCACTACGAGGAGCTACGACAAAGGCGGCAGAACCAGCCGCCACTTGTGCCCGCACGCTTGGCGCATCGTGATTCGCCCCTAGCGCGTAACCCAGCAAGCGGAACCCAGGGTCACGCCCGCCAGGTCCAGCGAGACATCATGGACGGGTGGAACGATCCCCCACAGTTCGCTCGGGCTAGCCAGAACATCACCGCTGCGGCAATGCTTCTATGCGGCATTCCCAAGCCCATCGACCCCTAAGAGCGGGTAGTCCACTGGAACCTCCGAGCGCTGGTAGAGGCCACCGCCGTTCAACAGGTGGAAAGCTCCGCATCGCCACTCCGACTAGCACCCTCTCTCCCCACTAGGGGAATGGGGATGCACCAGATGGATCGCTCCATCTGCTCACCGCTACAGCCACCAAGCGCGGCACAGGAGGCCATAATCGCCAAGCACTAGAACCTCTGACCTGGCGCCTGCTCCACACCGACCGCCGGTGCGTGAATGGCTCGGTCTGCACCAAGACGCTCGCAGCGTCATCAGCAACCGGCATCAGGCCCAGCATGATGATGACGTTCATCGAGCGGCGGCGAGGGCAGGCGACATGGGCCTCGGCCGGACCATCGAGGGGAGCAGTGAAACGTGCCCCAGGCATGGTCGCCGACTAGACGACCGGAGTCTCAGCCCAGATGGCCTAGGACCATGGGCCTTTGGCTGGCGTATCCAGAGAGCGCCGTTCCCACAGCGCTTCCGACCGCCCACCAACATCGCCAAGTACACCAGGGAAAAGAACCCCGGTATTTGGCGTGAAGATTTCTGGCTTGCCTGCCGAGCCGGAGGGATGGATGATGACCATTTCATCATTCAATATCTCCCCATCTGCGTGGGGTAACATGTTCGGGCGTGGCTTGAATTCCTCCCGCATGACAGCATCTGCGACTGGGTGGACCTCAAGAGGGTCTTCGTCAGAAAATTCTAGGGGCCGTATGTCCGCCCTGGTAACTCCTGGGACATCAAGAGCTGCCAGTAGGAGCCCAGCAAGTCCCTGCGGGATTACATCCACAGGTTCTCCCAACAATGCAACTCCCTCCCTAATATCATCGACACGGACGTCATCAACGCATTTCTCTCTGGGACAACCTGCGAGTCCCTAATCCACAAGCTTGGCTGCTTGAAGCCCCGTACCACCCGCAACTTGCTCAATGTCGCCATAAACCACGCCTTTGGCAGGGAGGCGATTGGACTGGTCTTCAACGGAGGCTAGGACAAAGGCAAGGCCAAGCACGAGGACCAAGACGAGGGCCCCTCCACGCATAGGGGCAAGAAGAACAAAAAGGATCGGTGCTGACCAGAAAATACCGCATTGGTCACCGTAGCTGATCACGCGAGCAAGCAGCCCCAGCAGGGCCTGCCTGACCACATCAACAAGCTCATGGATAGCCCATGCACCAACCACGCCTACCCTATCAAACACCTCTATAAGGACTGCGAGCTACTCAAACGTTACCTGCGATAGGCCAGCTGGCCGAAAGAAGGAGACGACAAAGAGGTGGCAGCCAAGAAGGGAGGCACGGCGGGTAAGGACAGGGACAGCTTCCCCAACCCTGAGGAATGCATCATGATCTTTGGTAGATCCGACACCATCTTCTCCAAGCGCCAGCACAAGGTACGCTACAGGGAGGTATGCGTCGCTGAGACGGCCGTCCCCTTCGTCCTTAGCTGGTTGGAATCTCTGATCAACTTTGATCAGAGGGACCATCCCTCCCATGTCATGAGACCAGGATGCTACCCGCTCATCGTCGACCCCATCATCCACAAGAAGCGCCCCACCAAGGTGCTGATAGACGGAGGCAGCGGCCTCAACATCCTCTATGTCGACACCCTCGATGCCATGCACATCCCCTGGTCAGAACTCTGCCCAGCGGGCTCTCCCTTCTATGGCATGATCTCGAGAGCGCAGGCATACCCGCTCGGGCAGATTGACCTGCCCATCACGTTTGGCAACCGAGCCAACTTCCGCTTGGAGGTCCTCACCTTCGAAGTGGTGGACTTCCCAGGGTCCTACCACGCCATCTTGGGGCGGCCATGCTACGGCAAATTCATAGCAATCCCCAACTACACCTACCTCAAGCTGAAGATGCTGAGACCAAACGGCATCATCACCGTGAGCAGTGCCTTCTCGCATGCTTTCACGCGCGACCTCGAGCATTTCGAGCTCGCCACCATGGTCATCAACTCATCCGAGCTCCTACAGCTCGGGGAGTCATCGACCCTAGCAGTCCTAGACTGCAACAAACCAACCTCCTCGATGGCCTTCTGCCCACTCGAGGAAACCAAGGCGGTGGGGATCAACCCCACTAACCCAACCAAGACGGTGCGGATCGGGACCCAGCTCCCGGCCAAATAGGAACGCGAGCTCATCGACTTCCTGCGTGCCAATCACGATGTCTTCGCATGGAAGCCTTCTAACATGCCGAGCATACCGCAGGAGGTCACCGAGCATGTGCTGTGCCTCATCCTGGGCTCGAAGCCTGCCAAGCAGCGCCTGCATCGCTTCGACGATGAGAGGTGCAGGGCCATAGGCGAAGAGATCGCCAAACTCCTGGCAGCCGGATTCATCAGAGAGGTATTCCACTCCGACTGGCTTACCAATCCTGTTCTTGTTAAAAAGAAGACTGGGAAATGGAGAATATGTGTTGATTATACTGGCCTCAACAAAGCATGTCCAAAGGATCACTTTCCTTTGCCACACATAGACCAGATAGTCGACTCCACCTTGGGATGCGAGATCCTCTCCTTTTTGGATGCCTACTTAGGCTATCACCAGATTGCAATGAAAGAGTCTGATCAACTCACAACCTCATTCATCACCCCGTATGGTTCGTACTGTTATGTAACCATGCCTTTTGGTCTGAAGAACGCTGGCGCCACCTACCAAAGGTGCATGCAATAATGCTTCGCCGACCAAATCGACCCACTCGATCAACCTGATCAAGTCGAGCGGCCAAAACCAACAATCACCGTCTATGTTGATGACATAGTGGTCAAAACGGCTCAAGCTTGTGACCTGATCCCAAACTGAGCCACAACGTTTGTGAACCTCCGAAGGTTCAACATCAGATTGAATACCGAGAAATGTGTTCTCAGGGTTCCGAAGGGGAAGCTGCTTGGATACATTGTGTCCGAGCACGGCATCGAGGCCAACCCCAAAAAGATCACGGCTATCTCCAACATGGGCCCTATACGCAATGTCAAGGGCATACAAAGGCTCATCGGCTATCTGGCTGCCCTTAGCCGATTCATCTCCCAGCTCGGCAAACAGGGGATACCACTCTACAAGCTCCTCAAAAAGATGGACGCCTTCGTCTGGACTGAGGAAGCTCAGCAGGCTCTAGAACGCCTCAAAGCATCACTGACATTGGCCCCAATCCTCATCGCTCCCGAATGGGGAGAACCCCTCCTCCTCTATGTCATAGCAAGCAACCATGTGGTGAGCACCGCCCTGGTCGTCCAAAGGGAGGAGCCAAGACACCACCTTAAGGTCCAGCGACCCATATACTTCATCGGGGAGGTACTCACCAACCCCAAGGTCCGGTACCCCTAGGTGCAAAAACTCCTATACGCCGTTCTAATGGCGACCCGGAAATTCCTGCACTACTTCACCGACCACGAAGTCGTGGTCGTCACTTCATACCCGCTCAGAGACATCATCCGCAACCGCGACACCGTGGGATGGATCTCCAAGTGGGCACTGAAACTCATGGGCCACGACATCAGGTATATCCCCCGTACTGCTATTAAGTCTTAGGCTCTCATGGATTTTGTTGCCGAATGGATAGAGGTCCAGCTACCGACCCCAGACGTCACCCACGAGTACTGGACGATGTGCTTTGACGGGTCTGTCATGGCGCCCGGCTCGGGGGCTAGAGTGGTTCTGATCTCCCTAAACGGGAGTAAGCTCTACTACGCCATTCGCCTCCACTTTTCAGCCTCAAACAACGCCGTGGAGTACGAGGCCCTCATCAACGGACTACGCATCGCCATCGAGCTTGGCGCGACGCGACTCTACATTCGTGGCGACGCGGAGCTGGTCATCGATCAGGTCATGGAGTCCTCCTGCAAAAGCCCCCTCATGGCAGCATACTGCTAAGAGGTGCGCAAGCTTGAGGACAAATTCCAGGGGATCGAGCCACATCACGTCCCCCGAAAGGACAACAATGCCACCGATTTTCTTACGAAATTATCCACCAGGCGGGATCCATCTCCAAGCAGGATCTTCATCAACGACGTCCACGAACCGTCCACCCGCATGCTGGAAGGTCCGATCCACACACACCCCGACACCAAACTAGCGCTCGGGGGCTCCGACCCTAGTGCCTCTATGATGATGTCGCCCGCTGACGTCGCCGTGTTGGCACTCGATCAAACCGACTGGCGAGCACCGCTACTCGCCTACCTCCTCAAGGAAGTACTCCCACTCGAAAGGAGTAAAGCTCAACAGATCACTCGATGAGCAAAGACTTTCGTCGCGCTCGGTGATGAATTCTACAAACGGAGTCCATCGGGGTTGCTCATGAAGTGCATCCCTACCAACCAGGGGAAGCAGCTCCTCCTCGAGGTCCATGTCGGGATCTATGGACATCACGCGGCCCCGAGGTCGCTGGTCGAAAAAGCCTTTCACCAAGGTTTTTACTGGCCCACCGCACTACGAGATGTAGAGGAGGTCGTCCGCAGGTGTGAGGGATGCCAATTCTATGCTCGGTAAACTCATTTGCTAGCACAGGAGCTTCAAACCATCCCTAGCACCTGGTCGTTCGTGGTCTGGGGCCTCGACATGGTAGGACCCCTCAAAAAGGGCTCGGGTGGCTTCACTCACCTACTCGTAGTGGTCGACAAGTTCACCAAGTGGATATAGGCCAAGCCCATCACCAACATCCGCTTAGAAGAAGCAGTCAAATTCTTCCTCGAAATCATCTACCGATTCGGCGTTCCTAACTGTATCATCACTGACCACGAGACTAACTTCACCGGGAAGAAGTTCCTGGACTTCAGTGATGGATATGGCATCAGGATCGACTGGGCCTCGGTCGGACATCCACATACTAATGGTCAGGTCAAGTGTGCCAATGGCATGGTCCTCCAAGGACTTAAGCCACGCATCTTCGACCGACTCAACAAGTACGCCGGGCGATGGGTTGTAGAGGTCCCATTGATCCTCTGGAGCCTAAGAACGACTTCGAACCAATCCACAGGGTTCACACCCTTCTTCCTGGCCAACGGAGCTGAAGCAGTGCTGCCCTCCGACCTCGACCACGGCGCCCCAAGAGTGAAGGCTTTCGACCGTGACCAAGACGTAGAGGCTTAGCAAGATGCAGTCGACCTGCTCGATGAGGCCCGTGAGGCGACCATCATCTGCTCCACTCGCTACTAGCAAACTCTCCGTAGGTACCATGAAAGGAAGATCAGGGGGAGGATCCTCGAAGTTGGTGACCTCGTACTCCGGAGGACCCAATCAATGAAGGAGAGGCACAAACTCTCTCCACCATGGGAAGGTCCCTATACGGTGACCAAGGTGATCTGACCAGGTGCCTACCGACTGAAAGGCGACAACGACAACATTCTCACCAACACTTGGAACATTGAACAGGTACGTTATTTTTCCCCTAAATTCGGTCTTACCGCTTTTTATTCAACACTTGCTCCTGTAAAAGCACCCTAGACTAAACACTTTCAGCCCGGGTCGCTCGGGGGCTCCATGATGGTACAATACTAAATACTACCTCTCTATTTTACTATCACATGGTAAAAACTTTTTGCCCGAACAAAAGGGCATTCCATTCCTTTGATTACCCTACATGACTTTGTTTTTACTCCCGACCGAGCGCACCCCGCCACGAGCTATGGTTACGAGCAGCCGAGCCTCACGGGCGCCACCCAGGTTCTTAAAGTTGTAGCCTATGGAACGAACGGGTAGGTGCGAAAAAGAAAGGATAAAAACAAAGCCATGCTAGGATAAAAAACAAGGATCGGATAGTGATTCCATCACAAAGCAGAACTGATGTATTCATTGATACCAAAAACTGTTCACATGGGGGCTCCCCCACGAACTTAATGATTACATTTGCTGACTACTTCTACTCCAAATGCTACTGTGGCTGCTCGGCGGCATCGGCTGATGCCAAAGGTGTGGCCACAGCTCATGCCGCCGAACATAACCACCACTGCAAGGGCCCCGCCCGGTTCCGCTCCCTCAACTTTGGTGAGCGCAACGGGTACCTCAAGTTCGTCACACCCATAGATGCTCAGCAGAAGAGCATGGAGCTCCTGACCTTCTCATGCAGTCGAGGCAGCTCTTGGATAGGAACACTGCCCGTCGAAGTATGGCAGCCATGGCTGGAGGATGTCTCATCAAACTTTATGAACTGGCTAACCTGAGCAGCTGCAAGGGTGAAACCTCCCACCGGCACAGTTTCGAGCGTCCTCCTCTCCAACAAGGCTCGCTCAGAGAAGATTCGCTGGAAGAAGTCCATGTGTGGCTCCATCTCAATGAAAGCCCCATAGATGGTGACAAAGTCGGCAACGTTGAAAGTGCATCTAGCCCTTTAGTGGGTTTTGGATGATTGAATGACAACGTGATTAAAGGTCTAATCCGTTTGCTAAGTGTGAACAGGTAATAGGTTATCTCATAGGTACTTAATGAAAAGCCAAAATGATGTGTTGTTGTATAAACAATTTGGTTCAAGCACAAGACAACAATACAAATGGAATTCATGCAAAGGCTCATTTATTGTGGGATCTCCATGTACTATGTGAAAGCTAACTAGTAAGAATTAATTAATGAGACATAAGGGATTGCATATGGAATGGTCTCATATTTGAAGCTTGCTAACTTGAAATGAAAAAGGTAACAATATAAATGAATGGATGATTCAACACAAGATGTGACTTGATGGCTTGTGATGGTTAAGATAGCAAGGAAAGGCTTCGAGGTACTAAGCAAGGGTGAAGGGCAAGCGACGGCTTGGTAGCCGAAGAACCTAGCTAGGGTGAAGAAGAAAGTACTTGCATTTAGTTGAGGTACTAATCAAGCTAAGATGGTCATATTGATGTGGAGGATCAAATCTATAATGGAGTATTTGATGGAAGTGACTTGATACATTTGGGATTATTCAAATTTGATGAATGGAATCAAGTCATGTGCTCAAGATGGCTATGCTCAAGTGAAAAGATCAATATCAACATGTTGGCACCCTCACTTGATAACGATTGGAATACACGGCTTCGGTTCAAAAAAAGAGATCAACTCAAAAGGTTTAAATCCGTTATACTTTTAAATTTGAGTTAATAGGAATGCCGTACTATAAAGAGGGATGCATCATGTTGATAGATAATGTTTCATAAGTGCTCAAGCCAACCCATGTGAGTTTTGAGTATTTGAGCGACAAAAGAGCTAACTTTATTTTTGCTGGTCTGGCTGATACCGGACGTGTCCGGTATTTACCCAGCAGTGGTAAAATTGTTGTTCTCGGGTTGGTTCGTCGGGAGTTCCGACGGTCGGGAGTTCCGGCAAGGGTCGGGAGTTCCGACATCTCGCACTTTAACTGACTTGGAGGGTTCACTGTCCTGGTCAACGGCTAGTTTTCAAAAGCCTTGAGGGTCGGGAGTTCCGACGTGAGTCGGGAGTTCCGACACCTCACATACTTTAACTCAGTTACATGGTTTTCAAATTTGCTGAGGGTCGGGAGTTCCGACGCGTGTCGGGAGTTCCGACGGTCGGGAGTTCCGGCATTCATCGGGAGTTTCGACGCCTCACATTGTCACTGTAACTTAGTTACCGTTGGGGTAGTGTAAGTCATACCGGACGTGTCCGATATAGCAACGGCTATAAAACAGCTAGTTTTTCAAGGGGGTTATAAATACCCCAAGCCTCCACCTTTGGAGGCTGTTGATTCTGCTGATACACACACATGTTTTTGAGCCTTGCCAACTCTCCCAACCCTCTCTTAGTGAGTGATTGATCAAACTTGCCAAATCAAATTGTGGGTTGAGTGAAATTCAAAAAAAGAGCAATCCAACCACTTGAGCACTTGTGCATATTATCTATCTCGTGATTTGCATTTGTTACTCTTGGACTCTTCGGTCCTAGACGGTTAGGCATCGCCGGAGAGCACCCGAGAGATTGTGGTGTGCCTCGGAAAGTTTGTAACGGTCGATTCCGCCGCCTCGGAATCAATTAGTGGAAGGAGGAAAAGGAGTTGGAAAAGACTCCGGCTAGACTGACTTTCGTGGTACCCTCTAGGGCTTACCTTCACTGGGTCGCCCGTAGCCCCCTCAACAGAGAGTAGGACTCGAACGAGTCCGAACATCAGTAAAACAAATATCGTGTCTCAATTCGCATTTCATTTGATATTTGTGTTGCTCCAGCTCTTGTGCAGGTTCTTTGTGTATATTGATATCTCTAGTAGGTACCTACAGTTTGGTTTGAAGATAGAAATTGAAAGGAGCAAGTTCGGGGCTGTTCTGCAGAAACCGTGCATACCGGACACGTCCGGTATTCATACCGGACACGTCCGGTATTAGAGCTCTGTGCTGAAAATATTTATTCACAGTTCTAACTTTGTGTTGCAGGGTTGTAGCTTCTAGATACATTCTTTTGTACCTTGTATACTAGGTGGCTAACTTGTGAGGGGTGGTACTACTCTTTATTTGGAGTTTCCATTTTGGAAACTCCCTTTACTATTCGTTTCCGCATTTAAAGGTGTTAATTTTCAAAAACACCTATTCACCCCCCTATAGGCGGCATCCTAGGTCCTTTCAAACATGCAGTACCCTCCAGCGCGCCACCTCCTTCGGCGGAAGCAGCCCCTTCTCAGAGAAGGCAGCTAGCACCACCTCATCTACGCTGGATGACCTCCAGCTCGACATTGTGCTCCGAAATCATGAATGGGTCTATGAGTTCTTCCTACCCTCTCCCTTCCCCTATTTAAAGAAGATGCGGAGTAGTTGAGGAAGGGTGAAAGGATTGGGGCAAGAAACCCTCTCCCTTCCCCCATTCAATGCGGATGGGGAACGATGGGACACGCCCTGACCGATGGGACGCACCCTGTCCGATGGAACAGCGCCTAGTCAGACGGGATGTGGCCTGGGTATGGCCCACCACTACCATGCACCGGGCAAAAGAAACAAAGTGCCACCACGCGCAGGCAGCCCTCTACCTTCCCAGGCGAGACTTGGAAATGCCCAACTATGGGATCTCCGCCTAGGAGAGACCATCGGGCTTGCAGAGTCGATCGGACGGCTCAGGCAAAATGCTGAGAGATAGGTAAGGAGCGGAAGGAGGCCCCATGTGGGCCATGCCGACTCCGTCACGAACGACGAGCGTGGATCCTGGTCAGACATTTCCGATTGGAGCTCCTCAAACCCCATCACTCGAGTCATCAAGGTAACATTATCAACCCCCACTATTTCTTTATATAATCATGCATTCATTTATACACGCATTCATTCATTCCATACATCCAAGGCATCGCATGTGCAGTTAAATGCATCACAACGCTCCGTGTTGCATCACGAAGCGGCAATTGCCTCATTCAACATGGGGAACGACCGATCGGGGTTCGAAGGCTGGCCCACGAAGGCCTCAAGGCCGCCTCACGTCAAACAGAGCTAGGGGAGAAAACGTAGATGAGCCTCGAAGAAGACATGGTCATCTCAACCTTCTCGTTCGATCCTAACCTCTACCAAACCCAAAGAATCTCCATCGAGGGGAGGCCAGTGGGCCACCTGGGTCGGTCTCTGGAACGACCCAGGCATCTGCCTAGTTGCAGGTTAAGGAGCAGTGAAATGTCACATGAGGGCTATGCCGACCCCGTCACGAACGACGGACCCGGATTTCACTTGAACGTACCTATTAGCGAGCTCACCGAGTGCATCACTCGAGCCATCGAGGCAAGCGACGTTAGCTCAGCCCCTCCGGTTGCGAGAAACCACGGATGGGGTAATGCATAAAACTCAACCAAACCCTACCAAGCCTAATAGGGCTTAGGGGCTCAAGACACCTCCCAAAACCGACTCGGTTGTGCACGACTGGTCCATGAGTCCACCTCGTCTGATCCCTCGGCTGCGCTCGACACTAGGATCCACGAGCTATGTCTTGCCCGATCCTAAAACTACCTCGGCTGCACACGACGGGTCCATGAGTCCACCTCTTTTGATCCCTTGGCTACACCCAACGCCAGGATCCATGAGGTCTGTCTTGCCTAATCCCAAAACTTCCTTGGCTACACATGACGGGTCCATGAGTCCGCCTCGTCCGATCCCTTGGCTGCGCCCACCGCCAGGATTCGCGAGCACTGTCTCACCTGATCCCAAAACTGCCTCGGCTGCACACAATGGGTCCACAAGTCCACCTCGTCTGATCCCTCGGCTGCGCCCGACGCTAGGATCCGTGAGCTCTGTCTCGCCCGATCCCAAAACTACCTTGGCTGCGCACGATGGGTCCATGAGTTCACCTCGTCTGATCCCTTGGCTGCGCCCGACGCTAGGATCTGTGAGCTCTATCTCGCCCGATCCCAAAACTGCCTCGGCTGCGCATGATGGGTCCACGAGTCCGCCTCGTCTGATCCCTCGGCTGCGCCCGACGCCAGGATCCATGAGCTCCGTCTCGCCTGATCCCAAAACTACCTCGGCTGCGCACGATGGGTCCACGAGTCCGCCTCGTCCGATCCCTTGGCTACGCCCGATGCTAGGATCCACGAGCTCCGTCTTGCCCGATCCCAAAACTACCTCGGCTACGCACGATGGGTCCATGAGTCTGCCTCATTCGATCTCTCGGCTATGCCCAATGCTAGGATCCACGAGCTCTGTCTCGCCGGATCCCAAAACTACCTCGGCTGCGCACGATGGGTCCACGAGTCCGCCTCGTCTGATCCCTCGGCTGCGCCCGACGCCAGGATCCGTGAGCTCCATCTCACCTCGGCTGTGCACGATGGGTCCACGAGTCCGATCCCTCAGCTGCGCCCGACGCTAGGATCCATGAGCTCTGTCTCGCCCGATCCCAAAACTGCCTTGGCTACGCATGATGGGTCCATAAGTCCACCTCGTCTGATCCATCGGCTGTGCCTAACGCCAGGATCCGCAAGCTCTGTCTCGCTAGATCCCAAAACTGCCTCGGCTATGCACGACAGGTCCATGAGTCTGCCTCATCCGATCCCTTGGCTGCTCCCGATGCCAGGATCCACGAGCTCCATCTCGCTCGATCCCAAAACTGCCTCGGCTATGCACGATGGGTCCACAAGTCCGCCTCGTCCGATCCCTTGGCTGCGCCCAATGCTAGGATCCACGAGCTCCGTCTCGCCCTATTCCACGCACACACGCCCGCTAAAAACAAAACCCCCTAGGCGATTCCGCCAGATTCACCCGGGGGCTCAGGGGCTACACCCGTGGGTGCACTCACGCGCATCCGCTGACGAAACAAAACTTCCTCCATTGTCAACACAAAAAATCCCCCAGACAATTCTATTCGAATCGCTCGAGGGCTCGGGGGCTACACCCGCGGGTGCGCTCGTGCGCACCCACCATCAAGACAAAAATCCCCAGACGATTCTACCCGAATCACCCAGGGTCTCGGGGGCTCCTATCAGGTTCATAAACCCGGGGTCCCTCATGGACCGGCTTCCCAACAAAGGTTCGGCCTTGTAGACGATGTTGTGAATGACGCACAACTCATGGGCCGGCCCAAATACCTAAACGATAGGCCAGAAGGGCGATCCAATCGCCGACTGAAAGGCCTGGCCGAGGAGGAACGGTGCCCGCTTCTGACTTCGGCCCGCCTCTCCAACCGGAAGGCCTCGCTAAGGAGGAATAGCGCTCGCTGTCGACCCTAGCCCACCTTTGGACGGCCTCTCTGATCGGAAGGCCTGGCCAAACACCACTTCCGACTATAACCCACGTCTCCGACCGGGGATACACCGAGCCCCTGCTTACAGCTTCTCTCCGACTGGCGCAATCAGAGCCGACTGGGACCAACTAACCAGGGACGCCCGCTTGGTGAGGACCAGGAAACGGACAGAGAAAGTAACGCAGGGCACTCAAGTCAATCGCAATACCAAGGACCATACCCTGTACACCTATAGGATAGTACCAACAGGGCATGTTAGACGGTACCCTGCGACCTTCCTGGCGTGACAAAACCCAAGCAGTGTTGTGGGCACCGACATTTACCCTACAGTGTTGTGGGCGCCACCAACTCCCATACCGGACAAACACGGTAAGGCTTCCCCCATTGACTCCAGGCATCAACAGTATTGTGGGCGCCGGCATTTACCATACAAGGCGAACATGGTAAAACCCCCTACATGCCTCTAGGCATCAACAGTATGTCAGGCACCGACGTCTGCCATATCGGAAGAAGACGATGCAACCTCTCTCATGCATCTAACATTTAACAGTGTTATCGGCGCCTACAATCATCTTGTACCCAACAGCATGGGCGACAAGGCTTAGTAACATGCGTACTCTCTCTCTCGCTTGTAAGGCCATCCCCTTCACCTATAAAAGGGGATGTGCTCTCTCCCAACAAGGGGGTCAATTCACCTACATCGATTCAACACACAACAATAGAACCGCCAGGTTCAGACCTCGAGCACACGCTCGAACACTTAACACATAGCGAAGCTCCCATCACTCTTGGCCCTTCAGACCGGAGTCCGACCGGACCTCTTATACCCCCCCATCTTTCTCCCTTCCGTTTGTAACCCCACAGCAAACTTCGAGCACCTGGGCTCAGGAATAAAGTCACCGACCGACTCAAACTGGACATAGGGCACGTTTCCTGAACCAGTATAAACCCTATGTCATTGAGTGCTAGGCCACCTCCGATCACAATGTACAGCAAAACTACAAATATTTACGTATTGGTCACTTTCTGCACTGACAACCATACTTTCGCACCAGAGCCATTGCATCCATGTACCAGCACCTCATATCACGGGGTCCTCCGATGAATGACGAAGACAGGATAGTACGCCTTCTGACTTTCTCAGCAGATCCTTCACCCGAATGCATGCTATCCACCAGGCCTTGGTATAGGTCAGCCCTCAAAGTATCTTGATTGTTCCTCATGTAGTCTAAATGCGAGCTCTCAATCTTGATGTAGGTGTCGACGGTGAATTGCTGGAAAAGACGCCGGCCATAGAGTATTGGATTAAATATCCCTGGCCGCATCTAGAACTTGTAGCAGTAGTAGTCGCGCACAGAGACACATGTATTCGCAACAGGTTCTATAGGGAGACATTGTTCGAATTAGTACCATGAGTTAACAGAAAAGAGTTTATATTGCATTATTGAAAAGAGTTCAAGTTACCTCCATCATCATCGTCACCATTCTCAGCACGCTTTTTGTGGATTGCTCGAGCTCGATCAACTTGAGCCATAGTCACACCCACTTTTGGAATGCAGTTGTGCCACTTGAGCTCACCCATTGGAAAGAAGACCGGGTATGACAGTGGGTCATAGCATCCATTATATGAGCGGATGCCGTGTATAGACCGATCCTTCCCTTGTAGGAGAACACTATGCTTGAATTGGTTGTGACGCTCACTCCCCTCAACCCAGACGGTGGCCACCTCTGATGTCAATGGCACATTATATGTTCTCTGGTCAAGTCGCTGGTGAAGGTTCAACTCGACCCAGTAATCCTCGAGGTTTTCAATGTGTCCCATACTCCTTAGTTGCTGAGAGTAGGGATTCCCATTAAAGATACTAACTAATTGCTCTATAACTTCTCTATCTTTTTGGGTGCATTGCTCACGTCACTTGCTCATCCGATGCTCGAGGGATGGATCGTCGTCATAAAAATAAAGCTCGAGGTGTCTCTTTTCGACACCATCCTCTTTACCAAATGATCGTATGTTATGGTAAATCTGGCCATGGGCATGGAATGTGTAGACACCGTAGATTCACATGTTAGTGGTCACACGATCTAGGTGGCAGTACAGAGAAGTGAAAGAGAAGTGGCCATTGAAATATCTGATGTTTGCACGAAAGTGCCTAGCATCAACGTCCGAGCTTGACCACAACCTCATGAGCTCTGGTGGTGTCTCAGGAGTTGAAAGATGAATCTTTCCACCCTGACAACAGAATTCAGGCGGTTCACCCTCAAATTTCTTTGCGTTGTAGTGCTCACAGTTCGGCACCAACGGTAGCATGTGCGACTCTGACGGGACATTAGCGTAAACCCTATCGTATGGATCCAGGACATCAAGCTCACTGTTCTCTTCCTCATCCATGTTGAGATTGTGCTCGACGTCGGTTCCCTCCACGTCATCTTCTAACAAAATGTTGATGTGTTACGCGTTGAAAGAAAGTTTGTGAAAGAATGTTTTGACTATTACACGATGTACTTTGTCCGGCGAAAAAGTACGCCTCATCCTCTTCCTCGTCCTCCTCAAATATGACATCCTCATCATAGTCTGTGTAACACGGCCACATATATGATGAGAGAAACATAATGGCATACAAAAAAAACAAAAAAGGATAAATTTAATAAAGAAAATACCATCCTCGACCATAGAGTCTGGCGTATGAGCTTGTGCACCATTTGGAGGCATTGAAGAGGTACCATCAACTACAGACGGTTGTGTCTGTGTACCTGTGCAATTATTAGGTGGTGGAACTAGAGTTTCCTAGGTGACACCACCTGTAGTAACAAAAGGTATGAGTTTTTGGAATAGAAGAGCGAAGGTGAAAGTACCGACAATATATACTGATCAAGGCTAATTACTGTTGTAAACCACACTCGGTTGAGTCGGGTCGTTTGAATCATTGCACTTTCCATCCGCACACCCTCTAGCCCTTCTTCCAATGTTTGCTTCAAAAGCCCGATTACGACGGGATAGAAGGGCATTTCTCTCTCCAATGGTCACTCGATGCCTATGTATGGTCTGTGCCGTAGCCATTTTAGGGGTTTGGACTTCTGGATTTTGATCTACAGATTGCACGATGTCAACAGTTGTGCCCCTCGATTCGGGTATTTTCATATCGTGTGAAGGCGTTTCAGGAGATTGAGGTGAAGAAGGGAAAATAAGCTGAGGGTTAAAGTGAGAGCTCTCCATGGCAAATGAGTCCGGATGCAAATTGTTGGCTCGGTGTTCTCTCACCATCCTATTATAGTTTTTCTTCATCTCTTTTTGCTTCTCCTTCTTCTCTTGTGGAGTCATTTGTAGTTTTCTTGCTACATTTTTTGCCGCATACAAGTCACGCCGCCTCTTGTTTATTAGCGTCTTTTGTTTAGGAGATAGTGCAGCCCGTCGTGCTCTATCTAGGTCACGCTTATGCTCTTTTGGACACATGACAATATTGTCGATGGAATTGGATGCATTTGTAGCACCTATATATTGATAAAAAAAAGTATGGTCTCAAATAAATTATAGAAGGGCACATATTGCAAGAACATTAATTCCTTATTACATTGTCATGAATGACATTTGGGTTGCCCACAACATTTTTTCTTCTCAAATAGATAACATTAATGAAAAAAATAATGTACCTGGGTTTAGATCAGGTGATGCATCAGTCAAGTCAATTATGCCACTTTGATCTATACATCTATCGGAGTAGTCATCTACATATATATAATAACATGATATTAACCTTGGCCTCGGCATCATACAAACACAACAAAAAAATAATTAGTATTAGGAACAAAAAAACCAAAATGGTACATGTGTTATCTTTATCAATCCGCATGAGTTCGTATGAGTTGTTTCGATGTAGCCAGTCACTATGTTCATAGCCATCAGTGTTTTCCGTGGTTGATTCAACTCTAACTGGTACAACATAATTACACAACAAATAAGCAAACCAATGAGATGCAAGTAGGTGGTATCATTCATACACAACAAAAAAACTTTTCTTAATTTGTAAAGTTTTAGTCCATCTGATTTTTTTCCTAATTTGCACAAAACTTTTAGCTCAATGTATATACATTTACAACATATACACCACTATACATTAAATAAACTAAAAAATGGTAATACTAAATTCAGAAACAGAAAATCAGAATGTGGTGGACCTCTCGACCCAACAGCTAGTGCAGTTTCCACCTTTCTCAGAAGATACTTTGCTCTACATTTTTTTTCATCCCTTTCTTCTTGAGTCATTGCTACATGTCGTGCTTTTTCTCTTTCCCTTATACGCTGTGCACGTTCATCAACTTGCGCTTGTGAATTTGATGTTGTCTGACCAGCTGTTTGTAAATAAGTTGATAGATATTTACTTAATCACCACAAATAATACAAGTGAAAGCGTCTATGGACATGTGTATAAACAATTACCTCCATTGATGGTGTTTGTCAAGTCTGCAAATGGTGTACGACCTTCATTATTTTGCATAGGTTCCATTACGATGAAACTGAACATAAAATTAATCCCTAGTTTCAATCAGAAATTAATCTCTGAAAGTGGTCGAAGTTAGCAGGCATAATACATATTCAGGTCAGACCAAAAGACTTGGTTCCGAAACAAAGCAATTAAGAAACTACACTATTTAAAAATTCAATAGGAAATGCTATAACTAGTGTAATTATGAACTAAGCAGCTATTGAAGTGCCTGAACCGTGACTTGGGTATCATGCTGGGTTTCAACTAACTGAGATTAATCAGTTCAGAATAGACCAATTCCCTAAGCTTTCTACTATTGCCAGAATCTTGGAGAATGAAAGAGTGAATTAAAAGGCCTTTCAAGATGATAACCATTAGAACATATTGTCAACAAGCATTCCCCTACGGTATCTAGTGTTTAGTTCTTTAAATTTTTTTATGCAAGACCATTAGAACGGCTTGATTGTTTCTACAGGTTGTGAATCTTTTATACAAAAGAAATGAACAAGAAAACACTAATCCACAACGAGCAAGACTGGCAGAAAATGAGAAAAAAATTGAGGATCTAAACAACACCATAGATTTCAAACCTACCCATCCCCAAGCATAGAAAAGTATGGCTGAATTTTTTGTTTTTTAGAGGTGGTTGCAACAGCTAGGGCAGATGAGGTATATTAACAACTACTAATTTACCAGTGATCACAACTTTGGATTAAAATCAATTTCAGCAGAGAAGACTTATTGCAGTCAATTTTGCATATTTTTTTATCTAAAGATATTCGTCTCAGTCATAGCGTTACTTGCTCCTAACTGGATTTTGATAGAAAAAATGGAGGCCTCAACAAAAAATGAAAGCTAGAGAAGCAATCTGAATACTACAGGGAACGAAACAAAAGGTTGAAACAAGGAAGAAGAGTCAATTTGAGATTGGCATTCAGATGTTCGGAGAGCACTGCCAACGATGACTAAGTAACTAACAAAGGATGTACCAAAGACTATGAAAACTATTAAAGTCGTCTGCAACAAACAAATTAAATTAATTCATAGCTATACACGTATGGAGTGGATTGTATAAGCAAAAGTTTAGAATAGATATGCTGACTCTAGTAGTCTGGATGGCAGATGGCTCTGTTTTTTTAGAATCATGTTCGTATGGACAGAGGAGTAGTGCATTCTCGAACATATAAATTGCTCATGAAGCTAGCAATTACACAAGTACACATGAAACTTTGCCTTGCCTATGGGCCCTGTCAGTGTAGATGACTTTCTGGAGGTGGGCAGCAGCGAACTGGTTACTGGATCTGCGGGTAAAGAAAGAAAATTTGAAACATTCCCCTTGGTGAAATCTGAAGGCAATAGACACTAATCTGAAGGCAATGGATATTAATCTGAAGGCACATGGCAAATAGCCTGTAAATTTTCCTTGTTTTTCAAAGCCTTTTGTTGATGATATATATTAATATCCGCATTGCACTTTTACTATTTCAGATATAAAAAAAGGGCAATTGATGATATTGAAACAATCACAGCAAAAACAGGAAATGCACATATCTAAAACATGGCCATGTGCCTCTTTGTTGTAGGATTAAGCATATCAGGTGAGGTTAGAGGATTAAGTATATCAGGTGAGGTTAATCAATAGAGAATGCTTTGCTTTCCTGAGAAGAAATTTATAGGTCCACAAAGGATTATTTGCAGCAAAGCAAAGGTAATTTAAACTAACACACAAAAATTTACTAAATCGGGTCTAGATGCTAGAATTCATGCATGCTATGTTTAAGAAGTTAGTCTGCATGCTATGTTTCACACCAAAGGTTAAAATGTTACACAAATAAGTAAAGGAGAAGATTAGAGAAGTTAGTCTGCTAAAACCATCCCCTTAATTAGATTGATGGGATGTTGTATTATTTCGGGGCAAAATTGATCCTTGGAGAGAAAAAGGACCAACTATTGTTGTTTTCCTATCACTGTTCTTATCTTGTGAGGCAGGATAAATGAAATAAACATACTCCGTTCTAATCTCCATGACGACGGTTCATACACAAAACAAATAAATGCAGAGGGAACGGAATATCCGAAGAAGCATGCTTGTGAATGTTTTTTTACCTACATGCTTGTGAACAGGGCTTTGAGAATAGAGAAGTGACATATATTAGCTTGTCCTAAATGTCATATAATTACAAACAAAGGGTGTACTTGGCTAGAAATATATAATCAGTTCCTTTCACTAAAGGAAGTACCAAGGAAGAATGACATAGAAATATGCACCAGACTATAACACCCTGTGGTAATACATTATTTCTGGAAAATAATAGATCATTAGAGTACAGTAGTGAATCGAAGACACATCGATGAAACAGACATTTCTAGGGTGACCAAAAATAGAGTTTTAAGCCTCTAGCACATTTCAGTCCTCTTAGCAGCAGGTCGACCAAAAATAGAGTTTTAAGCCTCTAGCACATTTCAGTCCTCTAGCAGCAAAAAACACACATCAGCAGCAACCTATTTTCCATTACATCTTCATTGAATTATGCTGCACTACAACTTAAGGAAGCTCAACCGTAACTGCAAAATCAGATTGCATTTAAATCCTATATATATATATCGTAGTCCTAGACACCAAACGATGAGCTCCTAATTTCTAAGAATGCATCCCAATCCTATTCCCATCTTGGTAGCCCGGTCACTGCTAGAATAGCGCCCTTCAGATATAAGCTGCTCAAACTTTCTGACGAGTACAACTCCATAAGACATAAGAGCTGATGAACTGAATCACATGGCCCTTAAGATATGATTACATGAAAATTTAGGTGGTTTGCATATGATGCATGACATATTGATCCTTTAATAGATCTAAAATGGTCCATCTCGTTACGATGCAAATATCTCATGGCCAGACACAAATGTCTCTTATTTTAGTGTAAGATTGAGTTTTCTTCATCTGGTTGTTACTAAAGGGTATATACCAACACAGAAGGCAGTATATCCACGTTGACAATGTTATTATCAGGTGAAGCAGAATTTATCACCTGCCCTGATTTGGACTTTTGGTGGGTAACCATCAGGGATCAGTAGCGCAAATGAGAAGCAAACATTTAGTAGGGTTGTAAGCAATCAACCATAGACAGGTCATGGAACTGTTACTTAGTCGCAGGGCTGAATGGATTTAGTAACTGCATGAGAAAAATGTTTTCAGCTAATGCACCAGTATACTGAATTTAGAACTGTTACTTAGCGGTAGGAACTATTACATAGGTAGGTTTTCTCTAGACAAATATACTGAATTGTTAAAAAATCATATAGGTCAATCTTATTTTGCATTCAGCGCATTAGGTACGGATCAGTTTTAGAAACCAATTTCTAAGTTGGGCTGACTGGGTATGGTAATCTACAGAATAATATAGACCAAGCAGCTAATGCACTGCAAGTCTGCTAGTAAAACCATTTTAGACAACAAAAATGGTAAACTAAAACGTTTGTGATGCCTTGAACAGCAACATTGATCTCATACAGTAAACCCAAGTGCTTAGATGTTATGCCCTACAACTCTGATCAAGTGATGAAGTGAATGATGATAGTTATACAATTATTTTCATGGCAGGATTGTTTCATATAGCAACTAAGCATGCAGTAATTGAAGCTGAGAGAGTACCTTATCAGAAGAACACAACTTGCTACGGGTTAATCCCTCAGAAACACAGCAAAAATTAGCAGTTAAAAGGAATCACACATCTGGAAAGGTCAACCAAGAACCCTGTGTCAAGCGATAAATAGAAACAATCCTCTTAAGAAGCAATGCAAAGAAATGTACACAATACTTAAATCCTCATGATAACCATTGAAAGGGATCGAAGTTAGCAGGCATAATACATGTACACACATGTAATTAGATCGAAGTTAGGTAGGGTTTGGGTGCTCGGTTTCGCACAACAGGAAGGGAAGAGAAGGGATTGGCACACCTGGTGGTGCTCCTCGCAGGACGGGAGGGAGGTGGAAGTGCGGCACGAGCGGAGGATTTGGCAGCACAGCAGGACCGACGAAGACACGAGCCGGATCGGGGGGAGGGACGCGCGGGCGCCCTCCCGGCTTCTGCTGCCGCAGGTCTTCGTCACCGGTGAAGGGCCCGATGAAGATCTCACGACGTAGATGCGGGCGAGCCGAATCAAGGACGCAAATACAGACACCGACGTGGATGCTGGTGGTCGGCAAGAACCAGGAGCCGGGAGCGACGGCGTGGCGGCGGTCCTTGATGGCGGCGGTCCGGCTCCCTAGTCACGTGGGGGTCGCAGGTGTTGGTGAGGGCAGTCGGTGGAGGGGTGCTGCGGGGAGGATTGGAGGAGAGCGGGGAGGAGATCGCACGGGCGGGCGCGGGCGGCGGCGGCGCGGCCAGCTGTGAGCGGGCGATGGGGCGCGGTGGATGCGTAGCCGTGCAGATGAATCACGGGAGCGATCCGTCCTTTTCAAATCACGGAAACGAGGTTTGAGGCTGAATCACAGCAGTGGTTTTGTTTTAGCTCTTTCCTTTTAAATATCTCAAGGGACGGCCACGCGTCGGACAGGCAGGACGATAGACCCACGTTGGAATGTCACACCAAAAAATGTCCACGCTTTGTTCTTTTTAGTTGTAGCAGAAACACACCTGGAGCCAAGGTTCGACGGGAAAAATAGAAACGGACTCTACAGGAAATAGAAATGGACTCTTCAGAAGAAACAAAAACGGACAACAGATTAACGAAAAAAATGCAAAGAGGCCAGATAAAAAAATATTAGGTATAGAATAGAAGTAAAATAAGATTTTATCTAATTTCTCTGGCATCCTTTTCTATTTAGGTTAGAATTCTTATTCAATTTGGATAAAAATATTTATTTAGGTTACTTTAAGAATCTTTTTGGAATCGGACTTCGTATCGCGCTACACAAGAGCTATTCTAACTCGTATGAACATGGCTTATATATAGAAGTCCAGACAGAAGAAACTCCCCATTGTTCGGTAGTTATAGGGAGACGGACAAAAAAAAAAGATAAAAAAATGAGCTGAAATTTTACTTCTTTATTATTAATTAGGTATAGATATAGGAGTACACATGCTTTGAATTTGTGACTAACAACTTGCATCCAAAAGTTGCAAAGCGTCAACTTTTCTTAAATAGTAGTGGTAGTAAAATGCCTTGCGGTAATTTTCAGAACGGTAAAGACACAACCACTTTAACCGGTCACAGTAACAATCGCAAGCGCGTGTTGTTGTCGGGAGGCGGTTGGTTATAAAGGGAGGGAGGCTTCTTGAAGTGCCCCCACGTACGCACTCGACTTACCCCCACGGCCCTACCCATCATCATCACGCGAGTGATCGAGTGAGTCCCATCCTTATCGCCTCTGCAGCCAGCGTCAATCTCCTTCTCCTTGCTGGACGCTAAGCTAAAGCCCACCGCGCGCGACTAACAGCCGGACACGTGCAACCAACGTACTCCTATGGGTGTTGCCTCGCGCGCGCCGGCGCCGCACACGCACACACGCAAGCGTGGATCGCCCCAGAGAGAGCACCGGCGCCGCTGCTCCTGCCGCTCACCAGGGCGCCCGTCGCGACGACAGGGCTCCGTCGCCGCCACTGGCCGGCCGCGGGGAGGCACAGGCTGCGGCAGCTGGAGGCGCCGGCGCCGGCGGTGTCTGGTGGCGCACCCCTCTGCGCGACGAGGACGAGCACGCCATCATCGTCGCGGCGCTCGCGCACGTCGTCGGCGCCGGGAGGCAGAGCTCGGCGGCGCAGCCGACGCCGGCCGTGCTCGGCCAGCAAGGTACGCACGTGTTCGTGCACGGGCCCACGTGCAGTGCTCTCCTCTTTTTTTTTTACCTTTGGCGTCTCTACTACTAGTAGTCCTCTGTAGATGAACCGATTTTAAGTCTCTGAATAGGAGTATGTCATTCAGCTAGATTCTTGCACTCTGCTGCCCATGTTTGCAAACGAATCAAATCAAAAGAACAAAAACGGCATCCAATTTACAGCTCTTTTTCTAATATAAAAAAAGAAATTTGGTTGTGAGTAGTTTGCAAAGTTTATTGACAATCGATCAAATAGTACTATGAATGAATTACTCCACTGTAAATGAAAAACGAGGATCTTCCCAGAGTAAAAGAAAAAATCACGGACCCGTTCGCTTGAACTCAATCAGCTACCGTCTATAGTATTTTTCTTTCCTAAAAATCAGCTTTAGCCGGTTTATACCAGCCGAACAGGACCCACAGCGCGCGTGCGCCTGCGCCTCGCGGGAGCCGACGTGGCAATCCGATCGGCATGCTTCTGACTCTGCCCGGGTGGGCCCATTCTATATAAACGGTGGCACTCCCTGTTACATTTCTGACGACCTGACACGCTCCCTCTGCCGTGTGGATTGATTCAGTGATGCACCGGACCGCGCCGGCGCCGGCGCCGGAGCAGCGGCCTCGGTACCGCGGCGTGCGGCACCGGCCGTGGGGCAAGTGGGCGGTGGAGATCCGGGACCCGGTGAAGGCGGCGGGCGTGTGGCTCGGCACCTTCGACGCCGCCGCGCTCCGCTTCAAGGGCACCAAGGCCAAGCCCAACTTCCCCGCGGACCACCGTGCCGCCTTCCAGCTCCACTGCCAGCAGCCGGGCTCCACGTCGGCAGCTTCGACGTCGGCGGCGCTGGCGCCGGCTCCGCGGCGGGGGACGCGCCACGCTGCAGGTCCGCGGAGCGCAGCAGCTGCTGCTGCTGGTGCCGATCAGGGGGGGGGGGGTGTTCCCGGACCTCAGCCGGTACGCCCACATCCTGCAGAGCGGCGGCGACCTGGACCCGCAGGCCATCGCCGGCGCGGGCGGGCTGACGCCGGGGCGGTCCTCGACCACCACGGCGTCCGCGTCGTCATCGTCTCCGGCGCCGTCGGTGGATTGGTCGCCATGGCGAGGTCCTACCTAACCAGATGCATACAGTAGTGATGATCAGCAGCACACATGAGACATGTAGTTAGCGCCTTTTTAGTCCTTCGAATCATGAAATCTGTAGCTATAGCAATTACTAGTTATTACCCCCTCCATTCTAAATTCCAGACGTTTTGTTTTTTTTTCTAAAAAAGTGAAAACGTCTTTATAATTTGGAGTAGAGTGAGTATGTTGAAAAGTTGACAGATTTAGGGGTCTAAGACTTTGCATGTGAATAGAAAGGGATTTGCTAAATTTCACTGAATTTTAGTTTTCTTTTCGACGACCGGTTATTTTATTCTAAAATTGCAGTTTTAGTTCGTTGAAATTTCTGTAGACACAATCTATAATTTTTTGTTTCGAGAATAAAAAATTCATTAGACAAAACCGTAAACCTAACAAAATCTAATATGTGTTGGCACAAAGACAGTTTAATAATTTACCATTATTTCTATAGCCAGACAAGAAAATTTTTTGATATGGTATGACACAAAGAAAAATAATTAATCACAAAAGTGACGATTTACTTATACTAATTGATAGTACAAGAGTGTTGTCTGAAATCATCATAATATAGAAGAAGTGGAATAGAAATGCTACTAATATATACTTGTAGCTGTGGAAGGTTAGATCATTAGGTGGTGTACGTATATGCTTCCATCCAAAAAAAATACTTCTTCCATTTAAAATAGTAAGTCATTCTGTTGTTAGGTACATATAGATTACAATTTCAGTTCTGGTCAGAGCCAAACTATATTAAATTTGACTATAATAATATTAACATATATGACTCCAAGTAGTTATACCATAAAAACATGTAGCATGACGAATTTAAAAATATATATACATCTAGTATGATACTATCTTCGTTCACAAAAGAATGTGATTCTTGTTTTTTCAGAAATCAAATAGTTTGAATTTTGACTAAATTATATAAAAAAATACTGAAAATCATGATACAAAATAAATATTATTAGATTAGTTAGTATAGAACATCTTTTCATGTAAATTTATTTAAAGACATAAATGCTAATAATATTTATTATAAATTTGATTAAAGTTGAACTCATTTAACCTGTGCGGATCAATATTAACATTTGTATTGTAAAACCGGTTAAATTTCAGATTATATGACTTAGGACATCGTTTCTGACAGAGGAGTGGCACACCTAAATATCATTGGCTTGCACACAGGTTCTGTCACGTCGAGTCGCCGCAGGTCGTACTCGTACGGGGTACCATATGAACTGAAGCGAGTGACAGTTAAAGTTGACAATACATTAGTGACACGTGGCCCCGTTGGGCTTACCTTATATTCGGTTTGATCGACTTTTTTTTTTCAGCCAGAACAGTATTTTTTCTCACAATAATTCAGTCAGAAAAATGTTTTTCAGCCGGTTTCAGTCAAAATTCTGCCAGCTGAACGGGGCCTTGTCAAGGCAGGACGGACGTATCAGTATCACCAAGTGTGTTGTCAAGGCAGAACGGACGTATCAGTATCACCAAGTGTGTTGTCAAATGCTGCAATTTGCTAAATGTGGGGATCGAAATCGAGGACTCGGGGGACCATGCACGTCATCGTATCTCCTACCACTAAAAAGAACAAAGCGTGAACATCTTTTGGTGCGATATTTATTTTGGTTTGTCCGTCTGTCTATCCATGCGAATCACCTCCCCCTCACCCCCGACGCCTCCCACCCCGCGTGACTCCCCCACTCCCCCGATGCCTCCTCTCCCACGCGTGCGACGACGACTCCTCCATCTCTCATCCCACCAGGCGAGGGAGCCGCCCACCAGGTGAGGGCTGTAACAGAACCGACCAATTATACGAGATTAAGTAAGAAAATCTTCCGCCAAAGCAGATAATTTAGCAAACTTAAACCCGCATAACCCGGTAGTCCGTGAAACCACGAAGGATTTCAAATCAAACGACATACAAACCAAGATCGTACAAGTTTAGCAAGTACCGTCACACATTACATAAAGTTCGCAACGACAGTTAATACATCAGAGTTTGGAACATAAAGTTATTACATACCAAGTTCGAACTGAAATAGCGGAAGCAAATAGTTTTAAAGCCACACACACTTTGGATTGAGATACAGTGCCAGCAGGTAGTCATCTCCAACAAAAGCATCAGATGAGAAATACGGAGTGACCATTTGCCCTTAGTCCTAGTTGTCACCCATCGCCGAATACAGGCAGTTAATGCAATAACCGTAGTATATTTGACCATCTGCAACAACAATGGGAACAACGCCCTGAGTATGAGAAGATACTCAGCTAGACTTACCCGCCTTAAACCAAAATAAAACGACACCAAGGATTATGCAAGGCTTTCTTTAGTGGGCTAGCTGACTCTTTTGCGAAAGCATAAGTTATCATGAATAAACCATTTTAAGTACTTTGCATCATCTTTATTATAACCTACCCATCTAGGTAAGCACTTGTACTATAGCAATCACATGATTAACCAATAACATCCAGTTACCAATTTAGCTTAGCATAACTCACATCATCCAGATAACCATCATTGTTCTATAGTAATTACTACGATGCCGTAGCTCGAGTCAAGTGCTCACTATCCAGGAGCGATGACGATTTGAATCGATTTCTAACCAGCTGGTGATTTATTCCTCACACAAACCATGCTTCCCCTGCCAGGGTAGCTTATATCACAAATGACACTTTTCAGGTAGCCGCAGGATAATCTAGAGCCGCAGTACCCAGGGACCGCCCGACTGCCAGGAATCAGGTCACACCTGCCCTTGGGCTCACCCTTCGCGCCCCTGTCATACCCCCATCAGCACCAATACGCGCACTCGTGTAGATCCCGGCCCGAACCGTGCCACTAGCTTCGCGCTCGAAAGGTACTTTATTCGGCCAGCTAAATGTGAGGCATGCGTTCAACATGACAAGAGGGACGAGCAACGATCGGTCCTTAATCGACACAGACGGAAACTAACAGCACCCCAGAACCCTGTCTGGTTGCCTCCAACTATTATGTCCGGTCTCCAATTTTTC
This sequence comes from Miscanthus lutarioriparius, assembly GCA_904845875.1. Taxonomy (NCBI): domain Eukaryota; kingdom Viridiplantae; phylum Streptophyta; class Magnoliopsida; order Poales; family Poaceae; genus Miscanthus; species Miscanthus lutarioriparius. The sequence continues at coordinate 93,754,334 of CAJGYO010000007.1, forward strand.
ATCACATATGGTTAATTCCAGGATATCATTCTTTCCATAGCCAATCTCTTCTAGTAACCACCTATAATGTAGGTGACCGGGTATCACCGATCGCTACCGGTCTAAACAAGGTTAAGCAGTTATTCGATCCTGACCTAACAGGGTAAAAGGTAATAAGGTAGGCAAGGATAGTAATAAATGCATCAATAGTTTCAATCAACTCCTACAACTCAATGCAACAATATATAAATTCATATATATAGAAAGAATTGCTTTTATAAAGTAGGAGACTTAGAATGCTCCGGGGCTTGCCTCGTTCGAACGAACTAGGTTGATGATCCACGTACTCCGACAAGTCCTCTCCTTGCTCCTCTTCCTTTGGCACCTCCTGTGTCTGGACTTCTTGTGGATCTGTCCCGGTCTGCTCTTCCTGAACTGCTACTAGCAACTCCTCCTGCGATCCTGTATGATGCAGATGTATAAGTGCTAATGCATAGGTGCATCAGAGAGATGACATGTAATGATCATGATGCATGAAATGTAGATGACCATGTTTAACTTTATTGAACATAGTAGTAGCAAAGCTCGTCTACAAGGTAGTCGACATCATCCAAGAACATGTACTACTATCTACTACGACAACCATTGGACTAACATGTCAAATCACCACAGCAAGTGAAGATGCTTCAAAGATACACCAAAGCAAACATTATTAACTAAACATGCATTAAAGAAGATTATTTTATTTTATTTTAAACTAGGGCTACACAACATATATTTCTAGTGTTCATAAAAATCTGAGAAAATTACAGTAGCATAGTACTACTCTAAGTAGACTGCCATAAAATTTAATAGCATTTGGATAAGTAAAATAGCCTACACAAAAATGACAAGCTATGGTTAATAATTAAGCATGAAAATACTTTGTACTATGAAAACTGTCAAACAATAGATTTGGTATTTTTCCTATGTTCTACACAGTAAACAATCACTGCACAAAAATTATCATACACATGTTTTATACAATTTTTGCTCTCTATCAAAATAACAAAAATCATCAATTAAAGGCACTTGAACTACACATCAATATTTCTCTACAGAACATGCATGACATATATTTTTCCTACAAAGTACATCACTAAAGGACATTAACAAAACTAGAACCACATTTTTCTGATGCATATTCTATTTACTAGACATTTTTTAAGAAATCGGCATTTATTCAATTTAAATAAAACTACACAGAAAAGTATCACAAATTTGACATGCAATATTTTTAGCAGATAGATCTAGTCACAAGAAACCTAGCAAAACTTATTTCAACTAATTTGGAGCCATTTGGAGCAAGTTATAAATTTCCAAAGCCTTTAAACAAAATCTGTAAATCATTTCTTTTATTCTTTTCTGAAAATCCCGGTTCAAAAATGCTACATCCACCCGGATCTCTACCCAGGCTTGCACCCCAGCGGCTGACAGGGGGTCCCTTGGCCCCACCGGTCAGTCACTAAGGCAGGGGAGGCGCTCGGCCGCGGCGGTTCTCGCCGCCGGTGAACTTGCCGGTGGTGAGGTCACCACCGGAGGCTTCCCCGAGACATGGCGGACCTAACGGTACCCCTACAGCGGCCAGTGGAGCTCGGGAGCAAGCTCATCGGCGTCCATGGCGGCGCGGTGGCATGGCTCAACGTCGGCCGGCCAGCTCCTGCTGAGAGGTGGCGCGGGGAGTGGCTGGCGAGCTACCCCGTGTTCGTGCGGTGCTCGTGTGCACAAAAAGGAGGCGAGAAGGAGGATGGAGGGGCGAGGTCCACGGAGCGACGCATCTCCGGTGAACTCGACCAAGCTCCGGTGAGCGATTACCGGCGACTCATAGCTTACCACGGCGATAAGGTGCTAGCACGGGATGCACGAGGTGAAGGAGGAGCACAGGGCGAGACGGGGCGGTCGACGGCGAACTGGAGCGGCCGAAACAGCCAAATCCGGCGAGGCGCTGGTGCGGGCGGTGCTGGAGGCGAGCGCGTGCGTTGCTGCAGCTGCTGTCCGAGCGAGAAGCAAATGAGATGGAGGAGAGGGAGGCAGACGCGGCGCGGCGGGTGTAGGCACGACAGGAGGGGCGCGGGGGCCACCGGTGTCCACGCGGTGAGCGACGACGACGGCGTACGGACACGCGGCCGCCGAGCTCTGCGGCTAGTCGGGCGCGGCGCGCGGGAGCGGACAACGGGCGTGGAGGCAGGTCGGGCCGGCCTGCGGGGCTGGGCCGGAAAGGAGGCGGCGGCCTAAGAAGGTAAAAATGGGATTTTTCAAATTATTTTAAATTCCTTTTTCTTTCAAACGAAATTTTGAACTAATTTAGAGCAGTTTCAAACTTTGGCCCAAAAATAAAAGTTGCTCAAAATTTTATTCTCTACAACTTTGCTTTTATGACCAAAGTCAAATTCCAAATATATTTTGAACTACAGATTTAAAGTCAAATAAAATTCCAAGACCCTAGTTTTGAAGAATTAGTTTAAAAGCAAAATTTGGCAAGAATTTAAATATAAACTTGGCTCCAAATTGTATCCTGATTGTTTATAAGCTATCTTAGTGATCAACCCAAGAAAACATGGCATCCAAACATGAGCATGGCATTCCCACTAGTTTAAACATGATGAATTTCAATCAATTTAAACATCACATGAAATGATACGTCATTTCTTTCGAAATGAAATGCATAAATGATGCTTATGCATAATGAAATGATGATTATGCTCATAAGATGGAATGTTAATGCATGCTTAACACCGAGGTGTTACAGCCCTCCCCACTTATAAGAATCTCGTCCCGAGATTTTGAGTTACGAACCATTTGCTATAAAAATCCTTATAAGCGTTTTGAAGATACTCTCCTGTTTCCCACGTCGCATCACCATCATCGTGATGACTCCACTGTATCTTATATGTTCTCACCACTTTATTCCGAGTGACTCGGTCCTTAGTGTCCAAAACTCAAACCGGTTGTTCATGGTATTCCAAGTCTGATTTGAGCTGAATGCTCTGAGGTTCTATTCTCTCTTTCGGAATACGCAAGCACTTCTTCAACTGTGATACATGGAAGACTGGAAAGATCGAACCCATCGCTTCTGGTAACTGTAACTTATAAGCCACGGGACCCTTCTTCTCTATGATATTGTACGGTCCTACAAATCTAGGAGCAAGTTTTCTCTTTACTCCAAACCTTTGTACTTTCTTCATTGGAGTAACCTTCAGATAAACATAGTCACCTACCTCAAACTCAAGCGGTCTCCTTCTCTTATCGGCATAACTCTTCTGGCGTGACTGTGCCGCTTTCATGTTTTGTTGGATAATATGGACCTTTTTCTCAGCCTCGTCAACAAAATCAATTCCGTAAAACCTTCTCTCTCCAGGCTCAACCCAATTCAATGGTGTCCTACATTTCCTGCCATACAATGCTTCAAATGGAGCCATCTTGATACTTTCTTGGTAACTGTGTGTTGTAAGTGAACTCTGCCAAAGGTAACCATGATTCCCATGAACCCTTAGACGATAACACACAAGCTCTAAGCATATCTTCTAGAACAGCATTAACTCGCTCTGTTTGCCCATCTGTCTGTGGGTGGTAAGCTGTACTATGAATCAAGCTAGTACCCAAACCTTTATGAAGATGCTCCCAAAAATGAGTGGTAAATTGGGACCCACGGTCAGACACGATAGTCTTTGGTATACCATGTAATCGGACAATCTCTGCAATATACTTCTCAGCATACTGAGGTGGTCGGAAAACTGTTTTGACTGGTAAAAAGTGAGCTGATTTGGTAAGGCGATCTACGATTACCCAAATCGAATCATTCCCCTTTTGTGTGGTAGGGAATCCGGTGATAAAATCCATACTTATATCATCCCATTTCCAATCTGGTATTGACAAAGGTTGCAACCTTCCTACGGGTCTCATGTGAAGAGCCTTCACTCTACAACACATGCCACAACGAGCAACATAAGCTGCAATCTCCTTCTTCATTTTTGTCCACCAATGACGAGGTCTCAATTCTTGGTACATTTTGTTACTTCCAGGATGGATAGATAACTTAGAGTGATGAGCTTCATCCATCAATTTGTTCTTGAGCTCTCGATCTTTAGGTACAACTAGACGGTCCTTAAACCATAGCACTCCGTGTTCATCCACTCTAAAGTACTTAGTCGGTTCTTTCTTCATTTTCTCCTTGATATGAAATATTCCCTTATCTGTTTTCTGGCCCTCAATGATCTTGCTCTCCAAGGAACAGCTAACCTTGATATTATGCAACACAGCAGGATGCAACAAATTGAACCCATCCTCAAACAGTGGTTGCACAACAAGAGAATGTGACTTCCTACTTAAGGCATCCGCTACTACATTTGCCTTTCCTGGATGATAGTGCACATTCAGATTATAATCCTTTATCAGCTCTAACCATCTTCTCTGTCGCATATTCAACTCAGACTGAGTAAATATGTACTTGAAACTCTTATGATCTGTAAAGATATTACACACATTCCCAAGCAAGTAGTGTCTCCAAATCTTTAGAGCATGCACAACAGCTGCAAGCTCTAAATCGTGCATAGGATAGTTAACCTCATGCTTCCTCAATTGACGTGAGGCATACGTAATAACTCTTCCATCTTGCATCAGAACACATCCTAAACCATTCTTTGATGCATCGCAAAACACATCAAACGGCTTCTCTATATCTGGTTGCACCAGAACAGGAGCAGTGGTTAGCAATTTCCGCAAGGTGCAGAAAGCTGCCTCACACTCCTCTGTCCAAACGAACCTATGATCCTTTTGTAATAAACTTGTCATCGGCTTGGCAATTTTCGAGAAGTCCGGTATAAAATGACGATAGTAACCGGCTAATCCAAGAAAACTCCGAACCTCATGAACTGTACTTGGTGCCTTCCAGTCCATAACCTCTTGTATTTTACTAGGATCCACTGAGATTCCATTTTTAGATAACACATGGCCGAGAAAAGAAACTGTTTTCAGCCAGAACTCACATTTACTAAACTTAGCATACAACTGGTGGTCTCTGAGTCTAGTCAAGACAACCCTTAGGTGCTCGGCATGATCATGTTCGTTCTCAGAGTATATCAGAATGTCATCAATGAACACAATCACGAACTGATCCAATTCCAGCATAAAGACCGAATTCATTAGATACATAAAGTATGCAGGAGCATTTGTCAAACCAAAAGACATGACAAGATACTCATACAAACCATATCTAGTGGAGAACGTGGTTTTGGGTATATCTTGTGGTCTAATCTTGATCTGATGGTACCCTGATCTCAAATCTATCTTGGAGAACACTTTGGCTTTTGACAATTGATCAAACAAGATATCAATCCGAGGTAAAGGATACTTGTTTTTAATTGTCACCGCATTCAGTGGCCGGTAGTCCACGCACATCCGTAAGGAGTTATCCTTCTTCTTCTTCACGAACAGTGCGGGACATCCCCATTCCGATGAACTTGGCCGAATTAAACCCTTAGTCAACAGATCCTAGAGTTGTTTCTTCAACTCGGCTAATTCATTTAGAGGCATCCGATAAGGCCTTCTTGAGATCGGTGGTGTTCCAGGAATTAACTCAATGGCAAACTCAACATCTCTGTCTGGTGGAAGACCAGGTAACTCATCTGGAAACACGTCCGAAAACTCGCACACTACTGGAATCTTGGCGAGAAGAGTAGTTTGGACTGCACAAGTTGTACTGGCTAGATCTATTCTCTGAGGTAAGGTTACTTGAAATGTACCTTCTCCAACAGGTTCCTTGAGAGAAATATTTCTTCCCCCAACATCAATTACTACACCCATCTTAGTCATCCAGTTCATTCCTATAATCACATCCAGAACTAGCCCTGGCATAACTATCAAGTTGAGCTTATACTGCCTGTTTGCTATGCACAGGGTTACTCCCTGGATTATCTGATTAGTTAACAGATCAGCCCCGGCTGAACTGATCTGATAAGCACATTCCAATTCAACTATCTTTTGCTCATACTTTCTTGCAAATGCTTGACTTATGAATGAATGAGATGATCTAGAATCAAACAAAACGACTGTAGGATGATTGTTGATAGAAAACATACCGGCTGTCACGGGTTCTCCTTCCGGGATGTCATCAATGGTGGTGTGGTGCACATGAGCTTGGTACTGATTCTGCGGCTTCTTAGGATATGGGAAAAACTTCGCAAAGTGCCCAGATTGATTGCAGTTGTAACACGGTCCTCTTACTTGAGTAGCAGCTCCTGATGAACTGCCTTGTCCGGTCTTGGCTTGTGGCACTGCCATCTTGAATGGCTTCTGATTCCTCTGAGGTTGCTGGGTATTCTGATTCCTCCGTTGGGGTGGCCTGAATCTTGCACCAGGGGCAGGCGAACGATACGCAGAACGGTTTGCCATCGGGGCCCTTGGCTGGGACGGACCTAACTCAAAAGCTCTCTTGCGAGTCTTGGAAGTAGCATATACATTGTTGTTCTTCTCTTGCTTCAAGCAGTCACTAACAAAGTCATTGAAACCCATTCTCGTGCTAGTACCCACGTGCTTCATCATCTTGGGATTCAGACCTCTCTTGAAACTAGCGATCTTTTTGGCATCGGTATTCACCATGTCAGAGGCATAGCGACTTAGATTATTGAATGCATGTAGATACTGTGTCACAGTCTTGGTACCTTGGGTTAGTGCGAGAAACTCTCCAAACTTCATTTCTGTCAACCCAGGGGGAATGTAAGTTCCACGAAAAGCCTCCGTGAATTCCCTCCAAGTAATGTGGGCATTGGGGGGGAAAGTGGTGCGGTGGTGCTTCCACCACATTCCTGCAGGGCCTTGTAGCTGATGAGCTGCATACTCAGTTTTCAATACTTCTGTCATCCTGAGAACACGAAACTTATCTTCCATGGTGTTTATCCACTCTTCTGCATCCAATGGCTCTGCAGCTTCTTTGAAAATTGGTGGTCTGGTGTCCATAAAGTCCTTGAAACTACTATGCTGATTCGCTTCATGTCCACCTAGGTTTAACCCACGGCGGGTGTTGTCAGCAATATGGCGCAATGCAGCTTCCATATTCTGCTGCATGCCCTCCATGTTGCGTTGACTTCCAAGGAACTGTGCGAAGAACTGTTCCGCGGTGTACGGTGGAGGAGGAGGTGGCGGCGGTTCACGGTTCTCATTCCCAGCTGCACTGCCACCTGCCTCAGCAGCATCATACACGGTACGGCGAGTGTTCGGCATTTGCATATTTCAGCAACAGTAATTATTAGGCAATGTTGTAGAGATCGCAAGCGAATGAAAAATTATGCCGTACTGAATTCACTGGAGAGAATAAATTCATACAATAAAACAGGGGCACAATAAGTCATTCCAAATAACACAACATCACTAATTAGATTACTTAAGCGCACACATCGCGTCCATTACCACCAAATTGCCAGCATACATATACTGGACTTTTATGCGTTCAGATATCGCATTACTAGCCAAGTTCTAATCACATGCCAAGCCTCAGAAGTTCGAAGCAAGATACATTAGGTTACATGCTGACAAAAGAAAAGTCATCGCGACAGAACCTAAACACTAGCGCAAGGCAACTAGCCTACTCCTCGGGGCCGTCGTCGGGGTCGGAGACGTCACCATCGCCCCCAGGTGAAACTACAGGCTCGTCCTCATCGTCGATGTCCATGCCAGCGGCATCTGGAGGAGCATATGGGCCAACCCCATTGTAGAGCGCGTGAAACTCCTCGTGCAGGTTAACGTTGTACTCCTCTAGCTCATCGACCCTCTGCAGCAGCAGGTCCCTCGCGTTCCAGGCTTCATTCCTTTCATGAACCAACTGTCCAATCATGCGGTCTGCATTGTTGTTGGCCTAAGTCAACGTATGCACCCGCTGCATAGCTCTATCACCTCTCTCTACCGCCTGGTCCCGCTGTAAGTTCATATCAGCCAACTGCTCCTGCAAACTAGCTATAGCACGTGCATGTTGCTTCTTCTGCTTTCTTGCCTTGAGCTTATCATCACCACGCAAGCCAGTCAAAGTCCAGTAGGTACACTCAAGACCCTGATACGCTCTGATAGCGGCAAACATAGCACTCATAGCATGGTTGTCGCTAGCCTATCCCTCCGCTAGACCTCTGACCAAAGCACTTCCCTGAGGCTGAACCCAAATAGCATCACGAGGATCATCCCTAGGAAAGGTGCCAGCTAGAGCTGCTGCAAGCTCACTGGGAAATCTGCTCATGATGTCCTTGATGACGCTGAAGGCTGCTCCCTCTGCACCCTCACTAGGAGTGCGACCCTCAAACTCCAAGTGCCAACCGTCCCACTCTGGAGCATCACCAAGAGCAGGAACGGTGATCTCTACCACTACGAGTCCCTCCTCTGCTAACTGACTCTCATTCCAAGAGTACACCGGCTCTTGACCCTCTGGGTACCCCACATCATGGAGCACTCTCCAAAGCAAGGTCGGCATGCCAAACTCGCTCAAGAAGGTGTCTGTGGTGCGGTGCTCCCTCAGGGCCAACTGATGTCGAGGTGCCCTTCCTCCGGTGGACTTACGGGCAGTCTGCTTCGTGCGAGCCATCTGTAGCAAATTGTTGTTTTATTACCCACGTGAGAACAAGGTTAAGTTGTCATTTTTATCAAAATGAGATAATCAACTTATAAGGGGAGGAACAATGTCATGAATGATATGTAACAACATGATGCATGCACGTTCCGTACGTTCTCACAAACTTAGGAAAATAACAATTGCTAGCGGCATAAATGGTGGCATACAACGATCTCTCATAACGTAGCTAATACGTACAACACGATAGCGCTGTTATGTACCTGCAAAAGATCCACTTCAGCCCAACCCTTGACAGTATGAAAATTATGCATGAAAATAGTAAAGTAATCTACTCGCTCTACACGCATCCCCAGATACGCATACAACAGTAGCAACTACCCGAACCATCGTTCGATCAACGGCATTGTCACCACAGGATGAAATTTCCCACACATTGGATACCTTCATACAAACACGCGTATGGCATGTAAATAATCCGGCATCATACAAGCACTTCCCTAGATCGGCAGTGTATCCGATCATGCTCTCACAACTCTCACTTACCGAGGCATAGAGGCAACGGATCCATACATTACCACTCAAGTGAATGGCACTCATACAATAGCACGCCGTATGAGCGACGAAATAGAAACATGATGCAAAGGCCCCCAAGTTAGTACTTAAATAAGCCACCTAGAGTCCTTAACTGGGCATAAAGGATATGACCACTGGCACACTCTTAAGTTTCAAATTAGAGGTTGAAACACCTATATACTATAAGTTCATAATTAGTTTTGTAACACAAAACCCATTTGTTTTAAATACACGCATGAACAGTAACCTGCTAAACCTTGCTCTGATGCCAGCTGTAACAGAACCGACCAATTATACGAGATTAAGTAAGAAAATCTTCCGCCGAAGCAGATAATTTAGCAAACTTAAACCCGTATAACCCGGTAGTCCGTGAAACCACGAAGGATTTCAAACCAAACAACATACAAACCAAGATCGTACAAGTTTAGCAAGTACCGTCACACGTTACATAAAGTTCGCAACGACAGTTAATACATCAGAGTTTGGAACATAAAGTTATTACATACCAAGTTCGAACTGAAATAGCAGAAGCAAATAGTTTTAAAGCCACACACACACTTTGGATTGAGATACAGTGCCAGCAGGTAGTCATCTCCAACAAAAGCATCAGATGAGAAATACGGAGTGACCATTTGCCCTTGGTCCTAGTTGTCACCCATCGCCGGATACAGGCAGTTAATGCAATAGCCGTAGTACATTTGACCATCTGCAACAACAATGGGAACAACGCCCTGAGTACGAGAAGGTACTCAGCTAGACTTACCCGCCTTAAACCAAAATAAAACGACACCAAGGATTATGCAAGGCTTTCTTTAGTGGGCTAGCTGACTCTTTTGCGAAAGCATAAGTTATCATGAATAAACCATTTTAAGTACTTTGCATCATCTTTATTATAACCTACCCATCTAGGTAAGCACCTGTACTATAGCAATCACATGATTAACCAATAACATCCAATTACCAATTTAGCTTAGCATAACTCACATCATCCAGATAACCATCATTGTTCCATAGTAATTACTACGATGCCGTAGCTCGAGTCAAGTGCTCACTATCCAGGAGCGATGGCGATTCGAATCGATTTCTAACCAGCTGGTGATTTATTCCTCACACAAACCATGCTTCCCCTGCCAGGGTAGCTTAGATCACAAATGACACTTTTCAGGTAGCCGCAGGATAATCTGGAGCCATAGTACCCAGGGACCGCCCGACTGCCAGGAATTAGGTCACACCTACCCTTGGGCTCACTCTTCGTGCCCCTGTCATACCCCCATCAGCACCAATACGCGCACTCGTGTAGATCCCGGCCCGAATAGTGCCACTAGCTTCGCGGTCGAAAGGTACTTTATTCGGCCAGCTAAATGTGAGGCATGCGTTCAACATGACAAGAGGGACGAGCAACGATCGGTCCTTAATCGACACAGACGGAAACTAACAGCACCCCAGAACCCTATCTGGTTGCCTCCAACTATTCCGTCCGGTCTCTAATTTTCCATCACATATGGTTAATTCCAGGATATCATTCTTTCCATAGCCAATCTCTTCCAATAACCACCTATAATGTAGGTGACCGGGTATCACCGATCGCTACCGGTCTAAGCAAGGCTAAGCAGTTATTCGATCCTGACCTAACAGGGTAAAAGGTAATAAGGTAGGCAAGGATAGTAATAAATACATCAACGGTTTCAATCAACTCCTACAACTTAATGCAACAATATATAAACTCATATATATAGAAAGAATTGCTTTTATAAAGTAGGATACTTAGAATGCTCCGGGGCTTGCCTCATTCGAACAAACTAGGTTGATGATCCACGCACTTCGGCAAGTCCTCTCCTTGCTCCTCTTCCTCTGGCACCTCCTGTGCCTGGACTTCTTATGGATCTGTCCCGGTCTGCTCTTGCTGAACTGCTACTAGCAACTCCTCCTGTGATCCTGTATGATGCAGATGTATAAGTGCTAATGCATAGGTGCATCGGAGAGATGACATATAATGATCATGATGTATGAAATGTAGATGACCATGTTTAACTTTATTGAACATAGTAGTAGCAAAGCTCGTCTACAAGGTAGTCGACATCATCCAAGAACATGTACTACTATCTACTACGACAACCATTGGACTAACATGTCAAATCACCACAGAAAGTTAAGATGCTTCAAAGATACACCAAAGCAAACATTATTAACTAAACATGCATTAAAGAAGATTATTTTATTTAATTTTAAACTAGGGCTACACAGCAACATATATTTCTAGTGCTCATAAAAATCTGAGAAAATTACAGTAGCATAGTACTACTGTAAGTAGACTACCATAAAATTTTAATGGCATTTGGATAAGTAAAATACCCTACACAAAAATGACAAGCTATGGTTGATAATTAAGCATGAAAATACTTTGTACTATGAAAAGTGTCAAACAATAGATTTGGTATTTTTCCTATGTTCTACACAGTAAACAATCACTGCACAAAAATTATCATACACATGTTTTATACAATTTTTGCTCTCTATCAAAATAACAAAAATCATCAATTAAAGGCACTTGAACTACACATCAATATTTCTCTACAGAATATGCATGACATATATTTTTCCTACAAAGTACATCACTAAAGGAGATTAACAAAACTAGAACCATATTTTTTTTGATGCATATTCTATTTACTAGACATTTTCTTAGAAATTAGCATTTATTCAATTTAAATAAAACTACACAGAAAAGTATCACAAATTTGACATGCAATATTTTTAGCAGATAGATCTAGTCACAAGAAACCTAGCAAAACTTATTTCAACAAATTTGAAGCCATTTTGAGCAAGTTATAAATTTCCAAAGCCTTTAAACAAAATCTGTAAATCATTTCTTTTATTCTTTTCTGAAAATCCCGGTTCAAAAATGCTACATCCACCCGGATCTCTACCCAGGCTTGCACCCCAGCGGCTGACAGGGGGTCCCCTGGCCCCACCGGTCAGTCACTAAGGCAGGGGAGGCGCTCGGCCGCGACGGTTCTCGCCGCCGGTGAACTTTCCGGCGGTGAGGTCACCACCGAAGGCTTCCCCGAGACAAGGCGGACCTAACGGTACCCCTACCGCGGCCAGTGGAGCTCGGGAGCAAGCTCACCGGCGTCCATGGCGGCGCGGTGGCATGGCTCAATGTCGGCCGGCCAGCTCCTGCTGAGAGGTGGCGTGGGGAGTGGCTGGCGAGCTACCCCGTGTTCGTGCGGTGCTCGTGTGCGCAAAAAGGAGGCGAGAAGGAGGACGGAGGGGCGAGGTCCACGGAGCGACGCATCTCCGGTGAACTCGACCAAGCTCCGGTGAGCGATTACCGGCGACTCATAGCTTACCACGGCGATAAGGTGCTAGCACGGGATGCACAAGGTGAAGGAGGAGCACAGGGCGAGATGGGGCGGTCGACGGCGAGCTGGAGCGACCGGAACGGCCAAATCCAATGAGGCGCTGGTGCGGGCGGTGCTGGAGGCGAGCGCGTGCGCTGCTGCTGCTGCTGTCCGAGCGAGAAGCAAATGAGATGGAGGAGAGGGAGGCAGACGCGGCGCGGCGGGTGTAGGCGCGACAGGAGGGGCGCGGGGGCCACCGGTGTCCACGCGATGAGCGACGACGATGGCGTACGGACACGCGGCCGCCGAGCTCTGCGGCTGGTCGGGCGCGGAGGCAGGCCGGGCCGGCCTGCGGGGCTGGGCCGAAAAGGAGGCGGCGGCCCAAGAAGGTAAAAATGGGATTTTTCAAATTATTTTAAATTCCTTTTTCATTCAAACGAAATTTTGAACTAATTCAGAGTAGTTTCAAACTTTGGCCCAAAAATAAAAGTTGCTCAAAATTTTATTCTCTACAACTTTGCTTTTATGACCAAAGTCAAATTCCAAATATATTTTGAACTACAGATTTAAAATCAAATAAAATTCCAAAACCCTAGTTTTGAAGAATTAGTTTAAAAGCAAAATTTGGCAAGAATTTAAATATAAACTTAGCTCCAAATTGTATCCTGATTGTGTATAAGCTATCTTAGTGATCAACCCAAGAAAACATGGCATCCAAACATGAGCATGTCATTCCCACTAGTTTAAACATGATGAATTTCAATCAATTTAAACATCACATGAAATGATACGTCATTTCTTTCGAAATGAAATGCATAAATGATGCTTATGCATAATGAAATGATGATTATGCTCATAAGATGGAATGTTAATGCATGCTTAACACCGAGGTGTTACAAGGGCACCGGCCAAGGACACCAGGCCGCCCGTCAGCGGCCACCATGGCGCAGGGCCCGCACGCACTCTATCTCACCATCACGGCAGCCCTACGCCAGGTGCCCAGGTTTTTGGGCCCTTCACTAGGTTACCGTCAATCACTCCGCGATCGCCTAGCGCTCCACTCCGTGCGCAGGTGGCCTCTAACCTCGCATCGCTCGACCCAGCCGTCATCCGCAGCCACGTCGTCACCATGCGATCCGTGGTCGGGGGCCATAGCCCCTCGAACCGCATGACCATCAAGCGCGCGCGAAGTACGGGACGACCGCCAGGGCAGCACCGATGCACCACCGCTCTGGATCTGTGCAGGGCGGACGCGGTAGTGGCGGATTCCCTCGGGACGCCTATGGATCGCGGCGGTGGTGGTGCCGGGCAAGACAGCGCGGGTGCGTCGGCCTGCTGGGGCGCGGCTGCCGGGGGCGGGATTGCCGACGCGCGGCCACTGAGGGCGCTGCCATCGGAGCCTTCGCCGGCGAGGCGGTGAAGCGATCGCAGGAGCTTTCCGTGGAGGTGGCCAAGCACTCGTCGGCGCTGGTCTCGGAGATGGCAAAAAAGTCCAATGAGATCTTCTCAGAGACTGCCTCCAAGTCGTGTCGGCACTTCCGTGGTGCCGTCGGCATCGGCAGTGGCTCGCCAGCACGATCTGGCGGGCGGGGACGCGCCGACGAAGCGGGTGGCTTAGGCGATGAAGCGACCGGGACGTGTGGGCTGGCTCATCGCGGACATCCGGCTCGGCGCGGACCGCCTCCTCAAGGCCCGGTTCATTGCCGGCGGCGCACCCCCGTACAGCGTGCACCACCACGTCAACATGATGGAGCGCGTTATCGTCGAAGAGGTGGTACCAGCCCCCAGCATCTCCTCCCGCCCTAACACCTCCTCTCCCCCACAGGCTCCCACGGTCGGCATCCATGGAGGGCATCAGGGCGAATCCTGTTGCTTCGTAAGTTTGGTCACACAAGCACACAGGTTTGGGTGCACCTGGGAGCTGTTTGACGAAATGCTTAGATGGGGGATGCTGCCCAGTTTGGTCGTGCACAATAATCTTTCTGATGCATGCTGGTACCAGGGTGTTGTGGCCAAGGCTCAGGAGTTGTGGGATCGGATGATGGCTACTCAAAGGTCAGCAATTTGTACATGATTGAATCTTTCAATTTTCATACATCCTTGGTTGAGAGACTGATCATGCGATCTGTTCTTTATATTATCTAAAAATGAGATTTGTATTGCGTCTCCATATATCAAGTGGGATGGGTGGAGCACGTCGAAGTGGACAGGTTGGTGCACAACATCTAGAAGCTACGGGTGAACTCGGGGCTCGCCTTCTGTGCACACTGGTTGGATGGAATGCTGGATCGCCAGTGCGAGCGTCTTGCCAGTGTCGTTATGCCAACAGCATTCCAATCAAGTGATATCGGTGGTAATCTCTATTTAGTCTATAACATGCATTATCGTGTACCATTTTCTCTCTATCTAATTGAATCCCCAAAAAATTCAGATCATTATGAAAAATCATTTGTTGCAGTGGTGCCTGGCACGGAGGGAAGGAAGAGCATGCTGAAGCTGGCTGAGAGGATGGTGATGAGCTATTGCAGTGGTGTCAAACACCCAATGACCTAAAAACAGAGGGGAGGGAACCATGGTGTTTCTGCTATAACAGAGATTTGGTATCTCATTGAAACTTTTAGTTTTTGCTTGTAAAGTTCTAAACAAACCTTGTGTCACCTTCTCAGTGTTTTTTTTTTTTAGTCAAAATTGACGAGGTGTACTCAACGACCTCCCTACCAACAGTGGTGTCAATTGACATTGTTGGCACCTCCATCGACACTGTGTTGTTGCTGGGAGGTGAAGCACCAGCCTTGCTGCTGGGACACAAAGCACGTCCAGGCCTGTACTGCGCAGGAGCAACAGAGAGATGACAGCTCCAAATGTGCAATCATGCTGGCCGACATATATGGTGCAGACCTTAGGATATGCGTTCACAAGGTACATCGTTGTCCATGCATAGTGGTTCTTGGATTGGGTTACCTAATTTTTTATCCAGTTATGTTATTAGAACAGTTATCTCTACTTGTGCTTGCAAGTGCGTGATATAAATTTTGTTTTCCTCCTACACCATTTTTCCTTCCTAAAAATTGCTTCTTGCAAAAGAAGGAAGCTTTGGATTGTATAGTTCTACATGTTACACATCTATTTTAAGCTTCATTGCATCTACTACTAGCTAGAATCTAAAGTCATAACATTTAATTTGATGCTAAAGAGATCTTCATTCAGATTAGCACACATTAGTCATTGGCTGAAATAAATTAGCATGCAAATCAGTAACTAGGAGAGAAAAGAATTCACATCTACATCTCACAAAGTTGAACATCCTCTCATACCATATAGTGAGCCATAATTCTATTTTTTGTTTGCATGTAGCAATGCACAGGCAAGACCTATAAAGCTTAATTCGTCAATGATTTATATGTCTTTCAATTCTATCTCTTGCAGAGGGTGATAAGTATAATCTTTCGCTAATTTAAACCTTGCAGGAGGAATTTCAGTATTATCTTTTGCTAATTATATAAATTATTCTTCATGAAAGGACTCTTAACACATTGATATTTGATTATCTCAGCAACTGAAAGCCTACATGACAATGCCTAGCTTCAAAAGTACTTCATGTCTCCCTTTAGCATAGATTAGAGTAACCATCAGAGACATCAAGGCCCGATCAGTTTTTACCAGGTCCTTCTGACATTTGTGTGCAGTTTAGTCCTCTTCCTTTGGTATTTTTATTCTTAGCAGCTTCTGATCACCTGGATCCCTGATAGATGATAGCTCTGACCATACCTTAATTTGTTTATAGGCCTACGCAATCCGACAAGCTAAGGTCCATTTAATCGTCTAGCTGGCATTGCTTTGCGATTTGGAGGCAATCCATCTATTGTTCTCCCACTTTTCCCTTACCAATCTATATGGTTACTGCCCTACAGCAGATTTTTTTTGCATTGCGTATCGTGTCACCTGCTCGGTTCGGCTGGATCTTGACAATACTAGGTATTGTGCCATATATCTGACGATATCACCGTGTCAATTATATTTGTTCGTGCTCATGAGTATGTGCCATATATCTGAGGACATGACCATGATATTTGAGTCATTTCTTAGTTCACTGCAGTGCTTATGATTTTGTGGCATATATCTAAGGACATCGCCATGACAATCATATTCGTTTCATTTCTTAGTGCACTGCAGTGGTCATGATTTTGGTAATGTCCAATGATGAGTACACTTTCCTCTTGCTGTTAGATTAATTTGAGGTAATGGGTTCATGCTGTGATAAATACACAATAAATGTTTATTGTTTGATCACAATTTAGACCTCTTTCTTTTTCTAGATAACCGAGGCAATGCTCATAAGCTATGATGATTCTTCCTTTCATGTCTCTCTACTGTGTTCATAATTGAGGTGGTGATCATGGGCACAATAGATTTTGTTTTTTCCTGTAGCTGCTCAATGATAACTAGAGGCGATGGTCACTTGGTTGGTTCTGCTTTTTCGATGCTTCCTTTTCCATCTCCATGCTATGTTGATAGCTGAGACGATGAACATGACCAACGCTGATTCTATTTTTTCACCTCTTTCTGCCTCTTTTATGTGCACTACTAAGGCAATGGTCAGTTGGTTGCTTCGATTTTTTGCGTCTCTTTCTGTCTATTCTATTTTGTGTATTTTGGAGCCTTTCTGCTTCTTCCATGACAGCTGAAGCAGTGGTCAATTGGTTATGTTGATGACTGAGGCGGTGATCGTGACCAATGTTGGTTTTATTTTTCCTATCTCTATGTACCTGCTCAATGATAGCTAAGGCGATGGTCAATTATGACCAATAATGCTGATTCTATTTTTTGCACCTATTTCTGCCTCTTCCATGACCATTGAGGCAATGGTCAGTTGGTAGCTTCAATTTTTTGCGTCTCTTTGTACCTATTCAATTTTGTGTATTTTGGAGCCTTTCTACTTCTTCCGTGATAGCTGAGGCAGTGGTCAATTGGTTAGTTCAACTTTTTGCCTCCCTTTGCACCTATTCTGATCATTTCGTTTGGTTTTGCGCTTATACTTACTTATGATCATTTCCTATGATGTTAATACCACATAATTATGCAATCTAAGCTTCTGCTTATTATCTGCGAAGTGCTAGATATATTCTTCTTCATTCTAGGCTTGTTAACGTTGTGTGTCACCATTGCTTGTGACGTCAGGTTATACACTTTTGGTTCTGTGCACACACCCTATTCCCATAGATAGCATTGTCAGACACTTTGCTTATCTGTGATGACTTGCTTCTCCTGTTTCTTTGAGTTCTCATTGCAACTATGTGCAATACTGATATAGGTCCATTTTAACAGAGCCAATATTTTTCTAATTTCCTGATAGTGTCATTAACTTCCTACTACCAATATTACCTGAACATGATCTATCTCTACAAAGTATTTCATTTATCGACTTTGTGCAGATTGATTAACATATTAGTTTCCAAGCAAGTGTAGTCAATATACTTTCGCTTATTTAGGTTCATATAAATAAATATACAGTGTACTATAGGCTGGTCAAACCGATTACACATTGATTACAGGTTAATCTTAATTACTGATTGATCGTGCCATTCTGCTTGATGTGCATGTTCTATTTGTTTCTACTTTCCTAATAGTGCTCGATTACATCTCCTATTTGATTGAATATTATCTGTCATGTGATAGATGAATCACGATAAAATAGGAAGTAGAAAATTATTGTGCTATCCATATACTCATTGTATGTTTGCATGCACCAGCATACATGGCAACGAGATCCCCTGCGCCTTGCTCCAAGGAAAGAGAATTAACACAGAAGGAAAGAGAATTAAGATAAAAGGAAAAAAGAGAGACTGCTATCAATCCTCTGCTATAAATCATGTGGCCTCGCCATAGCGTCCACCCTCGCAGCCAGGACACCACAGCGCCCTCCAGGTGATTGGTGAGGAGCTGCAGCAGCCCTACAGGAACCCGGCAAGGTCAGGCCACCGACCCAACTCGCCTTCTGCCGCCTCATCCCTGCCCTCACCAGGTCTTCTTTTTACTTTTTTTTCCCTGGTTAATGCATTATTCTCCCTATGGTTGCAATGCCCCTGCTTGGCTTCTCTGGTTGGACAATAGATGATAGATGATGTCCAGTTAGAAGATGAGGCATGAATTTCAACTGAAATCTGCAACCTGTGAAAATAGAGTGCAAGATTGAGTTATTGACAGTTGAAATGTTGAATGAAAAACTAATTTAGGTTCCTATTTTTTTCCAGATGAAATCTATGACCTGTGAAAATAGAGTGCAAGATTGAGTTATTGACAGTTGAAATGCTGAATAAAACAAATTTAGGTTCCTATTTTTTTCCTTTAAAAACTAATTTAGGGCTAACTTGATGGAATGGGCTCATTAGTATATACTGAAGATTGGGCACTGGGGTTACGATCTGCCACTGCCAGAGCAAGACGGCATCGGGCTAGGCATAGAAATTAGTAGCTGCGACCTGCAGGTATTAAGAAGTCATTTTTCTAATTATTCAATTCCGTACCTTTTCTATTTGTGGCACAACACAGAAATATGAATTGCAATATCCTGTTGCGTGCTTCTAAAAGCATAGTGTCATGTGATGTGTCTGACTGTCTTGAGTAGTTGAGTCTAACAATTGTTAGTCATAGTATTGTTATTATGTTAACTTAAGAGAATTCAGACTTGCTTGTTATGTCAACTAAGGGAATTCAGAATCGTACTGCCCCACTTTGCTTCCTGCAATTCCAAAATGAAGGGATTCACTCAGTGGTTTGTTGTGATAACTGATAAGGGTTGCCATCTGCGATTTTTATCATGGTTGGTGTCTAGCGATAGCCTGTGCAGAGCACCATCAATTGTGATGGCATTGCTTGATCAGGCATATATTAGTGCCTAAAAGATTAGTGGTATACACCATTCTCTTCAAATTTTAGGTTTTTGAATTTCATATTTGAGGGACCATTTTATTGTGTCTTTTAGATAGATTGCAATGGGCGTCATCGCCACATGCCATCTATTGATTTGAGACTTTGGGTGCAGATAAATTGCATCATTTTTTCATGATATATTTTAGTTTTCATACTTCTCATCGATGTTTCAATATAAAACTACTCTAAACTACTATATTTGTCTTCTATGGGACATACAGTAGACTTAAAGCTATATAGCGTTCTTTGTTTAGCGCCCCCCCCCCTTATATTTTTCCTGGATCCATCACTGGTGATACCCGATAATAGATAGAACTTTTTTTCATAACATATCTCCTGTTATTTGGTACTTTATGTTGTTTAGCATGATGTTTTGGAGACGATCCTAATCTGAGTTTACTGAACAACCGTATATTTAGTTCCTTGTGTTTTTTTTTCCTTTTATTATGGGCATGATGCTGTAGTTTAGTTTAGAGCAACAATTTAGGTAGCAAGTGACGATGAAGTATTATGGTTGCATATTAACTAATCCTTGTTCTTTCATCATGCTTGAGTGCTTTGGGAAAAGAAAACCTAACAAAGCTGATGAAAGGCATTTAGGCTAAAATTTAGAATGCAGAATATAAATTTTGTAAGAAGAGCTCTTCCACCGTATCTATCTGATCGTGAGCAGATATAGTGGGCTAAACTGCTAAAGTAACTGCTTAATCTTTACTGTCCAGTTCAATAACAAAAGTTGGGGTGGCCTTGGAACTTGTAAGTTCTCCTTAGATAGTTCTGTCTTTTGTTTCCTGGGCGTATTTTGATTTTGTTCTGACAGACTTTATTTTATTCTAGAAAAGAGAGAATCTCTGTTTTTGTTGAAAGCGGAATTGTTGCATAATCGGTGTACCTTTCAACTAAAAAGTCAGAATTAATCTCTGTTTTTGTTGAAAGCATAATTGTTGCATAATTCGTGTACCTTTCAACTAAAAAGTCAGAGGTAGTAAGTCTAAAAATCCCCTACACAATAGTTGTTAGGCCAGAACCCAGACTCATGTTCATATTAATTTCTTGCTATTTTAAGATGGAAGCCAACTGAAGTTTAAGATGGCATGTGTTTTCTACCTTGTGCTTTCTGATGCTGGCATGCGTTACCTACTTTATGCACATCTAGAATGCTAGAACTCGTGTTCACGTGATTCACCCACGCAGCCACGCTGCGACTGGAGGTGAAGTGCACAACTGCACTTGGAGGCCACCACGTCTATCTTGCCAAGGCACTCGCCGCCGGTTTCTGACCCATCGTCGAACTCTCCTGTGGTTATGATTTGGAATATATAGGTGAGTTCATTGTATACTTGAGGATCCTATTTAGATGCACAGTGTCCATCTAACCAAATTTAGTACAGTCACCTTAGAGGAGATCCACTTTCTTTCTAAGAATACATATGTAGCAGTTAATAGCAACACTGTAGTGGTTTTAGTGTTTCAAATCTTATTCCTTTGTATGAACTTTTGTCATATTATCTGTAACCAATTTCAATTTGTTATAATGACTGCACAATGCAACCATGTATAGAACAATATTATTTACAATAAGATGGGTGAGTTTTTTAGTTTACTTGTTCCTGAACCATAAGAGAGAACTGCATTGATTCATCATCTTGCACAGAATTTATATGCTACTTTGAGTCCAAATTATATGATGCTTTGAGTTTTTGTGTTGTAATTTCTGAAACCTTTAAGAGAGAACTGCATTGATTCATCATCCTACACATAATTTTCATATGCTACTTTGAGTCCAAATTATATGATGCTTTGAGTTTTTGTGTTGTAATTTCTAAAACCTTGATATGGAATGTTCACATATTCCACACATTAATTTTTATGCATAGCTATCTTATCTTATTTTCTATGACTTCAAAATAGTACTCTATTTAGTGAGACTTCTGCAATCTTTCTCTTGATCTACACTAAAGATCATAAAATAGACTTTATATATTCATCTAAGCCACAATCCACGTGTGTTCGCGTTGGCATGACTAAAAATGAATTTGTTACCCGTACGTTGCTTTGGTTACTTTGACTAAAAATTATTTCTAAGGCATCATGATAGCAAGCAAAACATGATCTCATTTTGGTGGTTTGATTTGTATCACGATCTATCACCATATACCGCAGTTCAAATTTTGTTGGCACGTGGCCACGTAGGTCATGTATGCTAACAAATAAATAATGTAGGTGTTGTAGTTATTTCAGAGGCCTCACATGACGTCATCAAGATAACAGGACAGAGGCACAGAGCACGCGAACAACTTTAAATCTTTAATTGCCTGCCGATCTCCATAGAATAATAGTATATTATGTTTAGACTGACTAATGTCATCTTGTATATTTTTCATGATTTTGGTTTCTTAGTTGCCGATATGGGTTCTGGCTGTCGGTCGCTCAAAAGAAAGAGGGTGTATGCTGATCCGCCGCCTACAATCACCGATACACACATCTACAGGTAACTACATTACATTTATCTTGTAATTGATCGAGGCAATCATTTTCTGGCAACATAAGTTTACTCGTGTGTTTTATCATTTTGATTGACACGGACGGGATTGTAGATGGGTTGAATTCCATGAAGTGAGAATGGAACACTTATCTTCCATATGGGATGTGAGTGCCATGGTTTTTTGAAAAGGCAACGTACGATATCACCATGGTTGAAACAGCTGTGAGACTGTAGGTTTGGCAAGAAAGGTCTGTAATGCCCCTGGAAGGTATGAGGGACTGTTGATATGTAAATTGATCGTAAAACACTGTGTTGTTCACTTAATCATATGTAAATTACCATTTTAGAAAGGGAATTTTTTAAAAAATTGCAACCACCATTACCATATTGTCCACATGAATACAAAGATAACATTTGACAAAAGATATATGGTTCATGTAAATGTCCACCATTAACATATGGTCCACATAATTATCTCCCTCTCGTCCTAACCAAAGCATCAGCTATTCTACTGCGAATGGTATTCATCGTATCCTCATTCTCCTCATCTGGACTCTCATCTCCTTGTGTTTGGGTTGTGCCACATGTCTCTTGTAGTAGGTAGTCCTCAATATATGCAGATCATCAAGGTGCTTCGGCCCTTGTTTTTCTGAACCTCACATGGTTGCATTTGATACCTTTCTCAGGATTATTGCACCTCTGAAATTAAATGAAACAAAGGGTTCATTAGCAAGTAACACAATATGAAAGCATTGAAAATGAACAATGAATAATGACAATAAAGTGTTTACAGCTAGGTGTTCATCCCACCATTCCTTAGAGCACTCAACAGTTCGCTTCGCCTCATTCCATCCAAGCCCAGTTGCACTATTCTTCAACTCCATGAACCATGTATATTCCTTTTTCATATTGTCCCACTTGTTCTTGAGTTGTTTCTTTGTTAGCTTCTGACCAGTTTTTTCTTCATACTTAGATATAACATTTTTCCAACCAGTCCTATTGAAAAATCCCAACGGCCTATTCCCAGCTTCTATCTCTCCTTTGCAGATATCAATAAAATACCTCACATTGGCATCACACCAATCTGCCTTATCAGCCATTCTTGAATGAAGAAAAAAAAACTTTGATTCAATTCAGTTACCATAACATGACTATGAGTATCACACCAATTTATGCAGTGATCAGTACCAGAAGGAAGAAGTACCCATTATGCTGCAAAGGAATACGGTCTGATACTTCTACCACCCAAGAACTAGTGTCTATCTCTATACTCTTGTCCTTCAATTCATCCATGATATATCTAGTCTGATACAAGTATATTTCATAGAACACAGTTTATAAAACCTTCATGTGCACGAGCCAATTTACTACTCGAATGAACAAGCCACGTGTTTGTTTTCTCAATATACTCCATGAATCAATAATGGCTACCTACTTGTATCTATGGGACAGCACAGAGCACAATGGAGAATTCAAGATGCTTGAGCTCCTAGAGACTCACCTCGAATCTCGACTCACATAATCTCGCCCACTGAAAGTGCCTATAGATCCGGGCTGCCACCACGGATTTTGCCCGACACGCCGCTCCTGCAGCTTGGTTCGGGGAGGAGACGAAAGGGGCGGCCACCAGCACGGCCCTAGGAGAGAGGTCGGCGGCGTCCCGCTGGAGGCGGCGGCCCGCTGCGACGGAGAGAGGGCGGCGGGGACCCGCTGCGACGAAGAAAGGGCTACGGCGGCCCATTGGCGGCGGCGATAGGGCGGCGGCGTCCCACTGCCGGCGGACAGGGTGGCGGCGGCCCGCTGCGACGAAGAAAGGGCGGCGGCCCTAGGGGAGGAAGAGAGGGCGGGATGCGCTCTTGCCGGGGAGGAGCGGCCGCCGCCGTCGACGACGAAGGAAGCGCCGCCGCCGGCCCGTGCGCTAACCCTAGCGCGGCCTACGGTTGTGGACAGAGGAGAGCGATGGTTCTGGACCAGAGAAAGAGAGGAGAGCGATGGAAAATATTGAACCGGTACATTGTAAAGAGTGGCAGGCGGGTAATTTGGTGCAAAACCAATCCTTCGCAGCCAATGAAAGCTGGGTAGGAGGTGCTGCGGGAATACAACGTCGCGCGAAGCTGCTTTTTGTTGAAGTACCGCGCTATCTCCGCACGCTTTGGTTAGCTTTCTACTTTTTGCGGCGGCCACGACACTTTAGAAGTCAAACCAAACAGACCCTAAGGCTTTTTTAAGGCTTCAGAGGCTGCTAGGAATTCCAGTTGTCACTAAAAATCGATTTCTAAATACGGTTAACAATTTAATTCGCCTTTGAAATAGATGAAACATAGTAAAAGTTATAATGTTTTCAAATGAAGTCAGGTGAAGACAAACTTTATATCAAATCTGTATTACTCGTACAGATAAATTTTCCATTTATATTCATTAAGGCCTAAAAATTTTAGATTTAAGTTTTCATAATTTGAAATTCAATATTTTAATTTTTTTCAGATGACATGTAGCTCTCCTATCAGTTCGTCGGAAACCTGAGAGGTACGCTTTTCAATCAAGTAAATAAATAAATATAATCGCTCCACAATCCAATAGGATCGAGTAAGGGATTCACTTGTGTTTAGGTGAGTGGATTTTTCTTCTAACCTCCAACAATCCAACTACCTCAACTTGCTCCACCATGCTATGGCGTTGCATCTCGTCACTGTCATGCTCTGCCTCACCACCATCCTCCTTCGTATATAGCCGGTTGCTCAATTATCTTTGACTTGAATCTCAAATAGCTAAGCTCAAGTAGCGACTGCATTAATTTTCTTTGACTTAAGCTCAACATGATGAGCAAGTGTAGGGACTCTATTGTCTTCGACTTAAAAGCTCAACTTGCTAAGCAAGCAGCGGCCAATGACCATCAACTTGTAATTCTACAACCTCGACATTCTTAATAATGGACAAATATTGTGAAATATATCTTCTCAAGAGGATGGACAAACAAAACGAACAGAGAAAGAAAGCCATGAAGAGAACAACCATCAACTCAATCCCATTGCAATCAGTTGTTCTTGTCCTATGGTCGCCAACGCTCACAAAATATTTCGAGATTTACAGCGGGGAATGAATGATTGCCAAAGGAGCCCTAAGATATAATCTACACTATATTCTTTTCAAGGCATAAGCCATGAGCGCGGTCTTTGAAGTATATTTTGACCTTCGATTGTACTTTAACAGCAACTATTATGGCAACAAAGTTATAAAATGTCACTCCAATCTAATGGTATCATTTTTGTAGGACAAAATTTTGCATCAGTAAAAACATAATTGTTGATCAAAGATTACAACGTCTGAATCTTTAAATTTGTTCGCGTCTTATAAAAAAGAAAATATCAAAGGAAGTGCAGAAATCGTAGATAGAGACGAGGCTGAGTTGCATCCACCGATGAGAAGAAAGAGATTAGCGAGAGAAACAGGCCATCGAATCAGATTGGATGGGAACGGGATGAGATCCTCGTAACCATTTGCCGGCCATTTTATTCCCGACGGGGACCTGCATATGTGTGCTCCCATCCTCCAGGACCAAATCCACGCCGTCCAGATGACACCCCAGCATATTGGCATTGTTTCAGATACACCCTCAAAAAAATAATCTTCGGTCTTTAGCTCCACTCAAATGAGCACCTGAGTAGTTCTTAGAAATTCTAGCTAGTCTTGTAATCACCAAGTCAATAGACTCATCATACTTTTGTCGAATCATAGTACAGATAGATATAGATATAGACGTACAATCACTCCCACACGCAAGCCCAACTTATCTGATTTATACATAGTTTATGTAATTCTCTAATTTATTACCTTTAACTATTTTCTTCCCCAAGCCTAAAATTTGTAGAGTTTGCATTGGTGGTCCTCATTTTCGCTATCCGATACACAAATACAACCTACTAATTGCAACATTACTAAATAATATAAATACTACACCAACAGTCCTAAAAAAACAATTCTCACTTTTAAGAAGTCAAACGATTTCAAATTTAACCAAACTACATACTAGAAAATAGTAATTTATGATACAAAATCAACACCATTAGATTTGTTATGAGATATATTTTTATACTAAACCTGTTTGGATACATGAATGTTGATATGATTTTCAATAAAAGCGGTCAAACTTAGAAATGTTTGACTCGTTTCAAACCTAGAATTACATTATTTTTAGGACTTCCCGATATTGGTGGATTTAGCGGACTTCCGCAAATTCCTGGTGGACGTGCAGCTTCCAACTCCATCCTCTGTACCATCTATTCCAACTTCTCTTCGTCCGCGCTCCGCGAGCAATGGCTTCCATCTTCTCAGTGATTTTTTTATCCGCAGCACCAGCTCCTTCATTCTTGACCAGACCGCACCTTGAAAGCACATGTTATTTCGAGATTTTCATAAGCACCACAAAGCCGCAACAAAGATAACATTTGTCAGCAAATGCTTCTTGTTAGTTAGCCAGAAAGTAGCCACAAACTCATAAGACCATTCACCACTTGGATCAATATTTTCAGCAAGGGAGGCCCAAAGAGCTTTTGCCACACAACAATCAAAGAACAAGTGGTAAATACACTCAGCTTCAGAACAAAATAGGCCAGTTTTATCAGATACCTCTCTTCTCTTAGCAAGGTTATCCCTCGTGAGCTTTATTTGTGAAGCCTTCGTATTCGTATAGGTCCATGAACTCTTTTCGTATTAAATTAGACCAAAATGCGAGGGTCCAAATGCACATTCCTCAACGATCTTTGTGCGTCTTGCTTTCGTTGCCGCGGCCGCATCCATCAATGGTCTTTATGCGATTCCGCCCCCAGCTCATCTTCTCCTCACTATCCCGCTCCACCCCTAAACCCAGAACCCAGCCCGCCGCAACCCTAGCCGCCGCCGCGCGCCGCCGGCACCACACCACCTCCGCCGTTACCTCGATGGCCGCGCCATCGGAGGACACGCTGCGGCGCGCGCTCGCGGAGCGCCAGGCCGCCGCGGACGCGCAGGCCGAGGCCGTGCGCGCGCTCAAGGCCGCCGGCGGCGCGTCCAAGGCCGACGTGGACGCCGCGGTCGAGGCTCTCAAGGCGCTCAAGGTCGAGGCCGGCGCCGCCGCGCGCCGGCTGCAGCAGGCGCTCGGGGCGGGCGCGGGTGGCGCCGCGAGGGAGGAGCTGAGGCAGGCGGTGGTGAACACGCTGGAGCGGAAGCTGTTCTACATACCCTCCTTCAAGATCTACCGCGGTGTCGCGGGGCTCTACGACTACGGGCCGCCCGGGTGCCGCGTCAAGGCCAACGTGCTTTCCTTCTGGCGCCAGGTGACGCCCGCGATTCTGTCTCTAAATGCACTTTGACCTCCCCTGTATGTAGTTTCGTCTTAGCTGATGCGCGTGGCTGCTGCGCGGCAACGATTGTGACATGTGTACATTCAGATGCGGAAAAGTGGTTTGTTTTATGCGTAATTAATCGATGTATAGAATTTTGTTTTCCCCTGAGGGGTTGTATCTATAATCGATTATGACAACGATTTTCTATTAGGACAGGAGTGTTGCATTGGTCCAGTTGATAATTTTTTTTCCATGCTTTAGTTGTACATTGGCGACTGTAATCTTGTCATAACCTTTTCATGTCAATTAGTAAGTACTGATTGGAAAATGCGCTATGGAAAATTAGAATTTTTTAGCCTTCCTTGTGTACTCTGTGTTGTTAGTTTCGGTTCTAGGTTTACGATGTGAATTGCTATTTGGAACTGGCTACATTATAGTGATTTCTTGTGTTTGATGATTCATTTTGTTCTACTTCTTATTTGCTAAGAGTACCAACATTCTTAATTTCTCTCCCAGCACTTCGTTTTGGAAGAGAACATGTTGGAGGTTGACTGCCCCTGTGTGACGCCTGAGGTTGTCTTGAAGGCATCAGGCCATGTTGAGAAGTTTACTGACCTCATGGTCAAAGATGAGAAGACAGGCACATGCTACCGTGCTGACCACTTGTTGAAAGATTTTTGCAAGGAGAAGCTCGAGAAAGACCTTGCCTTGCCCCAAGAGAAGGCTGATGAATTTAAGCGTGTTCTTGCCATTTTGGATGACTTATCAGCAGAGGAACTTGGTGCAAAGATTAAGGAATACAGCATTGTTGCCCCTGATACAAAGAATCCGCTTTCTGATCCCTACCCATTCAATCTTATGTTCCAGACATCTATTGGCCCCACTGGTCTTAGTGTGGGGTAAGAATATCTCCATCCTCTCTGTAATTATGTTCCTTCTGTGGTGATTGGCTAAAAAGGTCCAATTTGTGTGGTGGAAATAGGTATATGCGACCAGAGACTGCACAGGGTATTTTTGTAAACTTCAAGGACCTGTACTATTACAATGGCCAAAAGCTCCCCTTTGCCGCTGCTCAAATTGGGCAAGCTTTTAGAAATGAGGTTTGTGTTTTTTTGTCACATTTCTTTAAATGGCTACTACTAATAATTGCTGTGTTGTTCAGTGCCTCATACTTTGTTATTGAAATTAATAGAGGTTCTACACTAACTTTGTTTTTGTTAATATGCTTGGAATAATTTATACATTCTGATAGTTGACAGTACATTTGTTCATGTTTCTAAAAAGCAGTTATCGGCTATTCAAAAGTTGCTTAGATATTCCTTTTTTTCAAGTACTCACTACGTCTACAACGTGACAATCAGATCTCGCCACGGCAAGGTCTTCTCCGAGTGCGTGAATTCACATTGGCAGAGATTGAGCATTTTGTGGACCCAGAGGACAAATCACATCCAAAATTTGTTGATGTTGCTGATTTGGAGTTCCTGATGTTTCCAAGAGAGCTGCAACTCTCTGGGGAGTCAGCCAAGCTAATGAAGCTTGGGGAAGCAGTTTCAAAGGTTAACAGTTGCTGGCAATTTTTTCTCTTTCCAATTTGATATATTCCCTTTGTTCTTTTGTTTATATATGCTGTTTTTTACCCTGGATATAATTGTAAACTATTGCACTACTGTTATTTACAGGGAACTGTTAATAATGAGACACTTGGTTACTTCATTGGAAGGGTCTATCTTTTCCTGACATGCTTGGGAATTGATAAGGGTCGGTTGCGCTTCAGGCAGCATCTACCTAATGAGATGGCTCATTATGCTGCTGACTGTTGGGATGCTGAGATAGAGAGCTCTTATGGGTGGATAGAGTGCGTGGGTATTGCTGATAGATCTGCATATGATTTGAAAGCTCACACGGTAAGCTTACTGCATCTTTTTCACAACCTGGATAATTTATCAGATACATATTTTTTTGTGCTTTGGATATGTTGCTATGGCAATTGAAGTTGCTCATCTCATGTTGTAACTGCACTTGGTAAATGAATTGTATCATTGTCCTCTGTTCGGTGTGCAAATGTGCTGCTAATATTACCACGATTGTCTGCTTACTATCTCACAGGAGAAAAGTGGTGTCCCACTTGTTGCTCATGAAAAATTCTCCAAGCCTAGAAAGGTTGAGGTGAGACATAAAATCCACTTTTCCAGTTTCTTCAGTAGCTATATCTTAGTTTTCATGTTAAATACATGACAGTGTTTGCTTACCCATTGAAGTACATGGTTCAAGTTAAATTAAATATTACAAAAAAAGTACGGTTCAAGTTCACTACCGTTCTGAGTGCCAATATAGATTTTCCCTTTATACTTTAAAATGAACTTGTTATTTATGGCATTAACATGTCCTTATATGTTTGCTGATATTCATTATTGCAGAAACTTGTCATAGTTCCCTCAAAGAAAGACCTGGGGCTGGCTTTTAAGGGCAACCAAAAGATGGTCCTTGAAGCATTGGAGGTAACAAGTCTATCATTATCCTTGTTACGTGTGGCTGCTAGCTTTTCTGATTTCTCCCTTCCCTGAGTAAACTACTTTATTCTGTTGGTATCACCATATACCAGGCTATGAGTGAGAAGGAAGCATTTGAGATGAAAGCTGAACTAGAAACCAAGGGGGAGACAAATTTTAAAGTCTGCACACTTGGAAAAGATGTGGTGATTACAAAGAAGATGGTATCAATCAGCATGGAGAAGAAGCTGGAACATCAGAGAGTCTTCACCCCTTCGGTCATCGAGCCGTCATTTGGCATAGGCCGTATCATCTACTGCTTGTTTGAGCATTCGTTTTACACAAGGCCTAGCAAATCAGAAGAGGAACAACTGAATGTCTTCCGGTTCCCTCCTCTTGTGGCTCCCATCAAGTGCACCGTGTTCCCCCTCGTTAAGAATCAAGAGTTTGATGCTGCTGCCAAAGTTATCGCTAAGGCATTAACAACTGCTGGTATCTCCCACATTATTGACACTACTGGTACGTGCGATGCAATCGTAAATACTCCACTCCGTATAATGTAGGCTGAATGGACTATAGTAAGCATAAGCTTGTGTTTGTTTTCTTGCAGCAATTTCTATTGGGAGGAGGTACGCGAGGACAGATGAGATTGGTGTTCCATTTGCTGTAACAGTGGATTCGGCAACAAACGTGACGATCCGAGAGAGGGACAGCAAGGAGCAGATCCGTGTGGACATCAACGAGGTGGCATCCGTGGTGAAGCAGCTGACAGAAGGCCAAAGCACCTGGGCAGATGTTTCTGCAAAGTATCCTGCCCATGTTGGTCCCCAAGGTGACCAGGAGTGAAAAATCCTGCCACCCTCATGTCTAAGAAGGCGTCAGGATGGATTGTCTTCATTCTCCAATTGCCGAGAAGATTGACTAGCCCAAACATAACCGCTTTTGGTATTGACACGATCCAGCAAGGCAGTTTTTTCCCCTCATACATACATGATACGTGCTATAGCAGTTGGATGTTATGAAATCTGCAGATGTCACCAATGTTTTTGTTTCTTTTAAATGTCTGTTTCTTGATATATTCTGACCCATACAAAATTTACCATTTGAGTTACTTCTGAACTAGCTGTCCTTTCGTAAGGTCAGACTGAGAATTGTTCAGGTATCTACAGTGGAATTGGAATTTCAGTTACTTATCTCAGTTGCTATGTCTGTTGGTCTGTTGGTGCTCACCGCTCAGCTGGAGTCTTACCAAGCAAGATGATTCTGTTTGGAATCTTCCAGCCTAGCTCATGACTCATTTCCTTAGAGACTAAGGCAAAGTGATGTCAACAAAGCTGTTGGACAATTCAATGCCCTTGTCACCTTGTGCACAGGCTTTCTCAAGCCTTGCACCTGCTCCTTCTTCTTTTTTTTTTTTGATAAGATTGCGCCTGCTCCGTTGAATTGCTTTGATCATAGTCAGAGACGCTACGTTGCTAGTGCTAGTCACAGAATTTTCGATGGCGTTTGCCCGATGGCGTTTGCCCATAAAAACCGCTGCAGTTCTCTGCCGGCGTTTCCAATGGTCTAACAGGGTGGCCCCCGTCTTTCACACGCAGTTGCGGAGCTTGACTGAACAAACAAGAGAGTTAGTCCATATAATTGAGCTCTATACACTCATAAATAATATCAAAATTATTGTTTAATCAACCGATATTGAGCTCTAAACACTTATAAATAGCACCAAAATTACTGTTTATTCAATAGAGATTAAGGGTGCTTTTGGCAGAGATGTTTTCGGTTCCAGTAGAATCACTGCCAAACGCCACGAAGAGAGATGTTTCAGAAAGTATCGCTTGGAACTAATTCTTATTCTCATACTAGTTCACAGAGACACCCAAAATATGGTTTCTCTTAATTCTAGTTCTAGTTTCAAGAATTCATGAGCTAGTCAAATACTTTCACAAAGTGACCAGCAGAAAAAAAAACGTTTTAGAGAGAGAATATGGATCTACAATGTTTCTAGAAGAATATAAATCCCTACCAAATACACCCTAAGTTGGACAAGGGAGGCCATGGTCCACCTTGGCCTCAACTAAACTCCGCCTTGAACATATAATAGCAAATATGTCCATGCATTATCATGGTTATGTACTCTTTTCGTTTTAAAAATACTGTACATCTTGTTTTTTGAGAGTCAAAATTTTTTAATCTTGAATAAATATATACTCCCTCCGTTCTAAATTATAAGACTTGGCATTCCTAGATACATTGCTTTTGTTATGTATCTAAACATAGTGTATATCTATGAAGTAAAAAAAAAACCAAAACGTCTTATAATTTAGAATAGAGGGTGTACAAAGTAATATTTATGAAATGTAGAAGTATCATTAAATATAATAGAATTTATTTTTATAATAAATATATTAGGGATACAACTGTTGATAAAATTTTTTATAAATCAGTCAACCTTAAAAAATAGCTTCTTAAAAAGTGAGTCGTGCAATTACTTTTGAGACAAAGAGAATAGTGTATTGCATAGTCACCTATATGTCTTGCAATTCAACGATCCCGTCAACTGTTCCAATATGTTTTGAGATCAGATTATCTATCATAATCAGACACATATTGTTTTAACTTATATGAGCATATATCGTGAGTTTAAGATAATGACGTGTACATATAGGCATTGTGGGAAGTATAATTCTCTAACTATAACTATATGCTAAATGTGTGGGATTGTATCTGCATCTTCACTTGGTGGACATAATTAACCGAGAGTTAAGCAATTCTTTGCTCATGAGACATGTGCTGGGTGGATCAAGCTTCAAGCACATCAGGGTCATAGAAGAAACATATTAGTATGTTGTTTTGTCCCGACAAATGATGGAAACATGTTCTTGGAAACCACGTAGACCCACTCACAAAAGAAATCCATATACACGTGCAAGTTTAAACCAATCACTCTTATCTCTAATTCATCACCATACCACTACTCGTAGTAAAACCAGCCAGAAAAGACGGATAAGAGAAGAGAGTGAATGGAGAAAATTTAGAGGATTTTTTTTTTCTCATTTTAATATTATACTAGCAAACATACATGTGAGTTGCAACTACGATGCGGCATGGTTCCAATTCGTTTGGGAATTACACTTTGTATCTGGATAAGCCCTTAACTCGTATGGGCATGGAAGAGAGTCACGAACCATGATTACAATTTGTTTTAGAATCAGACTTCGTACACTGCTTGGATACGCTACTCTAGTTTGTGGGAAGGAAAGAGATTAGGTCCTCAATCCTCATCGAACAGTTGTGGGCGATGAAAGACAAAAAAATATTAGCCTCTTTAATATTAGGTATTAGAGATAGATATTATAGATATATCTAGAAATCTTAGCCTCTTTAATATTAAGGATTAGAGATAGAAATATATTTAGAAATCTTAGCTCTTTAATATTAGAGATAGAGATATTATTATAAATCTTAGCCTCTTTAATATTAGAGATAGAGATAGAGAGATATATCAAGAAATCTTAGCATCTTTAATACTAGAGATTAGAGATAGATATATATCAAGAAATTTTAGCCTCTTTAATAGTAGAGATTAGAGATAGAGATAGAGATAGAGATAGAGATAGAGATAGATAGAGGTGAATTTATATATCTACCATTTCTTATTGGCCCGTTAACCTGTCCCGCCTCATTTCACAGCCATCTTTGGTTACCGAACAAATTGTATGCAAGCTTAAACTAATTAGTACTGCTATCTCTGATTCATGACGTATTACTACTACTTTTATTAAAAACCGACCAAAACAAAAGAATCGGGGAGAGAGAGTGCAGGACCGAAATTTAGAGGGTTTTTTCTTCTTCTTTATTTTCTTATTATATAGGTATATAATTATAGTTCTAGGTATAGATATAAATATGAGAGTTGCCATAATTTAGCCTTTTAGGTGCCTTAATTTTCATACAATAATCCTAGATAAACAACGGGTACAATTAAAGGGACAACTCACAAGAGAATTTTAAATTTTTTCTATAATCAAACAATATCAACACTGCATGTTCACTGAATAAGAATAAAAAATTAGGCACCATAAATATTATAGTCAATGATGACAACAATGCATGTTCACCCTATAGTAACAAAAAAACGAGGTGCCATAAATACTATAGCCAAGGAATGACAACATTGCATAGTGATCGAATATTAATATTTAATTAATCAGGACCCCTACATAAAGGGGACAGATATAAAATTAGTTAGCCTTTCAAACCTGTCCCGTCTCATGTGACAGCCATCTTGGGTCACTCATGGACTCTCCTCTGATGGAGCCCCTCCTAGTGCCCAAGGACCACGCTCCGGTTGTCGCCGCCACGCCGGGCGAGCACGGCGGTGCTGCGGCCGACGAGAGCAGCACCGTCGTGGTCACTACGAGTGGCCCGGCCAGGGCACTCGCCGACGCCGAAGAGAAGACAAACGACGACGGAGACGTACAAGGGGACGAGCTGTCCGCGTCCGTGCAGCGCCGGTTGGACGAGAGCAGCGGCGTGGAGAAGGAGGATGAAGAGGAGGAGGAGATTGGTGACGACGCGGAGGCCGACGACATGGCGGCGCGCATGGGACGCCGGCTGGCGGCGCTGTCCGGGAAGGCGCACGAGAGCGAGCCGTTAACCATCTTCCGCGTGGCGGGGCCCATGCGCGAGCGCAACCGGCACCTCTACGACCCGCAGATGATCTCCATCGGGCCCTTCCACCGCGGCGGCGGGCGGCACCTCGCGGCCATGGAGGCGCACAAGTGGCGGTACCTCCGCGACATCCTGGCCCGCCCCGGCGGCGCGACGCTGGCCACGTACGCCCGCGCGGCGCGCGCGATGGAGGCCCGCGCGCGCCGCCGGTACGCGGAGCCCGTGGCGCTGCCCGCCGCCGAGTTCGCCGAGATGCTCCTCCTGGACGGCTGCTTCGTCGTGGAGTTCTTCCTCAAGGGCCAGGAGAGCGAGGAGGACGCGCTCATCGACGCGACGTGGGCGATGCAGAACGTGTACAACGACATCCTGCTGCTCGAGAACCAGCTCCCCTTCTTCGTCCTCGAGCGCTTCTATGATCTCGCCACGGGCGGGCTCGGCCGGGACTACTTCGTCACCAACGTCCTCGTCAACTACCTCACCGTCAACATGAGCGCCGGCCCGCGGGACCCCGAGAGCACGCGGCCCCCCGACGGCGAGATCCACCACCTGCTGCACCTCTACTACCACTGGTTCCTGCCGCCGGAGGACCGGCTCGGGAGCGGGAGCGGCGCTACCAGCAAGAGCGAGGACGAGGCGCTGGAGGAGATGACGTCCAAGTCCATGGACGACGACGAGCGCACGCCGTGTCTGCTGCCGCCGGCGTCGGAGCTGCAGGACTCCGGGGTGACGTTCCGCGCCAAGAAGTCGCCGCGGAGCATGGTGGACGTGACGTTCGACCGGCGCGGCGGCACGCTGGAGATCCCGGCCGTGGAGAGCTACACGAACCACGCCATCTTCGCAAACCTGCTGGCGTACGAGCAGAGCCGGGGCCGGTGGGAGCTGCAGCGGCTGGTGAGCTACGTGCTGCTGATGGCGTCCGTGGTGGACGCGCGGCGCGACGTGGAGATCCTGCAGCGGGCCGGCGTGTTCGTGGGCGGGGACGAGGAGACGGCGGCGTTCTACGCGCACCTGGGCGAGCTGTGCCCGCCGCCCGACTTCGTCAACAACTACTACGCCGGCCTGTTCCGCGACGTCCGGGAGTACTGCGGCCGCAGCTGGAACCGCCACCGCGCCGTGCTGGTGCACGACTACTTCAGCAACCCGTGGACCTGCATGTCCGCCGCCGCCGCCGTCTTCCTGCTCGTCCTCACCGTCGTGCAGACGATCTACACCGTGCTGCCATACTACAGCCCGAATTAACCCCGGCGAGATTGGCGTTTTACCGCCGTCACACAGATCGGGTGTTGTCCTGTGTTTTTCCTGCAAGCGATTATGCGGATCAAAGTACGCTTCCTATGTTTTTCTTCTTCAATTTCTCCAACAATCCAAAAGGGGATCCATATGAATGATAATCCTATGTTTGTTTTCTTTATTTCTCCTATAAACAGTCCCTTTTCAGCTTGTAGGTAGCTTGTTTATATCTAGTTTAAACAGGTGGGTTTCAAATGTAGCATTTCTATAAAATGAGTCATTGTCATGATTTATCCTGAACAACTAAGTTCCC
Source organism: Miscanthus lutarioriparius (assembly GCA_904845875.1). NCBI lineage: Eukaryota > Viridiplantae > Streptophyta > Magnoliopsida > Poales > Poaceae > Miscanthus > Miscanthus lutarioriparius. The sequence goes on from CAJGYO010000007.1 coordinate 93,790,256, forward strand.
CCTTTCCCCTTTGGAAAAAAAAACTAGTTCTCCAGATTTTGGCTCGACGCATGCTTTATTTTTCGATTTCGATCCGGGCTCCCCTCACGGCCTTCACATATGTTCTCTCGTCCTCGCCCAGATCATCGGAATATATACGAACAAATGAATGCTCTTTTGAAATTGTGTAGTCCATGGTTGTTAGAGTACGACGTTGGTCACGTCGTGAATAGGGACTACGATAATGCTCCAGACGTCTGTCCCGCATCTAGACGTCACACGCTACGTGGTTTCATGGTGTCCACGTATTTTATTTATCATAAAAATATCATTTCCGGTTCCATCTCGTCTCTCTCCTCCGTCTCTCCATTCAAAGCAATAGGGAGACGAAGAATGTCAACACGCTCGACGCATGGCCGCTATGCTCTATTCACGCCTCCACTCGTCACCTCGGGTTCGCGCAAGGGTGGAGACCGAGCCAGCGCCCTCTCTCCCTCTCCCATTTGCTCTCCCTCGCTCCGCTCGAGAGTGCAGGCACCGAGGGCCATGGCCGCCCGCCTAGTTTCCACAGGCACCGCTAGCTCCCGTGCCTCTGAGCGCTCTCCTCCATGCAACCTCCATCCAAACCGACCACCCCATCGGCTTCCTCACCCCACGCAACCGCCCCGCTGAGCTCCGCGCGTCACCGAGCTCCGCGCCGCCGGCATCTAAGTGTCGTCGCTGAGCTCTGCGTGCGCTGCAGTCGGCGAGCTGCGTGTTGCCAGCGAGCTCTGCGCCGCTGAGATCCGCGCCGTCGATGAGCTCCACACTGGCAACCTCCATGGCATCGAGCTTCGTGCCGGCATCGAGTTCCACGTCGACGAGCCTCGATTCGCCTAAGCAGCAAGAAGATGTTGCGCTGAAAAGCGCATGTTGCAAGCATATGTTTCAAGTGTTTCAGGTGTTTCATATGCATGTTGCAAGTGTTTCATGTGAATGTTGCAAAAGTAGATCGGGGTGTTGTATATGTTGTAATTGCTATACACCTATATTTCAAGCGTATGTTTAAATGTACGTATGTTGCACGTGTTTTATCTAGGTGTTGCATATGTTTCATACTTATGTTGCAAGTGTTTCATCCAAGTATTGCATATGTTTCACACATATGTTACAAAGTGTTTTGTCTAGATGTTGCATATGTTTTGCAATGGCTACACACGTGTTTTCCTCGTGTTTCAGATGTATGTTGCAAATGTTTTAACTGTTTTGAACGTATGTTGCAAATATTTTCTCTAGATGTTGCAAAAATAGATCTGGTGTTGCATATGTTATAGAGGGACCCATCTGCAGCAGCAACCTGCTACAGCTGTTCGGCCCGCCTTCATACACGTGGGTGTGAAGGGGACGCAAGTGGTAAGGGTGGGAAACCATGCGGGCGAAGATCGAGACGGAGTGGGCGCGGGACATGGAGTGACGTGGGCCCTCACGTGAAGTAGGCGTAGGCGTGCAGGCGGGCGCAGTAGCATGCCTACGTGAAGTAGACGCGAACGCCCGAATGCTAGCCTTTCCAGAGCTATTAACATACGTGTCAACTGGGGGCGGATATGGTGGTCATGTGTGTGTTAAATAAACGCATCTAGTTCCTGAGCTAGGTTGGAGATCGAAGCATGGATTCCGCGGCGGAGGACTCGTGCAACGTGGATGGGGCCGGCGACGTCGATGACCTAATCAGCGGCCTACACGATGACGTGCTCCTCCACATCCTCGAGTTGGTGGCCGACGCGACGGACGCGACGCGCATGGGCGCGCTCTCGCGGCGGTGGCTCGGGCTCTGGGCGCATGTTCCCGCGCTCTGCTTCTCCTCTTGCCCGCTGGCGGTGTCATCCACCACGGCGACCTAGCGGTGCGCAGCCTTGGAGCGGTATGTCTCCTTCATCAACGACGTCCTTTCCCAGCGTGGTAGTCGTACCCAATCCGGCTACGCCGCCATCGAGAGCCTGGCGATCTCGTGTACCATGGGCTCTGAGCACCTGGAACAACTAATAATGCCGGTGTTGATCGATGACGCGCAAGGGTGGATCTGGTACGTTTCTCAGCAGGGTCTGAAGTGCTTCATCCTGGATCTAGATTGCCATGACGTCAAGAGGGAGTACGCCGGCAAGCAGGGTTGGAAAAAGGAGCTCATGGTAGTGCTTCTTGACGAGCTTGCTAGCCCTCCAAGGCTGCTGGAGACCATGCATTTGGCATTAGGTGGCGTCAACTCCACCGAGCATCAACTCCACTGAGCTCCCGAAGCTCGAGAATTCGTCGACTCCAGTAGTCCTAGACTGCAACGAGGCAACCTCCTCAAGTGCCTTCCCCCCGACCGAGAAAACCAAGGCGGTGGGGATCGACCCCGCCGACCCGACCAAGACGGTGCGGATCGGGACCAAGCTCCCGGCCAAATACGAAAGTGAGCTCGCTAACTTTCTACGCGCCAATCATGATGTCTTTGTGTGGAAACCTTCTGACATGCCAGGCATACCAAGGGAGGTCACCGAGCATACTTTACGCCTCATCCTGGGCTAGAAGCCCGCCAAGCAATGCTTACGTCGCTTTGACGATGAGAAGTGCAGGGCCATAGGCGAGGAGATCGCCAAACTCCTAGCAGCCAAGTTCATCAAAGAGGTATACCACTCCGACTGGCTAGCTAATCCTGTTCTTGTGAAAAAGAAGACCGGGAAATGGAGAATGTGTGTTGACTGGCCTCAACAAGGCGTGTCCAAAGGACCATTTTCCTTTGCCATGCATAGACCAGATAGTCGACTCTACCTCAAGATGCGAAATCCTCTACTTTCTGGATGCCTACTCAGGTTACCACCAGATCGCGATGAAAGAGTTCGACTAAGTCACGACTTCATTCATCACCCTGTATGGTTCGTACTGCTACGTAACCATGCCTTTCGGTCTGAATAACGCCGGCGCCACCTATCAATGTTGCATGCAGCGATGCTTCGCCGACCAAATCGACCCACCCGACCAGTCTGACTAAGTCGAGCGACCAAAACCAACAATCGTCGTCTATGTAGATGACGTAGTGGTGAAAATGGCTCAAGCTAGCGACCTGATCGCAAACTTGGCCGCAACATTCGCAAACCCCCAAAGGTTCAATATCAAATTGAATCCTGAAAAATATGCTTTTGGAGTTCCGAAGGGGAAGCTCCTTGGATACATTGTATCTGAGTGCGGCATCGAAGCCAACCCCAAAAAAATGACGGCCATCTCTAACATGGGCCCTATACGCAACTTCAAGGGCGTATAGAGGCTCACCGGCTGTTTGACCGCCCTAAGCCGGTTCATCTCTCGACTAGGGGAACGGGGGATGCCCCTCTATAAACTTCTCAAAAAGAAAGATGCATTCTTCTAGACAGAAGAGGCACAACAGGCCTTGGAAAGCCTCAAAACAATGCTGACGTCGGCCCTAGACCTCGTCGCTCCCGAACGGGGATAACTCCTCCTCTACATCACGGCAAACAACCACGTTGTGAGCGCCGCCCTCGTCGTCGAAAGGGAGGAGCTGGGACGCCCCCTAAAGGTGCAACGATCGGTGTACTTCGTCGGTGTGGTACTCATCGACGTCAAGGCTCGATACCCCTAGGTGCAGAAGCTTCTGTACGCCATTCTGATGGCGACTCAGAAGCTCCTGCACTACTTCATCGACCACGAGGTCATGGTCGTCACCTCGTACCCGCTGGGAGACACCATCCGCAACCGTGATGCTGCGGGACGAATCTCTAAGTGGGCTCTCAAGCTCATGGGTCACGACATCAGATATGTCCCTCGCACCGCTATCAAGTCTCAGGCTCTCGCTGACTTCATCGTCGAATGGACGGAAGTCCAGCTCCTGACCCCGGACATCACCCACGAGTACTGGACAATGTACTTCGATGGGTCGGTTATGGCGCCCGGCTCGGGGACTGGAGTGGTTCTGATCTCCCCGGATGGGAGCAGGCTCCGCTACGCGATCCGTCTCCATTTTTTGGCCTCAAACAACGCCGCAGAGTACGAGGCCCTCATCAACCGACTGCGCATCGCCGTCGAGCTCGGCGCTACGTGGTTGTACATCCGTGGCGAGTCAAAGTTGGTCATCGACCATGTCATGAAGGAGTCCTCCTGTAAGAGCCCTCTCATGGCAGCATACTGCCAGGAGGTGCACAAGTTCGAGGACAAGTTCTGATGGATCAAACTACATCATGTCTCCCGAAAGGACAACGATGCCGCTGATTTCCTTGCAAAATTGGCTGTTAGGCGGGTTCCGTCTCCAGATGGGGTCTTCATCAACGATCTCCACGAGCCATCTGCCAGCATTCTGGAGGATCCGATCCAGACACACTCCGACACCAATCTAGCACTCGAGGGCTCTGACCTCCTGGCGTGCCTCGACCCCGACCAAGTGCTCAGGGGCTCCGACCTTTATGCCTCCATGATGACATCGCCCGCCGACATCACCGTGGTGCCACTCGATCAGGCTGACTAGAGATCACCACTACTCACCTACCTCCTCGAGGAGGTTCTCCCACTAGAAAGGACTAAAGCGCGATGGATCACTCGACGCGTCAAGACGTTCGTCGCCATTGGTGATGAACTTTACAAGCGAAGTCCGTCGAGAGTACTCATGAAGTGCATCCCGACCGACCAAGGAAAACAGCTCCTCCTCGAGGTCCATGCCAGAACCTGCGGACATCATGCGGCCCCGAGGTCGCTGGTCGGGAAAGCCTTTTGCCAAGGTTTTTACTGGCCCATTGTACTATGAGATGCAGAGGAGGTTGTTCGCAGGTGTGAAGGATGCCAGTTCTATGCTCAGCAAACTCATCTGCCAGCACAAGTGCTTCAGACCTTCCCCATCATCTGGCCATTCATGGTCTGGGGCCTCGACATGGTCAGACCCCTCAAAAAGGCCCTGGGCGGCTTCACTCACCTGCTCATAGCGGTGGACAAGTTCACCAAGTGGATAGAGGCGAAGCCCATCACCAATATCCGCTCGAAAGAGGCGGTCAAGTTCTTCCTCAACATCATCTATCGGCTTGGTGTTCCAAACTGTATCATCACCGACCATGGAACAAACTTCACCGAGAAGAAGTTCCTAGACTTCTATGACGGATATGGCATCAGGATCGATTGGGCCTCGGTCGAGCACCCGCGTACCAACGATCAGGTCGAGCGGGCTAATGGCATGGTCCTCCAAGGACTCAAACCCTGCATCTTCGACTAACTCAAGAAGTATGCCGGGTGATGGGTTGCAGAAGTTCCAGTGATCCTCTAGAGCCTAAGAACGACGCCAAATCAGTCCACAGGGTTCACCCCTTTCTTCCTCGCATAAGGAGCCAAAGCAGTGTTGCCCTCCAACCTCGATCACAGCGCCCCGAGAGTAAAGGCCTTCAACGAAGATAGAGCCACAGAAGCTCAGTAGGATGCGGTCAACCTGCTTGAGGAGGCTCATGAGAAGACCGTCATCCACTCCGCTTGTTACCAACAAACTCTCCGTAGGTACCATGAAAGAAAAATCAGGGGGAGGATCCTCGTGGTCGGTGACCTCGTACTCCAAAGGACCCAGTCAACCAAAGAGAAACATAAACTCTCTCCACCATGGGAAGGACCCTACATGGTGATAGAGGTGATCCGGCCAGGCGCCTACCGGCTGAAGGACAACAACAACAACATTCTCATCAACACATGGAACATTTTACAGTTACGTCGTTTCTTCCCTTAAAAACTTGGTCTTACCATTCTCTTTCCATTCAACGTTTGCTCCTACAGCACCTCAGCATGAGCACTCTCAGCCTAGGTCACTCAGGGGCTCCACAGGGGTGTGATACCACCCTCCTCTTTTACTATCATATAGTAATACTTTTTGTCCAAACAAAAGGGCATCGCCCAAACAAAAGGGCATTCCGTTCCTTTGATTACCCTATGTAACTTGTGTTTTAACCTCCCGACCGATCACACCCCACCACGGCCTACGGTTATGAGTAGCTGAGCCTTACGGGCCATGCCTGGGTTCTTAAGGTTGCAGCCTACGGGTCAACGGGCAGGTACGAAAAAGAAAGGACAAAAAACAAAGCTACACTAGGGTAAAAACAAGGATGGATGGGATAAGCTTGCCCTCACGAGTGATTTCATCACAAAAACAAACTTAGAATATTCACAAATGTAAAGTTGTTCACATGGGGGCTCCCCCATGAACTCATCTCTTACATGAACTGACTATTTCTAGTCTAAACTCTATTATGGCCTCCCGACGGCATCGGCTGTCGGTACGGTCGACAAGGACGAAGGTAGCTCGCTTCCGGTCGGGACGATGTTCGACTTTGTTGGGGGCGGGACAACGCTCGCCTCCGACCCGGTCTCCACTCCCTCCATAGGCTGGATGACATCTTCCCGGCACACGTCTTGTTTACACCAAAATTTGGGAAGAGGAATATAGGAACTCGAAGTTCCCAAGATCGTGTCATCAAGGAATCGATTGCATAAAGGTTGATATCAGCTGATTCAAATATAGCACTAGAATCGGCTCTCTTCGGATGATGCCAGCAGATAACGACAAAAGCTACGGTTGGCATCGGGAAAAACATGTTGGACTCTACAAAAGGGGAAATATTAGGGTCCAAGTTATCTTAAATTAGGAATGTTTTATCTTATACCAAGGATTGTAATGAGTCGTACTTAAGTAGGATTCATGCTTAGATTCAAGGTATAAATATTGGACCTCGGCTATTGTAAAAGGGACATCCAATCAATCAAATACAATTTACTTTTTTGGCCCCATGCCAACCCTTAGGAGTAGGAGTAGTGTAGATCTCGGTGAGTTCTTCAACAAGCAGGGCTGCATCGGCCCGGCCGACCTCTAGCTTGTCTATAAGTACCGTCATGGCTTATACTTTGGTTTGTATGGCTGCATCGGTTAAGTTCGACCTCCACTATGAACTCTAATATAAGCTAGTTATCGACTCTTATCTAGTTCAAGTATGGCTGCATCGATCCAATCGACCTCCACTGCTCGAACTAGATTAAGGTCAAGTTATTGGCTCTACCTAAGGGTGGTGTCCTTCAGGTAGATTCATTAAGTTACCGATCTTGCTGATGTTCTTATTGTTATTAGCTTGCAGCAACATCAATCTACCCGGTTGAGATCGATTTAGATCGGCCTTACATCCTTTTAGTCTGTCGTTTGCTTTGTCACAACATGATATTTCTTACTCTGAGCAACGGGTTATGTTTCATCGCCTGTTTTTACTTCAATCTTGATCATGCATAGTACGCGGTTAAGGCATGTATGATCTTGAAGAGGTTTGCGGGCTAGTTAAATCTGGTCTATAGTTTGCTATTATGGCTATAACGATCCGGTCGATCCCCACTGATGGCACTGTAGGTGGAGGATGCTAGTTAGTAGATTTGTTCTCGATTAGGCGTGACCTTATCTATTTGCTATGCCTGCATCGGCTAAATAGTCGATCGCCTATGCGTTAACGCCTACAATGTGTCTTCATGATTCTGTTAAACGTGAATAGATCTGTTTACTTTAAAGGTTTGATTGGTTGTCTCTATCACGGCTGCATCGATCCGGTCGATCCCCACTGTTAGAGATAGCAGGTTAGGTCTGCTGAGTTCATAGATTTGTCCACGTAAAAATAGTCGATTGTTCACACGCTGTAGTCCCTCTTCATCTGAATCGGTTATTTTAGCCGATTCATCCGAGCCTTCACGTATAGCAAGTCTTTCGGAAAGCATATCGAAGTATAGATGTTTTTGCAGATTCTTCGATTTTAGTTTGTTATTATCATCATAGCTGCCATCGATCCGGTTGAACCTCACTGTTGATAGTAACAGATTAGATTCAGAGCGTTTGTAGGTCTATTTGTATTAGACAGTCGATTTGTTCGCATGCTATATTCTTTCTCATTAGATTCATCGGCTCAATGTTTTATAATGGTAATGTCTACCTAGCTGATGATTTCACTTACATTTGCGGGTAGTGTACTTATCAACATAAAATCAATCGTGGTCCATAAGCTTTACTGTCCGTAACAGCCGATTTCTGTGCGTATCAGCTATTTAGTCGATTTTCCCGTCTGGCTGCTCCCAAAGCGGCACACTTCGAACTGTCTGGGCAAAGATCGACATGTTCCACCTTAAATTATTGATAAACTTTCTCTCCTTGTCAATTGCATGTCAATTTGACTGGCACGTGAAAGCTCTAGTTTGGTTTTGGTTAATTGATGAAACCCTAAGTGCTAACCTAGTTTATCAAAGTGATTATGAGATAGGTAGCACTACTCCAAGTGATGAAGCAATGGCAAAGATCAAGACGACCATGATGGCATGGTGATGATCAAATGCTTAAACTTGGAAAAGAAGAAAGAGAAAAACAAAAGGCTCAAGGCAAAGGTATAAATTGTAGGAGCTATTTTATTTTAGTGATCGAGACACTTAGCGAGTGTGATCACATTTAGGATTGATAGCCATACTATTAAGAGAGGTGAAACTCGTATCGAAATGCGGTTATCAAAGTGCCACTAGATGCTCTAACTCATTACATATGCATTTAGGATCTAGTGGAATGCTAACACCCTTGAAAATGTTTGTGAAAATATGCTAACACTTGTGCACAAGGTGATACACTTGGTGGTTGGCACATTTGATCAAGGGTGGTGAAGTTTGGGTGCAAGAGTAAGAAACTCCACCGACGGAGTGTCCGCCCGTAGAGTGCGGACAATCCGACGCTGCCACCGGTGCCCTAGACAGAGAAGACGAAGGTCACTGTATGTGACCGGACGCTGGTCTCGGTTGGACCAGAGCGTCCAGTCAGTGGCAGCAGAGGATGTGTGTTTCGGTCTTTGACCAGACGCTGGCTGGGTGCGTCCGGTCAGTGCTGACGTACGTTGACGTGAAGCGCACAGAGGAGACATTGTGTGACCAGACACTAGGTGCGTCCGATCGGGCATGACCGGACGCGTCCGGTCGTGAAATCTCGCGTTTGGAACTTTACTAGAAACGACCGGACGCCCAGAGTCCGGTCACTTTCTAACTGACGCGTCCGGTCATCTCTTGACCATTGAGATCGGGCGATCGGCGTTTGAAGCCGATGACACGTGGCGAAGATCTGAGGACCGGACGCTGGGGTCCTGCGTCCGGTCAATATGATCGGAGCGTCCGATCGTCCCATGTTCAGCCTAGTGAAGGGGTACAACGGCTCTATTTCGTGGGGGCTTCTATTTAAGCCCCATGGCCGGCTCAAGCTCTAACTCTTGCACATTTTTATGAACATAGCATACTTGTGAGCTTAGCCAAAGCCCTCCCACTCATCTCTATCATTGATCCATCATCATTGTGAGTCTGGGAGAGAATCCAAGTGCATTGCTTGAGTGATTGCATCTAGAGACACTTGGCATTCGTGTTTGCGCTACGGATTTCACTTGTTTCTCTTGGTGGTTGCCACCACCTAGACGGTTGGAGCAGCAGTGGAGGATTGGCACGAGTTGGTGATTGTTCGTGACCATCTCCAGAGATTGTAAGGGGAGTTGTACCTTCCCCAGCGGAGTGCCAAAAGGTAACTCTAGTAAATTGCTCGTGTCATTGAGTTACCTCACTTGTGGGTCGGTTCTTGCGGTGTCCTATCATGTGGACGAGGTTTGTGAAACACCTCTTAGCCGCCGAACCATCTAGTGTTGGTCGACACAACGGGGACGTAGCGTGTTGGCAAGCACGTGAACCTCGGGAGAAAATCGATTGCCTCTTGTCTTTGGCATTCTCCCGATGATTGACTATATATTCATCTTGTGATTGGTTCATCCCCTACACGGCGGTATAATCACCCTACTCACTTATTTACATTCTTGCAAACTAGTTGATACAAGCTCTTTAGTATAATTAGATTTGAGAGCTTGCTTTATTATTTACATTCATCTAGTTGAGCTCTTTAGAGTAGCAAGATTGAGAGCTCATAGTGAATAGTTACATAGCAAGTTTTTGTGCCTAAGTAATCATTGTAACTAGAATTGTTGGATAGGTGGCTTGCAACCCTTGTAGAGCTAGAGCAAGTTTGCATTACGCTATTTGTCATACTAATCAAATTGCTCTAGTTGATTTGTAGATTTTTAAATAGGCTATTCACCCCCCTCTAGCCATATTAGGACCTTTCAAGTGGTATCGGAGCCGTGGTCACCGTGTGATTAAAGGCTTAACAACCTCGGTGTCAAATTATGGCTCAAGTTGTGTTCAACCATGTGGGGGGCAAACCACCTTTCTTTGATGGCACAAGCTATGGTTATTGGAAGAGAAAGATAAGGGTGTATCTTGGTTCAATCAATGATCAAGTATGGGATGTAACCAAGAATGATTATGCTATCATTGATCCTGACAATCCCACCAACCAAGATAAGTCCAACAAGCAATGCAATACAATGGCTCTCAACACCTTATACAATGCCATTGATCCAAAGGTGTTTGAGCAAATCAAGGATTGTGAAAGAGCAAATGAAGTGTGGAGGAGATTGGAGGAAACATATGAGGGCACACCGGCGGTGAAGAGTGCCAAGTTGTATATTCTCAAGGACAAGTTGACAAGCTTCAAGATGAAGGAAGATGAGAGCATTCCGGAGATGTTCCATCGATTACAAGTAATTGTCAATGACTTGAAGGCTTTTGGAGAGAAGATCAAGGATGATGACGTCTCTCATCGGTTCTTAATGTGCCTACCTCCAAGATTTGAGATGTTAAGATTGCTAATCATAAGAGGAGGATTGAAGGATATTACCCCCAACCAAGTACTAGGTGATGTCATGACACAAGAGACATACCATGTGGAAAGGGAGGGGGATGACAAGGATGACAAGAAGGAAGAAGAAGACAAGAAGAAGAAAAGCATAGCATTCAAGGCTAGCTCATCATCATACAAGAACAAGGGCTAGTCCAAGAAAGAATCAAGTGATGATGAAGACCTTAGTGATATTGATGATGAGGCTATGGCTCTCTTTGTGCGCAAGATGGGCAAGTTCATAAAGAAGAAGGGCTATGGTGCAAGAAAAAGAAGAGATCATACGAAGAGCAAAGAATATGTGAGAAGATGCTATAATTGCAAGAGTCCCGATCATGTAGTAGCTAATTGTCCTTACAATAGTGACAATGATGAAGATGAGAAGAACACACACAAGAAGGATAAGAAAGAAAAGAAGGAGAAGAAGGAGAAGAGGATGACCTTCCAAAAGAAGAAGGGTGGAGGCTATGTGGTCACTTGGGATAGTGATGGATCATCGGATAGTGATGACTCTAGTGATGATGGCAAGAAATCAATCAAGAAAGCACTAGCAAGCATCGCCATCAACAACAAGCCATCCATCTTCGACACTTCATCAACATGCCTCATGGCTAAGCCTACCAAGGTAAAATATGATGAGAGTGATGATGATGAATGTGAAAGTGACTCATGTAGGGATGATAATGATGATGATGACGATGATGAGTACTCTAAGGAGGAGCTCATGGACATGTGTGAGCAAGTGCACGCTTGCAATGAGATGAAGAGAAAGGAGTGCAAAGAATTGCGCAAGAGAGTAAAAATTCTTGAGCAATCATTTGATGAGCTCAATGTCACTCATGAGGGGCTAATGGATGCCCATGAGAAGCTTGGCAAAGCTCACTCAAAGCTTGAAAAAGCTCACTCCTCTCTCATTGAGCAAGTCAAGAAGGAGGAAGCCAAGAATGAGCAAGTGATAGTTACATGTGATGTGGGACTAACATGTGATCTTATTGATGAATCTTCTTATAAGCCTATTGCTATTGCTCCCACTAACACTTCTTATAGCACTACCACTTCCACTCCACCTAAGAATGATGCATCACTAGTAATGGAAAATGAGACCCTCAAGAAGGAGGTGAATGAGCTCACTCGTGCCTTAGGCAATGCCTATGGTGGAGAAGCCCACTTGCTAAAGTGCTTGGGTAGCCAAAGGTTTTCTCTCAACAAAGAGGGATTAGGCCATACCCCCAAGAAAGGCAAGGCGGCCTTTATCACTCCCAAAGCTAGCTTTGTGAAGGGCAATGGTCGGTTTTGCAATAGATGCAAGCAAGTTGGGCACATAGAGCAAAATTGCAAGATTAACAAGAACAAGCTACCTAATGTATCCTCAATCAAATTTGATTCTTGTTACATGCTTTATAAGGGTGCCAATGGCGTGAATGCTAAGTTCATTGGTACACCAATTGTGGGCCCAAAGAAGAAGGCCATTTGGGTAACAAAGACCTTGGTAACTAACCTATAAGGACCCAAGCAAGTTTGGGTACCTAAAAAGAATTGATCTTCTTTTGTAGGTCAATTATAAAGCCGGAGGAAGGCATTGGGTGCTTGATAGTGGGTGCACACAACACATGACCGGTCATCCAAGAATGTTCAATTCAATCAATGAAAACAAGAGCAATGAGATTGATAGTATCACATTTGGTGACAATGGCAAAGGCAAGGTCAAAGGGCTTGGTAAGATTGCAATATCCAATGACTTGAGCATTTCCAATGTGCTACTAGTAGAGAGCTTGAACTTCAACCTATTGTCGGTAGCTCAATTATGTGATCTTGGTTTTAAATGCATATTTGGAGTGGATGATGTAGAAATCATAAGTGTAGATGGCTCTAACTTGATATTCAAAGGATTTAGATATGAGAATCTATACTTAGTTGATTTCAATGCTAGAGAAGCTCAATTGACAACATGTTTGATCACTAAGTCTAGCATGGGTTGGTTATGGCATAGAAGGCTTGGTCATGTTGGAATGAAACAATTGAACAAGTTGGTCAAGCATGATCTAGTTAGAGGCTTGAAAGATGTCACTTTTGAGAAAGATAAGCTATGTAGTGCATGTCAAGCCGGAAAGCAAGTTGGAAACACACATCCTAAGAAGAGCATGATGAGCACATCTAAGGCATTTGAGTTGATGCATATGGACTTGTTTGGACCAACCACATACACTAGCATTGGTGGAAACAAATATGGATTTGTGATTGTGGATGATTTCACTAGATACACATGGGTATTCTTTCTAGTGGACAAGAGTGATGTGTTTGCAACATTCAAATCATTTGTCAAGGGCATTCACAATGAGTTTGAAACAACCATCAAGAAAGTTAGAAGTGACAATGGTAGTGAATTCAAGAACACTAGAATTGATGAGTTGTGTGATGAATTTGGAATTAGACATCAATTCTCGGCCAAGTACACTCCTCAATCAAATGGCTTAGTTGAAAGGAAGAATAGAACTTTGATTGACATGGCAAGATCAATGTTAAGTGAGTACAATGTGAGTCATTCATTTTGGGCCGAAGCAATCAACACGGCTTGCTACTATAGCAACCGACTCTATTGTCACCCCATGATGGAGAAGACACCTTATGAGCTATTGAATAGAAGAAAGCCCAACATAGCATACTTTCGGGTTTTTGGATGTAAATGCTACATATTGAAGAAAGGCACTAGATTGAGTAAGTTTGAAAAGAAATGTGATGAAGGTTTCTTGCTTGGTTACTCCACTACTAGCAAGGCTTATAGAGTTTGGAATTTGGCTAGTGGTGCTCTTGAGGAAGTTCATGATGTGGAATTTGATGAAACAAATGGTTCCTAAGAGGAAGATGAGAATCTAGATGATGTAAGAGGCACTCAATTGGTCAATGCAATGAAGAACATGGACATTGGTGACATAAGGCCTAGAGAGGTGATTGATGTTGAAGATGAGAAGAATCAAGTGCTCTCTAACTCAAATGTGTAAGCTAGTGGTTCTCATGATCAAGTTCAAACAAGAACTAGTAATGGCAAAGTGCAAGATCAACAACAAGTGGCTAGTTCATCATCTCAACCAAGTGATCAATCAAATGCAAGCAATCAAGTGCAAGTGCTCCAATCAACCAATGTTGCAAGAGATCATCCATTGGACACTATCATTGGTGATATTTCAAGAGGTGTGCAAACTAGATCAAGATTGGCTTCATTTTGTGAGCATTTCTCTTTTGTGTCATCCATTGAACCTAAGAAGATAGATGAAGCTTTGAAGGATATTGATTGGGTCAATGCTATGCATGAAGAGCTAAACAACTTTACAAGAAACCAAGTATGAGAGTTAGTTGAGAGGCCTAAGGATCATAATGTGATTGGAACCAAGTGGGTCTTTCGAAACAAGCAAGATCAAGATGGGATAGTAATAAGGAACAAAGCAAGATTAGTGGCTCAAGGTTACACTCAAGTTGAAGGTCTTGACTTTTGAGAAACATATGCCCCGGTTGCAAGATTAGAAGCAATTAGGATCTTGTTAGCCTATGCTTGTGCCCACAACATCAAGTTGTACCAAATGGATGTGAAAAGTGCATTTCTCAATGGGTACATCAATGAGCTTGTGTATATTGAGCAACCTCCCGTTTTTGAAGATGAAAAGAAACCCAACCATGTTTATAAGTTGAGAAAGGCTTTGTATGGACTGAAACAAGCACCTAGAGCATGGTATGAGAGATTGAGGGATTTCCTACTCTCTAAGGGATTCAAGATGGGAAAGGTTGACACCACTCTCTTCACCAAGAAGCTTGGAAATGACTTGTTTGTTTTGCAAATCTATGTTGATGATATCATTTTTGGGTCAACAAATCAAGATTTTTGTGAGGAGTTTGGCAATATAATGGCAAGTGAGTTTGAGATGTCCATGATTGGAGAGCTTAGCTACTTGGTCTTCAAATCAAGCAAATGAAGTATGGCACATTTGTGAGTCAAGGCAAGTACATCAAGGACATGCTCAAGAAGTTTGGAATGGATGATGCTAGAGCTATTTGTACACCAATGGGGACAAGTGGAAGCTTGGATAGTGATGCTAGTGGCAACATGGTGGATCAAATGATGTATCGGTCTATGATTGGAAGCCAACTCTATGTGACCGCATCAAGGCCGGATGTGATGTTTAGTGTATGCATGTGTGCTAGATTTCAAGCCTCACCAAGAGAAAGTCATTTGAAGGCAACTAAGAGAATATTAAGGTACTTGAAGCATACATAAAATGTTGGATTGTGGTATCCCAAAGGAGCAAGATTTGAGTTGATTGGATATTCAGACTCCGATTATGCGGGATGCAAAGTTGAGAGAAAGAGCACATCGGGCACATGTCAACTATTGGGAAGATCACTTGTGTCTTGGTCATCAAAGAAGCAAAATAGTGTAACACTTTCAACAACCGAAGCGGAGTACATTTCAGCCGGTAGTTGTTGTGCTCAATTACTTTGGATGAAGGCTACTTTGAGTGATTTTGGAATAAAATTCAAGCAAGTGCCATTGCTATGTGACAATGAAAGTGCCGTAAAGCTCACCAACAACCCGGTGCAACATTCAAGAACAAAGCATATTGATGTCCGCCATCATTTTATAAGAGATCACCAACAAAAAGGGGACATTTGTATTGAGAGTGTGGGCATCGAAGATCAACTTGCCGATATCTTCACCAAGCCACTTGATGAGAAGAGGTTTTGCAAGCTAAGGAATGAATTGAACATACTTGACTTCTCCAATATGTGTTGATGCACCCCCAATTATATGACATGCCTCTCCTTCGAGCAATCCAAGGTAAAAGTTGATTGGCATGGCATACATCCTTGCTAAGGAAATGATTAGTTCATCTAGACATATTTCACATTTGAATAGGCCCATTCATGAAAATCAAATGAATTTGATGCTTGTATGGTACCACTATTGCTTGTATGTTTGAAATGATCTAGTGGTAGCATATGACATGTTTATGGGCTTGTAAACCTAGTATTTGATCTATAAAATGAGCTATAAGTGTTTAACTCAACATGGTACAAGATAACCCTTATTTAGAGGTGTGAAGAAGCTTGTCCTTGGATCAAACCGAGTTAAATATCTTTTGCAAGTAATCTAGATTGAACCAAATTGGAAAAATGATCCTCATCTCACATGGTTTTACCCCAACCTATCTATAATTTGAGCTCACCTTTTGTGCTAATTGTTGACAAAGGGGAAGAGAAACAAAGATATGAAACAAAGATATGCGTGATAGGGGAGTATTTGACATAGGGGGAGAGATATGAGATGCGTGATAGGGGAGTATTTGACATAGGGGGAGAGATATGAGATATATGATAAAGGAAAGGGATCAATTAAAATTTTGAGCACACAAGTAGGGGGAGCAAGCTCATAAACTTGTATGTTACATTTGAATGTGCATTTCATACATTTTCTTGCATGGCACAAGTTTTAAAATCTCAATATCCATGCTTGTGTGGTGTATGCTAGTTATATGGTTAAATGATGAAATGAAAAACTAGCATGCATAGGTAATCTAGTGACTTTATTTCCAAGTGGTATCAAACTAAAGTAACTAGACTTATGTTCATCATATAGAAACTAGACCCTTGCTTGTAATATTGATCTCATGAGGTATTCTAGTGTTTGTGAATGTCTAGTTACAAATGGTGCTAAGGATGGTATATTGGTGCACTCCGATTGGTATCACGCTTCAAAGGTCCATCTCTTATACCTTAGCATCATTTGGTAGAAATTGTCTCCTATATTTCCTATCTAAGCATATGTGCAAGCTACAATTCAAACTCTTAGCACATATGTAGGGGGAGCAATTGCTACCATGTGGGATTCATGAAATTTGTCCATATTCTTTTACACATGGTAAATATGCTTGGGCAAGCAACATGGATTCATCTAAAATTCAATTCATATCTTTGTGAAAGGGTTGTCATCAATTACCAAAAAGGGGGAGATTAAAAGCTCTAGTTTGGTTTTGATTAATTGATGAAACACTAAGTGCTAACCTAGTTTATCAAAGTGATTATGAGATAGGTAGCACTACTCCAAGTGATGAAGCAATGGCGAAGATCATGACGACCATGATGGCATGGTGATGATCAAATGCTTAAACTTAGAAAAGAAGAAAGAGAAAAACAAAAGGGTCAAGGCAAAGGTATAAATTGTAGGAGCTATTTTGTTTTAGTGATCGAGACACTTAGCGAGTGTGATTACATTTAGGATTGACAGCTGTACTATTAAGAGGGGTGAAACTCGTATCGAAATGCGGTTATCAAAGTGCCACTAGATGCTCTAACTCATTGCATATGCATTTAGGATCTAGTGGTATGCTAACACCCTTGAAAATGTTTGTGAAAATATGCTAACACTTGTGCACAAGGTGATACACTTGGTGGTTGGCACATTTGATCAAGGGTGGTGAAGTTTGGGTGCAAGAGTAAGAAACTCCACCGGCGGAGTGTCCGCCCGTAGAGTGCAGACAGTCCGACGGTGCCACCGACGCCCTAGACAGAGAAGACGAAGGTCACTGTATGTGACCGGACGTTGGTCTCGGTTGGACCGGAGCATCCGGTCAGTGGCAGCAGAGGACGTGTGTTTCGGTCTTCG
Source organism: Miscanthus lutarioriparius (assembly GCA_904845875.1). Lineage (NCBI taxonomy): Eukaryota > Viridiplantae > Streptophyta > Magnoliopsida > Poales > Poaceae > Miscanthus > Miscanthus lutarioriparius. The sequence continues at coordinate 93,807,658 of CAJGYO010000007.1, forward strand.
ACCGGACGCTGGCTGGGTGCGTCCGGTCAGTGCTGACGTGAGGCGCACAGAGGAGACATTGTGTGACCAGACACTGGGTGCGTCCGGTCGGGCATGACCGGACATGTCCGGTCGTGAAATCTCGCGTTTGGAACCTTACTGGAAACGACCGGACGCTGGGGTCCAGCGTCCGGTCACTTTCTAATAGACGCGTCTGGTCATCTCTTGACTGTTGAGATCGGGCGATCGGCGTTTGAAGCCGATGACATGTGGCGAAGATCTGAGGACCGGACGCTAGGGTCCTGCGTTCGGTCAATATGACCGGAGCGTCCGGTCGTCCCGTGTTCAGCCCAGTGAAGGGGTACAACGGCTCTATTTCGTGGGGGCTTCTATTTAAGCCCCATGGCCGGCTCAAGCTCTAACTCTTGCACATTTTTATGAACATAGCATACTTATGAGCTTAGCCAAAGCCCTCCCACTCGTCTCCATCATTGATCCATCATCATTGTGAGATTAGGAGAGAATCCAAGTGCATTGCTTAAGTGATTGCATCTAGAGGCACTTGGCATTCGTGTTTGCGCTATGGATTTCACTTGTTTCTCTTGGTGGTTGCCACCACCTAGACGGTTGGAGCAGCGGTGGAGGATTGGCACGAGTTGGTGATTGTTCGTGACCATCTCCGGAGATTGTAAGGGGAGTTGTACCTTCCTCGGCAGAGTGCCAAAAGGTAACTCTAGTAAATTGCTCGTGTTCTTGTGGGTCGGTTCTTGTGGTGTCCTATCGTGTGGATGAGGTTTGTGAAACACCTCTTAGCCGCCGAACCACCAAGTGTTGGTTGACACAACGGGGACGTAGCGTGTTGGCAAGCACGTGAACCTCAGGAGAAAATCGATTGCCTCTTGTCTTTGGCATTCTCCCGGTGATTGACTATATATTCATCTTGTGATTGGTTCATCCCCTACACGGCGGTATAATCACCCTACTCACTTATTTACATTCTTGCAAACTAGTTGATACAAGCTCTTTAGTGTAATTAGATTTGAGAGCTTGCTTTATTATTTACATTCATCTAGTTGAGCTCTTTAGAGTAACAAGATTGAGAGCTCATAGTGAATAGTTACATAGCAAGTTTGTGTGCCTAAGTAATCATTGCAACTAGAATTGTTGGATAGGTGGCTTGCAACCCTTGTAGAGCTAGAGCAAGTTTTCATTACGCTATTTGTCATACTAATCAAATTGCTCTAGTTGATTTGTAGATTTTTAAATAGGCTATTCACCCCTCCTCTAGCCATATTAGGACCTTTCAGCATGTCTCGGGAGAAATTCGTAGGATCGGTTACCCCTATGTTGAAGCCAAGCGGATCTCCAGCCTTGCCCCATCAAGCAGATCCATCCAGCTTGTCGTGTGCCAACACGTTTTTCATGTCGACACATGTTTTGGCATGCCTGGTGGGACCCCACAATCATCATGGTGTCTCACAATAACAATGACATCCTTATGGTGCCTTATGAAGACCTACCTGATGGAGATAAAGATATCATCGGCAAAGCTATAGAAGAATTTCAGAACAAGTGTTTGTTGTCCTACACTAAGACATGTGACAATACAATTGTTTAGAAATATCCACTACCAAGAATTCTGTTGCATGGGCAGACAGATGCAGATGAAGCTAAAGACAGGCGTTTCTTCGTAGAGGCTATAAACAAGTCTGTTCATAATGCCATGTCGAATCATAATGAAGTTTTCTTGAACACATTCCACAACACCATTAAAGAGGTATTTCATGGGTTTCCTGTTGATCAGGTTGGGCTGGCTTATTACAACATTCCACATCCGTCGACTTAGGGGACTAATCAAGCTGGTACTAGCCATCAAGAAGCAGCACCAGCTGGTAATGATGATGTCCAGGTGGTTTAGAGCTCATCTGAGTAAGTTTAGGGGGATACTACTAATCAGATACAGTATAATCCTAGATCGTCAGAACAGCATGTGCAACAGCCAACGGGGAAAGTTCAAAATCAAATGGTCAATTTTGGCACATCAGGTCAGATACCGTCATCGGCTCAAAAAATAGCGCCATCAGTTCAAAGGATTCGTAGAGATATAGATCCTAACATCTATAACCAGAGACTTCAAGCAGCGAACCAGCAAAGGACCTAGCAGATGGAGATTCCACAAGGGTATTATTATGGCACATATTACAATACCCTTCAAATGATTTCAAATCCAGGGTATTAAAGTACCCAAACTTTTAATCCACAGATGGGTCAGCAATTGCAAAAAAATCCAAATTCAAATGCCGATGAGTTGTTGCTTAGAGTGACCGAGATGATAAAGAATCAGTTCCATTTGAAGCCAAAAGGGCAAACCTTCTCGTACAAATGCCCATATCCAGAATGGTATGGTTTGATCGCTCTTCCTGCAAATTATAGGCTCCCAGAGTTTGCTAAGTTCACTAGCCAAGATGACACAAGCATAATAGAACATGTCAGTTGGTATCTTACATAGTTGGGCGAAGCATCCATTGAAGTGGCCCATCGAGTTCGTTTCTTCTCTTTGGCCCAAGCCTCCCGGCGACGGGCCTTGCTTCGCTCCGTCAGAAGTTAGCCTTTATCTTGTACATAACTGAATATGGATCACAACTCAACAAACTCCACCTAGAGACAAATTCCTTCTTATAGCATAAAACGAACCTTCACCCTGAAACAACAAAGAAATACTTTCGGTGCCAAATAGCCTCTTGGGCTAAACAGTTATACCAACTAAGCTTGAGCAAAGCTCAAACTTAGCAACAGGAACTGGCTTTGTCAACATATCAGAAGGATTATCATGTGTACTTATCTTGCATACCTTCAGCTTACCTTGCGCGACAACATCGTGAACATAATGGTATTTGACATCAATGTGCTTCGTTCTCTCATGGAACATCTGATCTTTAGTGAGACATATAGCACTTTGACTGTCACAAAACAAATTAATGCAAGAATCATCTCTATAAAGCTCAGCAAACAAACCTTTCAACCAAACTGATTCTTTACATGCTTCAGCAACAGCCATGTATTCTGCTTCAGTGGTAGACAGGGTAACAACGGGCTGCAATGTTGCCCTCTAACTCATAGCACAACCACCAATAGTGAACACATAACCTGTGAGAGATCTCCTCTTATCCAAATCGGCAGCAAAATCTGAATCCACGTAGCTAGTGAGTCCCTTACTAGTCTTGCCAAACTTCAAACAAGCATTTATTGTGCCACGAAGGTACCTGAAAATCCACTGAATAGCCTTTCAATGTTCTTTAGCAGGATTAGCCATGTATCTACTAACTAAACTCATAGCATATGATAAATCAGGACGAGAGCAAACCATGGCATACATCAAAGAACCAACAACACTAGAATATGGAACTCTTGACATGTACTCAAAATCCTCATCCGTACTAGCACATTGTAAAGCTAATAATTTAAAATGAGGAGCAATAGGAGTACTAACAGACTTTGCATCATGCATGTTGAAACGATAAAGAACTTTCTTAATGTAACTTTGCTGACTAAGAAATAACAAACCAGAATTTTTGTCTCTTGTAATCTCCATACCTAGAATTTTCTTAGCAGCACCAAGATCCTTCATCTCAAACTCACTACTCAACAGTTCTTCAATGTAGTGATTTCTTTTTTGCTCTTGGCAGCAATCAACATATCATCAACATATAATAGCATGTATATAGGTGATCCATAAACAAATTTAATGTACACACAACTATCAAATTCAGACCTCTTAAAACCATATGACATCATAAAAGAATTAAACCTTTTATACCATTGACGAGGAGACTGTTTCAAACCATATAAGGACCTCTTTAATTTGCAAACATGATCCTCCTTACCAGGTACTATGAACTCTTCTGGCTAGTCCATGTATATCTCCTCCTCGAGCTCTCCATGTAGAAACACAGTCTTTACATCTAACCGCTCAAGCTCAAGATCTCGCATAGCAACAATATCGAAAAATGTATGAATTAAACTATGCTTTACAACTGGAGAGAACACATCATTATAATCAACACCAGGAATCTGACTGAAACATTTTGCTACTAACCTTGCCTTAAATCTTGGAGGCTCACTAGGAGATAAACCCTCCTTTCTCTTGAAGATCCATTTGCAACGAACGACCTTCTTTTGTTCAGGCAAGCGCACAACATCCCATGTGCCATTTTTCTCGAGTGACTGCATCTCCTCTTGCATGGTGGAAATCCACTTCTCGCGGTCACCAGAAACAACAGCTTTAGTGTACGTAGTCGGCTCATGAATGTTCTCCACCTGTTCAGCACAACTAAAAGCATAATGAACCATATCACATTCCTCAGTTAAATGTGGACGAGGTCCATAATTTCTCTTTGTTCTGCGATCTGCAATAGACTGATTTTGAGGCTGCAAAACAGGAGGTAAGTGTTGAACAATATCATGAATATTGTTATCAACAATTTCAGTTTCCTGATCATCTACGTGCTCCACTTGCATGCTAACATGTTGCTGCTCCTCATCAGAACCAACTAGAGAAATATCTGTGGATAAGCTGTCATTAAACATAACAGATTCATTGAAAACAACGCTTCTACTCATGAAAGTCTTTTTAGTTTTAGGATTCCATAACTTATATCATTTAACTCCAGAACCATAACCAAGAAACATACACTTAATGGCTCTAGGTTCTAGCTTTCCATTATCAATATGAGCAAAAGCAGTGCAACCGAAAACTCTCAGCTGTGAATAATCAGCAGGCATACCAGACCATACTTCAATGGGAGTTTTCTTATTAAGTGGGATAGAAGGTGATCGGTTGATCAAGTAACAAGCGGTGTTAGCAACCTCAGCCCAAAAACGCCTGTTCATACGAGCATTGGACAGCATGCAACGAGCCCTCAAGATGATGGTTCGGTTCATGCGCTCAGCCATACCATTTTGCTGAGGAGTGTACGGGATGGCGTGGTGCCTGACAATGCCTTCTTCCCTGCAGTAATCATTAAAAGCATCTGAACAGAATTCACCGCCATTGTCAGTACGAAGCAATTTTACCTTCTTTTCAGTTTACCTTTCTATCATAACTTTCCATTCTTTAAAAGCAGCAAAAGTATCATCTTTATTTTTCAGAAAATAAGGCCACACTTTTCTAGAGTAATCATCAATAATGATAAGCATGTAACGAGCACCACAATAGGTGGGCTTACGAGACAGCCCCCACAAATCAGCATGTACATAATCAAGTGTACCTGTGGTGATATGAATATATGCATTGAATTTTACCCTCTTGTGCTTACCAAAAACATAGTGTTCATAGAACTTCATCTTACCCACAATGCAGCCATCCAGCAGGTCTCTCTTGATCAATTCTGCCATACTAAGTTCACTCATATGCCCAAGACGCATATGCCAGAGATTAGTCTTACTTGGTTCATCATTAGAAATAGTAGCAACAGTGACGGAACCATGTAAAGTACTTCCTCTAAGAACATATAACTTTGCAGAATTCATATCACCTATCATATGAATGAGAGAGTCTTTTGATACCTTACACACTTCACCTGAACCGGAGTGTTTGTACCCCTCGATATCAAGTGTGCTGAGGGAGATGAGATTTTCTGGCCATCCCTGGTATGTGTCTCACATCTTTCAGTGTGCGTATCATGCCATCATGCATCTTGATCTGAACGGAGCCAATGCCCACGATCTCACGTGGGTTGTTATCTCCCATACGCACAACATCTCCACTCTGCACAAACTCGTAAGAACTAAACCAATCTCTGTTAGAGCATATATGAAATGAGCATGCAGAATCAAGTATCCATTCATCACGACCAGCAACACAACCAGCAAAAGCAACAAGAACATGTCCTAAATCAGAATTATCAACATCGGAGACAACAGAGGCCTTACCATCACCATCGGATTTATTTTTTGGTTTATACGTACCATTTCTTTTCTCCTTATTCTGCAGCTTACAACAATCATCAATGACATGAGTATCTTTCTTACAATACCTGTAGAACTTATCCCTGCCTCTGGACTTCGAACGGCCTTTACCGTTCCTGCTCTTGTCTCAATTATTGTTGTTGTAGATTTTCTGCTCGAGCCTACCTCTAACCTGCAACACTTCGCCCTTGGAGGACGACACGTCAGACTGAACCATACCTTTCATCTTCTCCCTCATCTGGAGAGCCTCATATACTTTTGCAAGGGTTAGTTCATCACGGCTTAATAGTATGGTATCTCGGAAATTTGTAAACGAACTAGGCAGTGAGCATAACAGTAGAAGAGCTAAATCTTTATCAACATATTTTATCTCCATCGACATTAGGTCGGCAACGATCTCCTTAAAGATCGATAAGTGGTTCATCACCGAACCTCCTTCTTGTAGCTTGTGCGTGAACAACTTCATCTTCACGTGCATCTTACTGGTTAGATCCTTGGACATGCAGATCGATTCCAGCTTAAGCCAGAGTTCTACGACAGTTTTCTCCTGTAGCACTTCTTGCAAAATATCATTATATAGATGAAGTTGAATCAGAGACAGAGCCTTACGATCCTTCCTCTTCTCTTCAGCGGTCCATGACTTCTGCCCTTTGTCTCCGAAACCATCCAGCGCCTCATCAAGATCCGAAGATTGTGCCAGAATCGCCCGCATCTTGACTTGACACAGCGCAAATCTCGTCTTGTAATCCAGCAGCGGTAGATCAAACTTCATCGATGCCATTGCAAAACTCTAATGTGAAACCAAGCTCTGGTACCACTTGTTAGAAACGATAGGCAATATAAACGACGAAGAACAGTAGATGAAACACAGGGGACACGAGATTTTAACGTGGAAAACCCTCCCAAGGTAAAAGGAAAAAACCACGGGCACCAGCCAGCAAATCTTCACTATATAGGGTGAGGTTACAAACGTAAGGGATTTATAACTTTTCTTATCCCAAGACGATGGTTTACAGGAAGTATATATAGAGATGGAAAAACCCTATTAAGCGATGATCCGTACTACTTCGCTTCGGCCCAAGCCTTCTGGTGATGGGCCTCGCTTCGCTCCATCAGAAGTTAGCCTTTATCTTGTACATAACTGAATTTGGATCACAACTCAACAATGAAGACCTACCTGATGCAGATAAAGATATCATCAGCAAAGCTATAAAAGAATTTCAGAACAAGTGTTTGTTGTCCTACACCAAGACACGTGACAATACAATTGTTCAGAAATATCCACTATCGAGAGTTTTGTTGCATGGGCAGACAAATACAGATGAAGCTAAAGACAGACGTTTCTTCTTAGAGGCTGTAAACAAGTCTGTTGATTATGCCACGTCGAATCATAATGGTGGTGGACGAAGAATAGTGTAATAATGGTGGTGGTGCTAGGGCGGTGGTTAAGGGCCCAAAGCGATGAACAAATGGGTTGGGCTGGGTGTATGTATCTATCACACGCAACTTTGTGCAAAAACTATTACTATAATAGTAGTACATTTCTCGTCTCTCCGATTTTCGTACAGAAAACACCAGCACGAGCGATGATTGCTCAATCATTCATAATCATCTCTGCCGATCCCGTATTTCCTCCGCCTAGACTTTTTCAGACCGGGAAATCGAGAATGAGAATTGAGAAGCAATCAACTCCTCTTTCCGCAGAAGAATTATGCCCCCATGTGGCCCACCTGCTCCATAATGGAACCGCATTATCGCGCCGCGGTCGGCACATAGTCATCTTCTGGGCCAGATGGGCTGGGTCCCGGTCCCGTGCCCGTGCCCGTCGCCGTGTCACGCGTCGTCCACCCCCGGGTCGCTGTTGCGGACGCCACATGGACCGGCCGCAGTGGAGACGCATGCCACCCGCCTTCCTCCTATCCTCTCCCTCCGCTCGAGGCGCGCCGTTGGCCGGCCGGCCAACCGCTCGTCTTTTTCCACGTGGTTGCCATCGCAGTCGTAGCCCTGACCGGCGCCGGCTGCTGGCCGCAGACTTGGTCTCCCCTGATCCGTGATCGTCCCTCGTTAATTAATTATTAGCACGCTGATAGATTGTTGCTGATGGTTGGCGAGTTGTGCTGTTCCTCGTCGATGACGATGCGTCGAGAGGCTTGCTGATTCGGCTGCTCGATGCGCTGCATGGCAGCGGTCAGTGCCGCGCATTCATTGAATAGGTAGCTTGTTGCTTCTTGTTTTCTCTGGGTGCTGCAGTTTTTTATTCAACTGGCGCATGGCAGCAGCGACTAACAACTGTTTACAGTCCGTACAGACTGTAAACTTTTTACCTGAGTTGTTTTATCTATGTGTAAAATTGTTGGCTAGTATTTTGGTGCAATGTTTTCGAGGGTTCACACTGATAAGGCGGGTGCATCATAATAATCGCCAATTATTTTCAGGTACCGCCAAGATGACGGATCATTCTACTTCCAGGTTTGACGTGGAAGCGTCTCCATATGGTGAAGTCTCCACCTTTTCAACGGTCTGTTCCTTCATTGGTTTTAGCCTAGCTTATCAGCCAGTTGATTAGGTTGGGTCGGCTTATTACAACATTTCACATCCATCGATTTAGGGGACTAATCAAGCCCGTACTAGCCATCAAGAAGCAGCACCAGCGGGTAATGATGATGTACAGGTGGTTCAGAGCTCATCTGAGCAAATTCAGGGGCTACTACTAATTAGATACAGTATAATCCTGGATCGTCAGAACAGCATGTGCAACAGCCGATGGGGCAAGTTCAAAATCAAATGGTCAATTTTGGCACATCAGGCCAGATACCGTTGTCGGCTAAAAAAATAGCGCCATCAGTTCAAAGGATTTGTAGAGATATAGATCATAACATTTATAACCAAAGACTTCAAGCAGCAAACCAGTAAAGGACTCAGTAGATGGAGATTCCATAAGGGTATCATTATGTCACAAATTACAATACCCTTCACATGATTCCAAATCCAGGGTATCAAGGTACCCAAAATTTTAATCCACAGATGGGTCAGCAATTGCAAAGAAATCCAAATTCAAATGCTGATAAGTTGTTGCTTAGAGTGACCGAGACGATGAAGAATCAGTTATGTTTGAAGCCGAAAGGGCAGACCTTCTCGTACAAAGGCTCATATCCAGAATGGTATAATTTGGTCCCTCTTCTTACAAATTAAAGGCTCTAGAAGTTTGCTAAGTTCACTGGCCAAGATGGCACAAGCACAATAGAACATGTCAGTTAGTATCTTACACAGTTGGGCGAAGCATCCATTGAAGAGGCACATCGAATTCGTTTCTTCTCTTTGTCCCTATCGGGGCCAGCCTTCACTTGGTTTTAATCACTACCAATTAACTACATTGCTAATTGGGCTGACCTAGAGAAGAAGTTTCATACATATTTTTATACTGGGACATGAGAAAAGAAGATTACCAATTTGACAACTATAAGACAGAGAGCTAATGACTCAGGCACCGAGTTTCTTTAGAGGTTCTGAAAGATTAGAAATTTGTGCTTCTCATTGAACTTGACCGATGATCAACTTGCTGCTTTAGTCGTTCAAGGAATGTTGTCAACATGGAGAGAGAAGCTGGTGGGACAAGAATTTGACAACCTAGGTTAGCTAGCTCAACGAGTGGCGGCGCTTAATAGCCAATTCTAGAATATGCGCAGAGATACCCGATTCCAGAAAAGTACCATTATGGTCGAAGCCTATAATCCATATTCAGTCGATGACGACTATGAGGATGAAGAAGAAGAAGAGGTTGCTACGGCTGATTGGAATTGGGGTAAGAAGACAGTAATGGTGCCAAATCCTTTTGAAAGAGGAGTCGAAGAGAGCTATGACTTCGACGTCATAAAATCAGAAAAGCTCTTCGATTTCTTGCTTAAGAAAGGACATATTAAGTTGTCTGATAATTATGTTATGTTGCCTCCCGATCAGTTAAAGAATAAGAAGTTCTGCAAATTTTACAATGCCACTTCTCATTCTACTAATGAGTGCAGAGTTTTCCAGCAGCATATACAGAGAGCTATTCAGCAAGGAAGACTTAAATTTGATACACCTCGAAAGATGAAAGTTGATGATAATCCTTTCCGAAGAGATCAGAACATGATTGATGCCAGATTACTCAGAGGAAAGACTAAAGTCCTAACATCAACTAGATCAAGAGAAACTGGGACAGTCGATCCCGAGATACAAATATCGGCTGATGAATATAGAGAGATTAGAAAGCATCATGACCAACAAAAGAGCCGATATGAGCAGGGAGAAACGTCGAAGGATGGGGCGACAAGGTCGCGTGTTACATCTCGAATTTTATTAAATAAATGGCAGCGGCAGAAGAAAAAGAATTATCAGTGTTGGTTAAAAGAGCAAGAAAATCAGCGTCAACAGAAAAAAGAGAAGTATGAAAGAAAGCAAGCTGAATCCCATTGAAATTATCCTTTCTTCAGACATTGCTGGAACGAAGGTTTAAAATTATCTACCAGGAATAACTGTCCGAAATGCAGCGAGAAATATTGGGAGTTCAGGCAATCTCAAGCCAACCACCGGTCTATCCATGCTCGAGATGAGTATCATCATAATAACATGGATCGGCGCTTAAAAAATAAAAGTGTTCATCATCGGCTTGGGAAGCGGATTGTTGATCAAAACTGGGCTGATTATGAAAAAGAGAGTAATGAGGAAGAATATGTTTGGCAGGAAGGCCAATGGTGTCCATAGGGTCTGACAAGAAGCCAGAAAAGAAGAGTGCAATGCCTAAGAAACAGAGAACTAGAACAGGCTCAGGCATCTGGTAGACCTTAAGTGTGGCATGCTAAGCAAACAGCCGATAGGGGGCAACCGTCGGCTAATATTCAGATGGCTTTTCTATTGCCATCAGAATTCAAAGCTCCAGCGGATCAAGAAGTTTATTCAGATTTTGATGAATCAGAGTATGAGGAAATAGTTGTCAAGTTGACAGTTATACAGCAGGCTATATTCGATAAGCCAGTCAAGCATCGACACTTAAAGGCTTTATTGTAAAAGATTTTGTTGATGGGAAGCCGATGAACAAGATGTTGGTGGATGTAGGTGCTTCTGTCAATCTTATGCCTTACACCACTTTTTGTAAGTTTGGCAAGGAGCAAGGAGATTTGATTGAAACTGATATAATGCTTAAGGATTTTGGGGGTAATGCATCTAAGACCAGAGGGCAATAAACGTTGAATTGATAATTGGAAGTAAAACTTTGCTAACCACATTCTTTGTCATTGATGGAAAAGGGTCATACAGTTTAGTCCTTGGTCGTGATTGGATTCATGAAAACTGTTGTGTGCCGTCAACCATGTATCAGTGTTTGATTCAATGGCATGGAGATGATGTCGAGCTGGTTCGTGCTGATGAATCTATGAGTATCGCAACAGCCGATCCAGTATATTGGGACCAAGAAGACTTCGAGTGTTTTTCTGGCAAGCTGTGGGAAGGAGGCTTCATTAAGATCAGTAATGAAAGCCAACAGCCGATCCAAGCAGTCGGCTTTGAAAATTCATTTTAATGGATAATCCAATAGATGGTACAGATGGTAAACTAGGACATAACTTTATGTCGGCCGATGAATTAGAAGAGGTAGATATTGGTTCTAGAGATAGACCTAGGCCAACGTATATAAGTACCAAGTTAGAGACTGAGTATAAGCAAGAGTTAGTGGGTTTATTAAAGGAATTTAAAGATTATTTTGCTTGGGAATACTATGAGATGCCTGGTCTAGAACGATCGATTGTTGAACATCGGTTGCTAATCAAACTAGGATATCGACCGTTTAAACAAGCTCCGAGGAGATTCAACTCAAACGTTCTTGATGATATCAAAAAGATGACTGAGAGGTTGCTAGAAGCAAAATTTATTCGACCGTGCCGATATGCAGAATGGATATCGAATGTTGTTCATGTGTATAAGAAAAATAGGAAGTTAAGAGTTTGCATCGATTTCAGAGATCTGAACAAAGGTACACCCATGGATGGTTATCCGATGTCGATAGCCGATATGTTGGTAGATGCAGCAGTCGGGCACAAGGTTATTAGTTTCATGGATGGAAATCCAGGATATAACCAAATTTTTATGGCTGAGGAAGACATAGCAAAAACAACTTTTAGCTACCCTGGCGCAATCGGTTTATTTGAATGGGTTGTGATGACCTTTGGTTTGAAAAATGCCGGTGCAACTTATCAGAGGTCAATGAATTATATTTTTAATAAGTTGATCGGCAGGATTGTTGAAATTTACATTGACGATGTGATGGTAAAATCCAAAGGGTACAAAGAACATCTAGCTGATTTGTGGGAGACTTTGTAGTGCACAACAAAACATGGTCTAAAGATGAATCCTAATAAGTGTGCCTTTGGAGTATCAACTGGACAATTCTTGGGTTTCATGATCCACGAGAGAGGAATCGAAATTGGTCAAAAAGAGTATGAAAGCAATTGATGAGGCAGTACCCCCGACTACTAAAACAGAGTTACAATCTTTGCTTGGTAAGATTAATTTTATCAGGAGGTTTATTTCAAATTTATCAAAAAAAGTTTTGTCGTTTTCTCCCTTGTTGAAGTTGAAAAATGATCAAGAGTTTAAGTGGGATGACGTACAACAAAAGGCGTTCGAGGAGATAAAAGAATATATGAAATATCCACCTGTGCTGGTCCCTCCTCAGCAAGGTAAGCCTTTTAAGTTGTACATATCGACCGATAACCAGACAATTGGATCGGCCCTGATACAAGAGTTCGAAGGGAAAGAGCGAGTTGTTTTCTATCTCAGTAGGAGGCTTCTAGATCCAGAGACAAGATAATCTCCCGTCAAAAAGTTATGCTTATGCTTATATTTCTCTTGCACTAAGTTACGACATTACTTTATGTCGGCTGAGTGTACAGTTGTCTCCAAGACTGATGTGATCAAGTACATGCTATCAATGCCAATATTAAATGGAAGAATGGGAAAGTGGATTCTTGCGTTGTCAGAATTTGACTTGAGGTACGAATCGGCTAAAGCAGTCAAAGGGCAAGTAATAGTCAATTTTGTCACCCAGCATCATAAGCCAAGTGTTGGCTATGTGGAGTGGTTCTTTGATGGGTCATCACGCAAGCAAGGTGGTGGCATTGGTGTTGTTATTATTTGACCTCGGGGCATAAGTTTTGAGTTTGCTTTTCCAGCTGAACCAATGATTACCTACAACCAAGCAGAATATAAAGCTATTCTTAAGGGGCATCAACTTTTTTGTGAAGTAAAAGCTGAGGCAATTGAAGTGTTTTGAGATTTACAGTTAATTATTGATCAGTTGATCGGCCTATGTGAATGCAAAGAAGATACTCTGAGGGGGTATCATGATGAGTGCCAAGGGTTGCTCAAGGAATTTCCTCACGTCTCTCTTCAACATATTCCAAGAGCATAAAATCAAGAAGCTAATCATTTAGCTCAAAGTGCGTCAGGTTATCGAGTGTGTTAAGAGGTCTTAAGTAGTGAAACCTCGAATAATGATTGAAGAGTTGAAATAGTTGATTACCTTAGGAATCCATCACAAAAAGTTACTAGGAAGCTAAGGTACAAATCGACTAAGTATGTTTTACTAGATGTCCAGCTATATTACAAAACAGTCGATGGGGTGTTGCTTAAATGCTTAAATCAAGAAGAAGCTAAGGTGTTGATGGGTGAAGTACATGAAGGGATATGTGGAGCTCATCAATCGGCTTATAAGATGAAATGGATTATTCGCAGGACTGGATATTTCTGGCCAACAATACTGGAAGACTATTTTGAATATTATAAGGGGTGCCAAGACTGTCAACATTTTGGTAATGTTCAGAGATCACCCGCATCGTCTATGAATCCAGTAATCAAACCATGGCCATTTCGAGGTTGGGGAATTGATCTAATTGGTCAGATTTTTCCGCCTTCAAGTAAAGGACATAAGTTCATATTAGTGGCAATGGATTACTTCACTAAGTGGGTTGAGACAATTCCTTTGAAGATGGTAACCTCAAAGAACATGGTTAATTTTGTCAAGGAGCATATTGTGTATCGTTTTGAGATTCCTCAAACTATCACCACCGATTAAGGGACAATGTTCACATCAGAAAAGTTTGGAGATTTTGCTGCCAGTATGGGAATTGAGCTACTAAATTCTTCTTCTTACTATACTCAGGCTAATGGCCAGGCAGAGGCGTCCAATCAGATTATGATTAAGATGATCAAGAAAAAGATTGAGGAGCAGCCAAGGAAGTGGCATTCAACGCTTAATGAGGCATTATGGGCATATAGGATGGCATGTCATGAATCGATTAAAACATCGCCTTATGAACTTGTGTATAGTCATAATGCAGTCCTTCCTTGGGAAATTCAAACTGGATCGAGACGTGTCACATTGCAAAATGATTTGTTAGCCAAAGTCCACAAGAATCTTATGATAGACGACTTAGAGGACTTTAGCTGCCATCGGCTGCGTGCTCTTGAGAATATTGAAGCCAATAAACTGAGGATTGCAAAGTATTACAATAAAAAGGTCAAGGGCAAACAATTTTCTGAAGGAGCCTTAGTCTAGAAAGTAAAATTGCCGATCGGGTCAAAGGACAGTAAGTTTGGCAAATGGTCGCCTAATTAGGAAGGACCTTATCGGATTAAACGTTGTGCGCCTGGCAATGCTTATATTTTGAAAACACTAGGAGGAGCAGAAGAGTTTGACAGAGCAATCAATGGAAAATATCTAAAGAAGTATTATCCTAGCGTTTGGATTAATACTTGACAACTAATTTGTTCGATCATTGGCTCTAATAGCTGATATCAAAAGGGTGTCGCCTCTAGTTCAAAAATGAACCCAAAGGGGGAAAGGCCGGTATGATATGTATCGCCTATAAGAGCAAAACAAACATAGATAAATTGATGCATGGAACATAAAGTATGAGGCAAAACAGAAACCACTTAAAATGAAGAGATTGTTTGCTAGTGTCACCTATTACAAACTAAAGGCCAGAAAACACTTTGTTCACTATGTCATCGGCCTGGGAAGTAAGGGCTACAGAGTTGGCGGTGTCGAAGAAATCCTCGACCAGGCACTCATGATCCCCAGGGTGTTCGGTGGCTAGAAAACCATGGGGACGAAGCTGAAGCTCATGGCCAGAGCGGGCTTGCACAGCAGCCAACGCCATGGCAGCACCATGATGAACGCCATGAAGAGCGACCTCTCTGACATGGTTCGGGATGTCGTGCAAGGGAACCACCGGAACGGCGCCCCTGGCATTGACGAATCCTATTGCGTACTCAGCAGCTGATCGAAGGCTTTCTAGCTGAGCCGATAGATCTAAAGGGATTCAAGGGAGGGATGATCAAGATCTTGAAGACAAAATTAAGAAGAGATAGAAAGTTGTGGTAGGCATCTCACCCATGATTCTAGCCTTGGCCTTCGCTAACCTATCGTCCATCGAGTTAGCCTCGGAGGGTGATCGACATCGAGCCATGGCCAGAGCCGATTCTACGATGGAGAGGCAGTCGGCGAGCTTCTAGCTAGCTCGATCGATGGAGGCAATCATATTGTCGTTGTCAATCTGCCTCCTCGGGTAGCAGAGGAGCTGGCGGTGGGTTGTTGACGAAGACGACCCCGAAAGTTGAGCGGAGTTGGCCCTATGCTTCGGGACGATGGGAGCATCCTAGGTTGCACCCTCCTGATGATGAAGATGTCGGCGTGGTGGCATAGACCCATTGAAGGCCTCGTCAATAGACCTCTTGCTGTTCTCCATGCCTTCAAACCTATGGGAAGGCAGAATCACACCAAAGATATGGAAGGTTTGGGACAAAGCAGGTTGTTTTTTGATCCACAGCTATGACCCGTATATATAGCCTAGGAGGTGAGAAGATAGGCTTTGTCAGGGTTATGGAATTAAAGTTAGATATGGAAACGGATCGACACTCTGGAAATTCAGGGGACGGATCATGAAGAGACAACAGATTCGGACTTATTGCTTCGTATAATTACAAAATATCGTGGGATTGATACGAAAGGTTTACATTGACTAGCGATTAGCCCACCAAGACTTTTTTGGATTGACGGGGGTCTGGATCCCCACAAGGCCGAAGGTCATCATGGACCAAGTCACATCGGCTCGTTGATAAAATTACATCAGGGGAAGGGGAAAGGCCGCCTGCTTAAAATATGCCCATATACCCAACGATTTCTCGGTGACTGGGAAATAATGGGAAAGACAGCCGCCTACTAAAAAATGTCCACTTCTCGATGGCTGGGAAACCGTGGGAAAGAAGTATGTGGTTTTCCCGACGGGCATTTGATGAAGCGAACAAGGGAAAGGTGTCCACACATTTTAGCCCTTGCAAACACTAGAACAACTCTGCGATCATGGTGAGAAAACTCAGGTGATGTCACAAGAATTCTTCTAACCACAGTAGCTGATCATCTTGCTCGACAAGGCGCTAAAATGAGCGACACAATCACCCTATGCACAAGAATTCTTCTAACCGCTCAAGATCCTCATAGTGAAGAATTAGACCATGGAGGGTCCGACAGAGCCAGGGGCACTCGAGGAAGCAAGCAGAAGAGAAACATAACTGAGTTGTTGAGTTACTCCCGCCAAAGTCGGATAGACATTTTATAGTCGGCCTGGAAAGATGGATCCAAGCGCCCGTGAAGCAATGATGCTCTCATAAAGTTTTAAAGCATGGGCTCATAAGCTAACAAAGATGATGATAGATAGTAGACCCTAGATCAAGATTCTCTACCCGTGACTATGGACCTATCGGAGGCACAGACATGGAAATTTTGAAATAAAATTACTTTTATCCCAAAATTAGGAGGCATGTGTTTACACCAAAATTTGGGAAGAGGGATACGGGAACTCAAAGTTCCCAAGATCGTGTCATTAAGGAATCGATTGCATAAAGGTTGATATCAGCTGATTCAAATACAGCACTGGAATCGGCTCCCTTCAGATGACGCCAGCAGATAACGACAAAAGCTACGGTTGGCGTCGAGAAAAACATGTTGGACTCTACAAAAGGGGAAAGATTAGGGTCCAAGTTATCTTAAATTGGGAATATTTTCTCTTATATCTAGGATTGTAATGAGTCGTACATAAGTAGGATTCATGCTTAGATTTTGAGTATAAATATTGGACCTCGGCTATTGTAAAAGGGACATCCAATCAAGCAAATACAATTTACTTTTTTTGGCCCCGTGCAAACCCTTAGGAGTAGGAGTAGTGTAGATCTCGGTGAGTTCTTCAACAAGCAGGGCTGCATCGGTCCAGCCGACCTCCGGCTTATCTGTAAGTACCGTTATGGCTTATACTTCGGTTTGTATGGCCGCATCAGTTAAGTTTGACCTCCACTGCGAACTCTAGTACAAGCTAGTTATCGACTCTTATCTAGTTCAAGTATGGCTGCATCGATCCGGTCGACCTCCACTGCTCGAACTAGATTAAGGTCAAGTTATCGGCTCTACCTAAGGGTGGCGTCCTTCGGGTAGATTCATTAAGTTACTGATCTTGCTGATGTTCTTATTATTAATAGCTTGCGGCAACTTCAATCTGCTCGGTCGAGATCAATTTAGATCGGCCTTACATCCTTTTAGTCTATCGTTTGCTTTGTCACAACACGATATTTCTTACTCTGAGCGAAGGGTTATGTTTCATCGGCTGTTTTTACTTCAATCTTGATCGTGCATAGTATGCGGTTAAGGCATGTATGATCTTGAAGAGGTTTATTGGCTAGTTAAATATTGTCTATAGTTCGCTATTATGGCTATAACGATCCGATCGATCCCCACCGATGGCACTGTAGGTTGGAGGATGCTAGTTAGTAGATTTGTTCTCGATTAGGCGTGACCTTAACTGTTTGCTATGCCTGCATCGGCTAAATAACCGATCGCCTATGCGTTAACGCCTACAACGTGTCTTCATGATTCTGTTAAACATGAATAGATCTATTTACTTTAAAGGTTTGATTTGTTGACTTTATCACGGCTGCGTCGATCTAGTCGAACCCCACTGTTAGAGATAGTAGGTTATGTCTGATGAGTTCATAGGTTTGTCCACGTAAAATAGTTGATTGTTCACACACTGTAGTCCCTCTTTGTCTGAATCGGCTATTTTAGCCGATTTATTCGAGCCTTCACGTATAGCATGTCTTTCGAAAAGCCTGTCGAAGTATAGATGTTTTTTATGGATTCTTTGATTTTAGTTTGTTATTATCATCATAGCTGCCATCGATCCAATTGAACCTCACTGTTGATAGTAACAGATTAGATTCAGAGCGTTTGTAGGTCTATTTGTATTAGACAGTCGATTTGTTCGCATGCTATATTCTTTCTCGTTAGATTCATCGGCTCAATGCTTTATACTGGTAATGTCTACCTAGCTGATGATTTCACTTATATTTGCGGACAGTGTACTTATCAACAAAAAATCAATCGCGATCCATAAGCTTTACTGCCCGTAACAGCCGATTTCTGTGCGTATCGGCTATTTAGTCAATTTTCCCGTCTGGCTGCTCCCGAAGCGGCACACTTGGAACTGTTTGGACAAAGACCGGCATATTTCACCTTAAATTACTGATAAACTTTCTCTCCTTGTCAATTGTTGGTGAAATTGACTGGCACATCTTGGGAGGAATTCACGGGATCGGGTACCCCTACGTTTAAGCCAAGCGGATCTCCAGCCTTGTTCCATCAAGCAGATCCTTCCGGCTTGCCATGTGCCGACCCATTTTTCATGCCGACACATCTTCAGCCATGGACGAACGGCGAGCCTCCATCACCCACTGTGCGGTGACCTGCTCGGCAACCATCTATGCATATGGCACCAAACTCTCCCCCAGCGTATGGATTTCGTCTGCGCTCCACCCGTCGGCGTATCCTCTGTAGATCACCATGAAGTCTAGATCAGGGTGATGGGTCACCACCGAGGTCAGCATCCCCGACGTTCCATAGAACATGTCGTCGAAGATGAGCACCCAAACTTCATTCGAGACCTCCACTAGCTAAACGACGGGCGTACTGGTGCTCGGTCCCAACCCGAACACCTCAGAGACAACCACCTACGTGATGTTGCGAATCTGGTCGAGCTCCCCCTCGAGAGCATGTCGCTCCTCAAGGGACTGGGCTAGCACCTCCGCACCCCGACCGACCGCTGCTTTGACCGTCTCCAGCTCTAGCTCCAGACAACAAATTCAGAAGCAAAGGAAAGGAAAAATCAAGGTATCATCCGAGGGTGGAACAGGTATGTACCAAGGTGGGTGCTTTCAAGAATGGAGAGCCCTTCCTCTTGCCGGGTCACCCTCTCGAGCAGTCGAGCGTTCGACTCCTCTACTCCAAGCATCTGCCTCCGGAGTGCAACCACTTATTGTTCGACGTTCGACCAGGCCTTACACTCCACCTCTAGAGCCTCTAAGGATTTCTGAAGCGCCGCCTCGGTGTCTGCCAAGTGGACCTTCGCCGTGTCAAGTTCCCGCTCGGCAGCAGTCACTCGCTCGACCGCACGTAGCTCCGCCTCCAGTGCTCCTGTCGCCTCGGTCGCCCGGTCTTGGGACTCATGGCGGGTGGACTCCAGCTGGTGCCTAAGCTCGTTAACCTATCGTGACACCGTCGCTTCCTGCTGTATTCGACCGTGCTCCTCCCAAAGAAATTAGGACTTATAGATTGACATCATCTCTAGATCCTACAAGACAAGAAGCAGGCATGCTGAGACAACTATTGAAAGGCCAAGGAGTCAAGGACAACACCAAAAACACAGAGAACTTACCTCTGCAATGTGTGGCAGGTCGACTATCATATCCTGATGGACGAGCTCAACCCTGTCCAAGGCCTCCTTGAGCCTCGCCTTAGTAAGGGCGAGATCAGACTCCATCGATAGTCCTCTCTCCCCGAGCAGGTGCCAGAGCTTCACCTCCTCCTCGTCATGAATGACGAACCATGCCTTTCTTAGCTCACTAGGGCAAGGCCACACTAGCTCGCGGGTCACCCCCGACCTGCTGGAAGATCCAGCCATCGCAGTATCATGCGATGACCGGATCATCACCAGCTCCCGGGACAATGGGATGGCAGGTGGCTCCACCCTAGTATCTTCCAGCTGTGACCGCCAGCTCATGGCAAAACCACCAGAGCAACTGGTGGGACATCCCCCCGTTGGGGGTTGCGCACATGCACTGACCCCGAAGATGCAGGGGAACGATCATGTCCCCTCGACCGACTGGCGTGCTCTGCCACACTCGGAGCAGGGAGGCACGAAGCCGACGACACCTTCAAAGGGTGTGGCGCCTGCGCCCATTTTGCCTCTTGTTCGAGGGTGGTGTCTTCACTCATAGAGCGCTTCCTCAACTTAGGAATGTCGCCGCGCATCTCCACATCACGCCCGCCACCAACGTATGCAGCCGCGGGCTCACGGTGCTCCACCGAGGTCACAACAGCGCCCCTGACTTCTTTGTCTTCCGAGGCACTTGTGTCATCACCCATCTCCGTGGGCTCCTCCGACTCGAGCTCCGCCTCTAGGTCACTCCGGCTCTCGCCCCCTAGACCCGCTGGTTGATCTCCTTCTCCTTATTGAACCTCCTTCAGGCCTTTTTGGCTTTCTCCTTCCTCTTGGCAAGTGCCACCTCCCTCAGGCAGCTTGCCGAGCCATGCCTTTTGGCCCTCTCGGAAGATGCGGTCGGGATTTATAGCCCGCGAGTCCCTTAAAAATGGGCAACTCAGAATCAATCAAAACATCCAAACAAGAAGGAAAAGGTCACAAAAAAGGAAGGGGCATACCAAATTGGACAGCTTCGCGACATGAAGGGGACCAGGCATCCCTTCGAGGGAGTCTTTATCCCTCAACTGCAGCACCTGATTGAGATGACTCCAGACTTCATCCTTTGGCAACTCCTCCGGCGACGCGTGGTCAGGATCCATCGGGCCGGAGTATTCCCACATCGGCCGCCTTCTTTTCACCAATAGGGTGACCCGATGGCGGAAGAAGGTATAGAAGACCCGCAACCTATCAAGGCCATGCTGCACAAGCTTCTAAAGCTTTGTCTCGATAACCTCCAACTTGTTCTGCCAATCGGTGGGACCCTACGATCAGCTTTCCCTCCTCTCTGGCCTTTTCTTGTGAACGTCGGGAATGGCGCTTCTGCCGGGTTCCTGATGTAGAACCACTCACTGTGCCACCCCCGGTTGGAGTCATAGGGGGAATGCGCAGGGTAGGGGACCGACGGCTTTGGCTTCATCTGCATGGTGAATCCCCCAACCAGCACGATTCTGGGTGGCTTCCCCTAGGACAGGGCTCGCCCGCTGAATATCCGTCAGAAGAGGTCCACGTGCAGCTCCATCCCAAGGAAGGCGTCGTAGACAACGACGAAGTCAGCAATGTGCAGTACCCTAGTCGGGTTGAGGTGCTATAGCTCCAGGCCCCACTCATTGAGGAGCCCACGTAAGAACCAGTGCGCGGGATACCCGAGCCCGCGCTCATGGAAGGCGAGGAAGGAGACGATCTCATCGGCCTAGGGTTGCGGAACAACTTCCCCCAGCGCAGGAGCCATCCAATGTGCCACCTCCTTCGATGGGAGCTGCCCCTTCTTGAAGAAGGCGGCCAGCACCTCTTCATTCATGTTGGAAGGCCTCCAGTTTGACATCACACCTCAGATTTACAAACGAATCTGTGAGTTCTCCTCTCCCTCGCTCTATGCTCCTCTCTCCTAGAAACCGCCACAACACATGAACAGACTTGGCGAAAGGGAGGAAGGAGGAACGACAGCAGTTGAAGGAAGACGAAAGAATAGGAGGAAAAACCTCTCCCTTCCCCTATTTAATGCAGAAAGGCGTGCGGCGGGACGTGGCCCTGCCCGACGAAATGTCGCCCGATTAGCGGGACGTGGTCTAGGTGGGGCCCACCACTTCCATGACCCGGGCGTAGGAAATAAGGCACAACTACACGCAAACGATCCTCCGCCTTCACAGGCAAGATTTGGAAGGGCCCACCAACGGAATCTCCATCGAGGAGAGGCCAATGGGTCACTCGAGTCGATCGGAAAACTTGGGCGGCTGCCGAGAGACAAGTAAGGAGCAGCGGGATGCCTCGTGCGGGTTATGCTGACCCTATTATGAATGACGGACGTGGATCCCATTCGGACATATCCGATAGCAGCTCCCCAGACCCATCACTCGAGCCATCAAGGTACCCTTACCAAACCCCCTTTTTTGTTTTCTAGTGCATAATCATTCATTCATCCATTCTCATGCATGCATTCATACATTCATCCATACATTCATTCCATACATCCAAGCATTGCATATGCAGTTGTTGCATCACAACACTTCGTGTTGCATAACAAAGCGGTAGTCGCCTCATTCTATATGAGCGACGACCGACCGAGGTTCGAAGGCTGACCACCAAAGGGCTCGAGGCCACCTCACATTAAATAGAGCCAGGGGAGAAAACACAAATGAGCCCCAGCAACCCTCGCCCGATCTGCTCAGAAGTGGACAGGGTCATCTCGACCTTCTTGTTCAATCCTGACATCGAGCCATGCCCATAGAATCTCCATCGAGGGGAGGCCAGTGGGCCACCTGAGTCAGTCTTCGGAACGGCTCGAGCATCTACCAGGATACAGGTTAAGGAGTAGTGGAATGCCATATGAGGGCTATGCCAACCCCGTTACGAACGAAGGACCCAAATTCCACTTGGACGTACCTGTTATTAAGCTCACCGAGCGCGTCACTCGAGCCATTGAGGCAAGCGACGTTAGCTCAACCCCTCCAGTTGTAGAAACCATGGACGGGGTAACGCACGAAACTAGACTGACCCCTCGGCCTCGCCTGACACTTGGGTTGGCACTCCATCTCGCCTGACCCTTCGGCCTCGCCTGACACTTGGGTTGGAGCTCCATCTCGCCTGACCCTTCAGCCGCACCCGACACTTGGGTTGGCGCTCCGTCTCACCCGACCCCTCGGCCGCGCCCGACACTTGGGTTGGCGCTTCATCTCGCCCGACCCCTCGGCCGCACCCGACACTTGGGTTGGCGCTCCATCTCGCCTGACCCCTCGTCCATGCCCGACACTTGGGTTGGCGCTCCGTCTCGCCTGACCCCTCAACCGCGCCCGACACTTGGGTTGGCGCGTCGTCTCGCCCGGCCCCTCGGCCACGCCCGACACTTGGGTTGGCGCTCTGTCTCGCCCGACCCCTCAGCCGCACCCGACACTTGGGTTGGCGCTCCATCTTGCCCGACCCCTCAGCCATGCCTGACACTTGGGTTGGTGCTCCGTCTCGCCCGACCCCTCGGCCGTGCACAACACTTGGGTTGGCGCTCCGACTCGCCTGACCCCTCGGCCGTGCCCGACACTTGGGTTGGCGCTCCGTCTCGCCCGACCCCTCGGCCGTGCCCAACACTTGGGTTGGCACTCCGTCTCGCCTGACCCCTCGGCTGCGCCCAACACTTGGGTTGGCGCTTCGTCTTGCCAGACCCCTCGACCGCGCCTAACACTTGGGTTGGCATTCCGTCTCATCCGACCCCTTGGCCGCGCCCGACACTTGGGTTGGCATTCCATCTTGTCCGACCCCTCGGCCGCGCCCAACACTTAGGTTGGCGCCCGACGCTTGGGTTGGCGCTCTGTCTTGCATGACCCCTCGGCCACGCCCAACACTTGGGTTGGCGCTCCATCTTGCCCGACCCCTTAGCCACACCTGACACTTGGGTTGGCGCCCGACACTTCGGTTGGTGCTCTGTCTCTCTCAACACTTGGGTTGGCGCTCCATCTCGCCTGACACCTTAGCCACGCTTGACACTTGGGTTGGCGCTCCATCTCACCCGACCCCTCGGCCGCGCCTGACACTTGGGTTGGCACCGACGATGACCCACGATCTTACACCCATCGGGTGCGCTCATGAAACGAGTGTAAATAGCCCCTTCACGACATCACAGAAGTCCCAAAAGGGCTCGGGGGCTCCTGTCGGGTTCATAAACCCAGGGTCCCCAATGGGCCCGCCTTCCATCAAAAACTTGGCCCAGCCGACGGTGTCGCGACCATGTGCGCTTCCCGGGCCGGCCTAGATACCTAATGATAGGCCAGGAGAATGATCCTATCCCTGACCGAAAGGCCTGGCTAAGGTAGGGACATGGTCTGACTTCGACCTCCTTTTCTGATCAGGGATATGCCAGACCTCTGCTTACAGCTCTTCCCTGACCGACATGTTCAGGGCCGACTGGAAATGACCGACCAGGGATGACCGCTCGGTGAAGGCCCAGGGATTAGGCGGAGCAGATAAGGTAAGGCGCTCAAGTCAAACCGCAATACCGAGGACCGTACTCTGCCATACCCTACGCACCTACAGGATGATGCCACCAGGCCATGCTAGATAGGCACTATGCAACCTTTCAGACATGTGAGAACCCAAATAGTATTGTATGCGCCGACATTTGCCATACCAGGCGAACATGGTAGAGCCTGACACATGCATCTGGACATAAAATAGTATTATGGGCGCCGACGACCGTCTCGTACCCGACAGCGTGGGCAACAAGACTAGGTAGCACACGTATACATTCTCTCTCTTTCTCTAATTTGTAAGAGCCCATCCCCTTCGACTATAAAAAGGGATGAGCTCTCTCCGAAAAAGGGATCTGGCTACTTCTGGCTCTCTAGCTCTCAAGAAAGAGAAGCTAGACGATTTGAGCACTCGACCTGAGAACTCTAATAGCACAATAGATCTAGAACTCTAAAGCTACACAGAGCATATGCTCTAATACTTAGCGCACGTTAGAGCCCCCGTCACTCTCGGCCCTTCGGTTCAGAGTCCGACTGGGCCTTTAACACCCCCTTCTTATTCCTACTTGTTTGTAACCCCACAACAAACTTCGAGCACCTGGCTCAGGAATAAAGTCTCTGACCGACTAAAACTGGACGTAGGGCATGTTGCCTGAACTAGTATAACTCCTGTGTCATTGAGTGCTAGGCCATATCCGATCACAACGTACGGCAAAACTATAAATATTTACTTGTTGGTCATTTTTTGCACCGACAGTTGGCGCCATCTGTGGGGAGGACGCCGTGCATTCTCGCTTTTGGTTGTCGGATGACCCATCTTTCCACCATCTTTGGCATGGCGGGCTCAAGCGATACAATTCGCTTCAGCTCGCTGGAGTTTCCCACGCTCCCACCTATTGGGATGTGGGTTCCTCCCGTCTTTGAGCTGCTCTAGACCTTTCTCTTCGGGAGTCTAGACTTCGTTGTTGACCAGCTCAGCGTACTTCGCATCCACGAGGAGGCGCTTGTCCCAGCAACCACTGGAGGAGGATCGCCTTCCGCCGGCCCTAGGCCACTCGATGACCTCAACGTCGAGACACCCACGCTTCGCCTTGAGCCCATGCTGGGCTCAAACTCCACAGTGAGTAACGTACATATTTTTCTTTATTCACTATTTAACACCTTCTGCTAACTCTCCAGAGGGACCTCGTTGTCCTCACCTTGACCACCGTACGACCGGTTCCCCTACGGCTTCGTGTCCCCTAGGGATGCTTACACAAGGGGGCTCCGAAGGATGCTAACGCTGCCCCCCCCCTCACATCCGAATTCGTGGGGATGGCGGGCTATGCTCCCACCTCCTTTCACGACCTCGTAGATGACGAGGTCAAAAGCGATGGCTCTAGCATCGGCGATGTCGTGGTATCTGGCCACCCTCTATCCTAGGAGTGCGCTATGGCGGATGCCTCGAGACAGCCACTGGTGGTAGCGGAATCTCTGTAGATTCACACCCCTCCGGACCCTCGTGCGAAGGACCTCGCGTGTACGTAGGAGCACGGCGATGAGTTACGACAAAGGCGGCAGAGTCGGCCACCACCTGCGCCTGCGAGCTCGGCGCAGCACACTACGCCATGTGCGTGTGACCCAGCGAGCGGCACTTAGGGTCACGCCCGCCAGGTCCAACATAACATCCTGGATGGAGGGAACGATCCCCCATAGTTTGCTCGGGCTGGCCAAAACATCGCTGCTGCGGCGATGCTTCTACACAGCCTTCAAGAGCCTGCCGACCCCCAGGAACAGGCAATCCACCGAAACCTCTGGGCGCTGGTGGAAACCACCGCCATTCAATAGGTGGAGAGCTCTGTGTCGCGACACCGGCTCGTGGCCTCTTGCCCCACCGAGGGAATGTGGCCGCACCAATCGAATTGCTCCATCCACTCACCACTACAGTTGCCGGGCATAGGGTAGGAGGCTGCGGCTGCACCATAGCCCAACTCGGTGCCCGCTCCACACCGACCACCTGTGCGTGAATGGTTCGAGCGGAACCGTGACACTCACAGCGTCATCAACAATCGACGCCGTGCCCGGCACGATGATGACATCCATCAAGTGGCGGTGAGAGCAGGAGGCACGGGCCCTGGCCTGACCATCGAGGAGTGTGAGGACTCGCACCCCAGGCATGGTGGCCGACCAAATGACCAGAGCCCTAGCCCGGATGGCCCAGGACCATAGGCATTTGGTTGTCGCATCCAGAGAGCGATGTTCCCACAATGCTTTTGACCACCCACCAACATCGCTAGATACACCAGGGAAACAAACCCTGGCATATGTCTCGAAGACTTCTGGCTTGCCTGCCGAGCTAGAGGAGTGGATGATTACCACTTCATCATTCAGTATCTCCCCATCTACGTGGGGGAGCATGTTCGAGCATGGCTTGAATTCCTCCCACCCGACAACATCCGTGACTGGGCGGATCTCAAGAGGGTCTTCGTCAGAAATTTCCAGGGGACATATGTTCATCCTAGGAATTCCTGGGACCTCAAGAGCTGCCAGCAAGAGCCCAACGAGTCCCTATGGAATTATATCCGCAGGTTCTCAAAATGGTGCAACTCCCTTTCTGATGTTGTTGACGCAGACATCATCAGCGCGTTCCTCTCTGGGACAACCAGTGAGTCCTTGATCCACAAGCTCAGTTGTCTGAAGCCTCGTACCACCCATGACCTGCTCGACATCGCCACGAACCACGCCTCTAGTGAGGAGGCAGTCAGGGCGGTCTTCAGCGGTGGTCGGGACAAGGGCAAGGCCAAACGCGAGGACCAAGGCGAAGGCCCCTCCACGCAAAGGGGCAAGAAGAACAAGAAGGATCGGCGCCGACCGATCAACCTAGCTTTGGTCACCGTAGCCGATCGTGCGGGCAAGCAGGCCCAGCAGGGCCAGCCCGACCACTTCGACAAGCTCATGGAGAGTCCATTCACCAACCACGCCTACCTCGTCAAGCACCTCTATAAGGACTGCAAGCTCCTCAAGGGCTTCCTGCGATAGGCCAGCAGGCCGAAGGAGGGGAAGGGCAAAGAGGAGGTGGCCAAGAAAGGAGGCACAGTGGGCAAGGGTGATGATGGCTTCCCTGACCCCGAGGAATGCCTCAAGATCTTTGGGGGATCCGACGCCATCCACTCCAAGCGCCAGCACAAGGTACGCTACAGAGAGGCATGTGCTGCCGAGACGGCCGTCCCCACTTTCCTTAGCTGGTCGGACTCCTCAATCACTTTTGATGAGAGAGACCATCCTTCCCACGTCACCCGATCAGGTCGCTACCCGCTCGTTGTTGACCCCATCATCCGCAAGAAGCGCCTCACCAAGGTGCTGATGGACAGAGGCAGCGGCCTCAACATTCTCTACTTCGATATCCTCGACGCCATGTGCATCCCTCGGTCAGAGCTCCACCTAGTGAGCTCTCCCTTCCATGGCATGATCCGAGGGACGCAGGCGTACCCACTCAGGCAAATCGACCTGCCCATCACGTTTGGCGACCAAGCCAACTTCCGCTCGGAGGTCCTCACCTTTGAGGTGGTCGACTTTCTAGGGTCCTACCACACCATCTTGGGGCAGCCATGCTACGCCAAGTTCATGGCGATCCCCAACTACACCTACCTCAAGTTGAAGATGCCGGGACCAAACAGCGTCATCACCGTGGGTAGCACCTTTTCGCACTCCTACACGTGAGACCGCGAGCATTGTGAGCTCGCCACGGCCATCATCAACTCCACCGAGCTCCCAAAGCTCGGGAATTCGTCGACTCCAGCAGTCCTAGACTGCATCGAGCCAACCTCTTCAAGTGCCTTCCACCCGATTGAGGAAACCAAGGCGGTGGGGATTGACCCCGCCGACCCGACCAAGATGGTGTGGATCGGGACCAAGCTCCTGGCCAAATAGGAAAGCGAGCTCGCCGACATTCTACGCGCTAATCGTGATGTCTTCACGTGGAAACCTTCTAACATGCCAGGCATACCAAGGGAGGTTGTCGAACACGCTCTATGCCTCGTCCCGGGCTCGAAGCCCGCCAAGCAACGCTTGCGTCGCTTTGACGACGAGAAGTGCAGGGCCATAGGCGAGGAGATCGCCAAACTCTTAGCAGCCGGGTTCATCAAAGAGGTATACCACTCCGACTGGCTAACTAATCATGTTCTTGTGAAAAAGAAGACCGGGAAAAGAAGACCAGGAATAGCCCCTCTATAAACTTCTCAAAAAGACAGACGCATTCGTCTGGACAGAAGAGGCACAGCAGGCCTTGGAAAGCCTCAAAACAACGCTGACGTCGGCCCCAGTCCTCGTCGCTCCCGAACGGGGAGAACTCCTCCTCTACATCACGGCAAACAACCACGTTGTGAGCACCGCCCTCGTCGTCGAAAGGGAGTAGCCGGGACGCCCCCTAAAGGTGCAACGACCGGTGTACTTCATCGGTGAGGTACTCACCGATGCCAAGGCTCGATACCCCCAGGTGCAGAAGCTTCTGTATGCCGTTTTGATGGCGACTAGGAAGTTCCTGCACTACTTCATCGACCACGAGGTTGTGGTCGTCACCTCGTACCCGCTGGGAGACATCATCTGCAACCGCGATGACGCAAGACGAATCTCCAAGTGGGCTCCCGAGCTCATGGGTCACGACATCAGGTATGTCCCTCGCACCGCTATCAAGTCTTAGGCTCTCGCCGACTTCATCGCCGAATGGACGGAAGTCCAGCTCCTGACCCCGGACGTCACCCACGAGTACTGGACAATGTACTTCGATGGGTCGGTTATGGCGCCCGGCTCGGGGGCTGGAGTGGTTCTGATCTCCCCGGATGGGAGCAGGCTCCGCTACGCGATCCGTCTCTATTTTTTTGCCTCCAACAACGCCGCGGAGTATGAGGCCCTCATCAACGGAGTGCGCATCGCCGTCGAGCTCGGCGCTATGCGGCTGTACGTCCGTAGCGACTCAAAGTTGGTCGTCGACCAAGTCAAGAAGAAGTCCTCCTGCAAGAGCCCTCTCATGGCAGCATACTGCCAGCAGGTGCGCAAGCTCGAGGACAAGTTCCGAGGAATCAAACTGCATCATGTCTCCCGAAAGGACAACGATGCCGCTGATTTCCTCGAAAAATTGGCTGTCAGGTGGGTCCCGTCTCCATATGGGGTCTTTATCAACGATCTCCACGAGTCGTCTGCCCACATTCTAGAGGATCCGATCCAGACACACTCCGATACCAATCTGGCACTCGGGGCCTCCGACCTCCCGACGTGCCCTGACCCCGACCAAGTGCTCTAGAAATACTTTCCATTGATTTCAGGGCCCTGTCTTGCTTATTGCATTTCTTCTTGCACTTCCAACTTGAAGAGGAAGAAGCATCTCTCTTTGCTCGGTTGCTCCGACTTGACGCCTCCAAGGTGACCCGGAGTGAAAAATCCTGCCACCCTCATGTCTAAGAAGGCGTCAGGATGGATTGTCTTCATTCTCCAATTGCCGACAAGATTGACTAGCCCAAACATAACCGCTTTTGGTATTGACACGATCCAGCAAGGCAGTTTTTTTCCCCTCATACATACATGATACGTGCTATAGCAGTTGGATGTTATGAAATCTGCAGATGTCACCAATGTTTTTGTTTCTTTTAAATGTCTGTTTCTTGATATATTCTGACCCATACAAAATTTACCATTTGAGTTACTTCTGAACTAGCTGTCCTTTTGTAAGGTCAGACTGAGAATTGTTCAGGTATCTACAGTGGAATTGGAATTTCAGTTACTTATCTCAGTTGCCATGTCTGTTGGTCTGTTGGTGCTCACCGCTCAGCTGGAGTCTTACCAAAAGATGATTTTGTTTGGAATCCTCCAGCCTAGCTCATGACTCATTTCCAAACAGCCTGTTCGGGAGGCCGTATCGTATCGTGGATTATTTACTGTTGGCTGGTTTGGTGTGAGAGAAAAATACTGTTTTCGGTTGGAAATTTACGATCGTTTACGAGTAAGCGAACATGGCCTAAGCCTATTTGGGAGGCTGTATCGTATCGTGGATTATTTATTGTTGGCTGGTTTGGTGTGAGAGAAAAATACTGTTCCTGACTGAAAATTTACTATCATTTATGAGGTAGCGATTAAGGCAAAGTGATGTCTACAAAGCTGTTGGACAATTCAATGCCCTTGTCACCTTGTGCACAGGCTTTCTCAAGCCTTGCACCTGCTCCGTCTTTTTTTTTTATAAGATTGCACCTGCTCCGTTGAATTGCTTTGATCAAAGTCAGAGATGCTACGTTGCTAGTGCTCGTCACAGAATTTTCGATGGCGTTTGCCCGATGGCGTTTACCCATAAAAAGCGCTGCGGTTCTCTGCCGGCGTTTCCAATGGTCCAACAGGGTGGGCCCTGTCTTTCACACGCAGTGGCGAAGCTTGACTGAACAAACAAGAGAGTTAGGGGATGTTTTGGGTTCACTGACTAAGATTTGGAAGGTATGTATGAAGGATGGCTTATGGGGTATTCGGATACTTATAAAAAATAAATTACATAATCTGTCAGTACTCTACTAGACAAAATTTTTAAGCCTAATCAATCCGTTATTAGCACATGTTACTATAGTAAAACATTATCAAATCATGGACTAATTTGGCTTAAAAGATTCGTCTCACAAATTAGTCGCAAACTATGCAATTAGTTTCGTAATTAGTCTATATTTAATACTTCATGCATGTGTCCAAACATTCGATGGGACCGCGACTAAAATTTAGGAGGACAACCAAACACCCCCTTAGTCCATATAATTGAGCTCTATACACTCATAAATAATATCAAAATTATTGTTTAATCAACCGATATTGAGCTCTAAACACTTAAAATAGCACCAAAATTACTGTTTATTCAATAGAGATTAAGGGTGCTTTTGGCAGAGATGTTTTCGGTTCCCAGCAGAATCACTGCCAAACGCCACGAAGAGAGATGTTTCAGGAAGTATCGCTTGGAACTAATTGTTATTCTCATACTAGTTCATAGAGACACCTAAAATATGGTTTCTCTTAATTCTAGTTCTAGTTTCAAGAATTCATGAGCTAGTCAAATAGTTTCACAAAGTGATTCTTATTCAGCAGAAAAAAAACATTTTAGAGAGAGAATATGGATCTATAATGTTTCTAGAAAAATCTAAATCCCTACCAAATACACCCTAAGTTGGAAAGGGAGGCCATGGTCCACCTTGGCCTCAACTAAGCTCCGCCTTGAACATATAATAGCAAATATGTCCATGTGTTACCATAGTTACGTACTCTTTTCGTTTTAAAAATACTGTACATCTTGTTTTTTGATGAGTCAAATTTTTTAATCTTGAATAAATATATACTCCTTCTGTTCTAAATTATAAAACTTGGCATTTCTAAATACATTGCTTTTATTATGTATCTAAACATAGTGCATATCTATGAAGTAAAAAAAAGCCAAAACGTCTTATAATTTAAAATAGAGGGTGTACAAAGTAATATTTATGAAATGTAGAAGTATCATTAAATATAATAGAATTTATTTTTATAATAAATATATTAGGGGTACAACTGTTGATAAAATTTTCTATAAATCTAGTCAACTTTAAAAAATAGCTTCTTAAAAAGTGAGTCATGCAATTACTTTTGAGACAAAGAGAATAGTGTATTGCATAGTCACCTATATGTCTTGCAATTCAACGATCCCGTCAACTGTTCCAATATGTTTTGAGATCAGACTGTCTATCATAATTAGACACATATAGTTTTAACTTATATGAGCATATATCGTGAGTTTAAGATAATGACGTGTACATATAGGCATTGTGGGAAGTATAATTCTCTAACTATAACTATATGCTAAATGTGTGGGATTGTATCTGCATCTTCACTTGGTGGACATAATTAACCGAGAGTTAAGCAATTCTTTGCTCATGAGACATGTGCAGGGTGGATCAAGCTTCAAGCACATCAGGGTCATAGAAGAAACATATTAGTATGTTGTTTTGTCCCGACAAATGATGGAAACATGTTCTTGGAAACCACGTAGACCCACTCACAAAAGAAATCCATTACAAACAATACACGTGCAAGTTTAAACCAATCACTCTTATCTCTAATTCATCACCATACCACTGCTCGTAGTAAAACCAGCCAGAAAAGACGGATAAGAGAAGAGAGTGAATGGAGAAAATTTAGAGGATTTTTTTTCTCATTTTAATATTATACTAGCAAACATACATGTGAGTTGCAACTACGATGCGGCATGGTTCCAATTCGCTTGGGAATTACACTTTGTATCTGGATAAGCCCTTAACTCGTATGGGCATGGAAGAGAGTCACGAACCATGATTACAATTTGTTTTAGAATCAGACTTCATACACTGCTTGGATATGCTACTCTAGTTTGTGGGAAGGAAAGAGATTAGGTCCTCAATCCTCATCGAACAGTTGTGGGCGATGAAAGACAAAAAAATATTAGCCTCTTTAATATTAGGTATTAGAGATAGATATTATAGATATATCTAGAAATCTTAGCCTCTTTAATATTAAGGATTAGAGATAGAAATATATTTAGAAATCTTAGCTCTTTAATATTAGAGATAGAGATATTATTATAAATCTTAGACTCTTTAATATTAGAGATAGAGATAGAGAGATATATCAAGAAATCTTAGCCTCTTTAATACTAGAGATTAGAGATAGATATATATCAAGAAATTTTAGCCTCTTTAATAGTAGAGATTAGAGATAGAGATAGATAGAGGTGAATTTATATATCTACCATTTCTTATTGGCCCGTTAACCTGTCCCGCCTCATTTCACAGCCATCTTTGGTTACCGAACAAATTGTATGCAAGCTTAAACTAATTAGTACTGCTATATCTGATTCATGACGTATTACTACTACTTTTATTAAAAACCGACTAAAACAAAAGAATCGGGGAGAGAGAGTGCAGGACCGAAATTTAGAGGGTTTTTTCTTCTTCTTATTTTCCTATTATATAGGTATATAATTATAGTTCTAGATATAGAATATATTAGATATAGATATAAATATGAGAGTTGCCATATTTTAGCCTTTTAGGTTCCTTAATTTTCATACAATAATCCTAGATAAACAACAGGTACAATTAAAGGGACAACTCACAAGAGAATTTTAAAATTTTTCTATAATCAAACAATATCAACACTGCATGTTCCCTGAATAAGAATAAAAAATTAGGCACCATAAATATTATAGTCAATGATGACAACAATGCATGTTGACTCTATACAGCTTGTTCGCTTGTTGATTTCAGCTAGCCTAAACTAGCTCAGTTAACAATATTTACTTTAAAAAAACCAGCACTAGCCAACTCAAATCAGCTAAGGAATGACAACATTGCATAGTGATCGAATATTAATATTTAATTAATCAGGACCCCTACATAAAGGGGGCAGATATAAAATTAGCTAGCCTTTCAAACCTGTCCCGTCTCATGTGACGGCCATCTTGGGTCACTCATGGACTCTCCTCTGATGGAGCCCCTCCTAGTGCCCAAGGACCACGCTCCGGTTGTCGCCGCCACGCCGGGCGAGCACGGCGGTGCTGCGGCCGACGAGAGCAGCACCGTCGTGGACACTACGAGTGCCCCGGCCAGGGCACTCGTCGACGCCGAAGAGAAGACAAACGACGACGGAGACGTACAAGGGGACGAGCTGTCCGCGTCCGTGCAGCGCCGGTTGGACGAGAGCAGCGGCGTGGAGAAGGAGGATGAAGAGGAGGAGGAGATTGGTGACGACACGGAGGCCGACGACATGGCGGCGCGCATGGGACGCCGGCTGGCGGCGCTGTCCGGGAAGGCGCACGAGAGCGAGCCGTTAACCATCTTCCGCGTGGCGGGGCCCATGCGCGAGCGCAACCGGCACCTCTACGACCCGCAGATGATCTCCATCGGGCCCTTCCACCGCGGCGGCGGGCGGCACCTCGCGGCCATGGAGGCGCACAAGTGGCGGTACCTCCGCGACATCCTGGCCCGCTCCGGCAGCGCGACGCTGGCCACGTACGCCCGCGCGGCGCGGGCGATGGAGGCCCGCGCGCGCCGCCGGTACGCGGAGCCCGTGGCGCTGCCCGCCGCCGAGTTCGCCGAGATGCTCCTCCTGGACGGCTGCTTCGTCGTGGAGTTCTTCCTCAAGGGCCAGGAGAGCGAGGAGGACGCGCTCATCGACGCGACGTGGGCGATGCAGAACGTGTACAACGACATCCTGCTGCTCGAGAACCAGCTCCCCTTCTTCGTCCTCGAGCGCTTCTATGATCTCGCCACGGGCGGGCTCGGCCGGGACTACTTCGTCACCAACGTCCTCGTCAACTACCTCACCGTCAACATGAGCGCCGGCCCGCGGGACCCCGAGAGCACGCGGCCCCCCGACGGCGAGATCCACCACCTGCTGCACCTCTACTACCACTGGTTCCTGCCGCCGGAGGACCGGCTTGGGAGCGGGAGCGGCGCCACCAGCAAGAGCGAGGACGAGGCGCTGGAGGAGATGACGTCCAAGTCCATGGACGACGACGAGCGCACGCCGCGTCTGCTGCCGCCGGCGTCGGAGCTGCAGGACTCCGGGGTGACGTTCCGCGCCAAGAAGTCGCCGCGGAGCATGGTGGACGTGACGTTCGACCGGCGCGGCGGCACGCTGGAGATCCCGGCCGTGGAGAGCTACACGAACCACGCCATCTTCGCAAACCTGCTGGCGTACGAGCAGAGCCGGGGCCGGTGGGAGCTGCAGCGGCTGATGAGCTACGTGCTGCTGATGGCGTCCGTGGTGGACGCGCGGCGCGACGTGGAGGCCCTGCAGCGGGCCGGCGTGTTCGTGGGCGGGGACGAGGAGACGGCGGCGTTCTACGCGCACCTGGGCGAGCTGTGCCCGCCGCCCGACTTCGTCAACAACTGCTACGCCGGCCTGTTCCGCGACGTCCGGGAGTACTGCGGCCGCAGCTGGAACCGCCACCGCGCCGTGCTGGTGCACGACTACTTCAGCAACCCGTGGACCTGCATGTCCGCCGCCGCCGCCGTCTTCCTGCTCGTCCTCACCGTAGTGCAGACGATCTACACCGTGCTGCCTTACTACAGCCCGAATTAACCCCGGCGAGATTGGCGTTTTACCGCCGTCACACAGATCGGGTGTTGTCCTGTGTTTTTCCTGCAAGCGATTCTGCGGATCAAAGTACGCTTCCTATGTTTTTCTTCTTCAATTTCTCCAACAATCCAAAAGGGGATCCATATGAATGATAATCCTATGTTTGTTTTCTTTATTTCTCATATAAACATTCCCTTTTCAGCATGTAGGTACCTTGTTTATATCTAGTTTAAACAGGTGGGTTTCAAATGTAGCATTTCTATAAAATGAGTCATTTAGCCTATTCGTTTGGCTGGGCTTGATCGTTGCTGGTTCGTGAAGAAGTACTGCTGGCTGGTTTAGCGTGAGAGAAAAATATTATTCCGACTGAAAATTTACGATCGTTTATGACAAGCACAAGCCAACCGAACAGGCTGATTGTTATGATTTATCCTGAGTAACTAAAGTTCTCTGTAACCGAACCGACCAATTATACGAAATTAAGTAAGAAAATTATCCGCCAGAGCAGACGATTTAGCAAACTTAAGCCCGTATAACCCGATAGTCCGTGAAATCACGAAGGATTTCAAACCAACTTCCATTCCAGCCAAGATCGTAATAAGTTTAGCGGTCACCATCACATATTACATAAAAGTTTGCATCTCAGATACATCAGAGTTTAAACATAGCTATTACAAAACAAGTTTGAATAAAAGTAGCGGAAGCCATTTGTTCAAACCACACACACTCACACGAAGTTCAAATATAGTGCCAGCGAATGATCATCTCCAACAAAAGCATTAGACGAGACGTAAGGAATGACCATGCCCATGGTCCTAAGCATCACCCATCGTAGGATAAAGGCAGTTGATACAGTAGCCGTAATATATCTGCCCATCTACAACAAGTGGGAATAAAATCCTGAGTACGAGAAGGTACTCAGCTAGACTTACCCGACATAACCGAAAATAAGTGACACCAAGGATTATGAAGGCTTTATAGTAGGATAGCTGACTCATTTGTAAAGAAAGCATTTTTAGCATTTCAAGAACCTTTCTAAAGACATTATTGCCAAGTTAATTAATTATAACCTGTCGACTAAATTTGTACCTACACTAGAGCAAACATGTGATTAAGCCAATAATGATAACCAACGATCATTGACAACTTCCATACTGTCATATTCATTCTAACTTTCCAAGTGTTCCATCAACATTACTACGATAAAGTCACTCAAGTCAAGTGCTCACTATCCAGGAGCGATGGCGATTCGAATCGATTCCTAACCAGCTGGTGATTTATTCCTTATACAAACCTCACTCACCCGCTAAAGTGAAATATTGATCACCGAGTCAACTATCCAGGTATCTCGAGTTTGCCAGGAACCATATGTACCCGGGGGCCGACCGACTGCACTTTGGTCTTATCATCTCGCCCCCGTGTCCTACCACACCTGCTCCGGCACAGTGCGCTGCGGGCAATCTACTCGGCCCGAATAATCTCCCAGCTTCGCGGTCGGAAGGTACTTTATCTTGCTAGCTAAATGTAAGGCATGCGTTCAACATGACTCGAGGCCCAACAACGGTCGGTCCTTAATCGACACAGACGAAAAGCACTACAGTTCAAAACTCTGCAAGTCTCCGACCGGTCTCAACTTCATTTAATACTTAGTTATACCATGACTTCATAGTCATCCAAGCAGATCCAGGTAACCACCTATAGCTCGCAGGTGACAGGAAATCACCCGGCTTCTACCGGTCTAAGCCAGCTAAGCATTGACTCGACTGCGGGTACCAGGGTAACAAGGATATAGTATAACAAAGGTAAACAAGGATAATGCAACAACGGTTGCAAACAACTCCTGAACGTAATGCATCAATTAAAGTAAAGCATTTAATTAATAATTGCAAACCGAGAGAAAATGCTCCGGGGCTTGCCTCTCTCGAAGGAGCTCGGGCGGTGATCGGGGCACTCTGGAAGTTCCTCAACGTCCTCCTCGTCGGCTTCGGGCACTTCCTGCGGCTGCACCTCGAGCTGCTCCTCGGGCTCCTCGGGTATGACGTCTGGGTTCTCGGTTTGCGATCCTGTATGATGCAATGTGCGTAAGTGCTTATGCAATCGATGCATCGAATGAGATGAATACAATGGATATGTTTAAATGCAAGGTAGTCAACATCATCCAAGAACATATACTACGAGCACACGTCATCTACTGCATTCTCTTCTACTACTAATATGTTAAGTCAACACATCTTATTGAATGCTTCAAAGATACACCAAAGCTTCACTAATTTCTTAATCACACTTAAAGCAACACTTGCTTAAACCCTAATTAATAATAGGTTTGAATAGTAACATCTATTTTTTTACTACTTAGAAAAATCTTAGAAAATTACCATAGCACAGTACTACCCTAAGTAGTCTACTATCAGATTTTCATGGTATTTGAATGAGTGGATTAGCCTACACAAAAATAACAAGCTATGGCATGATTATGAACATAAAAATACTTTGAACTGTGAAAAGTGGCAAACAGCAGAGTTAGTATTTTTTCTAGGTTCTTCATAGCATACAATGACTGTACAAAAATTATCACATGCATGTTTTATACAAAGTTTGCTCTCTAGCTAAAATAACAAAAATCAGCCATTAAAGGTACTTGAACTATACCTCAAGATTTTCCCACAGCACATGCATGAAACATATTTTTCCTAAGAAGTACATTACATAAGAAGATTAACAAACTTAGAATCATATTTTTCTGAAGCCTATAGATTTTTCTACACATTTTTCAAGTTATCAGCAATATACATGATTAAATAAAGTTCTACAGAAAAGTATCTCAAAAATGACATGTAATAATTTTCCCAAGTAGATCTGATGATAAGAAACCTATACAAATTTATTTCAACAGATTTGGAGTAACTTTGAGTATCCAAACATTTTTCAAACCATTTCTATTTTCAAATAATAAAGAATAATTGAAAACAAATCATCCTATTGCTACTGGGCCAGCCCGCTGGAATCAGCTGGCCCACGGCCACATTTGGCCTGCGCGGCCCGAGCGAAGGGAAGGGTGAGGCGGCCCGGCAGGGCGTCGGCCCATGGCCTCTCGGCCTGGCTCGGCCGAGGCGAATGCCACGCCGGCGCTGCGACGTCGCGGCGGCGTGGCTCGGCCACGAGGCCGGCGGCCATTTCCGGCCGTGACAGGGTGAGCTAGCGGGAGCACGCGGTGCGCGAGAAACTAGCGAAGACGGGAAGGTAGCTAGGCAGGGTGGAGAAGAGGAGAAAGGTGCCTTCCATGGCGGCCGAGCACGGTGGTGCCATGGCCGACGGTGGCGGGGCTCGAGACGGCGCTACATGGGCTCAGCAGGCGGCACAGGCGTGAGCACGACGTGCCGGAGAGCGAGACGGAGCTACGGGCGCACGATCGCGGGCCGAGGTGGAGGAGACGCGGCGGATTTTGCCGGCGGGTGCGGTGGCGCGGCGAGAGGGAGAGTGAGGGTGCTCGGTGCTTGCGGAGAGGAGAGGCAGCGCAGGAGTGAGCCAGCGAGCGCACCGGCTCCAGCAGAAGTAGGCGGGCGCGTGGGCGTGGGCGCGGGCGCGGGTGCAGGCCGGCTGCGACGCGCGGTGGCGTCGACGGCGCATGGCCGCCACGCGACGGGCGAGCTCTGCCGTGGTCGGGACGTGGCGCGTCGCGTCAGCGGGCAGGCGAGCGCGGAGGCAGGCCAGGCGCGGCGCTGGGCTGGGCTGGGCCAAGGCGAGGCGCGCGGCGCGGCGGGAGGCTGGCTGGGCCGGCTTCGGTCGTGGGCCGGAAACGAGGCGGCGGCCCACGACTGAGAAAAGCCCTTTTCCATTTTTATTTTCAAGAACTTTTTAAATGCCAGCTTTCAAATATTATTTTGAGCAAGGAAATGACTTCTTTTGAAAATGGCCCAAAAATAAAAGGTGCTTAGAATTTAGTACTCTATAACTTTGCTTTAGGGACCAACTAAAAATTTTGCATAGATTTTGAATTGGGAAGCAAAAGCTAAATAGAGAGGATTTTTTCGACCCTTTTCCCATAATAATTTCAAAAGCATATTTTGTCAAAAGTTGAAATACAAACTTTGCTCCAAAAATTGTGCTAAATAATTCTAGATGATTTACAATCATAACCAAACAAGTTCTACTAACCTAGCAAGCAAAATCAGGGCAAAACAACTCTTAAACAGGTGTATTCAACATTCAGGTTACACAACATGTTTCGTATGTTTCGAAGTAGTGTTTCAGTTGTTATTTACATGATTAGGCATGTATGATTAGGATGCTTTATGATGCATGTTATGCATGATTTGCAGTGCCTAAATGCTGGCATAACACCGGGGTGTTACATTCCCTCTTTTCCCTTAGGAAAAAAAACTCAAGTTCTCCAGATTTTGGCTCCACGCGCACTTTATTTTTCGATTTCGATCTGGGCTCCCCTCACGACCTTCACATACGTTCTCTCGTCCTCGTCCAGATCATCGGAATATATACGGACAAACGAACGCTTTTTTTGAAATTGTGTAGTCCATGGTTGTTAAGATGTAACACCCTCGGTGTTACGCCTTAATCAGAATATTAAATCATGTCATGAGCATCATGTTTATGTATTATTGCATGTGGTAAATGAGAAATTAAATTTTATTGCACTAATTCTCAAATTGAGCTCTAATTTATTCCTTGTCCAAGTTGTCCTTCCAGCACGTCATCTCTCTCCACGTGAGAGCTTCTTAGCCACAAAGTCAAATGATAAATTATTGTCATTCACTAATTATTAGCATACCACTTGGCAAGATTTATATCTCCATCAATCTCGCGACACGCCTCTGTCATCTCTCGTTGTTCTAATTATCCCGCCTTTACTTCGCTTGCTAATCGCCTTGCAAAATTATCAGCGCACGTCGCGCTGTCGCTGCCTTAATGTGTCGCACACGCTACGCATTAATCTCACTCACAAGTTCGATCGGTGAGCATGCCGCTCGCTCACTACTCTACAAACACGGTGCATGAATCCTTTCCTCACGCAGAACTGTAGCAGCATGAGTTTCAAACATGTCAGAACCGGTACCAGAGCAGATTTTCAACACGCCGTAATTTGCAAAGAGCAGAGATTTTCCCAACAAAGACCGCAAAGAACGCGAAATTTCGAGTAGCACAAGTAAACACGGTTCATCGAGTCTTGCACGTCTTGCACGTCGGACAATGCAAGAACAACGCAGAAAAAAACTGTTCACGCAGTGAAACACTGTTCACGTGGAAACACTGTTCACCCGAGAAAAATGTCTCCCGGCCGGATGCTTTTGACCGTGGTCTTCTCCTCCGTTTAATCTGTTAGACCTGCATGAAGGCATCAGCACCATGCATGTATCGTTCATCTTTCATTCATGTACTAGCTCCTGCTAGTATATACTCACACGATGATCGGTCATATCCATGCAACAAGCACGGCGTGTTAATTGAAAGGCTTGCTAATTGTGCATTCGCCATCCTTCATCTCCGCTTAGCGCAATGTTGGCAACATTGTAGCTATATCCATCGACAATTATTCGCATGGTTTGGATCAAATAAGTCTTCATCTCTACAGCTAAAACTTTAAAATATATCTCTACACGGCACTTTGGCCACCCCACCCGTCGCGACACGGTATGTATGCTCGCCTTCACATTTGTCTCGCTTTCAGCAAAGACTTGATCGATGGATAGGACACGGCAAGCATCATCGAAGTTCAGAATCTCCTTTCACATTTATGTCGGGCTGCTGATCACAAACACAGCCTGAAGGCACTGGCTCTGCTCTGACTTGTTAGGTGACGAAACACTGTTCACCCATTCCTCACGCATCCATCATCGGCACGGTAGCGGTACGAGCATGACTGACCGTGACCGCGTGCAACGAGCCAGCTTCTCCCTCCCCGCGTCTTTTGCCTTTATAAGGACATGCCGAGCCATCGAGTTGTTCCGCTCCACTGATCATTCACTTCTCTCAAATCAAGTAACCAGCATCTCACATCCGATTCACCGCTTCGTGTTCTACCTTTTCCAAGAACACGCAAAGGTGCGAATAGATCAGTTGGTTAATCAAGCTAATTGGCCTCCTCCGATAATATCGTTTTCTTCATCTCTAGAGCTCATTTGAATTTATTTATTGATTGTGAAATTTTTTTTTGTTAGATTCCTAAATTCATGATCTATCTGTTAGTGTAATTAGTTCGTATAGTTCAGTGATACCTTTAGGGTTACTTTATTATTTTGAAATGCTCGCTATGATTATTTAGAGAATAAATTTTTATGATGCATGGTAGCTAGTGCACTTTGTTTTATTATATATATATAGTAAATTGATATTAACAATAAGGATGCCTTTAGTTGCTAAGATAATACATGAAATGTTTCATACTTGTTTAGTGGGAATAATAGGTAACTTTGCGTATTAGTCATTAGAGTTAGCTTAGTAGCTTGGTAGATGTATTCTTATTTTAAGAGTTGCGGTTGCCTATATATTAATTATTGCATCATCATCATCTTTGCATGCATATAGAGGACGAACCCTTTGGAGATCGTGACATTCATGAAAGGAGGAGTACGACGAAGTCATCGAAGAGTACGAGGAGATCCTCTCGTGAGGAGGAGGACGTTCCGAGCCACCCGTCATTGACTTTTTTTGTCACCGCTTTTGCCCAAAGGCAAGCCCCGTGCATAACCCTATTTTTAAATGATCCGAATATATTTATATGATATGCATTTACGTTACGGGCATTTTATGGAAG
Organism: Miscanthus lutarioriparius; assembly: GCA_904845875.1. Taxonomy (NCBI): domain Eukaryota; kingdom Viridiplantae; phylum Streptophyta; class Magnoliopsida; order Poales; family Poaceae; genus Miscanthus; species Miscanthus lutarioriparius. The sequence goes on from CAJGYO010000007.1 coordinate 93,849,750, forward strand.
CTACATGCATAAATATATCCACCATGAGTCCTACTAGTATAGATCGAGTAGTTGCTATGCTCGGGATGTCGGTAGCGTGAGTAACCCGTCGTTACTCGCAAATAGGTGTTTAAACTGTGATATCATGATGAAATAATGGAAAGGAAAATGGTGACCGGACGGGGATGTGGATTTGGTACTTGGTGGGTGTGAGGGGTTGTGTCCTCATGCCAATGTGGCATAGCCCCGGTTACTTTTTTTCCCTCGCTGTGTCGATTAAGGACCGGTCGTTACATATGACTCTAGGCAAGTCACAGATTATTGTCCCGAGCACATACTTGGGTATGGGGCGCTAGGAAGGCTTGTTGCTCTCTTGTCGCGGATCCGGCTCTTTCCGGACCGGTGATGGGAAGAGGAGGTGGTGGAGGTCCTTGCACCGCAGACCGAGTCCGGGACTCAGGATGTGGGGCTTGAGTCCAAGTTTGGACGGGACACGGACACCGGGACGGGAGAGTGGTGGGTTAGTCCTGCTTGTGCACAGGGTACAAGCGGGCGCAGTGTCTTGGGGCACCCAGTGGGCACATTGATTCGCGAATCGCCGGGTTATCCAAGACGGCTTGTCTGCGGTTTAGCACCGTAGTAAGAACTGAAAGTTGAAAGGAGAAGAAATGGAACGATTGCTCAACTCTTGCTTGAAAGTAGAACAGGCTTATATAGATTGACTAGATGAAAACTTAATACGGTGATGATAATAATGTATCAATAAGGACTCACTATTAGTATTGCTTTTTGCTAAAAGAGAACCAAACAAACCATAAAGCCTAGCATATTCCTTGGAGTTGGGAAAGTATTCCCCTTTGTCGGATAAGTCTTATGAGTACATTGTGTACTGGGGTTTATTTACCCCATTGCGGTGGTGACGCTTGAGGAGTTCCTTGTGTGGAGGATCCATCTGGTGGGCTCGAGACGGAATCCTCGTTATCTTATCGCTAGATGTTATCTTTTAATATTCCGCTGTTTATCATTCCGCACTCTATATTTGGTATTGTAATAATGTACTTTTCAAGAAACTCTAATGTATGAGATAGACTTGTGTTGTAACTCGTTTTCATTATTGGATCCTTGGGAAAAATGTGGATCTTTCGGGTTCTCCCTTGGGGTGTGCTCGACGGACACCGCTCGCTGTAGTTACTTTCGAGGTGCTTAGTGTCTGATGGAAGACAAGCGCCTTCGTAAGTACGCTATTTCGGGTGGTTCTGCCACATAAGAGTACGACGTTGGTCACATCGTGAATAGGGACTACGATTATGCTCTAGGCGTCTGTCCCGCATCTAGACGTCACACGCTACGTGGTCTCATGGTGTCTACGTATTTTATTTATCATAAAAATATCATTTCCAGTTCCATCTCATCTCTCTCCTCCGCCTCTCCATTCAAAGCAATAGGGAGAGGAAGAATGTCAACACGCTCGACGCATGGCCGCTATGCTCCATTCACGCCTCCACTCGTCACCTTGGGTTCACGCAAGTGTGGAGACCGAGCCAGCGCCCTCTCTCCCTCTCCCATTTGCTCGCCCTCGCTCCGCTCGAGAGCGCAGGCACCAAGGGCCATGGCCGCCCGCCTAGCTTCCACGGCCACCGCTAGCTCCCGTGCCTCTGAGCGCTCTTCTCCATGCAACCTCCATCCAAACCTACCACCCCATCGGCTTCCTCACCCCACGCAACCGCCCCGCTGAGCTCCGCGCGTCACCGAGCTCCGCGCTGCCGGCATCTAAGTGTCGTCGCTGAGCTCTGCGTGCGCTGCCGTCGACGAGCCGCGTGTTGCCGGCGAGCTCTGCGCCGCTGAGATCCACGCCGTCGATGAGCTCCACACAGGCAACCTCCATGGCATCGTGCTTCGTGCCGGCATCGAGCTCCACGTCGACGAGCCTCGATTCGCCTAAGCAGCAAGAAGATGTTGCGCTGAAAAGCGCATGTTGCAGGCGTATGTTTCAAGTGTTTCAGGTGTTTCATATGCATGTTGCAAGTGTTTCATGTGGATATTGCAAAAGTAGATCGGGTGTTGTATATGTTGTAATGGCTATACACCTATATTTCAAGCGTATGTTCTAAATGTACGTATGTTGCACGTGTTTTATCTAGGTGTTGCATATGTTTCACACTTATGTTGCAAGTATTTTATCCAAGTATTGCATATGTTTTACACATATGTTACAAAGTGTTTTGTCTAGATGTTGCATATGTTTTACAATGGCTACACACGTGTTTTCCTCGTGTTTCAGACGTATGTTGCAAATGTTTCAACTGTTTTGAACGTATGTTGCAAATGTTTTCTCTAGATGTTGCAAAAATAGATCTGATGTTATATATGTTGCAAATATTTTCTGTAGATGTTGCAAATGTTTTCTCACATTAAGTAGGCGTAGGCGTGCAGGCGGGCGCAATAGCATGCCTAGGTGAAGTAGACGTGAACGCCCGGACGCTAGCCTTTCCAGAGCGATTAACGTACGTGTCAAGTGGGGGTGGATTTGGTGGTCGTGGACGCTAGCCTTTCCAGAGCGATTAACGTACGTGTCAAGTGGGGGTGGATATGGTGGTCGTGTGTGTGTTAAATAAACGCATCTAGTTCCTGAGCCAGGTTGGAGATCGAGGCATGGATTCCGCGGCGGAGGACTCGCGCAACGCGGATGGGGCCGGCGACGTCGACGACCTGATCAGCGGCCTGCACGATGACGTGCTCCTCCACATCCTCGAGGCGGTGGCTCGGGCTCTGGGCGCGCGTTCCCGCGCTCCGCTTCGCCTCTCGCCCGCCGGCGGTGTCGTCCACCACAGCGACCTAGCGGTGCGCAGCCTTGGAGCGGTACGTCTCCTTCGTCAACGGCGTCCTTTCCCGGCGTGGTAGTCGTACCCAATCCGGCTGCGCCGCCATCGAGAGCCTGGCGATCTCGTGTACCACGGGCTCCGAGCACCTGGAAGTCTGGAACAACTAATAATGCCGGCGTTGATCGATGCCGCGCAAGGGTGGATCCGGTACGTTTCTCAGCAGGGTCTGAAGCGCTTCATCCTGGATCTAGATTGCCATGACGTCAAGAGGGAGTACGCCGGCAAGCAGGGTTGGAAAAAGGAGCTCGTGGTAGTGCTTCTTGACGAGCTTGCTAGCCCTCCAAGGCTGCTGGAGACCATGCGTTTGGCATTAGGTGGCGTAAGGCTCCGGCTCCCCGCCGCCACCACCATGGAATTCGTATCGCTCAGGGATCTCTCGCTCGAAAGGATCACGATCGCTGACGGCGGAGGTCACCTCCTTGCCTGCCTCGTGTCGTCGGCGAGTTGCCCGCGCCTGCAGAAGCTGCGCTTGAACAAGGTTTGGCTTTCTGATGATTTCAAAGAAGAGTTGCGGCTCCAAGCCGACGTGCTCTCGGAGCTGTGGGTGGAGGAGGTCTATTCGGTGTCGCTGGAGCTGAGGACACACAGGCAAGTGCTTCCACAAGAAGGCGACTAGGATCTCCGCACCGAGGCTTGAACAAGTTGCGCTCTTCTTTCGCCTAGGCTGGCCGCCAGCTGGATGTCTTGAGATCGACGGGGACTCGCCGCCGTGCATGCGGAGACTCGAGCTCAGTCTGTGGTCACATCGCTGTCATGACAACCACTACGGCGAGGCCGAGAACCATGGTAGCACACTACTCCCTCCGTCCCATTAAGTTTGTCGTTTGAAAACCGTACCCCCCTCACAATCCCGCTTCCCGAGCGATAAACTCAATGGGACGGAGGGAGTACTCCTCAATCACTATAGCTCCATCACATGCGTTGATGTGACTCTTTATGATCGAAAGGTACATCTCATCTCTCAGGATCATATCGATCTATATATCTGACAAATATGGTACTAATCGCCAAATCCATGAAAGGACACATACTACATTTATCTTGGGGGTGTTTAGTCAGTGAAGATTCCATACTGTAGCATTTCGTTTGTATTTGTGAATTATTGTTTAAACATTGACTAATTAGGCTCAAAATATTCGTCTCGTAAAGTTAAAGCAAACTGTGCAATTAGTTTTTGATTTCGTCTACATTTAGTACTCCATGCATGTACCGTAAGTTTGATGTGATGGGGAATCTTCTTTTTGTATAGTGCACTTTTTAGGAGTTTGGAGTAACTAAACGAGGGCTTGAACTTTCAGATGATATATCAGATTTTATATCATTTGTGAGTTAAATATTAGCAAGTTTACGATCATTTTTCATAGGCAACTGCTCTGGTACTCCCTTTTTTAAAAAATGGCACGAATCTCAAAGCAGCTAATTAAAGAAAATAATTGTTTTATTATTTTGTATCTGGGTCCCGCCTGGGCTCAGCCCGTCCAAGCACAGCTCCGGGTCCAGCCCATCTGTGTCGCTCCGTTAGTACATCCGAGACGGTGTCGCCAGCAGTCGTCGCTCCGCGCTCGCTACTCCTCCGGTCGATCACATCCCGATCCCATTTCTTCGAGGTTTGCCACATGGATCACCAGTGTGGCGCCGCCGAAGCGGAAGAAGACGGCATGCCACCGGCCACCGCACCCCCATCGCCCCCACTGCGCCTCCTTCCCCCTCCGTCCGCGCCCCAACCGCACCACGCGCCACTAGTCGCCACGGCGCAGGGCACACCGGCCGAGGGAGGCAGCCGCCTGCGCCCCCATGGCCCCCACGCGCCACCGGCCGAGGGAGGCGCCCGCCCGCGCCCCGCCACGTCACCGGACGGTAGGCTTCTATCCGCGGCCCGCTCGCGCCAACGAGCCACCGGCGCCCTGTGATCCGGGAGCCACCAGGTTCGGCGGCTCCTCCCCCTTCTCCACCGATCCCATTTCGTTGTGCTGGCAGCGGCATGGAAGTTCGTCGCCAACTGCTACCTGTTTTCGAAGTGTGTGAGGATGACCAGCACGACGGTTGTGCCATGGACGGTGCCGCCAGCCCCGCCGATGAGGCAGGGGCCATCCACGGCGGACGAGAGGGCATGGAAACTAGGTATGCATCATGCTTTTGCATCCATTTTGTTGAGGTAGCACACATGGTTTGAAATTGTAAGGCTGAAGCTGAAATATCCTCTTATCAGGGATATGCTACATGAATCTGCCATGGACAACATCGGATATGTTGGATGTGAGCATCTTGGTGATCGCATCGAGGCCGGCGGAGTGGAAGGGTTGAACGACAACGGGTGCCCGCGCCAGTTCTCCCTCCATCGTGATGATGAAGTCCAGGTCCCCGAAGCTCACGTGTGCGCCTAGGACCCAGCTGATTCTGTGGCTAGCCATCCGCAGCCTAATGTTAATGTTGGAACGCGCAAAGCCCCCTACCTGGCTCGCCAACTGTCGGTGTTTCGAGTAAACACCAACGAATAAATTTGTGTTATTGTGCGTCTGACCCGGATGGTGTACTAAAAGACACAAGGTTTACACTGGTTCGGGCAGAATGTCTCTACGTCCAGTTCGTGGCTGCTGCTCGCGTTATTAGTGCGAGAGAGGGACGGGTCCTAAGTCTATGATGGAAAGGTCAAATGGGTGTCGAGAGCTTGGTTGCTGCTCAGCTATGTGTGATGTGTTGAATCGATTCCTTTAGTGGGGTGCCCTGCCTTCCTTTTTATAGACCAAGGGGAAGCAGAGATTATAGATGGGAGAAAGAAGAAAAATCAGAGACAAAGGAGGTCCTTCAAAGATGTTGGGTCTTCCTTTTCCTCTGAGCGAGCCCCGCTGACACGGCAGACGGTGCCAGGGATAGCTCCATGCTGGGTGCATGTCCGCTAATCCTGATAGGGCCGCGCTGGGTGTCTGTCCGCTGATGATGCCATGTTTTGGCTTTGTCATCAAGTGGTCATGTCCCATCCCTCCCCGGTGGGAGGCGCGACGGACTAGGGTGCTGATCCGTGACCCTACGGGGAACAGACGGCGCAGTGATCGCACGTCCATTACTGTAGATGATGCGAGTTTCCTCCTAGACCGTAGTGGTTGTCGTATGCTTCCGTCAAGATCCACGCCCGAGGGCAAATGGCGGCGCCCACAACACTATAAGACAAATATCGTTGCCTACAACACTGTTCGGGCTCTGACATGCCTGGAAGGGCTTAAAGCGCCCGTCTTGTCATATCCTGACGGTATTTTCCTGTAGGCATGCAGGGTATGGTCCTCGGTATTGCGGTTGACTTGAGTGCCCTGCCTTATCTGCCCGCGTAGTTATGAAGGAGCAGCGCGTAGACGTCGGGCGAGGCAGAGCCAGCCCCCGGACGGGGTCGGGCAAGACGGAGTCTGCCCTCAGACGTCGGGCGAGGCAGAGTCAGCCCTCGGGAGTCAGCTTGAGGCAGGGCCTATGGTCTCGGTGGATGGACGAGGAGTGACCCGGCAAGCGGTGTAGTCGCGCTCTCAATCGCGCGGATGAATCAATGTTGACGGTCATTAGCTCCTCCTCTTCGGGTACCCTAATATTGGTCCCCGACAAGAGGGCATGGAAACCAGGTATGCATCATGCTTTTGCATCCATTTTGTTGAGGTAGCACACATGGTTTGAAATTGTAAGGCTGAAGCTGAAATATCCTCTTATCAAGGATACGCTACATGAATCTGCCATGGACAACATCGAATATGCCGGATGTGAGGAGAATTTATTCTTCGATCTTGGGACCAGTGATGATAGTAGTTCTGAGGATGGTGATGATAGTAGGTTAGAGGATACGGATACCTCTATGAATACAAGTTGTCCATCGAAAGGCAACCATTCTGGCGGTGGCGAGGCCAACTATGGAAAGGTAAATCAATAACAATATCACTTTTTTGCAACTGGTGTCCAAGTTAGTAATGTATGATGTCAAGTATTGAGCGAAACATTATCCATTTTCATTAACAAGGAAATGTTGGGGGCAGGTACAAAAAAATGGATGAGTTCTGGAGCATAGCAAATAAAGACTTTTGCAAGTGAAGATGAGGCATTCACATTCTATAATAATTATGCGAGGGACAAGGGTTTCAGTGTTAGAAAGGAGAAAGTGAGACGTAGCAAGCAGTTAGGGGCAATTGTGTTCAGGCAGTTTGTGTGTTGTAGAGAAGGGGAGCGAGATGGAAAATGGCTGGACAATGAGGATTACAGCAGCAGACCACGAGCCCTAACTCGATGTGATTGCAGTGCATTACTTGATATTAGACTACACAGATCTCATGCAGTATGGTACGTGAATAATTTTGTGGATGAGCATAACCATCGCCTAGCTATGCCTGATGAAGTTCTATTCCTATGGTCTCACCGAAAGATTAAGGACTTCCATAGAAATGAGATCATGTCAATGGAAGCTGCTGGAATCCGTAAGCATGTCATAAGAGATGTTCTTCAATGCAGATATGGAGGATATGACAAAGTTGGCATTGTTACTAAGGATATTTACAACTATTGTTCTAAGAACAAGAGGTCAAGAATCGCAGAAGGTGATGCAAGGATAGTTCTAGGTCTCATGCTGAAGAGGAAGAACAGTGATCAGATTTTTATTTTGATTATAAAGTCGATGATGACACGTCTGATGAGCTTACTTTGGTGCGATACTCAATCTCGTATGGACTACCAATCATTTGGTGACGTGGTCGTCTTTGACAGCACTTATCGGATGAACAGGTATAAGATGTTATTTGTCCCATTTGTTGGGCTCAACCATCACCGCAACACAACCGTTTTCGGTTGTGGCATAATTTGTGATGAGCGAGCTGATTCGTATGTATGGGTGCTCCAAGCATTTCTGAAAGCAATGTGTTAGAAGAAACCACAATCAGTAATTACTGATGGCGATTACTCCATGATTAAAGCTATTCGGCAAGTGCTTCCTGGTGTAAGTCATCGCATCTGTTCATGGCATGTGGAGAAAAATATTCTCAAGCATTTGCATAGCAACTGCTTGGATGGGTTTCGCACACTTTTGTATTATGCTAGTTCAGAAACATTTGAAGCTAGATGGAATGCCTTTCTTTCCGAGTACGAGACTGCAACAAATAGATTGGCTTGCAATGATGTACAAGAATAGAAAACTATGGGCTGCTGCTTTTCAATGTGACAAGTTTTTCCTGGGTATGAAAAGTAACCAGAGAAGTGAAAGTCTCAATTCAAGTCTTCACAGGCACCTGGACATATATATGTCATTACTTGACTTGGTTGAGCACTATAAGAACTGCGTATCGCGCCTTTGTGAAACTGAGGTTGAATATGATTGCAGATCTTCACAGTCGCAGCCAGTGCATTTAACAAAACACAATGAGATTGAAGTGGCTTGTTCCCGTATATTTACGGCTGCTAACTTTTATATGTTGCAACATGAATTATTGAAGATTAATGATTATCATATACAGGACAGGATTATTGCTATGGATTCATCAAGATATTTTCTAGTACACAATGGGAAGAACAAATCAGTGTTTCTGGTGGACTACTGGTCTGATACTTCAGATGCAAGAATTGAAGCGTTAGAGAATAGATATTTATTTTGGTCAAGATCCAAATAGTTTGGTGGCTATGTTCTATTGAGTTCATTTGTTACCTTTATATAATGGTTTCTTAACTTTGTTTGAGACTCATGTCCTATTTTGGTTTAGAAATAAGATTAGGCTGAATGGTTTGTTAGGAGTTGGAACTCGAAGTTGCTGCTATTTGGTGGCAGATTTTATATTCTTCTATCTCGAAACGTTTCTACACTTATGATTATGATTTGCCTTCAACCTGTGCGTTTGAGGCTCCAAGTTTACGCTATTTGGTGACAAATTTTAAATTCTATCTGGAAACGTTTGTACACTTATTGATTATGCTTTGGCATCGGCCTGTGCATTTGAGAAAAGAATCTGCCATGATATTCCTGGAAAGCTGAGATGCTGCTGTATATGAGGCACTTTGAAAAAATAATGGAAAAAATAGCAAGGTTACTCTTTGAATTTGAAAAAAAAATAAGAGAAGAAAAGAAACTTGCTACAATTTCTGGCTCAGGTGTCACATACTATCGGCCTGTTCGCTTGTTGGTTTCAGCTAGAGCTTATCAGTCATGATACAATGTTTTTCTCTCGCAGTAAACCAGCACCAGCCGGGCTTATCAGCCCAGAAACCAATCAGTGAACAGGCTATATGATACTCACATGCACTTAGTTGCTAACACACAGCAGTAGATATACGAGTACACGTTGGACTAACTCAACAAACGGATTTCCATCGTTTACTGAGAGTCTGAGACTCTTTTCTTCCATTTACCACTACCTGCCTCTCTCTTACAACCACAGGTATGACTCATACACATGCAGGAACAAATGTTCAGGACGCAACAAGCATTCAGGATGCAGACCACAATCAGGCGCACAGGTACACTGACTCGCCTACAAACACATACCTTGTTCATCTACCAGCACTGCTCCCAGGATCCAGATGCTATACAGATGCATCAACTATGCCAGATCAAGTTTCCTTACCTCCAAAAAAAGGCTGGCCTGGGAATCTTCATCATCAACCCAGGAACTAATCCTCCACAAAATATCTACATCAAGGCAGCAATTGCAGACTCTGTCTCGGTGGTCATGGCAGAGGCAGCAGCCCTGGCGCTTGCCGCTGCTGTCACTGAGAGCCTGCATTTACACAACATCAACTTCCTATCTGACAATCAAGAACTTGTCAACTTCATCAATAACAGAGATAGGTCCACGCCACCTGACTGGAGGATCAAGCATCTCAGACAGAACTTCATCAACTCAACAATGCAGAGAAACACAAGTGTCTTCAAGATAAGAAGAAGCCAAAACTAAACTGCTCATACAACGTACGTCAAAACTATAAATATTTACATGTTGGTCACTTTCTGCACCAACAGTTGGCGCCGTCCATGGGGAAGACGCCGTACGTTCACGCTTTTGGTCATCGGATGGCCCACCTTTCCGCCATCTTCGCCATGGCGGGCTCAAGCGATACGACTCGCTTTGGCTCACTGGAGTTTCCCGCACTCCCACCTGTTGGGATGTGGGATCCTCCCATCTTCGAGTCGTCCCAGACCTTCCTCTTCGGAAGCCTGGACTTCGTCGCCGACCGGCTCGGCGTGCTTCGCCTTCGCGAGAAGGCACTTGTTCAGGCGCCCGTCGGAGGGGCGCCCTCCGTCGGCTCTGGGACTCCCGGTGACTTCAACGGCGAGGCGCCTGCGCTTCGTTCCGAGCATATGCTCTGCTCAAACCCCGCTATGAGTAACATACATACTGTTATTTACTCGCTATTTACTACTTTCCGCCGATTATCCGGAGGGACCCCGTTGTCCGCACCGCAACCACCGTACGACCGGTTCCCCTACGACCTCGCGTCCCCCGCGGACGCGTATGCCCAGGGGCTCCGAAAGATGCTGACGCCACCCCCTCTCACATCTGAATTCGTGGGGATGGCGAGCTACGCTCCCACCTCTTTCCACCAACTCGTGGATGACGAGGATGAGAGCGACGGCTCTAGCATCGGCGATGTGGGCGATGTGGCACCTAGCCACCGTCTGTCCTAGGAGTGCGCTATGACGGACGCTCCGGGACAGCCGCCGATGGTAGCGGAGTCTTTACAGACACATACCCTCTGGACCCTCGTGCGGAGGCCCTCGCTTGTGCGCGGGAGCACGGCGAAGAACTATGACAAAGGCGGCAGAACCAGCCGCCACCTGCGCCGGCGCACTCGACACAACACGCTGCGCCCCGTGCGTGTAACCCGACGAGCGGCGCCTGGGGTCACACCCGCCAGGTTCAGCGCAACATCATCTACGGGGGGAACGATCCCCCACAGTTCGCTCGGGCCGGCCAGAACATCACTGCGGCGGTGATGCTTCTGCGCAGCCTTCCCGAGCCTATCGATCCATAGGAGCAGGCAGTCCACTGGAACCTCCGGGCACTGGTAGAGACCACCGCCGTTCAATAGGCGGAAAGCTCGGCGTCGCGACACCGATTCGTGGCCTCTCTCCCCACTAGGGGAGCGGGGATGCGCCAGACGAATCACTCCATCAGTTCACCTCTACAGCCGCTAGGCGCGGAGCAGGAGGCCGCAGCTGTGCCACGGCCTGACCTAGCGCCCGCTCCACACCGGCCCCTTGTGCGCGAACCCCTCAGGCCAAACCGAGATGCTCGTAGCGTCATCAGCAACTGGCATCGGGCCCGGCATGATGATGACGTCCATCGAGCGGCAGTGAGGGCAGGCGACATGGACCCCGGCCATACCATCGAGGGGAGCGGTGAAACGTACCCCAGGCATGGTCGCCGGCCAGACGACTGGAGTCCTAGCCTGGATGGCCCGGGACCACGGGCCTTTGGCTGACGCATCCAGAGAGCGCTGTTCCTACAGCGCTTCCGACCGCCTACCAACATAGCCAAGTACACCGGGGAGACGAACCCCGGTACATGGCTCGAAGACTTCCGGCTCGCTTGCCGAGCTGGAGGAGTGGATGATGACCACTTCATCATTTAGTATCTCCCCATCTGCGTGGGGGAATATGTTCGAGCGTGGCTTGAATTCCTCCCGCACGATAGCATCCGTGACTGGGTGGACCTCAAGAGGATCTTCGTTGGGAATTTCTAGGGGACGTATGTCCACCCTGGGAACTCCTGGGACCTCAAGAGCTGCCAGCAGGAGCCCAACGAGTCCCTACGGGATTACATCCATAGGTTCTCGAAGCGGTGCAACTCCCTACCTGATGTCGTCGACGCGGACGTCATCAGCGCATTCCTTTCTAGGACAACCTGTGAGTCCCTGATCCACAAGCTTGGCTGCATGAAGCCCCGTACCACCCGCGACCTGCTCGACGTCGCTATGAACCATGCCTCCGGCGAGGAGGCGGTAGGAGCGGTCTTCAACGGTGGCCGGGACAAAGGCAAGGCCAAGCGTGAGGACCAAGATGAGGGCCCCTCCACACAGAGGGGCAAAAAGAATAAAAAGGATCATCGCCGACCAGCCAACTCCACGTTGGTCGCCGCGACTGATCGCACGGGGAAGCAGCCCCAGTAGGGCCTGCTTGACCACTTCGACAAGCTCATGGATAGCTCCTGCACCAACCATGCTTACCCCGTCAAACACCTCTACAAGGACTACGAGCTCCTCATGCGCTTCCTGCGATAGGCCGGCGGGCCGAAAGAAGGAAAGGGCAAGGAGGCAGCGGCCAAGAAAGGAGGCGAGGCGGGCAAGGATGGGGACGGCGTTCCTAACCTCAAGGAATGCATCATGATCTTCGGGGGACCCGATGCCATCCACTCCAAGGGCCAGCACAAGGTGCGCTACAGAGAGGCATGCGTCGCCAAAACAGTCGTTCCCTCCTTCCTTCGCTGGTTGGAATCTCTGATCACCTTTGACCAGAGGGACCACCCCTCCCACGTCGCTAGACTAGGTCGCTACCCACTCGTTGTTGACCCCATCGTCCGCAAGAAGCGCCTCACCAAGGTGATGATGGACAGAGGTAGCGGCCTCAACATTCTCTATGTCGACACCCTCAACGCCATGTGCATCCCCCGGTCGGAGCTCCACCCGGCAAGCTCTCCCTTCCACGGCATGATCCCGGGAGCGCAGGCATACCCGCTCGGGCAGATCGACCAGCCCGTCACATTTGGCAACCGAGCCAACTTCCGCTCGGAGGTCCTAACCTTCGAGGTGGTGGACTTCTCGGTGTCTTACCACGCCATCTTGGGGCGGCCATGCTACCCCAAGTTCATGGCGGTCCCCAACTACACCTACCTGAAGCTAAAAATGCCAGGACCGAATGGCGTCATCACTATGGGTAGCACCGTCTCACACGCCTTCATGTGCTATAGCGAGCATTTCGAGCTCGCCACTGCCATCATCAACTCATCCGAGCTCCTATGGCTCGGGGAGTTGTCGACCCCAGCAGTCTCGGACTGCAACAAACTAACCTCCTCGATGGCCTTTCGCCCACTCGAGGAAACTAAGGTGGTGCGGATCGGGACCCAGCTCCCGGCCAAATAGGAATGCGAGCTCGTCGACTTCCTATGACCCAATCGCGATGTCTTATCATGGAAACCATCTGACATGCCGAGCATACCGCGGGACATCGCCGAGCACGCACTACGCCTCATCCCAGGCTTGAAGCTCACCAAGCAGCGCCTGCATCGCTTCGACAACGAGAGGCGCAGGGCCATAGGCGAAGAGATCACCAAACTCCTGGCAGCCGGATTCATTAGAGAGGTATACCACTCTGACTGGCTTGCCAATCCTATTCTTGTTAAAAAGAAGACCAGGAAATGGAGAATGTACGTTGATTATACTGGCCTCAACAAATTGTGCTCGAAGGATCATTTTCCTTTGTTGCGCATAGACCAGATAGTCAACTCTACCTCGGGATGCAAGATCCTCTCCTTTCTAGATGCCAACTCAGGCTATCACCAGATCATGATGAAAGAATCCGATCAACTCGCAACCTTATTCATCACCCCGTATGGTTCGTACTGCTACGTAACCATGCCTTTTGGCCTAAAGAATGCTGGCGCCACCTATCAACGGTGCATGCAGCAATGCTTCACCGATCAAATCAACCCGCTCGACCAACCTGATCAGGTCGACCGGCCAAAACCAACCATCGCCATCTATGTTGATGACATAGTGGTCAAAATGGATCAAGCTTGCGACCTGATCGCAAACTTGACCGCGACGTTCATGAACCTCCGAAGGTTCAACATCAAATTGAATCTCGAAAAATATGTTTTCAGGGTTCCAAAGGGGAAGCTGCTTGGATACATCATGTCCGAACGTGGCATCGAGGCCAACCCCAAAAAAATCATGGCCATCTCCAACATGGGTCCTATACGCAACGTCAAGGGCATACAGAGGCTCACTGGCTGTCTGGCCACCCTGAGCCGGTTCATCTCCCAGCTCGGCAAGCAAGGGATGCCTCTACAAATTTCTCAAAAGGACGGACGCATTTGTCTGAACTGAGGAAGCACAGTAGGCTTTGGAGAGCCTCAAAGCGTCACTGATGTCGGCCCCAATCCTCGTTGCTCCCGAACGGGGAGAGCCCCTCCTCCTCTACGCCGTGGCAAGCAACCATGTCGTGAGCGCCGCCCTGGTCATCGAGAGGGAAGAGCCGAGACACCACCTTAAGGTCCAGCGACCCATATACTTCATCGGGGAGGTACTCACCGACCCCAAGGTCCGGTACCCCTAGGTACAGAAACTCCTATACACCGTGCTGATGACGACCTGAAAGCTCCTACACTACTTCACCAACCACGAAGTCATGGTCGTCACTTCATACCCGCTCGGAGACATCGTCCGCAACCGTGATGCCACGGAACAGATCTCCAAGTGGGCACTCGAGCTAATGTGCCACGACATCATGTATATCCCCTGTACCACTATTAAGTCTTAGGCTCTTGTGGATTTTGTCGCTGAATGGACGAAGGTCCAGCTACTGACCCCGAACGTCACCCATGAGTACTGGACGATGTACTTCGACGGGTCTATAATGGCACCCGGCTCTGGGGCTAGGGTGGTTCTGATCTCCCCGTACGGGAGTAGGCTCTGCTACACCATCCGCCTCCATTTCTCAGCCTCAAACAACGCCACGGAATATGAGGCCCTCATTAACGGACTGCGCATCGTCATCGAGCTCGGCGCCATGCGGCTCTACATCAGCGGCGACTCAGAGTTGGTCGTTGACCAAGTCATGAAGGAGTCATCCTGCAAAAGCCCCCTCATGTCAGCATATTGCCAAGAGGTGCACAAGCTCGAGGACAAATTCCAAGGGATCGAGCTGCATCATGTCCCCCAAAAGGACAATGATGCCGCTGATTTTCTCACAAAATTGGCCGCCCGCATCCTAGAAGGTCCGATACAGACACACCCCGACGCCAACCCAGCGCTCGAGGGCTCTGACCCCAATGCCAAACCGGCGCTCGAGGGCTTCGACCCTAGTGCCTCCATGACGACATCGCCCGCCGACGTCGCCGTGTTGGCACTCGACCAAACCGACTGACGAACGTCGCTACTCACCTACCTCCTCGAGGAGGTTCTCCCACCCAACAATACTGAAGCACGACGAATCACGTGACGCGCTAAGACGTTCATCATACTCGATGATAAACTTTACAAACGAAGTCCATGGAGGGTACACATGAAGTGCATCCCTGCCAACCAAGAGAAACAGCTCCTCCTCGAGGTCCATGCCGGAATCTACGGACATCACGCGGCCCTGAGGTTGCTGGTCAGAAAAACCTTTTGCCAAGGTTTTTACTGGCTCACCGTGCTATGAGATGTAGAGGAGGTCATCCGTAGGTGTGAGGGATGAAAGTTCTACGCTCGACAAACTCATTTGCCGGTACGGGAGCTCCAAACCATCCCTATCACCTGGCCATTCGCAGTCTGGGGCCTCGACATGGTAGGACCCCTCAAAAAGGGCCCGGGTGGCTTCACTCACCTACTCGTAGCGGTCGACAAGTTCACCAAGTGGATCGAGGCCAAGCCCATCACCAACATTAGCTTGGAAGAGACGGTCAAATTCCTCCTCGACATCATCTACTAGTTCGGCATTCCTAATTGTATCATCACTGACCACGGAACTAACTTCACCGAGAAGATGTTCCTGGACTTCAATGATGGATACGACATCAGGATCGACTGGGCCTCGATCGGACATCCGCATACTAACGTTCAGGTCGAGCGAACCAATGGCATGGTCCTCCAAGGATTCAAGCCGCGCATCTTCGACCGACTGAACAAGTACATCAGGCAATGGGTTGCAGAGGTCCCTGCGATCCTCTGGAGCCTAAGAATGACCCCGAACCAATCCACAGGGTCCACACCCTTCTTCCTAGCTTACGGAGCTAAAGCAGTACTGCCCTCCGACCTCGAACACGGTGAT
This sequence comes from Miscanthus lutarioriparius, assembly GCA_904845875.1. NCBI lineage: Eukaryota > Viridiplantae > Streptophyta > Magnoliopsida > Poales > Poaceae > Miscanthus > Miscanthus lutarioriparius. The sequence continues at coordinate 93,865,590 of CAJGYO010000007.1, forward strand.
CCAAGAGTGAAGGCCTTCAACCATGACAGAGCCACGGAGGCTCAGCAAGACGCAGTCGACCTACTCGAGGAGGCCCACGAGGCCACCGTCATCCACTCCGCTCGGTACCAACTGACTCTCCAAAGGTACCACAAGAGGAAAATCAGAGGAAGGATCCTCGAGGTCGAAGACCTCATGCTTCGAGGACCCAGTCGACCAAGGAGAAACACAAACTCTCTCTGCCTTAGGAAGGACCCTACACGGTGACCAAAGTGATCCGATTGGGCACCTACCGACTAAAGGACAACAACGGCAACGTTCTCACCAACACTTGGAACATCGAACAGTTACGTCGTTTCTTCCCCTAAAATTTGGTCTTTATCGTTTTCTTTCCTTCAGCGTTCGCTCTTGCAAAGCACCTCGGCCTGAACACTTTTGGCCTGGGTCGCTCGGGGGCTCCATGGGGGTATGGTACCCCCTCTCTTTTTTTATTATCATATGGTAAATACATTTTTTACCCGAACGAAAGGGTAGTCCGTTCCTTTAAATTACCTTACGTAACCTTGCTTTAAACATTCCGACCGACCGCACCCCGCCTCTACCTATGGTTATGAGCAGCTGAGCCTCGCGGCCACGCCCGGGCTCTTAAGGTTGCAGCCTATGGGACAAATGGGCAGGTGCAAAAAAGAAAGAATAAAAAATAGAGCTATGCTAGGGTAAAAACAAGGAACGGACGGGACAAGCTTCCCCGAGCGAAGTGATTCCATCACAAAAACAAAACAGATTGTATTCATTAATACACAAAAATGTTTACATGGGTGCTTCCCCACGAACTCATCCTTTACATATGCTAAGTACTTCTACTTTACAAGCTATTGTGGCTACCCGACGGCATCGGTTGCCGGCGTGACCAGCAAAGATAAGGGTTGCTCGCTCTCTGGCACGGCGACACTGGGCTCGGTCGGAGGTGGGGCAACGTTCGCTTCCAATCTGGGCTCCGCTCCATCCACACGGCGGGCATCCATCACCCACTATGCGGAAACTTGCTCGGTTACCAACTGTGCGTATGGCAGCAAGCTTTCCCCGAGCGCATGGATGGCCTCCGGGCTCCAGCCATCGGCGTACCCGCTATAGATGGCAGCGAAGTCCAGGTTCGGGTGGTGCGTCGCCACCGAAGTCAACACCCTCGATGCCACCGAACCTCAACCGGAACCTTCGCCAGCCGGATGACGGGCGTGCTGGTACTTGGCGCCGACCCGAAGACCTCCGAGACAACGAGCTAGGCAACATTGCACATCTGGTCAAGTTCCCCCTCAAGAGCATGTCGCTCTTCAAGGGACTTGGCCAGCGCCTCTGTATTCTGGCCAATCATCGCCTTGGCCGTCTCCAGGTCCTGCTGCAGCGACCCAACCTTTCCGGCCAGCTCTAGGAGAAGGATGACAAACTCAGAAGCAAGCTAAAGGAAGAAACCAAGACATCAAAAGTAGAACAAGTACATACCGAGGTGGGTGTTCTCGAGGATGGAAAGTCCCTCCTCCTACTGAGTCACCTGCTCGCGCAGCCGAGCATTCGCCCCTCCGTCCCAAGCACCTAGCCTCGGAGCACGAGCACTTCCTGGTCGACCTTTGACCGGGCCTTTTGCTCTGACTCTAGGGCCTCCAGGGAACTCTGGAGTGCCACCTCGGTGTCTGCTAGGGTCTTCTGTAGCACCACCTCCATCTCCACCTGGCGCGCCTTCACCGCGTTAAGCCCCGGCTCGGCGGTGGTTGCCCGCTCCGTCATGAGCACTTCCATCGCTAGTGCCTCGATCGCCTCTGCCGCCCGGTTTTGGGACTCGCGGTGGGAGGCCTCCAGCTCACGCTCGAGCTCAGCAACCCGCTGCGACACCATGGCTTCCCGCTCCATCCGAGCGTGCTCCGTCCGGAGAAAACGGGACTTGCGGCTTGACATTTCCTCTAGACCCTACAAAACGAGAAGCAAGCGTGCTGAGGCAACCGGCAAAAGACCAACGAGTCAAGGATGAATGCAAAAAACTCACCTCTACAATGCGGGGCAGGGCAACCATGACCGCCTGCTGGACAGACTTGACCCGCTCTAGGGCCTCCTCTAGCTTCACCCTGGTTTGGGCGAGATCGGACTCCATCGCAAGTCCTCTCCCCCCAAGCATGTCCTAGAGATGATCCTCCTGCTCATCCCAAAGGATGAACCAAACCTTCCTCAGGTTCTCGGGGTAGGGCCACACCAGGTCGGTTGCCCCCAGCCCACTAGAAGGCCCAGCCAACAATTGGACCACCACCAGCTCCAGCGACGGTGCCGATGGCTCCACCCTATCACCTGCTTCGCCGTCGGAGGAGACCTCCACTACCTCAACTTCGTGGCCCACCAACAAACGTTCCGCCTCTGGCCTGGCCGCATCCCTCGACACCTCTGGCTCCGACCAGGAGGGTGAGCCATGTGGCCCTCCACCCGATGAGGCAAGGAGCCCGATCTCCCTCTCCTCTTCCACCATAGCCGTTGGGTGAGGGACCGCTAGGGTCACCTCTGACCCAGCCTCTGCCACCACCGGGATCACCACCATCACCTCCGCCATCGCCGTACTTATGACTGGCTAGGAAGGCATCACCCTCGGTGGGGAAGAACACACCGCCACCGGCCTACTCTCCCCACCGCTCATTGCGGCTTGATGCAGGCTAGGTGTACACTCCACCCTGTCAAAAGATCAGACAATACATACTAGGATGTAAGCGGTAGGGCTCTAAAGCCCCGACCCGCTGGCAATGGTCCCACCGGACGAGGACCGTTCCTGGGCCACGACCCACGCCCCCTCGCTTTGACCATGGGGGGAGTCGACCCGGTCAGTTCCCGACTGGCCTACGAGTCTCCACTACCGCAGGCTCGAGGCACGCCCACCAGAGTAGCTGGCGGAGCATCCCCTGCAGAGAGTCGCACGCCAGCACCGGCCCCAAAGACGCGCAGGTGCGAGCCCGCTCCTCCGACCGCCTGGCCTACCCCGCTGCACCCGGAGTAGGCGGGGACAAGGCTGGCGATGCCTCCGAAGGGCGTGGCGACCGCGTCCGCTTTGTGTCCCGCTCACCGACGGTGTCCGAGCTCGCGGTGCGCTTCCTTGGTGCAGGAACATTGCCGTGCCTCTCCGATCCTGCCCGCCGCTGGCAGATGTGGCCATAGGTTCACAATGCTCCACCGAGGTCACGACGACCTCTCGATCTCCCTCATCCTTGGAGGAGATCACGTCGTCACCCATCTCCATGGGATCCTCTGACTCGAGCTCCGCCTCGACGTCGCTCCTACTTTCGCCTGCCCGGACCCACCGGGCGATCTCCACCTCCCTTCCAAGCTTCCTCAGAGCCTTCTCAACTCTCTTCTTCTTCTCGACCGCCACCTCCTTTAGGGTGGCTTGCCAAGCCATGCCCTCTGACCCCTTCGGAAGATACGGTCGGGACTTGTAAACTCTGAGTCCCTACGAAATGGATGACTCAAAGCCAAGATACAGGAGAGCAAAAGGGGAAAAGAACACAGAGTAGGGAGAGGGGAGCATACTAGTTTGGACAGCTTCATGGTGTGAAGAGGCCTGGGCTTTCCATCAAGGGTCTCTTTGGCCCTCAGTTGCAGCACCCGATCAAGTCGACTCCAAACCTCATCCATCGCCAACTCCTATGGCGACGCGTGGTCAGGGTCCGTCGGGCCGATGTACATCCACATTGACCATTACCTTTTCGCTAGCGGGGTGACCCGACAGTGGAAAAATGTGTGGAACACCCGCACCCTATCAACGCCGTGCCGCATCAGCTTCTGGAGCTCTGCCCCGGTAATCTCTAGCTTCTTGTTTTGCCGGCTGGCGGGGCCCCATGACCAGCTCTCCTGCCTCTCTGGCCTCCTACCATTGAAAGGTGGGAATGGCACCTCCGTCGGGTTCCTGATGTAGAACCGACGCGGGTGTACGCGGGGCATGAGCCCAACGCGCTCAGTTTCTTCTACAGCGCAAAGCCTCCTACCGACACGATCTTGAGCGGCTTCCCCTCCGACAGAGCTCACCTAGAGAAGATCCACCGAAAGAAGTCCACATGTGGCTCCATCCTGAGGAAGGCCTCGCACACGATGACGAAGCCATCGATATGTAGCACCCTAGTCGGATTGAGGTGCTACAGCTCCAGGCCCCACTCATTGAGGAGCCCGTGTAGGAACCAGTGCACGGGGTATCCTAACCCGCGCTCCTAGAAAGCGAGGAAGGAGACAACCTCGCCGTCCCAAGGTCATGGGAAATCCTTCGCTGTAGGAGCCCTCCAGTGCGCCACCTCCTTCGGCGGCAGCACCCCCTTCTCAATGAAGGTGGCCAACACCGACTCTCTCACAATAGATGACGTCTAGCTCGACATTGCGCTCTGGATTCACGAATGGATCTGTGAGTTTCTCCTCTCCCCCGCTCCCCTTTTTTTCCTAGGAACCACCGCGGCACACGAATGCTCTTGGCAAGAAGCAAGAAGGAGGAAAGGTGGCAGTTGGGGAATAGGTGAAGGAACAAGACGAAAGCCCTCTCCCTTCCCCTAGTTAAGGAGGAGGCACATCAGTTGGGGAAAGGCGAGGGATTGGGGCAAAACCCCCTCTCCCTTCCCTCATTCAATGCAGATGGGATGCGACGAGACACGTCCTGGCCGATGGGACGCCCCCTATCTAACGAGATAGCGCCTGGATAGATGGGATGTGGCCTGGGCATGGCCCACCACTACCGCACGCCAGGCGCAGGAAGTAAGGTGCAACTACGCGTAGGTGGCCCTCTGCCTTCCTAGGCAAGACTTGGAAGGGCCCAGCAATGGGATCTCCGCCTAGGAGAGACCGACGGGCTTCCTAAGCCGATCAGATGGCTCAGGCGAACACCGAGAGACAGATAAGGAGCAGAGGGACGCCCCATGTGGGCCACGCCGACTCCATCACAAACGACGAGCATGGATCCCATTCGGACATATCTGTAACACCCTCGGTGTTACACTGTACCATTTTTGCTCAAACATTGCATATGCATCATGTTTACATGATAATGTATGAATTATAGAGTGTAAATAAATTCATGTCACTTGAAACGTTCATCGAAAACGCGGAACGAATGTTATATTTCATGTCGTGTTTTGTCACTTAGGGTTCTAGACGATTTTTTATTGAACAAAAATGCTATTGAACGCATATCCGGCACTTTAATAAAGTTTGTAGTACAAACTTCGTAGGTGGTGATGAAATACTTGCGGTCGAGAATGGGAGTCGCTAGCTAGCATAGTTGATAGCTTGGAAATCGGATTCGACGCGAAACCGATAAGAACTTAGTCAATTTTCGTAAGTCGGTAGATGGTTCGACGAAGCTAAGTTCGACAATTTTTACAGGGGAATTGGGTTAAGCGGTGGCATGATCTTAAGGTTAGTTTTAGTAGCTTGATACACCATCTCGAATGTAAAATAGTTGGTTTAGCAATTGGATCGTCGTATTGGAATTTCAAGCAACTTTAAAAACCGTGCATGACACGTTCCGGAATGGGGGCTGCGTCTGGCCATGGTCACTAGGCTCCAGTTCAGCTTGGCGCATGGCTCTGGCCTGCCCCTGGCGTGCGCACTAGCCCCACTGTTGCCATGCCCTGGCGCACACCCGCACCGCCACTGCCGCGCTCATGCATGCAAGCGCCCACGCATGCCACCACCGCCGTCGCTGCAGGCCCGATGCCTGGACCTATCCACATGTCACCATGTTGGCTGGGCTGGCTACTGGTTCCGCGCTGTTGACCACTGCCGCTCTGCCACCATCGTCGTGTTCGCCTGCCACTCTGCCTCCTCACGCTCGCCTGCGCGGTGCCGTGCGCGCGTGGCCACTTTTGGCCCTACCCGCACGTCGCCTTGTCATGCATGGTCTTGCCCGCCTATATTGCCAGTGCACCCGCTTCGATGCGACGATTGCGCTAACTGGCGCCATGCCACTGCGGCGCAGGACAGAGCCATCGTCGTTGGTTGCGATTTATGGCCGTGCGGCCCACCGTCCTGAGCGCGTTTGGCCGATTCCCCCACCGCCCTATAGCCCATGCGTGCTAGTGCTTCTAATTGACAGTCGCGTCCCTCCACGGCAACGTCGAGCCAAGGCATGCCTACGTTTCCCCTATTCCCCTATCGCTGTGATCGCTGGACTCGTGCCTCTCAATTTGGCCCGGTGGAGCCATCTCAATCCAATTAGCTTGGTCCACGGCTCCATTGCGTAGTCCACCAGCCACCCAACACCATTACGCTGTGAGCCTTGCCACGCCGTGCTCCAATTTGGAGTTTTCCTCTCACCGGGTCGTTAAGACATTCATGGCGCACGTCGACGGCAAAGTCTCCATTCCTGTGCTGCTCAAGTTCAATTAGTTGCACCGCCAGCTTCGCCTCCACCCACTCATCACCCTACGCACCTTTGTCGAATCGCTACTGCTACCTAATCTCCCCTGATGCAGCCTTGCCACCGTCGTGCGCCACCACACCCTCCGTGCGTACGCGGCCATCTCAGCTCAGTCCGTCTATAGTCAATCCACCACGTCTGGTAGGTTCGGGGTGAGTTGCTGATGCCCGTCCTTGAGCTCGTTCTTGTTGTCTATGCCTTGGCTCACGGGAACATGGCCGCCGTTGTAGGGAGGAGTCCGCCATCGTGGAGGGGGATCGGGACAGCATCTCCGTTCGTCGTGTCACCACCCATCGCTTTGGGTTTAAGCCTAGGTGAGCATCGGCTCGCATGTAGGGGCGGGGAGGGACCGGTCTGGCCGGCATAACCGCCCTGTGCCAGCGTCGCCGCGCCGATGCGCACGCAGGTGCCCGGGGGTATCGTCGTTGCGAAGATAGGTTATTCCAGGGACTATTGTAACACCTCGGGTGTTTAAAATACTAAAACCTGACATGTCATCATATGCATTACAAAGCATTTGGCATTTGGTGAAAACTTTGAGATGCATACACTAAAACAAGTTTATATTCATGTGGTATGTGTTGAATTGTATTGTTTGACTTAAATTCAAAGTTTGTTTGGATTTTGAATTTTTCGAGAAAACCCGCTTTCAAACATTTAAATCCTACGAAAATCCATTTCAAAATCTAGATGTAATTAGGAGATGGTTATAGAAGCAAAGTTGTAGAACTTTCAATTTTGAACAACTTTTGTTTTTGGAGATTTTGAGTTGTTATGAAAAATTTGAGAGTAAATTGTGAATTTTTGGCGATGGCAATTTTGTAATTTTTGTGAAGCAGTGTTCGCCGCCTAAGCTACACCGCCGTCGTTCCTTCTTGGCGTTCTAGGCGTGTCGTGGCCGTCTTTGATGTCGCTGTTGGCACGGGAATAGCTCCGTCGTGGCTTCCTTGAGCTTCTGCGCAGCGCTTATAAGTACCAAGACGTCGTCATCGCTGCTTTTTCTTCCTTTGTTTTCACCACCGTCGTTGTCATCGCTCCAACAAGCTCGCATCGTCTCCCCTAGCGCTGTTGCCATCCCAAGTAAAGGCCGCCCTAGTTCCGTCTTTTCCTTGCGAATCCAGCCACTAGCCTTGATCGCTCGAAATAGCCGAGAACTCGCTGTCCACACTTTTTTTCTTCCTCGAGGTCAAGAACTTCACCGCTGCCAGGCGTGTCTTCGTGGCGAGCTTTTCGGTGAGCCGTTATGCATGTAATTGTACTTACGGTTTCGTTTTGATGTCTGTAGTCTTTAGTCAGTTGTTGTTTACTCATTTTGATCGTTGCAGTCGCCGGTTCTCCCTCACCGACGATCTTTGCTTCGCATAGTTCACCGTAGTGGTCGGATAGCTCAGCATAGTGGTCGGATAGCTCAAACATAGTGGTCGGATAGCTCAAAGATAGTGGTCGGATAGCTCAGCATAGTGGTCGGATAGCTCAGCATAGTGGTCGGATAGTTCACCATAGTGGTCGGATAGTTCACCATAGTGGTCGGATAGTTCACCAAAGTGATCGGTGCTAAGCGTGGTCACATCGATTCTGAATATGGTTTGGTTAATTTGGTTTGTAATCAGATCTGCGAAGAAAAATTGTATCCAATTTATTTATTTTGTATCCATCATCGAGCATCATGTTTCATATTCCCCATCATGTAAACATGGCAATGTTACTACGTGTAGTAAACGAAGGTGAACGCGTGGTAGTTAATCAAGTTGCGGAGGAGGTTGATCTTGTCTGTTGAAGTCGGATCGAAGACGTGTGAAACGTCGCAGAGCCAGACTTTTCCGTCAACGAAGGCAAGCCCGGATGCATATAACCCTACCTTGTATTTTACAAATTGATTTCGCTTTTGCTTTTCATTATTGCATTAAGTGATTAGAAGTCAAGTGGAAACCTAATTGTTGCATTATCAACCTTGTTGTTCCATATCTACCTTGTTACCCGTTTTAAAAATCGTATATGCCTAGTTATGCTTAGCTCTGCTTAGACCGATCGAGTTGGGTGATACCACACCTGCAAGTTTTAAATGGAACATTGGTTAATTATGTTAGCATGTGATATGGGAATGTGGAGTAATAAATCTAGACCCAGGCGGACTCGGTGTGTGTGAGCCACAAGACATGGAGGTCTTGTGAGCGGTTTCTTTCCGCTTTGTGTCGATTAAGGTCCGCACTGTTGTTGACCTGTGTGAGTTGAGAATTTGTAGTACTAACCACATACTCCGTAGTAAGCCTAAACTTGGCGATTCTATTACGAGAATGGCTACTCGCAGACCTTTGGGAGTGGAGAGATGGCGGAGTAGCGTGTACCCCGTGGTCTGGAATGTGGCCGGATTTGAGGTGTGTCTGTGTGCTCTCGGGTGGCATGGACCCGTTCTTGTTTCAGAGGATCCAGGGTAGGTTGGTATATGTAGGTCGGGACCTACATATGTCGTGGTGGTCGGAAGTCCCAAGTGGGTTTATAATCGATTCAATAAATCGTTGCTCCTCGGTTATGGAGACTCAATTCTCGATCATCATCGTAGATTAATAATCGGAACTCGAGAATGGTTTGAGAAAGTGTTGGATATGAAGTTTCATGATCTTAATACGGATCGTGTCACTTTGTATATGATCCGATGAGATTTTAAATATTGATACAAAGAATTTTGTTAAAGTGCTTTTAAGCAAAAGAATTTTGATTATTGCTAAAGCCATACCTTGAATCCTCGAGCACCGCATTCCTCGAGTCTTATCGGTTTTCATTTCGGTTAAGTCTTGTTGAGTACTTTCGTACTCGGGGTTTGTTGACCCTTGTTGCAGTGTGAGGCTCATGAGCAGATCTGTTTTGGATCATCTTTGCATATTTGTTGTTCGATCATGATGATGATAAGTAATGTGTGGCCCTTAAGCAAGCGAGCGTTGATATTTGTGTGTTTTGTATATATTATAATGCCACTCCACTACTACGTTTTGTAATAATAATCGAACTTAGTTTGTAAGGTTTGAAATAAATGTTTTGTAAACTAAGTTATTGTAAGACTTCGCATTTGATTTACTCGTGTTGATATTTGGATAAATGTTGTAATATCGCAATGACTCGTAATGTGATCCCGCCGGAAATCGTGGATGATTCGGGGTTCTCCGAGGACACCCGACAGTCTTCTTAAGTTATCGGTAACATATGCATAAATGTCAAAGGTCGTTGGACGTTGACGGTGCATGTGGGCCCTATAATTTAGGAGATTCTCGCCACGTAATGGTATCGAGCGATCGTTACAAGGTTTTTGTGGTATTGTTTTACGTAAACTTCAAAATGATTTGGATGACTAAATTTAACTTGATAGTTTGGTCCAAATTGCTTTCGACTTATCTTATTTCTTTCTCACCATTCCTTATTTGATTAAAAGGGTCTTGTGTGGTGGAGTAGTAATCTTACTATGCCCTATATAAAAAAAAATAAAAATAAATGTTGTTTATGTGCATTATAAACTTTGATGTTTTTGTTCAGTAAGAACGATTCATGCATCATGCATAATTCACTCATTACTTCCTTCACCTCTTAGTCCGGAGTTGAGTAGTGAGTCCGATTTGAGGAATGTAATCCATCATAGCTGCTCTTTAGACTTTGATCAAGTGGTCTTACTTGGATTAAATTGGTTTCCTTCAAGATGGCTCGTGCCAAGATGACGCCTCGTAAGTCCCATGGACCCAAAGGAGTTCCTCGTCACCAACTTGCCCCTAGGAATGATGGTGCTAGCAAGATAAATGGCTTAGGCCCGATCCTCAAAGTGAGATACAGAGGATTTCTCGCAGAGTTAGCCCAAGCTACTAGAGATAGGGCTATGGACGCCATTCGGTGGGCGATTACAGGGAACAATTAAGGCGTCTTACCACGGCTCATGTGAGGCATGAACGTATGTTAGTTAAATGCAGTGGAAGGAAGGAATGAAGCTTGGCATAGGGAAAATGTAGCTAGAGTTAGAACTCATGAGTTAGAATTTTATGTAGAAGACTTAGAAGAGCATAATACATATCTCAAGATGAGGAAGTTCATAGGCTAAGCAATCTCCTAGATCCAAATCATGAACCCCAAGTTGATGCATTGGATCCCGGTGTCATCCTTGCCGATGAAAGTGAATCGGAAGAAGAAGAAGATCCCAAGAATTAGTAATGATTGATGAAAGTGATAGTGAAGGCGGTAATAATTCGGAATGGATACCGAGCACGAAGTTTGACGTAATCGCGAAAAGAAGTAGAGTTGTGAAATAATTACTTCTAGTTAAGTTAAGTAGTCTTGTTTAGATGTGGTCTTGTGTTTAAATAAGTGGCAATCGATGTAATGCGTTGTAGTAAGCTTTAGGATCTTTGAATAAAGGCTTGTGAATAAAGTTTGGTTTGTTATGAGCAGATGCGTCAATGCTGACGAGGATCGCATATTCCGGTACTTCACAAGATGATGATGATATCCCCAACCCGCCACCAATGCCGTAATTAATTTGGCTGATGCTATCATTGCATTAGTCAATGTGGACTGTGGAAAATTTCGTTTGCTTCATGAGATGGCTCAAAGTAATCAAAATCGATGCATAGAAATCATGGATTTAATCCTAACGGGCATGAGGCTACATATGTTGACTTCACGGATACAAAACCCCAAAGTGTTCACTAAGGTCGATGAACCATTGGAGGTGATGGACCGGGCTTAGGACCATGGAATGTAAATTTGATCTTATTCATTGCACGTAATTTGAGGAAGCCGTTGTTTGCCGCCCAAAGAACTTAGAGGTGCAAATTGGTGCTTGGTATGCAAACCTTATGGCCATGCAACCCGCAGTGTTCCATTAACTTGGATAGAATTTCGTACTGCTTTTAGAGCCTATTATATCCCTGAAGGAGTGATGGCTATGAAGTTAGAAGAGTTCCTTGCCTTGAAGCAAGGAGATCAAACTGTGATGCAGTATGTAGGAAGATTCAATCACCTGTCACAATATGCACCCGTAACATGTCAATACGGATGCCAAGAAAAAGAAATGGTTCATGAGAGGTCCGAATACCAAATCTGCAGACAATGATGACAAACTGTACCAATATCACTTATCATGAGGCAAGAATATTGCACTTGCTTCAGAGGCAAAAGTATCGGCAAAAGATAAGGAGCTCAAGAAGAAAAAGAATGTGTTGTCTGGACCTTTTGGTGGAAACCAAAAGAGGCAGAGAGTGATTTATCATCCAAGAAACCATTATCGCCCTCCTTATCGTCCGCCGTGATTTCCAAGCGGGCAATATCAAATGTCCGTCCTCCGCTATAACCTATCCGGACTCACAGTCAACCAATGTTCCTAGTGGTAATACTCCAACATCACAGGTCACAACTATCCATGTTACAATTGTGGGAGGATCTGGTCATTTCTCTAAGGAATGTCCATATCCTAGGCAAAGCTAATCAACATTATCGAAGGCCCCCGCCAATCAACAATGTGGTCAAGCACCAAACAAGAACCACAATCGTAATGCTCGGAAGAAGGGCAAAGATGAGCGGAAGACAGGAAGGGTTTTCTATATTCAAGCCGGGAAATTCCGGAAGGAGAGCAGTGATGATGGGTATGTTTCTGTTGCCAATCATCCTCGCATAGCTTATACTTTTTGATTACGGCGCATCGCATTCCTTCATCAATAGAGCATTTGTTGTGAAGTATGAAATTTCAATTGGAACAACAAAGGAAAATTTCTTTATACAATGCCTCGGGGACGCCTCAGGTACTAAGGAAATGGTATACGTGTACCCATAAACCTGGGTGGGCATATTTTTCCCACTACCATGATTATCCTAAAGGACCCAGGATATAGATGTAATTTTGGGAATGAATTGGATGTATCAAAGATAAGGTCATTATAAATGCTTTGAATAGAACTATAGGGGTAAGTTTGCCGGATAGTAATTCTCAACTTCTTATCCAACTTCCAACCTTAAGAAGATCGGTGGGCAAAGTTTGTGCAATCTGTCGTCAAAGAGATTAGAGATATCCCAGTAGTATGTGAATTTCCGATGTGTTTCTGAAGAATTACCCGGTCTACCACCGATAGAGATGTACAGTTTAACATAGAGTTAAAACCCGGAACAGCTCCGATTTCTCGGAGAGCTTATAGGATGCCACCTAAGGAGTTAGCCGAGTTGAAGACTCAGTTGCAAGAACTGATTGATAAGGGATTTATCCAACCTAGTTCATCACCTTGGGGATGTCCGCAATTTTGTGAAAAAGAAAGATGAGACCTTGAGGTTATGTGTCGACTACCGTCTGTTGAATGAAGTGACCATCAAGAATAAGTATCCATTACCTCGGATAGATTTGCTTTTTGATCAATCGGCCGAGCCAAAGTTTTCTCCAAGATAGATTTGAGGTCGGGATATCACCAAATCAAGATAAAGCCTCAAGATATTCCCAAAACGGCATTTACCACAAGATATGGATTATATGAATATTTGGTCATGTCTTTTGGTTTGACCAATGCTCCAAAGCTCATTTCATGTATTTGATGAATTCAGATTCATGCCTCGAGCTAGACAAATTCGTTGTGGTGTTTATTGATGACATTCTAGTATATTCCAAGAGTAAGGAAGAACATGCGGAACATCTCGTAATTGTTCGACTCGCTTGAGAGAACATCAACTATATGCAAAGTTCAGCAAGTGTGAGTTTTGGCTTAAGGAAGTACAATTTCTTGGACATGTCTTGTCGGGCGGAAGGAGTTTCATTGATCCAAGCAAAGTGAAGGATGTTCGGATTGGAAACCACCAACCACAGTTCATGAAGTTAGGAGTTTTTCGGGATTGGCGGGTATTACCGTCGGTTTATTCCAGATTTTCTAAAGTGTCAAAGTCCATTCTTGAGTTGTTGAAGAACCAAGTCAAGTTTGTTTGGTCGTCTGATCGTGAAAAGGCTTTTCGGACTTTGAAGAGATTGTTGACCATCGCATCAAAGATAGCCCAACCCGACATCGAGAAGTCATTTGACGTCTATTGTGATGCGTCGGGTATTGGTATTGGGTGTTTAATGCAAGAAGGCCGAGTCATTGCTTATGCATCCGCACAACTTAAGCAACATGAAGAGCACTATCCGACTCATGATTTGGAGTTAGCATTTGTGGTCCATTCTTTGAAGATTTGGCGGCATTACCTACTTGGTAATACATGCCATATATATATCCTGAGACCATAAGAGCTTAAAGTATATCTTTACTCAATGTAATTGAATATGCGACAAAGAAGATGGTTAGAGCTGATTAAAGATTATAACTTAGAAGTGCATTATCATCCCGGAAAAGCAAATGTGGTTGCAGATGCTCTAAGTCGCAAAAGTTATTGCAATTGCCTCGAAAGTAAGAACAATGGGTTTGACCTTATGTCAAGAGATGGAGAAGTTGAATGTAGATGTAATTCAACAGGCAATTTGACCAACATAATTGTTGAAGCCACTATTCGAGATCAAGTTATTCTTTGCTCAAAAGGAAAATAAGGGTATAGCCCATATCAAGGAAAAAGTCAAGAATGGAAAAAGCGGAATGCTTTAACATAGACGATGAAGATGTGTTATGGTTCAAGGATCGCCTGGTGGTACCAAAAGTTCCCGAGTTACTAAGAGTCAATTCTAGATGAGGCACATGCTACTAGGTTATCTATCCATCCGGGAAGCAACAAGATGTACCATGATTTGAAGCAAAGATTTTGGTGGACTAAAATGAAGATAGAAATTGCAAGATATATAGCAAAGTGTGATACTTGTCAGAAAGTAAAAGCTATACATTTGAGGTCTGCTGGAGAATTACAACCATTACCTATTCCAGCTTGGAAGTGGGAGGATATAAGTATGGACTTTATTGTTGGTCTACCCAAGACATCAAAGGGATATGACTCAATATGGGTTATTGTAGATCGACTAACCAAGTCAGCACATTTTCTTCCAGTTCGGAATGCATGTCCTACTGTACGATATGCCAAGTTGTACTTAGAGCGGATTGTGAGTCTGCATGGAGTACCAAGGACCATAGTGTCAGATAGGGGTACACAGTTTGTCTCCAGTTTTTGGAAACAATTACATTCTTCGTTGGGAACCAAGCTTCTATTTAGTACAGCCTATCACCCACAGACTGATGGACAGACTGAAAGAGTCAATCAAGTACTTGAAGATATGTTAAGGTGTTGTGTCCTTAACTATTCCAAGAAATGGGATGAGTGTTTGCCTTTGGCTGAGTTCTCATACAACAATAGTTATCAGGAAAGCATTAGAATGGCTCCATTTGAAGCACTCTATGGTCGTAGATGCAGAACATCGTTAAGTTGGTCTGAGCCAGGAGAGAGAAGGTTCTTTGGAGTTGACCTTGTGAAAGAAACAGAAGACAAGGTTAGGCAAATACAAAGTAATTTGAAGATAGCTCAGTCCCGACAAAAGAGTTATGCAGATAAACGGCGTCGACCATTGACGTTTAACAAAGGGGACTTTGTGTATCTTAAAGTATCACCAATGAAGGGAGTTACTCGTTTTGGTGTTAAAGGCAAGTTAGCACCTCGATATATTGGACCATTTCAAATTTTGGAAAGATATGGAAAAGTGGCCTATCGCTTGAAATTACCTGAACATCTCACAGCTGTGCATGATGTGTTCCATGTTTCTCAATTGAAGAAGTGTCTCCGAGTGCCCGAAAGGGAATGTTGAGATTGAAGGGGTAGGACTTGAATCGATTTGACTTATTCGTAATATCCTATCCGAGTGTTGGCTCGGAAAGATCGTGTTACTCGAAGGAGGACAATAAAGTTCTACAAGATACAATGGAATCAACATTCAAGAGGAAGCTACCGGGAATCGGGAAGATTACTTGTTAGAAAAATTTCGAGTTTCTAGCGCCAATATAGAATAGATAATGTTAGTTGAGCTCGGTTACTACAAATAGTGTTTTGTAAAGAAACCTCGCTTGTTTTATGGAAGAGTTCGGGATGTTTTGGATTAGCACATTTCCTTTTCCATTACTTACTCTATGGCTTTGAATCTCGGGTGAGATTTCTTTGGGGGAAGGATTGTAACACCTCGGGTGTTTAAAATACTAAAACCTGACATGTCATCATATGCATTACAAAGCATTTGGCATTTGGTGAAAACTTTGAGATGCATACACTAAAACAAGTTTATATTCATGTGGTATGTGTTGAATTGTATTGTTTGACTTAAATTCAAAGTTTGTTTGGATTTTGAATTTTTCGAGAAAACCCCGCTTTTCAAAGATTTAAATCCTACCTCGAAAATCCATTTCAAAATCTAGATGTAATTAGGAGATGGTTATAGAAGCAAAGTTGTAGAACTTTCAATTTTGAACAACTTTTGTTTTTGGAGATTTTTGAGTTGTTATGAAAAATTTGAGAGTAAATTGTGAATTTTTGGCGTATGGCAATTTTGTAATTTTTGTGAACAGTGTTCGCTTAAGCTTACACCGCCGTCGTTCCTTCTTGGCGTTCTAGGCGTGTCGTGGTCGTTTTTGATGTCGCTGGCACGGAATAGCTCGTCATGGCTTCCTTGAGCTTCTGGCTGCGCTATAAGTACCAAGACGTCGTCATCGCTGCGTTTTTTTCTTCCTTTGTTTTCACCACCGTCGTTGTCATCGCTCCAACAAGCTCAGATCGTCTCCCTAGCGCTGTTGCCATCCGGTAAAGGCCGCCCTAGTTCCGTCTTTTCCTTGCGAATCCAAAGCCAGCCTAGCCTTGATCGCCTGAAATAGCCGAGAACTCGCTGCCCACGCTTTTTTCTTCCTCGAGGTCAAGAACTTCACCATCGCAGGCGTGTCTTCGTGGCGAGCTTTTCGGTGAGCCGTTTATGCAATCAGTGTACTTACGGTTTCGCTTTTGATGTCTTTGTAGTCTTTAGTCGGTTGTTGTTTACTCATTTTGATCGCTGCATCGCGGTTCTCCCTCACCGACGATCTTTGCTTCGCATAGTTCACCGTAGTGGTCGGATAGCTCAGCATAGTGGTCGGATAGCTCAAACATAGTGGTCGGATAGCTCAGCATAGTGGTCGGATAGCTCAGCATAGTGGTCGGATAGCTCAGCATAGTGGTCGGATAGTTCACCATAGTGGTCGGATAGTTCACCATAGTGGTCGGATAGTTCACCAAAGTGATCGGTGCTAGCGTGGTCACATCAGTTACGAATATGGTTTGGTTAATTTGGTTTGTAACTGTACTGCGAAGAAAAATTGTATCCAATTTATTTATTTTTGTATCCATCATCGAGCATCATGTTTCATATTCCCCATCATGTAAACATGGCAATGTTACTACGTGTAGTAAACGAAGGTGAACGCGTGGTAGTTAATCAAGTTGCGGAGGAGGTTGATCTGTCTGTTGAAGTCGGATCGAAGACGTGTGAAACGTCGCAGAGCCGATTTTTCCACAACGAAGGCAAGCCCGGATGCATATAACCCTACCTTGTATTTTACAAATTGATTTCGCTTTTGCTTTTCATTATCGCATTAAGTGATTAGAAGTCAAGTGGAAACCTAATTGTTGCATTATCAACCTTGTTGTTCCATATCTACCTTGTTACCCGCTTAAAAATCGTGATATGCCTAGTTATGCTTAGCTCGCTTAGACCGATCGAGTTGGGTGATACCTGCCACCGCAAGTTTTAAATGGAACATTGGTTAATTATGTTAGCATGTGATATGGGAATGTGGAGTAATAAATCTAGACCAAGGCGGACTCGGTGTGTGAGCCACAAGACATGGAGGTCTTGTGAGCGGTTTCTTTCACTTTGTGTCGATTAAGGTCCGTACCGTTGTTGACCTGTGTGAGTTGAGAATTTGTAGTACTAACCACATACTCCGGTAAGCCTAAACTTGGCGATTCTATTACGAGAATGGCTACTCGCGCACTGGGAGTGGAGAGATGGCGGGAGTAGCGTGTACCCTCGTGGCTGGAATGTGGCCGGATTTGAGGTGTGCTGTGCTCTCGGGTGGCGCGGACCCGTTCTTGTTTCAGAGGATCCAAGGGAAGGTTGGTATATGTAGGTCAGGGACCTACATATGTCGTGTGGTCTGGAATTCCCCAGCTGGGTTTATAATCGATTCGAATCGTCGTTGCTCCTCGGTTATGGAGACTCAATTCTCTGATCATCATCGTAGATTAATAACTGGAACTCGAGAATGGTTTGAGAAAGTGTTGGATATGAAGTTTCATGATCTTAATACGGATCGTGTCAGCTTTGTATATGATCTGATGAGATTTTAAATATTGATACAAAGAATTTTGTTAAAGTGCTTTTAAGCAAAAGAATTTTGATTATTGCTAAAGCCATACCTTGAATCCCTGAGCCTGCATTCCTGAGTCTTATCAGTTTTCATTTCGGTTAAGTCTTGTTGAGTACTTTCGTACTCAGGGTTTGTTGACCCTTGTTGCAGGTGAGGCTCATGAGCAGATCTGTTTTGGATCGTGCTGCATGACTGTTGTTCAGTGCGATGATGATAAGTAATGTGTGGCCCTTGGGCAGGGCAGTGATATTTGTGTGTTTTGTATATATTATAATGCCACTCCACTACTACGTTTTGTAATAATAATCGAACTTAGTTTGTAAGGTTTGAAATAAATGTTTTGTAAACTAAGTTATTGTAAGACTTCCGCTGATTTACTCTGTGTTGATATTTGGATAAATGTTGTAATACTGCAATGACTCTGTAATGTGATCCTGCTCGGAAATCGTGGATGATTCGGGGTTCTCCGAGGACACCCGACAGTCTTCTTAAGTTATCGGTAACATATGCATAAATGTCAAAGGTCGTTGGACAGTGACAGGTGCATGTGGGCCCTATAATTTAGGAGATTCTGCCACAACTATTTTGCGTAATCATAGACTGACAGAATAGTACTCTTAGTGCTCGTGCGATTACTGGGTAGACCGAGGGCGTTTTTGCATATTTACTAGCGCACGCGGGTTCTTCCTGTCGTGGGCTGTCGCCGCGCGGACTGGGCCGTGCCCCCGCGTTGGGCCGCGCCAGTGGAGCGCGTGTGCGCGCGCGCAGTGTGGACGTGGGCCGCGTCGTGTGTTGTGGGCCGCGCGGTAGAATTAAGTTTTCCAATTTCCAGTAAGTTAGTAAATGCTTATTCAATTTAGTTTTGAGCTGAACTTTGATAATTTGTAGTAAAATCTTGTAGATGTCCAAAAATAGTGAAACCAAGTTTGTTAGGTTCACAAAAATACCATCTATCTGTTAGTGTAGTTAGATTACAGTTAGCTATGATAATGATAGGTTCATAAATTCAAATTAGAGAGCTCAATATTATGTAGATTAATATATGTAGGAATTTTTGTGGTAAATTGATGATAGCTTTAGCCATGAAATTTTTACAGTAAGACCATAACATTATTATGTACTCACTATAATTTTTGTAGCCCTAGAGTAGGTTAATAAATAGAGTAGCTAGTACTCCTTGTTTTATCATATGTAGACTAAATCGGTATTAAGAGTAAGAACACCTTTAGTTGTTAAGATAATATATGCCGCGCATTATACTTGTTAGTGTTAACAGTAGGCAACTTAGCACCTTAGTCGGTAGGACAAGCTTAGTAACTTGATAGATGTATTTTCATTTTAAGAGTTGTTGTTGCCGTATTACTAAGTGTTGCATCATCATTTCATGCATGTAGATCACGAGTTGGTAAAGTTCATGCCCGCGGACGAATAGGATTACGAAGAGGTCATTGAGGAGTATGAGGAGGAGATCCTCATGTAGGAAGGAGCTCCGGATCCTTTTGGTGCTAACTTTGTTGACCCACCGCCTGTCCAAGGCAAGCCCCGGTGCATAACCCTTATTTTAAATGATCACTGAATATATATGATGTGCATTTACGTTACAGGCATTTTATGGAAACAACCTACTTAAATATATCTACCTATAAGTCCTACTAGTATAGGTGGAGTAGCTGCTATGCTCAGGATTTTGGTAGCGTGAGTAACCTGTCGTTACTCACAATAGGTGATAATTATGATTACTCATGATAAAATGGTGGAAAGAAAAAGTGGTGACTGGGCAGGGATATGGGTTGGGTACTGGTGGGTGTAAGAGATTGTGTCCTGCGGCCAACAGGGCATAGCTTGGTTACACTTTTTCCCTGTCTGTGTCGGTTAAGGACCGATCGTTGCATAAGTCTCGAGGCAAGTCACAGATATATTATCCCGAGCATATACTTGGGCATGGGCGCAGGGAAGACTTGTTGCTCTCTTGTCATGGGTTCTGGCTCTTTCTGGACCGACTGATTACAGACGGGGATGGTGGAGGTCCTTGCACTGCACTAAGTTTGAGACTTAGAAGCGAGGGCTTAGAGTCCATGTTTGGATAGGGACCTAGACCTCATGACAGGAGGGTGATGGGTTGGTCCTGCTTGTGCCTGGGGTACAAGCGGGGCGTGTGTTTTCGAGGTACCCAGATGGGGGCATTAATTCGCAAATCGCGGGGCAATCTGGTACAGCTTGTTTTGGGTCTAGCACTGTAGTAAGAACTGAAAGATGGAAGGTGATGAAATGGAACTGATTGCCCAACTCTTGCTTGAAAGTAGAACAGGTGCTTACATAGAATGGCTAGATAATAAATTAATACGGCTATTAATAATAACATAAATAAGGACTCACTATTAGTATTGTTTTCTGCAAAAAGGAAACCAGCAAACCATAAAGCTTATCATATCCCTTGGAGTCGGAAAACTATTCCCATTAGTCGGATAAGTCTTGCGAGTACATTATGTACTCAGGGTTTATTTACCCCTATTGCAGGTAATGCTTGAGGAGTAACATTGTGTGAAGGATTCTTCTGGTGGGCATAGACGGATCCTTGTCCTTTATCGCTAGATGTTTATTTTTATTCTGCTGTTTAATATTTTGCACTCTGACTTTGGAAATGTAATAATGTACTTTTACGCACTCTGAATGTATGAAATGGATTAAGTATTGTAACTCGTTCTCATTATTGGATCCATGGTGAAAAATGTGGATCTTTCGGGTTCTCCCTTGGGGTGTGCCCGACAGATACCGCGCGCTGTAGCTTATTTTCAGGGGGATTAATGTCTGGTGGAAGACGAGCGCCTCCGTAAGTGTGTTATTTCGGGCGGTTCTGCCATAGTTGGTACCAGAGCCAATAATGAGTTTACGAGTTCATCACTATTTTCCAAAACTTAAAAATTTGACCAACAAAAGTTTTGCGAAAAGTAGGATGCGCTAAAATTATGTAAATAAGTATAAGCCCTAGCAATATGGTCTATCTAGGATAGCGGCACTACTTTTATCTAATTAGTTTTTTGTAGGTACACTGACTTACGTTGCGTAAGAAATCAATTAGCATACGAAAAGTGAGTGTGCGATGTGCCAAAATCTTTGCGAATGCCGCAATATTCCGCCCTGAGTGAGTGGATAGGCCGATACATGCTTCATGATAATAGAATCTTGTTTAAACTAAAGTCCCCCTACACGTATAATTTGGATTAGTAAATTGATAGGATAACAAAAAGAATGCTTTAATAAATGTCTTGTCATTCTCTAATCCCTTGCTTCTGATCTGGGAGGCTGTCCTAAGTGGTTGATTCCTATCTCTTATAGATGAATCTGAGGTCCGGACGCGGGAGCACCAGTGTCGGTGCGGGCCACGGTCTTGGCGAGGGCCAAGGCGAAAGTGGTCGGGCCAATGAGCACGGCGGGGAGAGCTATGAGGCTCCACTTCTGGCTCCTCCTCCTCCACCACCGCCTCCGTCGATGACTCACGCTGAGATGATAGTGGAAATGTTGGCTGCCCGCCACGAGACAGCCTGTGCCATGGAGCTGCTGGCACAGGTTGTCGGTGGCATCACCCATGGTGGTCACGGGGGCAATGGTGGGAACAGGGGTGGTGCCCATGGTCCTGAGGGACCCTGCTCTTACCAGGATTTCCTCAAGATGCACCCGCCCACATTCATACCATTAGCTGAGCCCCTGGATGCGGAGCATTGGCTTTGCATTATGGAGCATAAGTTCTTGTTGCCCAACATGACTGATGAGCAGAAGGTGCGCTTTGCAGCACAACAGTTGTTGGGGTCCACAAGTGCATGGTGGGATACCTTCAATGCCATGCAGTAGCCAGATCACCGGGTGACCTAGCAGGAGTTCACCATAGCATTTAGAGAATTTTATATTCCTGCTGGTATCCTCAACAAGAAGCTGACTGAGTTCCTGGACCTTCGGCAAGGGGGTATGATAATGATGGACTACGTTAATAAGTTCAATCACTTGTCCCAGTATGCTAGAACCCATGTGGCTATAGACGAGAAGAAGAGGGACCGCTTCTATCGCGGCCTCTCTTGCAGCCTTTAGGAGAAATTGTATACTGGTAACTATCAGACTTTTAGAGCAATGATGAATGCTGCCATCACCATGGAGGGCTTGCAGCGGGATTCCTAGGTGGAATGGAAGAGAAAGCGGGTGGCTACGAGGTCTTCTAGCCACCCCATACTCAGAAGGTACAGGTTGTCCGATGGGTACCCTATCAATCATCAGGCGGGCATTCATTTCGGCAGCCCCAGCATACTTCTCTGACTTCTTCCACACAGTACCGAGCACCAACTTAGCAGGTGCAACCCCAGCAGCCTCAGGGACAGCAGGTCCCACCTTGTCAAGGGTTGGAGAACAAGCCTGGCTCTTATTTCAAATGTGGCAAGGATGGCCACAATGTCCGAGAGTGTCCCTAGAACCAGCCAGCCTAGTCTGCTCTACCATCGGCTAACTCTAGGCTAGTCAAGCGGACAGTGATCAAGAGGAAAGTGCCAGCCAGCCGATCCGAATAGGTGAACTTCACGAATGCTGAGCAGATATTGTAGCAGGAACTGGTGATGGCTGGTATGTTCACCATTGATTCCCATCTAGCTTATGTGTTATTTGATTCTGGTGCATCACATTCATTTATGAGCATAGGATTTGTAGACCGGCATAATATACCTCTTATGGCTATACCGTATGACTATAGAATCCGTACTCTGGGTGTGCAGATGTGCATCAATACTTGGACGGACACAGTGAGCTTGGTATTAGCCACTCACACCTACCGTCTCTAGTTCATGGTGTTGCCTGGGCAAGGCAATGATGCTATTCTTGGAATGAATTGGTTACGGGTATATGGGGTAGTATTGGATTTGAAGCAGAGAATTGTGGAGTTACGGCTTTTTTCTTTTGAGGATAGGATGTCTCTTCTTGTACCCTCAGATCCAGTCTTACCTGTTGCTGCTCATGCTGAAGCCTCTTCTGATCTTGCCTCTATTCCGGTAGTATGTGAGTTCCTAGATGTTTTTCCTGAAGATCTACCTGGGTTGCCACCAGATAGAGAGGTGGAATTCTCCATTGAGCTAGAGCCTGGTACTGCTCCTATCTCCCGATGCCCGTACCGCATGGCTCCAAAGGAGTTAGCTGAAATGAAGAAGCAGTTGGTAGAATTGTTGGAAAAAGGCTTCATCCGTCCTAGCTCTTCATCATGGGGTTGCCCAACAATTTTTGTGAAGAAGAAGGATGGTACCCTTCGGATGTGTGTGGATTACCGCCCTCTTAATGCGGTAACCATTAAGAACAAGTATCCTTTGCCCCGTATAGATACTTTGTTCGACCAATTAGCTGGTGCCAAGGTGTTCTCCAAAATGAACCTCCGTTTAGGCTATCATCATATCAAGATCAGACCACAAGATATACTAAAGATAGCTTTTTCTACTAGGTATGGGCTATATGAGTACCTAGTAATGTCTTTTGGTCTTACCAACGCTCCTGCATTCTTCATGTACCTGATGAATTCAGTCTTTATGTCGGAGCTGGACAAGTTTGTTGTGGTATTCATTGATGATATCCTGATATATTCTAAGAATGATGAAGAGCATACCCAACACCTTCGGATAGTACTATCTCGATTGAGGGAACACAAGCTATATGTAAAATTCAACAAGTGTGAGTTCTGGTTAGATCGAGTATAGTTTTTGCAGCATGTTTTGACACATGACAGCATTTCTGTAGATCCCAGCAAGGTGTAAGATGTGCTGAATTGGAAGTCTCCTAAGTCTGTGCACCAGATTCATCAGTTTCTTGGTCTAGCGGGGTATTATCGGCGTTTTATTCTGGATTTCTCCAAGATAGCTCAGCCAATGACCAAGCTGCTCTAAAAAGAAGCCAAGTTTGATTGGAGCCCAACCTGTTGAAAGCTCTAGTTTGGTTTTGGTGAATTGATGAAACCCTAAGTGCTAACCTAGTTTATCAAGTGATCATGAGATAGGTAGCACACTCCAAGTGATGAAGCAAATAAAGATTATAGCATGATGATGATGATACCATGATGATGATCAAGTGCTTGGACTTGGAAAGAAGAAAGAGAAAAACAAAAAGCTCAAGGCAAAGGTATAAACCATAGGAGCTATTTTGTTTTGGTGATCAAGACACTTAGAGAGTGGGATCACATTTAGGATTGATAGCCGTACTATTAAGAGGGGTGAAACTCGTATCAGAGTGCGGTTATCAAAGTGCCACTAGATGCTCTAACTCATTGCATATGCATTTAGGATCTAGTGGAGTGCTAACACCTTTAAAAATGTTTGTGAAAATATGCTAACACTTGTGCACAAGGTGATACACTTGGTGGTGTTGGCACATTTACAAAGAAGGTGGTGTTTGCAGTGTTGAGATGGGTTTGGGTCCCTCTCTTCTATTCGGCGCTTTTGGGAAAATGGAATGCCTATTTTCTATTGCGCCGGATGAAAATTCTTGGTGGTTGGCATATTTGAGCAAGGGTGAAGAAGTTAGAGTTGAAATGGAGTTGGTCGAAATGATGCTGGCGTCGGTCTACTGACCGGACGTTGGGTCACTCAGCGACTGGACGCTGAAAGGCTGCGTCCGATTGTGCTGTCCGACGGCACAGTGGCTAAGGTTGAGCACCGGACGCTGGTCTGTGTCCGGTCAAGGTGGACCGGACGCGTCCGGTCGAAGAAATAGCCTCGGGGAGTTTACTGGAAATGACCGGACGCTGGGGCTTCAGCATTCGGTCAGTTTTGCTGGAGTGTCCGGTCAGCTTCGTAGCCGTTGAAATCTGACGAACAGCATTTGAAGCTGGTGACGCGTGGCGTCCATCGGGCGATCGAACGCTGAGGGCCAGCGTCCGGTCAGTATGACCGGAGCATCTGGTTAGAGCGCGTTTTGCCTAGTGAAGGGGTATAACGGCTCTATTTGATTGGGGCTCTATTTATAGCCCCATGGCCGGCTCAAGGGTGAGTGCTTGCATATTTTCATTGACATAGCAACCTTGTGAGCTTAGCCAAAGCCCTCCCACTCATCTCCATCATTGATCCATCATCATTGTGAGATTGGGAGAGAATCCAAGTGCATTGCTTGAGTGATTGCATCTAGAGGCACTTGGTATTCGTGTTGCGCTGCGGATTTCGCTTGTTTCTCTTGGTGGTTGTCACCACCTAGATGGTTGGAGCAGCGGTGAAGGATCGGCACGAGTTGGTGATTGTTCGTGGCCGCCTTCGGTGATTGTGAGGGGAGTTGTACCTTCCCCAGCGGAGTGCCGAAAGGTAACTCTAGTAAATTACTCGTGTCATTGAGTTACCTCACTTGTGGGTCGGTTCTTGCGGTGTCCTATCGTGTGGACGAGGTTTGTGAAACACCTCTTAGCCGCCGAACCACCAAGTGTTGGTCGACACAACGGGGACTAGTGTGTTGGCAAGCATGTGAACCTCGGGAGAAAATCGATTGTCTCTTGTCTTCGGCATTCTCCCGGTGATTGGCTATATATTCTTCTTGTGATTGGTTCATCCCCTACACGTCAATATAATCACCCTACTCACTTATTTACATTCTTGCAAACTAGTTGATACAAGCTCTTTAGTGTAATTAGATTTGAGAGCTTGCTTCATTATTTACATTCATCTAGTTGAGCTCTTTAGAGTAGCAAGATTGAGAGCTCTTAGTGGGTAATTACATAGCAAGTTTGTGTGCCTAAGTAATCATTACAACTAGAATTGTTGGATAGGTGGCTAGCAACCCTTGTAGAGCTAGAGCAAGTTTGCATTACGCTATTTGTCATACTAATCAAATTGCTCTAGTTGATTTGTAGACTTTTAAATAGGCTATTCACCCCCCTCTAACCATATTAGGACCTTTCACCTGTGAAGAAGCCTTCCAAGCTTTGAAGATATTTCTGACCACTGCTCCTGTCTTGGCCCAACTAGATATTGACCGACCTTTTGACGTATATTGTGATGCCTTGAAGACGGGGTTGGGATGTGTGCTCATGCAGGATGGGCGTGTGATAGCTTATGCTTCGTGCCAACCGAAAAAGCACGAAGTAAATTACCCCACCCATGATTTAGAGTTGGCTGTTGTGGTCCACGCTCTAAAGATTTGGAGGCACTATCTGTTTGGCAACAAAGTGCATATTTTTATAGATCATAAGAGTCTCAAGTATATTTTCACTCAGTCTGAGTTAAAAACGAGGCAAAGAAGGTGGTTGGAATTGATTAAGGATTATAACTTGGAGGTGCATTATCACCTAGGAAAGGCCAATGTAGTGGCTAATGCTTTGAGCCAAAAGTCACATTAGGTTGAAGAAACACCTTTGTCTCTCAATGATGCAGAGGTGTTGGCTCACATTGCTTTGCCCTCAGAATTGTTGGAGCAAATTATTCTGGAGCAGAGGCAAGACCCTGAAGAAATTCCTCACATCAGGAAATTGATTGCCAAAGGGCGTGGCCCTCACTTTAGTATTGATGAGCATGATGTAGTGAGATACAAGGATAGATTGGTGGTTCCATCAAATGATGAGCTGAAAAGGAAGATTTTGAATGAAGCTCACCATTCAAAGTTGTCTATCCATCCTGGCAACAAGAAGATGTATCATGACTTGCGCCACTTGTACCGGTGGTCTAACATGAAGCTAGACATCACCCAGTACGTCGCAGAGTGTGACACTTGTGGGAGGGTTAAAGCAGATCGTATGCGTACTCCGGGGTATTTACAGCCCTTGCCCATTCCTATTTGGAAATGGGAATATATCTCCATGGACTTTGTGGTGGGTTTGCCCTGCACATCCAAGGGCTATGATTCTATTGGGGTCGTTGTGGACCGTCTCACTAAGTCTGCTCATTTTATCCTAGTGGACACTAAATATACAACCAAGAAGTATGCTGAGATATATTTTGATTGAATTGTGACCCTACATGAAGTTCCCCTTACTATCATCTCTGATAGGGGGTCAATTTTTGTCTCTCATTTCTAGGAGCAACTGCAGCACTGTCTTGGTACTCGCCTCCTCAGAAGCTCAGCATATCATCCACAAACTGATGGTCAAACTGAAAGGGTAAACCTGGTGTTCGAGGATATGTTGAGAGCTTGTGCCATTTCTTTTCCCGAGAAGTGGAATGAATGCCTGAAGTTAGCTGAATTTTCTTACAACAATAGCTACCAAGAGAGTATTCGTATAGCACCATTTGAAGCCCTATATGGAAGGAAATGCAGAACGCCACTTAACTAGGTTGAAGTGGGAGACCATGGATACTTTGGGCCAGATTTCATCAAAGAGGCTCGAGAGCAAGTAAGTATTATTCAGAGTCACTTGAAGGCAGCTCAGAGCCGATAGAAAGATTATACAGACAAGCAAAGAAGGCCCTTGCAGTTTGCAGTTGGGGATTATGTGTACCTCAAGGTGTCTCCTATGAGAGGGGTGCATCGATTTGGTGTCCATGGCAAGCTAGCCCCTCGATATGTGGGTCCTTACCAGGTGTTAGCACAGTGTGGCCCAGTTACTTATCGTCTCCAGCTCCCCGATATTTTATCTACAATACACAATGTGTTTCATGTGTTGCATTTGAAGAAATGTTTGTGAGTTCCTGATGAAGCTATAGTAATTGAAGGACTTCCCCTCCAGCCTAATTTGACTTATGTTGAGCACTCGGTAAAAATCCTGGACGAAAAGGAAAGAGTGACCAGAAACAATGTGGTGAAGTTCTACAAAGTGCAGTGGCAAAACCACTTAGAGGATGAGGCCCTGTGAGAACAAGACAACTATATATTGAAGCATAACCCCCACCTTCTCTCTGGTTTTGATGAGTAGTTGTTACATTGAAATGTATTTCCTATCTCCTTTCCCACACTAGGCACATGAAATCTCGGGTCGAGATTTTGTTTTAGGGGGGTAGATTTGTAACACCCTCGGTGTTACACTGTACCATTTTTGCTAAACATTGCATATGCATCATGTTTATATGATAATGTTTGAATTATAGAGTGTAAATAAATTCATGTCACTCGAAACGTTCATCGAAAACACGAAATGAATGTTATATTTCATGTCACGTTGTGTCACTTAGGGTTCTAGACGAATTTTTATTGAACAAAAATGCTATAGAACGCATATCCGGCACTTTAATAAAGTTTGTAGTACGAACTTTGTAGGTGGCGATGAAATACTTGTGGTCGAGAATGGGAGTCACTAGCAACCATAGTTGATAGCTTGGAAATCGGATTCGACGCGAAACCGATATGAACTTTGTCAATTTTTATAGGGGAATCGGGTTAAGCGGTGGCATGATCTTAAGCTTAGTTTTAGTAGCTTGATACACCATCTCGAATATAAAATAGTTGGTTTAGCAATTGGATCGTCGTGTTGGAATTTCAAGCAACTTTAAAAAGCGTGCACGACACGTTCCGGAACGGGGGCTGCGTCTGGCCACGGTCACCAGGCTCCGGTTCGGCTTGGCGTGCGACTCTGGCCTACCCCTAGTGCACGCACCCGCCCCACTGTTGCCACACCCTAGCGCACACCCGCACCGCCACTGCCGCGCTCACACACGCAAGCGCCCGCGCATGCACGCGCACGCCGCGCCGGCGGCCAGGCCACTCGGCCACCACCACCATCGCCACGGGCCCGCTGCCCGGGCCTATCCGTGTGTTACCACGTTGGTCGGGCTGGCCACTGGTTTTGCACTGTTGACCACTGCCGCCCTGCCACTGCCGTCGCATCCGCCTACTGCTCTGCCGCCTCGCGCTCGCCTAGGCGGTGCCGTGCACGCGTGGCCACTTTTGGCCCTGCCCGCATGTCGCCTTGTCGTGCATGGTCTTGCCCGCCTGTATTGCCAGCGCACCCACTTCGATGTGACGCTTGCGCTCATCGGCGCCATGCCACTACGGCGCAGGACGGAGTTGCCGTCGTCGGTTGCGATTTATGGCCGTGCGTCCCACCGTCCTAAGCGTGTTTAGCCGATTCCCCCACCGCCCTGTAGCCCATGCATGCTAGTGCTTCGAATTGACAGCCACATCTCACCATGGCAACATCGAGCCAAGGCATGCCTGCGTTCCCCCTGTTCCCATATCGCTGTGGTTGCCGGACTCGCGCCTCTCAATTCGGCCTGTTGGAGCCATCTCAATCCAATTAGCTTGGTCCACGGCTTTGTTGCGTAGTCCGCCAGCCACCCGACCCCATTGCGCTGTAAGCCTTGTCGTGCCATGCTCCAATTTGGAGTTTTCCTCTCGATGGGTCGTTAAGACCGTCATGGCGCGCATCGACGGCAAAGTCTCCATTCCTGTGTTGCTCAAGTTCAATTAGTTGCACCGCCAGCTTTGCCTCCACCCACTCATCACCCTGCGCACCTTTGCTGGATCACTACCGCCGCCTAGTCTCCCCTAACGCAGCCTTGCCACCGCCGTGTGCCACCGCACTGTCCGTGCGCATGCGGCCAGCTCGGCTCGGTCCATCTTCAGTCAATCCACCACGTCTGGTAGGTTCGGGGTGAGTTGCTGATGCCCGTCCTTGAGCTCGTTCGCGTTGTCTGTGCCTTAGCTCACGGGAACATGGCCGCCATTGCAGGGAGGAGTAAGCCATCGTGGAG
Source organism: Miscanthus lutarioriparius (assembly GCA_904845875.1). Lineage (NCBI taxonomy): Eukaryota > Viridiplantae > Streptophyta > Magnoliopsida > Poales > Poaceae > Miscanthus > Miscanthus lutarioriparius. The sequence goes on from CAJGYO010000007.1 coordinate 93,894,926, forward strand.
GGGGCTCAGGACAGCATCTCTATTCGCCGCATCGCCGCCCATCGCTTTGGGTTTATGCCTAGGTGACCATCGGCTCGTATCTAGGGGCGGGGAGGGACCAGTCTGGCCGGCGAAAACGCCCTGTGCCAGCATCGCCATGCCGGTGCGCGCGCGGGTGCCCGAGGGTATCGCCGTTGCGAAGATAGGTTATTCTAGGGACTGTTTTGCGTAATCATAGACTGGCGGAATAATACTCTTAGTGCTCGTGTGATTACTGGGTAGACCGAGGGTGTTTTTGCATATTGACCGGCGCGCGCGGGTTCTTCCCGTCGAGGGCTATCGCCGCGCAGACTGGGCCACGCCCCCGCGTTGGGCCACGTCGGTGGAGCGCGTGTGCGCACGTGCAGCGCGGACGTGGGCCGCGTCGTGTGTTGTGGGCCACGCGGTAGAATTAAGTTTTCCAATTTCCAGTAAGTTAGTAAATGCTTATTCAATTTAGTTTTGAGCTAAACTTTGATAATTTATAGTAAATCTTGTAGATGTCCAAAAATAGTGAAACTAAGTTTGTTAGGTTCACAAAAATGCCATCTATCTGTTAGTATAGTTAGATTATAGTTAGCTGTAATAATGATAGGTTTATAAATTCAAATTAGAGAGCTTAGTATTATGTAGATTAATATTTGTAGGAATTTTTGTGGCAAATTGATGATAGCTTTAGCCATGAAATTTTTATAGTAAGACCATTAGATTATTATGTACTCTCTGTAATTTTTGTATCCCTAGAGTAGGCTGATAAATAGAGTAGCTAGTACCCCTCGTTTTATCGTATGTAGAGTAAATCGGTATTAAGAGTAAGAACACCTTTAGTTGTTATGATAATATATGTCGCGCTTTATACTTGTTAGTGTTAACAGTTGGTAACTTAGCGCCTTAGTCGGTAGGACTAGCTTAGTAACTTGATAGATGTATTTTCATTTTAAGAGTTGCTATTGCCGTATTACTAAGTGTTGCATCATCATTTCATGCATGTAGATCACGAGTTGGTAGAGTTCATACCCGTGGATGAACAGGATTACGAAGAGGTCATTGAGGAGTACGAGGAGGAGATCCTCGTGCAGGAAGGAGCCCCGGAGCCTTTTGGTGCTGACTTTGCTGACCCACCGCCTGCCCAAGGCAAGCCCCGGTGCATAACCATTATTTTAAATGATCACTGAATATATATGATGTGCATTTACATTACAGGCATTTTATGGAAACTACCTACTTAAATATATCTACCTATGAGTCCTACTAGTATAGGTGGAGTAGCTGCTATGCTCAGGATTTCGGTAGCGTGAGTAACCTGTCGTTACTCACAATAGGTGATAATTATGATTACTCATGATAAAATGGTGGAAAGAAAAAGTGGTGACTAGGCAGGGATATGGGTTGGGTACTGGTGGGTGTAAGAGATTGTGTCCTGCGACCAACAGGGCGTAGCTTGGTTACACTTTTTCCCTGTCTGTGTCGGTTAAGGACCGGTTGTTGCATAAGTCTCGAGGCAAGTCACAGATATATTATCCCGAGCACATATTTAGGTATGGGCATAGGGAAGACTTGTTGCTCTCTTGTCGTGGGTTCTGGCTCTTTCTGGACCGACTAATTGGAGGTGGGTATGGTGGAGGTCCTTGCACCGCACTAAGTCTGAGACTTAGAAACGGGGGCTTGGAGTCCATGTTTGGACGGGGACCTGGACCCCATGATAGGAGGGTGATGGGTTGGTCCTGCTTGTGCCTGGGGTACAAGAGAGGCGTGTGTTTTTAGGATACCTAGCTGGGGGCATTGATTCGCGAATCGCCGTCAATCCGGTTTGGCTTGTTTTGGGTCTAGCACCATAGTAAGAACTGAAAGATGGAAGGTGATAAAATGGAACTGATTACCCAACTCTTGCTTGAAAGTAGAACATGTGCTTACATAGAATGGCTAGATAATAAATTAATACGGCTATTAATAATAACATAAATAAGGACTCACTATTAGTATTGCTTTCTGCAAAAAAGAAACCAGCAAACCATAAAGCTTATCATATCCCTTAGAGTCAGGAAACTATTCCCACTAGTCAGATAAGTCTTGTGAGTACATTGTGTACTCAGGGTTTATTTACCCCTGTTGCCGGTAATGCTTGAGGAGTATCATTGTGTGAAGGATTCTTTTGGTGGGCACAGACGGATCCTTGTCCTTTATCGCTAGATGTTTATGTTTATTCCGCTGTTTAATATTCCGCACTCTGACTTTGGAAATGTAATAATGTACTTTTATGCACTCTGAATGTATGAAATAGATTAAGTATTGTAACTCGTTCTCGTTATTGGATCCGTGGGAAAAATGTGGATCTTTTAGGTTCTCCCTGGGGGTGTGTCCAACGGATACCGCCCGTTGTAGCTTGCTTTCGGGGGGCTTAGTGTTTGATGGAAGACGAGCGCCTCCATAAGTGTGTTATTTCGGGCGGTTCTGCCATAATATCCGATAAAAACTCCTCGAACATGTCACTCAAGTCATCGAGGTAACTCAACCAAATCCCTCTTACTTTATTTTATTTTATGAATGCATAAACATTCATTCATCCATTCTCATAAACGCATTCGCACATTCATCCATGCACACATTCATTCATCCCATACAACCAAAGCATCGCATATGCAGTTAAATGCATCACAACGCTCTGTGTTGCATCACGAAGCGGCAGTTGCCTCATTCAACATGAGCAATGATCGACCGAGGTTTCGAAGGTTGGCCCACGAAGGGCTCGAGGCCGCCTCGCGTCAAACAGAACCAGGGGAGAAAACGTAGATGAGCCCCAGTGGCCCTCGCCTAGTCTGCTCCGAAGCAGACATGGTCATCTCAACTTTCTCGTTCGATCCTAACCTCGAGCCATGCCCACAGAATCTCTATCGAGGGGAGGCCAGTGGGCCACCTGGGTCGGTCTCCAGAATGACCCGGGCATCTGCCGGGACACGGGTTAAGGAGCAGTGGATTGCCACATGAGGGCTATGACAACCTCGTCACGAACGACGGACCCAGATTCCACTCGGACTTACTCGTTAGTGAGCTCACCGAGCGCATCACTCGAGCCATTGAGGCAAGTGACATTAGCTTAGCCCCTCTGGTAGCAGAAACCATGGATGGGGTAACACACAAAACTCAACCAACCCCTTCCAAGCCCAACGGGGCTCAGGGGCTAGGGACGCCCCATACCCTGGCACGACCTCGGCTACACCTGGGTCTACGACTCCGACTCGCCCGATCCCTTGTTGTGCCCGGCGCCTAGGTCTGTGACTCCGACACGCCCGATCCCCCGTTGTGCCCGTCGCCTGGGTCCGCGACTCCGACTCGTCCGATCCCTCGTTGCGCCCGATGCCTGGGTCCGCGACTCCGACTCGCTCGATCCCATGTTGTGCCCATCGCCTAGGTCCGTGACTCTAAAATCGCCTGATCTCGCCGTGCGCCGGTCGCCTAGGTCCTCGACTCTGACTCGCCCGATCCCCCGCTGCTCCCGGTGCCTGGGTCCGCGACTCGACTCGCCTGATCCCTCGGTGTGCCCGGCGCCTGGATCCGTGACTCTGACTCGCGTGATCTCGTGTTGCGCCAGTCGCCTAGGTCCGCGACTCTGAAATGGCCCGATCCCATGGTACGCCAGTCGCCGGGGTCCGTGACTCCGACTCGCCCGATCCCCCGCTGCGCCCGGTGCATAGGTCCGTGACTCCGACTCGCCCGATCCCTCGTTGCGCTCAGTGCCTGGGTCCACGACTCCGACTCACCCGATCCCGCATTGCGCCCGTCGCCTGGGTCCATGACTCTGAAATTGCCCGATCCCATGGTGCGCCGGTCGCCTAGGTCCGTGACTCCGACTCGCCCGATTCCCCGCAGCGCCCGATGCCTGGGTACGCGACTCCGACTCGCCCGATCCCTCATTGCGCTCGTCGCCTGAGTCCATGACTCCGACTTGCCCGATCCCTCATTGAGCCCGACGCCTGGGACCCTTGGCGCGCCCGACGCCCGGGTTGATGACTCCGTCTCGCCCTGTCCCTCGGCCGTGACCAAACGCCTGGTTCCACGCTCCTGGAAATGACGGGTTAGAAACTAGAAAGAGGAGGCTACGCCCACCAAGGTGCACACACACCCGCTGACAAAACCCCCAGATGATTCTGCCCAAATTGTCCGGGGGCTCGAGGGCTACACCCGCGGGTGCGCTCGCGCGCACCCGCTGTCGAAACAAAAAATTCCCCCACTGACAACACGAAAAAACCCTCGGACGATTCTGCCCGAATCGCTCGAGGGCTCGGGGGATACACCCCCTAGATGATTCTACCCGAATCACCCGGGCGCTCGAGGGCTCCTATCGGGTTCATAAACCCAGGGTCCATCATGGACCTGCTTCCCAGCAAAAGCTCGGCCCAGCAGACGACGTTGCGAACGACGCGCAACCCCTGGGCTGGCCCAAAATACCTAAACGATAGGCCAGAAGGGTGATCTAGTCTTCGACCGGAAGGTCTGAACAAGAAGGAACGACGCTCGCGTCCGACTTTGGCTCGCCTCTCCAACCGGAAGGTCTCGCCTCTGACTCCGGCCCACCTCTCCGACCGGAAGGCCTGGCCGAGGAGGAACGGCGCTCGCTTTCGACTCTGGCCCGCCTCTCCGACTTGAGGCCTGGCCCAGGAAAGGACAATGCTCGCTTCCGACTTCGGTCTGGCTCTTCGACCAGAAGGCCTGGCCAAAGAGGAACGACGCTCGCTTCTAACTCTGGCCCGCCTCTCCGATCAGAAGGCCTGGCCCAGGAGGAACGGCGCTCGCTTCTGACTCCGACCCACGTCTTCGATTGGGGATGCACCGAACCTCTGCTTACAGCTCTTCTCCGACTAGCGCAGTCGAAGCTGACTAGGACCAACCGACCGGAGACGCCCGCTCGGTAAGGACCCAGGAAACGGGCGGAGCAAGTAAGGCAGGCCGCTCAAGTTAACCGCAATATCAAGGACCGTCCCCTGTACACCTGCAGGACTGTACCAATAGGGCATGTCAGAAGGGTGCCCTACAATCTTTCAGGCATGTCCAAACCCAAGCAGTGTTGTGGACGCCGATATTTGCCCTACAGTGTTGTGGGCGCCATCAGTTCCCATACCAGGCAAACATGGTAACCCCCCTCCACATGCATCTGGACTCAACAGTGTTGTGGGCGCCGTCGTTTGCCATATATGGTGATTACGGTAAAAACCTCCCACATACGTCTGACATAAACAGTGTTGCGGGTGCCTACAATCATCTTGTACCCAACGACGTGGGCAACAAGACTTAGTAGCATATGTACTATCTCTCTCACTTGTAAGGCCGTCCCCTTCATCTATAAAAGGGGTGCGCTCTCTCCCAATAAGGAGGACGACTCTCCAACGATTCAACGACCAGCGGGTCGAACAACCTACGGTTCAAACGATTCCAACAGAGCACGCGCTCAAATACTTAGCACATGTAGGAGCTCCCGTCTCTCTCGGCCCTTCGGTCCAGAGTCCGACCGGACCTCTTGCACCCCCATCTTACTCCCTCTCGTTTGTAACCCCACAGCAAACTTTGAGCACCTAGGCTCAAGAATAAAGTCTCCGGCCGACTCAGACTGGACGTAGGGCATGTTGCCTGAACCAGTATAAAACCTGTGTCATTGAGTGCTAGGCCACATCCGATCACAACGTACGGCAAAACTATAAATATTTACGTGTTGGTCACTTTCTGCACCGACAGGCCTTGTTTAGTTCCAGTGTGTAAAGTTTTGGGGTGTTACATCGGGTATCACAATGGGGTGTCGCATGAGGTGTTTGGATACTGATAAAAAACAAATTACAGAATCCGTCAGTAAACCGCGAGACGAATTTATTAAGCCTAATTAACCCGTCGCTAGCACATGTGTTACCGTAGCACTTTATTATCAAATCATGAACTAATTAAGGTTAAAAGATTTGTCTCGTAAAGTAGTCACAATCTATGCAATTAATTATTTTTTTAATCTATATTTAATACTTCATACATGTGTCAAACGTTCGATACGATAGGATGTAAATTTTTTAGGGAGGAACTAAAGAAGGCTTCACATGAACTTTAGCTACTAGTACAAGGAACAGTAATATTGAGAGTATCTTCAGCTAGTCTGATGATTGTAAAAACTTCACAATGATCTTGAAACGCTCCGTCTTGAGCCGCTATACTTTTGTTTTCCTTGTGTATACTTCTCTGCTCTAACGCAGTGCAGGTGCAGCTCAGCAGAGCGGCAGGGGCTCACCGTTCCACTCCTTGAGGCGCACTTGAGCAGCGGGTCGATGTGCTTGCGCTGGTTGATGGCCACGAGCACCTTGTTCAGCACCTTGAGGCACTCATGTAGGAGCTGCCTTTCAAGATGTGCTCCATGATCACGGCAGCCTCGATCTGTCCCGGGTGGTGCTTCAGCTTTTGCGTCAGGCGGTCGGTGAACTCCGGCTTGCCGGTCATGACCTCGCAGAACACCGCTGAGATGACCTCGGCCATGATGGCGAGCACGTTGCCCTCAAAGAGCACGGTGGACGCGAGGCCAGAGCCCACGGCGGTGCCGTTGACCATGGCGAGACCTTCCTTGGGCTGCAGCTCGAAGAAGCCGTGCTCGATGCCGGCGATCTTGAATGCCTCGGCGGCGTCCACCATCCTGCCATCGGGGGCCACCGCGACGGAGTTCTAGCGGCCCGTGATGAGGCCGGCAATGTAGGAGAGCGGGACGAGGTCGCCCGACGCGGTGATGGTGCTCCGCAGCGGCAGGCACGGCGGGACGTTGGCGTTGAGCAGCTTCGCGATGGCCTCGAGGATCTCGAAGCGGATGCCGGAGTAGCCCCGCCGGAGCTCCCTGGCGAAGAGCGACTCGGGCGCCTCCGCCTCCTCTTCCTCCCCCTTCCCTTCCTCCCCGTCGCCGCCGGCGTGGCACCGCACGACGCGGAGGCGCAGCGAAAGGGACGCGGCGGCGGCGGCGGCGGAGGCCGACGGCGGGCGTATGGCACGGATCTCCTCACGGTTGGCGCTGCCGAACCTGGCGGTTCCCGGTTCACAGGGGCGCAGGCGCCTCGTCGGCGCGAGGGCAGAGAAAGATGGGATCAGATCGGCTGCTGGCATGGCGTCTTCTTCCTAACATCCTTAGCAGCGCCGTCCTGGTCCATGTGGCAAAGCTCGAAGAAATGGGATCGGGATGGGATTGACCGGAGGAGTAGCGAACGCGGAGCGACGGCTGCTGGCGACGCCGTCTCGGACGCACTAACGGAGCGACGCGGATGGGCTGGACCCGGGGCTGTGCTTGGACCGGCTGAGCCCAGGCGGGACCCGGATACAAAATAATAAAACAATTAATTTATTTAACTAGCTGCTTTGAGATTCGTGCCATTTTTTAAAAATGGAGTACCAGAGCGGTTGCTTTTTTCATATGAAATGCAATACTCTACCGCTTCAAATGCCCGTACCTTTTTTTTTTTGAAACGGTCAGCAGGAGCTCTGCCAAATTTATATTGATATAGAAGGATGTCTGCACTTTTTATCTCCTATGTTTTCTTTCTTAGACTTGCATTTTGGTTCTACGTGTTTGATTTCCACAGATTTGTTACCCTCCTTTAACAATGTTCAATTTATCTATTGCCTCGTTAACACTTTACTTTCTTTTAACTTTGATCAAGGTATTCGAGGAGGACGTGGACTTGATTGAAAGTAGGATACCGCACCTACCTCATATCACATCTTTGACCGTTAATGTTTCTCTTTCGTTTGAGCGACATGACTTTGGAATGGACGTGGCAAACCTACTTACACGATTCAGCAATCTTAGGCAATTGAGTCTACATTTGCCCTTCTTCCTCTCCCTGGTGAGCACCTACTCATCCTAAACTCATTGGTATTATTCAGTTCTCTTTTTGTAGACAGTTCCCCTCTCCAACCTCATCGCATTAAACCAACATATATCTGTGCTGCAGCACTATGACTTAAAAGCTGGATTAGGTCTCGAATGCCATCACCAAGACTATTGGACATCACATGAAATCTCCATGGATCACCTACAGGAAGTAGAGCTTAGCGGATTGACAGGAACAGAGTGTGAACTCTGGTTCATGAAAGCCGTGCTCAGAAGTGCCAAAGGACTCCGTAAAGTGGCTATAACTTTCAACCCAAAGTGTTGGCAATATCAGGGCAAGATGGATGCGTTTAAGCGTATGCTACTTGATGAAGGAATGCAGACTTCCCACCCTGACGCGTTTATGCTTCATGCATGCATGAATTTGTAAATACATGGTGGAATAAAAACTTCATAAGACTTTTGTTGAAATAAAAAGTCATGCAATTTTTTTTGCATTATATATATTTATATATATTCAAATGTATTGATATCCTTTTCGATGATGGTAAAGACGTTTTCTGTATTGGACCATTGCGCAGGGCCACTCACAAACGTGGTCTCACTGAGTTGGCATAGTTTCAGTGTGTCATGCAATTTGCTTTGCTTTGGTTTATGACAGATTTATGTTTTTCCCCAAAAGAACGGCACAAGATTGCCACAGATAATAGGTTACAAAGAAGGAAATAAAACTAAAAATTTGAACAAAAAACAGAGGGTGCGAATGCTGATTTCCGCTGATCTAAAATCAACCAACATTTCAGAACTAAGACCTTTACTAGTACTAGTACCAAAATAGAGGGGCTAATTGAGTTTTCTGAACCTATTATAGAACAAAAGAGGTACTACTAGTTCTCATCTCGTTGTATCCTAAACAGTGGTACTTTTGATTTGAACAGATAAACTGTGATCTTGTTGCCTAAAGTCTTGCTCTTGTGTACACTAACGCCTCAGCAACTGAACTCATAGAGGAACAAGTAAAATGGTGAAGCAGCAGTTCATCAGAAGAAGTCATTAAATAAAAAAAACTAAAATTTCTAGACAGTGAAGAAAAGTAGTCTAATTTTTCTGAATTGGCAACGTAACAACCAAATCCATTTATTTCTATGTTCTATTATTTTTAGTATATACAAAAATACTGATATGCATACAACAAAATCATGTAATTCATTCAATCAATCTACCTCTCTTTATATGTAGCTTGTTTCATATTAGTCCTAGCTCCTATATAACCAAACAAAGCATAGCATTTCCTGAAGCACGTGTAGAAACCCAAAAACGATATACATGTTGGAGACTAAATGGCTAAAATAACTATTAAGAACCCAATGCAAAAATCCAAGAAGAGGATACTAGATGTAGTAACTAGCCAACAATGTATATTCAAAACTACAGAAAAGTATATGAACATCTGAGCTAAAGTAAATGGTAGGCAGGTTACAATTTCTACTGTCATCAGTATAATACTATGATCCATCTCTTGTTTTTCAGAGGGGAACATTTATTCTTGTTATCACCTATTGGGGATGAAAATGCCAATTACAACCACTGAAACTGTGCAGCACTGTTCAAGCATTATTTCCACATAACACTCACACATTGTAAGTTCTGAATCATGATACGCCAATTCAAACCACCTGAAGTCAGCAGAACACATCAAACCAAAAAACAAGAGTGTTCCTGAGAAGTGCGGCCTATTCTCATCCCAATGCTGTTGTCAGCAGTCTGCTTGCTACCGCATTCCACTACGCTGCATCAACATTTGGGTGCTACAATTCTGTTGCCGCTGAATTTGAAGGGAACAAGGAAAATCAGTGATACAGTTACACACAAGGCAACATATTGCGGTTTTTCAAGTGTTGAAACAGTTAAATATTTATAACAAGATCAGCCAGCGTATTGGTAGACAGCAGAAAAAACTGTAATGTCTGGAATGTGAACCAAAGTTTCACAACTGAATGTTCTGAATGGACAGTTCAGAGCCAAGACATTCAGTAACAAGATCAGAACATTGAGGCAATTTTCCCATCATGCTATTATGAACTGTTTGTGGTAATATGTTTGTCTGAAGTGGAGCAGTAATCTGTTTGTTTCTCTTAAACAATGCTCAGGTAATTAAAGAATTTGTTTATGACCCTTAAGCCAGTTTAATAGCTATTATGGATTGTTGTAGTCACTTGCAGTTCTGGGTTGATCAATGGTTTTTAGGCCATGTAGTATGCATGTTTTTAATGTTCTAACAAACGAACAATCACTTAGGTGACACCGTTTGGTCATTAGACAAACACTATGTACAGATCTAGTATCAAACATGGCACACTGAAACTATGCCAACTCAGAATTCGTTTGGCTGATGATGAAAGGCATTCAACAGATTCAGTAGAAGAGTACTCTAGTAGTCTAGCAACATCAATTAAAGCATGACTCCACTTCTGCAAAGCTCTCCTCACCTGCTGACCCGGTGGTCAAGACAACAATGTCCATCGTTTCCTCGCTGAGAGGAAGATCGACTACTAGAGGTGTGACTCGCCCAAGGAAGCCAGCCCTCACGCACAGCGTGATGTTGTTGAAGTTATCATTGAGTTGGTTCGCCAGGTCGCCTATCAGGTAATGCAAGGACCGGCCATCGAACTGGAGCGTTCCTCGGCTGGTCGAGATAAAGATACCGGAGTTGTCTGCCCGGATGTACCGTATCATCCGGCTCAGCACCGCTGGGGCGACAACACCGTTCTGCATGTTGCAATGGAACACACTAACGTTTAGCAAAACAAAACTGGCTAGAGATAGTATAACACTAGTAGCTAAATGAAGAAATATGAATACATGTCTGTCGCAATGTTCAGACTTCAGAATTAGTTAGCTCTAGACCAACGGTGATAACAAGAATAGGAACATCATTCAACAACTCAATCAGCACACATTGTTAGCACATAGCAATAGCTGCAATACCTTACAATTACAAGAAGATCTCAGAATCAAATTCTGGAACATATGACCCGTTTTTTATTACTGGCAGGAAACTAGGAAAGGAAATGCAAGGGAACATGAAAGGAGTTGGAACTTCCGAGCAGCGGGACCTCAAGCTCACCGGAATTTGATCCGGAAGTTGTGGCGGTGCAGGTGAAAGCTCTAGTTTGGTTTTGGTGAATTAATGAAACCCTATGTGTTAACCTATTTACTCTAAGTGATTATGAGGTAGGTAGCACTATTCTAAGTGGTGGAGCAAATGAAGATCATGATTGATGGTGGTGTGACCATGGTGATAATCTTGTGCTCGGTGTAACAACCCAAAAATCCACACATCAAAAATCACAACTACAAAATTTTTTTTTTCAAAACCCCATGTGATGATGAGTGACATTATAGGAGCCAACCCTAAGTGTTGTATTAGAAGTAACCCAACTAGACAATTTCATGAGCATGGCATGTCATTTGTTATCATGTTTATTTAAATACTGACAAATGAAACATAGCATACATTGTCAACTCAATTAGTGATTTGGATTTTCATTTGTTTTATGTAATGACTAACAACTCCTTTAAAGAAATAAACCATAAAGTAATTATTAATCAAACCAAAGAATAAATGCTTAAAGAGAAAACTATTTCTATTTTTTATAACAAAACTACACCTATTTTTGTTACATAAAATAGCTAAATAAAGTACCAAAAAACTCCAATGAACAGGGTACACCAATTTTGAATTCAAATTCCAAAACCAAATTCGAATTCAAATAAAGGAGAAGAAAAGAAAAACAGAAAAAGAAAGGAAAGGAGGAAGCCTCGCTGCAGCCCAGGCCTGCTCGGCTTCGCGGCCCAGCCAGCCCCACCGCGCCCGCCTTCCACCCAGCGCGCGCGCGCGGCCCACGAGCCGCCCCAGCACGCCGCTCACGCCCACGCGCTCGTTCGCTTCGCCTGCTGTCGCTGCCACACGGGCCCACACGTCAGCCACCCCCCACCATAGTGTCGTCTTCCTCGCGCCCACGCCTCAACCGCCGACCGAGGGCCGACAGCGATGGCAGGAGCGGGCCAGGGGGTCACGCCCGGGGCAAGGCCTTGTTCCCCCTTGTGCCGCGCTCACGCAACCTCACGCAACCGTTGGATGCGATGCACACGCCTCCGATCACCCCTCGATCTCCATCCACCGTTCACCGAGCTTCATGGCCGAGCTCGGCTATAAAAGCCCCGGCCCCGGGAGCCCCTGAGCTCTCTCAACGCCCCGCTGCCACTTTGTGGCCATCCACTGCACACCCGAGCCAGAGAAGGGCGAGGAAGAAGGAAGGGAGAGGGAGGAGGAAGAAGGAGGCGCCATCGGAGCACCTCCGAAGCCGCCAGAGCAGGAGCCGACGCCATGATCGGCTACAGCAGCACTGCACTGCATCTGGAGCTACACGGCCTCGAACCGCCACTGCATCACCACCCTATCTCCCACGACACCAACAGTGAGCCCCCCAGTCTTTCCCCTGCTCGCCGCCAGACCTCGCCGTTTCAGCCATGGCGCTCCACATCGGGAGCGCGTAGGCCAAGGCCGTCTCCAGCCTCTAGGTACACTCGCACTCACGCGCACATCCGCAACCACGACGAGACCACCCCACCGGCGCCCCATAGTGCTCCTGCGAGCATGCGCCGTTCACCACCGGACCGCCGCCATGGCCGGATCAAGCCGCCACCGTGGCCAATGCCACCGGGGGCTCTAGAAGTCCCCTCGACCTGCCCGACGAGCCCGCTGGAGCACTGTGATGCTCACGAGCACCACATGTCCGGCTTTTGCCGCTGCCACCGCGCCATCCCTGTACGCCGTCGTGCTCGAGCCACCGATCACCGTGGCCAAGGCCCTAGGAAGCTTTGGCCGCCACTTTGACCCCACCGTCGTAGTCGCCATGGCGTGGGAGAGCTTTTCCCCTCCTCAATTGGACACCAGCGCCGCTATGGGAGCTCGCCGGTGAACTCACCACCGGCGGAAGCACGGCGGGAGAGGAGGCAGGGGAATTCCCCTCGCCGGCCACACGCGCATGCACTCGGCGCACGTGGACCACAGAGAGAGAGAAGAAGGGTGGACGCGGTTCACTGGAAGGAGAAGCAGTCCACCATAGACCGGCGCATGCGTCCACCGTGGATCGCAAGCTGTAGACCACAGCCCAGTGGTGGCCCAAGGTCGTGACGTGGCTGCGCCACAGCATGCCATGTGTTCAGGCTGAGCCCAGCCCAAATCCAGCCCTGACTAGGCCCAACCGGCCCAGTTCAGACCCGGTCCGTGTTGACCATTGACCGGTCAACGTTTACTATTGACCTGGCCCCACATGTCAGTGGCACAAACACTCTGGACCCACATGTCAGATGGTGACATCATGCTGATGTCACGCGGGACCCACATGTCAGAAGCCAACACAGCCGGGGTGACGTCACGATGGCATCAGCTGCTGACGTCAGCAGCCGTGGCCCCACACGTCAGTGACCCTGACCCGTTGACCATTGACTCGCCCATTGACTTGATGTTGACTTTGACCGGACCCATATGTCAGTGACCCAAGAGCCCTTGGACCCACCTGTCGGAACTGATGACGTCATGCTGACGTCGGCTGGACCCCACTTGTCAGCTCAGAGCCGAGTCGATGACGTCATGCTGACATCAGCATGCCACATGGACCAGTCACAGCGTGGCACGTGTCAGCCCAAGATTAATTCAGCCTTTTCCATTTTTAGAAATGATTTAAACTTCGAAAATTCATAACTAATTCATACGACCTCAGAAAAATATGAAACCAGGACCAAAATTCATCTAAAATCGAGCTCTACGCAATGAACCTATGTTTGAGTGCATTTGGCTCTTTTGAATTTTCATTGCTTCTTTGTGCTATTCTATAGACGTCGCTAACACGACTATAATACGATCGTTTATAGACTCGGAGGAGAACCAGACGGACGAGGATCATGAGTACCGTGAGGAGTACGGAGACGACTACACTGAAGGTGCCACATCCCACCCAATCTCGTAGCACCTATTACGCATGGCTAAAATAGAAATGCTAGAGCTTTACTTTATTGTTATGATCACACTATGATAGGATTTGCATGGTAGCATGCTTTCTTGATGGCCTTTATCTTGACGCAACCTTACCCCTGCTCACCCTGCTGTTAGGCTAGACACACGTTGCTGCTATATTTCATTGCTTAATACTTCTACTATGCTTATACTACATGGATGCGTGGTGGAAAACTGGTGTTATCTGGACTATGGGGAGAGTGCTACGTGTGTGACTTGGGTGCGTGGAGGGTGAGGGTTGTGTCGACCAAGTTGGAGTATACGACGAGCCTAGGGCAAGTCTTACTGTGGGGTGCTACCCGGGCACCCCTGGAAAGGATATCTGTGGTGGGTAAATGGTATATGAGGTGGCCCTGGGTGTGAACCTATGATGGGAGGAGCCCAGGGTGGAGGTGCTATGGTGGCACGGTAAATGGAAACCCTGATGAAGACATTCTGGCTTGGTCATCCCTAAGGACTTATTAGTACTCAGATTCACCGAGAAGCCTTACGTACCACTCGCCCTATATGGTGCGGGACGGCTGGACTACTTGGTAGGATATTGCCACTACTGCTAGGTTGATAGCGGATAGTGTAAGGAGGTATGGGGCGCGGAGGATTTCCCCCACACCCTTCCGAGACTTCATGGAGACCTTGTGGACCTAGCTCATGACTCACAGTTTCAGCCACCCCAGACTGGACTTGGGGTGTACCAGGGCTGAATGGTAGAGTGGCATTATCCTAGGCTAGCAAGCGGCCAGAATCAGCCCAGTTGACGACGGTCAGCGAGGAAGGCGGATCTTGTGGTTATGTAAAACCTCTGCAGAGTGTATGGTTGATCGATTGATACATATGCCGACTTGTCGGCTATGGACCTTTCTTGGGTTTCGCTTAAACTAGATAGGGAGATGAGTCCTTCTCTTCTCCCCCTGGGTGTGAGTGTTCGGACGTAGCCAGGGGCTACGGGCCTTGAGACAGTGCCGAGAGGGAGTTGGCCTGTCGACTGAGTGATGGTATGGGTGTGGTATGGTGATGGTGTGGAGATGGTGGTATATCGATCTCAGGATCGAAACCTGGCTCTGGACGGAAATGGGGTGGAATGGGTGTGGGAATGGTGTTAAAACTTGACCAACTATTATTATGTACTTGATATGCTAATACATAGGAAACCCCAGCCTTATAGGTTCCTTTTGATTATATCCAACTTGCATCCAATTTCCACAAAGCAATGCTCATAGGGTGGGAGTGGCCAGTACAAATCGTACTGATAAATTTTGGCGCACAGGTTCTGCTGAGGAGTATAGCTCCGAGGAGTTTGATGGTTGAGGGGTTCGTTCCTACGCTCAAGTTTGGCGATCTTATCTTCAAGCTGTTCTGAATGAATGCTACTTTTGATTCCGCTAATGCGGCGATGTAATAATTTATGTAATTCTGCACTATTGTACTCTGATATTATCATTGTATGGATGTGATATTCGACTAGAATTTGGGTAATATGATCTACAATGGTCTTATTACACTTCGACTCTGTGGATTTCCCTTCGCGGAAATCAGGTCGCTTCACTCGGGCTTGGAAAAGATGAAAGAGAAAAACAAAAAACTCAAGGCAAAGGTGATATCCATAGGAGCTTTTGTGTTTTGGTGATCGAGACACTTAGTGAGTGTGATCACATATAGGATCAATAGCCGTACTATTAAGTGGGGTGAAACTCGTATCGAAATGCGGTTATCAAAGTGCCACTAGATGTTCTAATTCATTGCATATGCATTTAGATCTAGTGGAGTGCTAACACCCTTGAAAATGTTTGTGAAAACATGCTAGCACACGTACACAAGGTGATACACTTGGTGGTTAGCACATTTGTTCAAGAGTGGTGAAGTTGGAGAAGTGGAAGAGGCTTCCCGTGGTGACCGGACCGCTGCCTAGGTGGTGACTAGACTCAGAGGCCTACGTCCGGTCAGTGGTGCGCGGTGTTGGGCACTCTCTGGTTCTGATTGGACGATGAACAGTCTTTGTGACCAGACGCGCAGGGCCTGCGTCCGGTCAGGCTATGACGTACGCTAACGTAAGCATCAGAGCGAGGCAGAGGTGACTGAACTCACCGACGCGTCCGGTCATGCGTGACCTGACGCGTCCGGTCGAGAAAAATCGGCTCTAGATGCTTACTGGAAGTGACTTGACGCCAGGAAGCCATGGGGAGCGGCGCATTCGGTAAATGCTTGGTGGCGCGGGCGCACGCGTGGGCAAAGCTGGCACCGGCGCATCCGATCCTGTGTTCGGCGTGTCCGATCGTCACTTGTCTCGTTGGCACGGCTGGAATCGACCGTTGGAGATCGACGAATGTGGTTTAAAGCGGGGGACACGTGGACGGCATCCAGCGACTGGACGCTGGGTGCCGTGCGTCCGATCGGTTGGACCTACGTGTCCGGTCGCCCCGTGTTTGCTGACTGCAGAGAGCCAATGGCTCTATTTCGAGGGGACGCCTATATAAGGTGTTTGGTCGGCTCAAGCTCACTCTCTTGGCCATTTGCATTAACATAGCAACCTTATGAGCTTAGCTAAAGCCCTCCCACTCATCTCCATCATTGATTCATCATCTTTGTGAGATTGGGAGTGAATCCAAGTGCATTGCTTGAGTGATTGCATCTAGAGGCACTTGGTGATCGTATTTCGCTACAAGATTTGCTTGTTTCTCTTACTGGTTGCCGCCACCTAGACGGCATGGTGCAGCGAGGATCATCGAGCAGAGGAAGGTGATTGTCTCTGGCTCTGATTGTGGTGATTGTGAAGGGTTCTTGACCTTTCCCCGGTAGAGAGTCAAAAGGTACTCTAGTGTGATCCTCATCTTGTATTGGTTGTGCGGCACCTAATTGTGGGTTTAGTGTGTGATGCTGTTGGTATATTTTAACGCACACAGATAAATCTGCAAGTGCACAGATACTGTTGTAGCTTTCACCCGAAGGTATTCCAAGTATCGTATCCACAGGGAAACGTGTGAGGTTAACTACGGTCCAACTTAACCCGAGAGTAGCAACAAGACTTAAGAAAGTCAGGAGTGTAGAGGAGATCGCTAAGGTCTTCTAGTTCTAATCTCGATAAGCTATGTCTTCTATTGTTCGACTGGGGATATTACTAAGGAAAACACAGACGGAGTATGTTTCCAATAATAACTAAATCCTTCTAGTCCTATAAACAGGAGGTGGACTACAGAGGATTCAACAAGGCTATAAGAGTCACCCTTGTGAGCTACCATCGATCTGGAATGTAGGGTACATCTATGAGTTACCCGAGTCTCAGCACCATGCTTACACTATGAATAATACTTTAACCTAAGGCCAATAGATTAAAGCACTCAAAAGAGATTCGCAAACCAGAAGAACAATATAAACATATTACTTACTTAAATGAAAACTGGATTACCAGAGAAATATTAGACGCAAGGTTGACTTCCGCCAAGGTACAAGCCATAGAGAGAGCACCGATAGGCCAGCATCTCCTCCAAACTCTTCCCTCACTCTCCATCTCTCTATTTCTAAAGACTAGATCCTATGGAGGTCTAATCTTCTCTTGATAGCTAGCTCTGATCCTTATGAGAAGAATATGAATTAGGGTTTCAAAATCTCTCTAAGGGAGGGGGCAGGGGTTGGTATATATAGCCCTAAGGGTCCAACATGAGCCCTTGGATCTATCCGACTTAAGCAATGGCTTAGATGCATCCTCAAAGATGGTGTAGAACCGACATACGAAGTAGGCTAACAGGTGGGGCCCATAGGGGCTGGGTGGCCCCACCTATAGGCCGACCGGCCCCACATGGCAGTGGGTAGAGCCCCGCTTTGGTGATTTGCCTTTTGGATCCTTCTAGGGTCTTCCCACGTAGGTACCGCGGTGAAATTCCGTAATTTTCTTCGACGATTAGGTCCTCCTTAGTGGTTTTCTGGATAAACCCTGCTGAAAACACATATTCACCAAAACTCATGGAATTTATTAGTTTAAACCCCTAAACCTTCATTGGTGATTACATTTATGCCCTTATCCATGTTTAATTGACGATTTATAATGGTTGTTAACTACCGTCAATAATTCCCCCAAGCTTAACCTTTGCTAGTCTCTTAGCAAAACTAAACTCAGCAATGGATCATGAGTTGCTACTATGCTTTCATGCCTCAAAAGTACATAGGTGTTCAATAAAAAATTCTCCTCTAAAGTAGAATAAACTAATCTGACTTTCAAACTTACCCGTATTATCTTCAATCATGGGGCTTCTTAGCCTTCACTTGGGTCTTGAGCAATTGAAAGACAGAACAATCAAGTCAAGCACTATGTCTCAAGTTCTTTGTTCAACCATTATTCTAGAGTTTTTATAGGTTTTCAGAATAAAACTCAGAGATTCCATTGTATCACACTCTCAAATCTCTTAATATATGTGGTATTTGTGGATCCTCAATAAGGCAATAAAGATGTTATGTCTTTTTCTCTTCCTACCACTAAGGCTTTATGTGGAGTTCATAGGTAGGGAGAAAGTTAGGGTATACTTGCAATACATATATTGTAAAGTCAAACAACGGATCCAAAGAGAGTTGAGTCATACAATCAAATCAAGATGTGCATGTGTGTGTGTGTATTGTGGATATATATATAGTGGCTAACCTAATTCTACTATGCTCCTCGAAAACATATCTCTCTTTTGAAACTTAGAAACATTTGCAAGAGAACAGGGGCTATCTTATTCATCTTTTTTTTCAGGCGGGCATCTGAGTACCCATTGTTTTAAATATCACTGACACTTTTGTATCCATTTTTTCTCATCATCATTTTTTTTATTTTTTCTCTCTTTTTTTATGAATAACTTTTGCATAGCCCCATGTCTCCTTTCTACAATAAAACTTTGAGAGATAGTAACAAGAACTTTGGAGCACTTATTTGGTGAATAAACCTATCAAGAATATTTTTGGTGTTTTCTCCCAGTGTAGGAGTAAAATATTTTTGGGTGGATCTAAATGGAAGGCATGTTCTTGCGCCTACCCCCAGTGTAAGAGTAGTGCATATTTGGGTGGTGTGTACGTGATCTTGATTTTAAGAGCAAGAAAAATCTCTCATAAGGGTCAACAAAACTTGACAAAACTCAATGCAAAAGCAAGCAACATATACATGGAAGTTTTTCTAGCCTAAATAACATGTATGGCTCTGGTAGAAATTCAAGCTTTGTCATTCAGGAACTCATCATGTAATATTTTTGTGTTTTTCAAAAAGTAAATCTCCAGAACTTTAGTATCACTAGAAACAAGATAAACAGCAGCTCAAACCTACTCATATCATATCCGTCAATTACCTAGACTTAGATCAAGCATTCACTACCCACGAGTTTCAAGTTTAGAGTAAATCTTTATATCAAATCAGTCGTATCCAAAACTCAGGAGAATTCAAGGCTGAATACTAGGTACTTGAAAGGAATTACAACAGAGCAACTATTCATCATTTCCATTCAAGAGATTATTCTGAGTCATCTTTATTTTATTCAACTCTTAAAAACAGAAAACCAGACACATACTTTTATTTTGTTTTCATAATTAAAAATCACACCTTATTAATATATAAAGCTAAGATAAATTTTTATTTTGTTTTAGTTTGTTATGCATCTTTTTATTTCTTTTGTAAATATGAAGAAAACTTAAATATAGTAGAAGCAAAAAGAGAAAGAAATACTTAGCTAGATACATGGAGGATGCTCCTCTCCCAAGCTGGATGTTGTCGTGGTCTTTCTTATTCGTCTAGAAGTTGTGTTCCTCACTTAGCAGGTGTAGCAGCGGTTCGGAAGAATGTACTTCGAATGGACGACGTTACTCTTGATCATCCTATAAAATACTCCAACAAGAACACCAAAACTCATGGCACATATTAAGATAAGGGGTTAGCGGTCAGCCATTCAGAGATTTGTTGTCCTTAGAGGTTTAGATAGATTTCTTAATTGACAAAGTCCTAGCAGGATGTCTATTTAATATTTTTGGATTTTCTTATTTGTATAATGTAGAAAGAAATATGTATGTATGGTATTTTTATATTTTTATGCCACCACAGTAAATATTCCTACGGGCTTTTACACACCATAGATTTATTCACATGGGGCTTTAAGCTTTAATGATGCAATGATGTAATGCAGTAATGAAAAAGTTTTATTATTTTTCTTTTCTAAATACAATGCTAATGTAGAAAAATAAATATGCTAAAAGTGAAAATAATTCATGCAATGCTAAAAAGTAAATATGGATAACGACCGATGTTAACTCACGGCTAAGGTTCGGATTTTTAAGTCCTCCGGTTAGGACTCGGCTAGAGAAGAGTCCTTTACCTTTCGGGTGCATCATCCGGTCTCAGCGATGGAGACCTAGATGGCTGCATATCTTGTGACAGTGTCTCTGATGATGATGTTATCTTCTTCCGTCAAACCCGTCTTAGTTTTGATTTTTAATTTTTGGCTTAGCAGGTTCAGAACCTTTACTTGTAGAAATTGCAGAATCAATGACCCTCCCACACTCTGCTTGAGTGTGTCCTGCTAATACAGACAAGGCAAAGATCAAGTGTATGGGCTCTATTGGTGGGAAAACACCAACATAACCAAAAATTTATTCATTCTTCTCTAACCCTTAGGCGCATTCAACAAGATGAAGTTGATATTATATGTTGTGTTCAATTATATCATATGTGATAAGATCAGAATGTTGAGCATGAATGTAGCATTTAAGTTCATTTGGCAGAAAGGGTTGAATTGCTTAACCCATGGAAGGATTGTCTATCTCTACATAATGTATCAATCTTTACATGATTATGACTATCATCTTCCAGAGATAAGATGTGTAATGTTTTAGCTCATTTGGTTAAGACTATGGGATCAAGCTTAAAGAACAAGATATGTTGAGCTGATCAGGTTGGATCAGGTAAATTGTAACTCAAATATATTTTGTTTCTTATTTATGTGCCTACCAGAATCAAGGAGAAACACTTTTAAATAATGACCATTTACCTTAGTATGTTACCTTTGTTATTGGAGCGTAATGTCATCATATGACGAAGGGTAGATGACTCATGATTGTGCTTCCCTTTTGCTTGAAGTTTTCCTTGTTCGGCTAGTCTTATAGCTTGAGCTGTTCATGAGCTTTTTGTTTCCTAGATCACACATTTCCTTTTGTCATGCCATCTTTCTGCTCTTCGATCTTTTGTCACCATGTTAGACCTTCTGCCTCACTCATTGTTTTATGCAGTTCTTTCATCCATGATGAATGAGCTATGTCATCTTTGCGCAATGTTATTGGAGTTCATCATGTCCCTTGCTCATCTTCGATTTGAATTCATCTCATGACTTACCCACATTGAATTGAGAGTTTCCTACAGGGGTTAGTCCAACAAAATATCCGGTATCTACTAAAGCAATTTTTAGTTCAATAACCAAACTAGACTCCATGTCTAATTTGATTAAGAAAGGCATTTTAACCTAAGCACATCGCTTAATTTTAAAAACCTTTGGAAGTATGTCGAGTACTTCCAAACCAAAACTTACTATGGCAAATAAAGGTAACATGAAAGCACTATAGAGATTTACTCAAATAAAGATGAAAGAGCATGATTATTATCTAGCAAATTGAGCATGGCTTAAAGGTAGAAACAACCAAGGTGGATTAGCAACATGGCATAAGATTTTTTAGAGAAGTTCACCCCCCACACTTGATTTTTTAAGGCAAAAATCAAGTTTGGATGGATGTGATTAAATGTTGCATGGTATTTGGTTGGACATACCTTGAGCCATCATCGTTCATCCTTTTTGCTTTAGACCTAGAATGGTTAGTGACAATAATACCCGAAGGAATATTTTTACAATTATGTTTCTATGCTTATTTCACAAGGCCATCACAGCAAAAAGGGTAAAAGCTCATGTTATCTCCCGAAAGTGCTTGTTTTAGGACAGAAGCTTGTCCTTGGGAAACCTTTGAATTGCGTTTTTAATTGGTGAAGTGGTTTCCCCTCCAACACCAACCTTTGGGTACCTATCTCAAGATTCATGCCTATAAGATTTACAATATTTATGATAAACATATGCATCTACAACCACCTCTTCAAAGTCTTTATGAATAGAAAGTATAAGGGGGTTGAGGATCTCGTGTGTAGCAACGTTGGAAAGATCAATTGGTTTAGGAGATTTCTCATGTGAGCATGGATTTGATGAGGTGTTCATGAAATAACTTCCATATTCGCTGATGAAATCTTCCTTTTCAATCTCCAAGGGTGTTTCTTTATGAATGTCTATAGGCGAAAACATTGTCTCCATCATTCCATGCCTATGACATTCATTGGACATTTTATTGTCCAGGATTTTCCTTGGATTGGTAACTCTCAGGTTGATCTTGTCTAAAACCTCGTCCATCCATTCAATGGTAATGGCACATAAGTTCTTAATATCCTCCAGCCATTGTTGTTGCTCTTCTTGGTCTTCCTTGTGGTCTTCATGATTCATATGCTTTGGTTGTCTTAGTGGATTTCTAGGGTCATCATAAGACTGAGGATAAAGAGCATAAGAGGGATCATCGGGATCAAGAATGGGTTGAAAAATAGGTTTAGATGAGACATCTAATGTGGGCATAGAAGGGGAGGGGATAGGATTGGCTTCTAAATAGCTTGGCTCTCCTTCTATGGTATCACTAGACATTCCATCCTTAAATTCTTTCCAATGCCCCATATGGGAATAAGGACGCTTCTTAAGAGATCCCTTCTTGAGAGGATTTGAATTATATTCGCTTAAAGGTCTCTTATGAAGATGAGAATTTAATATTCTCCCAAAATTAGCACCAAGGTCATCCTTAATTTCAATATGGATTTCTAAAGGTGGAATTCCTTCTTCTCTCGGGGGATTTTGGGGTATTGATAGTTTGGGATTGACAGCTATATCCTGGGATTGGAGTGGTTGTCATTTGGCTATCAAAACTTTCTCTTCTTATTCGAGAGGTGATTCATTCTCTTTCTCGAGGAGTTCATTATGAATGCTAGTGCAGGGAGTGATTCCACTAATTCTATTAAGCATAGACCTTGCTTTATTAGTAGACAAATGAAGAAAAGCTCCTCTAGAGGCTACATCAAGGGATTCCCTGGAATCCTTGCTAAGACCCATGTAAAAATGTTGAAAAAGTACAGGGTCTTGAATGGCAAGGTCTGGACCAGTGAAGATGAGTTCATTAAAACGATCCCACGATGTACTAAGAGATTCTTCTTCTAGTTGTCTAAAATTTAGAACCTCTTTCCGAAGGCTAACCACTTTAGATATGGGAAAGAAACATAAATAAAATTTAGAGCATAACGTTTCCCAATCTCCTTGCATACTTCCTATGATTTGACTATACCAATGTTTAGCTCTTCACGTCAAAGAGAACGGAAACAACTTTCATCTTAAGGTCTTGTCAGACATGCTAGCGATACACAAGCATGCACAGGTCTGCTCAAGCTCTCGTAGGTGTGAGTATGGGTTTTCATCGCCTTCTCCCAAGAAGGATTGATCTCAAATTAGTTTTATTAAACACGAGTGCAGCTCATAGCCAGTTGTTAGGATAGGCTCTACAGACTTAGGTGGCCCAAAGCTCGCGCTCGTGGGTTTAGTGTATTGATAGATAGGAGTGGAATTCATAATAGAAAATAAAAGAAAAGAATGAAGGAATAAAAAAATAAAAGAGTATGATACAAGGTTAAGCTAGATTCGTAGTTAATTCAGCAATCGTTTCCCTGGCAATGGCGCCAGAAAGCTTGCTGGTATATTTTAATGCACACAGATAAATTCGCAAGTGCACGGATACCACTGTAGCTTTCATCCGGAGGTATTCCAAGTATCGTATCCACAGGGAAACGTGTGAGGTTAACTACGGTCCAACTTAACCCAGAATAGCAACAAGACTTAAGAAAGTTGGGAGTGTAGAGGAGATCGCTAAGGGAGGGGGGCAGGGGCTGGTATATATAGCCCTGAGGGTCCAACGTGAGACCTTAGATCAAACTGCTTAAGCAACGGCTTAGATGCATCATCAAAGGCGGTGGGGAATCGACAGATGAAGCAGGCTGATAGGTGGGGCCCATAGGGACTGGGCGGCCCCACATGGCAGTGGGTCGAGCCCTGCTTCGGTGATTTGCCTTCTGGACCCTTCTAGAGTCTTCCCACGTAGGTACCACGGTGGAATTCCGTAATTTCCTTCGACGATTGGGTCCTCCTTGGCGGTTTTCTGGATAAACCCTGTTGAAAACACAGATTCACTAAAACTCGTGGAATTTATTAGTTTAAACCCCTAAACCTTCATTGCTGATTATATTTATGCCCTTATCCATGTTTAATTGATGGTTTATAATAGTTGTTAACTACCGTCAATAGATGCCAATTAGCGCGTGAACCTCCAAGTGAGTATCGCCACAACGGGGACTAGCTTACCGGCAAGCAAGTGAAACTCAGTGAAAAATCTTGTGTCATCTCTTGTCACCGGAATTCTATTGTGATTGATTGGCTCCTTCTTGTGATTGGCCCATTCCTCGACACGTCGGTATAAAGATAACTACCTCTCTTGTATTTGCATTCTTAGTGTAGCTAAGCTCTTTAGTGTAACTAGTTTTGAGAGCTAGCTTGAGTCTTGTATAGTGGTTAGTGAGGCTCTTTAGTTAGTCTTTGAGAGCTCAATAACTTAGTGGTAGTGACTTAGCATCGTGTGTGAATTATAGACTATAGCATTTAGATTTGTGGTTAGGTGGCTTGCATTTTAGTAGACTAGCGCAACATTTGCTTCACCTCATATTTGTCTAACCGCTTTGCTTAAGTGTTGTTGTAGATTTTTAATAGGCTATTCACCCCCCCTCTAGCCATTAGGACCATTCAACAGGTCGGGGGATCGCCTCAACAGTGCAATGCAAGGCGATTTGGTCGAGTGCCTCTAGATGGACTCTTGGGCACAGCAACACACCCCCATTCTCGTCGAGGGCCTCCCACATGATGTCAGTCTGCTATGACATGTTGTACATGCACTAGACCATGTGGAAGCCAACAACAGGGTGGCCTTCCTACGGTGCCTCGTCGTAGTCGATCCTAACTCTGAGGTACCGGTCGTAGGCGGCATTGTGGAGGAGGACGTAGGTGTCATCCATGTGCAGTAGGAGGTGCACCACCCACTGTAACATCCTAGGTTTTTGTGTAACCAAAAATACAAGATTTTAAAAAAAATCTGCAATGTGCGAAGCATGTAGTCTTTAGGTCAAATCGAAGTCAACTCAGTGTTCTTGAGTTGGTTTCGAGTCTTGATCTACTTGGAGTTTGGAGTGCACAAATCTGTAGCAAAGTTCCTCTCAATCTCTTTTGAATTCATCCCTAATCCTTTTTGAATTCCCTCTCAAATCCCTTTTTGATTTGCTCTATAACCATCTTAGCAAGATGGGGAAACTTCCTATCCTTTCCCTAGCAAGGAATTGGAGAAAAATCCTTTTTCCTCTCCTTGAATTCCTCTCAAGTCCCTCTTTGAACCCATCTTAAATCCGTGGCGAAATCCTTCTCGAACCCCTTTTGAATCTCTCAAATTCTTTTTGAATTCCCTCTTAAATCCCTAAGTCACTAATTGGAAAACTCTTTTCCTTACTTCTGGGGCCAAGAACCCTCCTTTTGTCTCCCTCCCTCTCTCAGCCCGGCCCCCTTTCCCCTATTGGCCCAGCTATCGAGTGGCACCAACCTAGCCGGCCCCCTTCACCCGCTGGCCCATTCGTGCATCCGTCCCTGCTCGCCTTCTCCCACGCGTTGCCCAATAGCACAGTGCTGCAACCCCCGTAGGCCCACCATGAGCCCCCATAGGCCTAGGCGTTGGCCCCCGTAGGCTTGAGCTGGCCCCCGCAGGCCCACCGCGCCGTAGCACCCAAACCCTAGCGAGCCGCGTGCCCTGGGCGACTCACGTCGCTGTCGCCCGACCATGCACACCCACTCTCGGCTCTGCCGCCTGCTGTCCCATCCTCACCTCGACGTCTATACACAGCGCCATAGGATGCGCACCGCATGTCCCATCCATGGCACAGACAACGGCGATCACTGGAGCCCCTCGTGACCCTAGATGTCGTGCCTACAAAAGCCACAGTGGCCGCTCCTCTCCTCCATTCCCAATCTACCGCCGCCACTCCCTTCTCTCCTCCTCATAGCCACACCGAGCCCCCTCACTGCTCTGTGCTGCTAGGGCACCGCAGCAGTCGAGCACCGCTGTGTCGTGGCTGCCTAGCCCTCATCCGCTCCACCGTGACCATGCTCACCACCGTGACCGGCCAGCCACCATCACCCTTCCTCGCCGACCGCCAAGCACCTCGCCATCGCAGCTGAGCCATGTCCACCTCTTCTTCCTCGTCGAGTTGCGACGCCCTCATCGTGACCTAGTCCACCCCTTCCTCACCCCGCTGCACCAGACCTGGAGGACCATGACCAGGAGCCACACCATAGAGCCATGCCCTACTGTCATCCTCACCGGCAGGACCCCCTAGACTGTGCCTCCACCTCATCCTTAGAGCCGCTCCATCGAGCCGATGCCATGGCCTCCTCTCCAACCCGAGCCCCGTGGACCACCACACCGGGGTCGCCCTCACCGAGCTCCCATTCTGCCTCTGCTTGCTCCACCTCGACCTCGCCGTGGTCACCACCATGCCCTTTCCTTCGCCAAGCCATGACCACCACCTCGCTACCTTCCTCAACCAGCCTAGAGTACAGCAGCTATCGCCGATGAGCAACGAGCAGCCCAAGCTTCTTCCTTTTCCCTCCCTCGCCGCTATTCTCACCTGAGCCTGGCCTTCGTGCGGCGAAATTCACTACCACAGGGAAGCAGCACCTCGACTCTTCCTCAGCCATGGTGAGACCCTGCTCCAAGATGCCATCCTACTGCAGCCCTGCACCTCAGCATGCCCCTACTACAGAACCGGTGCCAGAGCTATTGACTACGCTGACCACCTTGCCGAGGGACAACAACACCACCTTGCCGGTGACCCCTCCTCCTCCATTGCCGGTGATCTACCGTGCCCAAAAGCTCCCTCCTTTTTCCCTTCCTGCTATTACTCCAGACTGAACCCAGCCTTTGTGCCATCATCCTTCTCTGCCACAGGGAAGCAGTTGGCCTAGCAGCATCTTTCATTGACTCTAGCCCACACCGGCGCCGTGCTAGAGCTCCATTGCCACCCTCATCCACCTATAGCCCTGTCCGGCCAACCGCAGCCAGCTAGCAGCTAGCCATAGCTAGCCACAGCCAGCCAGCAGCAGGCCATAGCAAGATGCAGCTAGCCATAGCCTGCCAGAATGCACCACTGCAGCCCTCCTTCCTCATCGCAGCAAGGTTGACCCATTGAACCTAGCCAACATCGTTCCTGACGTCGGCAAAACTCTTACTTTTCATTCTTATTACTTGCTCATACTTGTCATACATGATCATCTATCTAAATCTATATATGCCTATGCCATGCCTTCATCGCCGGTCTATCTTTGTGATGCTATGGTCATGTGCTACTCCACTTACTTGTTGTGTCGGTTTAGTTCTTGGTCCTTGTGTTGTTTGTGTCATCGGTTAGTGGTTGTTGTTGATGTCTATGGACCGTGTTTTCCTATCCACCCCGTAGGCTTGTGCCACCTAGACCATGGCACTTCCTTGGCTCTCGCGGTGACAACCACATCGCTAGAGGCCACAGGAATAGCCTTGTGCTGATTGTGCACCTAGGTTGTGGAGTCTTACGAGTTGGTGTGGATCGAGAGCCACTGGGTTTGTGCCTCCTTTCTTTCAACCCTAGCTCATCCCCATGGCAAGTTGGTTGGAAGAATGTAGAGACTGTTCTTCTCTCCTCTCTTCTCCCCTCTATCGATTCCCATCGATCTAGTAAGATGGGGATTGATCTTCTTGTTCAAACATCTTTGGCTCATGGCCTTGCCATGGCATGTAGATCAAAGTGTTGTAGAACCAGAGTAATAACATGAAAGTCAAAGTGCTATGGAACCAAGCTCCCTTTTTGTTAGTTTGGTGTTTGTTGCCCTCTTGATTCCATTCCTTCGATTCCAATCAACTGCTATGGCGATTGGATCAAAGGAAGGTGGATCCCATGTCTTCCTCTGTCTTTTGGCTCCTTCATGCTCAAGTCCCTTGTATGCTTGTACCGTATTAAACCATAGTGCTCCCTTGGTTCTCACGGTGACAACCGCATCGCTAAGACCTGAGTAGTGTCTTGATGCCATTTAGTGCACATGAGTTGAGATACCCTACGAGTGGATTTGGGCGTTTGTGTTCTTTTGTGTGTCGCTCCTTTCCGATGCCCCATTTTCTGCCATGGCGTGAGCATTGGAAGTAGTAGACCACTCTTCCTCTCTTTCTCCTCTTATTCCACCCTCTCTTTGATTCTTGTCAATTACAATGGCGTACGGATTGAGAGAAAGAGACCGAAACTACTCCCTTTTCCCCTTTAGCCTTCTCTGTTCGATCCTGTCTTTAGCCATGATGATCGGATCAAAGACCAGACTATCACTTCTAGTTAGCAAAGCTAACGTCTATGTCGTGTTCTCAGAACCCTACGAGTCAACCTGATCGACCATTAGAGTGCCTTATCTACTGAGGATGTGACATGGACGTGCCTAGCTGACTTTCTCCTTTTAAGCCCGAGGAAAATGGACTCACTTTGTGAGGGCTAGCCTTGTTTGCCGTGGTGTTTGCTTAAGTTGGGCTAGGGTCTAGGCCATTTCTTGAAGCCGTACTGGTCAACACGATCGGCCCGGGAAGTATTGGCTAGGCTGTGACTCGAGCTTGTGCTTAGCGAACACCACTTCTATTTTCTTTCAAGCCTAGGTATCGGACATCCTCCATGAGGGTTAAGTCATTTTTCCTTTAGTGTTCTTTTGGTGTTATTCGATCTTCTATTTCTTGCTGCCTTTTTGGGAGTTGTTGGATTTTGGTTAGGGATTGATTGCTTTTTGCCTTGTTTGTCGCTCTATCATAGTAGTTACATCAAGGATGACGTTGGTCAGACCGAAACCCATTGGAGGAAGGGCACATGAACGACAGCAGGACTTGGAGGAGAATGGCTACGAGTACACTGAGGATCTCAGAGTCGATCAATCAATAGGTGCCACGTCCCACCCAACCTTGTAGAATCCTATTAGACATACAATAATATAGTTGCTAGTGCATTATTTTCATGCAAATGAACTATGATAGGTTGCATGGTAAAATTGCTTGAAGCCATTACCTTGACGCAACCTTTACCCCTGCACACCTACTGATAGGCTAGACGCTTGCTTACTACTTACTGCTTACTTCTACTACGCATTATATCTATGATGTGATACTTGGTGGAGGATTGTTTGTGAATGGCTAAGGCACATGGTGTCGCTAAAACTGGTGATAACTTGGGGAGATCTTGGCGTGCGTCTTTGGTGTGTGGTGAGGGTTGAGTCGACCGGACAGGATTCTACGATGAGTCCTTGGGACAAGTCTTGCCGGGAGGGTGTGACATGAGCATCCTCTATGATGAGAGGTACCTGTGGTGGGTACATATGAGTGGAGTAGACCTCGGGATGCCTCGTAGGGGTGAGCCCCTGAGGAGGAGGTGTCATCGAGGCACGGGGTGTCGGATAACCCCACTTGAGAAGATGTCTTGTCTGGTCCCCCTAAGGACTAGCATGTCGAGAGAACCGGATCATAGGACCCTTCGTACACACCACTCGCTCCTAGATGGGTGGGGGACGAATGTTGACCAGCTAGGGCGGTGCCACCACTACCTAGGATGTAGGTGATAGTGTAGGGAGGTACGGGCGTATGGCTCACACCCTCCTAAGATAGCATAGTGACCTCAAGGGCCCGGTACTACATCTCACAATCTCAGCATGCCGATGGACTCTGGGGTGACTCAGGGCTGAGTGGTAGGGTTGTAAGTTCCTAATGGCTAGAGAGGGGTGAATAGCCTATTTAAAAATTCTACAACAACACTTAGCAAACCGGTTAGATAAATACGAGGCAAAGCGAGTGTTGCGCTAGTCTACTAAAAATGCAAGCCACCTACCACAATTCTAGTTTCTATAGTCTCTATCCACACAATGGTTATGTCACTACACTAAGTTAGTGTGCTCTCAAAGGCTAACTAAAGAGCCACACTAACCAAACTAACAAGCTCTCATGACTAGCTACACTAAAGAGCTTGACAACTAGTTTGCGGTAATGTAAAGAGATAGAGCAAGATGGTTATACCACCAAGTCGAGGAATGAATCAATCAATCTCAAGAATGAATACCAATGAAGACCAATCACCTTGGAATCAAATGATGACACAATGATTTTTACCGAGGTTCACTTGCTTACCGGCAAGCTAGTCCTCATTGTGGCAATTCACTCACTTGGAGGTTCACGCGCAAATTGGCATCACACGCCAAACCCTCAATAGGGTGCCACACAACCAACACAAGATGAAGATCACACAAGCCACAAGCAATTTACTAGAGTACCTTTTGGCTCTCCACCGGGGAAAGGTCAAGAACCCCTCACAATCACCACGATCGAAGCCGGAGACAATCACCAACCTCCGCTTGACGATCCTCGCTACTCTAAGCCATCTAGGTGGCAGCAACCATCAATAGTAACAAGCGAATCTCACAACGAAACACGAACACCAAGTGCCTCTAGACGCAAACACTCAAGCAATGCACTTGGATTCACTCCCAATCTCACAAAGATGATGAATCAATGATGGAGATGAGTGGGAGGGCTTTGGCTAAGCTCACAAGGTTGCTATGTCAATGCAAAATGGCTAAGAAACTTGCTAGAGCCGGCCACGCGCCTTTAAATAGAGCCCCCAATGAATAGAGCCATTGGACTCACAGACCATCCTACTGCACACCGACCGGACGCGTAGGTCGGGGCGACCAGACGCACGCCACCCAGCGTCCGGTCGTGCGATGCGCGCCACATGGCCCCTCGATTTAAACTCATCCACGCAATCTCAATGGCTAGTTAGCTTTGCGCCACGTGTTAAGTTTCTACCGGATGCGCTGCTCAAGGTGACCGGACACTCCATCACTGGAGTCCGGTCATTTCCAGTAAGGTTCTAGAGACGGTTTTTCACGACCAGACGCATCCGGTCATGCCCGATCGGACTCGCCCAGCGTCCGGTCACTCACCCTTTGCTCTACGTGCTGCCATGTCAGCAGGACCAGACGCTAAACAGTGTTCAGCCAGAGTCCGGTCACTTTTCTTCTCCAAATCTGGTCACAGGGCAAATCTAGCCCGAGAGCACCACTTTCTTTTATAATTGACCAGACGCCGGAACCCTGAGTCCGGTCACTTCGAACTCAGCGTCCAATCACTGTTTGATAGTGAAAAAACACCTCCTTCAATTCACCAACTTCTTCACCCTTGCTCAAATGTGCCAACCACTAAGTGTATCACCTTGTGCACGTGTGTTATCATATTTTCACAAACCTTTTCAAGGGTGTTAGCTTTCCACTAGATCCTAAATGCATATGCAATGAGTTAGAGCATCTAGTGGCACTTTGATAACCACATTTCGATACGAGTTTCACTCCTCTTAATAGTACGGCTATCGATCCTAAATGTGATCACACTCGCTAAGTGTCTGGATCACATAAACCGAAAAGCTCCTATCAATTTCACCGTTGTCTTGAGCTTTTGTTTTTCTCTTTCATCTTTTTCAAGTACAAGCACTTGATCATCACCATGGCATCACCATCATCATGTCATGATCTTCATTTGCTTCACCACTTAGAGTAGTGCTACATATCTCATAATCACTTTGATAAACTAGGTTAGCACTTAGGGTTTCATCAATTCATCAAAACCAAACTAGAGCTTTTAATGGTGGTATGGCACTAGTTTGGAAGGCAGCCCGGTATCAGCCTAGGCGGTGCACGCGCTGATGATGGTGATCGTGTGGTTCCAAGTGTACACGCTCTGTAGAGTTGATCGATCTATATGTATAGCCTCGTCCGCAAATATAGACATTCCTATGACCTACGCTTCCCTTGATTAGTGAGAGGAGTTCTTTCTTCTTCTCCCCCGGGTTTGTAGGATTTTGGCTGTTAGCCGATAAGGCAAGTCACGAGAGGGAGTCATCCTTGCCGCCTAGAGAGTGAGAGTGTGGTGAGATGTGTGTGATGGGATGGGTGAACGTGTGGATGGGATGGGTTAAAACTTGATGAATTATTATAAAATATTGATGAACTTGCATAGGAAAACTACAGCCATAAATAGGCCTTTTGCTCTACCCTTGCATTCCACTTACCACAAAGCAACGCAAGGCATAGGGTGGGAGTCAGTGGCTAGTACAAATCATACTGAAAGATATTTGGCAGGTTTGGATGTCATCTACGACGACGACAATGGAGATTAAAAGGATTAGGTGGTCTCATTCCTACGCTCAAGTTTGGTTGAGGAGATGAAGTCTATGCCCGCTGATACTCTACGCTTACTCTGATGATTGCCCGTGAAGGAGGAGCCTTCACCCGCCGACATGCTGTCTACTCTGATGTTGATCTGTGTGCGTTTCCGCCAGTACACGTTGTACTTAGGTGTGTTACCATGTTGTAATATCTTGTAAACTTGTAATTTCGCGATGTATGAACTGTGATATCAACTGAATAGTGATAATGTGAGAGCTTGGTCTTCTTGAACTATCACATTACGATGTAACCCTTCGAGAAAATCATGGATAGTTTCACCCACGCCGTGTTCAACGACGTGCGGTGAGGGCTAAGCGAGACTCGTCACCCATCCTTGTCGGCGTGGAGGTACGTGCTGTCGTCCTCGAGGCTCCACAGGCCGACGTGTGTCCGGTCGGGGAAGAACTCCATCGCCGCTGACTCTGGTGATGGGGCAGAGGCGGACGGTGGCGTGGGTGTGGGTGTGGGTTTTCTCGACGAGACGGTGGTGAGGGTGGGTTTTCTCGGCAGTCGGTGCTGCTCCGATGGCGAGCGGAGACCAGCCGGAGAGAGGAGAGGAGAGCAGGTTGTTACTCGTTGCGACAGTTAGTTTTGCTTTGGGCACCGAGCCGAGCAAGGCCAGGCGGGCAGGGTATTTGTATTTCATTTTCAACAAACAAGATGGCAAGTCGGTTGCTGAATATGCCAGCTATCCATTGGCAGGCAGGGCTAGATGGGATCGATCGGGTGCTAGAGGCACTGGCCCGTGGGACCGACTGACCGAAGAAGCTGACGTCGTTGGCGCCGAGGAGGAACCGAGGAATGAAGAAGACCCAGGAGAACTGAAGCATGCATGTTCCCGAGAGAGAAACCCACCCGTACTGCACTTTTGTTATTCATTTGAGATGAACGAGTAGACGACAGTTAATGTTAGAAACTACTCGCTCCGTCCCTTAACAGAGGACGTTCTAGCGTTAAAAAAAGTACCATAAAGAAAGACGTTTTAGCTGGTATAGGGTGGGTCCCACTCTATGTACCGACCAAATTTTTTACATTTTAGCCCTTTTTTTGAAAGTTTCTCGCAAATAGACCCCTGGCGGAAAGAATTCAGAAAATGGACCCTTAACTCGGCGCCATTGATGCTGGCGCCGAGCTAGACGCCAGCGTCTCTGGCGCCGAGCTCCTGGGCACGGTGGATGACATGCCAGGGAGCTCGGCGCCGCCACTCACTCAGCCTGAAGCAGCTGAGCCTCTGAAGTCAAGAGAGCCGAGCCAGCGAGAGCCGCTTCATTCGCTGCCGTCTCCAGTAGCTCTCTCTTTTCAATTCCATCTCTCTTGGTTACTTCTTCTTTATTACAGCGTCTTGGCGGCTAGTATAAAATCACAGTACACATGCGTCATGGTACCTCTCATGATAGTTGATCGATATGAAACTATTAAACTATTAAGCAGCGTCTTGGCCATACCGGCTCCCAGCATACTGTGGTTCATTTGTTCTTTGGTGGCTCCCATAAAAAGAGTTGTGGCCCAGAGAGTTCAAAAGAGCACCCACGGCGGTGGGTATGGGCCACTGTGCAGGGTATGGGAGCCACTGTTGAGAACAAATGAACAGTTGTGTTGGGAGCCACAGTGCAGGGTATGGGCCAGTACGCGTTTAATAGTTTAATAGTTTCATACTGATCAACTACCGTAGATACCATGACGCGTGTGTACTCGTATTTTATACTATCTGTCAGTACGCGTAATAAAGAAGAAGTAACCAAGAGAGATGGAATTGAAAAGAGAGCTACTGGAGACGGCAGCGGGTGGGCCCACGGCTCGTCCTCTTTGACCAGAGGCTTGGCGCCAGTAATAACGGCGCCGAGTGGCTGGCGCCGAGCTCCCTGGCATGTCATCCACCGTGCCCAGGAGCTCGGCGCCAGAGACGCTGGCGCCAAGCTAAGGGTCCATTTTCTGAATTCTTTTCGCCAGGGGTCTATTTGTGAGAAACTTTCAAAAAAGGGCTAAAATGTAAAAAAAAAATCGGATGTACCGATCCCATCCATCATCTCTATATCCTCCACTGCCCACTGCTGTGAATAAAAAAATGAAAAAAACAGACGGTTGGGAGGAGGCTTTATCCTTTCCATCCCGTCCCTGGCGTGGCGCTCGCGATTCCATCCCACCAGCGCCGCCGCACCCGTCCTCTTCCCACACGGAGCAGCTGTCGAGGCGGAGTGGTCGTCCCCGAGCGGCCGATCTAGAACGGAGGTGGAGCAGCCTACGTCGAGCGGCGCATTCCGAGCGGGTGCCGCCCCCTTCCTTCTTCCCCATCCACTGCACCGCCCAAATCCAGGCGCAGCCGAGGTCGACGCCCAGCTCAAGATCCAGGGTGCCGCAACCTCAGGCAGGCGTAGCCGCTGGGCAAGGAGGAGGTGCAGCCGCAGGGCTTCCTCCGCTGGTACCCCTCGCCACCGCCAACCGCCCATCTACAGGCCGTCGCCTCCTCCACCGCGCATCGCCTCCGCCGCCATCGCCTCCCCCGCAGGTTGCCACCAACACCGGTGCTCTCCCTCTTCTCCACCGGCGCCTCCCTCTAGTGCGCGTGGCCAGGAGCACCGGAGTTAGAGAAATCCGGATCTGAGCGAAGCGGGACGCAGGAGAGGAAATAACGTGTGGGGATGGAGGGAGGACTGGACAGAGTAGGGGCATGTAGGTCTTTTGCCATAATCGTTGGTAGTCACGCCGGTTCCTAGAACGACTAGTATTGTGGGACCGAGGGAGTATCCTACTTATCTGCTCTGCCCTTCATCTCTACAGGCCACAATGATACTTAACATATATTGCTCACATGTTTGGTCAGATCCTTCATTAGCAGAGTGTGGTGTCTATTAATGACTAATACTAAAAGTTAATGGCCTTTGAAGTGTGGAATTCTGAAGTGCTAATTAGTGAAACTATAATATACTTTGTGCACAATTTATTTTGTTTCTGGTTGTGAAAGAAACTGGTGGAGCAGTGGAAATGATGTGAATTCAGTTTTGTACCTAAAACTCGATAGTTAATATCAGTGGCATGTTATCCTTGAGTGTTTATATATGGATAAACAGATGTGCTAAAATCTGACAGCAGTGCCTATAAGCTACCATTTAGAATTTTAGACTAGTACAACAAGATCTGTAAAATACCTGCAAAACATACTTGCTAGTATTTTAGACTAGTACAACAATATAGTATTTGATGCCTGAAAGTCTGTTTATGTGGCTATCATACATCTGAATTTTGGACTTACTAGATCATTTATGTGGACTGCAGCTGCTTGCTTGCTTGCCTGGAGATTGATGAGAACATATGATTTTGCTTGGAGCTGCAGCTGCTTGCTTGCTTGCTTGAGGAGAGGAACAGAGAGAGGTGGTATGCAGAAGGAGAGGTGATGAAGAAGGAGACTTCAGTGGTATCATCAAAGTCAGCTTATGTAAGTTTCATATTGTTTCCACCACATTATAATACATGGTACATTATTGAAACAAATGAGAATTCTCTTCACTGGAGGTAAAATGATGCCATCCATGTGCTATGACCATGGGCACATATAGGTCCAGTAATCTGTATTACCCAAATGCAACAGGTCACCTCATGCCCTTGGTCTGAATCCAACAGATATATCTTTTCCTAATACTCCGTCCTAATTTAGGATTAACAACTGCATCTTAAATATCATGGGTTTTGGGGCGACGTATTGTTCCTTGATGACAGTGGATGATCTTTGGATCGCTTTTTCATCTTGTTTAAGAAATTTTTGAATTGAGTGACTCAAACTGTATTGTTAAGAATCCTTCATGTTCAAGCTGGGAGATTCCTCTCCTCGTTCTTATGATTTCTGTGACTCAAGGTGAAAGCCCAATTATTATTTTTAACCTGCTGCCGCTTTTGCTTTACCTCTGAATGACCCCATACAGTAGGCTCATCTTATCACCTGATGTAGTGCAGCTGGAGTCTCAACTAAAGGATTAGCAGTTTTAAAGAGCTTCTGATTGATAGCTGCCATTCTGATAGCTTCTGATTCATTCCTAGGTTTGTCGATTTATTGTTTCAAGAGAAATAAAATGGTCAGAATGTAAACCTGAAATGATTTGCCTCAGGTACTGAGAAGGCTCGCGCAGAACAGAGAAGCTGCTCGGAAGAGTCGACTGCGGAAAAAGGTGGCCACAAGAACTTCACCAATCCTTTGGTGTTAATAATAACCATGGTAGGTTATCAATAAGTCTCTTATAACTTTTTTTGAGTAAAACGTGTCTAATAACTGGTTGCACCAATTCTGTTGTTGTTCAATACAATAGGCCTACATGAAGCTGGCCCAGTTAGAGCTGGAGCTTCAGCGGGCTCGGCAGCAGGTACATGAAAGAATCTGTTGGTTAAAGCCATTTCAGCAGTCAGTGCTGCATTGACTGATGACTGATCCAGCCAGCTGCTCTCCTTCCTCATAATAGTTAGACTTACCTTTCTTTGGCAGTGGTTCCTGGGTAAATATTTGTTTGTTGATTTCAGAGCTAAGCTATAAACTAATGCTACTTATGCTTGCTTTGGAGATTGCATTGTAGCTATGGTGGCGGTATGGGTTCATCAAAAGCAGTGCTTGAGTGGTAGAACAAGAGATCGTCATAGGATTCCAATATATTCTAATATGTAGTTGTTGTTTTTTTCTCAAATACGCAAAAGTCTAATATGTAGTTGTGGCAAAGAGGTTTATTTGCATCATGTACTGGAGGGAACTGTAATGGTGTTTGGTGTTACTTCAATTTGAGTTTTCAAATTTTTTCCCCAACTTATATTGATATTGCACTTGTTTAATATAAGTTCAATATAAATCAAGAAAAATTCCATTCTTGATCATCGTACTGTCGGTAGAGTTTGATTTTTGGCCATAAAACTATCAAAACTTCTTACATTTGGCTATCCAACGATTTTGAAGATGGTTTTTTCTTACACGGATGATACATGGCAATGGGACCTACATGTCAAGCCTCTTCTCCCTCTACATGTTATTTCTCTCCCTCTCCTCCTCAATCCATGTTTAGTGCTCATTTTTCATTATTCCTTATTATTTCTTCATTTTTTTTTTTCTTTGAGGCGACCTTTTCCTTTTTCTATTCTTTCTATTTTCATTTTTCCCTTTTTCCTATTTGATATTTATTTTATTTTACTTTAGCTTCAATTTCTTTATTACTTATATTTCAAATACATGTAGCATACTTTGTGGTGGAACATTAATGAACTTGGAAGATATTTTAAAGTTGGAACATATTTATCCTAACATGAAACATTTTCCTTTTGAACCTGGAGCATATTTTTCTGGACCTGGAACATATTTCGCATAAGTCTGAAACAAATTGTCTTGAAGCTGGACTAATTTTCACTTGAACCTAGAATCTCTCTCCCAGCCCTAGATATTGTCCAGCTCATAAATTAAATGTTTTCCTTTTACGAGAAAAATTGTATGTCTACAAAATAAAATGTCATTCGAATACTCACGAGGGGTCTTGTTTGAAAGATGGTATTGTAAAATATTCCCTCTATCCCATAAAAAATCGGTATAGGACTCGTGTAGTTTAACTAGTTTTGTTAAACTATTAGCAACATTTAGATATCTAAATAAATTTATTTTGAAAATATATTCAACGTGTATCTAACGATACTAATTATATATTATAAATATTACTATTATATATATTATCAATTTAAATATTTAAGAATGATATTTTTAAAGGACAGAGGGAGTACACAACAGCGCAATTGGAATTTGATCTAGACGCTCAGATTAAAAACCATTTGTTTTCACAAAAAACTTCTCAAACATGCTGACGTCAGCCGCTACCCGCTAATCTGCTGCTGCTTTGGGTTCTCGGTCCTCTCGGCCCCAAAACCCAAAATGTTAAGCGACTGACTGAATTAGGGGCCGTTCGGTTGCCAGGAATGCATATCTGGAACCATTCAGCCATGTTGTGTTAATTTGCTCTTCACCTGGAATGTCCTCAGCCCTTAGTGAATTCAGGGCTGCGCCAACCCCAGGGCGCGACCGCCGCCGCCGCCGCCGCCTACGGCAGGTGCCGAGGTCTTCGTTGGGTCCAGCGCCGGCGACGAGCACCCACAGGTATTCGCACCCTTCCTCTTCCTCTCCTGCTGTGCGAAACCGAGCACCCGAACCCTAACTCAAGCTATTTGGCTATTTGTACTCGGAAGTCGGATCTGATCCAATCACAAGTCTATAAATGCCTGCTAATTTGATTTTTTTTTTTTTTGAAAAAAATTCGGTGTGCACCATGACTTCCGCCTGCCGTCCCTAAATCATGGCTGTCTAGAATCCAAATAGGTCCGATTTGCTGTTCCAGGAGCAGCCTGGTCAATGCCACCTTGTTCGTGGATGAATCCAGTGTCAGTTAACACCGTCTGATTCAATCCTGGTTGCTTGATGCCGCCTCATCCATGGATGAACCTAGTGTCACCTGACAATTGATGCCTGGGATCCGGCTTCTGATTTTTCCCTGTGAGTTTTCAGGTCAACGGGGCCTGATTCATGGCGAAGCAGGCGTACGCCACGAGCAGCCTCGTGGTCGGGTACGCGCTGTG
Organism: Miscanthus lutarioriparius; assembly: GCA_904845875.1. Taxonomy (NCBI): domain Eukaryota; kingdom Viridiplantae; phylum Streptophyta; class Magnoliopsida; order Poales; family Poaceae; genus Miscanthus; species Miscanthus lutarioriparius. The sequence goes on from CAJGYO010000007.1 coordinate 93,933,882, forward strand.
CTCCAGCCTGCTGGCTATCATCAACAAGTACGCCATCACCAAGTTCAGCTACCCCGGGCTCCTGACCGCCCTGCAGTACCTGACCTCGGTGGTTGGGGTGTGGGTGCTCGGGAAGCTCGGCTTCCTCTGCCACGACGCCTTCAACCTCCAGACCGCCAAGAAGTTTGCGCCGGCCGCGGCTGTCTTCTACCTTGCCATCTTCACCAACACCCACCTCCTCAAGCACGCAAACGTCGACACGTTCATCGTATTCAGGTCCCTGACACCTCTCCTGGTGGCTATCGCTGACACCACGTTCCGGAAGCAGCCGTGCCCTTCCAAGCTCACATTCTTGTCCCTCGTGATCATTTTGGGAGGCGCGGTCGGCTATGTGATGACGGACTCGGCCTTCACCCTCACCGCATACTCGTGGGCGCTCGCTTACCTCATCACCATAACTACTGAGATGGTGTACATCAAGCACATGGTCACCAACTTGGGGCTCAACACCTGGGGCTTTGTGCTCTACAACAATCTTCTTTCGCTGCTGATGGCGCCGGTGTTCGGGTTTCTGACAGGGGAGCACTTGTCAGTCTTCAGAGCCATCGAGTCAAGGGGGCAGAGTTGGTTCGAGCTTGATTCCTTTGTGGCGGTTGCATTGTCCTGTGTCTTTGGTCTGCTCATCAGTTTCTTTGGTTTTGCTGCAAGGAAAGCAATCTCTGCCACAGCGTTCACAGTGACAGGTGTGGTCAACAAGTTCCTTACGGTTGCAATCAATGTGATGATCTGGGACAAGCATGCAAGCACGTTCGGTTTGGTTTGCTTACTCTTCACTCTCACTGGTGGAGTGCTCTATCAGCAGTCAGTTACAACAAAAGGCAATTCTTCAGCGCAGCGAGAGGCAGCAGCTAAGCAAGGAAGAGGTGATGATGATGCTGTCGAGTTGGATGAGGAGAGCCAGAGGCTGGTTTCATCTCCAAAGGTTATCTGAGGTGCATGATCACCAAAGATCCAGTTTTGTTCGTTTTTCTGGAATAGGCACGCCCACATTTTGAAGATTTGTCATAGTCATATAAGGGCGTACCCAGTGCAGAGAGCTCCCGCTCTGTGCGGGGTCTGAGGAAGGGTGTCAGTGGCAAGCCTTACCCTCGCCTATGCAATGCGAGGAGACCGCGACTCGAACCCGGGACCTTCCGGTCACAGGCGGTAAGACTCTACCGCTTGCACCAGGCCCGCTCTTCATTTGTCATAGTCATATACTGAAGGAAATCCAAGAGGCAGCATTGTTGTTCTAGGAGAGGCTGCAGTAACTTTACATGATACATATTTGGTCTATAGTTGTTTGTCACCATGCCGTGTTTACTAGTAGGCCATGTGATGTTTTATTACTTAGAAATGGCCAACCAATGCAATGACCGTCTTATATGGTTATTGGGACCTATCTGACATTGTATTTTGGTATACCTAATGAGGTGACTATCAGATTACATACAACCTTTCTGACATTTTATGATTTAGCAGTGCATTAGCTTCACAGTTCTGGCATGATCAGATTTTCAGTGGCCCATTTCTTATCGGAGGGCTAAATAAACTACGTATCTGTTTGCGGTATGCATTAAAGTTTGGATATCCTCAGTACAAATTTCACCAGCATTTTTTTTATTGATATGCGTAAGTGTGGATATCTTCAGGATGCTTTGCAGTAAGAGATAACGGCAGCAGTTGGTGAGAGACTGCCAAGGTCGGTTGCATTATGGTCATCCGGTGTATTATTCTACAAGGCAATGCCAAAAATTTGTGTTGATTGCTCTCACAAAAAAAAAAGAGAGTAGTGTTGATGGTTCATATGATAATCGGGTTAATGTTGTTTTCGCAACAGCAGCTAAACTAAACGGTTCCTGGCCCTTGGTTTTTTATGTTGTCGGGTTATGTTCTGTTCTGAAACTGGAGTTGTGGCGGCAGACCCTTGAGTCCAAAGATTTTAGAGTAAGTCAAACTAAAACAGAATACATGTGATGCGATTTTGGCAACGCTACACTTGAGGAGGGAGACGTGAGTTTGGAAGGTCAAGTGGTGCCTACGAAAGATATCTTCCATTATCTAGGATCGATGCTGCAGAAGGATGAAGATATTGATGCAGACGTTTGTCATAAGATTAAAGCAGGGTGGATGAAGTGACGCCAAGCATCTGGCATTCTCTGTGACAAGAGGATATCACAAAAGCTAAAAGGCAAGTTTTATAGAACGGCGATTAGATCTGCTATGTTGTATGGAGCATAATGTTGGCCTACAAAAAGATGACATGTCCAACAACTGAGTGTCGCGGAAATGCGTATGTTGCGTTGGATTTGTGGTCACACAAGGATGAATCGAGTTCGGAACGATGATATACGTGACCGTCTAGGGGTAGCACTATGGGTGAAAACGGTATGGATATTTTTCCGACCGTATTCGAGAACGAATATGTTTAGAGGAGTTCAGATCTATCCATATCCGAGTCCGGATATTCAACATTTGATACCGTATACGTATCCGAATACTCAAATCGCATATTTATGATGTCGATATCCAAACATATCATATCCGACAGGGTTGACACTATCCGTATTCGAATTGGAATCCGAACTGAATATGAAAACAAATGTAATATTAGTGATATCCATCCATATCTCGATCCGTTTTCATCCCTAGGTAGCATCAATTGAAGAAAAGCTTGTCCAACATCGATTGAGTTGGTTTGGCCATATTCAAATGAGACCTTCAGAGTTCTAAGTCGAGATATCAATGTGAGAAGAGGTAGAGAAAGATCGAAGCTGACATGGAAGGAGGCAATTAAAAGAGATTTAAAGGGTTGTAATATACATAGAGATCTTTATTTGGATATGAGTGTTTGTAAAACAGTTATTGACGTGCTTGAATCATTACTAGGGGCTTATGTTGGGTTTCAACTCTAGCCTATCCATCCCAACTTGCTCGGACTAAAAGGCTTTGTTGTTATTGTGCTATTTCTGTTCTACTGTTCTCTAGATTATAATTCTCTAAAGCATGAATTGGTATGATTTGGCATGGCTTCAGAAGGTTTGCCGCCCGAGATCTGCATCTTGAATTGCGGTTAGGATTTTGCTCACTTGTCATATTAATGGGTTGCATTTCCAGATTTTTCTTTTGAGAAATAAATTGGTGAGCTGATTGCACTCCCTTGTTCCTGAATCCTCAGCCCTTCCTAAATAAAAAGGCTAAGAATATGCGTGGGATGTTTTCTTTTCTTTCTCTTCAGACATGTTATTAACGGTGAGCTGTGAACATATTGACCTACTCCATCGGTTTTAAATTGTAAGTCGTGCTGTTCTAGATACAAAGTTCTTACAAACTTACATGATGCTTCGTGCTGTTTGGTATTCTGTTAGAAATTTTAGTTCCAAAAGTACGACAGCGTTCAATGGCAGGCCCGAGCTGTGCTGCTTCTTGAAAAATTCGCACTGAAGCTGATTGCAATCACACAAACTGTGTACTATTCTGGCTTCAGGTGGATCAAGCAAGTAGTGAAAAGCCCCAAGCCCCCAACCTCTGGGTCCTCTGCCACCATATTTGACTAGAAGAATCCAACGAGAAAAGAGTCCAGATCCATAAAAAATTTGCTAGAATACATGACAACCAAGCTTAGTGAGTAGTGACAAAAACTGAGTAGAAAACCTGTGGCCCCATTAGATGCCTTCACTCATTTATTTGTCTTATTAATAAGATTATTATACAAGATTTTTTTTTTTGGACAGAAAACTGTGGAGCATAGCTCCCCAGCAAATTTATTACCAACGTGGGGACCATGACCAAGGCGAGATTCCACTTCGAGTATTTCTGGCCCAGGTTCGAGGACTTCTAACAAACAGTGACTGAGGCATGGAGCAGTCCCATTGAAGCCCATGGGCCGCTGTGGCGGCTAGATGCCAGGCTTCGTGCGCTCGTCAAGGAACAGCGATGGTCAGCCACCAAGATCGGGGGGATCAGGGAACAGCTTCTCATGGCCCGCGAACTCATTCACCGTCTCGACATGGCCCAGGACTCACGGGTGCTCTCCGATGCAGAAGCAGCCCTGAGGAAGAGGATGAAAATGCGAGTGCTGGGCCTCGCCTCCTTGGAACGAACCATCGCCAGGCAGCGCTCGCGGATTAGGCACCTGAGCGAGGGCGACGCCAACACTGCCTACTTCCACCTGATCGCAAGGAGGAAGAAAGCGCCGGAACTTCATCCCATCTCTCAACGTGGACGGCCACGTCGTTGCGGACCATGACTGGATGGAAAAGGCCATGTTCGAGCACTTCTGAAACGTGTTCGGCACGGCGTCGTCTGGGCGACAACTCTCAACTTCGCCGCCTTGGGGATCAATCCTTTACCTCTTGACGAACTCGACGCAGACATCAGCGCGGACGAGACATGGGCGGCAATCAAGGAGTTGCCAGCAGACAGGGCACCCGGGCCTGACGGGTTCACCGGCATGTTCTATAAAACGGCTTGGCCTGTAATCAAGGAGGACATCATGGCGGCAATCCAGTGTTTCACACAGGGGGACTGCAGAGGACTTGACAGGCTCAACAATGCACTGATTGTGCTGCTGCCTAAAAAGGTGGGAGCGTCTTGCCCGGCTGATTTCAGACCAATTACGATGATTCATAGCTTCGCGAAGTTGATCTCCAAGATCCTTGCGCTGAGGCTCGCGCCAAAGCTCAATGAGCTGGTCGACAAGAATCAGAACGCCTTCATCCGGTCCCGGACGATTCAAGATAACTTCAAGTACATCCGGCGGGCGTCGGTTCTCATAAGGAAGAAAAAGATCCCCACGCTCCTGCTCAAGTTGGACATATCGAAAGCCTTTGATACCCTCTCCTGGCATTTTCTGCTGGAAGTGATGCAAGCAAGGGGGTTCGGACGCAGGTGGTGCCGATGGATCTCAGCGCTTCTGTCAACCGCCTCGTCCAGGATAATCCTTAACGGCCGCCAGGGAACACCAATCAAGCACCTCAGAGGGGTGCGTCAGGGCGACTTACTATCGCCGTTACTGTTCATTATTGCAATGGACGTACTGCACAGGATGATTGCCAAAGCCGGCCGAAACGGGGTGTTGCGTCCGATGGAGCCGCGGGAGGTCAGGTACCAGTGCAGCTTATATATCACTAAGGGAATCAGGAGATTTGCTTGAGTGCCCCTAGTCACTCGGCAAAGCCTAAAAGACACTCGGCATTTTTTTATCGGTAAACAGACTTTGCCGAGTGTTTTTTGTCGGACACTCGGCAAAGACTTCGCCGAGTGTCCAAAATACACTCGGCAAACATTTTTTTCGAAAAATGAAAAAAAACCACCACAAAAAAAACCATCAAAAACAAAAGCCACCTGGATCCGGCGGCCACGAGCCACCACCACGCCACCACCCGCCACGCCGGGGAAGAGAGGGAGAGGAGGGCGCGGCCGCCGGATCCGGGGAAGAGAGGGAGAGGAGGGGGCGGGGCCGGATCTGCAGCTGGGGGAGAGAGAGAGGAGGGAGGGGGAGGGCGGCGGTGGGAAGAGAGGGAGAGGGGCGGGCATGGCATCGGATCCGGCCGGCCGGGAAGAGAGAGGAGGAGAGGAGGGGAGGGCGCCGGCGGTGGGAAGAGAGAGAGGAGGGGGCGGGGCTGGATCCGATCGGGGAGAGAGAGGAGGAGAGAGGAGGGAGGGGCGAGGGAGGAGAGGAGAGGAGGGGGGGGCGGGGCCGGATCCGGCCTCCCATGCGCCACCGTCGCGCCGGATCCGCCAGGCTGGGCCGGATCTGGTGGAGGTGGTGGAGGGGGAGGAGGTGGCTTGCCGAAGGAGGAGGGGGAGGCGGGCAGGCGGCCACGGAGAGAGGAGGAGGGGCGGCTGAGGAGGTCTGGGAGGGGGGGGCGCGGCGTGCCGTGCCTGTGGAGAAGGGAGGGCGTCTTGGACGGCGTGGGAGAAGGGAGCCATGCAGCGCTTGGGTTAAAAAAGGATTTTTTTTCGTTTGCCGAGTGTCTCAGATCTGGGCACTCGGCAAAGATTTTTTTTATTTTTTTTTTCTTCTCTTTCTTTTCCAGAAAAAATATTTTTTTTACTTTGCCGAGTGTCCTAGATCTGATCACTCGGCAAAGATTTTTTTTCATTTTTTTTTTCTTTTTCCCGGAAAAAATATTTTTTTACTTTATCGAGTGTTCTAGATCTGGGCACTCGGCAAAGATTTTGTTTTCATTTTTTTCTTCTCTTTCTTTCCTAGAAAAAAATATTTTTTACTTTGTCGAGTGTAAAAAAAAAACAATCGGCAAACCCCATCTTTGCCGAGTGTTTTTTTTACACTCGGCAAACCACATCTTTATCAAGTGTTTTTTTTGCCGAGTATTTTTATGGTAACACTCGGCAAAGAACTTGTTTGCCGAGTGCCCAAGAAAAAACACTCGGCAAATTTAACGTTTCCGGTAGTGAATTCATATGATGTGATACTTTTCATCAAACCAACTGTTCAAGAGGCAATGGCTGTCAAGGAGATACTGACGGTATTCGGTGAAGCAACGGGCCTCAAGACTAACCTGGCAAAGTGCTCCGTCACTCCCATCTATGGTGGCGAGGACACGTTAGACGACATTGTCGCAATACTTGGCTGCCAGGTTCAGCAATTCCCCATAAAGTACTTCGGCTTGCCGCTCACTACCAAGAAGATACCCAAGGCTGAATATCACTCACTGGTCGAAGCCGTCGCAAGGAAGATGTCGCCGTGTCATGGCTCGCTGATGGCGCGGAGCGGGCGGCTCATATGGATCAAGTCCGTACTCCGGGAGGTTCCAATTTACTCGATGATGGCGGACAACCTACCACCATGGGCGTGGAAAGAGATCGACTCAATCTGCAGAAGGTTTCTGTGGGTCGGCAAAGACGGCTCGGTGCGCGGCAAGTGTATGGTCGCCTGGGCAACTGCTTGCAAGCCGACGGAACTGGGGGGACTGGGGATCACCGACCTCAAGCTCGCCGGCTTCGCATTGCAAACCAGATGGCTATGGCTGCAGAAAACGGACAGCACGCGCGCATGGAGCGAGCTCCCAATCAACACTGACCAGGAAGTCCAGGCGTTCTTCAGGGCGTCAACGTTCACTGCCATCGACGACGGTCGGCAAGCTTTGTTCTGGGATGACTGCTGGATCGAGGGAGCCGCGCCTTCAGACATGGCACCAAACTTGGTGCAGTTGGTGCCCAGACGAGTCAGAGCGCGTCTCACGGTGCGCGACGGGGTGTCAGGCAGACAATGGACGCGCGGGCTTGCAGGCAACTTCACCGACATGGCGCTCGCGGAATATCTCGACCTCTGGGAAGCTGTGGAGCACACCGTCCTCACAGACCAGCCGGACAGGACCGTATGGCGATGGACGCCCGACGGGACCTACAGCGCCAAGTTTGCGTACACTATGCTTCACAAAGGTTCGATCCCGTTCCGAGGCCACGCCATGATCTGGAAGACATGGGCGCCATTGCGAGTTAAAATCTTCCTGTGGCTGGCCTTTCGGAGGCGTCATTGGACCAATGATCGCCGGGCGAGACATGGACTAGAGGCGAGAGAGGAATGTTACCTCTGCGACCAGGCATCGGAGACCATGGATCACATACTGTGCTGCTGCCCCTTCTCAAGAGATGTTTGATTTCACATCTGCCAAGCACTTGGTCACCCATTGCCGCCAATGCAGCACTCAGTCTATTCTTGGTGGAGACGCCTGCGGGCAGCCTGGGGTCAGCATCACAAGAAGGGCATCGACTCTCTTTTCGGCCTCGTCTCCTGGGAAATATGGAAAGAGCGCAACGCTCGTTGTTTCAGAGAGGCGTCGTCCACGGTTGCAGAACTGCTGATGGTCATCAAGGCGCAGGCCGAGCAATGGGTACGCGCGGGGCCCAATGATCTAGGGAGTCTAGCTTCGGGGGGTAGTCAGCTGCCCACCGAGTTCTCAAAGTTCTACACCGCTCATGTAGCCTCCCGGGGCTTTCGACCGTGCGACGGTCATTTGTAAAAAACTTTTTTTTCTCTAACTAATACAAAGATACGCAACGGTCTTGCGTATTCGAGAAAAAAATTATTACCAACAAACACCACCAGGACAAGTTACAAAGGAGTTAACTAGAAGCTAACTGACGGGAGAGAAAGAAAAACTACCTATTACAGAGAGTTTAACCAAGTCGTAATTACATGCTGAAGGACTGGTGAAAGACGACAAAAGTGAAGCTTAACTTCACTTATGAAACGCTGCTTCCAAGCCGCAGAAGATGGCACACGGTTGTTGAAGATGTAATCATTCCTTTCTTTCCAAATGCACCAGGCTGCTATCAGGAAAAGCTCCATGAAGAAGGGGATGCGTAGCTGCTCTTTCATCCAGATGATCATCTGAAAAATGCTCCCCTGAGTAGGGCACTGTACCCCTAGGATGTACCAGCGAGTCACGCTAGAGGAACATTCAAAAAACAAGTGCATGGTCGATTCCTCTATGTGATCCTGGAAAAGCACTACCTGTAATCAAAATAAGGTGGTGTTTGGATCTATGGACTAAAATTTAGGAGGTGTCATATCGGGTATCACATCAAATGTTACATCGGGTGTTCGGATATTAATAATAAAACTAATTACAAAACAGTGACTAATTCACGAGACTAATCTATTAATCCTAATTAATCCATCATTAGCCTAATTAGTCCATGAGACAGCATCCCGTGGGCTAAACTTTAGAAAGGGACTAAACTTTAGAGAGGTGGAACCAACCATTCCCTTAATTAGTGTCAAACATCCCATGTGACAGGGACTAAACTTTAGGAGGTGGAACCAAACATGTTCTTAATTAGTCACGTAAGTAACATATAGTATATCTCCCGTTTAATTTGTGGGGCATAGAGTACAAAGTACTATAGGTATGAAAAATGGGGAAAAGACCTATTTTTCAAAATTCATTTTTAATATAAATTTAAAATGATATTAAGTGAATGTGACTAGAAGCCATCTTGCTCAATGCCCATCACGGATGGTTGACATGTGGCCTACAAATCAATCTCCATAGTTGCCTTAAATCAAATGATATTAAAGGTCGTTTGGTTTCTCTAGTGATTCTACTAAAGTTTAATGATCCCACTAAAGTTTAGTGGCATCCTGTTTTGTTCTATTCAATAAAGACTACTAAAGCAATTAACAAAGACCATATTACCCCTAATTAATACACAATTCTTTGACCCCTGCCCTGATCCCGCGCTACCCTTGGCTGCCTGCGTTTCCGCGCTCCTTCCCACGCTGCTGGCGACCTCCCCTGCGTTGCCTCGTTGCTGGCCGGATTGAACACAAGTTTCACATATTACAAGTAGGCAATGTTCAAGCAATACATAAATCTCATTATTACAAATCATGAAATCTACAACCTACAAAACAAAACCATCAGCTATAGAATCTCGAAACTAATTCATATTATGATCTTCTTCCCCTTCACGTGTACTACCTCTATTTCTTTGAGAAGAAGATGATGCTTCTGCCAGTGGCACGTAATTTTCATCTTGATCACATCTATCAAAGTCCTCATCTGCTATAGCACTGTCTCTAATGAAATTATGTAGCGCCTTGCATGCCATAATTATTTGACTTTGCTTAGGCATCGGATAACTAGGTATTTTATTATGCAAAATCCTTCACTTGTTCTTCAAAACTCCAAACGACCGCTCAATGACATTTCTTAGTGAAGAATGAGCATAATTGAAGAGCTCCTTTTTACCTCTTGGCACTGGGCCTTGGTGAAACTCCGGGAGATGATACTTTGTACACCTATACGGTGCAAGATAACCCGGTCGGTTCGGGAACCCCGAGTCCACAAGGTAGAACTTCCCTACAAATTGAAGATTTTGTTACCTACATGTAAACAATCTAACAATGTAAAAAAAGCCCATATGACACACAAATACCTTGAGGTGGATGTGGAAACTTGTCGGCATACTTGTCATGAGCATCATTGAAGACCCTCGTATCATGAACTAAACCAGGCCATTCCACCACAACAAAAGTGAACCTCATATCAAAGTCCCATACGGCCAATACATTCTGAGTTGTGTATCCATGTCTTCCAGTATGCTGGACAACCTGATTGGTTGGCACTACAACAACTATGTGTGTCCCATTTATGGCTCCAATGCAATTATCAAAGTATGGAGAAAACCTAGGAGCATGTAACCTCTTATGCACAGTTCTAGACTCAGGGTCTTTTGGCCTAATTATGTCAGCTGCAAGCCTGTTCACACTACGCAGTACTTTATCAAACTTCCTACTACATGTCTCAGTTGACCTACTAAACTGATCTTGACCTATCTCATACCCTGAGGGGCACCACACATCCACAAAAACAGACTTAAAGTCTCTACTGATGTCATCTTGTTTGTGGACTTCAATCCATACGACTCAACAAGTACATTATGAAGCTTATCAAACACATTTCGGCTCATCCTGAACATGTTGTAACAAGCTCTAGGATTTTCTAGTGTTCTCATGACCCAATTGTAACCAGATTGTACAGGAACTCTGTATTCCGCTTTGTTCAAGTATGTGTTGTAGTATAACATACCGATCATGGCACCAATAACTGCAGCTTCTTTCCTCCTCTTGCAACACCTCTTCATATATTGTAACAGCTACAGCTCCTCCTCAACAGCTTCCTGTTACACATATGTGTACACAGTCAGTTCACATCTCAGTAATTAAAATAAATCTCAGTAACCAAAACAGTCCAATAAGTCATCACACATCACAGTAATTAGAACAGACAAGCAATATGATAGACTCGGTTGACATAAACAGGTTCATCACAGCTTCATAGGGTTCACATAAAAAGGTTCACAAAGACAATACAATCCACCTAGGAAAGTTCAACTAGAGAATGCAGTTCTTCTGATGTCATCTTCTGTTCATTCGCCATCTTCAAATTGTTCTGCTCTTGAGTGTTCCCAGCTTGGATGGTGTCTATCAGCCCCTTCATGGCCCTGAGCATGGGATTTTTCTGCTTCTTGGATGGACTATTTGCTGTTGATGTGGTGCTAGAACTCCCCCTCTTGCGGCTGCTGGTACTCATGGGACTGTTGAGGTCATGTGCATCGTGATATGCTTCTTCACCCTCATCGCCATCTGCATCTTCATCTCCATCTGCATCTGCATTTAGTCCGGGGATGCATGGGGACCGGCCATCAACTGTCCATCCTTGGTACATCTCTCTTAGGAAGTCAGTGTATGCAGGTATGGCCCTCCTGAATTTCTTGCACTCTGGTCTTTTCTGAAATGGAAACATGAAGACAGAGAACAAAATGAGATCGAAATGTATAAACTTATTTAAAATAAAAACCTACAAAGCAAACTTGTTATAGTACTTTTGTGTGTTTGTTCCACCCGTCATCATCTGCTATTACTGTCCCATTTGCGTTTTTGCCTAAGCTAGTATTATTTAGAGTCATCTCATGAAAAGTCCACATGCTCCTGTGTTGAGTCCATCTGTTCTTGAACATTCTGATTTCATGGTAGAGGCCAGTCTTCTCACGAATTTTTTTTCTGTATTTCCTTGTACCCTCTGCCTGTCATTTGTCCATTCGGGCGTTCCCCTGCCCTAATTTGATCAACAGCTAGTTCACAGAATATATATGTGTTGTTCTCATTTGTCCAGTTTGCCTTGTCATAACGGTTCTAGTACAGGAAACATAATTAGGGCCTACTAACTTGCATGGGAGAAAGAACAAAAGAAAGTAGCTGGGTGAAATCCCTTCCTGTAGTGAGCTTTCAAACTAACACTCTAGTAGGTTGGTCCTTAATCAAAGCCTATGTAAACTCAACGTTCAGTACCACAACCAATTCTTAAAAACCATATCAGATTGCGGCAAACTACCACTGAGATGCAAATGCAAAACTGTAAACACATTGTTGCTATGATGACTGATCAAACACCAAGCTGCAGTTACAGTTAAAAAATGAGACGTAAAATTGTTCGACATGATTGTCCACTAAGTTTGGCACTAGCATAGCATACAGACCCAAAAGCAATTATATGTTGGACAAAAACAATTAGCGAAATGCATTATTCCCCAGTTAGGCATTATTCCCCAGTTCAATTTCTCTATGGATCATGCACAATCAAACAACCACACAGCTGGAGCAAAGATGCATTTAAAAGAATGCAAGAAATAAACTATCATACGCTGAATACATTCTTTTTACTTGAAAGGATTTGTGTAGGTCACACAGTAAAGCACAAATTCAAGGTATACGAAAGCACAGCTGGCTTGTTATAGAAATTGACCATATCTAGTGCCCAAATCCACTCCACACAACATATGATATCTTTTGAGTTACTAACAGAGCATGGATAACAACAAAATGATGTACTAGAGCATGGATTTGGAGATTACCGAATGGGGGACGTTGTCGTCTTCTCCTTGGATCCCATCACGGCCGCCGACGACCTGTGGAACGGCGGACGTGGCTCCACGGGCAACACGGTTAGGAATCAATGGCGCATGGCCTCCGCCGCTCATTCCCGGTACCCCAACACGGGGACTAGATCCAGCGCCCGCAAACCTACTGTGGCGACTGGCTGGGCGACCTGCACTGCCGGATGTGCCCCCACCTCCGGTAGGCCGAGGAGGCTGGAACGCTGTGACCCGATCTGGCGCCAGGGCCAAAAGGGGGTAATGCTTGCTCGCCGCGCCCTTCTTCTGACTGCAGATAGCCCGAGTAGGATTCAAGGTAGGGGAAGGCGTCCACCTGGGAGCTGAGATCTAGGTTCTCCATGTGCGGCCGGGGAGTAGAGAGGTTGGGAGCCGCCGGCGCGTCGGGGAAGAAGCTGTAGTCGTCGGCGTCGCTGGCGGCGGCGGCGGAAGCAAAGAAGGTGCGAGCCACGGAAGAAGAAGAGGATTGAGAAAAGTAGTCATGGTAGCTGTGTCCCTGCCCGGCCATGGTGGATCCGTCTGGAGGAGGAGGGCCGGTGGCGGGGACGTGGAGAGGAGCAGGGAAGGCGGCGGCGGCGCAGGGAGCGTCTGCGAGCGAGATGCGAGCGAGGGGGAGTGAGCGTGGATCGCGAGCGAATGCGGACAGAGGGAGAGAAAGCGGGCGGGTGCGGGAATTAACGAGGGGTATCATGTAAACTATACACTTTAATTACTTTTAGCAGCCCCTTGTTACTAAAGCCAGTAAACTTTAGTGACATTTTAGAGGGGGATGTTTAGTATTTTAGTCACTAAACTTTAAACTTGAGAGGGTGAACCAAACAGACCCTTGAACAACTTTAGAGAAAAGATAAAACATCCATAATACCAGACAAGTGTATTATAAAAGTATATTTCAAGATGTTGGTATTTTTTCTATAAAATAAAATTGAGCAAATTTAAATAATTAATTTACAATAATTTTAAAAATTAATTTAATTTGGGACGGACGTTGTAATCAAGCAGCAGCATGTACTGACAAGCGTGACGACAGAAGCAGTCCTGATATACGCCTTGTTTAGTTCGCCTGACGCCGAATTTCAATTTATTAAGCGCAGTCCTGGACATTTAAATAAATAATCGCTTCCGGAGAAATTTATCTGATTAGTTTTGATTTTATTGACGATTTTAACATTTAAGATCTACGACGCAAATTTGACGAATCTTCTAGCATGCCAAATTCAAGAGTTTAGGGTAACTAAACACCCCATAAACAAATATCGCTTCCCGGAGAAACCTGACGCAGTGACGCTAGTGCCCGGTGCACTGATCACTGATGTAGTACGGATTTAAGCGTATGATAATCCTTGGCAATGACAAACTGACAAACGGATTAGCGCCCAGGACAAAAGCGAAACATCCCCGAATGGGACAGCATCCCGTGGGCCGTGGCCGACTGGCCCAAAATTATTCCAGATCCCTTTGACGACGGGTTGGCCACGGCGGCGCCGCGGTTGCTGGCCCCGTCGTCGCTGGCGACTTCGCCACGGGCACGGCGCCTCCCCGGAACGACCTTCCACGTGGTGGGCCCGCCCCCGCGTTCTATTTCACCTGTCTTGGGTCTGTCGTAGGCTCGCGCATCGAGCCCCACCTTGTATCGTGTCACCGCGGATTATTTGGGTGTGATGAGAGGATATCCCCACGGTTTACGTAATGTGATGTGGGGGGCTGGTCAAACCCAGCCGATCTGCGTTGTCGCGCCCGTCGTCAAACTCGCGTGCTGCGTTGTCGCGCCCGTCGTCGCTGCGTGATCCCCCCAAACTGTGCTTTGCACCTCCCCAGCTCCCCCCCTCCTCCTCGAATGGCTACACACACACACAAACTCAGGGTTTGCCTCCTCCTGACCTCCTCCTCCTCGCCGTCTGTCCACATGGCGCCGCCACACGTCCTCATGCGGCTCCTCCTACTCTCCGCGGCGGCGTCGGCCGCGGCGGCGGCGGGGGACGGCTGCTCCGCCGGCTGCGACCTCGCGCTCGGCTCCTACCTCATCTCCCGGAACCAGAACCTCACCTACATCGCCAGCCTCTTCGACATCCCGGACTACAAGACGCTCGGCCCCTACAACACCAAGTACAACAACCTGGACTACATCCCGGCCGGCGACAGCCTTAACGTCTCCTTCACCTGCGGCTGCAACACGTTCCCCAACTCGGCCGCCACCTACCTGGCCGGCTCCCTCCCCTACAACGTCTCCACCGGCGACACCTACACCACCATCGCCGGCCATTTCAACAACCTCACCACATCCGACTGGCTCGCCCGAACCAACACGTACCCCGAGAACAACATTCCCGACACCGGCACCGTGAACGTCACCGTCAACTGCTCCTGCGGGGACCCCAACATCTCGCCGTACTACGGGCTGTTCCTCACCTACCCGCTCACCGGCCAGACCCTCGCCGCAGTCGCCGCCAACTACAGTTTCAACTCGTCGTCGCAGCTGGAGCTGCTCCGCAAGTATAACCCCGGCATGGACACCGCTACAAGCGGGCTCGTTTTCATCCCCGTAAAAGGTGAGAATTTCTAGCTCCTGCTGTTGTGTCATGTCAATTGCGGGGGATTCAGTTCAATTTTAGCTTAGCTTAGCCAGAAATGTAGGAGTTCTGGGGGTTATTACTGCAGGGAATTGTGGGTGTTCTGTAACCAACTGAACTGAATGGTAATCTAGGCTGCTAGCTTCGATTTGAGGTGTTTTCTTCATATTTGTATTAGCTAATTATTCTTATATACAGTTGCATGGATTATGTTTGTCTGTTTGCAATTAGATGAAGAACCGACTGAATTCTTTATGGCACTGTGGTTGACATATTCCTAAATTGTTTGATGTTTGATGCATGCTACCGATTCCATTTGTTGGTTCATGGCCTCTCTTCATGCATATGTAAGAAGTCAAAGTTTCCAAGTCTTAGTAGAAAAATTCCCTTGGAATCCTCAATGCATCTGCACATGTCTGATAGTATGCAGTTGCAGGGCTGGCTTCATTCTGTGAACTGTAGTTATTTTGTTGCATTTTAACCTTGAAAATGCTGTTAGCAACTTAGCATTAACGCGAACTCTGTTGGATTGATCTTTTCTTGCTAAAATGGTTTGCTCTACCTTTTTTTCTTCTTCCTTTTGCTCCTCCAGATCCCAATGGAAGTTACCGTCCTTTAAAATCATCAGGGTAAGTTTTGCTGCCAGCTGTATTGCATCGTACAATATTCACTTGAATATTATCAACTCTTCTGCACTCATGCTGATAAGCATCCTCATCTTGTGCAGTACAGGCAGCTTCTGTCCTTTTGCAAGCTAATTGTGCTTCTGCATTAAGGTTTTTGCAAGAAATACTGGATGCCAGCTATTCTTTTGAGAAAAAAGGGTGAATCTTTTACACATTGTCAATCTCATCATCGATTCTGGCCAGGAAATGGAGGTTCTGTAGCAGCTATAGTAGGAGGAGTATTTGGTGGTGTTGCTGTTCTGGTCCTGGTTGTCGTGTTATCTATCATGTTCTATAGGCGAAGAAAGGCAAACAGGGCTGCCCTACTTCCATCTTCTGAAGACTCTACCCAACTTGGTAATGACATTGTATGCTTGTCTTTCTATGTATATTATCCCACGACAGAAAATTATTTTTTAACATCTTCTGTACAAAAAATGAACATTCGTAATTCTGATTCCACTGTTGCATGTTCATTTTTTTCCTTTGTTCATATCAGGAATGTACAAGCATAAATATTGGTTTCGGTGTTTTGAGGTTCTGATGCTTTTGATTCGTAGAGGATTACCCTGTGAAGCTATTATTTATCTGTCTGGAAACCTGAAAATCTTGTTTAGTAAAAGTTTGTTTCCTATGTGTTTTTTTATGCTCTAAAAGGTCTCTGTTATGTTTCAAGCACCCATAAGTGTACTTCTTAGCACACAGAAGAGTTAACACCCTTGAATACCGTGCCCTCTTCCCATTATTTCCATAAGCGTACAATGGGAGTGGAGCTTCCACAGCTTTCTGAACTACTACTATTTATTTTTCTCCAGCTACTACATCCATGGATAAATCTGCACTCTCAACCAGTCAAGCTGATAGTGCCTCTGGAGTTCCAGGGATTACTGTTGACAAATCAGTAGAGTTTTCACATGAAGAACTTTTCAATGCCACAGAGGGATTTAGCTTGAGTAACAAAATCGGGCAAGGTGGTTTTGGCACTGTCTATTATGCTGAGCTCAGGGGCGAGGTTAGTTCAATGTTCAAACTTCTTTTTCAGCTGCATATAATCATATCTGTTCTTCATTTGAAATGTTTTGCTTTGGGGTGTCTCCAGAAAGCTGCCATAAAGAAAATGGATATGCAGGCTTCTCATGAGTTCCTTGCTGAGTTAAAGGTTTTGACGCATGTTCATCATCTGAATCTGGTTAGTGACTTTTTTTTGTTTACTGCAACAGAATATTTGATATGCGATTTTCCCTTTAGATTTGTTTACTTTCTCACATATAAAGCCAATAGGCATACATTTATGTTTGGAGTACATGTTACTCTGATGTACACAACAATTCTAATTGTATATTTTGTCATTACTTGTATAGTTGTTTATTTTGCCTGGATTTCAATATTCTCCTTTGAATTCTAATTGACATGGAGCAGAAAAGTTCTGAAACAATTTAATTATTTAAACTTATTTTATAGGCAAGGACGCAAGGTTACTAGAAAATTAACATCCTATGGATAAACTAGCAACTTTTAGATGAGTGTCTGGCTGCCCTGACTGTGGGAAGTAGGAACTCTCAAGAGCACAATAGTATGGGATGCATGCCTTGATGAAGTGCTTTTCGTTATTGTTAACTTTTACAAGTCACATTTAACTGGGAAAGAGTGTCACGAGTATCAATATCAGTTCAGGATGAGATTGTGTGTTATCTTGCTCGTTGATGATGGATAGCATAACCCTTGTGCACATCGATATCTTTCACGTAATTTAAATCAAAGTTGAGGAAATGTATGAGTTTAATCCTTGTATCTTGACCTTGTATTCCTGCCTTTCCTTCCTTTCAGAATTGTATTAGTTTTGTGTGGGTAGGAACAATCATGTAATTTCCCTGTTATCTCCATTCAAGTTAATCCTTGTATCTTTCCTTTTGCTGTGATTACCAATGTTTATTTCACACAGGTGCGCTTGATTGGTTTTTGCACCGAAAGTTCCTTGTTTCTTGTATATGAGTTTATCGAGAATGGGAACTTAAGCCAGCATTTGCGTGGAACTGGTAATGTGTCACCTCTTAGCTTGGTTGGCTGGTATGCCTATCTGATGCTTCCTGCAAATTAATCACCACACATGTTCATGTAGGTTATGGGCCTCTGTCTTGGGCTGCCAGGGTTCAGATTGCACTAGATTCAGCAAGAGGTCTTGAGTACATTCATGAACATACTGTTCCAGTGTACATACATCGGGATATCAAATCAGCAAATATCTTGATAGACAAGAACTACCGTGCAAAGGTTTGACTAGTTCATGGCTCTTTTTAAACATGTTTCCTGAATCCTTGATGAAATAATTATGCCTACCTTCCAGGTCGCAGATTTTGGTTTAACAAAACTTACACAAGTTGGTAATACATCACTACCCACACGTGGAATTGTGGGCACATTTGGTTACATGCCTCCTGAGTACGTGTCTTAAATGTTTATATGTCATGGCATGGTTGAGCGATTCCAGAGTACCACCATCCGTGATGAATGTTTTTTTTTTTCGAAATTTCTGTGATGATTTTTTTTTTTTGGAAAATTTCCGTGATGAATGTTGACATCTATGGGGTATGTCATTTGCAGATATGCTCGGTATGGTGATGTTTCTCCAAAGGTCGATGTTTATGCCTTTGGCGTTGTTCTCTATGAACTTATTTCGGCCAAAGACGCTATTGTCAGATCAACGGAGTCTTCCAGTGATTCAAAGGGATTGGTTTATCTGGTAATTGTTCTGCTAAATGAACTCTTTTACATTCTATTTCTATGGAATAGACCAGTGGTCTAGTTAAACACGGGCGCTAGCTCTAGTATTGGTTCAGCTGCCAATGTCATTGCGTAAATGCCAGAGTTCATGGCCAATTTCTTGAGGAAAGAAAAAAAAAATCTGCTCTTGTGCTTCATTACCATGAGGGCATTTGTTCCCAGTGTAAAATCTGCATCAGTAGTTGAATACATCCAGTTTTGAATAATTGTTTTGACCTGATCATCTGTTATTCCTTTGAGTTGTATGTTTACAAAAATGAGGCATACCTGCTCTCGTTTGTTGTCATGTGTTCGTGGATGATTAGGCAATAGACAATAGATCAAACTCAGTTTTTTTTTTCTTGCAAGCATATTTGTAACACTATGATGACTCACCAATCACCTTACTGCAAAGTGCAGTTTGAGGAGGCTCTAAACACACCGGATCCTAAGGAAGGCCTTCAAAGACTGATTGATCCGGCGTTAGGCGAGGATTACCCCATCGACTCAATCCTTAAGGTTAGGACCACACAGAGACTGATCAATATAATGCTTCTGCAGAATTACCTTTACCCTCTTTGCTATGTTCGCAAAATTCCCAGCCTAACGCATCATTTGCCCTTTTGGCAGATGACAGTCCTGGCAAGGGCGTGCACGCAGGAAGACCCCAAGGCGAGGCCCACAATGAGATCCATAGTCGTGGCGCTGATGACGCTCTCATCGACGAGCGAGTTCTGGGACATGAACGCTATCCAGGAGAACCAAGGTCTGGTGAACCTCATGTCCGGGAGATGACTCTCTCGTGATATTCTACCTGCCTGCCTGCTCCTGGGTAATTGTACATTAGGGCCCATTTGTGCCGCCTGTTGATGGCCAGAGAGGAGGGCAGCATTGCTCAGCACCACTGTAGGTATTTACAATGTAATTTCTTCTCTCAGTCTAGGGTTTTGTCTCGTGTTGGTTTCTTTCATTTTACTCCTGGAGAGCTGTGTGAGTTTACTCGAGTGAACAGCTCTGAGTTACCTGCAAGATGTCTAATTTTACATGGGAATGCAAATAAATGATCTCCTGTAGATAGATAATCCTTGATAGTACATCCGTCTAAAATGAACCCGTTACCCATGGTTCTCAGTTGTATTAACAAAGCATATCGGCGAGAGCGCTACAAGATGAATGGCTAGCTGCTGCTGCTGCTGCATTGCTGATATCCCAGCAGCGCTATGACCATGCTTGCCAAGCTGAACAGAAAATACTACTCCCTCCATCCCAAATTGTAAGACGTTTGACTTTTTTGTTTTAAGTTTGACCACTCGTTTTATTCAAAAAATTTGTGCAAATATAGTCAAATTTAAGTCATTTTTTAAGAATTTTTCTTAATAAACCAAACCACGACGAAAGAAGTGATATTTTACATAAATTTTTGAATAAGACGAGTGATTAAATTTGGTGTCAAAAAAGTCAAACGTCTTACAATTTGGGATGGATTGAGTATATGTCACACAAGCTACTAGAAGACATCTTGCCGTGCACCTATGATAAGAGATTTGATGTGTTTTCGGTTGGATGGTTTTGTTTTGGATTCTGTAACACTGTTGACATTCATTTAATATCATTTTCAATTTATTTAAAAAATGAATTTTGAAAAATTAGGTCTTTTCCTCTTTTTTTCGTACCTATGCCCCACCAAATTAATCGGGAGATAATGTCACATATGTGACTAGAAGCCATCTTGCCGTGCATCTGTGATAAGATTTATGAACATTTTTTTTTCCGCCATTCTGTGCATTTTTTCGTATGATGGATCGTTAGATCAAATATGCTCTGGTTGGAAGGAAAAATTGTTCCATGTCCAAGGGAAAAAAAGTTCTATAGCAAAATGGTTCCCACTCCATGCGTGTGTGTACGTGTGGTGTGAGTGTTGAGTACGTGGGTTATGTGTGTTCAAGTTGTATATGATTAAAAAAAAAGCGATACGAAGTGCCCCTCCGTCGTGTGGTTGCAGCCAGGCACCATGCATGTCGTTATTGTGTGTATATATAACGGTGTATTAAAGTCATTCGCCGTGTATGTATTCCATTCCTGCAAAAAAAAATTATAGGATAACGCGCGCCAAATCAGACGATTTAAGCTTGATTAAATCTATATAAAGATATTACTAATATTTATCATACTAAATAAGTACTAATAAATTCTTCATAACTGTATTTTTATGATATATCTCTATTTGAGTTCAATAAGATAAATAGAATTTTTTCCTTTTTCCCCTCAGCCCCCGGACTCCCTTGTCGTCTGAGTTTGGGCCGAGGCCACAAACCGCCAAAGCCCAAAACCTCTGCTGGAGACGCGAGTCAGCCGCGCTTCTTCGTCCCCCAGCGGCCCAGCTGCAGAGGCGAGCTCGACCCGGAGCCGGAGTGCCTGTCGCCGGCGCCGCCTCGGATTGCGAACGCCAACGCCCGTCCGTCCAGGATTCGGTCGAATCAGGCTCCATATAATGTACGGAGTCAACTCGTGTCCGTCAGCCGCCGCCTGCGTTCTACTTCTGCCCGAGCACGCCTCGCCCCCGGCCGTCGATCCGCCCCCTGCCGCGCGTGGATGTGAGGTACCTAACTCCCAAACTCGTCGTCCTTCTCTCTCCCGCGCTCTCATTCGGTCGCGCAACATCTCCGGGCTTCCGCCCCCAATTTGAGATCGAACTTTTTTTTTTCTTTTTGGTCAACTGTTAGTTTGATTCTGGGCTCTGGCCAAGACTACCTCACCAGTCGGGACACCAAAGTCTCCCTCTCCGACAGCAATGACTTCGACCTCCAGCAAGAAGAGGAAACATGCTTCTCCTCCGGCAGGAACGATATCGACCCCGTGGAAGAGGAAGCGTGCTTCTCCGTCGGGGCCAATCGGGGACTAAACTGATCTCATTGCTGCTTGAAACTCCCTCAGTCCCTCCGGCTTTGCCATTTTCGCTATGTATGGGCGCCACTTCAACGACCCAGACGCGCTGGAGAATATTTGGGCACACTTCGGCGAGGAGTATAGGGCAAAAGATATCGTTTGGCTGAAAGAGTTCATAACTTTCAAGGACAAGTCCAGTGCCATTAATCAGGATACTGGTGTTAATGGGGAACTTACTGGTATGATCATGAGATGTTGCCATCCTTCACGGACATTGGCCGTCGGAGATATGGAATCCAAAAGAATCATTGAGAAGAGCTTGCCTGTACGCTGGCCCTGTTCGGTTGGCTGAAAAAACGGCTGATGCTGATATTGATTTGTTGTGAGAGAAAAACAGTGTTATTTCGCTGAAACGGTACGGCCGATAAGTTCAAGTGAACAGGGCCGCTGTCTGTTCAATGAAACTGTGATGGAGGCGATGTGGGGCCTGAAGAATCTCATGCACGTTTTAGTACCAGCAGAAAAACTCAAGCTGACAAAGAAAGTTGCCTACCAATGAGCCAAGGACTAAAATGGCTGCTGGATCGTTATGGCTTCCGTGTGAAACCAGAGATGGTCTCTGAAGCAATGATTATGACGGCATGTGTCTTGTATGATTCTGATATTTGTGAGAAGAACCTTTCTACCCCGCTGCGCGAAGGTGGTGACCTCCTTCAGGTGGTGTCTGGCGTTAACTATAAGGGCTGGGATTTGATCAAACTTGCGACGGCTCTGAAGATCATATGTGATCCTCCAGGGACAACTTTGGCTGAAACAGAGTTGTTTACAGGAGATGAGCTATCAGTGTTGTTGATGGATGCACATAAAAAAAGGGCGTACCCAGTGCAGAGAGCTCCCGCTCTGTGCGGGGTCTGGGGAAGGGTGTCAGTGGCAAGCCTTACCCTCGCCTGTGCAATACGAGGAGACCGCGACTCGAACCCGAGACCTTCCGGTCATAGGCGGTAAGACTCTACCACTTGCACCAGGCCCGCCCTTCTGATGGATGCACATAAATATAAAAATAAACTTGCTAAGGGCACTTGGTTGGGAGTCCACAAAAGAATGATGATGGTCCGTGATTTTAGGGCTCGGGCCCAAAAATTAATGGTGTTGTTCGTTACGGATGCCAAAAGAACATTTGAAGCCAAAAGAGCATTGCAAGCTAAAAGAAGGGTTATAAAGAAGCAGCTATCTGTGAAGCTTGGACTGTGGCCAAAAAAATACTGGTGGTTTAGGCTCAGTCCAAATAAGTCTCATGTTGCTACTGTGAATGGGTAACTGGTTGGTTTGCATTTGATCTTGGGTGGTATGGTTGCGCGAAGCACCATGAACCCAACTGTTAGACATCTTGTGTTTGTGTTTCGGTTACTGCACTGGGAACTTCTATTATGTAATATTGACCAGTTTCTTATTTACTCTATCGTGTTTTGAAACTTTACTTTACTCCTACCTCAAAAAAAAAAAAGACTACCTCACCAGTCACCTCAGTCGGACGGTGCGTCGTCCTGGCCTAACAATGGACGTTGTGGTCAACTGCGGCCATTTCCAGTTTGACCCTTTTCTCACGCGCGCAGTTCGCCTGTGTATTGCAGCTTTTGCTCGCAAACCTTGTAGCTTCAATGAGTGGCTGAGTCTAATTTGTATAAAAGATCCATAATTTATGTTTCTTCTCAGTTAGTATGCCTCCTGCTGCCTTGTTTAGTGGTTAGTGCATAGCATCAGCATCTTCATTTTAATTCAATTTTGAGCCGTTCTTGCATGAAGCAATGTGTACGGTAGTTTAGTACGCTTGATGAGGTGATGATCGGTAATACTTTTTTCTTGTTCTTTGTAAAATATGAACATTTTCCATGTGCAAAATAATAATATATATACAAGGGACGATTGCCATGAATTTGAACCTTCCGTAATCGATGATTTAGTACTGGAGAAGTACTCTGGAAATGGGCAGCATGATGTCAGAGGCACACATCATCACAGAACTAGCATGAAACCTGAAAAACCAATTGACTTGCTTAGGAAAGTTGATGGCAATAATATGTGTGCTGACGATTGTGGTGCTTCAGAACCTGATTGGGCATCATTAAACCTTGGCGCACTTTTATGCATAGAGTGTTCTGGGGTGCACAGAAATCTTGGAGTTCATATATCAAAGGTAACTACAAAACTTTTAACTGTTAATTCTTTTTAATAGACGCTTGTTTCTCTTGATGGTCATGCACATAGATTGATTTCTACATTCATTTATTCTTTAATAAAGTCTAGAGGTTTCAGTGTGTGCATGATATCACATAAATTTGGGCTTTGGTGCAGTGGTTCTATCACACTGACAACTACACCTAAAGCTACAGCAAGTGTTTTGCATAGAGAAGGAAGTGAAACATGATTGCACTTTTGGACCAAATAAGTGTCAACACTTAAATTGCCAAAGATTCTAAAATGTGAACCTGTCATCCAAGACAGTTTTTCAGACTTGTAAAGTCTGCAAATAGGGTTCCTTATAGCTGAGTATCATTTTTGTATTGCTAATTTAGGATAATTATACATTTATTTTCATACAAAATAGTAGCCTAAACACATGCATCTTATTTCAGGTAAGATCTCTGACACTTGATGTCAGAGTTTGGGAGCCATCTGTAATCAATCTCTTTCAGTCATTAGGCAACATGTTTGTCAACAATATTTGGGAAGAGATGTTGCCAGATGATAATTCAAGGTAATATTATGTCTGTTTTGAATCTCTTTATGAAGTAATTCAATGTCTTCTCTATTGCTCTTGCAACATTGTTTCTTTTGCAGTGCTGATGGATCAGACACGTCACAATACCTCTCTGTTAGCAAGCCTAAACATAAAGATGTATTCTCTGCTAAGGAGAAGTTTATTCATGCGAAGGTATTCACTACATTGACAACTGCTTGTATTCCTTTGTTCTTTAGCAAATGGATGGGGTGTTAAAAACCAAATTGTCTCGAAGAGTCTCCATGTGAAGAATGGTTGCACAAATATGACTCCTTACAGATTAGTAAATAGAGAACTCCAGTCCCAACATGGATAGTGCCAATTAGGATGTGCTGCCAGTTCTGGACATTCCTTATGTTCATCCAATTCTTTGATGACGAGATTCAAAGCACAAGTGTCACTGTCAGCACATGATGAACAGTGCCTGGTCGACTGTTTGTCTATTTTGTTTCATGACATCTAGGATGAATTTTAAACTGAATTGTTGCAACTATATTTAACTTTATGTGTACTGCACGCATGACTTTTATGATGATTTTTTGAAACATTGTAACATGGTATTTTAGCTAACAAGGGCACCCACCCCCTGGGCGCCAAATCTGCACTCAATTCCGAAATGACACTTAGCAGTGATTGGAGGGGCTACATTCTTGGCAAGATTCTTGAGGTTTCATAAGAAATTACTTTAGGCATTGGCCAATGCTCATCCATGATCACATGCCCATGAAACCATCTTAAAACAACACTGCATGAACTAGAATCAGTATAATGTTATCACATGGTTCAATGCATGTATTTATTGTTGGCCCTTGGATCTTCCACACGGGTGAGCCGACCGCTCACCGGCGTTGCCGACCACACACTATGGCTAGAGGTAGAAGAAGGGAGGGAGAACAGAGCGCGCGCACACACAGCATAAACATCAGCGTTGGTCGGAGCTCTGCAGAGGATATGGCAAAACTGAACTCGCTCACGTTTACTGAGTTGCAGCAGGAAGCTATATATACTACTCTTCCCATCTAATCCTAGTACACAGACATGCCAGGCTGCTACAGTGACTAGAAGTGACAGCAGGGCTGATTTTGGCGCCTGCCCCTGCTGTGGCTACAACGCGGCAGGGGAGCCTTTCGGCGTCTGCCCCTGCAGCGGCTACAGTGCAGCAGCAGGGGAGCTCTTTCGGTGCCTGCTCCTGCCGCGCGTACAGAGGAGCAGCATATTACTTTACAATTCTTCCCCTAATCCTGCTGCTAACCCTAGAACCTCCACCATGCCGATTATCTTCTTTAGCTCCGTGAACCGAAGACGGATGAGCGGTTTGGTGAAGACGTCCGCGAGCTGCCGACCAGTTTCGACGAACTCGATGACGATCTGCCCTTCATCGACACAGTCCCTGAGGAAGTGGAACTTGACGTCGATGTGCTTGCTCCAGTCGTGGAGAACCAGATTCTTCGCGAGGGCGAGGGCGGGCTGGTTGTCCCCCATCAGTGCTGGTGGGTGAGCTTCCACACCGGTCAGCTCGTCCAGCAGCCGGTGCAGCCACATAGCTTGACACGTCGCTGTGGCCGTCGCCACGTACTCTGCCTCGCACGTGGACAGCGCCACCACCTTCTGTTTCAGCGACAGCCACGAGATTGGAGCCGACCTGAGGAAGACGAGCACGCCAGAGGTGCTCCGCCGTCCGTCGATGTCCCCCGCCATGTCTGCATCGCTGAACACAGTGAGCTACAGTCCACTTTCATCGGTCTTGGGGAAGACGATCCCCTGATCCACCATCCCCTTGACGTAGCGCAGCAGCCGCTTCACCGTAGCCCAGTGATCCTCTCGGGGATCCTCTATAAAGCGGCTGACGTAGCCCACGGCGAACACAATGTCCGACCTCGTATGGACTAGGTAGCGCAGACTGTCGACGATGCTCCGGTAGAGTGTTGCATCTACCTTCACCGTGGTTGGTCATAGAGCCGGTACGCCTTGTTACCTTCCTCGTAGCCCAGGAGCACCATCGGTGTGCTCCTGTTCTCCAGCTTGGTGAGGACCGGCTTCGTCTTTCTGACATGGCCGATACAGCCGCATGTCCGGAGGGAGGACACACTCGGCTTGCGTCCATACCAAGCTTCGAACGATGTCTTGCCCATCGAGGCCTTGGTGGGCGCGCGGTTGAGGATGAACACCGTCGTGGTCACCGCCTCACCTCAGAACCTTGCCGGCATGCTCTTGGCCTTCATCATCGATCGAGCCATGCTGATCACAGTCTGGTTCTGTCGCTCCACCACGCCATTCTGCTGTGGCGAGTACGGTGCGGTGTGGTGTCGCACCACACCCTGATCCGCGCAGTACGCAGCGAACTCCACCGAAGTGAATTAGCCGCCGTGATCAGTCCGCAACACGCGCAGCTTCTTGCCGCTCTTCGCCTCCGCGCGTGCCTTGAACTTCTTGATCGCCTTCGCCGCCTCGTCCTTGCTCGTCAGGAGTTGCAGCCACATATAGCGACTATAATCATCCACGAGCAGGAGGAAGTACCGCCGACCACCATTTGTCGCTGGCGTGATTGGCCCGTAGAGATCGCCGTGGATGAGCTCGAGAGCGTCCGCCGCGCGATACTTGGCCGCCTTTGGGAACGGCAGCCTCTCTGCTTTCCGACCAGACAGCTGTCACACAGCTCGCCTGCGTGCGACGTCGCCATCAGGAGAGTGGCCTCATCATCCTCACCGGCCTACGCTAAATGAGCCTCAGCCTTCTTCTCCTACTTACGATTTGGGCACTCCTTTGCCCAATGACTCGTCTTCCCGCAGCGCTGGCAGACGTTGGGGTCGACCTTCTTCTTCTTCTCCGAAGAAGCCTTGCCGCGGCGCTTGCCATCGCTAACGCGGCTGGAGGAGGCTTCATCGGACTTCTTCCGGGCAGCCCACTCCTCCTCTATCAGCAGTAGCTTGCCGCTGTCCGTCGTTGCTGTGGCCTGCTCCATGCGCTCATCCATCGCCCGTAGATACCTATCACATCCACAATGGTGAGGGTGGACAAGTCCAGCATCGTCTCTATGGAGAGAGCGATCCGAGTGTACTTCACCGGCACAAAGTGGAAGTACTTGGAGACCGCCACTTCTTCGTCGATGGTGACGCCGTGGCTCCTCAACTTGATGATGAGCGACTGTAGGCGAAGAGAGAAGTCCTCCACCGATTCATTATCCTTGAACTTGAGGTTGGTGTACTCCTGCTTCAGCAGCTGGGCCGTCGCCTTCTTTGCGCGGTTGGAGACGACGTGCATCGCTGCAATGGCCTCCCACGCCTCCTTAGCAGAGTTCTTCGCCCCCAACGACTCCCTGTACTCTGCTGGCACAACACCGAGGATAGCCTCCAACGCTGACATGTCGTCTTCTTCGTTGTCGGTGCCCTTATCAATAGCATTTCAAAGCCGTCGGGCTCTGAGCTTGACCTTCATGGTCACCGCCCACTCGCCATAATTGGTGCGAGTTAGCGACGGCTAACTAGTGCCGCTGACCTCCCGCACCGTGCGCACGACGACCTCCTATCGTGGCTGGGCAGCCAGCAGCGCCGCTGCTGTCGCCCATCTCTAAACCATCCATCATCATCAGCGGTTAGTCCAACGACGGCACTTGTACGGCTCTGATACCACTTGTTGGCCCCTGGGTCTTCCACACGGGTGAGCCGACCGCTCACCGACGTTGCCGACCACACACTATGGTTAGAGGTAGAAGAAGAGAGGGAGAATAGAGCGCACACACATACAGCACAAGCAGCAGCGTTGGCCGGAGCTCTGCAGAGGAGATGGCAAAACTGAACTTGCTCACCTTTACTGAGTTGCAGTGGAAAGCTATATATACAACTATACCCATCTAATCTTAGTACACAAACATACCAGTCGTCAGTCACTGCTCTGATGACTAGATGTGTGCGGGGACTGACTTTGGCGTCTGCCCCTCTTTGTGGCTACTGGTCTTGCGAGGAGCCTTTTGGTGCCTGCCCCTCCAGCGGCTACAGTGCAGCAGCAGGGGAGCCCTTTCGGCGTCTGCTCTGCCGCGCGTACAGAGGAGCAGCATATTACTTTATATTTATAGGCCTATTTTGAAGATCTTCAGTTTGAACATATATTTAGTGTGATATATCCCAATTTGGATGCTGATTTTTTTATCTTTTGGATAAATATTGCAGTATATAGACAAAGAATTCATATGGAACCATAGCATGGATGAGAACCAGCTAGCTCAGCAGATGTGGAATAGTGTAGCTGCAAATGACAAGAAAGCAGCATACAGTCTCATTGTGAGATCACGTGCCAATGTAAATTTAGTTTATGGAGAGATGCCTTCTAGCCCATTTTTTACTCTTGGAAAAGCACTTCAACAAGAGCAACCAACTTCACCACCTGATGGAAGTCCTAGATTTTTCGATTGCAATTCACATGACAAGATTTCTCCTCGAGGGCCCCTTTCCCCTGCTAGCATGAGTTCACGCACAGATGACATGGAGGACAGCTGTAAAGGTTTATCCTTGCTCCATCTTGCATGCCGTGTTGCAGATGTTGGGATGGTTGAATTACTTTTGCAGTATGGTGCTAGTGTAAATATGAATGATTCAAGGGGTCGGACACCCCTTCATCACTGCATTTTGAAAGGAAGACATAGGCATGCAAAGCTTCTCCTCTCCAGGTATGCAAGACCTTGATAACTCAGGAATTTGATCTTGGACTACATGTTTGATTTGTCAACAAGGTTGATGCAAATCACTAGTATAATACTATATTATCATCATCAGAACTCTGTTTGTTTAGAAGACTAGTGTGCTTTCTGCTTTTTTATGGACATAAATGATCTAGCAAAGCGGCAGGAATCCAAACGCGAAGTCTCATTTTCTTTTTTCTTTTGTATGCATAGGGGCTGATTCACAAACCATGGATCAAGATGGTAGGACAGCATTACAGTATGCAATCGATGGTGGAACAAGCGACGAAGACATTCTTGCATTGTTAGAGGACCATAGTAGATAATCTTGCAACCACACCTTCAGTAAATCGAGGTCCTCTTGTGGTCGACAAAACTAACAGGGCTCCAGCCCATTGCCGGTCCCTAGCTTGTCGTGCGAGATAATCCAAATTTATGGCATGAAAGCAACCTATGTACATGTCGTTCTAGAGCTTCAATATCATGATGCGCGCTGTTGTTTCTTTCCCCACCTTTTGTTAGTTTAGCATCAGTGGTTCTTATTTAGTCATCGGCAAAGCGGTTTGGTTTTGTTTCTTTGCATATGATGCATAGTAAGGCTTGTAAATGGAGTTGCTTCTCTTTATTTTTAGTCATCTTTCATCATGAAGTAGATGTGACATTTTGATGAAAGATGATTGTACATATCGAGATGTGCTGTTGTGGTATATGAAATATTGGCATGGTGCCATGGTGTGCATGGTATACGAAAGTTGTGATTGCTTAATCAAAATATATTGCATTATTGCAGGGACATTTTCATATAGCATTTTATTTGTCTTGGATATACGGTGGGAATAATTTCTCGGCTCTCAAGAATATACAGGGGGGTATTTGACTAGCTGTTTTATTTGCCTTGTAAAAGGAGCTTACTAATAGTGCATTCTTATATTCGTTTTAGCGGTCACATCATGTTTATAACCTAACCATTCTAAGTAAGCACCTGAATTACTTTCAAACAAGTGGTAAGCAATCAGAATATCTCATCTTCATTCATCTTCCAATCTCATAACCACCATCATTATGTTTCGGCTGTTACTACGATAGTGGTGCGATGGCCAAGGTATCCATATCCGAGGGTACTTGTGGGATTCAAATCAATTTACATCTAGTTGGATAAGCCCAAACACACGCATGCCCGGACCATCAGCCCCGAGTTAAGACTAACCATTCCCAAACTTGTGACCAAGCTTGAACCTACCTGGCCAACCGGGAGAGCCTAGCCCAATGGTACAGCCTTGTCGCAAGTTGTCACGGTGTCCCTCCAACATCCCCCTTCTCATGCCTAATCAACCGGTGTAGGCCAGTAACTCAGGACAAGAGAGATAACTAGGCTTCTCAGCCAACCATAACTCGGGAACCTTGGTATGTGTTCGGTACGCTCAAACTTGTTCAAAGGGCCACCTTCAGTATTATTCTTAATCGACACAAGCGAGACTAGTGCACCCAGAGTCTCCATACTATGTTGCATCACTAACCACCAAATTTTCATCCGGTCTCCAATTCATTATCTATCTCCAAAACCATGTGATAACAGTAACAATATTTTAACCTTGATGTGAGTACGACAGGTCACTCATGTACTACCGAAATCCCTAAGCATAGCATCTACGTTGAGTCATGTCATACTTGTAGGACTCATAGGATAAGAATATTTATGCAGGTGGGTTCCAATCAACTCCTATAACTTAATGCATATTGACGTAATAATAAGTGATTGTAAAATAGGGGTTATGCACCAGGGATTGCCTTTGGTAGGAACCGGGTTAGCGGGAAAGGCAGTGAAGGTTTTAGAAACACCATTGACAAGGACCTCCTCCTCGTACTCCTCAACAACCTCCTCGTATTCTAGGTCCACCTCCACACGTTCTGGGCACTGCGGAACCTATATACATGCAACACACATACAAGACGATTTAATAAAACCATAAAAAAGTAGGGTGGTACACGAGGTAAAGCATTTCTTTAAAGAACACAACTCTAGGAGGCTAAAAATCATTTTGTATTTTTTCTGATTTTTCTATGGATTTTTGTGAATTTTGTAAGCTTCCAACTACCCAAGAGAAAAAAGAAAAGAGCCTTCTACCAAAAAAATAGAAAAAACCCACGACTGGTGCGTGGCCTGGGCGTAGCCCACACGTGGCGGTGGAGGCAGCCTGGGCGCGTCGGCCTAGCGTGGCGAAGTCCCACGATTGGTGCGCAACCCACACATGGTGGAGCGGCCCAGCGTCGAGCAGTCACGGTCGGCGTCCGAGCAAACCCCCACTTCCATGCGCGTTTTTTGCGGAAAAAAACTCGGAGTTCCCAAAAACAATAGGTTAGCCCAAACTACTATTATTGAACTCTATTTAACATGAGTATTTTTCCTCAAAAAAACATGAGTCTTGCGAACTGATCATAGATCAGTTGGTTGGGTTCTTTGTGGTAGAACCTGCCCACCCAGGTTTAAGTCCTCGGCAGTGTGCTCGCATTTTTCTAGATTTATTCCAGGATTTAATGAGTTTGCATACGTGTATTCATATGGGTGAGTGTGCGTGCATATTGTGAATGCCTACGTTGTACTATGTAATTCTAAAAAAATAACATGAGTCTTTTCTCTGTATGTGCCATTAATTTTTTGCAATTTTATACGTGCCACTAAAAAAGTTGAGCGATCATAGGTGCTACTGGTCCGAACTTTTTTTTGCCCTTCACGCCATTCCATCCACACACGCTGCTAACGGTGGCAAACGGAACTGCGTAAAGGCAGAAATGCCCTCAGGCTATAGAAGCTAGTTGAAGTTATGTTTCCTCTTGTGTCACTCCATAGCTTAGTGTTTTGGTGCCAAACTGACTGGCGTTGGTGCCAAAACATCTCCCTGTCGGCTCCTATATAATAGGCAGCACACATGTTGCCTCGCCATTGCTCTCCCTCTTCAACCTCTCTTGTGCCATGTCTCAAACTTCAAGCAGCTATGGAAGGAGGGAAAGGCGGGTCTATCGCCTGAACTGTGGTGTGCTTGCCAACTGGTTCATGTCGATGACCGAAGAAAAATGTCATCGTGTCTTCCACAAGTGCCTATATTTTGCAGTTGCAGTTTGTGTTGGTCCTTGGCTCCCATTTTTTAGCTTTAATTCTTGTTGTTGTTGGGTTGTTAATCAAAGGTTGGAGGTTGCCAGTACTTTTAGCGGGATGATTTGATGGATCTTTCCGGTGTGGAAGGAGGTACATCAATGGCGCCTGCTCTACAGATAGTGTCAGCGCCTGTTCTTCAGGCAATGGCAGCACCTGTTGTTGTTCCTACAACACTACATTTGGCCATCATCCAGGAAGCTTCCCAAGCTGCTGTAGGTGTAGAGAATTGAGTAGAGGCAGATGATAGGGTTATCCAGCATCTCAGATTGATTGAGAAACTAGTCTGTGTTTGCATCTTTCTTGCTTTTATGCAATTATCATGAAGCAGAGGCCTAGGTATGTGTGTTTGTATGCATGAATGTGAAGGCTAATGAATAAATGTATGAATGGTCATCCGGACCACAAATAGCATGCCTTGATATATTGTTCATTTCACCAACATGCAAGATAGAAGAACACATTATTTTTGAACAAACTAAGAGTCTTAAATCCACAAGTATTGGTCATCTAGAACTTAAATTACATTACATAGTAATTTTGGTCACCTCATACCACACCAACAAAAGTTTTGGTCATCTCAAATCACAACAGGTGTTCTCAAAGCATATTACACCTCATGTCCATTCCAACAAAAGATCAGGTGTCCTCCAGCAATACAACATCAAAAGAACATTCATGAGTCACCATTTGTTCATCCTAGGTCTAGTTTCTTCTTGCTTCTGGTATTTGTAGTTTGGCTAGCAGGTAAACTAGGAACCTTGCTTCTAGTCCCCATAGCTGGACTGCTAGACCCTTCCTTCCTTGGTGTAAGCGTCTTCTTGATTGGTTGCTTCTTCCTGATAGGCTGCTCCTTCATAGTTTCCTATGAATCTATCTCCATTGTACCTAGCTGACCCAATGTTGTCTTCACCATATGTGGCAAGGTACACAACTTGGATGAGAATAGGTGGTATGTCATTGGATCTAGTTCTATATCTTGTGACGAAGAAACACTCTCAGTTCAGTTAGGATAACTAGCATTGCAAAGTGTTGACAACAAATGGACACACTGACTATAATACATGTTAGATAGAGGATTAGGAGTAGTTGTTGATGGTGATGTTGATGTTGATTTTGTAGCTGATTCCTTGCTTTAATTCAAACCTAATGATTTTGTGGCCACCTTGTCAAAACTATAACTAAGGCAGTAAGACAATTAGGACTAACATATTACTGTAACTGTGACAACAACCTTCATAGTTGAGGCATGAATTCTCCACTTGCAGCCCTCAAATCTCCCAAGGTAGTAAGTCCTATACCTTCATGTACCACTATTTTCAATGTCGTATGCAAACTCATGCTTGATAGCATGTGAAGCTAAGGCCATCTTAAAAGCATTCATGTCTGGATATATACTCCCTATTGTCATAGGAGGATCATTCTTGTCATACTCAACATCAGGCATATGAAGAGGCACACTATGTTTAACTATCTCTTCTGTGTCCTCTATTTCATAATCCTCATTAGACAAAGATTCAGCATCACTGTCTCTTTTAGTCTTTGTCTACCAACTAAACTATGAGGTTCTGGATGTTGTGGACCAAAGTCAACATACAACACTTCCCCATCAACAACCACATGTTCATTGTCTAGGTCTGGATTAGCTAGGTATATGTGTTCAGGTTATGCAGATTGAGTTTGAGTTCCCAAGCCAATTCTGCTAGGCTAGGACAAAGCAATGAAGGGGTGTAGGAGCTTCAACGGACTGCCTAATACTACTAATGTCCTAGGTAGGTATGGCAGGAGGCTCACTACTACACCTATGGTAAGCAAAAGACAAGAAACAACACTTCAAAGCCTTGTGTTTTGTAAACATTTCAAGTAAGTCTTGGTCAGAGCAGACTTCGATGTTCAACTTACGGACAGTGTAGAAGTAAAACAGTCTCACTATGTCACCAAAATCACAACGATACTTATCGACAACTTCATCAACCAGATCTCTGAAATTGGTAACGTCAGCATCCATGACTTTGTCCAAGCTAAACCACCAAGAATCAGAGTTGGGAGCAATAATCCAGATTTCTAGGTTGAAGCTATTGTTTGTATCTATCCTACAGATGAACAACAACGAGTTCACATACATCTATCTAGATCAAAACTACATGGATCACAACTATAGGACCTAAGCATCGACATTCACAAGAAACAAGCAAATCAAGCGGGGAAAATAAGGTACTCACCCAACTGGAAGCCACCACGGACAGCCGGCCGTCCCCTTGTTTGCCACCAAGCGACGCCAATCAAGAGGAATCACGGTGAAAACCTTGGTCTCCTACCCCCGCGACGCCACCGGCATGGGGGATTGGGCTTCTTTTGTCCTTGCCGCCGCCGCCGCTAGGGGGTTAGGGGAAGGAGAGGAGTGGAGCGAGATGAGAGAGTGAGATGCTGGTCAATCACAATCAACAAGGACTCCACATCATGTTGCCTCCGTCCATGGGCATGATTGTGGCAGAACCGCTCGAAATAACACGCTTTCGGAGGCGCTCGTCTTCCACTAGACACTAAGCACCCTGAAAATTAGCTATGTCGAATAGTTCCATCGAGCACACCCCAAGGGAGAACTCGAACAATCCACGTTTTTCGCCTCGGATCCAATAATGAGAACAAGTTTACAATACTTAGTCCATTCCATACAACAAGAGTTCTCATAAATATATTATTACAATACCAAGTTCAGAGTGCTGAATTTAAACAGCGGAATTGAAATAAACATCTAACGATAAGATATAAGGATCCATCTGTGCCCACCAAAAGAATCATTCACACAATAGCCACTCCTCAAATTGCACCTACAATAGGGGTAAATAAACCCTGAGTACACAATGTACTCGCAAGACTTACCCGACTAGTGGGAATAATTTTCCGACTCCAAAGGATATGATAAGCTTTATAGTTTGTTGGGTTTTCCTTTTTGCGAAAAGCATTGCTAGTAGTGAATCCTTATATATGTATTTTATTAGTAGTCATGTTTAGTTCTTTAGCTAACCATTCTATGTAAGCACCTATTCTACTTTCAAGCAAAAGTTGAGCAATCAGATCCATTCATCCCCTTTCATCTTATAGTTCTTACTACGATGCTAGATCATAGCCAAGTTGTACCATATCACACATGGCAATTCGTGAACCAATGTATCCTAGCTGGGTACCTCGAAACACACGCCCCGCTTGTACCCCAGGCACAAGCAAGACCAACCCACCACTCTCCTGTCAAGGGGTCCAAGTCCCCATCCAAACTTGGACTCTAAGCCCCCACTCCTGAGTCCCGAACTCAGTGTGGTGCTTAGACCTCCACCATCCCCACCTCCAATCAGTCGGTCCGGAAAGAGCCGGAACCCATGACAAGAGAGCAATGAGCATTCTCGCTCCCATGAGCAAGTATGTGCTCAGGATAATAAGTCTGTGACCTGACTAGAATCCACGGCAATGGACGGTCCTTAACCAACACAGACAGGGAAAACAGTGTAACCAAACTATGCCCCGTTGGCCACGAGGACACAACCTATTACACCCACCAATACACGTACCATATCCCTACCTAGTCTTCATTTCATTTCACCATTTTATCATGAGAGTAATAATAATAATCACCTATTATGAGTAACGACAGGTTACTCATGCTACCGATAGCCCAAGCATAGCAGCTACTCGACATATGCTAGTAGGACTCATAGATAGGTTATCTATGCATGTAGTATCAATATAAATCATGTAACATAAATGCACATCACATATATATCCAGTGATAATTCAAAATAAGGGTTATGCACCGAGGCTTGCCTTGAATAGGTGGGGTGTCAGCTAAGTCAGTCAGTGATGGCTCTAGGACCTCCTCCTACACGAGGACCTCCTCCTCGTACTCCTTAATCACCTCTTCGTACTCCTGCTCTCCGGACGGTCACAAACTCCACCATCTCGTTCTCTACATGCATGCAATGATGATGCAACACTTAGTATTTTGGCAACAACAACTCTTAAAATAAGAATACACATGCTAAACTACTAAGCTAGCTCTAATGACTAAGATACTAAGCTAATCATTATCTCTACCAAATAGATTTCAAGCTCACCCTACAAGTGCTTAATTTTTATAAACCAATAACATGCCATTATTCATTTAACCTTAATGGATATTTAGCTACCATATTAAATAGTCTATTTTAGGGCTACAAAAATTACAGCAAGCACCTAATAATGCCATGAAGCTACTATAGAAATTTTAGAGTTAAAGCTATCACGGATTTTCCACAATAATTCATACAAATATTATCATAATAATTTTAAATGCTTTCAATTGATTTAATATATCTCAGCATCATCATAGATAGCATAAACTAATCACACCAATAGATAGATCACATTTTTAGGAACCTAACAAAATTGGTTTCACGATTTTTGGACATTCGTACGAATTTATATTAAATATACAAATCTAACTCAGAATTGAAATAGAAAAGCTTTACTAATTCAGCTAAAAAAGAAAAAGACCAAAATGGCCCAACATGGCCCAACTCGGGCTTGGCCCGCGCGCGAAGACAACTACGCGGGGAGCCCATAGGCGCACTGACGCTATTGTAGAAAAGCCCTTGGCTTTTGGACAAACAACCCACGGTCTATGCTACTATTCCTAGAGACAACACTTATACAAAAAGACCCTTGTACTCTCCCTCTTTACAATGACATGGTCCCTAGCCTACCCCGTGCGCTCCGGCGTGGCGAGTGGTGGCACTGGCGATGGCGCTGGCCACCCGGGACCCATGCTAACCTAGCTAAGAGGCCGAATCTCACCAAGGGGGTTCAACGTGAGGCAATGGGTGGCTGTTGCATGAGCCGGGACACCATAGAAGGACCTCTCCACGACGGCGGGCACCGTACGGCAAAGGCGACGGCATTTTGGTGCCACCACCCATCGCCAGTAGGGGTAGCGGATGAGCAACGATGACTAACCAGTGACCTAACCGAGGTGCCGGCTCGGCCGGAGATGACCCAAGCGAGGCTGGCCACGTGCGCGCTGTGAGGTGAACGGCGGACCGCAAAGACATGACCACGTCAGCGGCGAGGACGTGGTACTAGAGCTACGACTAGCGCGTTTGACAAAGAGGGGTTCTAGGCGGGGCTAGTGGTGCGGTCAATTCGATGGAAGATGGCGAGGTTGGAGCTGGCCATGGTGAGGTGGGCTGGGCCTTAATGGCATGGCGGCGGGAGCAAAGCTCCAAAATTGGAGCTCGTCCTAGCCGTAATCAAGGCGGGGTGGAGGCGGTCGGCAAGAGGACATAAAGGTAGAGACGTGGGCACGAGGAATTGATGAGAGGTGCTCGCTCTCTGGCTCACCGTGATCGCAACTCAACGGCGGCGAAAAGCAGAGGGAAAAAGAGAGAAACGGGGCCCGACAGGTGGGCTCGGTTCGTCCTCGCCTTGGTAGGACGCGAGCGGTTATGGCCGATGGACCTTGTCCAAGCACGAGGGGATGAGCATGAGCGTCCGTGACCGTCCATGGCTCGCGCGTCGCAGCGCCATTAGTAGCGTGACGACGGCATGCACGGCCACGTGCGGATGGCATCCAACCGGGCCAGGGAGGGGGCAGCGCGATGCAGCGAGCAGACACGAGTACGGGAGTGACACGACGGTAGTGGCAGCGCCGCGACATGAGGCAGCAGTGGGCAGACGTGACGACAACAACAGCGCGGCTACGGCGGTACCCATGGGTCAACGTGAGGCTGGGCAGTAGGGTGCAGGACCAGTGGCTCGCTGTGGCCGGCCTCGGCCAAGCCCAGGTGGCCCGACCGACCCAGCGTGGTGGCATAGGGTGACCACGCGAGACGCGACCATGTGCGCGGCGTGGGGAGGCCATGCGGTGACCACGCACACAGCACCAACCAACCCGAGACAGGTGACGCGCATGAATTTTAAAGCGCCCAACACGACTAAACGGTTGCTCCATGAGCCAAACCATCTTCACCATGCTCAAGATGGCATATGAGACTACCAAATCAAGCTATAACACTGCTCCACCCCTTAACCCAATCTCTCAAAATAATTTGCTAAACATAGCAATGTCTAGCTATTGATAGAAATTTTCTAAGTTTTTGAGCTAGATTTGTTTTCAAGTTCCGTTTCCAGACTATTAGAAATACTAACTAATAATATTATTTTTCTACAGCAAGTATTTTATCGTCATCTACAAAGGTTGTACTTTAAACTTTATTTAAGTACCACACACATGTTCTATAGTATTTTTCTTAATAAAAATTGGTTTTAAACCCTACTTGTTATGCATGAACTATTGAGTCAACTTTCGTTTAGCGTTTTTATTGATCGTTTTGAGTTACAGAAATTGATCTACACACTTTATCACATGCATTAACACATAAACATAATGCTCATGACATGTTTTAATAAATGATTTAGGGTGTAACACCAAGGGTGTTATAATGATGGACATACATTTTAGCTGTCTGGGCCCACATGTTAGGATCGCCAAACCGTGAAAAGCCAACAGAATATGGATGGAATGGCATGGAGAGCAAAAAAGAAGTTCTAACCAGCGGCACATGTGGCCGCTCAACTTTCTTAATGGCACGTATGAAATTGCAAACTTTTTAATGGCACATAGGAAAAGACTCATTTATCAGTCACAAAACATGCATTTATTTAGGCCCTTCCCTTCCTTAAATTTTACTCATGAGCCCACCCTCCGCTTCTCAACAGAGCAGAGCATGTCGGACGGCGATCAAATCCGTCCGACCAGTGGTGCAGCTAGGATTTTAAACTAAGGTTGTCTGATTGAATATATCTTTTTTAACAATATAAGTTCTCGCTTGACACGTCTACAAACATCATCGACTTCTTGGTACAGAACTTGGAGGTGCCAGAATTGATAAAATAAAAAATAGTGGCTTCACTAGATCCTGATTCATTTTGAGAGAAATAAAAATGACTCCTTGCGCTCTAGTGCACGAAGGAGCCGAAGTCGAAGCCGATTGGAGCTCCACCAAACAAAGCCTAAATGTAGCATTTCATTGCACAAATATATAATTTACTAAAACATAAGACTACATTTAGAAAGTCTTTCAAACATTTTAAAAATAAGTAGTAAACTCTAAAATTTCCTAAAATACCATACTATCTAAATACTTATAATACTTTGCTCAAAATTCTAGGGTGGTTCGTGGCCCACATGGGCCACCATCTAGCTACGCCCTATGTCCAACCGTGGCTAGCCGGTGGAGACGAGGGTGTGGTGGCACCGGGCGCCATAGCGCGCCTGTGGCGCCAGCTCGCGACGGGGTGGAACACGGTGGGCCGGCCGCACGCGCATGGTCGCAGCGGCACAAGCAGCGAATGCAGCTTTGGCTGCGGCCGCGCGAAGTTGACGCGACACCGAGAGAGAGAAGAACTCATGGAGGAGAAATGTCGAGGTTATAATCCCCGGGTTCTCAAGACACCGATTAATTAGCAGGTCGAGTGGCCCATGATACATTAGCTAGCGAAGGCCTGAATGACCAAGGCCCGGCTGAGCTAAGTAGAATAGGCCTGATGCCGAGGCCAGGGTCGGTCGTGAACCCTCTTTCTGTCTTAGCCGCAAGACACGCAAGAGACTCTCCACCTCTACGCCGTCCTAACCCCTGGGAGGAATGGGGAGAGGTCAATACCAGCCAAACGTGCCCGCTCTAACAAGAGCAAGCATGCCACACTAACCCCGCAAGTACCGAGGGGACAGCGGTCACCTCGGTCCGATCAGATGTCACCCCTACGCCACGCAACTCAGACAAGACAACATCGCCTAAGGCGATGATGGCCGGATACGAACCAAAGAGACATATGTACGATTCTACCCAATATGGGATGGGATCCACGATGGAGGCCTTGACTTAGAGGCCATCCAAGTCGATGGGAGCCACGACCCCGGTGCTCGGGATCATGGCCACCTGCTCCTCAAGACAACTAGGCGATCGATGACCTAGGGGTGGTTACCAACTCCTGTATGACGCCCCTAGGAAACCCAAGGGATGACAAAGACCACGGTGGAGACCACATCGCACAGGACGGTTGGTGAACCACCACCATGCCTATAGTGCTGCAACACCCAGCACAGTAGCACCATACCACACCATGCCGTGATATGGCCACAAGACCATGACGACAACCACGCCCAGACGTGCACCACAAGATGTCGTAGCTTGTGAGCCAAGTTAGCTAGGTCCTCCCTCAGGCTCATGGCCCTTCCATTGGGAGAACCTTCTTCTTTGTACATGCCCTAGCCCTAGCCAGGGCATCCATATAAGGTGATTAACTCATTCTTGCACCATAGAAGCATCCTAAAGCTTCCCTTCGGGCAGCCCGTCTCCTAGCTCTAGCACTCCTACCTTTTCCACCATTCTTGCACCCCCATTGTAAGAACTTTAGAGCATTCAAGTGAGGAACACGCACTCAATCATCTCTGAGACTAGACGTAGGGCTCCGACCTGAAGCAGTATAAATCCTTATGTCTTTTGGATGTTGTCATCGTCTTCCTAGAGCAGCGCGACATTATATAAATTTACTAGTCCGGTTTACAAAACACCGATAGTTGGCGCGCCAGGTAGGCGATAGTCCCGCACTCTCGTTTGTTGAGAAGGAAGTGATGGCTCCTCGCACCATTGGTGGACTCACTCACGAAATGGCCCACGGTGCCCACATCCGCCATGAAAACTATGAGTTCACCGGCGTCAGAGGGCCAGCGCCCACATCCGCCTTTTACCACGTCCTAGACCTCAACTCTAGAGATCTGGACCCTATGGTCTATGGTGGAGACACTCTCGGAACTACCCTTAGTGGCAACATCCCAAAGTTCACCTACATAGGGGGGCCTGTACCCTCTTTCGCCATGAGTCATGGCCAAGTCTTCGCCTCAGGAGGCCATAGGCCCATGGATTAGGGCGAGCTCACCAAGGAATGGCCTCAACTAGCCACATCCTTTTCTGAAACCATGAGGTTACCCGCACTAATGGGTCACCGCCCATCACCAACTTCTACCCCGTCTAGGCCAACTGCGTGGGAAGCCTGGGTTCGGTGGTAGAACCACACCCCAAGCAGCATCTCCACAACTAGAAGAGTGCAGTGTGTCAGGGCACGCACGAACAATGAAATTATCCACCACCATGCGGCATCATCGTTAGTAATCAAGTGGCTACCCGGCGCCATGCCTCGCAAGACCAAGCCTAGAACTAGGACCTAGTCCTGCACGATGGACAAATCATTCATCACATCTCAGTGAACTATCGGCCTTCATTCGGAGGCACATGCATCCGAGGAAGCGGGCTCCCTGAGCGTACCACACGCCGCGCCGAGTGGACTAACTCGTGTTGCCCTTAGAACCCACACCCGCAGTGACAGCCCACGCTAACTCTTCGTCAAGAGCAAGATCCACACCCAGAAGTAGAGACACGACGACCGTGATGTCATCGCGCCATGAAGGCTCAAGCACTAGAATGCATGAGCCCTCTCGACCAAAAACCACAACGAGCTAGACATAAAGAATTAATCCTTGGGGGCTCGTGAGCCCAGTGAGGACGTCAAGCCGACTAAGGGTCGGCCCAAGGTAGCCTAGGAGGACAATCCGCACTAGCTACGACCACTCCGAGCGGTAAAGAAGCATCATCACTAGCTCATAGCCTAGGGACCATGACAACTTCACCACAAGCGAGTGCTCGGGAGTTCGCCTCAACATGAGCAGCAGCATCAGGGCGAGCGTCCGCTCCCTGAACAAGCATCGGTGATATCAATCATGTCCCTCTCTTCATTATTTGATCGCATTCACATACGCACATAGATGCAACGACGAACCCAACTGGCTAAAATGAAGCATAGAATAAACTTAGGGACACAAAACCCACATGTTTCGTCTCGAAGGCATTTCACCTTCCAGACGTCCCGACCCGCCTCCCACGGGCGGCCGATACCATAGTTCGCGGGGGAGCGTACATGAGGCCCCCCGCCAGCACACACTCTCGCTGCCCATAGCATGCAACACCGTAGAGACGCATCACGGCATGCAACCCCTAGCTCATGTCCACATGACGCAAGAAATCAATCTGTAAACAAAAATCATAGAGCCCACTCGCGTCGGGCTGACAGACGAAGAAAAGGATAGGTAACAAGAATGCCACGTATGCGTAAACAAACACGAATAAAAACCGGCAATAAAGTCACCATAGGGCTACATGCGCGAGTAGTTCAATCTTTACAACTTCACCCACCGACGAAGCACATGGACCCACAGACCGGGAGCACCCTGCGCCACCTAGGAAACCTAGAACGCTCGCGATGCCTCCCCCTCATCCTCATGATCTTTGTAGCGGCTTCCGTGGCAGCAGCCAAGTCACCCATGGAAGTCCGCACCCCGTCGGGTTTTGGGGGGCGCACCTTGGTGGCGGTCCTCTCTCGAGGGACCTCCCCAGGAACTAGTCCCCTCCACCTCATGGCAGGACACCGCAAGCTACTCCTCTAGTACTGCAATCTAGAGAACCCCGCTAAAATCTAAAAACAAAAACCTAGATGTAGGAATTAAGGGCAACAAGAAACTTACTAAGCGCTCGCACCCGAGCGGCAGTAGCCAGAGCCCATGCCTCGGCGACCTCCTCCTCCACCACTTGGAGGGCCACCTAGAGATAGTCCACATAGGCCTTCAGCTGGGCCACCTCGCGGAGGGAGTTTGCGTGCAACCGGTGAGCCTCATCCCTTTCGAGCATGAAATTCCATATCCCTTGTCGCCCGATAGAGAAGGACAGGGGGCAGGGACTCACTGGCTCAAGAGGTGGAGCAAGTCAGAGACGAGTGGTGCCAGAAAGACTCTCGGTCTCCGACTCCATCGCCGGAGGAGTAATCCTAAACACACAAGCGATCAACACAAGCACACTCAAACTTGAAAAAACAACGTAGAATCACTTACCCCGATCTCGCAGGGAAGGTAGAAAAAATGATGGCGGCCCATCAACCTCAGGTGACTCCTCACATAGGCGCTTCCAATGGTCCATCACCAGAAAGAACTATCACAAGCACATGAGCAGGAAGGAAAAGGAAGGTAATGTGGAAGATGGGAGGACGATACCTCCCACTACACACCACCCCAGTGGGTTTATAGCCGCGAAGATAACCTCGACAAACAAACCAGGCCCACGACCATTACTAACCACTTTGATAATCTCGCAGAGCAAGGGCGACGATTGGGTGGAAGGTGGAGCGGTGGCCTCCCACATGATAACCCAAATCAGGTAGGCCCCGCACGTTCTCACTTTTTCTCGATCGTTTTGGTTTACGCGCCTTCATTCAAAAGGCGCCTCGTTGCTAGCAAAATGGGCACTATCAACGCGACACAATCAAGGAGATCACACACCCTTGAACCCATGCACGAAAGCAACCCACCGTAAACGCGCCCCATGTCACACTTAAGATCTTTACTCTTGGGCTGGTCCTTAGATGGGCTCGAGGCCACAAAGGGATAGGGGCAGGATGAGATCGGCCCCTACGGCTCTTATCGGTGGTGCATAGCCACGCAACCATCTCACCCTGTGTTTGAGTCATCCGCTTCAAAGTCACCGGGTTAACCCTCTTTGGGGGGAGGCATCTTGCCCTTTGACCGCACACGGAGGCGGTCCGGGGACCGACGGGTTTGAGGATCGACGATTTATGGGATGTCTCTTGATGAGGCATTGCCAAACTCCACGTCGATTGGAGAGGATATCGGGTCCCACTTGAATTACCCATCGACCCCGACAAGGCGTACCGCTCCGACCGTGTGGTTACAGTGGACGAGCCTCTCCTCGCATGGGGCAAAAACCAAAACCTGCTTACAATAAGGCAATACGATCCCCTAGGGTCGGAAGGGACAATAGGAGGAAGCAAGAGCCGGGACCAAGCAATCCTAATAACTAGGACCAGGTGTGGCTAGCTCCTCCCCACATCATGAAATCATGACTTGAAACCAGCCCCTAAAGCCTCACACGCCAACGAGGACCGGCGACCCTTTCAGGAGGGATCGTCAGAACGGGTGGATAAAAAGTCACGCAACAACGCCTTCCTCATGAAGTAATGTTGTAGGTCGCAAGATGCAATAATGGTCTAGTCACACGAGGCCAAGACCGCCCCAAGACCGCTTAGGTACTAGGAGGCCTATCCTCAAACAGACACCGCCCGGACATACCAGAAAATGTGAGCGCGGCCCATTGAAGGCCATCATGCTAAAACACCCGGAAGGAGAGGTCCAAGGTCACTCGATGACCTCACCGCCCCATGTGGCGAGAGGCCAATGGCTTGCTCAGAGCCTACATACCTAAACTCATATACACCCGGAGGAGAGGTTCAAGGTCGCTCGACTACCTCGCCGCCTTGCACGGCGTGAGGCCAATGACTCGCTCGGAGCCTACATCCTCGAACTCACGAACACTAAGGAGAAGAGGCCCAAGGTCGCTTGATGACCTCCCCGCCCCACACAGCGAGAGGCCGATGACTCGCCTGAGGACAACATCCCTGGACTTGCAAACCTGATCCCAACCAAATGATTTAGGGTTCAACAAAACCTCACCCGAACAACATAACTGAAAGCTCTAGTTTGATTTTGGTGAATTGATGAAACCCTAAGTGCTAACCTAGTTTATCAAGTGATCATGAGATAGGTAGCACATTCCCAAGTGATGAAGCAAATGAAGATCATGACATGATGATGGTGATGCCATGGTGATGATCAAGTGCTTGGACTTGAA
This sequence comes from Miscanthus lutarioriparius, assembly GCA_904845875.1. Taxonomy (NCBI): domain Eukaryota; kingdom Viridiplantae; phylum Streptophyta; class Magnoliopsida; order Poales; family Poaceae; genus Miscanthus; species Miscanthus lutarioriparius. The sequence goes on from CAJGYO010000007.1 coordinate 93,978,594, forward strand.
AAGAAAAAAAGAAAAATAAAAGGCTCAAGGCCAAGGTATAAGTGGTAGGAGCCAATTTATTTTTGGTGATCAAGACACTTAGTGAGTGTGATCACATTTAGGATCAATAGCTGTACTATTAAGAGGGGTGAAACTCGTATCGAAATGCGGTTATCAAAGTACCACTAGATGCTCTAACTCATTGCATATGTATTTAGGATCTAGTGGAGTGCTAACACCCTTGAAAACATTTGTGAAAATATGCTAACACATGTACATAAGGTGATACACTTGGTGGTTGGCACATTTGAGCAAGGGTAAGAAACTTCACTGGTGGAGTGTCCGCTCATAGAGTGCGGACAGTCCGACGGTGCCACCGGCGCTCTATACAGAAAAGACTGAGGTCACTGTAAGTGACCGGACGCTGGTCTCGGTAGGACCGGTGCATCCGGTCAGTGGTAGCAGTGAGCGTGCGGTTTTGGTCTCATGACCGGACGCTCAGGGCCTGAGTCCGATCAGTATGACGTATGATGACATATGTAGCGCACAGGGGAGACATCGAGTGACCGAACGCTGGGTGACGGTCGAGCATCACCGGACACGTTCGGTCATGATTTTTCGCTTCTGGTACCTTACTGGAAACGACCGGACGCTGGTGTTGGTGCGTCCGGTCACTTTGAGCAGCGCATCTGGTCACTACTTAAATGTACTGATGACCGTTGAGATCGGACGATTAGTGTTTGAAGCTGATGACACATGGCAAGCATCGGGCGACCGGACGCTGGGGTCCTGCGTCCGGTCGATATGACCGGAGCGTCCAATCACCTTGAGCTGTGCCAGTGAAGGGGTACAACGGCTCTATTTCGTGGGGGCTCTATTTAAGCCCCATGGCCAGCTCTAACTCACTCTCTTGGCCATTTTGCATTAACATAGCAACCTTGTGAGCTTAGCCAAAGCCCACCCACTCATTTCCATCATAGATTCATCATCTTTGTGAGATTGGGAGAGAATCCAGGTGCATTGCGTGAGTGTTTGCATCTAGAGGCACTTGGTGTTCGTGTTTCGCTGCGGGATTCGCTTGTTACTCTTGGTGGTTGCCGCCACCTAGACGGCTTGGAGCAGTGAGGATCGTCGAGCGGAGGTTGGTGATTGTCTCCGGCTCCGATCGTGGTGATTGTGAGGGGTTCTTGACCTTTTCCCCGGCGGAGAGCCAAAATGTACTCTAGTGAATTGCTCGTGGCTTGTGTGATCCTCATCTTGTGTTGGTTGTGCGGCACCCTATTGATGGTTTGGCGTGTGATGCCAATTAGCGCGTGAACCTCCAAGTTAGTGAATCGCCACAACGAGGACTAGCTTGCCATCAAGCAAGTGAACCTCGGTAAAAAATCATTGTGTCATCATTTGATTCCGAGGTGATTGGTCTTCATTGGTATTCATTCTTGTGATTGATTGGTTCATTCCTCGACTCGGCGGTATAACCATCTTGCTCACTCTCTCTATATTACCGCAAACTAGTTATCAAGCTCTTTAGTGTAGCTAGTTGTGAGAGCATGTTAGTTTGGTTAGTGTGGCTCTTTAGTTAGCCTTTGAGAGCACACAAACTTAGTGTAGTGACATAGTTATTGTGTGGATAGAAACTACATAAACTAGAATTGTGGTAGGTGGCTTATATTTTTAGTAGGCTAGCGTAACACTCGCTTCGCCTCATAATTGTCTAACCGGTTTATTAAGTGTTGTTGTAGAAATTTTTAATAGGCTATTCACCCCCCCTCTAGCCATTAGGACCTTTCAATAACCACAAAACATGTATGGTTGAAACCACATACAGCAAACCCAAGACCAAGAGCCTCACAAATCACCATCGAGGCACCTCGGCGGAAAGGCCCGAGGTTGCCTCGCAACCTCGCTGCCCTACATAGCAAGAGGTCGATGACCCGCTCAGGGAACCTTGGTTCAGTACCAATGAGCCCAAATCTGGTGAACAGCCTAGGGGCTCATTACCGCAGCTTCACAAGAAGCCACAAAAACTCTAGAAGGAGGATTCCTTGAGCTTTTATTCATGTTTCATGACTACAAAGTGATGTATGATCGATCCACACACAAGGAATACAAAAGTTGATACACCTCGGAAGTGGTATCGCCGAAAAGCCTTTAGGGAGCACATCGTAGGGGGAGGTGAGGTGAAGCAAAAATGACTCATAGGCCCCTGCAGTGGGATGTCTCCCCAAGGGATGGAGCGCGGGGAGGAAGAGAGCGGCAGGACGGCCTAGCTCCAACAAGCACCTTGGCAACCGCTCCGGTGCCAAGATGGAGCAATGGGAGGCCAAAGTGTAGCCATGTCACAAAGGCTGCACTGCCGGCAGCCACGCCACCATTTCCTTGCCCGCCCGCAAGTCCCCTTCTAGCACCAGTTGACAAAGGGGCGCCATCGGCTTCTAGGCACCACCAGCGACCCCTAGTGGGACACAAAATGAGAACCATGTGGTTCTCCTTAGACTTTTTCCTCTCCCTCTCCGCACCTAACCACTCAGAGAGGCAAAAGAACAGTTCATAGTTACAGTCATGGGTGCCCCAAATGGTAGAAAAGCCTCCATTTATAAGCCAAGAACGGACCAAATAGCCAGAGACCCCCGCATCGCGTGGTGAACCACGGGAGGTCACAACTAATGTCAGATGCCCGCGTGAGGTCAGGAAAATCGAGACTCTCACAAAGGCAGGACCGAACAACGTCGACGAGACCACTCGGTCCCGCCTGGGTCATGAACCCCGATACGCAGCATACTGACACGACGGGGCTCAGCGGTCACGTACCACATCGTTAAGGTGTCCTGACGGGGTGGAACGCAACGGCCACCTACCACATTAAACGTACCATCCCTCAAGGGGTCGAGCGACAAAGCTCGAACAAGCCACGAACCATGAGCCAGCACCCGACCTGCACGCATCATAGCGCTTTCACGATCACTTTGTGATCACAAAAATGCTCGAGGGCTACTGTCGAGGTTATAATCCCCGGGTGTCTCAAGGCACCGATTAATTAGCAGGCCGAGCGGCCCATGACACATCATCTAGCGAAGGTCCGAACGACCGAGGCCCGGCTGAGCTAAGTAGAACAGGCCTGATGCTAAGGCTAGGGTCGGCTACGACCCCTCCTTCTGTCTTAGCCGCACGACGCGTAAGAGACTCACGACATCTCCATCATCCTAACCCCTAGGAGGAATGGGGAGAGGTCAAGACCAGCCTAAACATGTCCGCTCTGACAAGAGTAGGCACGCCGCACTAACTTGCAAGGACCGAGGGGACAGCAACCATCTCAGTCTGGTCAGACGCCACCACTGCACCACGTAGCTTAGACAAGACAACACCGCCCAAGGCGGTGATGGCCGGTACGGTGCCCACCGGCTAGATACGGCCCAACGAGACGCATGTACGATTCTACCCACTATGGGATGGGATCCACCACGAAGGCCTTGACTTAGAGGCCATCCAAGCCGATGGGACCCATGACCTCGGTCCTCGGGATCGTGGCCACCTACTCCTCAAGACAACCAGGTGATCGATGACCAGGGGTGGCTACCAACTCTTGTACGATGGCCTCAGGAAACCCAGAGACGACGACGAAGACCACGGCGAAGACCACGTCGCACAGGACAGCTGGTGAACCTCCACCGTGCCTATAGTGTCGCCATGCCCGGCACAGTAGCACCATGCCACACCATGCCGTGACATGGCCACAAGACCATGATGACAACCACACCTAGACATACACCACAAGACGGCGTAGCTTGCAAGCTAAGTTAGCTAGGTCCTCCTTTAGGCTCACGGTCCTTCGGTCGAGAGAACCTTCTTTTTTGTACACGCCCTGGCCCCGAACTCTATATAAAGGTAGCCAGGGCATCCATCCGAACTGATTCACTCATTCTTACACCGTAGAAGGGCTTCTGAAGCTTCTCTTAGGGCAGTTCGTCTCCTAGCTCTAGCTCTTCTACCTATTCCACCATTCTTACACCCCCCATTGTAAGAACTTTAGAGCATTCAAGCAAGGAACACGCACTCGATTATTTCTGAGACTTGACGTAAGGCTCCGACTGAATCAGTTTAAGTCCTCGTGTCATTTGAATGCTACCATCGTCTTCCTAGAGCAACGCGACAATCGTATAAATTTACTAGTCCGGTTTACAAAACACCGACAAGAGCAGACCGAGAGAAGGGGATTTTTGCTTGAAAAAGTGAGCGAGAGAGAGATGAGCATCGGCAACCATGGCCTTTTAGCGAAAATTTTTTTGCTGGATTTGTTTTTAATTTTTTATCTTTCTCATTTTTCTTTTTTATTTCTTCCTTTTTTACAATTTTATTTTACTTATGTAAAACCGCACCCCCATCTCTTGTATTTTTTTAAATAAACAACTTTTCACAATTTCACTTTCCAAAAACAACACTTTAAAAATTTGGGGATGAAAATTCCACGAGTAACCAATTTACGTGCCGTAAAAGTTGATTAACTGTAGCTTAGCACCGAGGTGTTAAAGTTGATCCCCTACCCTGGATAAAATTTCCTAGTTGTGTCCGCCTACATGACTATATACACCCTGCCGCATATACAGTCCTGATGAGACTCCGCTGGTGCTTCTACGTAGTTCGGATGGTCAACATTGAGTAATTATAATAGATAACGAGAGCTTCTACTAACAAATAAGCATTTAAATGAGTCCATATAAATTCAAACAATTTCAAGCTAGGCACCATAAGATAGAGCATGATTCCATACAAAATCTAAAACTACTTTCATAATTTTCCAAGGTAAAACCATTTTTCTAAGATTAATTTTTATTTAGGATTTTTAATTGCATTAATTTTTTGTGTAAATTTTTTTGTATAAATATTTAAAATTTTATTTTTATGACTTCTTTTATATATTTTTTTAAAAAAATATCCCTAGTCCAATTTATCTCACTGAACTTCTACTTAGTCCGATTTACCCTCTCTAACATGATGCCACATCAGCAAAACCACTATTAAAATCATCCAAGATGTCAAAACAAACGGTATTAAAAGTTAAGAGGTAGGGAAAAATCAAACGATTGAGGGAGCTAAATAGGACCTTTTCTTTTGCACCCCAGGTCCAAAGTCACGCACCCAGGCCCAACTGACCAGCTCAGAACTAGTAGCATGCAGCCCACCGCACCAGGGAATCGACGGTGCCTATTCGCACGTTTGTGCTTGCGGGTTCGCGGCAACCAGACACAAGCGGGCGGCAGCATGCGGGTTCCCGCTCTAACCCAGTAAGCCGCGAAAAGCTTGCGGCGTCGCGCGGATCTGGGCCTATCTGGGTCCTGGGGGAACCGTGAACCCGTCCTCCGCTACGGGAAAAGAGGGACACCGCGCCGGTCCACACGTCAAAGTCATGTCGGTCAGGCACTCAGCACAACTGCACAAACACCCTATTCGGCTCTTCACCATCATGCCCGTGCGCAGCCCGCCGGCCACCACCAGCTGCAGGATCTTGCTGCACACGCACCTGCAGGTTCGCGCCCTTCATATGCTGCCGCTGCGCCATGGATTCCACCAGCGGCCGCAGCTTCTCCTTGAGCTTGAGGCTCGTGCCGAGCGCCTTGTGCAGCTGGTGCGTCTCGTTGAAGGTGATCGAGCGCCCCTTCCACGGCTCCTGGCTCAGCGCAGAGACGAGAAGCCCCAGTGTGATGGCTGCCGAGGTCGCTGTGTGTGTGTCCACAGCGCGCGGTCGAGGTGGCGCCGGAGAGCCCTCACACGGCGGTCGAGGCCGCCCTCAGCGGCCAGCGCCACGCCACAGCAGGAGCTCGGCCGACTCGTCGTGCTCCCCCTTGAGCTAGCGCTGCGGCGATCAACTCGTGGGGCTGCAGCCGCAGCACCGCGTCGTCCGGCCGCGGGCATCCTGGCGCGGCCGGTGCGCACACCTCGACCTCGTCGAAGAAGTCGGCCACGCGGTGCTTTGCCGTGCTTCTGGGACACCTCCCACTCCTTGTACTTGTTCATCGCCATGGAAGCCACGCGCGCGTACGGCAGCGGCTCTTCAAATAAACTTCAAACCTGCACGCGCACATGTACACGCGTGGCCGGGAGCCCGATCTCGGCGCACGGTGTCGCCCACGCGCAGGTGTTCGACGTCGGACTTGGGCATCTCGGCAACGCGATCCTAGAGGTAGCGCGAGCTTGGCAGCCTCGAACTCACGTTCGCTGCGGGCCACGGCGGCGCTTCATGCCGTGGCAGTGTACCGTGTACGTTCTGCTGCTTGCGACGGTCGCCGTCTTCGGCCTCGCGGACGACGCGGTAGAGGATCTCGGGAGGTCCTTGAGGCAGCCAAACCTGCTGGCGAAGGTGGTGAAGTTTCCGGCGAGCGTCTTCGGGTGGCGCGCGCGCATCCAGAGCGTGTCGGCGACTCGGCGTAGAAGCCTTCCGTGTCGGTGCACAGGCCGCGCGCGCATGCCGTGGAGGTGGTAGACGAGCCAGGGCGGTGCGCACGTCGCAGGACCACGCAATGTCGCAGGGCAACGCCTCCATCCAAGTCGACGCCCTTCACGCCTTCGTTCAATCATTCTCGATCCAGGCGCCGCCGCTGCAGCCGGATAACCCCGTGCTTCCGTCTTCGGAGCTCGTCGGCGTCCGTCACGGGGTGGCTCGACTGCATGGCAGCCGTGGCAGCGAGGCGCAGCGGCGTGGGCAGGCTCGTCGGCGCGTGCGGGCAGCAGTGTGGGCCGCGGCGGCGAGGCGAACGCAGGGGCAGGCGCGACGGCGGCAGCGACTGTGGGCGGGCTCGGCGGTGCGCGTGAGATGCGGTGAAGGCGCGTGCAGGCAGCTACAGTACACATCCGTGGCGAGGTGGGCGGCACCGACGGTGAGGATGGACATGGATTCGACGGCGTTCTTGGATGGATGGCGGGACGACGTCGCGGGCGCGTGCGATGCCACTGTCCTCGATATGGGCGGCCATCTGGTCGAGGAGGCGCTCGATGGCGGACGTCACGCTCACGTCACGTGGCTGCTAAGTCCAACGTGTTTTGATTATCCTGCACGGGATCACACTGGTCCCACTGGATGCATGTGCCCAGCCCAGGGGAAAAAAATGTATGCACTCGACGCGTGATGTAGATGAGTCCCGTGCAGCACACTAGCGTGGTGGCCATTTTGTTTGAGCCACCATTGTTGCCACGTACTGCGTGCACGGACGGTCGCGGGGCCATGGGACAGCGACCGAGCCCGTCGGTGTTGGGGCCGCGGCCGGTGACGAGGTGGCTCGCCGGCATGGGCGGCGAGGCGGCGCAAATGGTCAACTGCAGTGGCGTGGGCGGGCTCGACGACGCGTACGTCAGCGGCTCCTCAAAATTGCAAGCGCACATGTACACACGTCCGCCGGGAGCTTGAGTGCCTTCAGGCCTTGCCGCAGCGGCACCAGCACCTCGCGCCGGAGCCGGTTGGCCGGCCCTAGCTTCTTCCCTTCCAATAAACATAATACCATTTGAACATGAATATTCTTAGTCTTATGATTCTTAAGATATTGTAGCAATCTTGATGTCATATCAGTTCTGTAGCATGTAGCAGTGCATTCTGATATCTCCTCTTTTGTTGTTTTGTGCTTCAGTCCTCTACGCATTTTTTGGGCTACGGCTCCTGTACATTGCTTGGAGGTCAGATTCCAAGGCATCACAGAAGAAGGAAATAGAAGAAGTATATATGTGGATTTTCTTACATGAAATTGTTACTTTCTTTTCATTTCCATGCTAAGCATCATCCATGTTTGCTAGATATAGCATAAACACATTTTGAGTTCATAACTGTTCAAGTTGGATGTAATGGTCGTAAGGTAGTAGTCTTTCTTAGCTTCTGCGTTTATCTTTTTCTCATTCTGAAAACTCTGGAATACCATGTATTTCCGTTAATGCTTTTAATGGAAATGGGGGATCCTCTCCGGTTCGGAAAAAAAACTGATTGGACCTTTCTGACCATGGACTACTCTCTATTAGACCTGTTACAACATCAGTAGGATATACTTATGCTTGAAATATGATAGTTAGCTGCTGGTGTCAAGAGTTAATACAGCAACTCATTGTTCAGACTGCTAATTGGTTGTCAGTGACTGTTGTAACACTCTTTTTCCAGACTATATATAATTAATATATATCTTTTGTTCCTTGACATATACAGGTAGAGGAAAAGCTGGAAGCAGGCCAAGGGAAGTCAACATTTAGACGTGTTTTCTCAAGATTCTGCACTCCTATTTTCCTGGAGGTAGGTTTCCCTTTGCCTTTCTCCTCATTTTACACTTTCATTTCTCTGAAACTTGGATTTACTGGCTTCTGCTTTTGTGGTGGATGGTCAAACCTTGTGTGATCCTTCCCCTTTCAGAGGATGTAGAATCCTTTCTGACCTTGCATGTTTCTGTTAACACTAGATAATGTAACCAAACATATTGGTACTGATGCTGCAGCAGTGCAAGTGTATTGCTCGGTTTCTGTATGAAGTATTGCCTATTGATTTCAGTCATTTGTGTTGACCTTCTTGGCGGAGTGGGGTGACCGAAGTCAGATAGCTACGACAATATAGCGGTACGGCTCGATTTCCCTCTCTTCAAATTGAAGTTTCCAGCTGTCTCTTCATCCAACTTCGTAACTGAACTTGAAGAACAGTCGTCAATGCAGCTGGCGACCCACAAAAATGCGGTCGGAGTTGCTACAGGAGCGACCTTTGGGCACACCATCTGCACGTCGATCGCGGTGGTGGGCGGCAGCATGCTGGCCTCCAAGATATCTCAGGGCACGGTCGCCACCATCGGAGGCCTCCTCTTCCTTGGGTTCTCTCTTTCGTCATATTTCTAACAGCCATGCATTGTAGTACACCCTGCCCTGCCTCTCATCCTTGTAGGTGTAATCCCTCCTGCGAGCTCTCTATTTGTTTCTTGTTCAGGTTCAGCCAGTCCCCAATCTCACTGGCCCTTGTCAACCAACCTTGGCCAGCATCCTCATCTGATCCAGTGACCCTTGTCCTGCGGCATGGGATTTTTTTTTGTACTAGTAAAGCATACATGGATATGTGTAGTAGGGATACGATACGATCAGTGCCAATGTATACTATATTATACAAGTCATGAATTCAAAAAACAAACGGAAGAGGTGTCCTGAATTCCTGATTGCCTTTAATTTGTCAGGAATTCAAATCGTAACCTGTGTATACACATCGTGTTTATATCATTTCCTTTCCTGCGTGCGCATGCACCATCGCCAACGGAAGGGTTCAGTCCTACACCACGCACGCGCCGTCGTCGCCGCCGACGATGGCGATCTGCCAGCTAGATATCTAGTAGTTGAACCACCACCGCCACCGGCCGATGATCTTTCCGACGTACTGGTGGTTGTGCGGCTTTTTCCGGCACATGGTGGGGAACAAGCCGAGCACGTGCTTGCACTCCCTGAGCAGGACGTCCCCGATCAGCGTCTTCTCCCGCCCCTGCGAATGGGCGTCCGGAGACGGAGCCGGAGCTAGTGCCGGAGCTGGTGCCGGAGCCGGACCCTGACTCGGACCAGGACCAAGACCAAGACCCGGACCAGGTGCAGGCGCCTGTTCTTCAGTCGTCTCCTCCACCACTTTCACCCTGTGGGCCTCGCTGTCGCCGCCGTGCTTGCCGGTGACGAGGAACATGTGGCCGTCCTGGAAGAGGTAGCGGCAGCCGCCGTTGTCGACGCGGCAGTGCGGCGCCCAGGCGGCGGAGCTGTTGAAGACGACGACGTCCTGGAGGAAGTTACCCATGTAGCCCCACTTGCAGAAGAGCACGTAGGGGTCGGCCTGCGGCTGGAAGAAGGCCCGCTGCGGCTTGTACGGGTCCAGGATGAAGTAGTGGAAGTACTCCCAGTTGCCGGAGAAGGCGGCGCGGCAGCTCAGGATCATCTGGCCGCTGGCCAACACACCCCCCCGTCATCGTGCTCGGCATCGACACCGAGTGGTTCTGCCCCGGCGGCGCCGGCGACGACCCATTCCGGGGCTCCGCCGCGTGCGGGGACAGCATGCCCACGATGATCACCACCAACGGTATCGCCACGAACACGAACGGGATCGAGACGATCGTCAGCTTCCGAAGCAGGTCCTTCTTCTCCTCCATTGTTTGCTTTGTCTGGCTGGCTCTTCCTGCTCTAGCTTCCTCTCCTCGTCACCTCTAACCTCGATCTGCGTCAATTATAGAATTGCCCTGTGTAGAATTGTAGAAACGAACAGATATATACGCATCATTTGCGATAGCTGCTTATATTTAGAAGAGTGGGATATGTTTAGGGCATATGTGTTCATCACAAAGACGGTTTGGATATGCACATTTGAATCCCCATGGATGTACGAAATAGTTACGAATTAACAAATTTACCATAGAACGAGGAGTCTGGTTTGAGGAATCATTCCATTTCTAATACCCGTACCAATTGTTAGCTTGTAAAGAATGACGAGATGATAATCAACCCAATTTCATTTTACAAACCAAACAAAAAAAAAGTGAGGACTGAAAGGACAATCAACTAACTAATTTCTCAAACCAAACATCCTATTCATTGGAAACAAAAAAAGGATGATGGGCTATAAATAAAATTGCACGTGTGGATCCAAGAGCATGGGAAACCAGAAATAATGTGATGCTTATTACCTTTAAAGGACGGTCTGGTCCGAATTTTGCAGGAATTTCACATGAAACGACCCAATTCCCCACACGAATCTAGACAAAGAAGCACACATATCCGAAATAAGATATCAATTGATTGGAAATGCAATGGCCGTGTTAGTTTGCTCGTCCTTCAATGACACCTTTTTTCAAGATGGCGAAATTTGTAAGCTGCCTTTGCATAGATAGAAATGACAAGGCTCCAATCCAAGGAATGATGGAGGGAGCCGGATGGGAAGAAGGTAGGGGGGTCGACGATGTTGTCCTCGCGCGGCCACAGGAAGAGAATAGCCTTTTTATATATAGGCATGCGCATGCATTTCACATGAAACCGATTCTGACGTGGTTCGGCGATACTAGTTTGAGGTTGTTCAGACGATGTTTCTTGTTCGTATCTCATCACCTTGTTAGCTAGCACTTGGACTATTGTGAAAACAAATATTTGACATGCCAATAAGAATTCTAATACCCATTCACAAAAAAAAAGAGTTCTAATGCCCATTGGAGGATGGGAGAGCATTGTTGCACAACATCTTATCTGTGCTGGCTCTAAACCCTCACATGTGATGATTATCAGGGCTTATTTGGTAGAGCTCCAAATTTAAAATTCCTCTATAATTCTCCAACTTTATTTCTCAAGAATATATAGGCATGCACATGTCTTACATATGAACCTATTTGGACGTCTCCAGGGACGGCAATTTGAGTTATCGAGGATGTTTTGTTTGTTTCTCAACACTTTCTCAAGTTAATTCTACTACTACTCATTGTAGGATGGGAGGGAGCCGCCCATGACTTCCTCAGACTGTCTCCAACACCGCGCCCCAAACGCATATTTGTGTCCCAGACGGTGTTTTGGGTACCGGAATCGGCCTCCAACCGATGACCAATACGCAAGACGCAATTTGCGTTCGAGGAGAGAGGAGACGCAAAGTTGCGTCGTCCTCCACGCTGTGACATAAGCTGCCGGGCGCTGCCTCTCTCTCGCTCTCTCTCCCAGCCACGGGGCGGAGGCGGAGCTGGGGCTGAGCCCGCTTGGGAGGCGGAGAAGCTGCATGACGGGGAGCCGGGCAGCTCCCCTCTGGCCTTGGCTGGGAAGAGGAGAGGGTCGCTGAGGGAGGAGGCGGGAAGCTGTGAGGAGAGGAGGGTCGCTGCACGGGGAAGAGGAGAGGGTCGCGGGGGAGGAGGTGGCGCTCGCGAGGCGGCCGGAGATGGCATCCGCACCATCGTCTTCCTCCCGTGCAAGGGCGGCGTCCTCGAGTTCGGCTCCGTCGTGCCCGTCCTCCATGGCACCACACCTCCTTTTTGCGTCTGCTGTTGGAGATGCAAGACTTGGGTGGGGGATGTCTTTTACTGTGCGTGACCTATACCGTGGAATGAGTCTCGCTTTTGGGTACTCATTGTTGGAGATAGCCTCAAGATGGCAAATTTGCGACCCATTGTTTTTTTTGCACAAAATTAAAAAATGTCCTTTATTTATACTATATGGATACAAGCTACCATCCATCTCTCTCCCGGAAACACTCCCAATATTTGTCACAGAATCATGGCATCAACATGTGTATGGGTTATCTCTACCTAATTTCCAACATGAATATTCCGTGTATTTGTGTAGGTCGTCTGATACAATCGCGGATCGGCCCATCTCGGCAAAGCCACAGCTGCACGGGTCCATCCCCCGCCTCGTGCGCACGGCCCACGGCCTTCTCAACCAACGCGCCCAAGTCCGCGGCCCACCGTCTCTCCCCACAAAACCCCCACCACCGCCGCAGCGAAACCAAACCAGCGCGAAATCATTTGCTCCTTTGCCGCCCTCCCTCTCCAAACCCCCGTCTCCCTCTCCCTCTCCCTCTCCCTCTCGGCCTCGCCGCAGCCCGCAAGGCCGTTCGACCCCGAGCCCCGTTACCGTCGTCTTCCGGTAAGCTTCCCCCCACGGCCTTCCTTCCTTCCTTCTCCGGTTATGTTGTTGGTCGCTCGGTCGATTGGTGTTTTGCTGGTTCGGATCCCCGAATCCGCGGTCGCCGTTGTTGATCCCCCGCCAGAATGGTTTCCGTTTCGCGAGTCTTCTCGATCGATTTCATCGTATCCCCCCTCTGTTTCCCCGCCTCTGAAATCTCTCGGTTCGATTCTATGGCCCGTTGGTTCTTGATCCTCGCCACAACGAACGAATGCGGCTTCGGTTGTTCTGGTTCGAATTCTTCTTCTCTGGTTCTCCGCCCGTTCGCTCTAATGCTTGGCTGGTTTATCCCTGGCCCGTACGGTTCTGGGTAGCGGTTATTGATCCTTAACGAAGTGCTCGATTTCCCGTCGTCTTCTCGATTCTCGTATTTGCCCGCTACTCAATTTGGCTTTCGATTCTCGGGTCATCTGCAGGTTTTCTCGATTGCTGGGTGGTTTGGGGTTTAATGGATTCACGCGACTCTAATTTGTTGTGGCTCTTGTGTGTTCCAGGCAAGCGCAATGGGGAAGACGCCCTCGAAGGAGAAGGAGGCGGATGGAAGCCCCCGGAAGAAAGCTCCGCGGGTGGACGACCCGGCTCTGATTACGGCGTCGGCACCGAGCCCGACGGGGAAGACGCCGCCGAAGAGGGAGGAGGCGGAGGAGAGCCCGCGGAAGAAAGCTGCGCGGCTGGGCGACGCGGCTCTGGCTACGGTTCCTGTGGCGTCGGCATCGAGCCCGACGGGGAAGACTCCGCCAAAGGGGGAGGAGGCGGAGGAGAGCCCGCGGAAGAAAGCTCCGCGTCTGGGCGACGCGGCTCTGGCTACGGGTCCTGGGGCGTCGGAGCCGAACCCGACGGGGGAGGCGCCGCCGAAGGGTGAGGCGGAGGGAAGCCCGCCGAAGAGATCTCGAAGCCCGCGGAATAAATTTCCGCGGCGGCAGGGCAAATGGCCCGCGGCGGCTCTGCCTCTGCCTACGGTTCCTGAGTCGTCGGAGCTGATCGTGGAAGTGGCGGGGCGGGCCAGCGATGAGAAGCGGTGCAAGTGCAATCACGTCATCGCTTACAGTGCTATCGAGGAATTGGTTGAATCGCTCGATTCCAAGGACGCATGGACTTGCTGTGGTTGTCGGGACGAAGACAAGAATGGGATCGTCAAAACCAGGCCCGCGAAGAGAGATCTCTTGATCTGCGTGACATGCTATGACCATCTCTGCTGCGGGGTTGGGTCAATTGCTTACCCGTTTGGGCACTCTCGAGCACACGCCCTGAAGGAGAAGCACTGGTTTGCTGTTCTGTACTGTGATCCAGAAAGAGGATACTGCTTCAAGTGTAACGCTGAGGTGCCAATGCCGGTCAAATTTGGGGAAGGTGACAACGAGGTTGGTGTTCAAGTGATCCGCTCTATTGTCAGTCGAAAGTTACTGGCTCCCACGCCATCTGTTGGTAAGCTTTTCCCCGACATTGCTCTTTGTGGTCCCATGGCTTTGCTTCTTGAATCCCTGGCGCCGTTCTTGATTTCGCGCCAGGGTTTCATGTTTTCTGTTTTTTTTCCTTCTACGGTTGTTTGCCCCTGATTTTCCTTGGCCCAATCACTGGTCTGCACTGTTCTTGGTAGTGGTTCTAGAATGTTAATACTTGCTGAAGTTTTCAATGTTTCGTCTTCTTGGTTATTACCCCCACCCCCACAAGAAATCCCCTACTTATTTGGCTTTCTTGGATGATCTGCATTCTTAGGTCAAACTGAGGTGGAGGTCAATCCAAAGAAGGTGGAAATGACGGGCAAAGTTCAGGCAGAAAGCCATCCATCTGGGTTTGGTGTGGATCTTTCAGACAAATGGCCTAGCTATGAGCCCAGATCATCTAATGCGCAAGGCTATGCTATCAGAGGGATACCAAATCTCGGAAACACATGCTACATGAGTGCAGTATTGCAGTGCCTATTTGTGCTTGGTAAGCTGCGAGAAAGGATGTTAGCATTGGATCGTCCAAAAAGTCCCCTTGCCAAGGTACTGAAGAAGCTTTTTCTGGAGGCAAATGCTGCAGGAGACGTGCTGAACCCAAAGGAAGTTTCGAAATGTGTACACAGGCACAGTGCGCCGCGATTCAGAATTGGGACTATGGAAGACAGCCACGAATTTCTTGTGGCCTTGCGCAATATTTGGAATGAAGGTGAGGAGATTGATAACAGGCAAAGTGATGCCCCTACAGTGATTGATTTCATTTTTAGGTTTAAGATGCTTCAGACACTATCCTGCAAAAAATGTGGTCATTCGTCTCCGACATCCAATTTTTTCTGGGACCTGACAATGCATTTCCCATCAAAGTGGCATCCAACCAAAAGTGCTGCATCACCACAAACAAGCGAGAGTCCCAGATCTCGAAAGAGGGAGATTGCTGTTCAATTATTTCCAGCAGATGTGCAGAGAAACTTGGAAAAGATGCAAACAGTTTCTGAAAGTGGTTATTCTCGTGCTATTGGTTCAGAGGTGACTGTGGAGGAAACACATAAACCTTTGGAAGTTGGTGAGTTTATGATTGCTCCTGCACTTATTAAAATGCCTTGACTGCAGATGTCGGAGGTACTCTAGAGTCCTAGGTCATTCCACATTTGTGGATTGAAAATGCTGGAACTACGGAACACTCTGAAACTGGAATTCTTATTGGGTCATCTTGCTCAACATAAGAAAAACGTTTCATTTTTTGGAATATGTATCCTACACTTGCTAAGAGGAGAAAATTGTTTGAGGGCCCTTTGCACACATGGACAGAAGAAAAATTTCAGGAAAACCTTTGGGATGTGTATACAAAAGTGAGCAGGATCTTTCAGAAGTGCTAACACGGCAATGTTGTTTGTAGTGTAGTAGATAAAACTGCCACTGGAATAAATAGCTTGAGACGTTGAGTCCTTGTCGTCGCATAAAATTGTTGCTCCACTTAATCATGTGCGTGGATTCTTGAAAAGAAAGCTACTTCGAATTTGGAGGATAAAGATCTAAAAATATGTAGAGGATGCCAGTTGCTGGTTGCATGATGTCGATGCTGCAGATAAAATTAAATATTATATATGCTTGGTTCTGCAGATTCTACTCAAGCGCAATGTATCAGTCAAAGCAAGGATGTTGTACAGAGTCCTTTGCAGATTCAGGAGGGCAAGTCTGTTGATTCACTGACAGAAGATTCAATATCGATTGAAGACTTCTTATTGCTGTTTTCTGAAGGTCAGGTAAAATGGCGCTGTCCTAATTGTGCCAAGGATCATGAGGAGCCAAGTGCCAGTCAAAGTAAAAATGGCGAGCAGATAGTGGGAAGCGGCAATGAAGATGATGTTGGAGATACTGTTAAGATTTATCGTTTTACCACGCTTCCACCTGTATTAGCTCTTCACCTTAATAGAACTTCTCACCTTAAGGGAACTGATGGGATCAAAATAAGTGGCCATGTGAGATTTATGGAATACCTTGATGTAAAGCGATTCATGGACCCCAGGTACTGATAGTTCCTCACAGTAATACCTTATACATCTGTGCAGTTCTAACTTCTAACAAGTTTCTAATTGCGTAAGCTTTTTTGTTTAGTTCATTCCTACTAGCTTTAACGATACACGATCTTCTCTAAATAAAGACTTAAGAACACATGGCATTGTTGGTGAATGATTTTTTTTACCCGTACTTCAGTGTTCTCATTTGTGGTCATGGGGGCTTTTGCAGCCATATACTCGTTAGACTTTTCTTTTTCCAAATCAACTAGTACAGTTTTGAAATAAGTATGCGATTATAGTGTGTGAAAATTAATGCCATATAGAAATGGAGTATGTTAATTTCCTGGAAATTTGGATAATTTCCTTCATTTGCATAGAGGTAATTAGGACGATTCTACTTATATTTATCTCTGCAGATTAACCTGATTCAGATTAAAGAAATTATGAACAGCCAAACCAATTGTTTACTTCCCTTGGAAACATGTGTATTTAGCACTGCATAATGGGTGAGTAAAAGAAGGTAAAATCTTTCAAATAATTTATTATATTCACTAAAAAACTGTAACATGATAATAGTAAAATGAATATCTTGTCATCTGAGCATGGAGACAAAAGGGACAAGTTTTATATGTAGAAAAAAAAACTGCAGCAGTAAAGAAAGGTTTGAGAAGGGGAAAAACACCATAAAATGACAGTGCATATGAAAGTTACTGGCGTCTTGTCAGATTCAAAATGCATCGCCCTTTCATAAACGATGGGAATGGGACACTGGGTCATATGGTACTCCCAGTCCCAGGACATACTATTTGGAAGTTGGAATTATGTGAAAGAATTATACAAATGCCATCAATAATAACATTAACATGTCTAAAAAGGTGTACTTGTTGGAGCCTGTGCAGCTCTAGAAATTTACAAAATCTGTATTATTTTTCATTTGAGAGAATGTAAATGAGACGCCAACGCAAATAATCCAACTAGGTTTTTAAATTAGTTGTGATTCCAGTCCTGGGAAGCAACTGAATTAAGCCTATTTTCTACAGTCCTTTTTCCTGAGGATACACACAGGAGCTGTGGATCTTTGTAGTTCTTTTTTACAGTCTGATATTGATCAGAGCCATGTTCAATCTACATCAAATAATCTTGTCTTTGGTTGGAAAATGCTTTAGTGAATCAGTTGTAATTGAGTTTGTTTGCGACAGAACTGATCACATTTGAATAGAATGGAACACACAGATCGTCTGCTACAAACCCAATTCACTGGCTGTATTGCTTACTTCACTGTAAAGAGCTCAGTATCTATTTGCATTTAGGTGCATTTTAAATACCTTTTTCTTTGTTTCAAAGTTGTATGTTAGCTACAGTTCTGACTTCTGGTATTGGTATTTCAAATATAATTGTTTTTTTAAAAAAAATAAAGGTAAATGTGTATGGCCTTCTTAATAATTCTAGAGCCTTTATTTATTGAAATCTTCGTTGTTAGATGATTGATCACTTGAGAAGGGATCATGGGTGTTTATCTGATAGAGGGTTCTTGTTGATAATGTTCAATTATGTGGATACATGACCAAGAAAGGCATGGCATTATTTGTAAAAGATTGCATTAATTTATAACCATACATTTGGCCTAATTCTGTTTTGTTTTCTCCAATATTCAGCTCTGTCGACAAAGGTAGCACCCTCTATCGTCTAGCTGGTGTTGTAGAGCACATTGGCAAGGGATCCTTGAAGGCGAAGGACTCACACTACATTGCGTACGTTAGAGCAAGAAGGCTTGGAAATCAGCAAGAGGGTAGCAGCTGTTCTTCCTCATGGTTTCGTGCAGACGACCGTTGGATCAGACAAGTCACTCTTGAACAAGTTCTCAACTGTGAGGCCTATATTCTTTTCTGTGAGAGGATGGAAGACCAAGACATTTCTGGCATAAGACGTCGAACTAAAGAATGCAGTAATAGAACAAGCAGATGAGTGAGATAAGCAAACCTTCTCTGGACCGCAAGGATCCAGTCAGTCAGTGTTCATAGTAAAACAGGCTCTTGACCAAGCTCATTTTTTCGCTGGGCTTCAAACTTACTGTAACTTTGTACCAAATCGGAGTTTTTTTTCTTTCTTTCTGATCTTCTCACTCAGCTGATCTGGTCATTCCATTGCTTTGCCTTTTAGGATGAAACTGTGAATAGAATAGTGGTGAGATTGGTAAACCGGTGATACGGGCTTTGTAAAGGTTTTGTTGGATGCTGTTGTTACATGATAATGGTTTACATTGCCTTGTGGAGATATAGGCCATATTCCTCTTGATGTTTTGAGCTTTCCCTGAAATCGAAAACAACACATAGTTTGTTCTATCCTCCCCTTGATTTTTTTTGTCTTGGTATCAGCATTAATGTCTGATTATCGGAGCTTCATGCTGGAGGTGATCCTCCTAAATTGGAATATGCCCTACATGCGATTTCTCATTGTCTGGGAGTAATCCACAATAGCTTATGCCTGACATATGCTAGTATTATCAAAAGCAAAAGTCTGGAGACATTGGTACACTCTGAGAGACAGACGTTTGCTGCCTGCTTTGCATGCACGTTCTTCAGACGGGGGCCAGGGAACGCTGCCCTGTGGCCCCTGTTGGAAAATTATGATTGCCTGATGGAATGAACACAGCATTTATTTCCAAACAAAGATGGTAGCTTCAGATCAGATCATAGAATTTGTAATAGTCGAGTTGGAGTGTCCATGGCACTGTTCATGTCACTGCAGTCTGCACTCTGCACACTGGCAGCACAGAGTACAGTAGCCTCCATTACGGTCACTGATCAGAGTTAGAGACAGTTGAGGGATGGGACTTGGAGGTTCTCATCTCATTTGCACAGCCACAGCAGCCGGGGCCGGTCGGAAGGATTGGGCTGTTGTAGGTTCTCGTTCGACCAAATGGGCCTATACAAGGCCCAGTATCAGCCCAGTCGCAAATTTCCAGTAGCAACCACACCAGCACGAAAACCCTTTCCAAAACCCCCTCCCGGCGTCGCCGCGGCCCCTGGATCCCGACACCAGCATTCTCGCCGCCTTCTCGGTTTCCTTTTCTTCTTCTCCCGTTTCCTTTTCTTCCTCGAACGCTTGTTGATCTCGTGTTTTTCACATGGGGTTTTCTTTTTCTTCTCCGCCTTTCGGTCCAATCCCTAGCCGGCTAGCCCGCAGGCTCCTTGATCGTCGCCACTCGCCAGAACCGCTGCGATCTTGGTTCTTCTTCCTGCCCCGGCCCGCTCCCCATGGTTTTGGTGCTTGAATCCGCGGCGCCGTCTTGATCATAGCCGATCCGTAGGGTTCCTGCTGGCTTGCTTTGTGGTTTCGGGTTTAATAATGGAATCCATCGTTCATGCGACTCCCTTCTTACTTGTGATCCCTTGTTTCCTTCCAGGCCGGCGTGATGGGTGACACGAGGCCGAGGCCGTGGGAGGCGGATGAGAGCTCACGGTCGCGGGACTCCAAAGCTCCGCGGCTGGACTTGCTGGCTGCAACGGCAACGGTGGCGGCGGAGGTGGGCGATCTGCTGTCCTCTCGCCGGGAGGACTGCCCCGAGCTGACCGGCAACGGCGACGACGATCGGTGCTGCGATCACGTCCCCACGGACAGCGCTCACAAGGATATTCTGAGCTGGTCCTTGCTATCCGACGACGTGGGGATGTGCGAGGACTGCTCGCGTGAGGAGGGGGCCGGCGGCCGGCCCAAGTATCGCCGTATCCTGGTGTGCCTGGAATGCGGCCGGCATTCTTGCGGGGATTCGAGGAGCTACCTCCCGTGCGGGCACGCTCAGGATCACGCCAGGCAGGAGCAGCACTGGGTCGACGCGCTGTTCGACGATCCACAGACTGGATTCTGCTTCAAGTGCGAGTGTGAACGACCAGTGTATCCAGAGCCAGATGACGAGCTGGGGACGATCATCGGCGAAATTCAGGAGGGCGGCGGCGGCCATGCGTTTGGATTCGACATGCCCCGCGATCTCGCCACCGGGTTGCTCAAGCTCGGAGACGCATGGCGTGTGGCTGAGCTCGGATCGGGGAATACCCAAGGCTATGCTATCAGAGGGATGCCGAACAGCGGGAACACATGCTACATGAACGCGATGGTGCAGTGCCTCCTAACTCTCAACAAGCTGTGGGCATGGATGTTAGGGCCGGATCCTCCGCCGTGTCACCTTGGCATGGCACTGAAGGAGCTTTTCGTGGAGGCAAGCGCTGCTGATTCTGCGGGACGCCTTCTGAACCCAGATAGACTATTGAGTGCTAGTTGATCTCCACCAATAGGCCCAACGGCCTATTGGGCCCTTATCTCGGCTCCCTGATCGGGGGAGCCCAACCCTAATCCGGTTGGTGGGCCCCTGTCGCACAGCACACATAAAAGGAAGGTGGGGATCGAGCTCAAGAAATGAATTGAGCCGCCACAGGGAAACTGAAACCCTAATACCGATCCTAAAGCGTCGCGGTGACGGATGTGCCCCACCACCACCGTCGCGATTTTCAGTTCACCGCCGTCGTGACCTCGCCTCCTCATCACGCACGTCCGAGCATATATGGCGTCGCGAGTCTGCATCTAGGCGGCATGGGCGTCCATTGCCGCTGTGAAGCTCCACTAAGGTTGAGGAGCCTAAGAGGAGGATCTCTGGGTTACAGAGGTACTCACATCGATCCTAACAATGGTACCCAGAGAAAGTTGACTCTGTGTAACCCTAACCCTAACCGGGTAAAAGCAAAAAGAAAGAGAGACCAGCTCACGGTCTACGGTCATCACCGCCATCGATGCGTGGAGGAAAGATCTTCTTACTGAATTTAATGATTTCACGGCAAAAGTAAAGAAAAGAACAAATCCATTCGGATCAGAGTAGAAATAGGGCCCTAGGCTCATAGAGCCGAAACCCTAACCCTAGAACGGGGATAATCTGTTCGGGTAAACAAGGGAAAAGAAAAGAAATAAAAGAAAACAGAACCTAACCCTAGATCCATTTGGATGTCAAAGAAAAGAAAGGAAAAACAGAGAAAAGAAAGGGGAAAAGAATAGGGTGGCATCAGAACCCTAAACCTAACCCTAGACGGATCCTCATCCCTAACCGGTTGAATCCGAGAAGAAACAAAAGAAATCAAAGAAAAGAAAAGAAAGGAATCAAAGAAACCCTAACCCTAATCCCCTCCTTGGTTTGGTTCGGATAAGAGGAAAGCGAGATCCAAATCGAAAAGAAGGGGTGGGAAAGGAAAAGGGAAGGGACGGATCCACCCTCGCCGCAAGCATGGGAAAAAAGAGCGGGACAACCTTTCGTGAAGAAGAAGTATTGCTTTCTATTTCGGTCAAAGGGGCGCCATTTGCCGGCCATGACTCGGCGGGCGTGCTCACCCATCGGGGAGCACGCGCGCGTCTTGGGGGGGGGCGACAACTTGCCGATAGCTCAGCTCACTCCCGCCGGTGTCCTCTCGTTATGCTGGCTCATTGTCTGAGGAGAGAGAAGAAGCGCAGTGAGTGAAGAGAGAGAAGGGCAAGGTGCGAATGAAGCTAGGGTTGCGATGAACACGGGTTTTGACGGGCCGAAAGCGCCCGCTTCGGTCGTCCGATTTGATTCAACGGCGCCAAAAAGTGTGGCCTTCTAAGGGCGAAGCGGCCATGGTCGAATTCTACCTACTGAGTTGCGCTAAATGGAGAATAATTGTTAGGCGTGTTTACACGTTGCGTAAATGCGTTTAAAAATTTCTAAAGAGCAAGAGCAGATTTTTTTTTTCATTTTTCTAGAAAATTGAAAATGTAAAATGGCTCAAAAGAAAAATAGAAAAAGTAATTTTATCCTCGTGGGTAAAATTCAAGAAATTGATGTAAAGTTTTTTTGCTAAAGAAAAGGTATATTCTCCGGTGATTTTGAGCAGACGTGATATTTAAGCGGAGAAAAGAAAAGTTTTTTGAAATGTTTATTTTCCGAAATTGATTAATGGATTAAAGGAAATAGAAAATACAATTACCGTGGGTAAAATTCAAGAAAAGGAGAAGTTTTTCCTGACTAGAGAAATGATTTATTCTCCGCTTAATTTATACCAATGTGGTATTTAATTGGAGAAAAGGAAGTTTTTCCATCGCTAGAGAAATTGTTTATTCTCCGGTTAATTCATACCAACGTGGTATTTAATTGGAGAAAAGAGTTTTGACATGATTATGATGTTGTTATTTTCGACCAACGTTGTTAATAACAATATCGTAATGCTAATGATTTATGCATTAATTCTACCCCAACGGTGATGTAGAATTAGTGTATAAGAAAAGTTGATAATTTTAATGATTTATGCATTGATTCTACTTCCGCCCAAGCGGTGATGTAGAATTAGTGTGTAAAACGATTGTCAAAGTTAAAGATTTATGCATTAATTCTATTTACGCCCAGCGGTGATGTAGAATTAGTGTATAAGAATAATTGTATGTTTTGTTTTTGACCAACGTTGGAATCAAGGCATGCAAATGATGTGTTATTTTTATGTTAAGAAAAGTTTTGACCTAGTTTTCATCTTGTCTAAGGTGGACTGGGTAGTCACCTCACCGTGTTCCTCTGAGTTTGGGGCATCGGTGGGGAGACAAAAGAGAATGATGCCACTTAGGCAACTAAAGAGAGGATTTTGAATCCCAAAAGATAGTTCTATGACTTTGAGCATAGGAAGGTGTCACCGCCAACGAAATGTTTGGTCTGTGATAAAAAACATGATTGAGCTTGCAATTGTGGGCTCAATCTCGAGAGTGTGACACGGTCACCAAATACCTCGATAGAATAAAGAGTCGTTCACTCGGCTATTCAAAGACATATGCCACTTGGTGATAAACTGGTCACAGGAGTGTTACTCTAGAAATGGTGGCATAAGAGAGCTCACGATGCGTTGTCGAAATTATGGCACTTTGTTTTTTAGGCCATATTTCGAGGGGAGAATAGAAAGACAAGCTAAGAATGATATTCTTCCTCCATTAGAGCTCTCAGATTTAGAACAATGCAGAGAATGCATAAAAGAAAAAGTATGTAAAGAAGATAAGATGACAAAAAAGCGCAGGAATTTTATAGATTATTCACATGATGGATCGTGATCAGTTTTCCTGTAAAGAGTGTGGATGGTTATGATTCGTTCATAACATTCAGGATGATTACTCCCATTATGGCTATATTTATCCAATCAAAGAAAGCAAAGATATATTGGATAAATTTAAGATATTAAAGATTAAGATAGTCGTGTTAGTAGGAGGAGTACTTCTTGTCGGCATACCCTAAAAAGAATAGCATAGTAGCCCAAGATTCTATAGGTGAACCTCAACAGAATAGAGTAGCTAAAAGAATCAATACAGATACGATGGATATGGTGGGTAGTATGATAAGTTACTCCACCTTACTGATTGAGCCTGTGGATGGAGGCGTTAAAAACCTCATTCATATTCTCAAAAGAGTATCAAGTAAATCGGTGCCCAAAACACCGTATGAGTTGTGGATGAAAATGTACCTCACTAAACCACTATGTGTGGGGAGCCCCTTGAGGCTAAAGTATTTAACCCAAACATTGAGAAGTTAGATCCCAAAATAGTAAGGTGCCATTTTATTGGCTACAGTAAAAGTCAAAAAGTTTTGGCTTTCCACTTAGTCGAGAGAGACATACAAAGGTTATGGAAACGAGACACGCATTTGTTTTCCTAGAAGATGAAAAGATGAGGGGGAGCATGGTAGCTCGAGAAATTGACCTTGAAGTGAAGCGGGTGTAAGTGCCCACTCCAATGATTTATGAGCCAATTTTCTCACACTACTGCTGAGCTGCACCGACAAGTGTTAGATCTTTGTGGTGCCAAAGACTGTTGTTATCCCACCGTGGCAACAATGAATGACGATAAGGAACCTGTTTTTCAGGATTCTATAGAACCTATTGCCACACATGAGGGGGGGCAACAACAGCCTCAAACAGAAGATGTGCCAAATGTGGAGGCCCCTAAAAGGTCTCAAAGAGTTAGAAAATCAGCTATTCCTGCTGATTATGAAGTGTACAACACTAAAGAATTTCAAATGGAGGATTATCAAAGCCTCGTTTGAAGAAGCCATGAGTAGTGATCAGTCATTAAAGTGGCTTAAGGCCATGGAAGATGAAATGAAATCATTGAATGCCAATAAAGTTTGGGACTTGAAAATAATTCCTAAAGGAGCCAAAACAGTAGGCTGTAAATGGGTCTACAAGACAAAACTTGACTCTCAAGTGAATATAAAGAGATATAAAGCCCGACTTGTGGCAAAAGGCTTTGTGCAAAGAGAAAGGATTGATTACAATGAGACCTTTTCTCCAGTCTCATGTAAGGATTCTTTCAGAATAATAATAGCATTAGTGGCACATTACGATTGAGAATTACATCAGATGGATGTAAACACGACATTCCTCAACGGAGACTTGGAGAAAAATGTTTACATGGCACAACCGGAAGGTTTTGTCATGGAAAGAAAAGAACGAATGGGATGCCGCCTAAAGAAATCCATTTATGGATTAGAACAAGCTTCAAGACAGTGGTACTTGAATTTTGATCAGACAATAAAGAATTTTGGGTTTTAAAGAGTGTAGAGGACAATTGTGTCTATGCAAAGTTTAAGATTGGGAAGTTTATCTTCCTTATCCTGTATGTAAATGATATCTTACTTGCTAGTAGTGATGTCAGTCTACTACAGGAGACAAAGAAGTTTTGTTCTCAAAACTTGATATGAAAGATCTTGACGAAGCCTCGTTCGTTCTAGGGATCGAGATTCACTGAGATAGAAGAAAAGGGTATAATGACTGTCACAAAAGGCATACATGGAAAAGATCTTCAAGAAATTCAGTATGCACAAATGTAGTCCCTCACCTGCTCCTGTAGTCAAGGGCGACGGATATGGGGATTTTCAATGCCCCAGGAACCAATATGAGCTCAATCGATAAAGAGAAAGTGGTTCCATATGCTTCAAATTGTCGGAAGCTTGCAACATGCTCAAGTATGTATGCGCATACGACTTGGCATTTGTTATCGGGTTTTACTTGGCGATTCGAGCAATGCGGAATAGAACATGAAATTAGTAAAGAAAGTCTTGCATTATTTGCAACGAACGAAAGGCCTCATGATGATATAAAGAAGATCTCGATTCACTCCACATGGTGGGATATTCAGATTTCGATGATGCAGAGTGAATGCATATCCGGACGTGGATTTTCTATCATCTCGCAAAAGGAGCTATTTCATGGAAAAGCTCAAAGCAAACCGTCACTACATCGTCCACAATGTATGACGGTTTGTAGCGTGATATGAGGCAGCAGGCGGTGAACTAACTAACGAAGTTCATACCCGGTTTGAAGGTGGTTGACGACATCTATAGACCACTAAAAGTAATCTGCGATTATAATCTGGCAATCTGGGATGCTCACAACATAAGTCAAGTGGTGCTGCCAAACACATTGACATAGAGTATTATGTTGTGAAAGATAAAGTCCGGGATCAAGTCATAAATCTTGAGCATATAAAAACAGAAAGGATGCTCGCGGATCCGCTTACAAAAGGCTTACCACCCAACATGTTCAGAGGACATGGTGTTGGAGAGAACATGTAGCTAGCTTGGGTTTAAGGGAAAGCCTAAAATATTCTGGACAAAAGAAGGCCCAAAGATAAGTATCTATTTCTGAGCAGAGTAGTGAGTTGTAGTCATAAGTCTATCGGCAATGGACCGTGACGATGAGACATGCTCTATGAGCTAATCTGTAATGGAATGAACAAAAGTAAATGATATGAAAGTGAAAGATGGAATGAGACCAAGGGGGAGAATGTTAGTTGATCTCCACCAATAGGTCCAACGGCCTATTGGGCCCTTATCTCGTCTCCCTGATCGGGGGAGCCCAACCCTAATCCGGTTGGTGGGCCCCTGTCGCACAGCACACATAAAAGGAAGGTGGGGATCGAGCTCAAGAAATGAGGTTCGCTGGAGCCGCCACACCCACCTACAGAAACCCTAATACCGATCCTAAAGCGTGCTGCCAGCGACGGGATGTGCCCCACCACCACCGTCGCGACTGCAGGTTCACCGCCGTCGCCCCACTGTATCGCCACCTCGCCTCCTCATCGGCACGCCGAGCACTGGCGTCCGCGAGGCTGCATCTAGGGCGGCAGCGGCGTCCACGTTGCCGCTGCGGTAAAGCTCCGCAAGGTTGAGGAGCCTAACTACAGATCTACGGGTTACACACAGAGGTACTCACATCGATCCTAACATTGAGAAGTGTGCGCTTACATGCTGGCAAGTACGAAGCCTACAAGATGCATGACAGCTACGAATTGCTTGAGTCCTTGCGCAATGCTTTGCAGGATGAGGAAAGTGGAATTGAGAACCCTTACAGGGAAACAGGTGCTCCGACAGTTATTGATTCGATTTTCAGGGGTGAGCTGTTAGGGACACGGTCCTGCATATATTGTCAGTCTGCTTCGGCTTTCCATGGACATTTCCGGGAGCTCTCACTATCGCTGCCATCAGAGGAGGATCTAAGCAAGAGTATCAAATCTCAACCCATGAAGGCTGCTACTCAGTTACTTTCAGCAAGTGAGAGTAACTTGGGAAAGATCGATGCCAAAAGTGGCAATTCTCATCTTCTTATTTCAGAATTTAATGATTTGGTTGCGGACAAAACATCAGACCCTATGGAAGTTGGTGAGTTTTTGCAATCCTGCACCTATTCAAAATTCCTAACCACGGGTAATGAGGTATGTCCTAGACCACGCCCGGAACCAGAACTTTTTATCAGGGGGGTCGGACAATACTACGACGCCTCGTAAATATATAAATACATACAAGTATATATCTCAATAGCTTTTCAATATTTTTACATATATATTTAGTACTCATAGCGAAAAAAACACAGTATTATCATCAAAAAATGGTGAAATAATATTTTTTACTATGTAATTGAATTTTTTAATAGGTATTATCATTTTCACTGTGCTTGAGGGGGGGGGGGGCCGCCCCCTACTGGCCCCCTGGTTCCACCACTGACCACGCCATTGTCGAGGAACCAAAATTGCAGAAAATAGTGGAACACGATCAAACACTATCGTTGTACTTGTTGTCTATTTTTATCAACCGAAAAAAGTGTTATTTTTCTAAGTGGGTCTCCTACACTTGCTAAATGGAGATAATTGTTAGGGACTCTTTACACTTGCTAAATGCAGAAAATTTCTAACATATAAAATTGATTGGAATGTTCAACAATCAACATATTAACCTGACAATGTTCGTTCAAAAAAAATATATTAACCTAGCTAGGTTTTTTGTTCTAGTGTATAGTAGTTAAAAAATCCACTGGACTACCTTCTCTTCATATATCATTTTTTCGCTAGAAGATGATGCTTAAATTAGGGATACTTTGGAAGTGGAGGATAATAAAGATACTAAAAATTGTGTAGATGGCGATAATTACTTGTTGCGTGATACTTTATCGTGGTTAATTTTTTGTTTAAAAGAACAACAGGAGTTCTGCCAATCTACCTATTGATAGAGAAGAGTATTGTCGTAGTTAAAATTAAGAATTATATTCTCATTTATGCAGATTCTGCTGAAGAGCAACACACCTGGCAAAGCAAGGATGCTATTGTACAAGATCCTTTGTACACCGAGGAGCCACTACATTCTATTGGTTTTGTTCCTCATAGCATCTCTGATGCTAAAGTTGAGCAAATGGTTCAGATGACAACAGATTCCCCCTATCCAGAAGATATGGGTCAACCTCCACTTGTTGCCCCACTAAAGCATGATGCATGGACGACGTCGTGCAGCTATGTAGATCAAAATGGCAAGGGAATAGGGGATAACAATTGTATACCAACAATCGAGGATTGTCTATCACTGTTTTTTAAAGAGGAGGTGGTAGAAAGGAGCTGTGATTGTTCCAAGGTACCTATGGAGCCAAGTACTAATCAAAGCAGAAAGGGTAAGCAAATGGAGGTAGGTACCAATGATGGGGTAGCAGTTAATGGGGGCCATACTGAACAGTCATACAGGACAACATGCCCAAATAAGCAACCTAGTGAACTGAATAGTTTGTTAGTAGAATGCCAATCTTCTTGTTGTAGACAACAAGATGGTTCTGATGCAGAGAGTGAAACAATACAGATGGCAGATACAGATACTGTTGGAGCAAATTCAAGGATGAGTTATGGTCATAAGGAAACTGAATATCATGACGGTGTTCAAGAAACTGCATGTAGTTTCCTTTCGACTGAGAAACAATCCAACCTATTGAGAACCCAACACAATCAAAATCTCATCCCACCAAATCAAGACTTGAGGAAGCAAGTAGGGTTGGATCTTAGTGCAAACCAGTTAGGAGACAACCAAAATGAACAGAAAGAGAGGAGTGGACGTGCTATTCAAAAGCCTCATATTATGAAGCTGCCGCCTGTATTAACCCTTCATCTTAAGAGGTACATCAAGAATGGCAATGAGTACCATAAAAATGAAGCTCGTGTGATCTATAAGGAGCTTCTTGATCTAGGACGATTCATGGACTTTAGGTACTTCATTCTTCACATAACTAAATAATTGTAACACCTCTGGTGTTACGAGCTTGTTTAACACCGCGATTTAGGTCTAAGAAAAATTATCGAAATGATTTTCTCGGATTTTAAAATTTAAAAACCAACTTTTCGCGTCAACGGTAAAAATCAGAAATTATATTTTAAATCGCTAATTGTGGTGAATTGTTTTGTGCAAAATAATTACATAACACCTAATATTTTATTCTATGGCTGGGTATGGAGTAGGAGCTGTCATGTGAAATGTTTAGGGATGGTGGTCGATATGATTTAAATCTTTTGGAGTGCCGATGACGTATCGCTGTTCACATTCGCGTCGCACCGCGTCGTCGAGTCCCGTCGTCGTGCCGCTGCTCCCACTCCCTCGCGTCCTTCTCAGAGAGCGCCTTAATGAAAGTGGGCTGGACCGCTGCTGCCGTGTACTGCTTTGCTTGCATCCTCTCTCTCTCTCTCTCCTTTGGTACGCCTGGACCTATCTCATTTCCTCTCCTCCCGGCGTGCGTTCACCATCAACATCTCTGTCTGTCTACCCTTGCTTGTCCTTGCCGCCTCTACTTCGCTACCGCGCAACCGTCCATCTACCGGCATCGTCGCATCACCTTTGCTGCCTCTGATTTCTCTTCCTTTCTTTTTCTGCAGCCGAGGAGCCCAGTTCCTGCTCACCGCCCCGCTGGTCCTCTGTTGTCTACTTGCCTGCCTCTGCGGTCTCATCTCTGCTTGGCATTGCTATCTACTGAGCGAGCACAGTAGGTCTCGTGCGCTTGTTTTCTCGTGGCCGGGAACGCCCTATTGGATGACTAACCAATCGCTCCATGCTTTCTCTCCCTCACTGATTGCCTTCGTCGCTTCCTCTTCCAAGCGCAGCGCGTGAGCCGCGGCGCCCTCCGTACCGCCAGTTTTCCCGCCGTGTCAAGACGCTCCCCTCCCTCTATATTGCACAGTCTTGTCCGTGCCAACCGACACGTCCTGCGCGGCCCATCTTTTAGAGCACCAGCAGCCGAGCCATCACAGCTGCATAGGCCTTTCTTCCTTGCCCCCATCGATGTTCGTTTGGTACCCCGGCGTCCGCGCCCTGTACCCTGGTGTTAGCCGCTCCGCCCCTCCCTTCCCGCTTCACGCCACTGCAGAACGCCGGCCGCAGCCCCACGCCACCTCCTCCGCACGCCGCTGCTCCACGATGCCCGCACGCGTCTCCACCTCGCTCCCCGCACTACCTTCCCGCCCACGCTGGGAACCGTCGTGCACTCCTATGCCGGGCCGCCGTCATCGCGCCGTGCCACCCGCATTGCCCCACAGTCGTCACCGGTGGGCACAACCACGAAGCGCCCCGCCGTTGAGCCGTTTCGCCGCTGCCGTTCGCCGCGTGCCTCCTCAGCGCCTCCGTGGCACGCCGAGGTCGTCATGGCCGCGCCCTCCATGCCCTGCCCCTCGCGTGCGCGCGTAAGCTCCTCGGCCCGCGTGGGTCCTGCAGCCGCAGCGTGCCCGAGCGGCATTGCCATGCCATGTCACCAGGCCGCCTCGCTGTCATCCGCGCCCCGCGTCCTCCTCCTCGACGGCCGCAGCTCCACGCCACCGATGCCGCCGTGGTGCTCCGCCTCCAGCGCCTGGTCCGCCCGGTGCCGAAGGGCTGCCCTCACCAGCTGGCGTGCCGCACCCACCCGCCGGTGCGCCGTGTATGCCCTCGCTGCCCCTGCACCTCCTCCATCGCCGCCGTGCCTTCCCGGTCGGGATTGGTCGTCGGCCTGAGCTCCTCTGCCGTGCTCTGTTTTTGGAGTGGGAGAGAAGGGTAAGAATCCAAGTAAATTTTTGTACGGGGTTCTCAGTGCGAAATACGTGACTCTTAGGAATAGTGACTTTGTACCGTGGATTAATTTGAGGAGATCTCGGGGGTTTCTTCGTAAAAAGGTACCGCCCATTTGTTCGCCCTCGGCTGTGTGTGGGCGGCTGGCTCGTCCGTCGTGGATAATAGCCCGCCCACTCGCTCATGATCTGCGCGCACGCCTCAATCCCTGGCCGGAGCCGTTCTTAACTCTTTGGGCCACCTCTCGCGGCCGGTTTGCTGGCCCGTCTATGGTCGACGCGCCTGGGCCTCCACGGCTCTTTATTCTTGCCGCTTAGGCCAGCACATTGTCTTCTTGCGGCCCGAACCACTCGTTCGCCGTGGGCCTCATTGGCCGGGCGTCCACCATTGGCCGTTTGGTGGGTCACTGGCCCCTTGTGTTTTCTAAGGCGATTACTAAAATTTGTTTCAGGAATAAATTTATAAAATCAATATAAATTTGTGTAGTTGTCCAAAAATTATAAAAATAGTTTTGTTGAGTTCCTAAAATCAGGATCCATCCAATAGTGTATTTTGTTAACATAGTTTGATAATATTCTTGGAAACTATATAATTAATTTAAGTTACTTAGTATTGTAAAAAATATGAATTTTTAGGAATTATTGTGATAAATGGGTAATAGTGTTGAATCTAAAATTTTTACAGTAGGCTCCTAGCAATATTAGGTACTCATTGTAATTTTTGTGGCTACAGAATAATCAGTTGCTAGGTAGCTAATGATGCTCTATTTCGAACAAGAGTTAAATCGATAGAATGAAATAAAGAAACAACCTTGGTTTATATAACTAAAATAATTGTTGAGAAATAACGCTTTATCCAACAACGTGTATATGTAGCCTAAGTACGGTCATCGTTAGAACTGGCCCATTAACTTGAGAGGCGTAAATCGTATTTCTATAGGTCACAATTGCAGTTGATTAATTACTTCTTGCATTGCATCGTATTGCGTATCATAATAGGGACATCGATGGATCATGGAGTCATCGGGAGTTGCTGGAGAATGGTGCTTTTGGAGATCGTGTCGCCATGATGGAATGCTAACTTTTGGTTATATTTTACCCAGCCAAGCCCCGATACATAACCCCTATTTTTCTGTAATTTAAATTATATTTGTGTATTAAGTTTTAAGGAGTTGAATGAAACTCACTTGTATATATATCTTTATCCTATGAGTCTTACTAGCATGACAGGATCGTGTAGAATGCTATGCTACAGGACTCCGATAAAAATCGAGTGATTGCCTGTCACTCGTGAGAGATAGAAAATATATTACTGCATTATTATCACTTGAAAAATATAAATGGTGGAAAGGAAAATAGTGACCGGGCAGGGATATGGTTTGGGTATTTGTGGGTGTAAGAGGTTGTGTCGCCGTGGACGCGGGGCATAGCTTAGTTACATTGCTTTTCCTGTCTGTGTCGGTTAAAGACCGGTCGTTGCATAAGCCATCGAGGCAAGTCATAGACTTATTATCCTAAGCACATACTTGGGTATGGGCGCTTGAAAGACTTGTTGCTCTCTTGTCGTGGGTTCCGGCTCTTTCCGGACCGACTGTCAGGGTTTTTTTGGTGGAGGAGGTCCTTACACCGCACTGAGTCCGAGACTCAGGGATAGGGGCTTGGAGTCTCAGTTTGGACGGAGACCTAGGACCCCAGGATAGGAGGGTGATGGGTTGGTCCTACTTGTGCCTTGGGTACCAGCGGAGCGTGTGTTTTCAGGGTACCCAGCTGAGGGCATTGATTCGCGAATCACCGAGCAATCGGTACGGCTTGTTTCGTGCCTAGCACCATAGTAAGAACTGAAGATGAAAGATGGAAGATAGAAAAAGAAAATCTGATTGCTTACCACCTGCTTGAAAGTAGCACAGGTGTTTACATAGAATGGTTAGTTAATGAACAAATGCGGCTATTAATAAAAATCAAATATAAGGACGCATGCTTAGTAATGCTTCCTACAAATGTAATAAACCCACAAGCCAGCTAGCCTTGTATATCTTTGGAGTCTTTTCTTTCCTCCTGTCGGGTAAGTCTTGCTGAGTACAATTGAGTAGTCAGGATTTTATTCTCCTTGTTGCAGGTGACAGGTGGATGCTAGAGCTGACCCTTGTGTGTGAATACCTACTGGTGGGCTCAGCGACGATTTCTTTACGCTACGATCGTAATTGTTATTTATAACTTTCACCAAATGCTTTTATAAATGAAAGTTTCATAATCTGTTGTCGTAGTTTATATATCAATACTTCATCATGTCATGATTAGATATTCATTTTCGCTGTAATTCTGATCATATGTTTATATTCCACTGTTCAATTAAATTGTTTATAACCCTGATAATATAATTACATTCCGTTGTTATAATAATAAATATTATACTCAGATGTTGTATTAAAAGTGATGTAAGAAATTGTTAAGAATGATGTAAGCTTTATTCTCTCATTTGTGATCCTGATGAAAAATGTGGATTTTTAGGTTCTCCCCTAGGTGTGCCCGATGGAACTGCGTAATTTAGTGTTCTTCCTTGAGTGCTTAGTGTCTAATGGAAGACGAGCGCTCTTAGGAGTCATTAGATTAGGCGGTTCTACCACAATGATATTTCAATGCAGTTCTAACAAGTGTTTGATTTCTTAAGTTCTTTTCTTTGTCACTTTTCCAAGCTTATTGCTGCTATAGAATGTACATATGTCATTGTTGCTGCTAGTAAGTGGTCGTTTTTACTAGGACCAAAATGGTTTTCAACTCATTGTGGTTCAAATTTGAGAATAAATTCAAAGTGAGTTTAAGTATCTTTTTTCCTTTGATATTATTGACCAGAACCTGTACATTTAACTTCTTATTTCAATCTTGTCCTAGAATGAAAATTGTTATAGTGATTTATTTAATTTAGACTATTTTAGTGAATTTAATTTCAGTAGATTTCCTTGTACATAGAACTATCATATCTGAAAATGAGAATATAATGGACAAATTATCTACTACAGACCCCATTCACATTTAGTGTGTATCACTTTATTGTGGATATTTAAAAAGCATCTTTTCGGATCTCATTATTTCTTTGTATGTGGTACCTTTTAAATGCCATTTCTAGTAGAATTTTATTTATTGTTAAGGTGGTTGATATGGTTTCTGGTGTTGGTGATACAAATAAACCTAGCATTCTTTTTTTATGATGGCCATCTTTATATTTGTGGAGCTTTATATGATGACCTTTTTTTGTTACATATAACTACTTGAAAGAGGTTTATTTGTAGAGGCTTCTTGTGAACATTATTTTTTGAGGATATATGATCAAGGAAGGCATAGTATGGTTGATAACAATCTACAATAATTACATCCATACATTTGATTTTAACTTTTTTTATTTTCTCCAATATTTAGGTCTATGGACAAAAATAACACCATCTATCGTCTAGCTGGTGTCGTAGAGCACCGTGGTGGACCCTTCATGAATGCGGGACACTATGTTGCCTATGTCAGAGCAAGGAAGATTAGAAATCAGCAACAACAGAGCAGTTGCTCTTCCTGATGGTTTTGTGCGGATGATAGTAACATCAGGGAAGCCACTCTAGAAGAAAAGTTCTGAAGTGCAAGCCTTATGTTCTTTTCTATGAGAGGATGGACGACATGATGACTAGTGAGATTAGATAGCATTCTTTGGATCGTCATTGATTCAGTTAGTGTACATGTTAGGTTGTTGATCATACCCAGTTTGTTACAGGGCTTAAAGCTTCCTTCAATCCTAGAGATTGAAGTTTTTGGCTCTTCTAGACAGGCTGATCGATATTGAAAGTGCAATCAAGCCCTAATTATGGGTTTTGGTGATAATGACCACGCAATTAGAGAACTAATGAGATTTATCGAGATGACAAGCAGGGAATCTATATTCGAGGATATTACACGAAACGGATGAGCCCCCAATTACAAATGTTGATGGCTTCAAACTTAAAGGAGGTTTAAATTCTTTTATATTTTGAATTTGAGTATAAGAAAAGCCGTACTATAAATGGGGACACAATGCTTAAGCTAACATGTGCTACCAAGTGCTCAATCTTACACATACATCCTCAGTTACTCAGCCAAAACAACCAACACTTCACTCTTACCCTTGCTGTCTTTATGCAGTGCGACAGCTGTTGCACTTTTGGAGAGAGAGGCATCGCCCACGATCTTGACATCTGCCAAGACTTGAGCATGCTAGACCTTTGCCTTGACTTAAGTGACCGTTGGGGTTGGGGGTACTTATACCTTTCCCTTCCTCCCCAACGTCTCTCTTCTCTCTCCCATTCATTCAGCTCGTCCAAGAACAGATTAGTGCCCTTGTCTCTCTCCTCCATTGGTGACCTTGAGCTCCCAAGCTTTTTCTTTGATTTCTCCATCAATCTTTGAGAGAAAAAGGTCCGAAACTCGATTAGAGAGCAGATCTTTTGATTCCCCAACTCAAAAGAGCAATTGGTTCACGTCTTGGCCGGCAATTATGTTTATTACTCTTGGAGCTTGGCTCCTAGCCGGCTAGAGCGTCGCCTGTGGAGCTTGTCAACTTGTATGGCAGCCCCGGGAGGTTTGTAACCATCTCTTGAAGCTAGTAAACCCATCCCTCATCTCAAAAGTTGAGTCTCTTGACTTGAGAACGAGGAAGGGTTGCAAAGCCCTAACCCTTAGTGGCTAACCTCAACAACGTGGACGTAGGCAAGCCTTGGTGGCGAGCTGAACCACGGGTTAAATCATCGTGTCACCTTGTGCTTGATTTACATCATTTGCATTTCATATTGTTGTTGAGGTGATTTCTATGGTTTGTGGTCGATTTATTTATGTGTTGTGTTCCTACCACTTCTAGCTCTCGATCTGTGAATCTCATACCTGCAGGAAGCTAAATTTTTTCTCCGATTCAAGTTTACATTCACTGATTTTGAACTGTGACTCGAAGTTGTCTGCAGGTGCGGCAGTGGCGTTGTTCTGGCGCGGCAGTGCCACTGTCCGACAGTGCCGCGAGGTCAGAGCGGCAGTGCCGTAGGTTGAATTTGATGAAAGTTTAAGTGTTTGTTTTGATAGGCCTATTCATCCTCCTCTAGGCTAACCAGAGATCCTACGTATATCTTCTTTTATACTACTTGGCAAATTTTGTCTTTTATGATCAACCCATGAATGGAATGGGGACACATGGCTTAGTCAAACTGGTTAATTTAGCATACAGGCCTTGTAAGGTGGTGTTGGATGGTAGTGTTACATGCTAATCATTACATGCATTGTAGACAAGACTGAAGAGGACATATTTCTTGATGCATTGACTTTTTTCCCTAAAACTTTTAGCTTTGGTCGAAGCCATTACCTGTAACATGCTTTAAATAACCCTTGCTGAGGCTTCAATTAGAGGTTTATTATTGCTTATTTTCATTCTAGAAGTACAATTTGCAGCATCACAGAGATAGTAGCGGTTTTAGCATTGGTGTCACGTTACAGAACTTTCTGCCGTCACTCAAGGAAGAAGTTCGACAATCAATTTTCTGTTCCAACTTTCTCACAGGAAAAGTTCAACCGCATAGGGCTTCCGCAACGCAATGAGCTGCCGTGCTTCCCCAACCACCGCGTAGGCAACGAGCATCCATCTCATCTCTGGTGGCGGTCTCTCAGAGTTCTGTAGAATCTTGCAGAAGAACTAGTAGCTTGGTCTAACAAAAAGGTGATGATGCTATTGAAGCGCGCATTGTGAGGCTGAGGAGAGTAGCCTCAGACACTGTTTGCTAGGGGGACCATGTCTGTATAGTCACAAAGGGTGAAAAAAAGAGGACAACTAAAAGTGATGTTTGGGACTACGGTAGAACCAAAGGATAATCGCTTGCGTTGTAATAAATATTGTACGCCTCAATTTATATAACCAACGTGTAAACCCGAGACCACCATTGGCATGTGTTTGCGTCGGTTAAGCCCTTAGCACTGAAGGCGACACTTCTTTCTTTTCTCAGAGCACGTTTCTCCTTCCTGTCTGGTAGACCTAGCATTCTAGCTTGCTAATTTTGGGTGTGCACCTCCACGTTAACATTCTGACCAAAGCAAAATCCTCACACGCATGTAGATTCTGGAGCAAAAACATCCACCATGCTGCAGGCTGTTTGGTTATAAAAACTGTGCCAGCCAAAGTTTATTAATCAACCAAACAACAGACTTACTGTGGTGGCAGCTCATCCTATGGCTGCAGGCTAGTACTAAAAACTGTGTCGCAGCGTGGATTATTTATTAATCAACCAAACAACAGACTTACAGGTGTGGCAGCTCTACCTATGGCATGGCTCGTGGTGGCGGGCAACCAAGCAGCCCCTAAGTCTTTCAGAAAGCGTCATCCAAATTCCAGTACCAATCCGTCATTGCGATTTCTAGATTTGCTATAGATACGTACTGGCTTCGAAGTTTTTTTGCCTGAATTGGCACATCCCATTTTCGGTTGAGGATGGAGATTAAATGTAGGTAAAAAAATAACTAATTGCATGTTTGTTGTTGTGTTCTTTCTGCCAATCTTCTGAAAGATGTTACAACCACCGTGTGCAATAGTTGAAATAAGATGGTACTCTGCTACTATTCAGAGCGTTGAAATTTTTTCAATCTAAACAGGGTCTAGCTGCAGCTCAGAACCGTGGAGTGGAGCGTGGACCTGAATTGACGACGCCAAGTGAATTTGAGAAAAGAGTAGTTGGCGCCCGCGAGCAGCCATGTTGTGGTTGTGTGGGTTTCTGCCAATCTTCTGAAAGATGTTCCTTTCTCGCCGATGCCATAATAATGTCGAAGTACCTGATGGTTTTTTATGTGCGTCTGTGAGCGTTGAGCTTGGCCGTGTTTAGTGCACGGTAGGAATGCAGCCAGAACCGTGGAGTGGAGCGTGGACCGTAGTGACGACGCCAAGTGAATTTTGTGCTCCGGCGCCCGCGAGCGGCGATGTTTTGCAAGCTGTGGGTTGGAGGCGACTCGGAACTTTCCTTTCTCGCCGATGCCATAATAATGTCGCTAGTACCTCTCTTTTTTTTTATGTGCGTCTGTGTTTCCTTGACCTTGAGGAGGACGGAGCATGCGAATACGCCGAACACCAGGCGAGTAGCCCGGTGTGTCTCTACATGTGTTCTGTTGCGCGGTGTAATCGCCGTCGCTTCACTGACAGGACAGGCAGTCAGTCCGCGGCGCTTGGAAGGTTCGCTTCACTGACAGTCAGGCGTTGTTGAGCACCGGCAGCTGGACCAAAGCTGGCACGCGGCCCAGAGTCTCTCGCACGGCCCGACGGCCCAACAAACGCGGCCGCCTCCGTTGCCGCCGCACCCCAAGAGCCAGCCAAGCCGTTTCTCAAAAACAAAAAAAGAAGAAGAAAGTACCAGCCAAGCCAACACATCAGCGGCAGCAGCCCTCCTCGTCAGCTCAACCGGCCCAGCCAGACCCCGCAGTTCCGCACACCTTGCCATCAGCGCAAGCCGTACCCGCTACGCGCAGCACGGCACGACGGACGGGCGCCTCCGCAGTCCGGTGCGGTGCCCCGGACGCACACTCCACTCCACTCGGCACGGCACGCCCGACAAACGGCATCCGATTTTACCGTGGCTCCGCTGATGCAGCCCCCCCGCCCGGCAGCCTTTATTATCCCCCCCCTTCCGCTTTGCGAGCGCGAGCGCTGCTGCAGATGCAAGCCCTGCTGCAACCTTCCAATTCCAACTCCAAAGCGCTTGCCGAGCCGCGCACCCACCCGAAAGGCAGCCAGAGCGAGGCGAGCCCGACCGCCCGAGCCGTGCAGGCGCTGACACGCAGAAACCTCGCAAAAACCAGCCATTTCCGCCCCCAAATCGGCGCGTCACGCGGCGCCTCCGCCCTCCCTCGCCCCGCACGCGAGATCCAGACGTAACGAAACGGAACCCCCCCGCACGCCTCCCCAGGCGCGCCCTCACTTATTAGTCCACACAAGCGTGCCGTGCCTTTGTGCCGCTGCTCCCCGCCCGTCCGCCGCTTAGAATAGGCGCTTCGGTTCCCCTGCCTTGTCCGGGCTCGAGCTCCCGGTCTCCGCTGCGTCCGTGCGTGCGTGAGCCGGCCCGACTTGCTTGGCGTCGGGGGGAGGAAGGATGGAGGGGCGGGTGCTGCGGCGCAGCGTGACGCTGGCGGACCAGCTCGCCGCGGTGGGGCCGGCGCCGGCGCCGGCGGTCGCGATCGCGGCGGGGGCCGGGGCCGCCGCCGCTGGGTCCTGCAACCTCCGCGACCTGCTCAAGCTCCGCGACGAGGATGACCTCGCGTCGGCCGGGCGCCGGGCCGTGGTCACGCTCGCCTCCGCCATGGCCGCCGAGAGGCAGGTCTCGGCGCCGTCGCCGTCGCTCTCGCCCCCGTCGTCGTCGTCCCCCGCTACCGCCGCCGCGCGCGGCGGCGGCCGCGGCGCGCACCCTCCTCGACATCATCCGCGGCGACCAGCCTCCCGCCTCGGGGCCCTCCTCCGGCGACCCCCTCGTCCGCCGCGCCGTGTCGCTCCCACCCCCGACCACGGCCACGGCCTCCCCGCCGGCGCCGGCACTCGCCACCGCCGAGGCCGCCCCTTCCCCGCCGCCGCCTCCGCCTCCACCCGCGGCGGCGGCGGATGAGGAGGAGGAGGAGGAGGAGCAGGAGCAGAGGGTCTCCCTGATGGCGCTCCTGGAGCAGACGGACCGGCAGTGGAGCGCCGTCCCGGGCGGCGCGGCTCAGCCCGAGCCCGAAGAAGAAGATTCAGCGACGTTGGAGGCACTGGAACCGGCGGACGACGCGGAGCTGGAGCCGGAGGCAGCGGGCAGGGGCATGGTCGCCGGGTGCTGCTGCGTGTGCATGGCCCGGGCCAAGGGCGCGGCCTTCATCCCCTGCGGCCACACCTTCTGCCGCGCCTGCGCCCGCGAGCTCGTCGCCGGCCGCGGCCGCTGCCCGCTCTGCAACGCCGCCATCGTCGACGTCCTCGACATCTTCTGAGCCGTCCTCTGGTGCCGACCGACCGACACCTCGTCCGGCGAAATGCGCGTCGCGCAACAAGAACCGCCCTCTTCGGATCGTCGCCCAATCCGGTGCGCCCGCGACTGAAATAGGATCCAGCCGCCATAGATAGATCTCCCAACTCTCTTCCCTGTGCCCTCTTCTTGTGCTCTGCTCCCGCTGTGAAAAGATTACAACATGTTCGACTTTGATTGCCGCAAGAAATCAACATTTCCATGCTGCCTGCACATTTCTGTTCTTCCCTCAGCTCCCGAATCCAGAAAATGTACAGGATCCATCGAGCGAGTTCTTTCTTGCGATTGAGTGAGCCACGACCGTGGCTGGTTAAAAGTAAAGAGATGACGTTTGACCCGAGATTAGTACCCACTGTAATTCATTCATTCAATTACTCCTCTCTGCTGCTGCTGCTGGCCAGCTAGCAAGCACGCACTGCTTGAAGATCTCAAGGAATCGGGATACTCTACTGTCTACTCCTAGCCTGCACTGCTGCTTGAAAATCTTAAGAAAAAAAAAACACTCCTGCTTGAAGATCCGCGCGTGGTGTTTCAAACTTTTTATACTGCTGCTCCAGTCCAAAATACTTGTTCCACTCTCCACTCCGTCCTACGGATGAGTCTCTTCTGCATTTCCACCGCATGAGCTCATTTACTGCTGGTGGAGTGAGCGCCTGTCAACATTTTCTTTTTTTTTTTTTTTTGGAAAAAATGGAAAACTGTCAACATTGGAAGCTCCTGTGTTTTGTACGCTTTGCGACGTGAGACGCTGAACGTTTCAAGCTCTGATTAAATGCTTAGAAAACCATCGGGATAGCGTTGTGGCTCTCTCTCGTCATACGTTCTCTGACACCAACCGATGGAGAGATACGCACGACACGTAGTCACGTACAACATCAATTTTGGAAATACTACCTCTGTCCCGAAAAGAATATAATTATAAGTTACGTGTCATGAAAAATAGTTAATGTTTAACTAAATTTTTAGTAAATAATATTCACAGTTATATCTTTAAATTAATTTATTATGAAAATATATTTCGTAATTAATCTGATGGTTTTTATTTGGTATCATAAATATTGATATTTTTTTATCTATAATTAGTTTTTAATCTAAAATTGGTCAAATTACATTCTTCTGGACGGAGGCGGTACTCCGGGGCCGGCGGCTGAGCTTTCAGCTAATTGTTGTGTGCGTGACAGTGTGAGCCACTCGTACACGCAACACTTAGCGCTAAGCACAAGCGCACTAGCAACAGTTATCGTGCGGGGGTGAACCGAACCGAACCGGTGCAGTGCAGTGCTAGCAATCAACCATTCATCTCCGGCCTCGTCGGC
This sequence comes from Miscanthus lutarioriparius, assembly GCA_904845875.1. Lineage (NCBI taxonomy): Eukaryota > Viridiplantae > Streptophyta > Magnoliopsida > Poales > Poaceae > Miscanthus > Miscanthus lutarioriparius. The sequence goes on from CAJGYO010000007.1 coordinate 94,019,369, forward strand.
TCGTCGATGGATGCGGTCCCAGCGAAAAACGGAATGGCCTCCTTTTTCGTCCTCGTAGCGGGGCAAAGACCAAAGGCGGAGAGATGGTTGGTCCCCGGCACTTGTCAATACCGATGCCGCGACGGGTGGAGCAGAGGCAGAGCTCGGCACGCACGACCACAGACGTATGCCCGCCCGTATGGTATGGCTGGCTCGGGCTTCTCCGTCGTACTCGAACACCCGCGGGGTGGGTTCCGGTTGGGTGAGCGGCTCACCTCCTCCTCCTGGGCAGTGGGCACTGGGCAGGGCGGCAGGGCCCGCCCCAACCGCTCGGTCCGCGGCAGGCATCGGTACCACCAGCCACCCGCAGCCTCGCTCGGTTCAGGCGAGTACGAGTACGAGGTTGGGTTGGGTGCGCCGGTGAGGCCTGGAGGGCAAATGTTCAGATGGGGAAACAACAGGCCATTGCCGTGCGTGGCTAGCTCGGCCATTGGACCAAACCAAACCAACCAAACATTTGCCTGCAACGGCCGCCGGATGGGCTTCGTTCGTGCAAGGCGACCGGAGAGAGCGACCTCTTCTTTGATTTTTTTTCCTTTCCTTGTTTCACGAGAGCGACTGTTCGCTTGGTCGTAAACGATCGTAAATTTTCAGTCGGAACAATGTTTTTCTCTCATACCAAACCAGCCAGTAGTAAATAATCCACGATCGTTTATGACCTCCCTCCATCCCGTTTTACCCGGCCTGACAAGGGAATTTCCAGATACCAAGACGGGTGGTAAAACCGCATGCACGTGTATTAATTGGCTTAATTATCCGCGCCAACAGTGGAGAAATCCGTCGCTCATTTTTTTTTACGCAAAATCCGGCCGATGTTGCCTTCGTTGATAGGCCCTCAGGCCCCACGCATGCATGTGACGCTTCGATGCTAGGACCCCCTGCATGCATGTGACGCGCTTTAGCTGCTTTAAGTAATTAATTGACTCGTTAATACTACCCCAAACCGCCGCCTCCTACGACAACAACGACAAAGTCCCAAATAAATTAGAATAAACTAAAATTGAAGCCATCAAAGTTTAGACACGTGAATAGCTATTTTTCAAGCAATTCTATTTAAACTAAGTTTTTTTGGTATATTTTATCATTTCAAGTCTCATTTTATTACCTCTATCTAAGTTAATTTCGGTCTTCCTCTGCCTCTCTTCACGTTACTATCCTGACTTAGCCACTAGGCACCGATGTCTCTGGAGGTCTCCGTTGGACATGTCCAGATCATCTCAACCGGTGTTGGACGAGCTTTTCTTCAATTGGTGCTACCCCTAATCTATCGAACTCGCATATCATGACCGCAAATCCAACGCAAACATCGACGCAACACATATCATTGAATATGTCATCTTTTCAGAGGCCAACATTACGCATCATACAACATAATGATTCTAATCGCAACTATAAACTTGTCTTTTAATATGGTACCCTTTTTCACATAGGACACTAGACATTCGCACCATCATCCACCTTGCTTTGATTCTATGGCTAACATCTTCATTAATATCTCCGTCTCTCTGTAGCATTGATCCTAAATATTGAAAGGTGTCATTCCTAAACACTACTTGACCTTCCAAACTAATATTTTTCTCCTCCCGAATAGTAGTGCCGAAGTCACATCTCATATACTCAATTTTAGTCACATCCCAAACCGCCTCCTAATATGGCCAAAATAAAAAACGAGCTAGCGCCTGCTAAAACGGGATGGAGGGAGTATATCGTATATCCCATGCGATGAACGACCTCATTGGTGTCGCTTAGGCTGGGTGGGTCCATCGACGTGATCCAGTTGAGTACTTGGGTAAGCTACGTACCTTGAGCGTCACTCACAGCTCCATTATAACGTTTCGTTCGCTTGGCTGATAAGCCATGTTTGTCTGATTTATTGTAAGAAAAAAATATTATTCGTTGACTAAAAATATACGGCTTATAAGTCAAGTCAACAGGACGATTGTTATCGCTTATTGGGCTCATGACTGGGACACTCGCGGAATCAATTATCATCAGCCCGGATGTGGCCGTAATCTAATCTGTTCAACGCCGATGCTCGCTCTATAATAGTGCTTGTTTTTTTTTTCTTTTCAGTGTATACGATACGACCCCTACTGGATTTAAATCATTCTCGGCGGCGGCCGAAGCTGATGCGTTTTGTTGTCATCGTCGATCCCGACGTATCCGGCGGCGGACAGCGACGTGAGGGCGTGACGAGAGCGTCCGGAGGAAACAGGCGGCCGGAAGCGGAACAAGGGTCCACGCAAAACGCTCGGGGGACGGTGGGGGCTCTCGGCCGGGTCTGCGGAGGCGGGTTTGGACTTTGGAGGCTTCTGCGGTGCGGCGGTGCCGAGTGCGGACGAAACGAAGGAAATCGGCTCGTCGCGCGGGGGGTGCCGGCGGGGCGCGGCACGCCGCACGCGAGATTCCTGGCGTGCGGGGGCGAGCTGCGTGCGGCGTGCCAGTGCAGTGCCACGCGCGGAAGGGTGAGGGGAGAACGTGGGACTTGGGAGAGATCTGCCACGGACTTTTGACGGTTTTGGTCGGGCTTCACTCTGTTGCCACTGCCACGTTTGTTGGAACTGCGGGTTTCATGAATCTGATGGGAGTTGCTCGGCTGGCGGTGACCCTAAGGAGTAGTAGCGAGACACGGCGCTTTCCGCTCTCACTCGCAGGATTTTTCAATTTTGTGACGATTCTCACTGGAACCTCCGGTGTGTCAGTCAGTCAGTCAGTCAGTCAGTGTGTGGCGTACTGGCGTGGCATCGTAGTGTTATTACTAGAACAATATTTCGACAATCCGCCTTCAGGATGATGATGGTAAAAGAGAGCCCCTTTTTCCTTGAGGAATGATAGTGAAGGAAAGGTAATCCTAACCTCAATCATATTAGTACGTTGTAGTAGTATTTTGGAGCAAAGCACTATTTAGGGTGGTCATTGGTCAAAAGCATACTCTAGACGCCGGTCTCTACAAGGGACAGTGACACGCTGTCAAGGACCGAAAAAAGAAAACTACTGGCCTATCTAGTCCAGCACTCTCCCATCCTAGGCCAGTAGCCTGGTACACAGAGCTTGAATCTCGCGGTAAAGTTAACCAAACTCCCTTGACGCTTTTCTCTTGGAATTCTGCGTCCACGTTCCCTAGGATTGGAGACCCTGGTCCCTGGTGGTGGAGCACAAACCAAATTGCCCGTGCTATCACCCCTCCCCCCTCGCCACGCATGGCAATGACACGATGCATTCTCGAGTAACGTGCTGTAAACTAGTACTACAACTCTATGATTTCTAGAATAATATAGTTCTTTCTTTTATATAAGTCAAACAATTTTAAATTTAATTAAATGTACTCTTCGTTTCAAAATAAAATAATTTTTCTCAGGTTTAAAACTTATCTAAAAAAGTAACATTCTACAAAGACATTGTCACCCTAATACGAAAGGTGATCACGGGCTGTCAAATCCATGAGATGTCTTCTATGAAAAGAAAAGGAAGGAAAGGAAAGAAGACAAAGGTACCCTCTATTCAGAAATCTATCTTGAAATATAGTGTACTATAAATTCTAAAATTTATACTAAAATATAATGTATTCTACGTAGTGACTATGCTTAGATTTGACAAAGTTTGTTAAAAAAGAAGCTATAATTTAAGGAGAAACTCTGTAATTAGGTTTAATGCATAAGTACATACGTCATTTGAGTATTCCCTTTGGTTGTCTTAAAAATTCTAGAACGCATTATATTACAGAGGGGGTACATCTGTCGGACGTCTTTGATTTATCTATAAGATTTTGAGAAAATTATTTATTTTGGGACATAGGAAATATTACTTACTCCACGAATAAAATTCCCGCTTTTTGAGAAATCAAACAGTTTAAACTTTGACTAAAGTTATATAAAAAGATTTTAACATTAATGATATAAAATAAGTACTACTAGATTAGTTATACAATATATTTCCATAATAAATTTATTTAGAGACATAGATGCTGATAGTACTTACTATAAACTTGGTCAAACTTAAACTAGTTTGATCGATATGAAACCCATGGTTGAATTCTTTTGTGGATCGGGTGAGTAAGGGGGTGTTTGGATCCTTGGCCTAAGTTTAGCCTCTGTCACACCGGATATTCGGATGCTAATTAGGAGGACCAAACATTAGCTAATTATAAAACTAATTGCAAAAGTCATGGCTAATTTACGAGACGGATCTATTAAGCCTAATTAAACCATCGTTAGCATATGTTTACTGTAGCACCACAATGTCAAATTATGAACTAATTAGGTCTAATAGATTCATCTTGCAGATTAGCCTCCATCTGTGTAATTAGTTTTGTAATTAACCTATGTTTAATACTCATAATTGGCATCCAAACATTCGATGTGACTGTTAAAGTTTAACCCCCTATATCCAATTGGGACGTAACTAGTAACAACAATTAAGTACTACCTCCGTCCCAGAAAGAATGCAATTCTAGCACAGTGTCACGTTTTAGTACCTTAAGTTTGATCAGTTATAGATAAAAAAAGTATCAATGTTTATAATACCAAATAAATACCATTATATTAATTACAAAATGTATTTTCATAATAAATTAATTTAAAGTCATAAATGTGAATATTATTCAATAGAAACTTGATCAAACATGAATAACTTTTCGTGACACGCAATCCATAGTTGCATTCTTTTCAGGACGGATGTAGTATGAAAAAGAATCGGATACACATGTCAATATTTATCATGTTGTTTTGTCAGAACAGTGATGGAACCAGGGGGCCAGGAAGGGCCATGCCCCCCCAATCAATGAAAAAAATAATGCTCTTATAACTATTACAATGCAAAACATATTTTGCCTATTTTACTCATATTTTATCATAACATTATGATTTTTTATTATGAAACACTAACTACATGTGTAAAAGTATAGAAAAAATTATTAAGATGCACACTTATGTATATATTTATCACACTTCTGAGGTGTCATTATGTTTGTCCATTCCCTCTTAATCAAAGTTGTTGGTTGGATACCGATACACATTGAAATATCTTTGTTTACTAATACAAAACGGATAGTTTGAATACTGACTCGCATTCAACTTTTTTATCTATAAATATCCATCCAGTTAGATATCCAAATGTAATAAGTATACTAGATTCTAGATTAATAATAATAAAAATAACATTGTACGGAGTACATACTAGTTATCATATCAATTATAAAATCGATAATAACTATTGGAGATTTCCGACCTCTCCGATTTCTCCTATCTAAGGCATTGTTTGGTATTAATTCACCTCAATCCACGTATATTGGGATAAATTAGGGGGGAATTTGGTGGAAAAGGAAGCTCACAAACCCGGCGCCGGGGTCTGGACTGCGGTGGGTCGCCGAGAACTCGAGAAGTGAGGCGAGTGATGGATGCACGGCGGCACGAGGCCATCCACCTGATCGTCTCGTGTTGCCTTTTCTGTGCTTAGAGAGACTGCGAGACAGCGATGGACATGGATGTGCTGGTTTTGCTACAGGAATGAAGCACTGGGCAGGTCCACCGGTGGTTGAGCCACGCTCTCCTAATCAGTTGCTCCCCGCATGGACGGATCAATCCAGTTGACGACGTACTTGCGCATTCACCGTTGTCCTGCCCCGGCCGGGCGGACGCGGACCGCGGGTCGATCGGCGACTCGGCGTCAGGACAAGATCTGTCGCCTTCCCCTTCTCGAACTCAGACCGTGCCTACGATTACGCCGCACCTCCGCTGCACAGAGCTAGGCGGCGGAAGAAGCGGCCAAGCGAGATGGGAGGCCTGGCATCGGATTTCGTGCGGTGTGCCGGTGGGCGAGCGAGCGTGCACCCATCTCGGGCTCGCCCAATCAGTCCGTTGCTCGCTGCTGTTCTCCTCCAGACTCCAGCCCCCAGCAGCAGTGTGCCGTGCAGTACTGTCTCGTCCCATCCCCATTCCCATCTGTGCCTGCATTTGTGCTAGCCTAGGGCTAGGAAAAGCCTATAGTTACAAACCAGACCTTCTAGCTAGGCTAGGCTCGCCTCGCTCCTGCTGCCACGCCCACGCTGCGGTCGCTCGCTGCGCCTGCGCCCAGCGCCCATGCCAGGAAGAGGAAGACCGTTGTGCTCGTGCCAGGCCGACGTCGGTGCTCTGCCCTTGCCCATGGATGATCGATCAGACGGCTCGCTGTCGCCACTGCTGTGCTGATCTGCTGCTAGTGCAGTAGGTATAAATGGCAATGCATCCCGAGGCACGACGACCCGGCACGAGGCCCATAATTTTGGCTCGGCCCCAGCATGACCCGAGGGTCATTGGGATCGGGCTGGCCTAGCACAGGGTAGCAGGCATTGCCTGGGCCGCTACTCAGGCCCACAGGCTGGCACGACATGGCCCAGTTTATAGGGGTCGCCCTGGCAGCGGCCCGAGACCTCCCCCTAGCGGCGAAACGGCCCAGCGCAGCGGCCAGCCGGCCCAACCCCACAACATCTCACACCCTCGCGTATATAAGCGACGGCCGCGGCGCTCTCCCTCCTCAACCCTAACCCTAAATTATTTCCTCCCCCACCGCCTCGCCGCTCTCGCCTCGACCGCACGGTCGACACCTCACCGTCGTCTGCTGGCGTCCGACCTCGCTGACCCTGACTCCGGTGACCTCGAACCGCCTGCCATCGGCGACCTCCCCTGATCCCCTCCCTCTCTGCCTCTTCCTTCTCCGTCTCCCTATCTCCCCTCTAGATCTCGGTGATTATGTGTTTGTCCCTCCGCTGCTCGTCGTCCTTGCTAACCGGTGTGTCATGTTCTCTGGGTGGCCGTCGTCTTCTTCGGCATCGGGCTCCGGTTGCGCAGGTAAAACCCTAACCCTAGCCCTAACACTCCTCTTCTATCTTCTTCCATTGATGTATTCTGATGTGATCTTTTCATCCTCCTCCATCTCTTTGCGCAGGTCGGTAGCCGATGCGTCGTCCTCTAGCTGTGGCATAGAGCGACCAAGGCAGCCCCGCGCACCGTTGAAGAACGGTGCTAGAGAGCCGTCCACCATGGCGGCTGCTGATGACGATATCATATGGCCGCTCACTGGTAACGATGACTTGATCGCGATAGGCCTGCCCTCTCCTAATCAGTTGCTTCCCCTCGCACGGACGGATCCATCCAGTTGATGACGTACTTGCGCATTCACTGCTGCCCTGCCCCGGCCGGGCGGATGCGGACCGTGGGTCGATCGGCGACTCGGCGCTAGGACAAGATCTGTCGCCTTCCCCTTCTCGGACTCGGACCGCGCCTGCGATTACGCCGCACCTCCGCCGCACGTCGGCCGCACGGAGCTAGGTGGCGGAAGAAGCGGCCAAGCGAGGCGGGAGGTCCGCATCGGATTCCGTGCGGTGTGCCGGTGGGCGAGCGAGCGTGCGCCCATCTCGGGCTCGCCCAATCAGTCCGTTGCTCGCTGCTGTTCTCCTCCAGACTCTGGCCCCCAGCAGCAGTGTGCCGTGAAGTACCGTCTCGTCCCATCCCTATTCCCATCCGTGCCTGCATTTGTGCCAGCCTAGGCCTAGGAAAACCTATAGTTACAGACCAGACCTTCTAGCTAGGCTAGGCTCGCCTCGCTCCTGCTGCCATGCCCACGCTGCGGTCACTCGCTGCGCCTGCGCCCAGCACCCATGCCAGGAAGAGGTAGACTGTTGTGCTCGTGCCAGGCCGACGTCGGTGCTCTGCCCTTGCCCATGGATGATCGATCAGACGGCTCGCTGCCGCCGCTGCTGTGCTGATCTGCTGCTAGTGCAGTAGGTATAAATGGCCATGTAGCCCGAGTCACGACGGCCTGGCACGAGGCCCGTAATTTTGGCCCGGCCCCAGCACGGCACGGCCCGAGGGTCATTGGGCTTGGGCTGGCCTGGCACGGGGCAGCAGGCCGTGCCTAGGCCGCTACTCAGGCCCGCGGGCTGGCACGACATGGCCTGGTTTATAGGGGTCGGTCCGACAGCGGCCCAAGACCTCCCCCCAGCGGCAAAACGGCCCAGCGCAGCGGTCAGCCGGCCTAGCCCCACAACGCGTCACACCCTCGCGTATATAAGTGACGGCCGCGGCGCTCTCCCTCCTCAACCCTAACCCTAAATTATTCCCTCCCCCACCGCCTCGCCACTCTCGCCTCGACCGCATGGTCGACGCCTCACCGTCGTCTGCTGGCGTCCGACCTCGCCGACCCCGACTCCGGTGACCTCGAACCGCCTACCGCCGGTGACCTCCCCTGATCCCCTCTGTCTCTGCCTTTTTCTTCTCCGTCTCCCTATCTCCCCTCTAGATCTCGATGATTATGTGTTTGTCCCTCCTCCGTTGCTCGTCATCCTTGCTAATCGGTGTGTCATGTTCTCTGGGTGGCCGTCATCTTCTCCGGCACCAGACTCTAGTTGCGCAGGTAAAACCCTAACCCTAACCCTAATCCTAACCCTCCTCTTCTATCTTCTTCCATTGATGTATTCTGATGTGATCTTTTCATCCTCCTCCATCTCTTTGTGTAGGTCGGTAGCCGATGCGTCGTCCTCTAGCTGTGGCATAGAGCGACCAAGGCAGCCCCACACACCATTGAAGAACGGTGCTGGAGAGCCGTCCGCCATGGCGGCTGCTGATGACGATATCGTCTGGTCACTCACCGGCAACGATGACTTGATCGCGACAGGCCTGCCCCCTGAGGATGACGATGATACCCGAGACGACGCTACTGCGTTGTTCGGTGTCGATGTCGGTAGCGGCTCTGCTGCTTCGATCGATCTGGACGGCGATAGTGGTGAAGGGGCGACAACGACTGGGACCCCGGCCTGCTCCAACGACTCAGCTCCATATGTTGTTGGTAACTCTTCTGGTGTTCGTACTGGTAAACGTAAATCTGTTGTGTGGGCTGATTTTGATGAGATCTATGAGACTGTAAATGGTAGGAAAATCTGCACTAAAGCTACCTGTAAAATGTGTAAGCATACTTTGTCTGCTAGATCTAATGCTGGCACTGGCCACTTGAAGAGGCACTAGAAATCTTGTAGGCAGAAGACTGATCAAGCTACTAGAGTTTAGTTTAGGCTTACAATCCTGATGGTTCTATGCATAACTGGGACTATAAACCTAATGTTGCTAGATCTGAATTGTGTTGCTTGATTGCTAGACTTGATTTGCCGTTGGGTATTGGTGAGACAGATGGATGGAAGGAGTACATTGTTCGTGCTCATAACCCTAGGTTTACTAAGGTTTCTAGACAGACCACCACTAGAGATCTTAGTAAGCTATTTACTGAACGTCGTAATATGCTTAAGAATTTTGTGTTGTCTGGTGTTTCATCTGTTGCTTTGACATCAGACATTTAGTCTGATAATGCTAAGGAGGACTACATTAGTGTTGTTGCATATTATGTGAGTGCTGATTAGGAGTTACAAAAAAGATTATTGGTCTGAGGTTGATTGAGGTGAAGCATACTGGTGAATAATATTGCTGAAAAAATTGCTTGTGTGGTTGAGAAATTTGGTTTGATTGACAAGGTTTTCTCTGTAACTCTAGACAATGCTTCTTCTAATGCTAAGGCTATGGATACTTTGACACCTATGTTTGCTGGTTATTTAGGTTGTGATCCTTCACCTGAGTCTGTAAATCCTAATCAGCGTAAGTATAGTCTTGTGCATCAACGTTGTGCTTGTCATATCATTAATCTGATTATAAAATCTGGTTTAAAGAGGTTCAAACCTTACATAGAAGATTTTAGAACTGCTATTAATTTCTTAAATTCTTCTAATCAAAGAATTGCTATGTTTAAGAACTACTATATTGCTCAGGGTGTTAGACCTAGAAAGTTTAGCTTAGATATGGATGTTAGATGGAATGCTACATACTTTATGCTTAAACACTTGGTTCCATATAAGGATGTTTTTTCTGTGTTCATTAATGCAAATTATGGCTCAACATTGTTAACTGCAAGGGATTGGTATATAGTTGAAAAAATATTGGAGTTTCTAGAAATATTTTATGAATCCACGGTTGTTCTTTCTAGTGTTTACTGTCCAACTAGTCCACTTATTCTGCACCATCTGCTAGACATTGCTTCTCATTTGCATGCAAGTGAAAAAGATAAAAATCTAATAGTTGTTGTCTATCCTATGAAGCTTAAATTCCTTAAATACTGGCAGAATATACCTCTGTTATATTCAATTGTTTTCATTCTAGATCCTAGAGCTAAGTTGAGAGGTTTATTTAATGTTCTGTAAACACTTAAAGAGAACACTGGTGTTGATTACAGTTCATATTATGCTGATGTGAAAACTAAAATTTACAAGTTGTTTAACAAATATGAGAGAAAGTTTGGTGCAGCTAGGTCTCAGAGACATGCATAGCCTGCAAGCCATACAGGTAAGAAAAAATAGGCATAGGAAATAATCTTTGAAGGCCCTGGATCATCTAGTGTTGTTGGTCCTTCCCCTGCCTCTGCTCGCATTTCATCTCAACCTGCTTCTGCTACTGGTTGTGAGCTCACAACTTATCTAGACAGTGACAATGTCACTGCATATGAGGATGACTTCGACTTACTTCTTTGATGGCGTGACCACAAACTAACATATCCTATCCTATCTATAATGGCTAGAGATATTATGTCTGTTCCTGTTTCTACTGTTTCTTTAGAATCATGTTTCAGCCTGACAGGAAGGATAATTGAAGAGCGGCGACGACGCTTATTGCCTAAAACTGTGGAGATGCTGGCTTGCATAAAGGATTGGGAGTTAGAAGAAATAAGGTTACAGCATGCTGTTGACAACAAAGAGTTGGAAGACTCATTCAAGAATCTTTATCTTGATGAAGATGCATCTGGGGCTGCTGCTGCTAGCACATCTAGGGTTGGCACATCTAGATCTGCATATGTGGCTTCTGCTGGTACTTAGTGTGTGAGACTTGAGAGTGATCTGTTATTTTTGTATCTGTGATGTGTGACTGATACTAGTGAACAACGGTTTAAGACTTAATTAAGAGCTGTGATGCACTCTTTTTTTCTTTTTAGGGTTTCTCACAAAGATGAGTTTTACCTAGAAAGATTTTTAATGAAACAATATTGCACAAACAACTCAGTTATCTTAATTCCCTTGTCTTATTTGGTGGCTTTTGTTAGAATTTAGAATCTATGATCAGTTTATTACTTGTGAATGTGAAATACCGAAATATGAATGGATTGTGTAGATAGAGAAGTGTTGGATAAGAGAAACAATTTGAGATGTTTTAAAGGCACCGGGCTATGAGCTGGCACGGCCCGTGGATTTAGCCATACTAAGCGGACCGGTACGGCACGGATTTCGGCTCGTAGAGCCGTGCTTGGACCGAAGGCCAGGCACAAGACCCAAAGAGACACGGCCCGAGAGGCCATGCGTGCCGGGCCGGCCCGTTGGCTAGCTATAGCAGTAGGACTGTTGTGACGTTCATCGGGTCATGCATACGTCCAAACAAAGAGTCGGTACAAGACGCCGCGTACTGTACAGTACATGGCCACATCCGTACTCCATGCGTGAGATGCGGACGCAGATCCATCCCTTGCCTTTAAGCAGCAGCAGAGCCCATCTTCCAATAATCAAGGACCGCGAGGAGCTAGAGAAGATCCATCCATGTGATCCAAGCTCCTTCCTCTGCTGCCGTGTGGTGTACCAAAGCTGCCCTGCACAATAAATCAGTCAACAGTACTTTTTAGCCTGACTTTTCAACGAAGTGAATAAGGATGCGCTCATCCAACCTGCATCGTTTCTTAAAACGGTTTCGGTGCGTTCATCCAACCTGCATTGTTTCTGAAAACGGTACATCGACACAAGCTTGCGGCCTTTTAGGATGCTCCTTAGGGCAAATACATTGATCTTGTCTCACCAGTGGTCTCATATAGGTGCCACGTAATTTTAAGACAACTTAGTAGACAACGTATACAATGATTGTTTTTTAAGTTGTCTCGTAGTGACTCGTAATTCCTTAATTTATGCATAGAATAAAAGTAGAGTTGTGAGCTGCATGGGAATAACAACTCATACAATGATAAAATAGTTGTCTTATAGTCCTAAATTTTAGCTCATGAGATGATTGTTTCGCGAAACAACGACTTCTTTCTCTCTCCCTTCTCTCTTTCCTTTATATCAGCAAAAATCCTACGTGGCACCACATAAGATGACGTACGAGACTGCTCACATGTAGCAATGTACCTTGGAATAAATGGCCGGATGCCGAAGCCCCAAGGATGAAGGAAGCGTATGCGTGGCGTGGTCCACATGCATTCCAGGACGTAGTCTAGTAGTGACATCTCCCAATCCCATGATCCCATCCGCTCGCCAGCCCAGAATTGAAGCTCCGAAGACGAGCAAGTACGTTGCACAAAGCATGTCATGTGCCGGCATACAGCACGGGTCTTTTCCCCATCCGTTCCCTCGCTCGCTCCAAGAGAGAATAAAAGCCATTCAATGCTTTGCCCCCATCGCCAACACAGTTACAGTCACTGCCTCACCCTTCCCAGCTCGTGTACACCATGGGCGTGTTTGTGAGGGTGGTTCAGGCCGGCTCGGCCCGTCCGTCAGGCCCAGGCCAGTTCCAAGTGGTACAACTGCTCTTGTTGGGTAACGTGACCTAGCAGAGCCGAGCTCGATTGAGATATTGTTTGTTTAGCATGTACAGATGGATGTGGTGACCCTGGACTCAGAACATGGTAACATTACCCCCCACACGTTGTCACTGCCATTTCATCCAACACGTGCAGCGCGAGCGGCATGGACTCACCCACCTCGGCCAAGAAGCCGCCGCCGCCGTCATTGTCCTTCTCTCGGCGCCATTGCGCACTCAGAGGAAGAAGAAGGGGGGGGAGAGAGGAGAGGTCGAGGCGGCGACGAAAGTGCCTCCACCCGCGAAGAGTGGTCACCGCGCAAGCAATGACTCGCCGTGTCCACGCCCGGACGAGAAGGGAACGAGGCTGCGGGGTTCGCCGGACGGGGCCGAGCCGGGGGGAGGGGTGGGCCACTGTGGTCGCCGAGATGAGGGCGGAGCCGAGGAAGGAGAGGCCGCGAGCAGCCACCACGGCGAGGTAGGGGCTGGTCGGGCGGCAACCTGCAATGGCAATGAGCCGCTGCCGTTCGGGCGCCCGAGGCGGCGGCGGCCGGATCTCGCCATCTGTGGCGCAAGCGGTAGCAGCTCGAGCCGAGGACTGCGCTTGCCCGCGGCCGCCGGAGCTTGGGACGGGCCGCGCCGAGTCATTGACCGCGTGGTGGTGGACGTACTCGAGCCCTCTGGCGACGTCGGCGGCGACTGCACGGACGTCGCCGGGGACGACACTAGAGTGAAAAAAGGCTGCGCGCGTCGCGATGGAGGGAGCAGCGCCTTGATGGCGGTGGAGGCAGCCCGCACTCTGGCAAGCATGAGCGAGAAGTGTTAGTAGCGGGCGGCGAGCTCCTGGAACGGGTAGAGGACAGGCGGGTCCATGAGCGAGGCGCGCGCTGCGGCGAGGGAGGCGCGGCCGGAGGACGTGGAGGAGGTGGAGGACAACGAGGTGGCCGTGCCTGTGCCCGTGCCGGCGCCGAACGCTGGGGAGAGTGTGAAAAAACGAAGCGAGATTTCGTTTTTCTGGGCCAGGCTCCGAAGTTGGGCTAGGTGCACCGGCCCAAGCTGCTTTAGATCTTGTGCGGGCCAGGCTCCAAAGTTGGGCTAGGTGCACCAAACATGCAAGTTGCAGTCCATGAGCGCAGCCGGCCCACCCTCACAAACAGCCCTATGTCACCATGGCTGGCCCTGTCCTCAGGCCTGCCTGCCGAAGTGCCCGTGTACGAGTTGTACGGTGCGGAACCCGACTCGAAAACCCAAATGCACCATCCCCTACCCTACACCATTGTGCATGGTGCATTTCGCTTTATCCTGAATGAGATTCTCCAATTCACTTCACGCATGGCCTTGTGACACGTTTATATTTTCGCCGGGGGTTACTCTGTACAACGTCACCGGCGACAGGGACGTCAAGCCGTGACGGGCCGATCCGTTACAGTTTAAAGCCCGTTCCAGTGATAGTACTGTACATCCATAGCAGTATCATGGGCTCGTAGGAAAGCAGACGAAGCAGCGATGATGGCTGTTCCGTTCACTTGGAGAGCAGCCCGAAGTAGGGGTTCTCCATGGCCGACGCGATCTCGACCCCGGCGGCGTTGAGGAGCGCCATGTCGACCTTGTCCCTCGGCATCACCAGGTAGCCCATGGCGCTGAGCCTCTGGAACCCGCACAGCTCCAGGAACTCGACGCCACCTTGCAGGCTGCCCACCCTGTCCTGTTGTTGCAGAGAGCACGATGTGTGAATTGAAGATATGGGGGTGAGATGAGATCAGATCATTCTGAAAAATACAGGGTGCGCCTGGTCCTCTTGGTTTCTACCTTGAAAACAGGGTTGCTGAGCCGGATCCTCCTGAACTTTTCCTCTTCTGGGTTCTTTACTATGTTGGCAACGATCTTGAGCAATATTTGGTACGCTCTTGTGACTGCAGCAGGGTCCTCCTACAAGTAAGGTGTAGGAAAAAAACATTCATCAATGATTTGTGGTGTCTGAGTAACATAGAGATCTAATGCCTTATCCAGTCGTATTTCTGTATTTGTTTAGTGACAAGCAATTTTTTTGTGAAACGCAACGACACCCATCCTATATTAGATCAAAAGACAGGCTAAGAAAGGCAAATGCTGAGCATGCCTGGAACATTGATCTAAACCAAGTATATTCACAAAGCATCATATTCAGCATCGCCAATGCTTCTGTGCCAGTTGAAATACTAAGAGCAAGATGGACCAAAATTAGCATCTGCAAGGGATCATTTTATACCTTGTGATTCTTCTTCAGAGTTCGCAGGCAGTTTCTCAGCTGTTCTGATGTTACGACGCGTTCGACATGTTTTACCTGCAGTTAAAAATGTATGTGACGAATGTGCTTGGAGGTTTCACTCATGAGATGTAGAAGTATGGTAGAAAGACATTTCTACCTTTGTGGGCGTTATGACTGCAGCTGAAGCACTAGGATTTTCCTGCGGCAAACCAAGCTTTCTCCTTCTTTCTGCCTGCACAGAAGGATAAGACTCAGGCATCGGGACGCATATCACTGGAAAACTTTGAAGGAAATAGACAAATGAGATGCAGTTGCTAAAGAATAAGAAAATGACGTCACTTTTGTGACAGCAAGCGACCTTGAACACAATTCATGATTTAAAGGTAACCTTGATCGTAACCAATGGGAACTACTTGGTTTAATAAAATCTACACAGTGCACAAAAAATATAAAGAAAGGCTGCGATGTTTCATCTGACTCTGATGAACATAGTGGCGATTTTTTCAATGCGGAAATCCAAGATAATAAAAATGTCAAAAAAATAAAGGATTTATTGGATGAATTATGAGCATGCAGAAAAAAATTACAGTAAGGACTACAGAATTGTTTGTATAAATTAAGCAGAATTTTAGCATGCTGCAACAGACCTTATCATCTGCTATACGCTGTCGTATTCTCTCTCTTGCTCTTTTCTCCTCCTCTTGATCTGCTATCCGAGTTTCCATCATCCTACAGTAAACAAAAATATCACTTCTTCAAGAAGCAATCTGGAGTTGGAAATAGTGCATGTGAGACATGCATATGAAACATACCGCTTCCTTTGATTTTCCTCAAGAGTTCGCTTTGCTTCCATAAGATCTTTAGCAGCTCGAATCCTCTCCCTCTATAGAAACAATAAGGAACATTCAGTGGACAAGAAAATGGCCACAGGATATACTTAAGACAGTGCAAGAAAGCACATTTTGTACTTCCTGCTGTAGTACGTATTACATTTTTACTCAGAATTATGAAAAAATCGCAATACCTGATCCTCTTGTAATTGATTTCGTATTCGCCCTCTTGCTCTTCCTTCCTCGTCTCGTTTTTGCTTGTATAGTGCTAATATCCTGAGAAGTACAAGTGTGTTACTAGGGTGAATGTGTGAAACAAAATGCGAGCAGCTTACTACTAATAATGAAAAGGAAGGTACACACCTCTTTCTATCTTGTTCCTCCTGTTCATCTGCATTTGGTTCTCGTTCCAACTGGGATGACTCCTAAGAGAGAAGTTTGGGTGTGACAAAAAATGTTACAAAGAATGGAACACTAATTCCAGCCCATATGAGGCTGAAAGAAAGATGCTAGCAAGTGGTAGCAACACACTAAATCCTAATATATTGGTAGGCGAACTCGTTGAATGTTAAAAGCATGATTACAGTCCAACCATTCTGCATAGCTTAAGCTTTTGGGTAAATTTGTCGGTGCATGTAACTCAATATGGTATGAAATTTTACTTCAAAAAAATGGTATGGAATTTTAAAGGAAATATTTGATATATCAAAAAAGAAGAAACTAAGTACATTCTGTCTTCCAGTTTCAGTCTGTTCTTCAGGTTTCTGCTCCTCCACAGTATCCCTGCAAGATAAGTATGTCATACATTTTACACTGCAACAACATACATAGCAAGAAAAAGAAATGTGGATCAATACATGCATTGAGCCACCCAAGTATATCTGACTATTCAGGAACACAAGCATTTAACTGAATGACTTGTTCCTATTAAACTTACATTATGCATAAGCACATTTACAAGAACTAACATGATCACTAATCATTTGATAATTCCATTTCCTAGTGAATGGGATTTGATAGTTTTTCCACTGAAATGGTACTATGACGTTTCCATAGAAAATCTTCTATGAAATCATTTAAGGAACAGAAACAAACCTCGTTTCTTGAACGTCATTTCTTACTTCATTTGATGTGTCACCACATTCAATGCTTATTTCTCTTGGAACCTAGACCATACAAGGGACCAATCAAAACAAATTGTTTCAAATGTAGTGACATTGTGACAGTAATGTTCACATGACTATACAACCTGATCGAAAAATATAAATATAGTGTCAAGTATTATGATGCCAGTTGCTTCACAGCCTCATATTAGAAACATTTGAAAAGGTTCCAAGCTACAATCTCAGACCAAATAATTCGTGGTTATTTATATGTACAGGCTAGCTTGCTGTCAAATTGCATGAAGTGAAAACTTCTTCCTGTTTGGTTACCAGCCACCGCCTGCCACACCTAAGATGCGGCAAGGTGCGGCGTGCCGCACTTGTGGCGTGAAATTTCGCCGCCACACTATGTGGCAAACTGGCAACTTTTCTACTGCGATTTTGTGTGGCAGCCTCAGGTGCGTTACAAACCAAGCAGCTGCCTTCGTTTTCTATGACGAGCCACAGCTGTGGCATGGCGACCTCCAGCAAGCAACCAAACACTCCCTTACAGTTCCCTCTATTGAGAATAATTTTAGAACATGGAGTAATGCTCATGAGAAAGGACTTCTGCTAATGAAGAATATTCATTGTTAAGAAATAACCTACCAATGGTAGCTGATCAATGTCTGGGTCACTTTCATGTTCCAGAAGCCAGTTTACAGCAGATTCAAGATTGGAATTACCTGATCAAGACATATTATTACCTCTCCAATTCATTTAACTACGTACTAAAGAAATAATATACTGAATATTTATAACAAATATGTTGCTAGAGCTTTGCATAATTTCCATTTTTATGAAATGGCATATCTATCAACTGCCAATGCCATTAGTGAATAGCGAAAACACACAAACCATGGAAGAATAGCTGGATGGGCACAAATACACAAACATAACTTTTGCAACCATAGAAGGGACCAAATGTCATAGTTTCTATTTGGTGTATTATCAACCTATCTTTGGTACAGAAAAACATTGATGCAAACCTGTACATAGTAAGTTTGTTTGAAAATACATACCTGAAAAATGGAGTGCCCTAACTGAACGAGCAGTTGGGAATCCCATGGCTTCAAGTTCACCAAGCATTTTCTTGTCAACTTGTGGGACAGCCATCTCTAGAAGATAGATGGACAAAAATAAGCGCAGCCCAATTGCTAGAAAGGCAAAACTAGAGGGAATGGATAATGGGGGAAATAGATAGCCATCTGAAACTATTGGTTCAGTTCAAGCAGATGTTGCATACAACTAATAATTAACTAGACAAAATAGTTGCGTAAGCAGAAACAATTTAACAATTTACCAATGAGTAAATGTCCCCCATGATCTTACATAATTTAAGCTCTGTTTTAGGAGCTTAATGTGCAACTATTGTGTTCTATGTCTAACATGAAAGCTATAATGTTCTACAATTTACATTAGAACTAACATTTGTGTTCTTTGAGGCATCTAGGACCTGTAAGTATGTTAATGTTAATAGTATGTTGGCCTTAATCATACATGGAAGAATAGGACACTAGAAAAAGCTAACCTGAAATTACAGGTTATAAAGCAGCAGCACAAGAACCAGAAAGTGCAAGCAATGGAAAAGCACAAGATTGAACAAGTTTGATGAAGTATTCACAAGATCTCCAGGTTGCATTAAAATTCTAATGACAGAACAAGTTGATGAAATTATGAATAGGAAATTTACCTTTTCAGATCTCTTTCCTCACTTTTTAATCCTTGAGCCAAGCTGATGTATGATCCTCTTCCTCTATAAGTAGAGAAATGAGCAATGCATTACTGCAAATGGAAAGGGGAGCATGAAAATTAGATGTAGAGGATTAGGTCTTTGCTTCTTCTGTACTTCATTCTTGTCTTTTCTTCCCAGATGGGTCTTGTGGTGATCTCAGGAGACTCGGGTGACTTCTTTCTTCCTGCAGTAACTTATACCTTTCTTCATGCTTAGGGTTTCCCTCTTGAATCAACAGCCTACTCACAGATAGATTGATTCCTTTGTTTGGGTTACATCTTACAAGATCATATAAACTAAGTCACTAAGAAAATCAACAAGAGTAATAAAGAGTAACACTGAAGTTTTGGTGTACCTCAAGCATTAGATGATGATATTCAGTATACAACTGAATTGTCTAGTCAGCATTTCCTTAGTTCATGAGTCATACAAGATACAAACAGAAGAAAATGTAATTGGTATTTCTGTCAAGTTGAATGCCTCCTGAGTCCTGAATTTTTTAGTCCAGAGTCCATATACAGAAACTCATCACACATCATTTTGTTGGAAAGAATACGAGGACTGAGAATGAAACTTCCAAACACATGTTAAGAGCCCTAAATGAGAACATATGGAGATAAATGGCAGGGCGTTTGGGCATATTGAGCACACGAAGCAGCATCAGCGTGTGCCACCGCACAGCCATATTCTCCAAAAGTTGCAATCAGTAATCGAACAGTTTAAGGGATTAGCGCAGTCACTTCTGCTAACCGCAAGTCTGATGAACCACCAAATGCCAAATCCCATTGCCCATAGTACTTTCTGAAGATCAATAACATCAGAAGTGTGGTCTCATTGTGTTGCCCAGTGTCTGCGGAGCCTCATAGATCCCCAAGCAATGTCAAGTGCCTATAAGCCTAAAAGGAGGCACATAAAAGTTTCCACGATTGATAGATTTCCTCTTTGAACTGGGAACCTGCACAGATACTTTGGTTTTTTAACTGAGAACTTGACAATGAGAATGATCGTGAGGGAAGGCACCTGAGCCGTGCCAAGGCTGTCATCGATGAGTACTCTCCATTGGCATTGCCAGCAGGATCATGCCTAGCCCGCGGTTGCAGCGGCCATGGAGAGTTTTGCAGCCTTTCTGATGCGCTGCTGCTTTCACTGTCTTGCAGAAATTCATCTTAAGCAAGATGAATACTTTCAAATTTCAGACTGCAGCTTCATACCTCTACATGATTTGAACTTCTGTTCGGTGCAACCTGTGATCTACAGGAGGAATTTGTGCGTAAAAGCCAGGTCAGGGGTCAGCAAAGAGTGAACAGAGGGGGAAAGCAGAAAATAAATGAACAACTGAAGCAACAACTGTCTCTGCATGGTATTTGTCTCACAGAGCTTCTGTAATCTTTAACCAGCCATCCAAATGCAGCACAAGACGGAAAATAAAGCATCAGTGCACAGCTCCAGCAACAGCAGGATCTAACTGAGCATAAAACACAATGGTGTTGGAGCCTGGCATTTAAAAAATGAAGATGTAAGACAAAAACATAACCTCCAGAATCTGGCACAAATAATCATGAAACTAGCATTTTATTGTTCAAGAATAGTTCAACAATCCAGCCAAAGGAAACACAGATCGGAGCACATCAAAACAGAAGGTTCCTACAAAGCTATAAGCTCAAACAGCACAAGGCTAATACAAGGACAACACCAGACCTGAAATCAGTACCTCATTGGTCCATCTTTCAACCTGTTGTATATCATCACAGATCCAGTCATAAGAGGTATCTTCTCAAATATGATAGTTTTTGCTACATATAAGGATACCCAGATTTAATGTGTAACCACACTGTAATAAACATCCAATCAGTTTCAATCAAACCAGCAGCAGCAGCAGCAGAAAACAAGCAAATCACTGTGATAAGCTCATCATCATTTGGCGTCCTGTTCAAAAGGGGACAGAGTACTCCTTATAAGCCTTACAACTTTAAGAAGAGAAAACTATTACATATCTCATGCATTGCAATCATCCGAGCATATGCATTAAAAGAGCACCTTAATATGTACACTACAGTAGCATTACATCAAAGATCTGCAAGAAATGATGAAAAATCACCAGCGGCGCTTGCTCAGGCGCCACGAGTTGGGCTCATTGTATCTATCGTACAAAGGCTCAATCCTTTCTTGGCGCTTTCGCTTACTGATCTTCATTGGGTCCGCCGACCTATAGAACCTCGGTGCCAACTCTACTAACCATCTTGGATCCACCGCCGTGACCTCCCTCATATACTCTTTCGTTGTCATAACAATTTCATGGTAGATCACCCACTGTGGCTGCTGGTGAAAGAGAGCACTGCTCGGGTGGATATAAACCTGCTGATGATCAGCGAGGGTACGGTACCCTCCACTGGGGTCCTTCCTTGCAGCGTGGAAGAAGAATCCAGCGGCAAGGGCTTTCCCTATCTTGGTGGAATTGTTCCCGGCAGAGATGACATTAAGCTTGAACTTGTCCATAATCTCAAGAAGCTGTTTCCTCACGTCCTGTGCCCTCCTTAGTGAGTTTACCTGAATGAAATTCTCAACACACCATGGTCCTGAAAACCCCTTTGCCTTCCATGCCTCATACACAGTGAGTAGGGTGAGATGATCACCTTCCAGCTGGAAAAAGTTCGATCTTTTCCGATCTGCTTGTGCTTGCTTCTCCCTTGGTCGATAGAATATGTTCCCAGTTTGAATCATTGCAATGATTGTCAGTATTTCGTCACTGCATCCAAGGTCTACACTAGCAAGGAGCATCTTAGAAAGAGGTGGTTCTTGTGGAAATTCGGCCATCTTTCTCCCTAGCCTGGTAAGAAGACCCTCTTCATCTAAGGCACCAAGACTGTACAGTTGTTCCATAGCCGATATGAGTGCTTGAGATGCTGGAGGATCCATGAAGTCAAATGACAAAAGGTCATTTATTCCCATTGCCCTCATATTAAGAACCGTCGACCCCAAGTTGGCCCTCTGAATTTCTGGAGTCGTTGTTGGTGGCATTTCATTGCGATAGGCACTCTCAGTGTATAGACGGTAACATTTACCTGGACCTGTACGCCCAGCACGCCCTGCTCTTTGCTTAGCTGACGCCTGAGAGATCAGGGTGATAACCAGTGAATCCAGCCCTAGTTTTGGGTTATAAACATTTAGCTTTGCGAAGCCGGGGTCAACAACATAGTAAATGCCATCTATGGTAATAGATGCTTCCGCTATGTTGGTGGCCACGACCACCTTCCTCTTACCAGGAGGAGCCGGTTCGAATATCTTTGATTGAACTTCGGTAGGAAGAGCACTGTACACAGGGCAAATTATCAGCTCTGGTATGTCCCCACCGAATGCCTTCATCCTCTCATGGAGACGTTCGCAAGCATGATCAATCTCTTCCTGGCCAGTCAGGAACAATAGGATATCTCCTTCGGGTTCAGTCAGATGGATCTGCAATACCGTGATCAGTGCAGCATCCATGTAGTCACTCTCTGGCTGTTTTGTATGTAGTATCTCAACTGGAAACGTTCTTCCAGGAATTGTGAAAATATTGCAATCAAAAAAATAACCAGAGAACTTCTCTGCATCAAGAGTGGCTGAAGTGACTATTAACTTGAGGTCACTTCTCCGCTTAATTAGCTGCTTTAGCAAACTGAAGAGAATGTCTGTGTAGATGGTTCTCTCATGTGCCTCATCAAGCATGACCACTGAATAAGAAGACAGGTCTCCATCCATCAAAATCTCACGTAGGAGCATGCCGTCTGTCATGTACTTGATGACAGTTTCAGGTCCTGTGCAGTCATCAAAGCGTATAGAATAACCAACTTCCTCACCCACTCGACAGCCAACCTCCTCTGCTACTCGCTTTGCAATTGACTCTGCAGCAACCCTGCGAGGTTGAGTACACGCAATCTTTCCCTTTGTAGTATATCCTGCCTCGGCAAGGTATTGCGTAACCTGGGTTGTTTTCCCTGAGCCAGTCTCGCCGATAACCACCAAAACTTGGTTGTCATTAACAGCATTGATCAGCTCCTTTTTCAGCCTGAATATTGGAAGGCTTTGTCTCTGCTCCTGAATCGAAAGCCTCGACTTCTGCCCATATGTACCAGCCTTCCCATATGTCATCTTCCATTCCGGCACACTCTGTGCTGATAGTCCAGTGCCCATCAGCTCCTGCATCAGATACCTTCCACCACTTGACATGGGATCCTCCCATGACCGGTTAAGGTCCTTGGGGATTGCATCAACCATTCCTCTTTGCTCCTGGGTGCGAATATCACGCCTCTCCTTAATAAGCGCAGACTGCAGTGCCGCCGCACGGCTCATCGACCCCTCAGGATTCATGGAAATCCTCACCGGAGACATGTCAGCCGAGGATCGCCCTTTTCCCCGCAAGAATGCCGGCTCATCCTCATTGAGTTCAATCTCAAGCTCCTCCACTTCTTCCTCCTGGTAAAACATCCCCTGATCATCCTCATCCAACACCGGGTAGTCCTTGACATCCAACACCCCCGACGCAATCAGCTGCTTCACCTCCCACCTCTCCGGCGAGGTCATCCGCCTAGTTGGCCTGCGCAGCGCAGGACCAGCCTCGCCCTCGTCCTCATCGGGAACGAAAATCCCAGAAACCCCCTTCCTCCTCCCAGCGGCTCCAGCGCGATCAGCTGGCGGATTGGCCCTCGGCGCGTCCTCCTCCCCAGGGTTTCGACGCATCGGCAGGAGATCCCTCCCGGTATCCTGATCGACGTCTCGCATCGACAGCCCCAGCTTGGCGCCGTCCACCGAGGCGACCCTGACGAACACCTCCTGGCCGCGCGTGACGGTGGCGCCAGCGCGGCGGCGGCCGGGCATCTGGGAGACGTGCACGAGGCCCTCGCGGCCGCCGTCGAGGCGGACGAAGCACCCGGCGTCGGCCACGCGGGTGACCCTCCCCCGGCGCACCTGGTGCAGCTCCGGCTCGTGGTCCTCGTCCTCCCCCGCCGCCCTGTCCACGCGCGCCCCTGTACCGTGGGCACCACGGGAGGCGGGGACAGCGGGGGCCGGGGCGGTGTCGGGGATGGCGGTGATGACAGCGTGGAGGGAGCGGACGAGGTAGTCCGGCAGCTCGGAGCCGTGGTCCCTGAGCGCGGCGGCGAAGGCCGCGGCGGAGGCGGAGGCGCGGCCGAGGTCGACGACGAACTCGGCGAGGACGCGGTCGGCGACGCCGAGGTGGGACTCCAGCTCCGAGCAGACCTTGGAGACGAGCGAGAGCTGCGTGAGCCGACGCATCCCCTCGCTCACCGCGCCTGCGCCGGTCGCCGCCGCCATAGCCGGGCACGGGGTTGGGAGCACGGCAGGGTTGTGTTCAGTGCTGCACGGGAACGGGGATGGGACGGAACGGAACGGTGAAAGGCGGTGCGGTGCGGGGCTGCGATGCGGCCTGCGGGTGAAAGGAGGCGGCCCACAGATATATACGGTGCGGATTTGCCCGTGCTGCGCGTCGGCGTCCGACTCGGGCTCGGGCTGCACCGGAACGAAACACCCTCGCACTGTCGCACATGCTCGATGCACACACCACACGCACACAGGCACGTGAGAGAGAGAGAGAGGCACAGCCGCACAGTAAGCCGACCGGTCCACCGCGATGGGTCCGCCGCCTTCCTCGAGTTTGCCGAGATACGCGTCGAGCAAATGCCGGTTCTCGAGCGGACGAGCGCAGCTGTGAAGCAGTGGGACACGACTCGAGGCTGCGTACCATAGCGCCTTACGATGAACCGTGGAAAAAAAATAGCGGGCTATAGCGCTGGAGAGACTCGACACTAAATTATTTTTATTTGTGCCGCTACACTAATTTTAACCTTGAGCGTTCTAGCGACACTATTTCAGATTTTGCCAATACTAATATGTTTTGACAATTTAATTAGTTATTTTCTACTTATCATTTGTTACTAATTTGGTATTTTAGAACTTTCATGAATCATGTTGTAATGTCATATTTGTAATTTTATCAGACTTGTTAAACCTTAGAAATATATTTATGTTTGTCGAATTTCTTATTTGCCATGTTTTTTCATTAATTATTAGTGTTTTTTATTTTTTCTTTATAAAAGCGTTATCTATCTTGGCACCGTTATAGCCTCGCAGCTCTTGAAAAAAATTAGTGCTATTTTCAATAGTCCGCTATTTAAAACTAAGTTACCAAAAACAGGCAGCGAAGAAAGCCACCGCCAGCGGCGGCCTCGAAGCCCCGAAGGGCAGTCGGCAGGGCAAGGGAAGCAATCCCCAAGGCATCATCATGAATTAACACCCAATGATCAACAAATATTCCGGAAAACACAGAATAGGTACATCAACAACCACTTAGTTGCCTTCAAGCGCTACAAACACCACGGAGTTCTCTATTTATACACCGCCTCAGCCTTGATCGATAGGAATCTGTCAGTGGAGTTAACTCTGCAAGTCGATTAAATCTATTTATACACCGCCTCAGCCTTGATCAACAACCAGTTAGGCATGTTCGCTTTCTCTTATAATCCATACTTTTCAGCCTGTTTTTTCAGTTGGAACAATGTTTTTCTCTCACAACAAATCAACCGAAAAAATATTTCGGCTTGTTTTTTTAAGCGAAGCAAACGGGGCCGATGATGCACTTGCACATATCAAGAGGATTAAGACCCCGTTCGCGTGCCCTTAAACTCGGCTTGATCCGCTTATTTTTTCATCCGAAACAGTGTTTTTCTCTCACAAATTCCTCCAGCATTCCTCCAAACCATCCAGATTCCTCCAGAATTCAGACAAGCGAACAGACCCTAAGTCCACTTTTGGGCCCTCAACTATTGTGTTGGTCTAATTTTAGCCATCAACTACAAAACCATATAGTACTGGTACCCCAACTGTCAAAACCGTTCACTTTTAGCACCTGGACGGGGGCAAGGCTGTTTTAACCGACGTTGAGCGGTTTTGACCACGCCACGCTGGCGTTGACCGCCACGTAGGATGCTGGGCTACATCTCAGTGACATGTGAGGCCCGCGCTCATTCCCTCCCTCTCCTTCCTCCGACTGCGGCAGTATTCAGACAGGCAAGCTCGGCCCCACTGCGGGCGCAGGAGGTCCGCCCCAGCGACAGACGAGGCGGCCGGAGCTAGGGGACGACGACGGATGGGGTGACCGGGCCACCGGGGCCATAAGGCGCCGACGGGGATGAGACAGTGAGGCGCGGCTCCAGTCGAGCCGTCGTCGGGCTCGCGCGTGCGCGCTGCTTCGCCACTAGACGAGCAGGCGGCTGCGCCATGGCCGGCGAGCGCAGCTGCTGCACTGCTGCCAGCCAGGCGAGCACGCCCCACTGCTTTGCACCCGCGCCACTACCACTGCTGGGCTCACCGGCCCCCGGCAACTCCCACGCCTCGATGCTCGACGGTGAAGGCACCACGACCCCATCGGGCTCACGAGCGGGGGCCACCGGACGAGCAGGCGGCCGCGCCATGGCCGGCGAGCGAGCGCGATTGAGACGTGTGCTGCTATCGGGCAAGCGCGAGCAAGTTGCCGCGTCCATGGCGGACAAGCCTTGGGACGGGGACGGGGAGGCCCACCTGACGGCGAGGTTGGTGATGTAGACGACGGAGGGCATGTTCTCCTGGAAGAGGCGCACGGTGGCGAGCTCGTCCGCCTACAGCTTCCGGAGCGTGGAGACCACGAACGCGGATGCCACGCCGATGTCGCCGAGGACCAACGACGCGGAGGCGAGCGCCACGATGAGGGAGCCCGCGGCCGACGACAGCAGCCGCCCCGCGGCCTCAGCGGGGACTAGCTCGCGGAGCCGCCGTAGCCGCACCCACGGCCACGGCGAGGGGAGGGCGAGCGAGGAGGCGGAGGCTGGCGCGGGCTTGGTGGCCGCGACGCGTGCGAGGTGCTTGAGGAAATGACGCGGGCGGCGTGGCGGCAAGAGCGGATTGCTTGTGTTGTGCGCGCGGGGGGTAGGACAGTGGAGCGAGCGCAGCCGCCCGCGGCCGGGGGTGTTTGGACGATGAGTCGATGATGAGTGGATGCGCTGCGTTGCTGCTGCCTGGTGCAGTGGCACTGCTTGCCTGGCGCTTTCCTACTTGTTGCTGGCTCGTCAAAACCGCTCAACGTCGGTCAAAATAGCATTGCCCCCGCCAGGTGCTAAAAGTGAACGATTTTGACAGTTAAGATGCCGGTACTAGACGGTTTTGTAGTTGATGGTTAAAATTAGACCAACACAATAGTTGAGGGGGCCAAAAGTGGACTTAATCCTATACAAGATCAACAAGTTGTCTAGCTACCACACAAGCTTAAAGATGGCTCAACTGGTACTGGTTGGCAATGACTTCGAAGACTTCCTCTTTCTGTGAGCCATTGCTGATAGTATCTTTTTCCTGGGACCCTGTAAACACGAAGCAAATGAATGAATATCCACAATAAACCGAAGTAGATTTAAATCAAATGATTGCTGGGCAATAATGCAATCAGCTGATCTTGAGCTACTTCGGCTGCTGCTGCTACTGTTTAGCAGCCCAAATAGCACAACCGATCAGGCATTGCTGCCATTTTTCAGTTGTACATTCAGTAGTAGAAAATGGAGAGAAAAACATGGAATGCATATCAAAAAGGGCAAATCAATATTTCCACTAACATGGCAATAGCTCGATGTACTATGCATGTGGCGCTACCTGAAACATTGACTGAACATATCGTTAGTACCTACTTCCTCCGTTCCAAATTATAGTTCACTTTGGTTTTGTTTCAAGTCAAACTTCTCTAACTTTGACCAAGGTTCTAGAAAAATGCACCAATATCTATAAATTCTTCATGAAATATGTTATCATAGGGAATTAATTTTGAACTTGTAGATAATAATATATTTTTCAAAGAAACTTGGTCAAAGTTAGAGCAGTTTGACTTAGCCCAAAGCCAAAGTGAACTATAATTTCGACTGGAGGGAATAGGATTTTACTCTTTAGAGCATCTGGTTTAAGTTTATGATAACCAGAGAGAAAATACAGAGCGCCAACTAATCAGACCATTCTAATCCAGTTTACCGATCAAAGTTATTCCTGTTAGACAAACTGGGACAAAAAGTATGGATAAATGGTGGTCTGACTGAATGAGTATTCAACAAGTAGAAAGCATATAACAAAGGCTATACCATGGGTGCGACTCATTCAAAATAGTTCAAAAACAAAAAGAAGTCATTAGCATAGTTCATAACTCATAAGTTAGTAACTCAATTGCTACAGTTCACTTTTAGGATGGCTCTGTCAATCTATAAGCATGGAATTAATAAAATTATCAAATTCTACCACCTTAAATATATACATATTGCTTCAACCCAGAGAGATCTCTTATTTAAGCAAGATAAGCATGCCAACCTTGTTGGGGAAAGAAAAAGGCAAGTAAGAAAAAGGCAAAGTCCTTGCAGTACCATTGGAATTCCTAAAGACTTCATATCTTCTTCGTTCATGTAAACCAGTGCTTTCATATCAATCTGAAAGATGAATAGCCATTAACAAAATATTTAGGGTCACCAGTTACACCCACAATATGAAATTGCCACATATATCAAACGTGCCTCTTCAGCCTGGAAATTTATCAAATACTTCTCTAGATCAAGAGACTTCAGTAAACTGTCAAGCGAAGCATCAACCTACACATATCAAAGAAACAAATTATTACAGCATTGAAATGAGTGTTAATGAAGACCAAATTTCATACAAGAATTTAGACACAGCAGTGAAGGGCGGGCCTGGTGCAAGCGGTAGAGTCTTACCGCCTGTGACCGGAAGGTCCCGGGTTCGAGTCGCGGTCTCCTCGCATTGCACAGGCGAGGGTAAGGCTTGCCACTGACACCCTTCCCCAAACCCCGCACAGAGTGGGAGCTCTCTGCACTGGGTACGCCCTTTAATTTAGACACAGCAGTGCCAGTAAGGGAATAGGCAAATGAAACTTCGGAATTCAAACATGCTAAAGAGCTAGAAGATTAATCATGCAATAGATCAGAATTCAGAACCAAAGGTTGTACAAGCATCAAAGGGACTCCAACATCAAATGGTCATGTAGTCCATTATATTCACAGGACAGCGCCACAGCAAATGGAAAATAAGAAAAGATGATGGTATGATGTTTCCCATTCCAGAAGAACAAATAGTGGAACTGCAATAATTATCAGAATACAATCCTGTAAGAAAATACAACATAGATGCTCAACCATCTCACCTTGTCCTGGGATTGCTTTGGTAGTGCAGATGGTGATGGTTCGGGTGCAGGTGCACTGACTTTCTTAATGACAAGAGGGGGAGCAGTTGGAGGGGGTTCTCTCTTTTGAACAGGTTTGTCGCTCTTAATAACCTCTTTTATAGGTTTTGGAACCTGAACAGTACTGCTAAGTTGAGGGCGCTGGCTCGGGACACCAGATAACTTTTCACAAAGATCTGAAACTGGTAGTTTCTTCACAACCTCAATCCTTTGCTGCACCTGAGATTTTTGGTTTGATTGCAGATTTCTGGAAGTAGGTTCAGCTAAAACAAACACAGTAGAAGCAACAAGCTAATGGTAAATTACCAGAAGGAAAGCAGGAATCAAGGCATGTTCACAATTATTTGAACAATGGCCCTTACATGAAGTTTGAGTTCCTCTAGAATCCTTATAAAGCTCACGTCTCCACGTCCCATCATCCCGGTGAAACCTGCAAAATCCCAGCAGAGATATATAAACAATAACAATAAGATTATTCTCCTTCTGAATAACATGGGATATCTGAACTAACTGATCACATCAACAATTTGTAATTCTCAGAAAGTGAAAACACAACAGCCATTCAAAGCATTGCATGGTTAAGGCTGCAATAAGAAGATGTGGTCGGCGTATAAGAGCCTGTTTGGATCCCATGGGCTAACAACTAGCAGCTAAAAAATAGCTCTAGCCCATCCAAACAATACTAATGGGTGGGCTAATTTCTAGCCAAGCTCTTGGCTAGTTGTTAGTCAATTAGCCAAACACAACTGTATAACAAGGGCTAATAGTTCATTGCTACGATGTATGTACCTATTAGCTGGGGATCCAAGCATTAACAGGCTAATAGTTAGTAGGCTAATTTTTAGCTAGCTATTTTCTAGCTCTGGCTAGCAATTAGCCTTAGCCGATCCAAACAGGCCTAAAATATAAATGCACACCAATGGGTAGGTGATGAGCAACAACAGGAGTAGCAAACATGGTTTCACCTCAAGCAAACCCAGTGTATTTTCCATTTGTACAAGTGGAAAGTGGGCGAACCCATAAACTATAAAAAACTGGAACAAAAATGTGCATCCACACACTTTGCTGGTCTGCCCATTAGTTCTACACGAATTAAGAAAGAATGCAATGTAATTCGAAACAATGACTAGATCACATTTGTAGCAAGCAGCAACAGCACCACAAGCATCTATATATCTGCCGAATCACACAATCAACCACAAGCATTGCATACACTAACTACCGATTGGATCCCGTATACAAACAACACAACTGGCGAAGGACGAAGGTAATAAGCTTTTCAGCTTTTGCAAGCAAGCCTTAAAAGTACCAGCAACACGAACCATTCGATTCGAAGTCCATAAACAACATTTCCGCAGCCACCACTCACTGGTTGTCGATCCAGCCCAGAAGTCGCGACCACGTAGCGCCAACAAGCACGGGAATGGCGAAGCGGGCAACGATTTTGAACCGGGCGAGCTCGAGGGCGTACCTTTTTGCGCCATCAGACCGCGAGCGCGAGGCGCCGCCCGACCCGAGGCGGTCCATTACAGAGCGCTTCCGCCCCGAGGTCCTGTC
Organism: Miscanthus lutarioriparius; assembly: GCA_904845875.1. Classification (NCBI taxonomy): domain Eukaryota; kingdom Viridiplantae; phylum Streptophyta; class Magnoliopsida; order Poales; family Poaceae; genus Miscanthus; species Miscanthus lutarioriparius. Next base: position 94,049,738 of record CAJGYO010000007.1, read on the forward strand.
GGCGTACATCGTGACCGCGGCGTCGGCGGCGAGGGCTTGGGAGCGCGTGCGCGTAGGGTTTCGTCGACGAGAAGGGGAGGAGGACGGAGGAACACGAGGAGGTGGGGAAGGGAGCGCTGGCCGCTGGGGTCGTGAAGAGAGCTGGAACGGTAATATGGGGAACTTCGAGGTGTTTTTTTTCCAAACTTTGCTACGTGTCGGCCCGATTTGGGGCCTGTGCTTGAGCTGAATCAGCCCAATACTAGATTTCTAGGCCCGGACATTGGAAGTTTGGAACACATGAGGCCCATGGATTAGGCATGAACGTGACCCATTGGAAATTTGACGGCTTTGTGACTTTGTCCATGTGCAAAATATAAAATACCTTTTCTCTTCCTTGCAGGTGTTAGAGGACCAATTTGATCTTTGATAAAGTCTTTATTTTCTAAGATCGTTTTTGTTTCATGTTGTTCATCTTCTATACTAACCTTTGTTTTTCTTATATATATCATATATGAGTGTCTATAAAAAAATGTAAAAACCTTTTGCGCAGTTAAAAGCTGAGTTGCATTGTGTTTTATATTAGCACAAAAGCAATAATAACAGTGCAAGCACCAATTTTAGTTAAGACGACAAGGATTTTAGTTGCCATGACACCTATGTGAAAGTCAGACAACTCTTCATAGAGGTGGATGTTCGTAGTATAGATGTATGTAGAGGCATGCCAATTATTGCCAACATGCCATGCATGTTACCAGATTTTTTAGTTGAGCAATAGAAGTGACAAGGGAGCAAATAAAACTGCAAATAAGAAAACTAGATTCTCCCATCGATTTTTATTAGCATGGTTATGTCATTGTGCTATCACAATGCAATGGCAAAAGATGTCACAAGCATCTTGCATTGGGGCAGAAAAGCACAAACTCGATGACGCAACATATATTATCTATTATCTATACACATATTTATAGTTAGGACAACCTGACACGAAAGGATAAAGGTCGTTGGCTTCATAAAAATTAGACCGACATACTAGTATGTGATTACTCTCTCCCTGATGCAATTATAAAATATATGCTAGTTAAATTGCTTAAATCTGATCAAATTTATAGTAAACAGTACTAGCATTTACAACAACTAATTTTACTAAATAGATATATTTCATAGTTAATTTAATGATACCTATTTTATATTATAAGTGTTCATAGTTGTTTATATAATTTTGATTTAAGTTTAAATTGTTTGACTTCTCGAAAAATGAGAATTACATCTTTTCTAGATGGAGGGAGTACGTGACTAATGATTCATGCACCTTCACCTGCCTCCACCGTTTTACCCCCATCGAGAAAAAGTCGATTTCCCATCGCATTGACTTCTTACAAATTGAGGATAGATTCGTCAGGATAGATTCTCTGTGACGAATCTATACACTCAGGTTTTAAGTTTTCGACTTGACGTGAGTGCTCGTATTTTTCTGGATTTATTTAATGACATTATTCTCTTAGTGATTAGTGATAGGTGACGTACTCTTCGATAACAAGGCGTCTACGGTGACCTCATCAATATTAGAACCTGTCGGTTCAATCTTTCGGAAGTGAACATGGAGATAGGTTGTATGCGCGTGCATGTATGAGTATCTGCATTTTGTGTTGTGTAATAATTCGGAAAAAAAAAGTAACAGAGTTCGGGACTTAGTATGGTGGTATGGTCCCGTCGAGATATGTATTTGGTCGCCTCCGTCACCCAACGCGCTAGCATGAAACATGCAGGTCTAGCTTCTCCCGGGCACAGTGAAGGTGCATGCAACTGGCCCCAAACGTGACAAGCACTTTTGTATCCAGCATTTGAATAATTGTACATGTAACCAGAACTTGAGAAGCACCATGTGGGCATGTGGTCCACTGGTCCGTGTCCGTCCAAGGTTGTTGGGCTGTTGGCTTCTGCAACTGTAGGGCGCGGTCGATATTTCAACACGTAGGAACCGAGCTAGTCACCCGGACGACTGCTCCCGCGTACCGGACATGGCTTCCCGCCCGCCCGCCCGCGCTCGTCGCCCCTTGTGTTGCGCTCTCAAACATCAGGCGCTCCGGAACGGCGACCCTCGCGTGCCCACGCACGCCCAGCCGAAGAAGCTGCCGCGTTCGAGGAGGGAGACACGTAGGCCGACGCGGACAAACAGACACGGACGGCGTAGGCTCCGTTTGGCTTACCCAGAAACCGATTGGTTCGGTTTATTTTTCCAACCAAAACGATATTTTTCTCTGATAACAATTTAACCAGAATAGTGTTTTTCAGCCAGTTTCAACCAAATTTCAGCGAGCCGAACAAGGCCGTCCCAGGTCGGCACTCGGCAGGAGACCAGCGCTCCCAAGCCCCCACCGCGTACCGTGGCACCGATACACCGATCAGGAACCCCGTACGGCCGCCCCTGGACGACGGACGGACGACCTGGCCCGCGTGCCTACTACTCACCAGTTACCACCGCTCCGCCGAGAGGGCCCAAGGAAAACGGACGACGCGCACGACCCGGCCCCGGACCCGGACCGCGTTTCCCCACCAAACCCTCGGGTCTTGTTTGCCGTCCACCGCGTCGCGGCCGCGCGAGCGAGAGCATAACCTGACGACGACCTGAGAACCGAGAGCGCCCCGACAGACAAGAAGCTGCCTCGATGGCAGTCGGCAGCAGGTGCTTGCCGTGCTGAGGTGAGCGCGTGCGTCCAGACTCGAGAGTGACCCACGAGGAGAAAAACTAAAATGACCCCCTTTTTTGATAAAACTAAAAGGACCCTTTAATAACAACTCTGGTATCTTTATATGATACTAGTACTATCATGGTATAAAGCACAAAGCAGGATAACAAATCACGTACACTGCTGCAAATTAAAGGATTATCACCCTTTTCGACCGATTGATTCAATAGTGTTATGTGAGAGAGAATAAGTTAAAACAAGCTGAAACTGGATCAGCCGAAGAGGCCGTATTAATTTGGGCATATGGAAGCATCCAGCTAAGGAGCTTGGATCTCATTGGGTTGCTGCTGCTGTGCAACAGCTGCAGCTGCAAATTGCAACGCCAGCCGGGAGCGGGGAGCGGACACGCGGTCAGAGATGGACGCCAACGTTTGTTTTAAGTGTTTGTTTATTTATTTATGATCGGTGTGGTGGACTGCCGCACTGGCGGAGCTGCATACGTTGAGCTCGTCAATCGTCGTCGTCAACGGTACCGTTTGACTTGGCTTTTTCATTTTATCAGCAACGTGTCCGTACGTTCCGTACGTTACTACAAGACAACTAAATTTTTATACTAAAAACACACGGATCACACGATAAGATAACAATATTGTAAGACATTAAACTGACATTTAATCCAAAAAGCAAAGTTTGTGAAATTAACAGTCACTATGAGCACGATACCGCAGGCTCACAAACTCTACTATATAGATATTTCCGTGATACGGCTAAAATAATATTTTATATCGGCAAGAAGTCTCCGATGTTACAAACTAAATGAAGCAATCAAATATGTAAGACAAACATTACTCAATCCACATATTTTGAACCTGTTTGACCAATGAAAATACACAAATTGACTATTATATTAAACTAAATTCATGTCCATCATCTATTCAAAGTGCATGTCACAAGCGTGTAAATAATTTTAATATTATTTAGTTCTCTAAATCTATGAGACGCGACATGGTCCTTAGCAAATTCTTGAACTCGGCGACGTCTAGCTTCATCAACAAGCAGGCGATTGCGTAGGCCTATAAATAAATAAAAAACTTTTGGGTCAGTAGTCAATAAATTAAATCAATGAATTACCCCAAAAGAACCTCACTTTGAAAATCATGCGCTTGATTATAAATAGGACTGAATACCAATTCGCTGAAATCATCAGTAGTGGTCACTCCGCTTATCATGTACGAGCAAAAAAAATGTAATACCTAATACTTTATTTAGTCAATACATATGAGGACATCAATGATACAGTACATCTCTTTCTATTCATTTGTACATGCAGACTAGCTAAAATACACAACTCTAATGCCGCTCACCGCCATTCCAATAAGTGACGGCATATGTGTGTATACTTGACGGTTATTATGATGCAGCGGTACTTATAAGTTACAAAATTAATTAGCATCAAACAATAAAAAATTGATAGCATAGAGCAATGATAAAATTTTCATTCTAAGTACCTTTCATTCATCAGCACCACGTATCTGTACGATCGCATCCCTACGTCATCCCTTCCTCGAATATTAGACACATGCACAACTATACCAATGACATCTACAAACACAAACGATAGTTATTGATGAAACATGAGCATGAACAGTTAACTATGTATTTTAAAATATAGGCGTATGAGGTACACCTGCAAAAAAGTACTCAGCTTGAGCGTATACATCCTCGAATTCCATAAAGGTACGAGGACATTGATAAATCCATAGCTCTCTCGGTGGTGCATTAGCCATATTTTGTGGAGATAGAACCATAAAGTAGTTGGCACATAAACGGAAGATGTAGCCCAAAGGACCAACATGAGTAGGCGCGAAGCCAACTCTCATGAAGTCATAACATTCTCCTACACGAAGCAAACGGTCGAACCTCATGGTTTGGTCCACTTTCATTTTGGTTCCCTGTAAGAATATTAGATCCAACAGATAGATAATAATAGTCTGTAGAAAAAAATTAGACATGGTCTAAAAAAATGAGCTCAAAATACACCTGCTCATCCTTCAAAATTACACGCAAATATGTATCACCATGGTGATGTCGTACGTTGCCTTTCCAAAAAACCATGGCACTCACATCCCATATGGAAGATATGTGTTCCATTCCCACTTCATGGAATTCAACCCATCTACAATCCTGCCCGTGTCAATCAAAATGATAAAACACACGAGTAAACCTATGTTGACAGAAAATGATTGCCCCAATCAATTACAAGATAAATATAACGTAGTTACCTGTAGATGTGTGTATCGGTGATTGCAGGCGACGTGTCAGCGTACACCCTCTTTCTTTTGAGCGACCGACAGCCAGAACCTATATCGGCAATTGAGAAACTAAAATCATGAAAAATATACAGGATGATATTAGTCAGTCTGAACGTAATATACTATTATTCTATGGAGATCGACAGGCAATTAAAGATTTAAAGTTGTCCGCGTGCTCTGTGCCTCTGTCCTGTTATCTTGATGACGTCATGTGAGGACTTTGAAATAACTATAACACCTACATTGTTAATTTGTTAGCATACATGACCGCAAATTTGATGCCCGTGCGTGGCTACGTGCCAACAAAATTTGAACTGCAGTATACGGTGATAGATCGTGATGCAAATCAAACCATCAAATTGAGATCATGTTTTGGTTGCTATCATGATGCCTTAAAAATATTTTTTAGTCAAAGTAACCAAAGCAACGCACGGGTAACAAATTCATTTTTAGTCATGGCAACGCCAACACACGTGGATTGTGGCTTAGATGAATATATAAAGTCTATTTTATGATCTTTAGTGTAGATCAAGAGAAAGATTGTAGAAAAAATATAAATTAACATGATAAATCTAATGATGTTAAGACCCAAACAAGCAATGGACAAAGTTAGCTTTTTCAAAGTTGCATCTCAAATTAATGCTCTCCTGGCTCCACCACAAACTGGTCAAGCATCTTGCCACTGCTCGGCTACAATAGAGAGAAGATAAAAACCAAAAAAACCACCTAAATCGCCAACACCATTGGCCCTTGCTCAGACGTCTGCATGTTGCCTGCCTCGGCATGCGCATCGCCCACTCCTTGCCCACGCGTCCTCCTTGCCTTGACCACGCGCTCGCTGCCGCTGTCCGGCTAGATGAGATGCTACATGCTAGAAGAGGAGTCACTTGGCCACGGCGGTCTTCTCCTCGAACGCCTTGCTGCGTGCAGCCAGTGAGCACCCTTGGCCCTTCTTCGGTCGTCCCCGTGTCGCGTGCAACAGTTTGGCCTCGAAGCTTGTGGGCTCGTGGCTGTCGTTCTCCTCTACTCCTTCCTCGCCGGTAGGAATGCCGCCACAATGTCGGCGTCCCCCACAATCCGCTCGTGCCGCATCACCCATGACACACATGCCGCGCGCCTCATCTCATCATGGAACACCAGCTCATCGGCTAGGCTGGCGCACTCTGTCGCTACTACGCTGAAGCCCTCCGATGAGTAGGCCGTGTGGATGCCTCCGAGCGTGCCGTGCTGTTCGGGTGAAAGCGTAGCTCAGCATCCGAATCCTACTCTCCTTGTGGCTTCCGTCCAACTGTTGTGCATGGGATTGGGATCTCGCCGTGTTCTGCTAGCGCCCAGCGGTCTCTCGCTGATGTCTGGACGCTAGTCCTGTCGTCCCTTGGCGATCTCGCCACTATCAAGATCCTCCAGGTCAACTCCGCGCCAGATCTGGTGGCATGGCCCCTGTCCTAAACTCCCGGCCTGGCAGCCTCTAAGAAGCAGCAAGCGCCTGGCGGCACGGTTCCTGTCCCGGGTCCCGACAGGCCTCCAAGGCTCCAAGCTGGTACTGTGCAAGTAGCATGTTTGCATGTGTGGGCTTCGTGTTGCATGTGTTGGCATGTACAAGTCTCCAATGGGTGACGTACATGTTTGCATGGTTCCGTCTTGGTTTTGTATTACATGTGGACATGCACGGTTCAGTTTCGTATTGCATGTTTGGGATCAACGGAGCGGGGCGTAGCGCAGACGATACCCTTAGGTATTTTTTAAGCCACACAGGCAATAAACATCAAATCAAAGTAACCAAAAGCACGAAATCATGGTAAATGGCTGCGGTAACGATTTGATTTCAGGCACAGATAGAGGTTCACAGTCTAAGAACTTGAAGCAGAAACATAGAGGGTTCATGGTGAATTACTGGACCAACCATTCTCAAACCACTACCACAACAACACGCATCACATAGCCTCTGCATGTATCTATCCAAGACTCTTAAAGAGGCATGATTTCAGATCACACAAGCACCGGAGGCAATAACAAATAAAAAACGCATCAGGGCAGGATGTGATTCACTAACAGGGTGGACGTTTGTGGAGGACAGAAGATGTTGGAAGCTCCTCGTGGCAGTCCACAGTCCTCCTTGAGGGCACAACAAGACGGCGAAGGCGATGGCGGCAGGCGACGACGATGGCGACGCGCTATGGCGAAGCACAGCCGGTGCGCGAGGGAGGGCGCGAGGGTGGAGGATGGTGCGAGCGAGGGCGAGCTCAGCTAGCGAGGATGGGCGCTATGGCGAGTCCACATGATTTATAGCAGATGATTGATAGCAGTCTCTCTCTTTCCTTTTGTTTTAATTCTCTTTCTTTATGTGTTAATTCTTTTTCCTTGGAGCAAGACGCAGGGGAGCCGGGAGAGGCTCGTTGCCATGTATGCTGGTGCATGCAAACTTGTAATGTGTATATGGATAGCATAATAATTTTCTACTTCCTATTTTGCCGTGATTCCTCTATCGCATGACAGACAATATTCAATCAAATGGGAGACGTAATGGAGCACTATTAGGAAAGTAGAAACAAATAGAACCTGCACATCAAGAAGAATGGCATGATCAATCAGTAATTAAAATTAACCTATAATCAATGTGTAATCGGTTTGACCAGCCTATAGTACACTGTATATTTATTTGTATGAACCTAAATAAGCGAAAGTATATTGACTACACTTGTTTGGAAACTAATATGTTAATCAATCCATATCCATGTAGTTTGCTGAAATGGTACTGAACAAATTTATCGTAAAAGGTCAATTAGTATCAATTGATATGCATGGGTCGAGTAATGCCAACTGGTATTACTTCAAAAACATACTCAATAGCCAAATCATAAAAGGTCAAAATGCTACCGGTGCTACTAACAGTCTGCTATTAGTTTAAAGTGAGGTCCAATAAACTGTACTTCCATGCAAACTGTCACATGCAAAGAGTAGGAAGACTGCAAAGAGTAGGAAGACTGTTATGTGGCCAGGTGGGACGGAGATGAGAGGGCGTGCTACGGTACCGTGGAGCTACAATGTACGTGGGTACTGTTCACGACGGCGGCGGCTAGGGCTGCAAGGGTGCTGGGGGAGGCCGGCCGCGGGGCTTCGCCCACGGCCGGCAAGAGAGAAGGGATTTCCTTCTAATCTCTTGCTTGATTAAATTGATACATCTGCTCTTATTATATAGAGAGGTCTGACTTGGTCCCTAAGCAAGCGACTAATTAACTCTAATGGGCTAAGGCCCAATAGGCCCTTGACTCCTCTAACAAAGACATACTCAGAAAACTATCTTAAGTGAGAATTCTTTGAAACCACTACCTATAATCTAGCGCGTGGTGATACTTGACTGTTGGGTAACTGAGAATAAAACGGTCACATTAGATTGATTGTTGTGCATAAATAAGACAGGATATAAGCGGATAGGAAACTACTATAACGAAGGAAGAAGAATATCAATACATTAGTTACACGTCAACACTGTTATTTTGATGGAGGCCACATACCTAAGCCCATGGTACCTTGTAACCGCCAAAAAATTTACGTCGTAGGCCTGCATAAAACATAAAGCCATCAACAATTATGTACTTGAAAGGCGACATACGGAAAATTAGTTCTAATATTTTGAACAAAAAGGAGAAAAGTATCAAATCCAATACTAAGGTTGCAGTTGCCTATTTCTAAACTAAAGCACATCATGGAGCTAGATACAGAGCAAAGAAGCACTGAATTTACTAACATATATGTCCAGTTCCTTTTTTTTTGGTTAAGGAGAAGGTGAAATAACAGGAAAGCCTGCTAACATGGAACCAAAGAAGCAACATAAGCAAATCATGGAGGCGCAAACTGAACAAAGAAGCATTGAACTAAAATAACCAAGAGGTTTTTGCCATTTTGTTTGCTTGACCAGAGGGTGAAATAACAGGATAGGCTAGTAACATAAAACCACTATAGCAACAACTAAGTAGTAGCTAAAATTAGAAATGTCCAGTTCTGTGATCTGGTTATTGTTCCTTCATTGGTCCCCTCTGTTATCAACTTGAGAAAGCAACTATCTTAAAGGTGACATGACATCCCAGAGGCCAGGCAACAAAACAAAGAAAAGGAAAACAATATAACTAAAAGGAAAAATAACTACCGACACTAATGACTGCCAATTTTGAGCATAGACATAAGAAAGGAAAAAATGAGCATCCAGTGCCAGCATCAATGGAGCAACCCTTGCAACGACAGAAAAATTCTTGTGAGGCTACCTGAAGTGTTAATCCTAACTTCGTACATAATCTACAAAAGTTGGTCTTGTATTAATCTCAAGAAGCATTCAACATGCACTAAAAAAGTATCTCTTTTTATGAGAGCCATATGGTAGCATCGTTAGAAAAAAGAACACGTAATCTATTTCAGCCGTCAAAATGCTTGGAATTTCAGGAACGTGAACTTACATGTTTCAAGAGAATAAATTTAGATGTTTGGGAAGGTAGGCCTTAAAATGGGTAACTCACATGTTGAGTTAAGTTGCTATGGAACAGCTAAACTTTTGTACTAAAAATATACAGATCGCACGATAAGATAACAATACTACGAAAGGTGTATCTTCAAACTTTCAAAGTTGATTCATTGACTCCAAACGGGCGCATGATTACATTATTGCAAGTGATGATGCAGTTTTTTTTACTGTAGTAGACTATTGTGGTCCGAATAATAATAGTAATAATCTGCAGGAAACTCGGTAGTTCTAGCAAAATTTTGATCGTACGTAAAATCTGACAATTTCGAGTTCCATACATGGAATCGGGTGGTAGCCTCTGCAGACAGCAATTGTCCAAGAGCTAGTTTTCTACAATCTTTTTCACGGAGTACGTCCCCAGGGCAGCACTGATGACGCCCAATATTAAGATACCAATGCTTGCGATTACCTGAAATTGGAGATTGAGATGTAACCATATCAGCGACCAAGTTTGCAAATTGCCACCGTAAAGAATACTTCCACCAGGTTTTCGAAAAAAAAGAATACTTCCACCAGGCAGTATCATCAGAGACCTCCAGTTGAGAGCCCGATATGCGGAGACGAAAATTCATTCTGTGATAACTTCAATTTGACGATCATTTACCTGTGAACAAGTTGCTTTATTCTGTGCCATCTTTAGGAAGCATAGGGCTGGCATTATGACTGCCTGTAATTATGAATAGTATACACCCGTTAACCACATTCTATAATAAAATATGATTAATCTATCATCCATGCCTCTTTCTTAGGTAACAAATGAAATAACAATGCATGGTATATCAGAAAGTTTTGTCTGATAAGTTTGTAGACCGTTAATTGTAATAATGAAACAATGCATGGTACATCAGGGGAAAAACTAAACAAAGAACGCTATATCGCTTTAGGTCTACTGTATGTCTCACAGAAGACAAACATAGTAGTTTAGAGTAGTTTTATATTGAAACATCGATGAGAAGTATGAAAACTGAAATATATCATGAAAAAAATGATGCAATTTATCTGTACCCAAAGTCTCAAATCAATAGATGGCATGTGGCGATGACGCCCATTGCAATCTATCCAAAAGACACAATAAAATGGACCCTCAAATATGAAATTCAAAAACCTGAAATTTGAAGAGAATGGTGTATACCACTAATCTTTTAGGCACTAATATATGCCTGATCAAGCAATGCCATCACAATTGATGGTGCTCTGCACAGCCTATCGCAAGACACCAACCAAGATAAAAATCACAGATGGCAACCCTTATCAGTTATCACAACAAACCACTGAATGAATCCTTTCATTCTGGAATTGCAGGAAGCAAAGTGGGGCAGCACGATTATGAATTCCATTAGTTGACATAACAAGCAAGTCTGAATTTCCTTAAGTTAACATAATAACAATACTATGACTAACAATTGTCAGACTCAACAACTCACGACAGTCAGACACATCACATGACACTACGCTTTTAGAAGCATGCAACAGGGTATTGCAAAGAAGCAAAGCAACAGGGTATTGCAATTCCTATTTCTGTGTTGTGCCACAAATAGAAAAGGTATGGAATTGAATAATTAGAAAAATGATTTCTTAATACCTACAGGCCACAGCTACTAATTTCTATGCCTAGCCCGATGTCGTCTTGCTCTGGCAGTGGCAGATCGTAACCCCAGTGCCCAATCTTCAGTATATACTAATGAGCCCATTACATCAAGTTAGCCCTAAATTAGTTTTTAAAGGAAAAAAATAGGAACCTAAATTTGTTTTATTCAGCATTTCAACTGTAAAACAAGTCAATCTTGCACTCTATTTTCACATGTCGCAGATTTCATCTGGAAAAAAATAGGAACATAAATTAGTTTTTTATTCAGCATTTCAACTGTCAATAATTCAATCTTGCACTCTATTTTCACAGGTCGCAGATTTCAGCTAAAATTCATGCCTCATCTTCTAACTTGACATCATCTATCATCTATTGTCCAACCAGGGGCATTGCAACCACACGGAGAATAATGCATTGACCAGGAAAAAAAGTAAAAAGATCTGGTGAGGGCAGGGATGAGGCGACAGAAGGCGAGTTGGGTCGGTGGCCTGACCTTGCCGGGTTCCTGCAGGGCTGCAGCAGCTCCTCACCAATCGGCTGGAGGGAGCTGTGGTGTCCTGGCAGCGGAGAGGCCGGACGAGGCGAGGGCATGTCGGGGCTGCGGAGCGGGGGTGCTGCTGCTGCTCGCAGGGCGCCAGAGCGAGCGAGCTATGCTGGGCTCCCTTGTCGCGGTGACGGCGTCATCTTCCGGTAGGCAGGCGGGACGAGGAGGAGTCGCCTGCTGTGCCCGCCGCGGCGAGACGTGGCCAGATGGCCTTGCCGGGCGGGGCTGGCTTGGAGGGGAACGGCAACGGCGTGGACGAATGCATGGGGAGGGGGAGGGAACGTGGGAGAGGTGGCGGCGGCTTGGGTGCGCGCATGGGGAAGGGAGGGAGCGTGATTGGAGGGAATGGAGCGTGATTTGAGGGGAGGGGAGGGAGCGGGCGGCGGGGGACGCGGTATCGCACGGACGAAAATTCATTTTGTGATAACTGCAATTTGACGATCATTTACCTGTGAACAAGTTGCTTTATTCTATGCGATCTTCAGGAAGCACAGGGCTGGCATTATGACTGCCTGTAATTATGAATAGTATACACCTGTTAACAACATTCTATAATAAAATATGATTAATCTGTCATCCATGCCTCTTTCTTAGGTAACAAATGAAATAACAATGCATGGTATATCAGAAAGTTTTGTCTGATAAGTTTGTAGACTGTTAATTGTAATAATGAAACAATGCATGGTACATCAGGGGGAAAACTAAACAAAGAACGCTATATCGCTTTAAGTCTATTGTATGACCCATAGAAGACAAATATAGTAGTTTAGAGTAGTTTTATATTGAAACATCGATGAGAAGTATGAAAACTGAAATATATCATGAAAAAAATGATGCAATTTATCTGCACCCAAAGTCTCAAATCAATAGATGGCATGTGGCGATGACGCCCATTGCAATCTATCCAAAAGACACAATAAAATGGTCCATCAAATATGAAATTCAAAAACCTGAAATTTGAAGAGAATGGTGTATACTACTAATCTTTTAGGCACTAATATATGCCTGATCAAGCAATGCCATCACAATTGATGGTGCTCTGCACAGGCTATCGCAAGACACCAACCATGATAAAAATCGCAGATGGCAACCCTTATCAGTTATCACAACAAACCACTGAGTGAATCCCTTCATTCTGGAATTGCAGGGAGCAAAGTGGGGCAGTACGATTCTGAATTCCCTTAGTTGACATAACAAGCAAGTCTGAATTCCCTTAAGTTAACATAATAACAATACTATGACTAACAATTGTCAGACTCAACTACTCAAGGCAGTCAGACATATCACATGACACTACGCTTTTAGAAGCACGCAACAGGGTATTGCAAAGAAGCAAAGCTACAGGGTATTACAATTCCTATTTCTATGTTGTGCCACAAATAGAAAAGGTACGGAATTGAATAATTAGAAAAATGATTTCTTAATACCTGCATGCCGCAGCTACTAATTTCTACGCCTAGCCCGATGCCGTCTTGCTGCTGGCAGTGGCAGATCGTAACCCCACTGCCCAATCTTCAGTATATACTAATGAGCCCATTCCATCAAGTTAGCCCTAAATTAGTTTTTAAAGGAAAAAAATAGGAACCTAAATTTGTTTTATTCAGCATTTCAACTGTCAATAACTCAATCTTGCACTCTATTTTCATAGGTCGTAGATTTCATCTGGGAAAAAATAGGAACCTAAATTAGTTTTTTATTCAGTATTTCAACTGTCAATAATTCAATCTTGCACTCTATTTTCACAGGTCGTAGATTTCAGCTGAAATTCATGCCTCATCTTCTAACTCGACATCATCTATCATCTATTGTCCAACCAGAGAAGCCAAGCAGGGGCATTGCAACCACACGGAGAATAATGCATTGACCAGGAAAAAAAAGTAAAAAGAAGACCTGGTGAGGACAGGGATGAGGCGACAGAAGGCAAGTTGGGTCGGTGGCTGACCTTGCCGGGTTCCCCTGAGGGCTGCTGCAGACTCCTCACCAATGTTGGAGGGAGCTGTGGTGTCTGGCAATGAGAGGCCGGACGAGGCGGCGAGGGCAGGTCGGGGCTCATGGAGATGGGTCTTCTTCTTCTTGCTGCTCATAGGGCGCCAGAGTGAGCGAGCTATGCTCAGCTCCCTTGCCATGATGTGGCGTCGTCTTCCGATAGGGAGGCGGGACGAGGAGGAGTCGCTTCTTTGTGCCACCATGGCGAGACGAGCGGCCGGATGATGCCTGCTGGGCGGGGCTGGCTTGGAGGAATGGCGGCGGAGTGGACGAATGTGTGGGGAGGGGGAGGGAACGTGGGAGAGGCGGCGGCGGCGGCTTGGGTGCGCGCATGGGGAAGGGAGGGAGCGTGATTGGAGGGGATGTTGCGTGATTTGAGGGGAGGGGAGGGAGCGGGCGGCGGGGGACGCGGTATCGCATGGACGGGAAGGAGGAGCGACCAAAAAAATCGCACAAAAAATTTAAATTTATTCTTTAGTTTAGGAGATACCCCAAAATTTCCATCCTTTTAGTTGTTTAGGAGATACCCCAAAAATCTAAGCTTTGAGGATTGTTTTCAAAAGGGTTGTCAATTTTCACGGGTAAGTTTTTCTTCAGCTCCACGAACAGCAGAAATAACGTTTGGCAAAAGCTTTGAGGATTGTTAGGGGTGGAGGAGAAGCCGAGAAGCCACTATTGTGGTTGTCAAAGCTCTGTGAGAAGCACGTTTTTCACGGTTGTCAAAATTGTTCATCAGTTATATCTGCTCCGATCCTAATACTGTAATTTCTATATCTGCTCCGATCCTAATACTGTAATTTCTAAGAAACCTCCTGTATTACCGCTGAGGCTGTTTGGTATGTCTGAAATGACAAGCAGAGTTACCCAAAAAGAAACAAAATAAAAGCCACATGGATTCCAAGGACGAAAGAATCTATCCTCTCCACTCAAAGGAATGTAATTTTGGTTTTTACGAGACAAAAAATTTTAGATACTGACGTCTATGGTTTTACTCCCACCATTTCAAATTATAAGTCGCTTTGTTTGCTATGTATCTAGATATATTATTATTATATCTAGATGCATAGCAAAATAGATATATTAAAAAAATTAAAGTAACTTATAATTTAGAACGGACGAAATATTAGATTATTATTATAAAATATTTTGTAGTCACACTATCTAGAAACATAAATGTTGGTACTGTTTTTTTTAACTTAAATAAATTAAAATAATTTAACATATTTGAAATTTAGAATTATATTTTTTTCTTTGACAGAGAGTGGCATGGGATTGATTGGTAAGAAAAGGCACCACCAGAAAAGAGGCCGGCCTCGTGGCGCCTTGCATATAAGAATGCAACGCAACCGGCCTCTCTCCCCGTCATTTTCTTGGCGTTATAGTCCTGCCGGCCAGCCTGGACAATTGATCAGCAAAGCTAATAGCCAGGCGGCAGGAGCCAGTCGCCGGAACGAACACACAGACAGCCGCATAAATCCATCCATCCATCCTCTCCCTCTCTCCCTGCAGGCCGGCAGACGTTGGAGCCACAGACGACAAGGCAACTCCGATCGAGTCTGATCCCTCTTCTCGTCTCATCTCATCTCTGCGCTGGAAACACCGCCATGGCTGTAAGTTCCCTCTCCACTCTCCTCGTTCTCCTTTTCCTCGCTCGCCTTCCATGGCAACAGCCCTCGATGCTTTTCACAGTTGGTTTAGTTTCTTTCGGTTGTGACTTGTAAGCCACGGTTTTTTCAGTTTGATTTTGTAGCGCGATCTAGTTTGCATCTTGTACTCCTATACTTTGCACAAAAGAACAAGTCTTTCACCACCAAGAATAGGGTGTTCCATGGTTCTCTCGGAAAGGGTTCAGTTCGTCTCCGTATGTTTTCCAGCCGGATGCGGTATCTGAATCTGAATTTTCTGAAGGAACAAGAGCATCGCTGCGAGTAGACTTCTAGCCATTAAGAGCAACCTTCTTCTGAGCAATCGGAAAAGAGCAAGAGCAACCGAGTTCCGAGTTAGAGTTAGAATTAGAACTAGAGCCCATTTCTTGCGTGAGCTGTTGAATATCTTGGCGTGTAGAGATCCATAACTGGTGACTGAGTCCCTGCCTCAAACTTGTGAAATATCTTTCGGTCACAATCTGTCGCCCTGATAGTCTTCTTCTCTCATAAATGATAGATGCAGAAAGCTAGAAGATGCTGCTAGGTTAACTGATTGGAATACGACTCCCATTTTTTTCTGAAAAAAAATGAGAGTCGTATGAATGAAGATTGGAATACACCCACCACAACTCAAAACGAACTCATGGTGTAAGGCGTGCACGCACCCCAAATTCACCTAATCTAAAAAATTTGCACTTAGGTGCCGTTTGGTACAGCTCCGCGAGCCGCTACACCAGCAGCTTCATATGCTGTATGAGATTGAAGGCACCTTCATGTGCTGTCAATTCCATGGTAATGGACATTATATTATAAGATATATGTATGAGTTTTTTTTATAAGGGATACTGTATGAGATTAATTGGTCCAAGTGTAGTAGTACTATAGACTGCGTCAGGTAAAACCTTGCATTACGTTTTCAAAACCAGAGAGTAGATAGATGTACACACGTAAGATGCACATAATCTTGACCTGAATTTTCTCTTTCATTTGGGAGACTTAGGCAGACATGAGGCGTCATCAGCCAGGCAGACCTTCGCTGGCAGGCTGCCTTTGCAGATTGTCAAACCAAGTACCAACCAACCACTGCACTAGCGTGTCCCTTTTATCCTTGATTTGTACATGTGGCCATGCACAAGCATGTGATTAGCTTCCCTGTTTGATTGTTCATTTACCACATCTGTTCCGTTGACTAGTTCATGCACTGAGTCAACGGCCGCAAGTCATGGCGTACGAGTTCGTCCTTCCTTTGGACTTTGGTTGATCACGCCCATGTCAACTTGAATTGATGTCCACGTTCTGCCATTGCAACTGGTCTTGCAATTCTGATGGCTGACTGGTCTAGAAGAAAACTGAAAACAAAAGGCATTGACTCTTAGTATTTTCCACTGTTTTTTGAAAGAAAAATCCAAATTTTACATTGTTTTTTGAAAGAAAAGTCAAAATTTGAAGTAGCATTGGAATTGTTCTACAAGTGTTGTCTTTGCAATTGTTGGAAAGAAAAAATGGCGGCTGATTCTTGTGGGTTTGGATGCCTGTGGGAATGCAGCAGCAGAAGAACGCGCACGTGCCCAGGTTCGGCAACTGGGACAACGACGGCAACGTGCCGTACACGCTCTACTTCGAGAAGGCACGCAAGGGCAAGGGCGCCGGCGGCAAGATGATCAACCCCAACGACCCCGCCGAGAACCCGGAGGCCTTCTCCATGTTCGCGCCGTCGCCGAACCGCTCCGAAGCGCCGCCGGCGCCGACGCCTCCGCGGCACGAGCGCCGGCCCAGCGAGGCGCCGCCGCCGCCGCCGGCGCCGGCGTCGCCCAACCCCTACGCCGGGTCGCCGTACCACCACCGCCACGGCGGAAGAGCCGGCGGGCGGGCCGCCGGAGGGTACAGCGTCGAGCAGTCGCCCGTGCACCCGTACAGCAGCTCCGAGAGCGCCGGGTACGGCTTCGTGGCCAACTCCGTCGACCGGTCCCGCGCCAAGGGTGGCTCGCGCGGCAACGAGACGGTGAGTGAGGCTGGCTAGCTCTGCCTTGTAAATTTCACACTGCGCCGCCCTGCCATGCCAATGCCGTACCGCCGGCAGCACTTGTGACGAGCTGGTGATCGATTTAACGCGGTGGATGGATGCAATGCAGCCGACGAGGGGCTCGGCGGTGCCCAAGTTCGGCGACTGGGACTCCAACCCGGCGTCGGCTGACGGCTACACGCACATCTTCAACAAGGTGAGGGAGGAGAAGCAGACCCAGGCGGGGAAGCCGGCGGCGTACGGCAAGGACGGCGCGCGTGGCAACGGCGCCAAGCAGCACCACGACGACGGCTACGTCTCATCGGTGAGCGGCGCACAGCCATGCTCCAGATATTAGCTAGCTGGTTCTGTTCTGTCATCTCATTCGAGCTTCGCATTTGGGTTTGGTTGCAGAAATTCTCATGCTTTGGATGGTGCAAGCAGTAGAGATCGATTGCCTGATGAAAGGTGATGAATGATGAATTGATGATGGATACATACAAATGCTGGTTCGTTTGGGATGTAAATCTGGAGAAGGAGGGGTTGTCATTCGGCCTGGACTGCAGTCCCATCTCTGATGGGGGCATGAAACGATCTCCATGATCTTTTTGTGGTAGCTTACACTTCAGTTTTGAAGTGAGACATAGAGTTGGTGTCATGGTAGAGTAAGCATTGCATCGTTGTGTTGGTTCTTCAGTATTGAATTGAATTTACACTACATGTATGTACGACAGTATTGCACTCACTCTGAACTCTGAAGTGAACATATATACAGTATGTTGTTGGCGTATGGTTTGTTCTTGGTATGCTCAAATGGTTACTGATGTACGGCCTGGAAAAGATTACAGTTCTCGTTTCTTTTTTACTCTGTATAATCGCAGCAGTACTGCAGTAGTCACTGTTTAGGATTAGGAAGGGACATGAAAGCACTCCATGACCCAAGACCACCTTGTCCCTGTCACTAGGTGTGAATGTTGGATCCGTCCGGCGTCTCCTGTCTGGGCCAAGAGTCCACCCAAGGCCCAACTGGCAGCTGCCCAGGGCAGGCAGGGAGACCGTAACAGAGTTGGAGTAATAATGCCGTACCGGAATCGGAGAAAGAATCCAAGTGTAATATATAGTCCAGGTCCAGCCCTCTCCTAAGTCCTAACCTCGACGAGGATCATCAAAGCTGAGCCGGTTTTTTTTTTTTCCTTCCGAATCCAGGATCCGGGCCATATACACAGATAGAGGTCATCTTCCTAGCCCATCAATCCATTTATCTTCCCCCACGGCTCTGCCTCGGTTCATCACTGACTAGTGACCACCACACAGAGGTTACCTCAGGAGAGGGGAGGAAGGAGGAGGAGGACACCACCGCCGCTAGGCGGCGCATGGGGAAGCGAGCTGCTGCCGCCTGCCAGGCCCCCGGCATCTCGCAGCGACCGCGAAGGAGAAAGAAGGAGACGCCCAGCGATGCGACGCCAGGCCTTGGCACCCGCAGCGGCAGCGGCACCACCCAAGCCACCCAGATCCAAGGCGGGCCTTTGAAGAAGCTGCCGGGGAAGAGGAAGAAGCCAGACGAGCAGATCCAAGGTGGGAAGAAGCCAGACAACGCGGGGGGCCTCCGCTCTTGCACCACCGCCACCTCACAGGTCCCTCTTGTTCCTACCCGCTCCTTATCCTGGGGCGCCAAGCGCTCGCGCACCGCCCTCGCCGGCTCCAGATGGAGGGACTGGGCGAATCTTGATGAGGGGCCGGCGGGTCTGATTGGCGAGCGTGTCCTCGCCAATGACGTGGCGGGCTATATCCGCTTCTGGGCCGTGTGCCCCGCGTGGAGGAGATGCTGCGATGACCCTCACCCCACCCCGCGCGCGGCGGTGTCCTGGACGACCCCCGCTTCTACCCCGGCAGTGGATCATGCTCCGCAGCGCCTACGAGACGCTCGACACCACCGACGCCCCACACCCGAGCCGACTCCAGTTCCTCAACACCTCCACCGGCCAGTGCATCCAGGTGGACATCCCAGAGCTCCGCGACGCAGATGTGCTCCGAGCTACCACGACAGCGAGCCTCCTCCTCTTCTTGCCTTGCAAGACCACCGAGGTGGCTGTTGTTGTCCGCCTACTGAACCCGCTCACACGTCAGATGACCTAGGTTCCGGGGATCACACGCGACCTCTGGGAGTGTTCCTCTGCGGGCCTCATGGACAACAACACGATTTTCCTCACTTCCCCCCCGAAAGGGGCGGGACACTGGCTGTCGGTGTTTCGAACCACCGGCTAGTAAATTTGTATCTGCGCATCTGGCTCGGATGGTGTGCTCGTTGGACACAAGGATTTATACTGGTTTAGACGGAATGTCCCAACGTTCAGTCTGCTGCTGCTCGTGTTACCGTCACTAGTTTGTAGTAGGGGTTACAAATGGGCAAGAGAGGGAGAAGTTCCCAAGTCTCTGGTGAAAAGATCAAATGGAGTTGAGTCTTGTTGAGCTCTTCAGTTGTGTGCTCGTGCCTCTCATGGGGCATCATGCTTCCCCTTTTATAGGTGAAGGGGAAGGCATAGGTTACAGAGAGAGACTAGAGGGAGAAAAGGAGAAAAATGAGGAAGAAGATGGCCTCTAGGGCTGTCGCGTCCTTCTTCTCCTTCATGCGGGTCCTGCCGACGTTGTAGATGATGACGCGGATGGCTCCACATCGAGCTCCTGTTCATCCCTGGTGCCATGCCTCGATGTCATCAGCTGGTCGTGGCGTCCCATCCCGTCCCGGCGGACGACGTGGTGAACCGACGTGCCTGTCAGTTGTCGTACGGGGATTAGACAGCACAGCGATCATGCACCCATCGCTGTTGGCGATGCGAACCCTTGGGCATGGCCTAATGTGGCCACGGGTCATGTCAAGATGTGTCCACTTCCCTCCCGATGTCAAAAGTTTGACCCCAGGTTGTACCCTTAGACCCATAGTGGTTGGAGGCGGTATGGGTCTCCGTCGGGCAAGACGGAGCCCGTGCCCTTAGGGTCGGGCGAGACGGCTCCCTTACCCTTGGGGTCAGGCAACACAGGGAACGTGCCCGAGGGGTCAGGTGAGACGAAGCCCTTGCCCTTAGGGTCGGGTGAGACAGCTCCTGTGCCCTCGGGGTCGGGCGACATGGGGCCCGTGCTCGAGGGGTTTGGCGAGGGGGAAACCGTCCCTTCAGGGTCGGTCGAGACTGAAATACGTCCTTGATTATCTAGGCGAGTTTATCATTCACGATCCTCAGATCCCTTCTTTGGGTATCCCTAATACTGATACCCGACAGTAGCCCCCGAGCCTGCGGTGGAGTAGGACACTCCTTCGTAGGCTTTTTCAGATGGAGGGACTTCGAGGGCTTTGATCTTCTGCTGCCCACGGGATGCCTTGGTGGGTTGCGATTCTCTTCTGTCACGATCGGACTCCTTGGGAACATGTAGCTGTGGGATTTGGGGGGGCTGAAAAAGATTTCTCTTGATTCTGATCCCTCCCTAGGATCCAATCGATCCGCCATCATCATGCGACCGCATATTCGGCCTCCTTACGAGTCCAACTTCCCTCAAACCCCCGCACGTAGTAGGCGTCCGGTCGAGGGGTCAACTCATCTTGTGATCGTCCTCCCTCAAGCGTTTTTTTATAAAATGGAGGGGCTGAGCCGTGCCATGTTTTCCTCGATGGACGAATCATGGTGCTCGGTGAGCTATTAACGGGCTAGTCCGAGTGGGGCCCTGGCTTCCCATTTGCAGGGGTCCAAGATGGGTTAGTTGGTGACCGACTCCAGATTCTTAGCAGCCAATCCATATAGTTCTTGGGTCCGTTCGACCGGTGAAAGCTCTAGTTTGGTTTTGATTAATTGATGAAACCCTAAGTGCTAACCTAGTTTATCAAAGTGATTATGAGATAGGTAGCACTACTCCAAGTGATGAAGCAATGGCGAAGATCATGATGATGGTGATGGCATGGTGATGATCAAATGCTTGAACTTGGAAAAGAAGAAAGAGAAAAAAACAAAAGGCTCAAGGCAAAGGTACAAATAGTAGGAGCCATTTTGTTTTAGTGATCGAGACACTTAGCGAGTGTGATCACATTTAGAATCGATAGTTATACTATTAAGAGGGGTGAAACTCGTATTGAAATGCGGTTATCAAAGTGCCACTAGATGCTCTAACTCATTGCATATGCATTTAGGATCTAGTGGAGTGCTAACACCCTTAAAAATATTTGTGAAAATATGCTAATACATGTGCACAAGGTGATATACTTGGTGGTTAGCACATTTGAGCAAGGGTAGAAAACTTCACCGGCGGAGTGTCCGCCCGTAGAGTGCGAATAGTCCGACGGTGCCACCGGCGCCCTGTACAGAAAAGACAAAGGTCACTGTAAGTGACCAGACGCTGGTCTCGGTTGGACCGGTGCGTCCGATCAGTGGCAGCAGAGGGCGTGTGTTTCGGTCTTCGACCGGACGCTGGCGCTAAAAGTGACCAGACGCTGGTAGGGTGCGTCCGGTCAGTGCTGACATACGCTGACGTGAGGCGCATAGAGGAAACGTTGAGTGACCGGATGCAGGGTGTGTCCGGTCAAGCAGGACCGGACGCGTTCGGTCGTGAAATGTCACGTTTGGAACCTTACTGGAAACGACCGGACGCTGAGGTTCAGTGTTCGGTTACTTTCTAACTAACGCGTCTGGTCATCACTTGACCGTTGAAATAGGGCGATCGGCGTTTGAAGCCGATGACATGTGGCGCACATCGCAGGACCGGACGCTGAGGTCCAGTGTCCGGTCAATATGACCGGAGCGTCCGATCGGCCCGTGTTCAGTGCAGTGAGGAGCCCAACGGCTCTATTTCGTGGGGGCTTCTATTTAAGCCCTAGGGCCGGCTCAAGCTCATTCTCTTGGCTATTTGCATTGACATAGCAACCTTGTGAGCTTAGCCAAAGCCCTCCCACTCATCTCCATCATTGATTCATCATCTTTGTGAGATTGGGAGAGAATCCAAGTGCATTGTTTGAGTGATTACATCTAGAGGCACTTGGTATTCATGTTTTGCTGCAGATTTCGCTTGTTGCTCTTGGTGGTTGCCACCACCTAGACGGCTTGGTGCAGCGGTGGAGGATTGGCACGAGTTGGTGATTGTTCGTGGCCATCTCCGGTGATTGTGAGGGGATTTGTACCTTCCCCGACGGAGCGCCAAAAGGTAACTCTAGTGGATTGCTTGTGTCATTGAGTTACCTCACTTGTGGGTAGGTTCTTGCGGTGTCCAATCGTGTGGACGAGGTTTGTGCAACACCTCTTAGCCGTCAAACCACCAAGTGTTGGTCGACACAATGGGGACGTAGCGTGTTGGCAAGCACGTGAACCTCGGGAGAAAATTGGTTGTCTCTTGCCATTTGGCATTCTCTCGGTGATTGATTTTATCTTCATCTTGTGATTGGTTCATCCCTCTACACGGCGGTATAATCACCCTACTCACTCTTTTATATTCTTGCAAACTAGTTGAGGCAAGCTCTTTAGTGTAATTAGAATTGAGAGCTTGATTTGTTATTTTAGTTCATCTAGTGGAGCTCTTTAGTGTAGCAAGATTGAGAGCTCTTAGTGAGTAGTATCATAGCAAGTTGTGTGTCTAGTAATCATTGTAACTAGAATTGTTGGATAGGTGGCTTGCAACCCTCGTAAAGCTAGAGCAAGTTTGCATTTCGCTATTTGTCTTACTAATCAAATTGCTCTAGTTGATTTGTAGAATTTTAAATAGGCTATTCACCCCCCTCTAGCCATATTAGGACCTTTCAACCGGTCCTAAGGGCTCGCTACCTTTCTTTGAGGAAAAACCATGGACTGTGATCCGACCAAGACTCGAACGTGGGCCGAGATGCCTGCGGCGCTTGTGCGCCTGGGTACTGGCTGCTAGCATGCCATCCTTGTTCACCCCTCACTCTAAAGGCACCCTAGAGCGGTTGTGAACCCGTCGGTGGGCCAACCTTCGAACTCATGGGCCTGAATGGGCCGTAGGAGTGTTTTTAGCTCCGTATCCCTCCTTACCTATGGTGGTTCTTGGCCCATCGAATGGGGCGAACCATCATCCAGCGTGTCCTTTGAGGGAGTGGCCAGAGGTGGCGTGCGCACGATCTTTGGGGGTGATGTGACGCGGCGTAGCGGGCGCGTAAATCTAGGTGGATGATTTGCCTCTCGCCTCACCCCGCCTTCATGTTTCGGCACACCAAACTGCAACCTTGCCTTCTCCGCCTTTTCCCCGCTGTCATTCGGATCTGCTGCCTTTGCTCATCCACCGCCAGCACCCGAGGTCCATAGCCTTTGCTTCTCTGCCTTTCCACCACCGTTGTTTGGATCTGCTACCTTTGCTAATCCGCTGCCAGCGCCCTAGATCTGTAGCCTTTGCTTCTACATCTTTGCTTTCCATGGAGACATGGTACTGCTCCGACGTCACCCATGCATGCATGGAGGGCCTCATCAAGCGCAGTCTTCTTCATGGGAGGACCGACGCAATGGAGTGGCTGGTTCCCAGCCACGAGGATGTGCTGATGCCACCCGACGGTTACAACGTCTCCTTCGCGCCCTTCCATGAGCATAGGTTCGTAATCCCTCCTCATCCGTTCTGCCAGGGGCTGCTGTGTAACAGAATCGACCAATTATACGAGATTAAGTAAGAAAATCTTCCGCCGAAGCAGATAATTTAGTCAACTTCAGCCCGTATAACCCGGTAGTCCGTGAAACCACACAGGATTTGAAACCGATCGACATACAAACGAAGATCGTACAAGTTTAGCAAGTACCGTCACACGTTACATAAAGTTCAAAATCATAGTTCGGTACATCAGAGTTTAGAATATAAAGTTATTACAGTCCAAGTTTAAACTGAAGTAGCGGAAGCAAATAGTTTTAAAGCCACACACACACTTTTAGTTCAGATACAATGCCAGTAGGTAGTCATCTCCAACAAAAGCATCAGATGAGAGATACGGAGTGACCATTTTCCCTTGGTCCTAATTGTCGCCCATCGCCGGGTGCAGACAGTTAATGCAATAGCCGTAGTACATTTGACCATCTGCAACAACAATGGGAACAACGCCCTGAGTACAAGAAGGTACTCAGCTAGACTTACCTGTCTTAAACCAAACTAAAGCGACACCAAGGATTATGCAAGGCTTTCTTGAGTGGGCTAGCTGACTTGTTTGCGAAAAGCATAAGCTATCATGAAGACATCATTTTAAATACTTTGCATCATCTTTATTATAACCTATTTATCTAGGTAAGCACATGTACTATAGCAATCACTTGATTAACCAATAACATCCAGTTACCAATTTAGATTTAGCATATCCCATACCATCTAGATAACCATCATTGTTCCATAATAATTACTACGATGCCGTAGCTCGAGTCAAGTGCTCACTATCCAGGAGCGATGGCGATTCGAATCGATTCCTAACCAGCTGGTGATTTATTCCTCACAAAAACCACACACACCGATCAAGTGAGCTACAGATCACCAATGACACTTTTTAGGTAGCTGTGGGACAATCTGGAGCCGCAGTACCCAGGGACCGCCTGACTGCCAGGAATCAGGTCGCACCTGCCCTTGGGCTCACTCTTCGCGCCCCTGTCATACCCCCATCAGCACCAATACGCGCACTCGTGTAGATCCCGGCCCGAAAGGTTCCACTAGCTTCGCGGTCGAAAGGTACTTTATTCGGCCAGCTAAATGTGAGGCATGCGTTCAACATGACAAGAGGGACGAGCAACGATTGGTCCTTAATCGACACAGATGGAAACTAACAGCACCCCAGAACCCTGTCTAGTTGCCTCCAACTTTTTCCGTCTGATCACCAATTATCCATCGCACATGGTTAATTCCAGGATATCATTCTTTCCATAGCTAAATTCTTCCAGTAATCAACTATAATGTAGGTGACCGGATATCACCGATCGCTACCGGTCTAAGCAAGGCTAAGCAGTTATTCGATCCTGACCTAACAGGGTAAAAGGTAATAAGGTAGGCAATGATAGTAATAAATGCATCAACGGTTTCAATCAACTCCTACAACTTAATGCAACAATATATAAACTCATATATATAGAAAGAATTGCTTTTATAAAGTAGGAGACTTATAATGCTTCGGGGCTTGCCTCGTTCGAACGAACTAGGCTGATGATCCACGCACTCAGGCAAGTCCTCTCCTGGCTCCTCTTCCTCTGGCACCTCCTGTGCCTAGACTTCTTGTGGATCTGTCCCGGTCTGCTCTTCCTGAACTGCTACTAGCAACTCCTCCTACGATCCTGTATGATGCAGATGTATAAGTGCTAATGCATAGGTGCATCGAAGAGATGACATGTAATGATCATGATGCATGAAATGTAGATGACCATGTTTAACTTTATTGAACATAGTAGTAGCAAAGCTCGTTTACAAGGTAGTCGACATCATCCAAGAACATGTACTACTATCTACTACGACAACCATTGTACTAACATGTCAAATCACCACAGCAAGTTAAGATGTTTCAAAGATACACCAAAGCAAACATTATTAACTAAACATGCATTAAAGAAGATTATTTTATTTCATTTTAAACTAGGGCTACACAACAACATATATTTCTAGTGCTCATAAAAATCTGAGAAAATTACAGTAGCATAGTACTACTCTAAGTAGACTGCCATAAAATTTTCATGGCATTTGAATAAGTAAAATAGCCTACACAAAAATGACAAGCTATGGTTGATAATTAAGCATGAAAATACTTTGTACTATGAAAAGTGTCAAACAACAGATTTGATATTTTTCCTATGTTCTACACAGTAAACAATCACTGCACAAAAATTATCATACACACGTTTTATACAATTTTTGCTCTCTATCAAAATAACAAAAATCATCAATTAAAGGCACTTGAACTACACATCAATATTTCTCTACAGAACATGCATGCCATATATTTTTCCTACAAAGTACATCACTAAAGGAGATTAACAAAACTAGAACCATATTTTTCTGAAGTATCTTCTATTTACTAGACATTTTCTAAGAAATCAGCATTTATTCAATTTAACTAAAACTACACAGAAAAGTATCACAAATTTGACATGCAATATTTTTAGCAGATAGATCTAGTCACAAGAAACCTAGCAAAACTTATTTCAACAAATTTGGAGCCATTTTGAGCAAGTTATAAATTTCCAAAGCCTTTAAACAAAATCTGTAAATCATTTCTTAATTTCATTCTAAAAATCCATGTTCGAAATTGCTAGATCCACCCGGATCTCTACCCAGTCTTGCACCCCAGCGGCTGACAGTGGGTCCCCTAGCCCCACCAGTCAGTCACTAAGGCAGGGGAGGCGCTTGGCCGCAGCGGTTCTCGCCGCCGGTGAACTTGCCGGCGGTGAGGTCACCACCGGAGGCTTCCCCGAGACAAGGCGGACCTAACGGTACCCCTACCACGGCCAGTGGAGCTCAGGAGCAAGCTCACCAGTGTCCATGGCGGCGCGGTGGCGCGGCTCAATGTCGGCCGGCCAGCTCCGGCTGAGAGGTGGCGCGGGGAGTGGCTGGCGAGCTCTACCGCGTCAGTGCGGTGCTGGTGCGCGCGGAAAGAGGGAGAGAGGTGAGGCAGAGAGGCGAGGCCCAGGGAGCGCAGCATTCCAGTGAGGAGGAGCTCACTCCGATGAGCGATTGGCAAGGAAGGGGAGCACGGGGCGAGATGGGGTAGTCGACAGCGAGCTAGAGCGGCCGGAACGGCCAACTCCGGCGAGGCGCTGGTGCGGGCGGTGGCGGAGGCGAGCGCGTGCGCTGCTGCTGCTGCTGCTGTCCGAGCGAGAAGCAAATAAGATGGAGGAGAGGGAGGCAGACGCAGCGCGGCGGTTGTAGGCACGACAGGAGGGGCGCGGGGGCCACCGGTGTCCACGCGGTGAGCGACGACGACGGCGTACGGACACGCGGCCGCCGAGCTCTGCGGCTGGTCGGGCACGGCGCGGCGCGGCGCGCGGGAGCGGACAGCGGGCGTGGAGGCAGGCCGGGCCGGCCTGTGCTGCTGGGCCGAAAAGGAAGCGGCGGCCCGCTAAGGAAAATAAAATGATTTTTCTTTTTATTTCTTAATAAACAGAACTAAAATTCCATTTTGAGCCATTTTAAAAGCATTTTCACAAGTTGGTGTAAAAATGAAAGTTGTTCAGAAAAAAGTACTCTACAACTTTGCCAAAAAGAGTAAGGCCAAAATCCAATTACATTTTGAACTATAGATTGAAAGTTAATTTAAATCAAAAACCCGATTTCAGAAGGTTATTTTTTTAAAAGCAAAATTTGAGAAAACTTTGAATAAACACCTTGCTCCAAATTGCATCTTAGCTACTTCTAATTGGTCTAAGTGATCAACCAAGGTACACACATGGCAAAACAAACATAGCATCCAATCTATCAAAACAAAACTATGCAACATACATGTTTCAATAGTATGTTTCCATTCTATATTTCATGTCATGCGTATGCATGCAAATTAATGATTATGCTCATGATTTGCAAAATGCTAATGCATGCTTAACACCGAGGTGTTACAGCCCTCCCCCCTTATAAGAATCTCATCCCGAGATTTTGAGTTACGAACCATTTGTTATAAAAATCCTTATAAGCGTTTTGCAGATATTCCCTTGTTTCCCACGTCGCATCACCATCATCGTGATGACTCCACTGTATCTTATAGGTTCTCACCACTTTATTCCGAGTGACTCGGTCCTTAGTGTCCAAAACTCGAACCGGTTGCTCATGGTATTCCAAGTCTGATTTGAGCTGAATGCTCTGAGGTTCTATTCTCTCTTTCGGAACACGCAAGCACTTCTTCAACTGCGATACATGGAAGACTGGGAAGATCGAACCCAGTGCTTCTGGTAACTGTAACTTATAAGCCACGGGACCCTTCTTCTCTATGATCTTGTACGGTCCTACAAATCTAGGAGCAAGTTTTCTCTTTACTCCAAACCGTTGTACTTTCTTCATTGGAGTAACCTTCAGATAAACGTAGTCACCAACTTGAAATTCTAGCGGTCTCCTTCTCTTATCGGCATAGCTCTTCTGGCGTGACTGTGCCGCTTTCATGTTTTGTTGTATAATATGGATTTTTTTCTCAGGCTTGTCAACAAAATCGACTCCGTAAAACCTCCTTTCTCTAGGCTCAACCCAATTCAATGGTGTCCTACATTTCCTGCCATACAATGCTTCAAATGGAGCCATCTTGATACTTTCTTGGTAACTGTTGTTGTAAGCGAACTCTGCCAAAGGTAACCATGATTCCCAGGAACCCTTAGATGATAACACACAAGCTCTAAGCATATCTTCAAGAACAGCATTAACTCGCTCTGTCTACCCATCTGTCTGTGGGTGGTAAGCTGTACTCCGAATCAAGCTAGTACCCAAACCTTTATGAAGATGCTCCCAAAAATGAGCGGTAAATTGCGACCCATGGTCAGACACGATAGTCTTTGGTATACCATGTAATCGGACAATCTCTGCAATGTACTTCTCAGCATACTGAGGTGGTCGAAATGTTGTTTTGACTGGTAAAAAGTGAGCTGATTTGGTAAGGCGATCTACAATTACCCAAATCGAATCATTCCCCTTTGGTGTGGTGGGAAAACTGGTGATAAAATCCATACTTATATCATCTCATTTCCAATCTGGTATTGACAAGGGTTGCAACATTCCTGCGGGTCTCATGTGAAGAGCTTTCACTCTACAACACATGTCGCAACGAGCAACATAAGCTGCAATCTCCTTCTTCATTTTCGTCCACCAATAACGAGGTCTCAATTCTTGATACATTTTTCCACTTCCAGGATGGATAGACAACTTAGAGTGATGAGCTTCATCCATCAATTTGTTCTTGAGCTCTCGATCTTTAGGTACAACCAGACGATCCTTAAACCATAACACTCCTTGTTCATCCACTCTAAAGTGCTTAGTCGGTTCTTTCTTCATTTTCTCCTTGATATGGAATATTCCCTTATCTATTTTCTGACCCTCAATGATCTTGCTCTCCAAGGTACAGCTAACCTGGATATTATGCAACACAGCAGGATGCAACAAATTGAACCCATCCTCAAACAATGGTTGCCCAACAAGAAAATGTGACTTCCTACTTAAGGCATCTGCTACTACATTTGCCTTTCCCGGATGATAGTGCACATTCAGATTATAATCCTATATCCGCTCCAACCATCTTCTCTGTCGCATATTCAACTCGGACTGAGTAA
Source organism: Miscanthus lutarioriparius (assembly GCA_904845875.1). Taxonomy (NCBI): domain Eukaryota; kingdom Viridiplantae; phylum Streptophyta; class Magnoliopsida; order Poales; family Poaceae; genus Miscanthus; species Miscanthus lutarioriparius. Next base: position 94,079,240 of record CAJGYO010000007.1, read on the forward strand.
ATATGTACTTAAGACTCTTATGATCTGTAAATATATTGCACACATTTCCAAGCAAGTAGTGTCTCCAAATCTTTAGAGCATGCACAACAGCCGCAAGCTCTAAATCGTGCATAGGATAGTTAACCTCATGCTTCCTCAACTGACGTGAGGCATAAGCAATAACTCTTCCATCTTGCATCAGGACACATCCTAAACCATTCTTTGATGCATCGCAAAACACATCAAACGACTTCTCTATGTCTGGTTGCGCCAGAACAGGAGCAGTGGTTAGCAAATTCCGCAAGGTGTAGAAAGCTGCCTCACACTCCTCTGTCCAAATGAACTTATGATCCTTTTGTAGCAAACTTATCATTGTCTTGGCAATCTTCGAGAAGTCCGGTATAAAACGACGATAGTAACCGGCTAATCCAAGAAAACTCCGAACCTCATGAACTGTACTTGGTGCCTTCCAGTCCATAACCTCTTGTACTTTACTCGGATCCACTGAGATTCCATTCTCAGATAGCACATGACCGAGAAAAGGAATTGTCTTCAGCCAGAACTCACATTTGCTAAACTTAGCATATAGCTGGTGGTCTCTGAGTCTAGTTAAGACAATTCTTAGATGCTCTTCATGATCCTGTTCGTTCTCTGAGTATACTAGAATGTCATCAATGAACACAATCACGAACTTATCCAACTCCGGCATAAAGACCGAATTCATCAGATACATAAAGTATGCGGGAGCATTTGTCAAACCAAAGGACATGACAAGATACTCGTACAAACCATATCTGGTGGAGAACGTGGTTTTGGGTATATCTTGTGGCCTAATCTTAATTTGATGGTACCCTGATCTCAAATCTATCTTGGAGAACACCTTGGCTTTTGACAATTGATCAAACAAGATATCAATCCGAGGTAGAGGATACTTGTTTTTAATTGTCACCGCATTCAGTGGCCGGATAGTCCACGCACATCCGTAAGGAGTTATCCTTCTTCTTCTTCACGAACAGCGGGGGACATCCCCATTCTGATGAACTGGGACGAATTAAACCCTTAGTCAACACATCTTGGAGTTGTTTCTTCAACTCGGCTAATTCATTTGGAGGCATCCGATAAGGCCTTCTTGAGATCGGTGGTGTTCCAGGAATTAACTCAATGGCAAACTCAACATCTCTGTCCGGTGGAAGACCAGGTAACTCCTCTGGAAACACGTCCGAAAACTCACACACTACTGGAATCTTGGCTAGAAGAGTAGTTTGGACTGCACAAGTTGTAATGGTCAGATCTATTCTCCGAGGTAAGGTTACTTGAAAAGTACCTTCTCCAACAGGTTCCTTGAGAGAAATGCTTCTTCCCCCAACATCAATCACTACTCCCATCTTATTCATCCAGTTCATTCCCATAATCACATCCAGAACTAGCCCTGGCATAACTATCAAGTTAAGCTTATACTGCCGGTTTGCTATACACAGGGTTACCCCCCGGATTATCTGATTTGTTAATAGATCAGCCCCAGCTGAACTGATCCGATAAGCACATTCCAATTCAACTATCTTTTGCTCATACTTTCTTGCAAATGCTTGACTTATGAATGAATGAGATGATCCAGAATCAAACAAAACGACTGCAGGATGATTGTTGATAGAAAACATACCAGCTGTCACGGGCTCTCCTTCCGGGATATCATCAGTGGTGGTGTGGTGCACACGAGCTTGGAACTGATTCTGCGGCTTCTTGGGATATGGGCAAAACTTCGCAATGTGCCCAGGTTGATTGTAGTTGTAACATGGTCCTCTTACTTGAGTACCAGCTCCAGATGAACTGCCTTGTCCGGTCTTGGCTTGTGGCACCGCCATCTTGAATGGCTTCTGATTTCTCTGAGGTTGCTGGGCATTCTGATTTCTCTACTGCGGTGGCCTGAACCTTGCACCAGAGGCAGGCGAACGATAGGCAGAACGGTTTGCCATTAGGGCCCTTGGCTGGGACGGACCTGACTCAAAAGCCCTCTTGCGAGTCTTGGATGTAGCATATACATTGTTGTTCTTTTCTTGCTTTAAGCAGTCACTAACAAAGTCATTGAACCCAGTCCTTGTGTTAGTACCCACGTGCTTCATCATCTTGGGATTTAGACCTCTTTTGAAACTAGCGATATTTTTGGCATCGGTATTCACCATGTCAGAGGCATAGCGACTTAGATTATTGAATGCATGTAGATACTGGGTCACAGTCTTGGTGCCTTGGGTCAGTGCGAGAAATTCTCCAAACTTCATTTCTGTCAGACCAGGTGGAATGTAAACTCCACGAAAAGCCTCAGTGAATTCCCTCCAAGTAATGTGGGCATTAGGTGGAAAAGTGGTGCGGTGATGCTTCCACCACATTCCTACAGGGCCTTGCAGCTGTTGAGCTGCATACTCAGTTTTCAATACTTCTGTCATCCTAAGAACACGAAACTTATCTTCCATGGTGTTTATCCACTCTTCTGCATCCAATGGCTCTGTAGCTTCTTTAAAAATTGGTGGTCTGGTGTCCATAAAGTCCTTGAAACTGCTATGCTGATTCTCTGAGGTTGCCGTGTCTGCGGTGGGGCAAATAGAAGAGGGTGCACCCAAGGCGTCCTTAGTGGATGTGGCAATAGGGCAAGCCTCCGCATCCATGTCACCCGCCCCCTCTATCGCTGGAGGGTCCGCTCCGGAGGAGTTGCTGATGCAAGAGGGGTCGACGCCGCTTAGGATCGATGCGGAGCCATCTCGGTCTCTGGTCTGGGTGGGCAGCGACTCGCACGCGTGGGGAGGATCCCAGATCTAGTGGGTAGACCGATGGGACCCAGGGGTGATGTTTTTTGCCCTCGATGACACCACGGAGGATAGGGAATGGGAGAGCGTCCACATGGAGGTTGCAACCATGGTTCGTGCCCTGACCACCATGCTAAGCCCGTTGCGCGACGTCATTGCCTCGGTTGGCCAGGTATGATATGACCGTGTTTCCAACCCTTATTTTCTCTTTTCGTGCCTCTATGTCCTGTCGTCTCCGTAGTCTCTTATGGTCCACAGCCAGGAGAAGTCCCAATTCCTTCTTTGTGAGAAGGATGTTTGTGACCGCCTCGCCGAAGAGACGCGGCGGAGTGAGGGGCTAGCAGCACAGCTCGCTGCCACCCGTCAGGAGGTGGCTGAGATTGCCCCCGCCGCCTGGGAGCTGGCCGACCTTCGAGTTTGGGAGAAGGATGCTCGCGATGATGCCCGTGAGGCCAGGGAGAAGCTCATGACCCTAATCGAGAGGGCACGCATAGACGCCATGGAGGTCGAGCGGCTATGGAAGGAGCGGGACGATTTGCTCTAGGCCATAGAGGGGCTCCGCACGGAGTGTGACTTGGCTCACCAGGAGCATGCCGACGCCTAGCAATAGATCGACCTCCTCGAGGGTGAGCTTGAGGGGGAGAGGGACCTGAAGGTTGTGGCCAAGGGCGTGTCTACTAGGCTGACCACAGAGGTCGATCGGCGCCAGGAAGAGGTCCAGCGCCTAAAGGCCGAGGTTACCCAACAGCGCAAGCGGTGCCAGGAAGAGGTCTGGCGCCTAGAGGTCGAGGTGACCCGGCAGTGCGATGAGGTGTGCAGGCTTTGGGTGGACATGGACGGTAAGCCTCTAGTTTCCCTTGTTGTCTTTCTCCCTAGAATCTGTGGTAGGCCTTTTGACACGGTCGATATGTGAATTGGACATGTTTTAACGACAAGCTTGGGGCGGAGGTGATGAAGAGCCGTGGCCTAGAGAAGGAACTTGATGAGGTGAAGGCCTCCCTCCTGACAGAGAGCGACAAGCACGATACCCTATGCATCGCTGTCCAGCTGGTCTTTGATGACCTCGAACTGGCCCCAGAGCAGAGGATGAGCTCATTCACGGTTCATGTCGTTCAGATTACGGATCGAGCGCTTCGCTTCAGCGTTCACCAATCATTTGCGATCGCCCGTTCTCATTACGAGAACATCGATCTGGTGACAATGAGCTAGGGATTTGCGCTTGGTTACTCTGAGGCTAAGCTAGAGGATATCGAGAAGGAGGTGGCCCCTCTTGTACAGGACTTATCTGCCAAGATAGAGGATGAGATCATCCCCTATAGAATTAGTTAGTTAGATAAGCCAGGCTTTGAACTTGTAATAAGTGGACAAGTTCTTTACTTTTGTTATGGCCAAACAGACTTTTGGCTCTTCTCCCTTTTTTTGTATAAAAAGGATAATGCGTTCCGACCCTTTTTGTTGTTAAGGTTGTAAAGCTCGAGGTGCACGCGAAAAAACTCTGATCATGCTGGTGAGCTAAAACGCCATAGCCGCTGGGGCATATGTTTCTTGTAGTCTGACCAGTTTTACTTAGCATTTGTTTCCGCAACCCTTGCTTCTAGATCTTAATGTGAGAAAGGGTTGATCGCAGCGGTTGTTTTTAGGTAGATATACTCTTATCAGCCCACAAGTGAAGTTTGACCCCTTGTCGTTGCTGGGGTCGGGTGTCACTAAAGATCGAGGGGACGATAGCGAAATCGTTAAGAGAAAGTGTTTTTCATTTCAAAAACGTCATTCTTAATTTTCATAAGTACGTGCATAGATTAGGGGTAAAAGCGACGTAGCTGCTCGATGTTCTTGGCGTTGACGAAGAACTTGCCGTCGATGGTCTTGAGCTTGTAGGTGCTGGGCCAGAGCACCTCCACGACGACGTACAGTCCCTCCCAAGGCAGAGAGAGCTTGTGGTGGTTCTTATCGCTCTGGATGAAGCGGAGCACCAGGTCCCCGACGTTGAAGGCCCGACGGCTATGGTACCGGTGCAACGCTTGCTGGTACTTGGCTGAGCGAAGGAGGGCAACGTCGCACGCTTCATCTAGCTGATCCATGGCATCCTCAAAGGACGCCTCGGCTCCCTGCTCGTTGTACGCCCTGACCCTCGGCGCTCCGTAGTCAAGGTCAGTTGGGAGGACCGCCTCAGAACCATAGACCATGAAGAAAGGTGTGTAGCTAGTTGCTCGGTTGGGGGTCGTCCTCAAGCTCCATAGCACCGTGGGAAGCTCCGTAACCCATAATCCGCCGAATTTGTTCTGTCGGTTGAAGATCCTAGGCTTGAGGCCTTGCAGGACCATGCTGTTCGCGCGCTCAACCTACCCATTTGTGCGGGGGTGCACCACGGTGGCCCAATCAACGTGGATATGGTCATCATCATAGAATCAGAGGAACTTTTTCTCGGTGAACTACGTGCTGTTGTCCGTGATAATGGAGTTTGAGACTCCAAAGCGATGGACGATGTCAAGGAAGAACAACACGGCTTGCTCGGATTTGATCACAGAGATCGGTCAAGCCTCTATCCACATTGTAAACTTGTCTACGACAACAAGCAAGTGCGTATAGCCCCCGGGCGCTCTCTTGAGGGGTCTGACCATATCGAGCCCCAGGCCATGAATAGCCACATGATAGGGATCATTTGGAGTGCTTGGGCCGGCAGGTGGGTCTACCGAGCATAGTATTGACACCCTTCACAGGTGTGCACAATGTGTTCAGCGCTGGCTACTGTGGTCGGCCAGTAGAAGCCCTATCGGAACGCATTTCCAACTAGGGTCCTATGCGTAACATGGTGCCCACAGACCCCACCGTGGATATCTCTCAGCAACCGCTTCCCTTGTTCGATGGGGATGCAGCGCTGTAGGATCCTAGTGTGGCTTCGCTTGTAGAGTTCCCCTCAGTAATGACAAAGGACTTGGCGTGACACGCGAGCCATCGAGCCTCCATTTTGTCCGTCTATAGCGCCTCATGGAGGATGCAGTCGAGGTAATGCATCCTCCAGTCAGCTAGAGGGCTAGGCTCTACTGCTGGATCTTCATCAAGCTCCATGACTTTGGGGTTGGAAGAAGCCAATGCTCGGTTAGCCCCCGAGCCCCCGACAGGTGGCCCGTCATCGGTCTGTTTTGGCTCCTCGTACTAGACCGAGGGCCTATACTGATCGCTGGCAAAGATGCCCGTCGGCACTAGCTCTCGGCTGGATGCCATTTTTGCCAGCGTGTTGGCCGCCTCGTTGAGCCATTTTGGGATGTGGTTGAGTTTGAGACCATCAAACTTATCCTCTAGCTGGCGGTCTTCTTGGCAATACGCAACCATCTTGGCACAGTGGTAGCTTGACTCCATAACTTGGTTGATGACCAGCTGGGAGTCACCCCGGACGTCAAGCCATCGGATGCCCAACTCGATGGCGATGCGTAGGCCATTGATGAGTGCCTCATACTCGACCACATTGTTGGTGGGATGGAAATGGATGTGAACCATGTACCTCATCCATACCCCGAGGGGTGAAACAAAGACTAGCCCCACACCAGCGCCTTTCTTCATCAGCGATCCATCGAAGTACATCATCCAGTACTATTGGTCGACGGCTGCTGGCGGCATTTGGATCTTGGTCCATTCTGCAATGAAATCAGCCAACACTTAGGACTTGATGGCCGTCCGAGGGGCATATGAAATGCCCTGACCCATTAGCTCAAGTGCCCACTTCACGATTCTTCCTGTGGCATCCTAGTTTTGGATGACCTCGTCGAGAGGGAAGGATGTCACGACCATCACCGGGTGTGACTCAAAGTAGTGACATAACTTTCTCTTGGCAATCAAGATGGCATACAGAAGTTTCTAGATTTAGGGATAGCGAGTCTTGGAATCAGACAAGACCTCGCTAATGAAGTACACGGGACACTGTACTTTGAGAGCGTGTCCATCTTCTTCCCGCTCTACCACCAGTGCGGCGCTGACCACTTACGTGGTGGCCGCAATATAGAGTAGGAGCGGTTCCTTGTCAGTCGGGAGGACTAGGATTAGGGCCTTTGTCAGGAGCTGCTTGACATTGCCAAGTGCCTCCTAGGCCTCGGCATCCATTTGAAATGGTCGGCTTTCTTCAGATGCCGATAGAGGGGGAGACCTCGTTCGCTGAGGCGTGAGATAAAACGGTTGAGCGCGGTGCGGCACCTTGTAACTCGCTGCACCCCCTTTATGTTCTGAATCAGGCCCATCCTCATGATGGATGAGATCTTCTCGGGTTGGCTTTGATGCCATGCTCGGAGACGATAAAACCCAGCAGCATACCCTTTGGGACCCCAAAAACGCATTTCTCGGGGTTGAGTTTGATGCCGTTTGCTCAGAGTTTCGCGAAGGTCTGCTCTAGGTCAGCTACGAGCTGGTCAGCCCATTTGGACTTAACCATGATGTCGTCTATGTAGGCCTCAACGGTTTGCCCGGTGAGGTCCCCAAAACACTTAAGCATACAACGCTGATACATAGCCCCTGTGTTTTTAGATCGAACGACATTGTGACATAGCAGAACGATCCGAACGAGGTGATGAAAGACGTCGCGAGCTAGTCGGACTCTTTCATTATGATTTGGTGGTACCCGGAGTACGCATCAAGGAAGCAAAGGGTTTCGCATTCTGAGGTCGAGTCAACTACTTGGTCTGTGCACGGTAAAGGAAACGGATCCTTTGGACACGCTTTGTTGAGACCCGTGTAATCAACACACATTCTCCATTTCCTGCTCTCTTTTCTTACAAGAATGGGATTGGCTAACCACTCAGGGTGATACACCTCCTTGATGAATCCAGCCGCCAAAAGCTTCGCAATCTCCTCGCTGATGGCCCTGCGCATCTCCTCGTCGAAGCGACACAGGCGCTGCTTCACCGGCTTGGAGCCTGAGCTAATCTTCAAGGCATGCTCGATGACTTCTCTTAAAATGCCTGGCATGTCTGAGGGTGTCCACACAAAGATGTCTCTGTTGGCATGGAGGAAGTCGACGAGCGCGCTTTCCTATTTGGAGGAAAGCGTGGTGCCGATACGCACCACTTTGCCCTCGGAGCTGCTGGGGTCTATGAGGACCTCCTTGGCGCCCTCAATGGGCTCGAAAGACCTAGCCGACCACTTGGGGTTGGGTACTTCTTCGACGATCTCCTCCCTGATGGCCGTGAGCTCTTTGGAGGCGACAATCGCCGCGACATGTTCGCAGGACTCGACCTTGAACTTGTAGACGCGTTGGAAGGAGCTACCGACGGTGATGACCCCACGCGGACCTAGCATCTTCAACTTCAGATAACGTAGCATGGACATTCTAGGATTGCGTGATAGGTCCCATGGAACCCGACCACCTCGAAGGTAAGGGTCTCTGTCCTATAATTGGTTGGATTGCCAAAGGTGACAGGCAGATCGATCTGCCCGAGTGGCACGGCCTGCTTTCAGGCACGATGCCATGGAAAGGCACCTCGGTTGGCCGGATGCGCGATCGATCGATGCCCATGGCGTCGAGCGTCTCAGCGTACATGATGTTGAGGCCGCTGCCTCCATCCATCAGCGCCTTATGAGCCACTTCATGCTGACGATCAGGTCAACCACAAGCGGATATGTTCCTGGCTGTGGGACGCTTTCTGGGTGGTTGGTCTGATCAAAGGTGATGGAGGACTCCGACCATCGGAGGATGGAAGGCGTGGCCGGCTCGGCCGTATACACCTCATGGCATGCAAGCTTCTGGCGGCATTTGGAGTCATAGGTCGCCGACCCCCCGAAGATCATGTGGCAGCCATTCGGCATCAGAAAGCCACCGTCCTTCTCCTTGGCGTCATCTACCACCGGCTTGGGCTCCTTCCTCTGCTCCCCCTTGTTGGAGCCACCGGACAGGAACCGCTTCACGAGGGTGCAATCTTTGTATAGGTGCTTGATGGGGAAGGCATGGTTCAGGCATGACCCTTCGAGCAGCTTCTCAAAGTGGTCTGGGGTACCCTCAGTGGGCTTCCAACCCCCTTGCGGTCGGTAGCGGCCATGAGTCAGCCCTCACGCCATTGCTTGTTCTTCTTCTTATTAGGGTGGTTGGAGGCACCTTCGCCGGCGTCCTCGTCTCGCTTCGCCTTGCCCTTGGGACGTTTGAAAATTGCTCCGACCGCCTCCTCGCCCGAGGCGTGGCTAGTGGCAATGTCGAGGAGCTCCTTGGTGGTTTGCGGGCCCATGCGTCCTAGCTTGTGAACTAGGGACTCGTAGGTGGTTCCAGATAGGAAGGCTCCTATAACGTTAACGTCGGCGACATCGGGCAGCTCGTTGCACTGCTGAGAGAAGCGCCGGATGTACTCAAGAAGAGTTTCCCCGGACTTCTTTCGGTAGTTTTTGAGATCTCATGGGTTCCCAGGACGTGTGTAGGTGCCCTGGAAGTTTCCCACGAAAATCTCCTTTAGGTCCGCCCAACTTTGAATCCGGTTGGGCGAAAGGTGCTCCAACCATGTTCGCGCTGAATTGGCCAGTTACAATGGAAGGTTACAGATAATGAAACTGTCACTATTCGCTCTACTGGCTTGGCAAGCAAGCCTTTAATCCTCAAGCCATAGTTCGAGGTTCATTTCCCCTGAGTATTTCAAGATGTTGGTCGGCGGTCAGTACCACGGTGGGAAGGCGGCGTTGAGGATGTGTTGGCCGAAGGCCTGAGGTCCTGACAGGTCACGGCTTGGGCTTTGGTCCTCGCCGCTGTCGTAGCGTCTACGACGACAAGGGTGGTAGCCGCAGCCGGCTTCCTCTCTCTCATCGCTTAGTCCACGCCTATGGGCATATAGGGTGTTACGTGCATCACGGTGGAGGCTGAGACACTCATGGACTAGGGCCACGGCGCGCCCTCCGCCGTCACACGATGCCTGGTGGATAGACAAATCCCTAACATGTCATCCTGAGGGTGAGCGCTGACTGGCGTCGTGCTCGTGTCATCGAGACATCAAGATTTTCTCCTGCTGCACCGCCGCGCGCTCGAGCAGCGTTCGGATCTTGCGATGGGCCCGATGATCCCCGGGTGTCACGGGCTCCGGGAGCCCTCAGAGCAAGGCCCCCATGGTAGTGATGTTCTGGCTTGCCCGGGCGAAGTGTGGGAGGGCTCCATCATCTTCGATAATCCTCCGGTTCACGTCGCGGGACATGGCGCGCTCACGCCCACCGTCTTCACGACGCTCGATCTCTTGCTCGAGCTCCGCGCGCTCCTGCTCTAGCTAGAGTCGCGCATCCTCGAGTTCCCTGTGCCACACCCTCAGCTGCTCCACCCACAGGCGAGGAAGGGCCCTCGTATCTTCCTCGACCTCGTCGTCGAGGTCGTTTGGCAGGGTAGCCCCTCCCTCATGGACGCTTTCGACACGTCCCTCGGGGGTACCTGCCATAAAATATTCTTGCGAGGGGTGATGGCTCCCCCTACTGGAGTCAGAGTTAGAGAGCGACTCTGAATCTCTCGCGAGAACGTCGTGGAAAGATTTCGTGACGTGTTCCGTCATACCCACGAATCCATCATCCGTGGGGAACGGGCGTACGTGTTATGCCGTGAGGTGACCAATGGTCCTTGCGGCGTTGTGTAGACCGAACGGGAATCGCTGTCGGGGCGCTCTAGATGAGGTATTCCGGGGAGAGCGGTTCCCCTCCTGTAGGCTACGTCATGACGTTGGCGAACAAGAAGATGAGACAGCGTAGGTCCTTCCAGGATGGTCGGGGTCCTAGGAAGGCGTCGAGCTGACGCTCTAGCCTCCCGTAATCAAAGCCGAGGAGCTGGTCGCTCTCGGGGGGCACGGGCCTTCGGTGCATGTAGCTGCAGCTCCTCAAGCGCCTCGACGATCGCGTCAAGGCCGGCGGCGGGGGACTGCGCCGACTCTCCCTCTGTCGTGACGATAAAATCTAGGTTCTCGAGGCGCACGTGCGCGCCCGAGACCCAGCTGACGCCGTGACTAGCCATCCGAGGCCTGATGTGGACGTCGAGACGTGCAAAAAGCTCCTACCTAGCGCGCCAACTGTCGGTGGTTCGAACCACCGGCTAGTAAATTTGTATCTGCGTGTCTGGCCCGAATGGTGTGTTCGGAGGACACAAGGATTTATACTAGTTCATGGGGAATGTCCCTACGTCCAGTCTGCTGCTACTCGTGTTACAGGCATTAGTTTGTAGTAGGGGTTATAAACGGGCGAGAGAGGGAGAAGTTCCCAAGTCTCTGGTGAAAAGATTGAATGGAGTGGAGTCTTGTTGAGCTCGTCAGCGGTGTGCTCATGCCTCGTATGGGGCGTCCTGCTTCCCCTTTTATAGGTGAAGGGGAAGACGCATGTTACAGAGAGAGACCAGAGAGAGAAAAGGAGAAAAACGAGGGAGAAGAAGGCCTTCAGGGCTGCCGCGTCCTTCTTCTCCTTCATGCGGGTCTCGCTGACGCTGTAGATGGTAACAGGGACGGCTCCACGTCGGGCTCTTGTTCACCCCTGGTGCTATGCCTCGACGTCATTAGCTGGTCGTGGCGTCCCATCCCGTCCCGATGGACGACGTGGTGAACCGATATGCCTGTCAGCGGCCGTACGGGGATTAGGCAGCACAGCGACCACGCACCCATCACTGTTGGCGATGCGAACCCCCGGGCGTGGCCTGACGTGGCCACGGGTCATGTCAAGATGTGTCCGCTTCCCTCTCGGTGTCAGAAGTTTGATCCCGGGATTGTACCCTTAGACCCGTAGTGGTTGGAGGCGGTATGGGTCCCCGTCGGGCGAGACGGAGCCTGCACCCTCGAGGTCGGACGGGACGGAGCCCGTGCCCTCAGGGTCGGGCGACACGGGGCCCGTACCCTCGGGGTCGGGCGACACGGGGCCCGTGCCCGAGGGGTCGGGCGAGATGAAGCCCGTGCCCTTAGGGTCGGGCGAGACGGCTCCTGTGCCCTCGGGGTCGGGCGACATGGGCCCGTGCCCGAGGGGTCTGGCGAGGCGGAAACCGTCCCTTCAGGGTCGGTCGAGACTGAAATACGTCCTTGATTATCTAGACGAGTTTGTCGTCCGCGATGCTCAGATCCCTTCTTCGGATATCCTAATACTGATACCCAACACTAGCCATCGCCAACCCCGGCGATGACCGCTGGGTGCTGCTCAACACCGGCCCTCAGCTGCTCAGGCCCACAATATATTTTGCTGGCCGCTTCTACGGTGCCACCACAAGCGCAGTCATGACGGTGGACATGGAGGCCGTCGGAGGGCCGCGCCTGGTGGTGTCAGCCAAGCTGGCCAAGCGGGCTAACGTGATGGTGGACTCTGTGCACCTGGTGGATAATGCCGGGGATCTCATCCTCGTGCATCGTATGGTACGCTGGATCCCTGATCCCGGTGATCACTGTAACCTTAACAAGAGGATCCATATGGTGTACCGGGTGGCCTTGAACGCAGGAAAGATGAGGGTGACGAGGAACCTTGGTGGCCATGCCATCTTCATGGACCATCGCTGCGCACTCTCTGTGTCCCCTCAAGTGTTACCATTCCTCAGCGCAGATGCAATCTACCTGGGACACAGTTTGTTTGGCAACGGGCAGCGTGGCATTTATCATCTCAGCGATGGAAGCACTGAACCCTGCAACAATGTACTACGCCAGAATGGTGAATTCAGACGTCCCTGGAGCATTGCTGATTGCCTAAGTGCCTATGTAAGCATCTAAGCTAGTTAAAATCCTCGGAAATCTTCCGTCTCATCTCTTCGTCAATGATCGTGTTCTTTTTCTTTTGGAAAAGCCATTCACCGTCGTCGCTCAAGCTCAATCCTAACGTGCTCTGCTCGCTGTGCCTGCTTTACCCACCAGCTCACTCGATCTTTTACTTCCCAGTTCAAGCAGTCAGGTCTCATCTCTTTTACCCAGCTTAGGGCCAGCATCAACCCCAGCAACAAGTAACTCAAGACTTTCTCCTCTTTTTTTTTTTGTCTTTTCTCATCCCATCGCGCACATGGAAATATGCTTCTTTTTTTTAGTTCTATCCCTCCGGAAAAGGGCCAATATGTCGACTTCGCTCAGAAAAGCTCAGGACAAGTTCAAAAAAAGAAGCTCAGGACGGTGTGTGTGTCGGTGTATTTATGTTGCGAGCGATGGAACTTGATTCCATTCGATCGGACCTGTCTGGATATGGATCGATAGCGACGATGAGTGTGTCGCGAGCGGACGAGATCATGAGCGAATGGAATCATGCATGCATGCGTCGTGTGTTCACCAGCTCGCTCTTCGCTCATCATGTTCTCCTGCACCCTGAAGCTGCCATATAAGCCATGGCCCATGGGACAGCATGAGAGAGAGAGATCAGTAGTGGGCCCAGACCATTTAGAGCAAGGCTAATAAAACAGCCGACTGCTGGCTGTATAGATCCTTGCAGCTTACCTCTCAGCCCATCCATATAGAGTCTTCACTATTAATACATGGCCCACTTATAAGTCTCACAGTGTTTCTTGGTTCTTACGTCCAAGCCGGCTATAAGCTTACAGTCCGCTTCTCCTCTCTCTTCTTCCCTCTCTCCTCTATCTTAGTATTTAGCCTGCTTGCAACCTCTTATTATACTTACTCTTATGAGCCTTGGCCATCGCCTGCCTGGTGACTAGTGCTCACCTGATCGCTACGCAGGGCTCGGCCAACACAAAGGTAGTAGCAACAAAGCAACATAATCCATTGATCCTGTTGACTGCCTGACTCTGTATAGTACATTACATGGATCATGGAAGAGACCGATGCAACTGATTGGCACTGTCATTTATATCAACTTTTGCACACGCATCACGCATGGCATGGCTAAGCTGAAAGTTCACTTTGGATTGGATGCAGAGAGTGAGGATGAAGAACCCACCGACACAGCTAGATCGGGCCACCCCCTCTCTCTCCACTGTTGTGTGTCTGCGCGCGCGTTTGTGTGGTGTGCATTCTGTGCAATCGTCGTCAGTGGAGAGAATAAATTCAGTTCAAATATACACGGACCACGTTGTTCCCCTGGAGTGTAGAACAACGTACGGACCACTTGGAGTAGGAAGGCGTGAGCAATGTTGAGATGGTCGCCTATTTAACCCATGTTCCAAACGGTGGACACGCTCCCATTTTCTTCTGGTCATTTCTGCGGCCTCATGTTCCGGACGCTGACGCTAGAGTGGAACTTTTAAACTCTGTATGGAACACAAAAATTTCACAGGAATCATTTCATTTTCATAGGAAAAACGCAGTAACAGGAAAAAAAAAATTCCCGTGTTCCAAAAAGTTCAAGCAACCTAGATCCATTGCTGCAGCCTGCTCCCAGGTTCTCCGCTTTAAGCCCAGCTAGAATCCAACCCAACCACCAGGCCCAGACTTTTCCCTTTTTTTCCCTACTACTAGTTGGTCATATAGTATAGACTAGCAAATATGTCGGTGTGTTGTAACGGGAGAAAAAACTACTAAACATTCATGCAAAATGATAATGTGAATGGTACGTATCTACTTATGTTTTTTTTTTGCTTTTTAATTTATTTCATGATGACCATCACATCCATAATATAAGTTAACGTGACAATAAATAACAATATCCTATTAAACCTGTATCGAATTAAAATACACCTTAATATTTTTTCTTCCGTTGCAAAGCCTATAATTATTTAGATATAAATATATCATAACTTTGTAGCATTTTCATACTATCCATGTGTTTCTATGACTCAATATCGACCTTTGTAGCTTTTTTGACGCATCATATCAACCTCCGTAACTTTTTTGTCGATGTGTCAGATTGGTCTGTCCGCTAATGATTATGACGGAAGATCTCTTTATTTTTCACATGGCAGCCCTTGTCAAGAATTACATAAATATATTTGTTTAGATTTCATTAGTCAATAATCTGCCCAAGATTCTGGTTCAAGAAATAATTAGTTGTACCATTGACTAATCAATATTCGTTTCTTATCAAAACTACATCATATGGTGTAAATCTTTCTCTTCAAAACTTAATGCGCAAACAAATATAATAAGTGCTGAAAAGTAGGGGTTATACACCGGAGCTTGCTTTAGGTAGGAACCGGACAACGGAAAGTTAGTGAAGGCTTTGGGAACACCGACAACGACGACATCCTCCTCGTACTCCTTGGTCACCTCCGCGTATTCTAGGTCTGCCTCTGGCACGTTCTCGGTCATCGTCGAACCTATATGCATGCAACATATGCAAAGATGATTTAATACACCAATAGACAAAGCACAATCTAACAAGATTCCTGACATCTATGGATATATCACATTTTTATAAAGCTAATAAAATTGGTTTGGATTTTTTTTATGTTTCTATGATTTTTGTGAATTTTGCAAGATCTCTGTTTTTTATAGAAAAAGAGAAAAAGAAAAAAAAGAAAAAAAGCTTGCATGGACTTGGTCCAGCCCACAACGAAGCTAGCCTAACTGGAAGGATTCGGCCCAAGTTGAAAAAAGAAGCCCACTTGAATTTGGACATGTCGCATCAGGAACCCCGATCCATTTCAAAAACTATTAAGGTCCTCTCACATTTTCTTTCTCTCTGTTATCTTTACATCTGGAACCCTGTATTTCTTTCTATTCTTTTCTCTACTCCTAATCCCTCCTAATCTCCGTTTGCAACTGATGGACTGACGTAGAAACGGATACGGGTGGACAAGGCTGGACAAAAAAAAATTTGATGGCAGAAATTTTATCATTTTAGTATTATATATATATATATATATATATATATATATATATATATATATATATATATATATTCGACTTAGGACATGTTTGTTCCCGGCCATAAATCTTCTATCTACACCTAAACGATACGTAAGGGTATCGTCGGATCACCCCGCCTTTCGCCCCCTCTCGGCTGCCATCGTGGCTACGAACCTGTTCAGGAAACCATCCCGTACAAACCCGACACGAACTCGTGCAGTCACGGAATCAAGTACCATGGCCTATGCTACTTTGCATGGCTGCACTGCATGCAAAACAATCTAGACCACTCATGGCATCAACGCTCGGTTGTTCCACCGACTTGGCCAATCACAAGACCCGACTAAAATAAGAAAACAAGTAAAAAAACGAAAAAACAATCACAATCGTTCTCAGCTGAAAAAAAGAAAAAATAATAAAAAGACACGGCATAAAAATATGTGTCCTACTAAAATAAGGAAATCGGGCACTCTTCAACAGGCATAAAAAAATTAAATAAAAATATAAAAATGCATACATAAAATCTGTTCTACAATTTAAAATCTAATTTTTTAATAGTTCGACCAGAGAAAAACCTGTTTCGTATGGGCACCAAGCTGTAGCTAGTCACCGATCAAAGATGAGTTAGAAGATTTTTTTCACTCAATCCTGCACGTGCAACATATGATTTTTCATCGGACTCTACATACTAATCCGATCCTCAAGCGTGAGAGCACATCCTTTAACTTTGTCCTCATCGAAGATCACGTGCAAGACATCCGTGCACAACTGTTGGTATTTATTAACGCACAACAGTTGGCTATCAAAACTTTCTCTTCTTGATCGAATGATAATTCCTTTTCTTCCTCAAAGAGTTCAACATGAATGCTAGTGAAGGTAGTCTTTCCACTAATTTTATCAAGAATAGTCCTTTCTTCACTAATAGACAAGCAAAGGAAAGCTCCTCTGGAGGCTGCATTAAGGGATTGCACAAAATCCTTGCTAAGGCCCATATAAAAATGTTAAAGAAGCATAGGGTCTGACATAGCAAGGTCTGGGTCAGTGGTGATAAAACTATTAAAACGATCCTACGATGCGCCAAGAGACTTTCTCTTTTTTTAAAGGTTAGAACTTCTAATCGAAGACTGACCACTATAGAGATGGAAAGGAAACGTAAACAAAATTTACAGCATAACGTTTCCCAATCTCCTTGCATACTTTCTACGGTTTGATTATACCATTGTTTAGCTCTTCCCGTCAAAGAGAACGGAAACAACTTCCATCTTAAGGTTTTGTTAGACATACCAGCGATACACAAGCATGTACAGATCTATACAAACTCCTATAGGTGTGAGTATGGGTTTTCGTTGCCTTCTCCCGAGAAGGATTGTTCCTGAATCAATTTTATAAAACACGGGCCCAACTCATAGCTAGGTGTTAGGATAGACTCTGCAGATTTTGGTGGCTCTAGGCGTGTGCTCTTAGGTTTAGCATATTGATATGTAGGTGTGTTATCCATGCTAAAAGAAAAATTAAAACAAAAGATACAAAGTTAAGCTAGGTTCGTAGTTAATTCAGTAACCGTTTCCCTAGCAACGACGCCAGAAAGTTTGTTGATATTTATTAACGCACACAGATAAAGCCGCAAGCGCACGGATATTGTTGTAGCTTTCACCCGGAAGTATTTCAAGTATCGTATTCAAAGGAAAACGTGTGAGACTAACTACGGTTAACTTAACTAAGGGTACCAACAAGGTTAGGATAAATAGGAGCGTAGAGAGGATAACTAAGGTTCTCTTGTTCTGACTTTGATAAGCTATGTCTTCTACTATTCAACTGGGGACATTACTAAGGAAAAAACACCAGCAGAGAATGCTTTTCCTTTGTAACTAGGTCCTATAAGAGTCACACTTGCGAGCTACCACCGATCTAGAATGAAGGGTGCATCCATGATTAACCCAAGTCTAAGCATCACGCTTACACTTACGATTAATACTTCACCCCCTAGAAAGCGAATAAAGCACTCAAAATAGTCATGATCTTGATGAACTATATAAAAAAGATGCTTACTTGAATCAGAAGTTGATTACCAGAGAAGTCTCAAAAGCAAGCTCAAGTAGAACTTGATTCCGCCAAGGTATATGATGAGTACAGGCCCGATCTTCCGAGAGGTAGCCGGTAAGTTCGATTTGTGGAGATCTCGACGTTGACGATCCGGCTTCAAATCAGACGCGATTCGAACCCTGCAACCGTTACACCACTGCTCCGTTGGTTATCAACCAAGCACAACTTGATTGACCTCGCCAAGAAGGCTTTTTCCGCAAGTTTAATTGAAGAGCACAAGCAAGAAGGTAAAACACGCAATCTGATATTACAAATATGAATGACGCGAATATCAATAGAGGGTTCTAGAACTCGGTTCCAAAGGACTAATCGACACAGTGGAGGAGATCAAGAACGGGGGCCCTGGATCACTGTAAAAGGATTTGTCACCACAGTTACAATGAACGATTCAGTTTCTCGATGGAAAACTAAACTCTAAACAAAACCCAATTGTGTAGCAGCGGCGACGGTTGTGTTTATAGTCTAAGACTCGATCTAGGGTTGGGGACGACCAGGGGTTGGGCGCCCACAACTTGGGCTTAAGGCCCGACACGATACATGGCCAAGTTGGCCCAAATAGATGACGCAGCACCTTGCCTTGCCGTGGTCACACAGAATGATCCACGGACCTTCTGGAGCTGGGACCAGATCCAAAACGACGGCGTCGTCGTCCCCTTTCCAACGCATCCAAGAACGGCCCGTTTCGATGTCGTATGAGAAAGTTATGACCGAAACAGTGACGACGTGTCTGCTGAATCCGAGGGCGACGTGGCAGTTGAGTTGGGAACGAATTGCAACTTGGGGAAGACCATGGCGTCGGTGTGTCCAGCATGGCGATGTCCTCATCATCCTCCCCTTCTCGAATTGGAGTCGTCCTCGACTCCATCTTGGCGATGTCCTCATCATCCCCTCCTTCTAGAATTGGAGTCGTCCTTGACAAAACATAGTATAACATGGTGCATCAGGATTATCACATAACTCAGCAGTAGCAGAAGTTGTAGCAAGAAAAACACCTCCTTTTAACTTAATCCCATTATTTTTAGCAATGTCTGTTGGAGGTTTATTTTTAATCTCATTAGCATGTTTAATAATATCCGTAGGAGACAAAGGCAGCAATGTAATTTTCTTGTCCTTATGTATGATAGTGTATGTATTAGTTTTACCATGGTGTAAAGCATCATTATCAAATTCCCATGGTCGACCTAACAGTATGCCAATTTCGGTAGGCAGATGTCACAACGTAGTCGTCTCACATGATGGAACACACAACAATTTGGTCAGGTGAACATGGCTATATATTTGCCTTGCTTTTAAACAAAATATCACTCAATGCACAGCAATTTGGTCAGGTGAAGGTAGCGCTAGGATACTGATTGCCAACATTGATGACCTGATCAATCCAGGATAATTTATTGCTTCTGTTCTTTTATTCAGAAACTTTTTTGCTAATAATATTCAGAAGATGCTTGTGATATTCATCTTAGTACTTGAGCTGCCTATAGTAGAGTACATTCTAATCATACATTATGGTGATCATCAAGTTGTCATCCATTTGTGATCATCGGAAACTAAAAAGTTAGCTCCTGTATGCAACATTGCTCAGGATAAATTGGCTATGATAAACAATGCTGTCAAGGATCAATAGACAATGATTTTTTTCTTTTAATTATGTTTAATAGAATTTTAGCATATACCTAATGCTTAACACTTTCCCTATACTACTCCAGGTTTGCCACACTGAAACTTGAAGGATCATCCTCAAAACAACAATATATAGTGCACTATTTCTTCACTTATCTGGTTGGGATACAAGAATTTTTTCTGTCATTATTAATATTATATGATGCCATGTCAACATACTAGGTGAATTCGACTTATCTCTATTATTTAATCCTGAATTAGCAAAGATGCATTCTTAGGGACTACTCTTCAGTGGCGGCTTTGACATGCATGGATGTCTGCATGAGCAATCTTTTTTTGGCTACCTATTGCTAGAATATGAATGCAGAACATTATTCTATCTGTAGGTCATGCTCTAATTCAGTTCAACGAAACACATGGGTCTATCATTACCCCTTTTTAACTACAGGTATGATAGCTTCAAAGGGACACAGATTGTATATTGCAATTTTCAATTTATAACCGTCTTGATAAATAGAAACTCACTATACTTCATCTCTGTAGATTAAATTCTAAGTGTCTTGTCAACCTGGTTGATTCCTCAGTACTACCAAATGAGGAAGACGTTGGGTCGCATTGAAAGGGGAGTCCACCTTCGAGGCATTCTACGAGAAGAGTGACGAAAGTCAACAGTTCAGGTACTGCTGCGGTTAACCATGCTGATGGGTACAGGCCCGATCTTCTGAGAGGTAGTCGGTAAGTTCAATTTGTGGAGATCTCGACGTTGGCGATCCGGCTTCAAATCAGACGCGATTCGAACCCTGCAACCGTTACACCACTGCTCCGTTGGTTATCAACCAAGCACAACTTGATTGACCTCGCCAAGAAGGCTTTTTTTCGCAAGTTTAATCAAGAGCACAAGCAAGAAGGTAAAACACATAATCGATATTGCAAATATGAATGACGCGAATATCAATAGAGGGTTCTAGAACTCGGTTCCAAATGACTAATCGACACGATGGAGGAGATCAAGAACGGGGCCCCGGATCATCAGAAAAGGATTTGTCACCACAGTTACAATGAACGATTCAGTTTCTCGATGGAAAACTAAACTCTAAACAAAACCCAATTGTGTAGCAGCGGCGACGGCTGTGTTTATAGTCTAAGACTCGACCTAGGGTTGGGGACGGCTAGGGGTTGGGCGCCCACAACTTGGGCTTAAGGCCCAACACGATACATGGCCAAGCTGGCCCAAATAGGTGACGCAACACCTTGCCGTGGTCACACAGAATGATCCACGGACCTTCTGGAGCTGGGACCAGATCCAAAACGACGGCGTCGTCGTCCCCTTTCCAACGCATCCAAGAACGGCCCGTTTTGATGTCGTATGAGAAAGTTATGACCGAAACAGTGACGACGTGTCTGCTGAATCCGAGGGCGACGTGGCAGCTGAGTTGGGAATGAATTGCAACTTGGGGAAGACCATGGCGTCGGTGTGTCCAGCATGGCGATGTCCTCATCATCCTCCCCTTCTCGAATTGGAGTCGTCCTCGACTCCATCTTGGCGATGTCCTCATCATCCCCTCCTTCTAGAATTGGAGTCGTCCTCGACTCCATCCCATCATCAGCGAACTCCTGCAAAAGGTTAGTGACAGCAGACAATGCACCAGACATAAAAGGTTGACAAAACATAGTATAACATGGTGCATCAGATTATCACATAACTCAGTGAAGAGAGAAGTTGTAGCAAGAAAAGCACCTCCTTTTAACTTAATCCTATTATTTTTAGCAATGTCTGTTGGAGGTTTATTTTTAATCTCATTAGCATGTTTAACAATATCCGTAGGAGACAAAGTTAGCAATGTAATTTTCTTGTCCTTATGTATGATAGTGTATGTATTAGTTCTACCATGGTGTAAAGCATCATTATCAAATTCCCATGGTCGACCTAACAAAATGGAACAAGCTTGCATAGGGACAACATCAAAATCAGCAGTATCATAATAAGAGCCTGTGAAAAAGCTAATGCGTGCTGATTTAGTTACCTTAGTCTTACCACTATTATTGAACCATTGAAGTTTATATGGATACGAATGTTGTCGTGTGGTCAAGCCAAGCTTGTCAACCAAATCTAAACTCACCAAGTTGTTGCAACTCCCGCTATCAATGATAGTGAGAACACGACAACCTTGCACAATGAGATACATGTGGAACAAATTGTGGCGTTGGATCTTCATCTCTTCTTCATGTCCCACATGTGTACTCAACACACGCTGGACAAGAAGGCTAGGGTAGTCCACGGCAGCAGCCACGGAGTCAATGGTTATGGCCTCCTTGTCTTGATCGCCCTCGGTGGGATCTGCATCAATGTTAGCAGCAAGGGCTAAATCATCTTCAACATCACTAGCACTTATATATCCATCCTCGGTAGCAATGAAAGAGCGACGACTGGGGCAATCCTTCATGACATGTCCCATGCCTTTGCATCGGTGGCAAATGATTTTTAGAGCTGGACGAGGAGGAGCTAGTAGAAGCACCTTGAGTGCCACCTTTCTTCAAATTGTGGAAACGCACATTAGACAATTTACTTACCCGGAAGAAAATGGAGGTGTAGATGGTCGTGGTGCAACAGAAGCTTAGGCGTCTCCGCTCGGAATGTTGCTGAAAATTCCTCCCATTGTTAGACACGAAAGGCTGGTGTTGTTTGCGCCCCTGCACTTCTCGTTCTGCCTTAATAGCAAGATGATACAATTGGGAAAAATTGCGCCATTCTTTGTAATCAAGTATGTTATGTATATCATGGTTTAAACCACCAAAAAATCTAGCACTAGCATCATTATCATCTTCATTTATACCACAATGTGCTAAACCAATAAGCAATTCTTGATAGTATGCTTCTACTCCTTTATCACCTTGTTTTAAAGTTTGTAGTTTCAAACGTAAATCACGTTGGTAATAAGGAGGAACAAAACGAAATTTCATACGTTGCTTTAAAACATTCCAAGTTTGAGGCACAGCAGCAGCATTATTGGCATTGCAAAGATCACTCCACCAGAACAAAGCAAAATTAGTAAACTCACTAGTAGCAAGTCTAACTCTATGCTCAGCGGGAACATTATGAGAATCAAATTTTTGTTGAACAAGCAAGCTCCCAATCTAAATATGCCTCTCGGATCAACATTACCAAAGAAAAGGAGGTAGACTAAATTTAATTTTAGCAAAAGGATCATTATTACCATGATTATTACCTTCCATACATGACGATTGAAGTTGAGGCGGCGACGGCACCACCGCCAAGATAACGCATCTTCATCACCAAAAGCATTCGCATCTTCATCATCAGCACGATAAGGTGGAGGGTGTTGCTCAAGCTGTTCAATGCGGGTGACCAGATTGTTCACGTTGCGCGTCAGCTCGGTCATAAGATTGCGTTGTTCAGTCATGAACATTGTAAGCTCGCCCTTGGACACGCACTCATTGAAGTCCGTCGGAGTTCCTACCATGGTTAGAAGATAGAAAAAGACAACACCAAAGTATTATCCCTATCAACTAAAAGGAAACAAGTGGTGGTGGTGGTGGTGATGGTGGTGAAAGTGGAATGCAAAATCACAAGCGGCTTACCACCGTCTTGCCTGTATTCTTACCAACGCCAAACAGGAGCAAAACCAAAATGGCGAAGCAATCTGTTGTGGAGCGTGGGTAACAGTTGCAAGATGAACCTGTGTTGACAGAAGAATATGTGGAGGTATGGGTAGGCACACAATATGACAGCAAGGATTAGCAATTAACGAATGCAGATTAATGATTGTTCAATCCGGATCCAAAGTATAAATCACAGGTGCTGGCTAAGACGTGTCGAGACGTAGCGCAACAAGGTGAAAACAAAGGACGATCGAAAGAACTCACAGAACAAGCAAATAGCCCGGATTTCTCCTTTTTTCCTGAATTTTTTTCCCGGATTTTTCCAAAAGGCACTAGTAGGAAACAAACTTTTTTATTTTTTTACTATTTTTTATATACTTTTCTCTGAACAAGGATCACAAAAGATGCAACCACAAAAATTGGCACCTACAACTGAGGTGGGATGTGGTCTCTGATGTAAATTCAAAGACGTTTTCTTCGAAAAGCGTGCAAAAATTTTGACAATTTTTTTTCTATATTTTCCCGATTTTTTTTGACAATTTTGATGAAACCAAATAGGGCAAAGCCAAGTTTGGGTCGGCCCCAAATGGTGTCAAGAAGCTGCTGAAAAAATTTCAGATTTTTCGGATAAACGAGCGAAAAGTTATGCCTATTTTACCGAAGGTATCTCAAGGTATGTTTTCTGGGAGGCACAACACGGCGGCGACAGTTAGGGCAAAGCGTCCCGACACTCTAACACCGATCACAGGATCGTCACTGTGACTAACAAGAGTAGGTATTCGCCTGATGATGTATGGAGGGCTGCGATGCAGGCAAAATAAGAGCGGCTGGCAACCTGTCTACGGTTTTTGCTTACAAGTAGAAGTGACACAAGGCGGCTAGCGGGGCAAGTCGAGTAATGTGGTGGCTTCGACTTGTTGTTTGGGAACGGTGGATGGGATAGCGGCGGAAAACAAAAATCACAGCAACGGGCAATTGAACTACGACCACGAACACAATCCTAAACCGGCAACAAGACTCGACCACGGACACAAACTCAACAACACGAATCTGAAACGAAATTGCAAAGGCACAAAGGGCGATAGGACAGCGGAAATTGAAATATTTTTAGGCTTTTTGTAGACTCTAGGTAATGAACAAATACGAATCTAAGGCAAACGAGATTATACCTCGTGGTAAACCTGAAATATTTGATACCAATTGATGAGTACAGGCCCGATCTTCCGAGAGGTAGCCGGTAAGTTCGATTTGTGGAGATCTCGACGTTGGCGATCCGGCTTCAAATCGATTTAATTTGAACCCGCAATCTGTTACACCATCGCTCCGTTGGTTATCAACCAAGCACAACTTGATTGACCTCGCCAAGAAGGCTTTTCCGCAAGCGAATCAAGAGCACAAGCAAGAAGGTAAAACACATAATCTGATATTGCAAATATGAATGACGCGAATATCAATAGAGGGTTCTAGAACTCGGTTCCAAAGGACTAATCGACACGATGGAGGAGATCAAGAACGGGGCCCTGGATCATCGAAAAGGATTTGTTACCACGATTTATAATGAACGATCTGGGTTTCTCGATGAAAAACTAAACTCTAAACAAAACCCAATTGTGCAGCAGTGGCGACGGCTGTGTTTATAGTCTAAGACTCGACCTAGGGTTGGGGACGACCAGGGGTTGGGCGCCCACAACTTGGGCTTAAGGCCCGACACGATACATGGCCAAGTTGGCCCAAATAGGTGACGCAGCACCTTGCCTTGCCGTGGTCACACAGAATTATCCACGGACCTTCTGGAGCTGGGACCAGATCCAAAACGACGGCGTCGTCGTCCCCTTTCCAACGCATCCAAGAATGGCCTATTTCGATGTCGTATGAGAAAGTTATGACCGAAACAGTGACGACATGTCTGCTGAATCCGAGGGCGACGTGGCAGCTGAGTTGGGAACGAATTGCAACTTGGGGAAGACCATGGCGTCGGTGTGTCCAGCATGGCGATGTCCTCATCAGTATAAGCCGTAGAGAGAGCACCGACAGGCCGGCACTTCCTCCAAACTCTTTCCTCACACTTTATCTCACTATTATTTATAAGACTAAATCCTATAGAGGACTAATCTTCTCTTGATAGCTGGCTCTGATCCTGATGAGGAGGATATGAATTAGGGTTTCAGAATGGCTCTAGGGAGGGGGTACAGGGCTGTATATATAGGGGTAGCATCAATTCTGGACCGTTGGATCAAACCGACTTAAAAGGACGGCGTAGATGCAATTTAGGAGGCAGTGGAGAATCGACATTCTAATGGGAAGCTGACTAGGGGGCCCACAGGCCTACCAGCCTAGTGGTGGGGCTGGCCGGCCGCACCTGGTAGCCCCTTGGTCTCTGCTTCGGTGGTTTGCCTCCTATAGTCTTCTAGAACCTTATGGAGTTTTTTTCGTCATGGATAATTACGATTAAATCTGACGTTTAGGTCTACCTTGATGGTTTTC
This sequence comes from Miscanthus lutarioriparius, assembly GCA_904845875.1. Taxonomy (NCBI): domain Eukaryota; kingdom Viridiplantae; phylum Streptophyta; class Magnoliopsida; order Poales; family Poaceae; genus Miscanthus; species Miscanthus lutarioriparius. Next base: position 94,104,531 of record CAJGYO010000007.1, read on the forward strand.
TGGATAAACCCTCCTACAAACACAGATTCACCAAAACTCGTGGAATTTATTAGTTTAAATCCCTAGACCTATGTTTGGTGATGGAATTAAGTATATATGCAGGTTATATTGATGGTTTATAATTGATGTTAATGACCGTCAACAACAATCTCCTGGCAAAATCCGCCACCGAGCCGCACTCGCCAATGACGTCAGATCTCACAACACCACAACACGTCGTGCCACCGGCCACACCCACACTTGACGTCAGCCAACAACGGTGCCCTAGCCATAGCCGTGCAGCCTGTCCATGGCTCTCATCCACACAAGTATTAGAAAATGAAACAAACTTTATATGTTCTATAAACTAGATTTATACAATATACGTGACAAAGATCATGAAGCGAGCTTTATATTTTTTATGTAATTATATTTCTAGATTTCTTAATATGTTCATTGTTGGTATTTATTAACATACACAGATAAATCCGCAAGCGCACGGATACTACTGTAGCTTTCACCCGGAACTATTCCAAGTATCGTATCCACAGGGAAACGTGTGAGATTAACTACATTTAACTTAACCCGGAGTAGCAACAAGACTTAAGATAACAGGAGTATGAAGGAGATCACTAAGGTCTTCTAGTTCTAACTTCGATAAGCTATGTCTTCTATTATTTAATTCTGGGGATATTACTAAGGAAAACACAGACAGAGTATGTTTCCTATAGTAACTAGATCCTGCTCGGTCTACAAACAGGAGGTGGACTATAGAGGATTAAACGAGGCTATAAGAGTCACCCTCACAAGCTACCACAGATCCAAAATATAAGGTACATCTATGAGTAATCGAGTCTAAGCACCACGCTTACACTACAAATACTACTTTAACCTAGGAATGGCAAGGATTAAAGTACTAAAAAAGAGTCGCAAACCTAAAGAACAATATAAACACGTTACTTACTTGAATTAGAAGTTGATTACCAGAGAAATCTCAGAAGCAAGCTCATGAAGAACTTGATTCCACCAGGGTACAAGCCGTAGAGAGAGCACCGACAGGCCGGTACTTCCTCCAAACTCTTCCCTCACACTCTATCTCTCTATTTCTAATACAGGACTAGATCCTATGGAGAACTAATCTTCTCTTGATAGCTGGCTCTGATCCTAATGAGGAGGATATGAATTAGGGTTTTAGTATGGCTCTACTGGAGGGGGTACAGGGCTGTATATATAGGGGGTAGCATCAATTATGGACCCTCGGATCAAACCAACTTAAAAGGACAACGTAGATGCAATCCTTAAGGCGGTGGAGAACCGACATCACAAGGAGAGACTGCCTTATGGGCCCCTTGGGCTGGCTAGCCTGGTGGCGCCTCGCCCTCTGCCGTGGTGTGGTGTCCTCTAGTGTATTCTAGAGTCTTCTGGTGTAGGTTTCGTCATAGATAAGTATGATTAGTTCTGACATTTAGGTCCCCCTTAACGGTTTTCTGAATATACCCTGCTAAAAACACAGATTCACCAAAACTTATGGAATTTATCAGTTTAAACCCCTAGACCTATGTTTGGTGATGGAATTAAGTATATATGCAGGTTATATTAACGGTTTATAATTGATGTTAATGACCGTCAACAAGCTCCCCCAAGCTTACCCTTTGCCAGTCCCTGAGCAAAGCTAAACTCAACAATGGATCAGGAGTTGCTACAATGCTTTCACGCCTCAAAAGTACACAGGCGTTCAATCAAGAAGTTTTCTCCAGATTAGAATAAACTGATTTGACTTTCAAACTTACCCAGATTACCTTCAACCATGGGGCTTCTTAGCCTTCACTTGGGTCTTGAGCAATGGAAAGACAGAACGATCAAGTCAAGCACTATGTCTCAAGATGTAACACCCAAAAAAATTTACTACAAATTAGCAATTAATTCTTAGCATTTATTAAATTTTCTAGGAATTTTTAACTTAGGCTAAATAATAAATATTGGATAAATAAAATACACTATAAGGATTAGAAACATGGTTGTTGCATTCATGCCGAAGCATATGGTTTTGGTTGAGTGTAGGGCTAGATGATTTGAAGTTGAATTCAAATTCTATTTGAATTTGGCTTAGAATTGAAAATAGATTTGGAAAAGGTTTTGTTTTTTAAATTTTTTTACCTTTCTTCCATTCTGGCCCAACCCCAGGTTCTGGCCCAGCCCCTCTTTCTCCCCCCCTTCCCGCACTGGCCCATCCCGCGCGCTTCCCGCTTCCTCCCGAGGGTGCACCGCAACCACACCGCGCAGCCCAGCTTGGCACCGCGGCCCGCATGCGCTCGCTCGCCCGCTCCCTTTCTCCCTTCACTCACTGCGCCTCCGGCCCCGCGTGTCAGTGCCTCCCCTTCTTTCCTTTCTTCTTCCCCCAGCACCTTCCTTCTTCGGCGCCCGCCGTTAGCGCTGTCGGCATGGAAAGCCACCGCCGTCGCCCACATTTGGGAGGCGTCCAATCCCGCCTGATATCCTCGCTCCCCTTCCTTATTCCACGCACTGTCCGGCCTATAAAGCTCCGCGCTGTCCCTTCTCCCTCTCCCATCCTCTGCTCTCATTTTCCAGCAGCCGCCGCCACAATCCATGCTCACCCGCGCCTGGCAACTCGACGCCGACGCCACTCAGAGCTCCACGGTGACCTCCCGCAGCCATAGGTACCGTCAATTTGGGGTTTTGGTCGCAGCTTGATCGGATTCATCCTCACCCACGTGCTCTCTCTCTCTCTCTAGAGCACCGCCATCGTCGACCTCGCTTCTGGGGCCCGCCCCGAACACCGTGAACGCCTCCACCAGACCCGCGGTGAGCCCCTCGACCTTCCTGTCCCATCGTCCTTGAGATTAGTGCCCTAGAGTGCCACTAAGGGAAGCTCCCGTTCATCCCGGCAATGGCGCCGCCGCGGACCAGGCGCTTCGCACGGGTACCCTGTCTCGGCTTTGCATCCTTCTTGTTTGCGCGCTCGTGTAGATCATTTCCGTGCATCTTGTTTCGATTGGGGAGGTCCTGAGCGCTATTCCGGCGTCCGCCGCCGTGCTGCCTCGCTGCCGGCATTGGAGGCTCGCCGGTGTCACTGTGCTGCCGTCGGAGGTTCACCCACGCACACCAGCGCCGTCGGTTTTTAGATGGACGGCCGAGATCACGTACCCCTTCGGGGATTATAACCGGTCCACCGGTTGGACCGTGGACTCGGTCTGCAGCGCCACGTCAGCATGCCCACCATAGACGTGGTGCACCGATCCAATCCCAGTGCGCGACACGTCTGCCCAGTCAGCCGGTGACGCCGTCAACCGTGACCCGCCGCGCACTTTTGCGTTTTAGCCCTTCGGTTTTCTCAGAATAAACCCGCAGTCCAGTTTAATTCAAAGTAATTGTTTTTCAGTCCTGTTTTTATTCACTTTAGACCCTATATTTTCCAGAATTTGTACCCGCAGTCCTATAACCATGAATATTCATATTTTTAATTGTTTTAATTCAAAAATTGGTTCAGTTTATTTACAGAAATGCCATTACATCTTATTTCATGCATAACTTTCGCGTTCTAAGTCCGATTTGAGTGATTCTTTCGCTCACGTGTTCATAGCAATACGTAGAATAGATTTATAAGCTTTCCAACTTATGTTTTTACCATTTGGTGTACTGTTCTAATGAAAGTCTATCTTATATGCATGTAATGATTAGAATGATGCTTGATTGGTGATTTGGAACACGATTAGAGGGTGAGCCATTTAAGGTGACTGAAGACCCACAACAGGATCAGCAGTACTTCCAGGACAACTTTGAGGAAGGCAAGTGTACCGAAGGCCCCTTGTTACCTATGAACTATTACCATTCATATTCATGCATGTGTTTAATTTGAAATGCCTTTAAGGACTTGACCTAGATGATTGCTTGTACCACATATCCTTGATACCTAGGGTTTATGGGTAGGCATTTTGGATAGATGCTGCAACGCTTAACATAAAATAATTGTTAAACATGACTAAAGGCTATATGCAATGTGATAAAATGAAGCTTTGTAGTAACAGATAGGGGGCTAGAGTATGGGGTTGAGTACTCTAGTGCCTCTCTATAAGGACTTAATCCTGAAGCGGCAACCCAGGAGGGTCCGTACAACCCCGAGTGTAATATTGCTCTGACTTTAACCTATTAACTAGATTGTACTAGCTCATCTGTAGCTCTAGTAAGGGTAAGAGGGTATCTTTCCTTTTTCTGCTAGGGTGTGTACCGTGCTGCGATGCCCACGTGTGCCACTCCTTTGTAGCTACGACCTGTTAGTGCAACTAGATGAGGGTTTCATAGTGAAACCCTACCATACTTCCTAGGAAGAGGTGTAGTGGGCCTCGGGAACCCCGGCATTGGGAATCACAGCTCGGTGGGTAAAGATGTACAATTTCTGCAGAAATATTTAACCTGTTATAACAGCCAAGCTCACGGATACGAGCGGTCTGGATCCTTCAAGATTAGTGGTTACTGTGGGTGGTGGATGGTTGGGAATTGAGATAAATATGACTATACTTAAATATCACTTGGGAATTGGGACTGTTCATTAAAGTAGTGATTCAGGATGCTAAAATTTGATCAACTAAAATTGCAAACCGCAGTCAAACAGTGTCAAGCCTTTTGAGCCTCATAGATCCCTTTGATATACTTGCTAAGCATGGTGAGCTTACACTTGCTTTACATCCAATGAAAATCCCAGATGGGTAAAAGATAATGGATATGAAGAGTTCCCGGAGGATGTCCAGGACTACTAGGGAGACGTTCACCAGTTGGAGTCCCTGTGGTAGTTGGGCTAGTTATTCCGCTGTGATTGTAATAATATTGCCATTGAGCAAACTTTGTATTAACTTTATGATGAGATATGCGATGTAATAAGTACTTTACTTTGATACTATTGCAATTTGTGATATATGTGTATGTTTGGACATCCTAGGCGCACATATATGAGTACTTGGTTTTGCTATGCAAAATTGGGTGTGACAAATTGGTATTAGAGCTATAACTGACTATAGGACGATCAACCTAGTTAGAAATGGACATTTCTAGGATCACATTATCTTTATTTTACTACCTTTAATTTGCTATAAAATTTTTGCTTGTATTCTGTTCTTTATCTGTTGCCAAAAATTATTTTGTTCTAATACTCAACCTTTTCATTCTTATAGATGGCTCGTACCAAGCAGACCCCGCGCAAGAGGACCATCGTGATGCCCACTAGGAGGACCAGGTTCACATTGGGAAAGCGTGTCCCAGCACATCTGGTGGAAGTTCTGAAGAACCAGGAAGAGGAACCGCCTGTGGAGGTGCCCATGGGGGAACCTCTGGAGGACACATTGGAAGATCCAATGGATGAAGAAACAGAAGAGGGGCCCATGTTCGAGGAGCCCATTGAGATAGAGGAGTCTGAGGAGGATCGTATGGAGGAGCATGGATAGGGTGGCCAGGAGGGAGCTAGTGACCCTGATGATGGAGATGACTCTGATGATTCTGATGCTGATGGAGGTGATGATGGTGGAGATGGTGGTGATGGTGGTGATGATGGAGGAGACGGTGGAAATGGGGGTAATGATAGTGATGATGATCACAATGCATTGTTGGCTCAGGGGTGGACCGCGGAGATCCACTACGACTTGGAGGGTGATGCCTACTACCACCCCAAGCTTCTTGCACTTGTACATCGCTACCACCCCGGAGGCACTGTTTAGTACAGGACGGAGCATTGGACCCACCCTGACTACATCGACTTCTGGGAGACAGAAGTGTACATCCAAGAGGGGACTTGGGTGCGCTACATCCACTGCGTCATCACTGCACGGCTCACACGTGTGGCCGTCATCAGGGACGCAGCTCGACAGGCGTTGGTGGTCAATCGTGACCGCCACTTCGACGACATCGCCTGGGAGGACGACCGATATCTTCCTCACCATCGGAGCAGCTAGTCTACATGCAACATCACTGCGCCACTTGGAGAGGCGAACCTGAGGCTGAGGACTACCTTGTTGTGCTTGGCTGAGACCAACACCGACTTGGATCTGGCCCTAGATGAGCTCGATGTCATGGGGAAGGCCTATCTGCAGCTTGCCTGTGAGAACGCTACACTGAAGCAGCAGCAAGGAGGTCTAGATGTGGAAGCGCCAGGAGTACCTGCTCAGTCTCCCCCGAGGAACAGAGGAGAGTTTGGAGACCCCAACACCAGCACCAACGTCGACCCGTATCCAAAGGAGAGTCTTAAAAATATGTAATAAACACGCGTAGATGTGCGAGAGAGTGTTTAGTTTCTTTCTTTTTATGGTTGAACAAGTGTTACTTACATGGTTGGATGTTTATCATTGTGAACAATGTTTGATTTGGATCTTTGATATGATTGTGATGACTTGTGGGCATGTCCATGGTCATTTAGTTAAGGTTAAGGTTTAAGGATATTATGAATAAATAGTTGAGCTTCGTTTTATCATGATGTCCATTCTGTAATCATTCTGAGCAGTCTGTCTTTATCAGTTCATATCTCATATTCTAGATGTCCAATGGTCATAAAAATTTTATGGAGATAATTAGACTTCAAATTCTTTCTTTTGGCTCTAGAATCACCTCAATACCTATTATAAATTGTGAGATACAGCTGTTGTAAGTTGATGTTTCTGTGCTGTCAGAATTCTGGAACAGTACTGCTTGTCGTCTGTATTTGACTAAGTAAACGTTAGAATCTGAAAAAGTGTTCTAAATGAAAGTTGTAGAGAATTTCATAAGATTTCTAGAAAGGTACAATACACAATCATATGATAAACATAGAGTGAGATATGCTCATTTTACTGCACTGCTGTTGTCCAACTCGCCGGAAAAGTTCAGAACAGTTATCTTCTTGTATACCCTACATATATCTCTTGTCTTAACCTTGTGACACCTACTCTTGTTACACCATTATCTTTTAAGAGTTATATGCTTGGACATGTGAGACTTATATGATGCATCTACAGATGATGAACACCAGGAGGAACAACTAGGGAGGAGAGGACCTGCCACCACCTCCCCCAGTCACCATGGAGCAGCTGATGATGATGCAGACACAGTTGCTTCAGCAGATGGCCCAGAACATGCAGAACATGGGGCAAGGGAATGGGAATGCACCCCCTCATGTCAAAGATAAGAGGGGAGAGTTCCTGAAAGGACACCCACCTACATTCAAGCAGTCTACCGACCCACTCTAGGCTGACGACTGGCTACGTGCCATTGAGAGGCAACTGGAGATTGCCCAGTGTGATGATAAGGAGAAGGTTTTGTATGCTTCTAGATAGTTGCAAGGATCTGCACTGGATTGGTGGGACTCATTCCTCTTTGGCCGTACCACAGCTAATCTCATCACTTGGGCCGAGTTTCCCAATGCCTTCCGCTCTCACCACGTGCCTGCTGGGCTGATGAAGCTAAAGAAGGAGTTCTTGGCTCTCAAGCAGGGGAGCATGACTATTGCTGAATATCATGGCAAGTTCATACAATTGTCACGGTATGCACCAACTGAGGTAGGCGAGGATGAGAAGAGGCAGGAACTATTTATGGAGGGTCTGAATGATGGTCTCTAGTACCAGCTGCTGTCTCATACTTTTGCTAACTTCTAGCAGCTGGTGGATAAGGCATTAGTGATCAAGAACAAGCGCCGCCAGATGGAGGACAAAAAGAGGAAGTTTCAAGGTCAGCAATCTGGGAGCAACTCTCGCTTCCGTGCCAACCCTCAACAAGCTCAACCTCAACAGTGCTATCAAGGTCAGTCAGGTCTGAACCGCAACCAGCAACCCCAGTGTGCATAGCAGCAGCAGTACAAGGCACTAGCTTAGCGCCAGCAGCAGCCCAACAATGTACCTATGAGGAACAATGCCCCCAATGCTCCATAGAGGAATGGCGCACCAAAAGCGCCAAATGCAGTTAATGATAATAAATGCTTCAATTGTGGAGAGCCGGGACATTACTCCAATAGATGCCCCAAGAGGACGGCTAACCCGCAGCAGAATTATGTTCGGGGGAAGGTGAACCATGTGACCGCTGAAACAGCTCAGGAGGCACTAGATGTGGTGATCGGTACGTTTCCGGTCAACTCAAACTTAGCTACAGTACTTTTTGATTCTGGTGCTTCGCATTCCTTCATAGCATATACATTCATAAAGAAGCATGGTATTCTAGTAAGTGTTATGAAGAAACACATGTTAGTAAGCTCACCTGGAGGGGTAATGAAAGTAGAGTGGATATGCTTAGCTGCTAGTCTCAGCATAAGGGGGTAGAATTTCAAGCAAATCTTGTAGTTATAAACTCATCTAGTATTGATGTCATCTTGGATATGGATTGGTTAAGGTTGTAGAAGGCAGTTATTAATTGTGGCAATAGTTCTGTGAATCTTACCACTTCATCTGGAGAGGAAGTTGAGTATGTGGCAACACAGTCAGCTGCAGAAATCTACCGGTTAATCAGTTGGAGGGCACAACCTTAGAGGATATAAGGATAGTAAACGAGTATCCAGATGTCTTTCCTGAGGAATTACCAGGTATGCCACCTGGATGAGACATCGAGTTTATAATTAAACTTTTACCTAGAACTGCACCCATAGCTAAGAGACCCTATAGAATGGGGGTGAATGAATTAGCAGAACTTAAGAAACAATTAAGGGAATTGTCAGATAAGGGTTATGTTCAACCTAGTTCTTCACCTTGGGGTGCACCGGTACTATTTGTAGAGAAGAAAGATGGTACACAAAGAATATGCATAGATTACAGGTCACTTAATGAGGTCACAATTAAGAACAAGTACCCATTGCCTAGAATCGATGACATGTTTGACCAGTTGAAAGGGGCTTGTGTGTTTTCCAAGATCGACCTTCGAGATGGATACCATCAGTTGAGAATAAGGCATACTGACATCCCCAAGACTGCTTTTGTGACCCGATATGGACTATATGAGTTCACAGTCATGTTTTTTGGTCTGACAAATGCACCTGCTTACTTCATGTATCTGATGAACAAAGTGTTCATGGAGTAGCTTGACAAGTTTGTCGTTGTGTTCATTGATGACATATTAGTGTACTCTAAGAATGAAGAAGAACATGAAGAACATTTGAGGTTGGTGTTGTAGAAGCTTAGAGAACATTAGCTTTATGCTAAGTTTAGCAAGTGTGAGTTCTGGCTAAAAGAAGTATCTTTCCTTGGTCACATAATCTCTAATGGAGGAGTAGTAGTAGATCCCAAGAAGGTTAGAGATGTGTTGAGTTGGAAGCCACCTAAGGATGTTAGTGAGATTCGGAGTTTTCTTGATATGGCTGGGTACTATAGGAGATTCATCGAGGGATTCTCTAAGTTAGCAAAGCCCATGACTACTTTGTTAGAGAAGAATGCCAAATTTGTATGGACTAAGCAATGTCAGGACAGTTTTGAGGAGTTGAAGAAGAGACTGACTTCTGCCCCAGTGCTCATCTTACCTGATCTCACCAAAAGTTTCTCTATGTATTGTGATGCCTCATGGCAAGGTCTAGGCGGCATTCTTATGCAAGAAGGCAGAGTTGTTGCCTATGCATCCAGACAGCTGAGAAAACATGAGTTAAATTATCCGACTCATGATCTGGAATTAGTAGCTGTGGTACATGCTCTCAAGATTTGGAGGCATTACCTAATAGGTCATAAGTGTGAGATTTATAAGGACCATAAGAGTTTGAAGTATATATTCACACAGGCAGATCTAAATCTGAGGCAGCGTAGATGGCTAGAGTTAATCAAGGATTATGATTTGGATATACACTATCACCTGGGAAAGGCTAATGTTGTAGCAGACGCCTTGAGTAGGAGGAGTTATGTGAACATGGCCTATACAACTCAACTACCTAAAGAGTTGTGTGAGGAGTTCAAATACCTGAATTTGGGTATTGTGGCTAACACCATGGAGTTAGAGGTAGAACCTACTCTAGAACAAGAGATTCATAAGGGACAGCTGAATGATGAGAGGATCAAGGATATTGCGGAACGTATAGTGATTGGTAAAGCCCCAGGATTCCACATGGATGATCAAGGGACAATATGGTTTGGCAAAAGGATTTGTGTGCCAGAAGTGAAATCTATTAGGGAGTCTATCTTGAGGGAAGCTCATGACTCAGCCTATTCCATACACCCGGGAGTACTAAAATGTATCTTGATCTTAAAGAGAGATACTGGTGGTATGGACTAAAGAGAGATGTAGCTAAACATTTGGCCATATGTGACACGTGCCAAAGAGTAAAAGTAGAACATCAGAGGCCAGCAGGTTTTCTATAGCCTATGAAGATACCCGAGTGGAAATGGGAAGAAGTTGGAATGGACTTTATAGTAGGATTACCTCGTACACAGAGAAGATTTGACTCTATCTGGGTAATTGTGGACCGTCTGACAAAAGTGGCACATTTCATTCTGGTCAAGATAACTTATTCGGGTGCAAAGTTGGCAGAGTTATACATGGAAGGGATTATATGTTTACATGGAGTACCAAAGAAGATTGTTTTAGATAGGGGTACACAGTTCACATCACATTTTTGGTAGAAATTGCATGAGTCAATGGATACGAAATTGAACTTAGCTCAGCTTACCATCCTCAGACAGATGGGTAGACCGAGAGAACAAATCAGATCTTAGAGGATATGCTAAGAGCTTGTGCTCTGTAGTATGGGACAAGTTGGGATAAGAGTTTACCTTATGCCGAATTCTCCTATAATAATAGCTACCAAAAGAGTCTTAAGATGGCACCGTTTGAGGCATTGTATGGCAGAAAGTGTAGAACCCCATTGTTTTGGAATCAAATGGGAGAAAGTCAAGTCTTTGGACCAGATGTTTTGCAACTGGCAGAAAAACAAGTACAAACAATAAGGCAAAACTTGAAGGTTGCACAGTCTCGACAGAAAAGCTATGCGGACACGAGAAGAAGAGATTTGGAGTTTGAAATCGGTGACTTTGTTTATCTCAAAGTATCACCTATGAAGGGAGTTAAGAGATTTCATACCAAGGGAAAGTTGTCACCTAGGTATGTGGGACCATTCAAGATCATCAACAGGAGAGGAGAAGTTGCTTACTAGCTAGAATTACCAGAGCAGCTTTCTGGTGTTCATGATGTCTTCCATGTGTTGCAACTTAAGAAATGTTTGAGAGTACCTGAGGAACAACTACCTTTGGAAGAACTAGATATCCGAGGGGATCTATCATACAAAGAATATCCAGTGAGAATCTTGGAAACAGCGGAGAGAATCACAAGGAACAAGATAATAAGAATGTGCAAGGTTCAGTGGAACAGACACTCTGTGGATGAGACCACATGGGAAAGAGAGGAAGATCTGAGAACTGACTATCCCAATCTCTTTGAACCATCCGAATCTCAAGGACAAGATTCATCTTAAGGGGGTAGGTTTGTAACACCCAAAATTTTTACTACAAATTAGCAATTAATTCTTAGCATTTATTAAATTTTCTAGGAATTTTTAACTTAGGCTAAATAAAAAATATTGGATAAATAAAATACACTATAAGGATTAGAAACATGGTTGTTGCATTCATGCCGAAGCATATGGTTTTTGGTTGAGTGTAGGGCTAGATGATTTGAAGTTGAATTCAAATTCTATTTGAATTTGGCTTAGAATTGAAAATAGATTTGGAAAAGGTTTTGTTTTTTTAAAAAAAAATACCTTTCTTCCATTCTAGCCCAACCTCGGGTTCTGGCCCAGCCCCTCTTTCTCCCCCCCTTCCCGCGCTGGCCCGCTGGCGGCCCAACCGCGCCTTCCCTTCCTCCCTTCCCTCCTTCTCTCCGAGACGGCCTATCGCTTTTGACCCACTCTGGCGGCTGCCGCTTCTTGACGCCTGCTCACCAAGACCGTCCGCGCTCCGTCTCAAGGCCACCCGAGACGGCCCACACGCGCCGTCCGCTCGCTCTTTCTCCCTTCACTCACTGCGCCTCTGGCCCCATGTGTTAACGCCTCCCCTTCTTTCCTTTCTTCTTCCCAAAGCACCTTCCTTCTTCGGCGCCCGCCGTTAGCGTTGCCGGCTTGGAAAGCAACCGTCGTCGCCCACATTTGGTAGGCGGCCAATCCCGCCTGATATCCTCTCTCCCCTTCCTTATTCCATGCACCGTCTGGCCTATAAAGCTCCATGTTGTCCCTTCTGCCTCTCCCATCCTCTGCTCTTGTTTTCCAACAGCCGCCGCCGCAATCCACGCTCACCCACGCTTGGCAATTCGACGCCGACGCCACTCCAAGCTCCACGGTGACCTCCCACAGCCGTAGGTACCGTCAATTTGGGGTTTTGGTCGCAGCTTGATCAAATTCATCCTCACCCGCTCTCTCTTTCTCCAGAGCACCGCCGTTGTCGACCTCGCTTCTGGAGCCTGTCCTGAACGCCGTGAACGCCTCCACCGGACCCGCGGTGAGCCCCTCGACCTTCCTGTCCCATCGTCCTTGAGATTAGTGCCCTAGAGCGCCACTTAGGGAAGCTCCCATTCATCCCGGCCATGGCGCCGCCATGGACCAGGTGCTCCGGCGGGTATCCCATCTCAGCTTTGCGCCCTTCTTGTTCGTGCGCTCGTGTAGATCATTTCCGTGCATCTTGTTTCGATTGGGGAGGTCCCGAGCGCTATTCCGGCGTCCGCCGCCGTGCTGCCTCGCCGCTGGTAATGGAGGGTCGCCGGTGTCACTGTGCTGCCGCTGGAGGTTCACCCACGCACACCAGCGCCGTTGGGTTTTAGATGGACGGACGAGATCATGTACCCCTTCGGGGATTATAACCGGTCCACCGGTTGGACCGTGGACTCGGTCTGTAGCGCCACATCAGCACGCCCACCATAGACGTGGTGCACCGATCTAATCCCAGTGCGCCACGCATCCCCCCAGTCAGCCGGTGACGCGGTCAACCGCGACCCGCCGCGCACTTTTGCATTTTAGCCCTTCGGTTTTCTCAGAATAAACCCGCAGTCCAGTTTAATTCAAAGTAATTGTTTTTAGTCCTGTTTTTATTCACTTTAGACCCTGTATTTTCCAGAATTAGTACCCGCAGACCTATAACTGTGAATATTCATATTTTTAATTGTATTATTTCAAAAATAGGTCCAGTTTATTTACAGAAATGCCATTACATCTTATTTCATGCATAACTTTCGCGTTTTAAGTCCGATTTGAGTGATTCTTTCGCTCACGTGTTCATAGCAATACGTAGAATAGATTTATAAGCTTTTCAACTTTTGTTTTTAATGTTTGGTGTATTGTTCTAATGGAAGTCTATCTTGTATGCATGTAATGATTGGAATGATGCTTGATTGGTGATTTGGAACACGATTAGGGGGGTGAGCCATTTGAGGTGACTGAAGACCCACAACAGGATTAGCAGTACTTCCAGGACAACTTTGAGGAAGGCAAGTGTACCAAAGGCCCCTTGTTACCTATGAACTATTACCATTCATATTCATGCATGTGTTTAATTTGAAATGCCTTTAAGGACTTGACCTAGATGATTACTTGTACCACATATCCTTGATACCTGGGGTTTATGGGTAGGCATTTTGGATAGATGCTGCAGCGCTTAACATAAAATAATTGTTAAACATGACTAAAGGCTATATGCAATGTGATAAAATGAAGCTTTGTAGTAACAGATAGGGGGCTATAGTACGGGGTTGTGTACTCTAGTGCCTCTCTATAAGGACTTAATCCTGAAGCGGCAACCCAGGAGGGTCCGTACAACCCCGAGTGTAATATGGCTATGACTTTAACCTATTAACTAGATTGTACTAGCTCGTCTGTAGCTCTAGTAAGGGTAAGAGGGTATCTTTTCTTTTTCTGCTAGGGTGTGTACCGTGCTGCGATGCCCATGTGTGCCACTCCTTTGTAGCTACGACCTGTTAGTGCAACTAGATGAGGGTTTCATAGTGAAACCCTGCCACACTTCCTGGGAAGAGGTGTAGTGGGCCTCGCGAACCTCGGCATTGGGAATCACGGCTCGGTGGGTAAAGATGTACAATTTCTGCAGAAATATTTAACCTGTTATAACAGCCAAGCTCATGGATACGAGCGGTCTGGATCCTTCAAGATTAGTGGTTACTGTGGGTGGTGGATGGTTGGGAATTGAGATAAATATGACTATACTTAAATATCACTTGGGAATTGGGATTGTTCATTAAAGTAGTGATTCAGGATGCTAAAATTTGATCAACTAAAATTGCAAACCGCAGTCAAACAGTGTCAAGCCTTTTGAGCCTCATAGATCCCTTTGATATACTTGCTAAGCATAGTGAGCTTACACTTGCTTTACATCCAATGAAAATCCCAGATGGGTAAAAGATAATGGATATGAAGAGTTCCCGGAGGATGTCTAGGACTACTAGGGAGACGTTCACCAGTTGGAGTCCCTATGGCAGTTGGGCTAGTTATTCCGCTATGATTGTAATAATATTGCCATTGAGCAAACTTTGTATTAACTTTATGATGAGATTTGTGATGTAATAAGTACTTTACATTGATACTATTGCAATTTGTGATATATGTGTGTGTTTGGACATCCTGGGCGCACATATATGAGTACTTGGTTTTGCTATAAAAATTGGGTGCGACACAGGACCTTTGTTCCACCATTGTTCTAGTGTTTTATAAGTTTTCAAAATAAAACTCAGAGATTCCATTGTATGACACTCTTAAGTCTCTCAATATATATGTGTTATTTGTGGATCTTCACCAAGGCAATAATGATGTTGTGCCTTTTTCTCTTCCTACCACTAAGGCTTATGTGGAGTTTATAGGTAGGGAGAAAGCTAGAGCATACTTGCAATGCATATATTGTAAAGTCAAACAACGGATCTAAAGAGAGTTGAGTCATACAATCAAATCAAGATGTGCATGTGTGTAGAATATATGGTGGATATATATGGTGGCTAACCTAATTCTACTTTACTCCTTGAAAACTTATTTCTCTTTTGAAACTTAGAAACATTTGCTAGAGAACATGGGCTATCTTATTCATCTCTCCTTTTTTTCAGGCGGGCATCTAAGTACCTATTGTTTTAGATATCTCGGACACTTGTCAATTTTTTCTCAACTCTTATTTTTTTCTTTTCTTTCTCTTTTTTTATGAATAACTTTTGCATAGCCCATGCCTCTTTTCTGCAACAAAACTTTTGAGAGATAGCAACAAGAACTTGTAACATTTATTTGGTGGATGAAAAACCTATTAAGCATGTTTTTGTGTTCACTCCTAGTGTAGGAGTAAAACATTTTTGGGTGGATCTAGATGGAAGGCTTGTTTTTACGTCTACCCTAGTGTAGTAGTTCTTATTTGGGTGGTGTGTACGTGATCTTGAGTTTAAAAGCATGACAAATCTCTCATAAGGGTCAACAAAGCTTGACAAAACTCGATGCAATTACAAGCAACATATATGCGGAAGTTTTCCTAACTTAAATAATATGTATGGCTCTGGTGGGAAATCAAGCTTTGTCTTGCAGGAACTCATTATGTAGCATTTTTGTATTTTTCAAAAAGTAAATCTCCAGAACTTTAGTGTCACTTGGAACAAGATAAACAGTAGCTTAGACCTTCTAATATCATATCTGTTAATTACCTAGAATTAGATCAAGCATATGCCACCCATGAGTTTCAAATTCAGAGTAAATCCTTATATCAAAACAATTTTATCCAAAACTAGGGAGAATTCAAGGCTGAAAACTAGGTACTTGAAAGGAATTACAACAGAGGAACTATCCATCATTTCCAATTAAGAGATTATTCTGAGTCCTCTTTATTTTATTCATCTCTTAAAAACAAATTAAAACAAACTAGAGACCTTTTTATTTTGTTCTTATTTCTAGATCACACATTATTATTATAGATAACTAATGCAAAGATAAATTTTTATTTTGTTTTAGTTATGCATATTTTTTAACATAATAATTAAAATGAACTAAATAAAACAAAGGGGAAAGAAATACTTACTTGGATACATGGGGGATGCCCTTCCCCCAAGCTAGCTCCTTTGGTGAGGGTTCGGTGTTGTAAGTCCTTTGAACTGGACTACTCATTGTAAAGTTTATTGATCAAGTACCTTGGTTCGCTTTTGAAGATGAGGATTCTTGTGATGACGCCTCTAATGGTGATGTCACTTTCTTCTGTCAAACCCTTCTTGGTTTTGAGTTTCGATTTTGGTTTGACAGGTTTAGAACCTTCACTTGTAGAAATTGGAGAATCGACTATCTCCTTCACACTTTGCTTGAAGTGTGTCCTGCTCACAAAGACAAGGTAGAGATCAAGTGCATGGGCTACATTGGTGGGAAAACACCAACAAAACCAAAATTTTATTTATTCTTCTCTCTCCTTAGGCATATTGAACAAGATGAAGTTGATGCTATGTGCTTTGTTCAATTATCACATGGGTGGTAAGATCAAAAGATTGAGCATGAATGTAGCATTTAAGTACATTTGGCCAAAAGAGTTGAATTGCTTAACCCATTTAAGGATTGCCTATCTTTACATAATGTATCAATCTTTACATTATTATGACTATCATCTTACAAAGATAAGATGTGCAATGTTTTAACTCATTTGGTTAAGACTATGAGATCAAGAAAGTGGTACTAGGAACAAGCTTAAATAATTAAACATGTTAAGTTAATCAAGTTGGATCAAGTAATTTGTAACTCGAACATGTTTGTTTCTTATTTATGTGCTTACCAGAATCAAGAAAAATTCTTTAAATAATGACCATTTACCATAGGATGTTACCTTTGTCATTGGAGCGTGATGACACCATATGACGAAGGGTCCTTCCCTTTTTACTTGAAGTTTTCTTTGTTCGGCTAGCCTCACAGCTTGAGCTTTTCATGAGCTGCTTGTCTTCTAGATTGCACCCTTTCTTTCTCAGCCTTTTGTCATGCCATATTTTTGCTCTACGATCTTGCCATTTTGTTGGACCTTCCACCTTGCTCATTGTTTTATGCCTGCAACGGATTAGTGGACAACACATATCCGAAGGAATATACAACAATTCAGCAGAGGTAGTGTTGTTATAGGGCTAAAGGTCATCTTTCTATGCTATAGAAGAGTTGGTTTTAACATGCTAATTAGCATAGAACTTTTTATCCCATATTTTAAATGATGTGCCTTGCTTCATCTTCAATTTGAATCCATCTCGTGACTTACCCAAATTGAATTGAGAGTTTCCTGCAGGGGTTAGTCCAACAAAATATCCAGTATCTACTAAAGTATACTATCGGCTCAAAAATCAACCTAGACACAACGTCTAATTTGATTTAGGAAGCCATTTTAACCTAAACATCACACTTAATTTAAAAGCCTTTGGAAGTAAAATCAGCACACCTTTTGGTTTAAGAATCAAACTAGACACCTCATCTAATAAATTCAGGAAAACTATTTAAACTAAGTACCATGCCTAATTTAAAAGGTGTATAAAAATACTTCAAACCCTACACATATACTATAGTAAACAAAGGTAGCATGAAAGCATTATAGAAATTTACTCAAATGGAGATGAAAGGGCATGATTGTTATTTAGCAAATTGAGCATGGCTTAAAGGTAGAGACAACCAAAATTAGCAACATGGCATAGGATTTTTCAGAGAAGTTCATCCCCCACACTTGAACTTTGCAAATGCAAAATCAAGTTTGGATGGATGTGATTAAATGTTGCATGATAATTGGTTGGACATATCTTGCGTTGTCATCCTTCATTCTTTTTTGCTTCAAACCTAGAATGGTTAGTGACAAAAAAATCCAAAGGAGTATTTTTACAATTATATTTCTATGCTCATTTCACAAGGGTATTATAGCAAAAGGTGAAAGCTCATGTTATCTCCTAAAAGTGCTTGTTTTAGGACAAAAGCTCGTCCGTGGGAAACCTTCAAATTGCGCTTCAAGTTGGTGAAGTGGTTTCCCCTCCAACATCAACCTTTGTGTACCGATCTCAAGATTCATGCCAACATACAACAAGATTTGCAATATTTATGATAAACATATGCATCTACAGCCTCCCTTTCAAAATTTTTGTGAACAAGAAGCGTGAGGGGGCTGAAGATCTCGTGTATGGTAGTATTGAGACCAATTAATTTAGGAGATTTCTCATGTGAGCATGGATTCAATGAGGTGTTCATGAAGTAGCTCATGTCGGGTTCACAAACCTGGGGTCCCTCATGGACCTGCTTCCCAGCAAAGGCTTGGCCCAGCAGACGACGTTGTGAATGACGCGCAACTCCCGGGCCAGCCCAAAAACCTAACAATAGGACAGAAGGGTGAACCAGCCTCCAACTGGAAGGCCTAGCCAAGGAGGAACGACGCCCGCTTTCGACTCTGGCCTGCCTCTCCGACCGGAAGGCCTCGCTTCTGACTTCGGCCTGCCTCTCTAACTGGAAGGCCTGGCCAAGGAGGAACAGTGCTCGCTTCTGACTCTAGCCTGCCTCTCCGACCGGAAGGCCTAGCCAAAAAGGAACGACACTCGCTTACGACCCTGGCCCGCCTCTCCTACCGGAAGGCCTCACTTCTGACTCCGGCCCGCCTCTCCGATGGGAAGGCCTGGCCGAGGAGGAACAACGCCCACTTCTGACTCTGGCCCGCCTCTCCGACTAGAAGGCCTAGCCAAAAAGGAATGGCACTCGCTTCCGACTCTGACCAGCATCTCCGACCAGGGATGCACCAAACCTCTGCTTATAGCTCTTCTCCGACTAGCGCAGTCGAAGCCGACTAGGACCAACCGACCGGGGACGCTCGCTCAGTAAGGATGTAGGGAACAGGCAGAGCAAGTAAAGTAGGACGCACAAAGTCAACCGCAATACCAAGGACCATACCCTGTACACCTGCAAGACAGTACCGACAGGACATGTCAAAAGGGTGCCCTGCAACCTTCCAGGCATGTCAGAACCCAAGCAGTATTGTGGGTGCCGATATTGCCCTACAGTGTTGTGGGCGCCCTCAAACTCCCATACTAAGTGAATACGGAAAAAACCCCTACCTGCCTCTAGGCATCAACAGTATGGTAGACACTGACATCTACCATACCGAAAGAAGACGATGCAACCTCCCACATGCATCTGACATCAACAGTATTGTGGGCGCCTACAATCGTCTTGTACCCGATGGTGTGGGCAACAAGACATGGTAGCATACGTACTCTCTCTCTTGAAAGGCCATCCCCTTCATCTATAAAAGGGGACGCGCTCTCTCCCAATAGGGGAGATCAATCAACTCCAGGAGGAACCCTCAGTTCACTCACACACAACAACAGAACCAATAGATTCAAACCTCGAGCACACGCTCAAACACTCCACGCACGTAGGAGCTCCCGTCACTCTCGGCCCTTCAGACCAGAGTTCGACTGGACCTCTTGCACCCCCATCTTACTCCCTCTCATTTGTAACCCCACAGTAAACTTCGAGCACCTAGACCCAGGAATAAAGTCACCGACCGACTCAAACTAGACGTAGGGCACGTTGCTTGAACTAGTATAAACCCTGTGTCATTGAGTGCTAGGCCACATCCGATCACAATGTACAACAAAACTACAAATATTTATGTGTTGGTCACTTTCTGCACCGATAGTTGGCGCTGTCCGTGGGGAGGACGCTGCTCATTCACGCTTTTGGTCATTGGATGGCCCATCCTTCCGCCATCTTCGCCATGGCGGGCTCGAGCGATACGACTCGCTTCGGCTTGTTGGAGTTTCCTGCACTCCCACCTATTGGGATGTGGGTTCCACCCATCTTTGAGCCATCCTAGGCCTTCCTTTTCGGAAGCTTGGACTTCATCGCCGACTGGCACGGCGCGCTGCACCTCCGCGAGGAGGCACTCGTTCCGGCGCCCGTCGGAGGGGCGCCCTCCGTCGGTTCTGGGACACCCGATGACTTCAACGGCGAGGCGCCTGCGCTTCGTTTCGAGCAGACGCTCTACTCAAACCCTGCTATGAGTAACGTACGCTTTGTTATTTACTCGCTATTTACTATCTTTCGCCGATTATCCGGAGGGACCGCATTGTCCGCACCGCAACCACCATATGACTGGTTCCCCTATGGCCTCGTGTCCCCCACGGACGTGTACACTCGGGGGCTCTGAAGGACACAGGTGTCGCCCCCTCTCACATCTGAATTCGTGGGAATGGCGAGCTATGCGCCCACCACTTTCCATTAGCGACGGCTCTAGCACCGGTGAAGTGGCACCTAGCCACCGTCTGTCCCAGAAGTGCGCTATGGCGAACGCTCTGGGACAGCCGCCGTTGGTAGTGAAGTCCTTGTAGACTCACACCCCTCCAGACCCTCGTGCGGGGGCCCTCACACTTGCACAAGAGCACGGCGAGGAGCTACGACAACGGCGGCAGAACCAACCACCACCTGCGCTGGCGCGCACGGCGCACCACACTGTGCCCCATGCACGTAACCCGACGAGTGGCGCCCGGGGTCGCGCTCGCTAGGTCCAGCGCAACATCACGGATGGGGGGAACGATCCCCCATAGTTCGCTCAGGCTGGCCAGAACATCGCCGACGTGGCAATGCTTCTGTGTGGCCTTCTCGAGCCGAACGACCCCCAGGAATAGGTGATCCACCGAAACCTCCGGGCACTAGTGGAAACCGCTGTCATTTAATAGGTGGAGAGCTCTGCATCGTGACACCGACTCATGGCCTCTCTCCCCACCAGGGGAGTGGAGACGCACGAGACAAATCGCTCCATCCGCTCACCGCTACAGCCGCTGAGCGCGGCATAGGAGGCCGCAGCTACGCTGGGGTCTGACCTGGCGCCCGCTCCGCACCGGCCGCCTATGCCCGAGCGGCTCAGGATGAACCCAGACGCTCGCAGCATCATCAGCAACCAATGTCGGGCCCGGCATGATGATGACGTCCATCGGGCAACCATGAGGGCAGGCGACATAGACCCCGGCCAGACCATCGCGGGGAGCGGTGAAATGCACCCCAGGCGTGGTCGCTGGCCAGACGATTGGAGTCCCAGCCCAGATGGCCTGGGACCACGGGCCTTTGGCCAACGCATCCAAAGAGCGTCGTTCCCACAGCGCTTTCGACCGCCTACCAACATCACCAAGTATACCAGGGAGACAAACCCCGGTATATGGCTTGAAGACTTCCGGCTCGCCTACCGAGCTGGTGGAGTGGATGATGACCACTTCATCATTCAGAACCTCCCTATCTGCGTGGGGGAACATGTTCGAGCATGGCTTGAATTCCGCCCGCACGACAGCATCCGTGACTGGACGGACCTCAAGAGGGCCTTCGTTGGGAACTTCTAGGGGATGTATGTTCGCCCTAGGAACTCCTAGGACCTCAAGAGTTGCCAGCGGGAACCCAGCGAGCCCCTACGGGATTACATCCGTAGGTTCTCCAAAAGATGCAACTCCCTCCCTGATGTCATCGACGCGGACATCATCAGTGCATTTCTCTCTGGGACAACCTGCGAGTCCCTGATCCACAAGCTTGGCTGCCTAAAGCCCCAAACCACCCGCGACCTGCTTGACGTCGCCATGAACCACGCCTACAGTGAGGAGGCGGTCGAAGCAGTCTTCAATGGAGGCCAGGACAAAGGCAAGGCCAAGTGTGAGGATCAAGACAAGGGCCCCTCCATGCAGAGAGGCAAAAAGAACAAGAAGGATCGGCGCCGACCGGCCAACTCCGCATTGGTCGCCATGGCTGATCGCACGGGCAAGCAGCCCCAGCAGGGCCTGCCTGACCACTTCGATGAGCTCATGGAGAGCATGTGCACCAACCACGCCTACCCCGTCAAACACCTCTACAAGGACTGCGAGCTCCTCAATCGCTTTTCATGACAGGCCGGCGGGCCAAAGGACGGAAAGGGCAAGGAGGCAGCAGCCAAGAAAGGGGGCGTGGTAGACAAGGATCCAAACGACTAAAGGTCCCTATACGGCGACCAAGGTGATCTGACAGGGCATCTACCGACTGAAGGACAACAACGGCGATGTTCTCACCAACACTTGGAACATCGAACAACTACGTCATTTTTGCCCTAAACTCGGTCTTACCGCTTTTATTCAAACGCTTGCTCCTATAAAGCACCCCGGCACGAACACTTTCGGCCCAGGTCGCTGGGGGCTCCATGGGGGTGCGATACCACCTCTCTTTTTTACTATCATATGATAAATACATTTTTTCCTGAACGAAAGGGTAGTCTGTTCCTTTAATTCCCTTACGTAATTTTGCTTTAAATATTCTGACCGATTGCACCCCGCCTCTACCTATGGTTACGAGCAGCTGAGCCTCGTGGGCCACGCCTAGGCTCTTAAGGTTGTAGCCTATAGGACAAATGGGCAGGTGCGAAAAAGAAAGAATAAAAAACAAAATTATGCTAAGGTAAAAATAAGGAACTGATAAAACAAGCTTCCCTGAACGCAAGTAATTCCATCACAAAAACAAAACTGATTGTATTCATTAATACACAAAACGTTTACACAGGGGGCTCCCCCATGACATTATCTTTTACATTTGCTAAGGATTTCTACTCTGAAAACTTCTACTGCGGCTCCCCAGCGGCATCGGCTACTGGCTCGACCAGTGAGGGTAGGGGCTGCACATCCTCTGGCTAGGCAACGTTCGGCTCGGTTGGAGGCGGGGCGATGTGCGCTTCCAACCTAGGCTCCACTCCATCCACAGGCTGGGCAACATCCTCCTGGCGCGCACCTTTAGTCATGTTCGCATGGCGGGCATCCATCACCCACTGCGCGGAGACTTGCTTGGCCACCAACTGTGCATGTGGCAGCAAGCTCTCCCCAAGCGAGTGGATGTCCTCCGCGCTCCAGCCATCGGCGTACCCGCTGCAGATAGCGGTGAAGTCTAGGTCTAGATGGTGCGTCGCCCCTGAGATCAGCACCCTCGACATCCCATAGAACATCCCATCGGTGATGAGGGCCCGAACCTCATCTGGAACCTCTGCTAGCCGGATGGCGTGCGCGCTGGTACTTGGCGCCGACCCGAAGACCTCCGAGACGATGAGCTAGGCAACATTGTGTATCTGGTCAAGTTCCCCCTCAAGAGCATGTCGCCCTTCAAGGGACTTGGCCAGCGCCTCCGCATTCTGGCCAATCGTGGCCTTGGCCATCCCCAGGTCCCGCTCCAACGACTCCACCTTTCCGCCAAGCTCTAGAAGAAGGACAACAAGCACGGAAGCAGGCTAAAGGAAAAAACCAAGACACCAAAAGTAGAGAGGGTACGTACCAAGGTGGGTGTTCTCGAGGATGGAGAGTCCCTCCTCCTATCGAGTCACCTGCTCATGCAACCGGGAGTTCAACTCCTCAGTCCCAAGCACCTAGCCCCGAAGAGCGAGCACTTCCTAGTCAGCCTCTAACCGGGCCTTCCGCTCCGACTCTAGGGCCTTCCACTCCAACTCCAAGGCCTTCTGCTCCGTCTCTAGGGTCTCCAAGGTACTTTGGAGCGCCACCTTGGTCTCCGCCAGGGACTTCTATAGCGCCGCCTCGGTCTCCGCCTGATGGACCTTCACCGCCTCAAGCCCCTGCTCGGCGGCGGTCGCCCGCTCCACCACAAGCAGCTCCACCACCTGCACCTCGGTCACCTCCGCCGCCCAGTCTTGGGACTCACAGTGGGCGAACTCTAGCTCAAACTCGAGCTCGGCGACCCGGGCATGCTCCATCCAGAGGAAATGAGACTTGCGGCTCAACATCTCCTCTAGACCCTACAAAACAAGAAGCAAGCGTGCTGAGTCAACCGATGAAAGACTAGGAGTCAAGGATGAATGTTGAAAACTCACTTCTGTGACATGGGGCGGGTCGACCATGACCACCTGCTGGATGGACTTGACCCGCTCCAAGGCCTCCTCTAGCTTCACCCTGGTTTGGGCGAGATCGGACTCCATTGTAAGTCCTCTCCCCCCAAGCACGTCCCAGAGCTGACACTCCTGCTCATCCCGAAGGATGAACCGAACCTTCCTCGGGTCCTCGGGGCAGGGCCACACCAGGTCAGTGGCCCCCAGCCCACTGGAAGGCCCAGTTGATTACCAGACCACCACCAGCTCCTACAACGGTGCTGGCGAGTCCACCTCGTCACCTGCTTCACCATTGAAGGGGATCTCCACCACCTCAATTTCATGGGCCACCGACAGATGTTCTAGCTCTGGCCTGGCCGCATCTCCCCCCGGCACCTCCAGCTCCAACCGGGAGGGTGAGCTGTGCGGCCCTCCACCCGACATGGTAGGGAGCCCGGTCTCCCTCTCCTCTTCTGCTGTAGCCGGTGGGGGAGGGGCCACAAGGGTCACCTCTGATGCAGCCTCCACCGCTGTCGGGATCACCACCATCGCCTCCGCCGCCACCGTACTTACGACCGGCTGTGAAGGCACCGCCCTCGGAGGGGAAGGACGCGTCGCCACCACCCTGCTCTCCCCGCCACTCGTCATGGCATGCCGCAAGGTGGGCCTCCACTCCTCTCGTATGGAAGTTGGGGCGACGCTCAGTCCCGTCAGCATCTAGCCGTTGTAAAAAAGAACAGGTCAGTCATACTCCAAAAACTCAACTACGAGATCAACAAAGGATAAATAATACATACCGGGACACAAGCAGCAGGGCTCTAAAGCCCCAACCCACCAGTAGTAGGCCCGCCAGATGGGGACCTCCCACAGGATGCGACCCGTGCCCCCTCACTTCGACCGGGGGGGAGTCGATCCAGCCGGCTCCCGCTCGGCCCACGAATCGCCGCTACCTCTGGCTCAGGGTGCACCGACCGGAGTAGCTGGCGGGGCATCCTCCCATTGTGGGTCACGTGCTGGTGCCAACCCCGATGATGCGCGGGTGTGAGCCCGCTCCTCCGACCGCATAGCTTGCCCCCACCATGCCCGTAGCGGGCGGGGACAAAGCCAGCAACGCCTCTGAAGAGCGCGGCAACCGCGTCCACTTTGCCTCTCGCTTGCTGACGGCATTCGAGCTCGCGGCACGCTTTCTTGGCGTAGGAACATCGCCACACCTCTCCCCATCCCACCCACCGCTGGCAGACGTGGTCTCAAGTTTGCGACACACCACCAAAGTTTCGTCGGTGTCCTGGCCTTCCTCCTCCTCAGAGGAGATCACATCATCGCCCACCTCTATGGGGTCCTTCGACTCGAGCTTTGACTCGATGTCGCTCCTATTTTCCTTGGCCCACACACACCAGGTGATCTCCATCTCCTTCTCATGCTTCTGCTGAGCCTTCTCAGTTTTCTTCTTCTTCCTCTCAACCGCCGCCTCCTTCAGGGTGGCCTATCGGGCCACACAAGAATATAGGGGAACAAGATTGAAAGGAACATGAAATAAGGAAAGGAGAACATACCAGTTTGGACAGCTTCAAAGCGTTGAGAGCTCCAGGGTTTCCGTCGAGGGTCTCTTTGGCCTTTAGTCACAGCACCCGGTCAAGTCGGCTCCAGACTTCGTCGCTCGCCAACTCCTCCGGCGACGTGTGGTCAGGGCTGCCGGGCCATTATACATCCACATTGGCCACGTCCTCTCCGCCAGCAGAACGACCCAATGGTAGAAGAAGGTGTGGAACACCCGCACCCCGTCGAGGCCCTGCATCACTAGCTTCTCGAGCTCCTCCCCGATGATCTCCAGCTTCTTCTTCTCCCGGCTAGAGGGGCCCCATGACCAACTGTCCTGCCTCTCCGGCCTTCTGTCGGTGAACAATGGGAATGGTGCCTCCACCGAGTTCCTGATGTAGAACCACTCCCCATGCCACCCTCGGTTGGAGTCGCAGGGGGTGTACGCAGGGTAGGCACCCGACGCGCTCGGTTTTTTCTACAGTGCGAAGCCTCCCACCGGCGCTATCCTAAGCGGCTTCCCCTCCGACAAAGCTCACCCAAAGAACATCCGCCAGAAAAAGTCCACATGCGGCTACATCCCAAGGAAGGCCTCGCACATGGTGACAAATCCTACGATATGCAGCACCCCAGTCGGATTGAGGTGTTGTTGCTCTAGGCCCCACTCATTGAGGAGCCCACGTAGGAACCAGTGCGCGTGGTATCCCAACCCATGCTCATGGAAGGCAAGGAAGGAGACAACCTTGCTAGCCCGAGGCTGCAGGAAATCCTCCCCCGTAGGAGCCCTCCAGTGCACCACCTCCCTTGGCGGTGGCACCCCCTTCTCGGCGAAGGCGGCCAACACCGACTCAGTCATGATGGATGACCTCCAACTCGACATTGCGCTCTGGATTCATGAATGGATCTGTAAGTTTGTCCTCTCCCTTGCTCTCTCCTCTCTCTCACTTAGGAACCGCCGCAGCGCATGAACGCTCTTAGCGAGAAGGAAGAAGGAAGAGAGGCGGTAGATGGGGAATAGGCGAACGACGGGGGCAAAAAACCCTCTCCCCTCCCCATTCAATGCGGATGGGATACGACGGGACGCGCCTTGCCCGATGAGATGGCGCCTGGTTAGATGGGACATGGCCTAGGCATGGCCCACCACTACCACATGCCTGGCATGGGAAACCAGGCGCGACTGCGTGCAGGCGGCTCTCCACCTTCCTAGGCGAGACATGGAAAGGCCCAAACTATGGGATGTCCACCTAGGAGAGACCGACAGGCTTCCTAAGTCAATCGGACGGCTCAGGCGAATGCCGAGAGACAGGTAAGGAGCAGAGGGACGCCTCATGTGGGCCATGCTGACTCCATCATGAACGATGAGCGTGGATCTCGGCCGGACATATCCGATAGAAGCTCCTCAAACCCTATCACTCGAGTCATCAAGGTAACATTACCAACCCCTACTATTTCTTTATATGATCATTCATTCATCTACGATCATTCATACATCCACGCAACGCATTCATACATTCATCTATGCACACATTCATTCATTCCATACATCCAGAGAATTGCATATGTAGTTAAATGCATCACAATGCTCCATGTGGCGTCACGAAGCAGCAATTGCCTCATTCAACATGAGCAACGACCGACCGGGGTTCGAAGGCCAGCCCACGAAGGGCTCGAGGCCACCTCGCGTCAAATAGAGCTAAGGGAGAAAACGCAAATGAGCCCTGAGCGGCCCTCGCCCAGTCTGCCCCGAAGTAGATAGGGTCATCTCAACCTTCTCGTTCAATCCTAAACCTCGAGTCATGCCCACAGAATCTCCATCGAGGGGAGGCTAGCGGACCACCTAGGTCGGCCTTCTAAATGACCCAGGCATCTGCTGGGTTGTGTCTTAAGGAGTAGTGGAATGCCATATGCGGGCTATGCCGACCTTGTCATGAATGACGGACCCGGATTTCACTCGAACGTGCCCATTAGCGAGCTCACCGAGCGCGTCACTTGAGCCATCGAGGCAAGCGATGTTAGCTCAGCCCCTCCGGTTGCGAGAAACC
This sequence comes from Miscanthus lutarioriparius, assembly GCA_904845875.1. Classification (NCBI taxonomy): domain Eukaryota; kingdom Viridiplantae; phylum Streptophyta; class Magnoliopsida; order Poales; family Poaceae; genus Miscanthus; species Miscanthus lutarioriparius. The sequence goes on from CAJGYO010000007.1 coordinate 94,131,850, forward strand.
ATGGGTGGGGTAATGCATGAAAACTCAACCTAACCCCTACCAAGCCCAATGGGGCTCAGGGGCTCAAGACGCCCGATCCCTCGGTGCGCCCGACACCTGGATCCGTGACTCCGACTCGCCCGATCCCACGGCACGCCCGATGTTTGGATCCATGACTCCAACTCACCCGATCCCTCATTGCGCCCAGCGCCTAGATCCGTGATTTCGACTCGCCCAATCCCTCATTGCGCCTAGCACCTAGATCTGCAACTTCGGCTCGCCATCCAAATGCCTCGGCACGACCGACGCCTAGATCCATGACTCTGTTTCACCATCCAAACTCCTCGACACGTCCAATGCCTGGATCCATGACTCCAACTCGCTCGATCCCTCGTTGCGCCCAGCGCCTGGATCTGCGACTCTGGCTCATCATCCAAATGCATCGGCACATCCGACGCCTAGATCCACGACTTTGGCTCGCCCGATCCCTCATTGTGCACAACGCCTATATCCAAAGGCCTCAGCACGTCCGATGCCAGGATCCACGACACCGACTCGCCCGATCCCTCATTGCGCCCAGCGCCTGGATCCGTGACTCCATCTCGCTCGGTCCCTCGACCGCGACCAAACTCCTAGGACCACGCTCCTAGAAATGATGGGCCAGAAACTGGGAAGAAGAGGCTACACCCACCAAGGCGCACACACTCACGCCCGCTTAGAAATAACCCCCCAGGCGATTCTGCCCGAATCGCCCAGGAGCTCGGGGGCTACACCCGCGGGTGTGCTCGCGCGCACCCGCTGACGAAACAAAAAATGCCCCCGCTAGCAACATGAGAAAAAACCCAGACAATTCTACCCAAATCACCCTAGGGCTCGGGGGCTACACCCGCGGGTGTGCTCACGTGCACCCGCCGTCGAGACAAAAATCCCCCAGATGATTCTACCCGAATCGCCCGGGGGCTCGGGGGCTCCTGTCGGGTTCATAAACTCGGGGTCCCTCATGGACCGGCTTCCCAGCAAAGGCTTAGCCCAGCAGATGATGTTGCGAAGGATGCGCAACTCTTGGGCTGGCCCAAAAACTTAACAACAGGACAGAAGGGCAAACCAGCGTCCTACCAGAAGGCCTGGCCAAGGAGGAACGACGCCCACTTCTGACTCTGGCCTGCCTCTCCAACCGGAAGACCTCGCTTCTGACTTCGGCCCACCTCTCCGACTTGAAGGCCTAGCCAAGGAGGAACAACGCTTGCTTTTGACTCTGGCCCGCCTCTCCGACTGGAAGGCCTAGCCAAAAAGCAACGGCACTTGCTTCTGACTCTTGCCCACCTCTCTGACTAGAAGGCCTCGCTTCCAACTCCGGCCTGCCTCTCCGACCAGAAGGCCTGGCCAAGGAGGAACAACACTCGCTTCCGACTTCGGCCCGCCTCTCCGATCGGAAGTCCTGGCCAAAAAGGAATGGCACTCGCTTTCGACTCCGACCAGTGTCTCCGGCCGGGGATGCACCAAATCTCTGCTTACAGCTCTTCTCCGACTGGCGTAGTCGAAGCTAACTGGGACCAACCGACTGGGGACGCTCGCTCGGTAAGGACCTAGGGAACGGGTAGAGCAAGTAAAGCAGGATGCATAAAGTCAACCGCAATACCAAGGACCGTACCCTTTACACCTGCAAGACAGTACCGACAAAACATGTCAAAAGGGTGCCCTGCAACCTTCTAGGCATGTTAGAACCCAAGCAGTATTGTGGGCGCCGACATTTGTTCTACAGTGTTGTGGGCGCCCTCAAACTCCCATATCAGGCGAACACGGTAAAACCCCCTACGTGCCTCTAGGCATCAACAGTATGGCAGGCACCGACATCTACCATACCAGAAGAAGATGATGCAACCTCCCATATGCATCTGACATCAACAGTATTGTGGGCACCTACAATCATCTTGTATCCAACGGTATGGGCAACAAGACTTAGTAGCATACGTACTCTCTCTCTCTCTCTCTTTCTCTTGTAAGGCCGTCCCCTTCATCTATAAAAGGGGACGCGCTCTCTCCCAATAGGGGAGATCAATCAACTCTAGGAGGATCCCTCAGTTCACTCACACACAACAACAGAACCACTAGGTTCAAACCTCGAGCACATGCTCAAACACTCAGTGCACGTAGGAGCTCCCATCACTCTCGGCCCTTCAGACCAGAGTCTGACCGGACCTCTTGCACCTCCCATCTTACTCCCTCTCGTTTGTAACCCCACAACAAACTTCGAGCACCTGGGCTCAGGAATAAAGTCACCGATCGACTCAAACTGGACATAGAGCACATTGCCTGAACCAGTATAAACCCTGTGTCATTGAGTGTTAGGCCACATCTGATCACAACATACAGCAAAACTACAAATATTTACGTGTTGGTCACTTTCTGCACCGATAGTTCCATGCTCATTGATGTAATCTTTTTTTAAGCACCAAGGTTGATTCTTCATGGATGTCCAAAATTTCACTTGGATTGGTGACTCTCGGGTTGATCTTGTCTAAGGCCTCCTCCAAACTTGGATGAGTCATGCTTAATAAGGAGATTGACTTGAGCTCACTGTTGACGGTAGTTATCATCCATCACAAACCAACAACATAACTTGGATAAATGTATAAAATGATCACCAACTTAGGTTTAGGGGTTTAAACTGACAAATTTCATGTGTTTTGGTGAATTTGTGTTTTCCGCTAGGTTAATTCAGAAAACTGTCAAGGTGGACCCAATCGTCAGAATTAAACACAATTATCCGCAACAAAAATAGCTCCAGAAGGTACTCCACTGAAGAAGACCATGAGGGAATGACAGGTGGGGCCGGCCGGCCTAGGGTGCCCATAGGGCATCCCCTCCTCGCTATGTCGGTTCCCCACCGCCTTAGGGTTTGCATCTCCACCGTTCTTTCAAGTCAGTTTGATCCGAGGGTCCAGAATTGGTGCTACCCCCTATATATACCAGCCCCTGCCACCCCTAGCATAACCTTGATCATTAAGTCAAGAGGGATCTAAAATTAGGGTTTTTAGAGAGAATAGAATAGATCTCCAATTCTTCAAGTTCTAGTATAGGCTAGCTAGCAAGATTCAAGTAGAGTTGGGCTATTGCTCAGGATTCTGGATTCGTCGTCTGGAGGCTGGTAAAGCCATTGTATCTCTTTATTTTGATTTTGTGCTATTTCAATACTATGTTTCTATTTATTATGTTCCTAGTTTGCTCTAGTAGTATGCTTGATATAATCATGGTTGATAATGAATTTATGCATAAGATTGCAAAGCGCTTAGCTACTCGAGTGAGTTAAGTGGTCGACATTATGTAAGCGTGGTGCTTAAATATTGTTTACCTATGGATGCACTCTACACTCCAGGCCATGTGGTAGATCACGAGTGTGAAACTCTCATTGAGTCCTTTGTAGTCCACTCCCTGTTTGTAGAATAAGTAGAACCCGATTGCGAAGGGAGTCAAGCTCTGTTCTTGGTCTTCCTTAGTAATGTTCCTTATGCATAGATACAGAGTTAGTTATGCTATAGATGAAAGTATACATACTAGAGTGTACAAAAGACTTGTAATTAAGAAACGACTTAGGAATCTTTTTTCTTAATTAATCTCCTGCCTGGCCTTACTACATTTATGAGTATCTATTTTTATCTCTGGATTATTATCAATGCCTTACACTTATCATTTATTTATCATTTAGCTTACCCCTGTTATAGCATGGGAGTTGAGTTAATTGTTTTCTCATAAGTATACATATTTGTCAATATCTCTAGCCACCCCATCGCTCCTCCCTGTGGAAAAATATAAATAACAACACCTGGTATACTCTCGGGTGAAATGCTACAATGGTATATTATCTGTGCGCTTGCGGATTACTTCAATATATATAATCTTTCCTAAATATACAAGTGTCATTAATAATTACCAATAATGCATTTCTAGCATCGTTGCTAGGGATGACAACTTAGTAAAGAGTGGTGCTAAGAAATGCCAACAAGCATTTCTGGCGCCGTTGCCGCAGAGGGGCACAAGGCTAAAAGTGAATTGATCAAATAAATACTTATTGATGAAATCATAACTATGCACCTCTGCTTCAGTAGGCTTACCCTTGTTTGTTTTTGTTCATATCTTTTATAGGGTATTGCAGGATTGGTTCTGATTCACCAACAAATTCCATCAATCACAATCAAACCAATCAAGAGGCAGCTCAACACCAATTTCTGAAGCCATGGCTAACAAGACTCTGCGTGAATTCTCTGCTCCAAGCATTGAGAACATTTGCACTGGACCAACACTTGAAACCAACAACCTTGAGTTTGAGCTCAAGCCAAGCCTCATCAACATGGTGCAAGCTACCCCATTCAGCGGAAAGGCACACGAAGATGCTAGTGCTCACCTTCAGAATTTTCTAGAGATTAGTAGCACGATCGTCATCAAGGACGTTGCTCAAGACATCATACTACTCCGCCTCTTTCCATTCTCGCTAGTGGAAAGGGCGAAGCAATGGTTTTACACCAATAAGGATAATATCAACACATGGGCAAGATGTTCGACGACCTTTCTAGCAAAGTTTTTCCCTATAGGCAAGACTAATGTCTTAAGAGGAAAAATTTCCAACTTCCAACAGTAGAAAGGAGAAACCATTCTAGAAGCATGGAAATGTTTTCAAGAATACATTTCAGATTGTCCTCATCATGGGATGGAAGATTGGTTGCTCATGCAAGGTTTCTATCATGTATTAATTCAGAAAGCTCGTGAACAACTTGATGCAACTGTTGAAGGAACATTTATGTCACTCACCCTTGGAAAAGCTGAAACCCTTATAGAAAAGGTAGCCTCTAATCAAGGTTGGTCTCAAGGAAGTATTCAAACATGCAATAAGAGCGAAGAAGTACCAGAAGAGGTGTGTGCACTTTCAACCAAGATGGGCGTATTGTTAAATTGGCTTGAACAGCGAGCCAGTTATAAGAAAGATCATCAGACTATTTTAAGATGCTTATAATGCCCAAAATACATGTGGAGAGTATTTGGGGGTTGATTTCCCCGAATATCAAGAAGATGCAAATATTGTCAATTCTGCTCCAAAACAACAAAGACAAGGATGGCAACAACAACAGCGGTCAAATTACAAAGGTAAGTACCCCAAACAATTACTACAATCCTAAACAACCATCCTTGAGAAATTTGATTTTAGAACAGGCTAAGATTAATGAGAATATTGCTAAGAAGCTTGCTTTTAATGATAAGGTTTCAGAAAATATAAATATTAAGATGGAAAGTTTTTCTTCTGCTATAAAATACCAACTTAGCTATAATAAAAATATAGAATCACAATTAGCCTAGTTGGCTGCTACTCTGCCTTTTGCCACTAACCTTGAAAAGGTCAACACCTTAACCAAAAGAGGTGGCAAGTCTACTCGTAATCCACCATATCCAACAAGGATAGGTAAGACACCGGCAGCAGTACAAGAAGAGAAGAAGAATGATGAAGTTGAAGAAGTTGAGCCACAAGAACAGGAAATGCAACAAGATTTTTAAGACACCACCCTCCTACCGTTTCCACATAGAAATTGAAAGGCCAAAATGGATGAGCAATTTGGTAAGTTTGTAGAGGTAATTTAAAAGTTATATATCAATATCCCTCTGCTAGATGCCATACAGGTACCTACCTATGTGAAGTACCTCAGAGACATTCTGAACAACAAGAGACCACTGCCCACCACTGAGGTAATCAAGTTAACAGAGGAGTGTAGTGTGGCCATCCTAAACACATCACCAGTAAAGAAGAAGGATCTAGAATGCCCCACTATTGATTGTTCGATCGGAAACCATAATTTTGAAAATGCATTATGCTATCTTGGGGCAAGCGCCAGTGTCATGCCCAAGAAGATTTTCGACAAGCTCAATTATTCAACACTCACGCCAACATCAATATGCCTACAACTAGCGGACCAATCGGTTCACTGTCCTACAGGAATCGCCAAGAATATTTTGGTAAAATAAAAAAACTTTATTGTTCTAGTGGATTTTGTAGTACTTGATATGCAGGAAGACATGAAGACACCTTTTATTCTTAGGAGATCCTTCCTGAGCACTACAAATGCACACATTGATGTCGGGGCTGGAGAAATCTGATTCCACATCAATGGGAAGGAAGAACGATTCGCCTTCAAGCTAAGACCAGAACAATACTCTAAATTGGAATGGCAAGACAAGCAGGTGCAACCATCAAGGTCGCCATCTCCAGGACCAATTGATGCACCCAATGAATAAACACGATCGGAGAAGTCTGGTTCGGTGGACTTAAAATTCCGAACCCTCGCCGGGAGGTAAATCGATAGTTATCCATGTTTACATTTTACATTACATTCTTACTTTGGCATATTTATTTTTCAATAATTGCACTAGAAAATAAAAATAAAAATTTCATCATTGCATCGTAAAATATTTTCAAGCCCCTTGGTAAATGATTTTTATGGTGTGTAAAAACCCGCAAGGATATTTACCATGGAGGCATAAAAATTTAAAAATACCATTCATTCATCTACTTATATTTCATAGTATCATAAAATATTTTTTTGCATTGCATATATATACATGTGTAGACGGTAGAGATATAGGAAACTGGGACCCACAGGAGACACCTGGGACCCACTCAACCACCACCAAGCACCATGCACCGTTCAGGTCGTTTCTCCACAAAGAGCACTAACGGCCACCAAATTTTGCTTAACCACGAAGCAAAGGAGCATCTGGTGGAGGATGAGTCCAAATGGGCCACATGTGGGGCCAGCCAGCCCCACCACTAAGCTGACCAGCCTGCTGTTGCGCCTCCTACAAATGGCCACCCATCCTGGCTGCTCTCGGCCTTAACCACAGCTGCAAACAAGCCTCTGAGTCCGAAAATTCAATTCCCAAGTTAGTAGAAGTGCTGCTAAGATTAGGAAGAGTAAGAAAGATTAAGAATAGAAGTGCTGCCAAAATTAGAAAAAACTAAAGAGATTGAGGGTAGAAGTTCGGTCAAAATTCTGATTAGAAAATTTATTAAGCAATCAAGAATGACTAACCCTTGGACGACTGACTTCTGGATAGCTAACCACTAACATTTTATTTCCTAATCCGTTCCATGAGTTTTGTTGTCTGTCTGACTTTGTGTTGGATGTTGAACAAGTTCAAGGACAAGCTCATGCGCTTGGGATCAGGCCCTTCTACGAGAAGCTCTTCTTCCAGAGCGAGCGTCAACATGCAAATCGACGTACCACCCCCTGCAGTCAGAGCGCCGCCTTAGTCATCAACAGCTGAAAGGAACATCCTATTGGAGGAGGAGCACTTCAAGTTGCGGAACAAGCAAGAGAAGGATGCCTTCAAGGAGTTGAAGACCAGAAGGTTCATACATACGTCCGCATATGATCCCGCTCTTCTCCAGGCAACAGGTATGGACATTGAATTTGATTTCATTTTTAGAACTGTTGGTTGGGAAAGTGTTTAGAATATTAATGAGCAAGGGTCTAAAGTTTTAACATTAGAATTTCTATGCACTCTGTAACTCACTGATACTGAAGTTAAATTTAGACACTTTGGGAAAGAATTTTCTATCCCCTAGGAGTTTAGTTTGCTTCTAGGATTTAATTCACAATGCATAGTTGATGTAGACTCTGCTCTGCAAGATTTTGATAAGATGAAATTCTAGAGAGAAATTTTTGGAAAACCTCAGATGTACCGGCCTCATACTAATGATATCCATCACCCTACACTACGGTTTATGCATTAGTGAATAGGATTTTCTTTGTTTCCTAGACCTGATTTTCGCACCGTGAGGGTTGATGATCTTAAGTTACTTTATGCTAGGGTGAAGAGAAGGAAAGTTTCACCCGTTAAATTCATGATGAACCAATGGAAGGACTTTTTTTATCTCACGAGTGATATTGAGTGCACCTCTTTGGTCACTTGCATTGCCCAAAATTTGGGTCTGTTAAGTAATGCTTCAATTTCTTACATTGATATGAACCATTGGTACCTTGATTATGATTACTTTTGCCATGCCCATATGCTGAAAAAGAGGAAAAATGGGCAGCTCGTCATAATGTATCTCGGGTATACAAATGAGATTCCGTTACCTAACTGGGATCTCAGTTTGTATGCTGTGAATTCTTTCAACTTTGATCTGCAAGTTAAGGAGGCAGCACCCCACAGAAGTGCTTCTACGAGGTTGACTCGTAATCTGTAGCCTCAATATCGTGGCGATGACCCTATTCTAGAAGGACCGGTGTACACCGGCTATACAGGCTGGGATCAACCAGGATTTTCTCGTATGTACCAGCTCGAGCAAGGTGGTTGGCATCAACCATCTCCGCATCACTCTGAAGGCTCTTGGCAACAAGGATCAAGCGAGCAATGGCACCACGGAAACCTCGATAATTACCAGCAACAACACTATGAAGAAGTTTCAAGTGGCCACCAGGGAGGACGTATGTCTTTCTCTGCCCGTGGCTACCATGATCAGTAGATGGATCATTCCTGCCTTGACACCAAGCTGACCACCATTGAAGAGACACAACAAGACATATGCAACACCTTGGATCAACATGCTCAATGGCAGGCAGAAATGGGAGGTGCCATTACCAACATTCAACAAAACCAGTAGCAACAGAACGAGAACTCGAACTACTTGTTCTAGAATCTCAACATCTACCCGACGTACTGAATGTTTGCAGCAACACCTAGCTTGGGAGAGGAGGATCCCCCATTTATCTAAGGTAAGTTTTCTTTTTCTAGTACTTCATTTCTTTTCTTTATTTTCAAGTTTGTTTTATATTTGCTATATATAATTAAAAAAAGATGCATAACTAAAAACAAAATAAAAAGTTATCTTTTATATAAAAATATTAGAAATATGTGATTAAAAAATGAAAACAAAATAAAAAGTGTGTATAAAGTTTGCTTTAAGTTTATGTTTTTAAGAGCTGAATAAATAAAAAGAACTTTGAAGATGATCTCTCATAATGGAAATGATGAATAGTTGCTCTGTTGTAATTCCTTTCAATAACCTAGTTTTTAGCCATGAATCCTCCCGGGTTTTGGATAAGATTGTTTTGACATGAGAATTTACTCTAAACTTAAAACTCATGGGTAGCATATGCTTGATCTAAGTCTAGGCAATTGACAGATATGACATGAGAAGGTATGAGCTGTTATTTATCTTGTTCCAAGTGACACTAGAATTCTGGAGATTTCTTTTGAAAAACATGAAAATGCTACATGATGAGTTCCTGTATGACAAAGCTTGAATTCCTACAAGAGCCAAACATGATATTTAGGCTAGGAAAACTTCCACTCATATATACTACTTGTTTTGCATTGAGTTTAGTCAAGCTTTGTTGACCCTTATGAGAGGTTTGTCATGCTCTTAAAATCAAGATCACGTACACACCACCACATATGCACTACTCCTACACTGGGGGTAGGCGCAAAAACATGACTTCCATTTAGATCCACCCAAAAATGTTTTACTCCTACGCTGAGAGAAAACACAAAAATATGTTTGATGGTTTTTTCTTCCACCAAATAAATGCTCCAAGTTCTTGTTACTATCTCTCAAAAGTTTTATTGTAGAAAAAAGGTATGGGCTATGCAAAAGTTATTATTAAAAAAAGAGAAAAAAATAGACAAGTGTCCTGAGTTATTTAAAACAATGGGTACTTAGATGCCCGCTGGAAAAAAAAAGATGAATAAGATAGCCAATGTTCTCTTGCAAGTATTTCCAAGTTTCAAAAGAGAGATACATTTTTAAGGAGCATAGTAGAATTATATTAGCCACCATATATATATCCACCATACATATCCACACACATGCACATCTTAATTTGATTGTATGCCTAGGGTGCCCACAGGGCAGCCCCTCCTCGCAACGTCGGTTCCCCACCGCCTTAGGGTTTGCATCTCCGTTGTTCTTTCAAGTCGGTTTGATCTGAGGGTCCAGAATTGGCGCTACCCCCTATATATATCAGCCCCTGCCACCCCCCTAGCATAACCTTGATCATTAAGTCAAGAGGGATTTGAAATTAGGGTTTCCAAAGAGAATAGAATAGATCTCCAATTCTTCAAGTTCTAGTATAGGCTAGCTAGCAAGATTCAAGTAGAGTTGGGCTATTGCTCAGAATTTTGGATTCGCCGTCTGGAGGCTGGTAAAGCCATTGTATCTCTCTATTTTGACTTTGTGCTATTTCAATACTATGTTTCTATTTATTATGCTCCTAGTTTGCTCTATTAGTATGCTTGATATAGTCATGATTGATAATGAATTTATGCATAAGATCGCAAAGCACTTAGCTCAGTACTCGAGTGAGTTATGTGGTCGACATTATGTAAGCGTGGTGCTTAAATATTGTTTACCTGCGAATGCACTCTATACTCCAGGCCATGTGGTAGATCGCGAGTGTGACACTCTTGTTGAGTCCTTTATAGTCCACTCCCCATTTGTAGAACAAGTAGAACCCGGTTGCGAAGGGAGTCAAGCTCTATTCTTGGTCTTCCTTAGTAATGTTCCTTATGCATAGATACAGAGTTAGTTATGTTACAGATAAAAGTATATCTACTAGAGTGTACAAAAAGACTTAGTAATTAAGAAATGACTTAGGAATCTTTTCTCTTAATTAATCTCCTGCCTAGCCATACTACATTTATGAGTATCTATTTCTATCTCTGGATTATTATCAATGTCTTACACTTATCATTTATTTATCATTTGGCTTACCCCTATTATAGCATGAGAGTTGAGTTAATGGTTTTATCATAAATATACATATTTGTCAATATCTCTATCCACCCCATCGCTCCTCCCTGTGGAAAAATATAAATAACGATACCTGGTATACTCTCGGGTGAAATGCTACAATGGTATATTATCTGTGCGCTGGCGGATTACTTCAACATATATAATCTTTCCTAAATATACAAGTGTCATTAATAATTACCAATAATGCATTTTTGGTATCGTTGCTCAGGATGACAACTTAGTAAAGAGTGATGCTAAGAAATGCCAACACTCACCATTTGGATCAGGTTTGGGTTCTATCCTTAGGATTTTGGCCTTGTCCATCATTATTTACTAGCTATGGCATATGAGTTCTCCTCCAGCCATTGTTGCTCCTCTTCTTGGTCTTCCTTATGGTCTCCATGACTCCTATGCTTTGGTTGTCTTAGTGGATTTTTAGGATCATCATGAGACTCAGGAAAAGGAGCATAAAAGGAATCATTGGGGTCAAGGATGGGTTTAGAGATGGGTTCAGATGAGACATCTAATGTGGGCATAGAAGGGGAGAGGTAAGGAATGGCTTCTAGATGACTTGGCTCTCTATGGCATCTCTTGACATGCCATCCTTGAATTCATCCCAATGTCGTACATGGGAATAAAGATGCTTTCCAAGAGATCCCTTCTTGAGGGGATTTGAATTATATTCTCTCAAATGCCTCTTATGTAGCAGAAAGTTTAAGCTTTTCCTAAAATCAGCATCAAAAATATCATCCTTAATTTCATCAGGGCTTTCCAAAGCTTGAATTTCTTCTTCCTTTGGAGGATTTTGGGGTATTGATGGTTCGAAATTGATAGCTAAATTTTGGGATTGGAGTGGTTGTGATTTGGCTATCAAAACTTTATCTTCTTGATCAGGAGATGATTTCTTCTCTTCCTCGGGGAGTTCATCATGAATGCTAGTGTAGGGAATCTTTCCAATAATTTTATCAAGGATAGTCCTTGCCTTACTAGCAAACAAATGAAGAAAAGCTCCTCTAGAGTCTACATCAAGGGATTTCATGGAATCCTTGCTAAGACCCATATAAAAATATTGAAGAAGTATAGGGTCTTGAATGGCAAGGTCAGGGCCAATGGTGATGAGGTCATTAAAACGAGCCCATGCCGTGCCAAGAGATTCTCGTTCATTTTGTATAAAAGATAGACCCTCAAATCAAAGGCTGACAACTCCAGAGATGGGAAAGAAAGCTAGGCAAAATTTAGAGCATAATATTTCCCAATCTCCTTTCATACTTCCTACGGTTCGACTATACCATCGTTTAGCTTTTTCCATCAAAGAGAATGAAAACAACTTCCACCTTAAGGTCTCGTCAGACATGCCAGCAATATGCAAGCATGCATAGGTCTATTCAAACTCCTATAGGTGTGAGTATGGGTTTTCATCGCCTTCTCCTGAGAAGGATCGTTCCTGAATTAATTTTATTAAACCCGGGCGCAGCTTATAGACAGATGTTAAGATAGGCTTTGAAGATTTGAGTAGCTCTAGGCGTGCACTCGTAGGTGCAGCGTATTGATGTTTAGGAGTAGAATCCATAGTGAAAAAGAATAAAAGAAAAAAAAGATAAAAGATACAAGGTTAAGCTAGGTTCGGAGTAAACTCAGCAACCGTTTCTCCGGCAATGGCACCAGAAAGCTTGTTGGTATTTATTAATGCACACAGATAAATCCGTAAGTGCTCGGATACTGCTGTAGCTTTCATCCAGAAGTATTCCAAGTATCATATCCATAGGGAAACATGTGAGATTAACTACATCTAACTTAATCCGGAGTAGCAACAAGACTTAAGATAACAGGAGTATAAAGGAGATCACTAAGGTCTTCAAGTTCTAACTTCAGTAAGCTATGCCTTCTATTGTTCAATTCTGGGGATATTACTAAGGAAAACACAGACAGAGTATGTTTCCTATAGTAACTAGATCTTGCTCGGCCTACAAACGGGAGGTGGACTACAGAGGATTCAATGAGGCTATAAGAGTCACCCTCGCGAGCTATCACTGATCCGGAATATAAGGTACATCTACGAGTAACTATTGGTATAAATTAATGCACACAGAATAATCCACAAGCGCACAGATATTATACCGTTGTAGCAATTCACCAAGAGTAACACAGTTTTATATCGAACCCAAAGGAACGAAGGTGAGAGTAACTAATTCAAACTTAACCAAACTTCACAATCAAGGCTAGATAATAGGAGCATAGAGGAGACTGCTAAGGTCTTCTAGTTCTAACTTCAGTAAGCTTTGTCTTCTATTATTCAATTCTGGGGATATTACTAGAGGAAACATAGGCAGAGTATGTTTTTATAGTAACAAAGTCCTGCTAGGCCTACTAATGGGAGGTGGACTACAGAGGATTCAATGAGGCTATAAGAGTCACCCTCGCGAGCTACCACCGATCCAGAAAATATGGTACATCCACGAGTAACTGAGTCTAAGCACCACGCTTACACTATGAATACTACTTTAACCCAGGAGCTACAAAGATTAAAGTACTCAAAAGAGAGTGACAAACCTGAAGAATAATATGAACAAGATGCTTACTTGAATTAGAAGTCAATTACTAGAGAAATCTCAAAAACAAGCTCCAGAAGAACTTAATTCCGCCAGGGTACAAGCCGTAGAGAGAGCACTGGCAGGCCAGGACTCCTCCAAAACTCTTCCCTCACTCTATCTTACTATCTCTAATACAAAACTAGATCCTATCAAGGACTAATCTTCTCTTGATTGCTAGCCCTGATCCTAGTGGACATAGGAATTAGGGTTTCTAGCTTCTCAGCTCTCAGGATCAAATGAGGCATGCCTTAAGGGGGGTGCAGCCATGTATATATAGCCCGGAGCATCAATCCTCAGTCCTTGATCAAATTGACTTGAAATAACGGCTGAGATGCATCCTAGGAGGCGGTGGAGAACTGACATAACAAAAAGGATGACAGGTGGGGCCCACAAGGGCCGAGCGGCCCCACATGTCAGTGGGTCGAGCCCAGCTTCGGTGGAGAGCCTCCTGTAGTCTTCTTGAACCTTCCTGCATTGATCCCACAGCGGAATTCTGTGATTTCCTTTGACGAATAGGTCTCCCTTGACGGTTTTCTGATTAAATCCTGCTGAAAACACAGATTCACCAAAACTCGTGGAATTTGTCAGTTTAAACCCCAAAGTCTATGTTGGTGATCCATTTTAGTCATTTATGCAAGTTACATTGATGGTTTGTGATGAGTGTTGACTACCATCAACAGTAACCGAGTCTAAGCACCACACTTACATTACGAATACTACTTTAACCCAGGAATGACAAGGATTAAAGTACTCAAAAAGAGTCACAAACCTGAAGAACAATTGTTGGTGTTTCGGACCGGGGGGTCCTCAACCAACCAGTGAATTTGAACTGTGTGCCCCTAATCCCGGATGGTGATGCAAAGAGACAAGGTTTATACTGGTTCAGGAAATCGGTGCCCTACGTCCAGTCTGAGAGATCGATCTTGTATTCCTTGCACCGAGGTGCTTGTAGTAGGGGGTTACAAGCTGGGTGAGAGAGGGAGCTAGTCCCAGGTCTCAGCGTGGAGTGGTGCGGGCTGCTTGAGGTGTTGTTCTCATGCAGCGGGGGGAGCATGTCTTACAGAGTGTCGCTTGCGCATGTGTGAGAGCGTGGTTCTTTCGTATGTTTTCTCGCCCCCTCTATAGCTATCCCTAGCTGCTTCCTTTTATAGCTGCAAGGAGGGAGCCAGGAGTACATGAGTGAGCTACGCGTGGAGCCTACTGTAGTTCAGTCCTGTAGCAGCATGGTGTTGGGAATGGCAATCGGTACTTGACTGGCGCGTCGTGCTGGCCAGGCCCGAGGTTCTTTGAGGTCGTGGGAGTCCTTGTTGACGTCTAGTCAGTATGGCCTCCACTGTAGGAGACGTACCATGCCTTGTGGATTCTTGACTGGGCGGAGTGCCGAGGCCTGGCGGGAGCTGTAGCTGATCGTGCCGAGGCCTGCTTTGCCGAGGCCTCGGAGGTGACCCGTGTATGATGCAGGGGTCTTGGTGGTCTGCGTCGTACCCGATTTAGGTAGAAAAGTGCAGAGCGTGTCTCCACAGGGCACGGTAACCCCTGTACCGTTAGTAGGGGATGGTAAAAAGGAGATTTGTCCGCTGTCCCATCGCCCCTGTTGCTGTACCCTGCCAGTCGTGGCTGACGTAGTAGGTGTGACCAGGCGCACTTAAACGGATGGGACGGCTTGCCATAGGGACGGTTGAGGCAGAGGCGATGAGGATGCGGGACGAGCCCGGCCTCGGTCGAGGCAGAGAAGGAATAGTACGTCCGAGGCCCTGCCGGGGGGTCTCGGACGAGGCGGAGGACGAGCAGTTGGTCTTTCATGCTGATTCCGAGACTACAGGGACCCGGACTTGACCCTCCACGCCAATTTGTCCTTGGCATAGGAGTTGAGGTAGCACAGGGCAGTACGAGTGTCAGCAGGGGGCACGGTGATGAGCACAGTGGCAGGTAACCCCTGCTGCGCCCGGTCCCCTGTCCCATCGGTCACTCTGCCTGTACTGCGCCAATGTGCGGCTGACGTTGCGGGAGTAGTTGGGCACATTAACTGGACATGACATTTTGTCAGGGGAGTTGGTCGGGACGGAGGTGACGAGGTTGTTGCCGAGCCTAGCCTCGGGCGAATCGGAGAATGGGTATCCCGTCCGAGGCCTTGCGGGGCGGGGCCTCAGCGAGGGGGCCTCAGCGAGAGGGCCTCGGTGGGGCGGAGAGTTTTGCCCTTTCGTCTGAGGCCTCGGCGCAAGCCTCGGGCGAATCAAAGAATCTGTCGAGACCTCGTGGTTGTCATTTGGCTTTGATTTTTGCAAGGCTTAAGCAATATTTTTGGTTCTTGCTTAGGGTACCTATTCTTGTGGTATCCGACAGTAGCCCCCGAGCCTCGGGGGGAGTGCGGTCACTCTCCCTGAGGTTTTGACGAGACTTGGCTCGCAGCAGCTCCCGTCGGGATTGTGTTTTGTACTTGGTGGTTCCGGTGGGTGCGCACGAGCGCATCCGCCGGGTGTAGCCCCCGAGGCCCTAGAGGAGTGGGTTTACTCCTCTAGGGGCTTTTTTCTCCGTTGAGCAAGGAGTTTTATCATGTTTGCCGGGCCCATGAATGCGAGTTCGCGTTGCGGGGACTTGGCCTAGTTGCAGGAAGAGCCCCTGAGCCTCTGCACGGAGCGAGAGGGCGATCAGTGGTTTCCCTATCTTTTTCGGCGGCCCTTGCGCATCCTTTTCGCTCAGAAGGAGGGGTTCATTTGCCGAGCCCTCTCGAGTGCGAGCCTAGGTCGCTGGGTCTCGGTAAGGCTATAGGAAGAGCCCCCAAGCCTCTTGCATGGAGCGAGAGGGCGATCAGGAATTCCCCTGGCTTTTTCGGCGGCCCTCGCGCATCCTTTTCGCTCGGAAGGAGGGGTTCGTTTGCCGAGCCCCCTCGAGTGCGAGCCTGGGTCGCTGGGTGTTGGCAAGGTTGCAGGAAGAGCCCCCGAGCCTCTTGCATGGAGCGAGAGGGTGATCAGGAGTTCCCCTGGCTTTTTATGCGACCCTCGCGCATCCTTTTTGTTCGGAAGGAGGGGTTTGTTTGCCGAGCCCCCTCGAGTGCGAGCCTGGGTCGTAGGGTCTCGACAAGTTTGTAGGAAGAGCCCCCGAGCCTCTTGCACGGAGCGAGAGGGCGATCAGGAGTTCCCCTAGCTTTTTATGCGACCCTCGCGCATCCTTTTCGTTCGGAAGGAGGGGTGGAATATGTCAGGCTACCCTCGGTGGGCGCGAGCGGTGACACCTCTGGTGAGCTGTTTATCGGGTAAGTCCGAGTGGAGGCCCATGCCCCATTTGATAGGGGTCAGCTCGCGGTCCAGAGACGCACTCCAAAAGTACTAGAGGGCTTCTCTAGTGGGTCCCGGGTCCGTTTGATTGGCCCCGGGGGCTCGGCGCCTCCCTACGGTGGGATCCCATTCGGAGATTTCCCTGCCGGTCTCAGACACGACTTAGGGCATCCCAAGCAATCGTTTGCCCGGGCCTCGGCCATGTACGGGCTCGCCCATAGTTGTCCCTGACTCTGTTGTCCTGGGCGGCTATCGAAACCTTTGGGGGCCAGTCTTCGAACCCCTGGACCGTAACGGGCTCGGTGCCATTTTTGTCGTGTTTTTTCTGAATCTCCGAGTGCGAGCTTGGGTGGATTGCTTTCGTTTTGGGTGTAGGAAGAGCCCCTGAGCCTCCGCACAGAGCGAGAGGGCGATCAGGAGTTCCCCTAGCTTTTTATGCGACCCTCGCGCATCCTTTTCGTTCGGAAGGAGGGGTTTGTTTCCCGAGCCCCTTCGAGTGCGAGCCTAGGTCGCTGGGTCTCGGCAAGGTTGCAGGAAGAGCCCCCGAGCCTCTTGCACAGAGCGAGAGGGCGACGAGGAGTTCCCCTAGCTTTTTATGCGACCCTCGCGCATCCTTTTCGTTCGGAAGGAGGGGTTTGTTTGTCGAGCCCATCGAGTGCGAGCCTAGGTCGCTGGGTCTCGGCAAGGTTTGCAGGGAGAGCCCCTGAGCCTCTGCACGGAGCGAGAGGGTGGTCAGGAGTTCCCCTAGCTTTTTATGCGACCTTTGCGCATCCTTTTCGCTCGGAAGGAGGGGTTGTTTGCCGAGCCCATCGAGTGCGAGCCTAGGTCGCTGGGTCTCGGCAAGGTTTGTCGGGAGAGCCCCCGAGCCTCCGCACGGAATGAGAGGGCAGTCAGGAGTTCCCCTGGCTTTTCATGCGACCCTCGCGCATCCTTTTCGCTCGGAAGGAGGGGTGGAATATGCTAGGCTACCCTCAGTGGGCGCGAGCGGTGACACTTCCGGTGAGCTGCTATCGGGTAAGTCCGAGTGGAGGCCCATGCCCCATTCGATAGGGGTCGGCTAGTGGTCTAGAGACGCACTCCAAAAGTACTAGAGGGCTTCTCTAGTGGGTCCTAGGGCCATTCGATTGGCCTCGGGGGCTCGGCGCCTCCCTACGGTGGGATCCCATTCGAAGAACTCCCTGCTGGTCTCGGACACGACTTAGGGCATCCCGAGCGATTGCTTGCTCAGGCCTCGGCCATGTATGGGCTATCCCATAGCTGTCCCTGACTCTGTTGTCCTAGGGTGGCTGTCGAAACCCTCAGGGGTCCAGCCTTCGAACCCCTGGACCGTAATGGGCTCGGTGCCCAGTTCCTTAGTCTAGAAGGAATTGGCTGGGGGAATATTCCCCTCCCATCGGCTGACAACGGCAGGCGTGCCTTTTGAGGCGGTTTCTCGAGGCCTGCTGTTGCTGCAGTTGGATGCGACGCGGTGTCAGCGGGCAGGACATAACCGTCCGTGCGATTAATGAGGAAAAGGTGGGCGCGTGGGCGGTAGAATCAGATCTGGATTAACTGTGCCTGGACTCGAGGGAAACTTCCCCGATTTCGTTGCCTGACCGTTTCATCCTTTCCCTGCATAAATACGAAACGAGTCTCGCCCCTCCCCTCCTTACCTTGCCCGTATTTGCCTTTTCTGCCATCGAGCCGTTGCCAAGAACAGAGAGCGCCGGGGAGAAGAAGGGAGAAGGGCGAGGGAGAGAGGAAGAGCGAGAGAGAGAGAGACTTACTGCTGTAGCAGCATCCCCCCCCCCCACTCAATGGTCGGCGGCCCTGTCATCCTCCCGGCAGATCCTTGGGAGCCGTCTGACGTGTCCGTGGAGACGCTGCAGTCTCTTGTCGACGACGGCCTTCTCCGCCCGATCACCGACCCCGATAGGCCAGAGTGGATTGCTCCGTTGGGCGAGTCGGAGCCGAGGCCACCTGCGGGGTACGTCGTAAGCTTCATGTCCTTCCACGAGCATGGTCTCGGCTTACCGGTGGACCGATTCATGCGAGCACTCCTGCATTACTATGGCGTGGAGCTGCATAACTTCAACCCCAACTCCATCGCGCAGGCGGCCATCTTTGTCGCCGTCTGTGAGGGGTACTTGGGCATTGCCCCCCATTGGGAGCTGTGGCTCCATCTCTTTCGGGCGGGGCATACCACCAAGCCGACAGGCACGGTGGGTACGAGGAAGACGATGAGGGCCGACGGCTGCACTCTCTAGGTGCGCCAAAGGCGGCAGCACCTTTACATCCTGGCCTAGCTCTCGTCATCCAATCGCCGCTGGTACACCAGCTGGTTCTACCTCCGCAATGATGATGGTGGATTTCCCCCCTATACAGGGCGGATCGTGAAGGACTGTCCGGAGAAGTGGGGGTATGGCGTCCCGAAGGAGGATCAGCCCAAGCTACAGCCGCTCCTAGAGGGGCTAGAGAGGTTGCGAGGCCGCTGCCTTACGGCGGCTGTAGTCATGGCGGCCTTCCATAGCCGGAGGGTGCTGCCACTGATGGCTCAACGGCGGCGCCTGTTCGACATGAGACCGAATGAGCCAATTGAGGGCATCCGGATGTCTGCTGCCGCCCTCTCTGACAAGGAAAATCTACGTCGGGTGAGGGAGACGATGGATGGAAAGCTGAAGAGCAGTGGTCTGACCCCCATCGTCATGCACCCGTTGTAGGGGTATCTCTCCCTGGTAAGTCACGCGCCGCTGCAGCCCCTCAGGCCTCCTCGTTCCTCACTGTTTTCCCGTTTCCTTACTTGCGTTCGCCGTTCCTGTAGGGGATGAGGGATGTGCGAGCCGCCCCGCCACCTGTTCCCAAGGACACAAGGCGGCGGGCGGCGAACCGAGCACATGCCAAGGCGCAGAAGAAGAAGAAGGATGCCAAGGAGGCAAGGCGCAACAAGAAGATACTCGAGCGCGAAGTGCTGGAGAAACACCACTGGTGTCAAAAGCAGCACGGTCTCCCGGTGGAGTTGTCTCCGCCGCCGTCGCTATCGGAGGATTCTTTGGACGAAGATGGTGGGATTGAGAGGGGGCGAGGTCCCCTGGACCATCTCCCCGATGTTGGGGAGATAGCGCTTGGGGCATCGGCGAGCAGCCCGACATTTCCAAGGGGAGGAGGAGATGGCGCCCCGGGGTTGGCAATCGCTCACCCCGCGTCTGAAGCTGATACGCCCGAGGTATGGGCACTGGGGAAGCATGCTGTCAGCCCGGTGGGCTCGTCGGCAGTGGTGGAGCAGGCGGTAGTGGGGGCGACGTGACCGTCCCTGCGGAGGGTTGAGGGGGCGCTGGAGTCCGGCGGAGACCGGCCGGCATCGGCGGATACCGGGGCCGTGCCTCCGCCACCGCCACCACCGTTGCAGAGGAGAGTCGCGGTGCCGAAGCGGTTGCAACCCCGCTCGAGGTGAGTGTTTTTTCAGCGACGTTCGTATTGTCTCCTGCTCGCTTCATGGTCATATGCTGACCAAGTGGGTGTTTTGCTTTCAGTCGGAAGCATCAGGTGGAGGTGCCTGCCTTGGCACCATGCAAGGCGCTGAAGGTGAGCACCAGCTCCACCGCCCACCGGGCGGTGGAGGTGCAGGCCGCCGTGCAGCGTGGCGCGGCGTCGGCCGGGGCCGACCTGGGGGAGCTGGTTGCCCAAGAAGAGGCTCCCCAAGCGGCCACGGAGCAAGTGGGCGAGGAGGCGCCCAGGGCCTCCGAGGCTAGGGTGGCCGAGGCCAGGGCTCCTGAGGTCGAGGCGCCGAGCGCTGGGGCTCCCGGGGCCATCGAGGCCAAAGTGGTTGAGGCGAGCGCGGCGGACCCAGTGGCCCGGGATACGGAGCTGGAGGCGGCTGAGGCTTTGGTGCCGCCCCCGGTCCGAGACCTGCTGCCGTCGCAGGAGAGCACCCGGGAGGTGGAGGTTCAGGCGACCTCTTCTGACGATACTTCCCAGGGGAAGGAGGCGGCAGATGTTGAGGCGGCCAGCACCGCCGAGCAGCCAATTCTGGCTTCTGGCGAGGGAAACTCGGCCCTCGTGCGGGTACGACCCGAGCCCCGTGGGTGGAATCACCCGCGTGTATCGTGGCTAAGCCAGGATGAACTGGAGGGGGAGCCTCTATTCGCCCTCGAGGATGCGGTCGAGGGGGGCGCTGGAGCTCCTTCGAGTAATATCGCCGGCTGGCGGTGCAGTCGCTGCGAACGGCGCTGTCCGTCATGGACGACGATCTGCCTAGCGTCACCCAGGCACACATCTTCTTTTCTCATGCGGTGTCATCTTGTTCTGAGTCTTCTCACAATGCATGACCCCTGTTCTACCTATCCAGGAGCTCGAGGCCTGGTCCCTTGGGAAGTCGTTGTTCCTCCGTCAAGAGAGGGACGTCTGGGACTAGCTCGAGCAGCAGAAGGACCTGCTCGCCAACGCTAACAAGCTTCTGTCAGCATGGAGCGCGGAGGTGGAGGACCTCTGCCTTCGCTATGCAGATATGAAGGCCGAGGCGGCCATGGCTTGGGAGCAGGCTGCCCCTTTGGTGGCGCGGATCAAGGAGCTCGAGGAGGAGCTGACCCGGGTTGCTGGTGAACAGGACACCTTCAGGTCCCATAATGAAGAGGCGACGGTCTCTGCCATAGCCATCGCTGGGCAGTTAGGGGCAGAGCAGGGCGCGCATGCACTGACAAAGGGTGCCCTAGACAAGGCCCTCAAGATGGCTGAGACCTCCCGGGCCGATGCCTTGGCTTGGAAGACGAAGTGCGAGGGTGAGTCCCGTTCCCTTTGTCTTATTTGTTTTTCTTGCATTCGGCCCCTAACTGCCTGATGTGGTACAGAGCTAGAGAAGGAAGCTTCTAGGGCAGCCGAGGCCTCGCGGGTCGAGGTCCAGCACTGGAAAGAGAGGGCCGAGGCCTCTCAGGTCGAGGTCCAGCACTGGAAAGAGAAAGCCGAGGGTGAGTCCCATTGAGCTTTGCCCCCGCCTGGCTTATTTTTCTTTCGCACTTGACCCCATCCTGCTTGTTTGGGCGCAGGGTTGGAGAAAGAGGATTCTCGGGTGGCTGAGGCTTTAGCCGTAGTGTAGGCGGCGCTCGAGGCCGAGACCAGGGAGCATGACGCGCTGCAGAGCGCAGCTCATACCATCTACGAGGCTCTGGAGGTTGAGGGGGTCCAGTCGGGTAGCTCTCTTAGGAGCCGCCTGACTGCGTTGAATGGCCAAGTGCGGGAGCGACTTCGGGGGGCGTTGCATACGGGCGTCAAGCGTGCCCTGGCCGTCGTCTCCTCACACTACGCCGTCAACCTCGAGGCCGTCAGCGACGGTTACATCTTGCCTGATGATGAGGAGGAGGATGATGAGGAGGTCACAAAGCTGATGGAGGTGGCTGAGGCCCCCGGTACGGTGCTGGCTAGCCTGTTTGAAGAAGAGGTGGTTCCTTCCGTGCCGGCCGCCGATGTACGAGGCCCTGAGCCTTGACCTGGGCCAAAGGGGGCCATGTAAATGAATTGAGTTATTGTCGTGTCATGACATTTCTGGCCGTCAAGGCCTTTAAAGTACTCGTGCGTACGCTTTTTTAATCGGTTTACATTGTTTTTCCAAGCCTCTGCCCTCTGCCCTGTTTCTAGACAAGTCCTTTGCAGAAAATTTCCTCGAAACCTGAGCTGCCCCTTTGGCGAAAGGTGGTGAGGGAGTTGCCATAGCCCAGAGGCGTAGGCAGCCTCGCGGCTCGGCCGGTCTTTTGCACTCGAGGCGCGCTTTCGGTCCTTAGATTTTTTACAATCGACCTGTCAGAGTACGCGAGAGAGTTTGGCGTGGAAATTTATTCGAAAAATGATTAAAAAATAGTGCCTGGGACTTAGGGGGTTCCCCCTGCTTCTAGGCCCCGAGGGAGGCTCGGTTCTACAGAGGCAGAGCCGAGTCTTGCTTATAGCGTTATCGCAACGTCGATCCCCCATCGATGGGGGGAGTTTTCTCGAAAAATTAGAACAACTAAAGAACGCCTCTTTAATATATTTCGAGAAACAATGTATACAATGCTTGGAAGTTTAAGGGTAGAAACGATGTAGCTGTTCTATGTTCCAAGCGTTGGTGAAGATTTCGCCCTTCTCGTTGGCCAGCTTGTAGGTCCCAGGTTTTAGCACTTGGGCGACGATGTACGGCCCCTCCCATGGCGGGGTCAACTTGTGGCGGCCCTTGTTGCTCTGCCTTAGTCTCAGCACCAGGTCGCCCATCTTCAGGTCTCGGCTTTGGATGTGCCGGGCTTGATAGCGTCGTAGGGTTTGCTGGTACTTGGCCGAATGTAGCAACGCAACGTCTTGGGCTTCCTCCAGTTGGTCGAGGGCGTCCTCGTGGGTAGTGCAGTTGCTTTGCTCGTTGTAAGCCTGTAGCCTTGGGGAGCCATACTCCAAGTTAGTGGGGAGGATGGCCTTGGCTCCATAGACCAGGAAGAACAGCGTGAACCCTGTGGCTCGGCTCGGTGTATTCCTCAGGCTCCAAATGACCGACGGGAGTTCGACCAGCCATTTCTTGCCGAATTTCTTCAACCGGTTGTATATCCTTGGCTTGAGGCCCTGTAGAATCATGCCATTGGCATGTACTTGGCCATTCGTTCTAGGGTGCCCTACAGCCGACCAGACCACACGGATGTGGTGGTCATCGCAGAACGTCAGGAATCTATGACCGGTGAATTGTGTCCCATTGTCGATGATGATGGTGTTTGGAACCCTAAACATGTGGATCATATCAGTGAAGAACAATACCGCTTGCTCGGATTTGATTTGGGTGATCGGTTGAGCCTCGATCCACTTAGAGAACTTGTCAATAGCTACCAACAAGTGGGTGTAGCCCTCGGGGGCTTTCTGCAGAGGCCCAACCATGTCCAGTCCCCACACAGCGAACGGCCATGTGATGGGGATGGTTTGGAGGGCTTGAGCCAGGAGGTGCGTCTGCCGCGCATTGGCCAGTAGAACCCTTGGCGGAAGGCGTTTCCGACAAGCGTCCGAGGCGCAGCATGGTGCCCACAGGCTCCCGCGTGCAAGTCCCAAAGTAGGGCTTGGCCTTCCTCGGTGGTGATGCATCGTTGGAGGACGCCAGATGGGCTTCGTTTGTACAACTCACCGTTGCTGAGGACGTAGGTTTTGGCTCATCGCGCAAGCCGTTGGGCCTCGGTCCTGTCCACAGGAAGCATTCCTCGAGTGAGGCGATCAAGGAGGGGGACCCGCCAGTCCGCCCCCCGGTCAGCCTCGGGAGGCCCTACATCAATTTCCATGGCCTCGGGCTCGGCCTTCGGGGTCTCGGTAACAGAGGGGGCCTCGGGCCCTGTGGTGGGCTCGACCGGTGGGCCCTCTTGTGATGCTGAGGCGTAGTCCACCGAGGGCTTGTGCAGGTCTCTGGCGAATATGTTCAGAGGGACCGGGGCCCGTGCCGATGCCATCTTTGCCAGTTCATCCGCGGCCTCGTTGAACTTTCGCGCAATGTGGTTGAGTTCGAGACCGTCGAACTTATCTTCAAGGCGACATACCAGTTTGCAGTACGCCTCCATTTTGAGGTCGAGACAATTCGAGTCCTTCATGACTTGGTCGATGACGAGCTGTGAATCGCCCCACACGTCGAGACGTCATACTCCAAGCTTGATGGCGATCTGCAAGCCATTGACGAGAGCTTCATACTCGGCTGCGTTGTTGGAGGTGGTGAAGTGGAGCCAAATCATGTAACGCACATGCACTCCGAGGGGAGAGATGAAGAGCAGGCCCGCGCCTGCCCCGGTCTTCATCAGAGATCCATCAAAGTACATGGTCTAGCATTCCTCTTGGATTTGAGCAGGTGGCAGCTGGGTGTCGGTCCACTCAGCCACAAAATCAACTAAGACCTAGGATTTAATTGCTTTCTGAGGCGCAAAGACAGGGCCTCCCCCATGAGTTCAACAGCCCACTTGGCTATTCTACCCGAGGCCTCCCGGTTTTGGATTATCTCCCCTAGAGGGAAAGATGACACCACGGTCACCGGGTGGGATTCGAAGTAGTGACGCAGCTTGCGCCGAGCCAAGACTATGGTGTAGATCAGCTTCTGGATGTGGGTGTAGTGTGTCTTAGTTTCGGAAAGTACCTCGCTGATGAAGTAAATAGGTCGTTGGACAGGTAGAGCATGCCCCTTTTCCTGCCTCTCGACTACTACGGCCGCGCTGACTACTTGGGTTGTTGCGGCAACGTAGAGTAAGAGGGCCTCGCCTTTGGTTGGCGGTACCAGGACGGGAGGGTTGGTGAGCAGGCCTTTGAGCTTGGTGAGGGCTTCTTTGGCCTCGGGGGTCCAAGAAAAGTGTTCAGATTTTCTCAAGAGACGGTACAGGGGTAAACCTTTTTCGCCAAGGCGCGAGATGAAGCGGCTCAGGGCCGCAAGGCATCCCATAACCCTCTGTACTCCCTTGAGGTCTCGGATTGGCCCCATGTTTGTCACGGCCGAGACCTTCTCTGGGTTGGCCTCGATGCCGCGCTCTGAAACTATGAACCCCAAGAGCATGCTTCGGGGGACCCCGAAGACACACTTCTCGGGATTAAGCTTGATTCCCTTTTCTCTGAGGCATTAGAAAGTGATCTCCAGGTCGCCGACGAGATCACTGGCCTTTCTGGACTTGACCACGATGTCGTCCATGTAAGCCTCGATAGTTTGCCTGATGTGCTCACCGAAGACCTAGGTCATGCACCGCTGGTATGTGGCCCCTGCATTTCTGAGACCGAATGGCATGGTCACATAGCAGTACATGCCGAACGGGGTGATGAAAGAAGTCGCGAGCTGGTCGGACTCTTTCATCTTGATTTGATGGTAACCGGAATATGCATCAAGGAAAGATAGGGTCTCGCATCCTGTAGTGGAGTCAACGATTTGATCGATTCGAGGTAATGGAAACGGAACCTTTGGACATACTTTATTTAAACCAGTGTAGTCTACACACATCCTCCATTTTCCATTCTTGTTCTTAACTAATACAGGATTAGCTAACCACTCTGGATGGGACACTTCCTTGATGAATCCGACCGCCAACAGCTTCTGCACCTCCTCGCCGATGGCCCGGCGCTTCTCCTCGTTGAATCGGCGCAGGCGCTGCTTCACCGGTCTGGAGCCGGACCGGATGTCCAAGGCGTGCTCGGCGACCTCCCTCGGTATGCCCGGCATGTCCGAGGGACTCCATGCGAACATATCGGCATTCGCGCGGAGAAAGTCAACAAGCACGGCTTCCTATTTGCTATCGAGGGTGGCGCTGACCCTCAACGTTTGGCCATTGGAGCAGTTGGGGTCGACCGGGACGAGCTTGATGGTCTCTGTGGGCTCGAAAGTCCTAGCGCGGCGCTTGGAGTCGGGTACTTCGCTATTGAGTTGGTCGAGGTTGACGATGAGGGCCACGGCCTCCATGATAGCCTCAGCATACTCGATGCATTCGACGTCGCAGTCATATGCATGCTCATATGTGGACTCGACGGTGATGACGCCGTTGGGGCCCAGCATTTTGAGCTTGAGGTAGGTGTAGTTCGGGACCGCCATGAACTTGGCGTAGCACGGGCGCCCCAGGATGGCGTGGTAGGTCCCCTTGAACCCAACCACTTCGAAGGTGAGGATCTCCTTGCGGTAGTTGGAGGGAGTGCCGAAGCAGACCGACAAGTCAATGCGTCCGAGGGGTCGCGTGCGCTTCCTTGGCATGACGCCATGGAAGGGCGCAGCACCACCTCGGAGCTGTGACTGGTCGAGCTCTAGGAGCTCCATGGTGTTGGCGTAGAGGATGTTGAGGCCGCTGCCTCCGTCCATGAGCACTTTGGTGAGCCGGGTGTTGCCGATGATCGGGTCGACGACGAGCGGGTATTGCCCGGGGTTTGGGACATAGTTGGGGTGGTCTTCTCGATTGAAGGTGATCGCCTCCCGAGACCAGTTGAGGTACTAAGGAGTGGCTACCTCGACCGAGAAGACCTCCCAGCGTTCTCTCTTTTGCTGACGCGCCGTGAGGCACGCTGAGGGCCCGCCGAAGATCATGAAGGCATTGTGCACTTTGGGGAACCCGTCGTCCTTGTCGTTGTCTCCGTCGCCGGCGCCCTTCTTCCTGGCATCATCGTTGGGGAGCCTGAGCTTGGCATAGTAACGTCGGAGCATGGTGCATTCTTTGAGGGTATGCTTCACCGGGCCCTGGTGGTAAGGATAGGGCTTCTTAAGCATATCGTCGAATACTCTGGGGCCTCGGGGATTCTTGCGATCCGCGGCTGCGACGAAATCGGCCTCGAGGGCCTCTTGCTTCCCTGGGCGTCCCTTTTTCTTTTTCTTGGGGAAACAGGAGGATCGTCCCTCCACTTCCCCTTTGTGTCGCCTTCGGGGAAGATGGCCCTGACGGCCTCTTCACCTGAGGCGAAGTTGGTGGCGATGTCGAGGAGTGCGGCCGCTGAGGTTGGTACGTTCCGGCCTAACTCTCGGACCAGGTCTCGGCAGGAGGTGCCGGAGAGGAAAGCCTGGACAACTTCCGAGTCGCCGACGCTGGGCAACTCAGTACACTGCTTGGAGAATCACCGGATGAAGTCTTGGAGAAACTCATTCGGCTTTTGGCGACAACTCTTGAGGTCCCAGGAGTTCCCGGGGCGCACGTATGTGCCCTGGAAATTCCCGACGAAGATCTTTACCAAGTCGCGCCAGTTGTGGATCTGCAAGGGAGGGAGGTGTTTGAGCCAGGCTCGTGCCGAGTCTATCAGGAACAAAGGGAGGTTGCGGATGATGAGCAGGTCATCGTTCGCACCGCCTAACTGACAAGCCAGGCGGTAATCAGCCAGCCACAATTCGGGGTTGGTCTCGCCATTGTACTTTGCGAGGTTGGCCAGTTGCCGAAACCGGGTGGGGAATGGGGCACCGCGGATGGCCTTGCTGAAGACTCAAGGGCCAGGTGGCCTAGGAGAAGGACTACGGTCCTCGCCACTGTTGTAACAGCTGCCTCGGTGCAGGTGGTAGCCTCGGGCGGGCCCATCGTTGTCGTGGCGTCATCGCCTGCTGACCGCATCATGGTCGTCTGGCGCCTCGCGCCGATCGCTGAGGCGGTCGTGCACTGAGGGCCATTTTGAGGTGTCCTCACGCCGTCGAGACGCGGAGCTTTCGGCCTGCTGTACCGCGGCGGTCTCAAGAAGGTCTCGGAGCTCGCCGCGGACCCGTCGCCCCTCCGTGGTAGAGGGCTCGGGCATCGCTCGGACTAGCATCGCTGCTGCCGCGACGTTCTGGCTAGCGCGATTGAAGATTGGGGGTTGCTCACTCCCTTCGTCGTTGTTGATGCGGCGGTGGACGTCATGGGCCCTCCGCCGGGCCCTTCCGCCATCACCGTGACCTCGCTGCTCTCGCTCGAGAGTGTCTCGGAGCTGCTGCAGCAGGAGTCAGTCTTGGTCGACCTTTGCCTAGAGCTCACGGAGCTGCTCCAGGTCAAGGCGCCGGAGTTCCACGGGGGCAGCGTTCATGTTCCGTGCCGCCCAAAGCTCAACAAGTGGGGGTGTGGCGTCGCCCGCCCCTTGGTGGAGCGGGGAGCGGTTGCCTACCCCTTCATTCTCATTACTTGCCCCTAGCATTCCGAGCCCGATGTGGAAGCACTCTCGAGTGGGATCATAAGTGCCTTCGTCATCGGAGTCGGAGTAGCCGAAGCAATAGTCGCTTGCGGCCAAAAAGCGGCGCATAGCCTCAGGGTCGCGAAGCCCGGAGAAGTCTGCTCTGGCCCATGCCTCGTCCTCCTCTGAGGAGTCGGTGTGGGTGTGAGCTGAGGTTGTGGCCGAAAAGTCAAGGGAGAAACATTGGTGGCGCCCTGAGGGCTCCGTGTAAGCGGAAGCGTAGGCGGAAGCGTAGGTAGCGGTGGTATTTCTCAACCCGAAGGGGTATAGAGACAGTGCCATCGCTAGGCCCTGCTCCGCCAGAGTTGGCACCTCAGGCGGTGGTGGTGCGTAACTTGACGATGGGGCATCGCTGCACGTCACCGGTGTCTTTCCCCTACCCAAGCTTAGGCTAGATAGGTCCCCAACCAGGGACCTCATACCAACAGCCAGGCATGGGATACTGGCGGAGCGCGGCGCGTCGCCCTGAGGTCGTGTGGTGTCGGGGTGGTCCTGCTCACGTCGTGCCTGGCGAGCGCGACGAGAAAGGCGGCCCGGGCGCAGCCTGCGCCCGGGCTACTGGTGCGTGACGCCATCATTGGCCAAAGGGGCTCTGGGTGGGAGGAGTACTAGGTCGTACTCACGTCCTAGAGATATGAACTCTAGGCTCCCGAACTAGATCACCGTGCCGAGACGTAGTGGGCGTATGGGATCTGCCATCCAGAACTTGTTGGGACAATTAAGCTAACACGCAGCGGCCCCTACCTGGCGCGCCAACTGTTGGTGTTTCGGACCGGGGGGTCCTCAACCAACCAGTGAATTTGAACTGCGTGCCCCTAATCCCGGATGGTGATGCAAAGAGACACAAGGTTTATACTGGTTCAGGCAATCGGTGCCCTACGTCCAGTCTGAGAGATCGATCTTGTATTCCTTGCACCGAGGTGCTTGTAGTAGGGGGTTACAAGCTGGGTGAGAGCGCTAGTCCCAGGTCTCAGCGTGGAGCGGTGCGGGCTGCTTGAGGTGTTGTTCTCAGGCAGCGGGGGGAGCGTGTGTGAGAGCGTGGTTCTTTCGTATGTTTTCTCGCCCCCTCTAGAGCTATCCCTGGCTGCTTCCTTTTATAGCTGCAAGGAGGGAGCTAGGAGTACATGAGTGAGATACACGTGGAGCCTACTGTAGTTCAGTCCTATAGCAGCATGGTGTTGGGAATGGCGATCGGTACTTGACTGGCGCGTCGTGCTGGCCAGACCCGAGGTTGTTTGAGGTCGTGGGAGTCCTTGTTGATGTCTAGTCAGTATGGCCTCCACTATAGGAGACGTACCGTGCCTTGTGGATTCTTGACTGGGCGGAGTGCCGAGGCCTGGCGGGTGCTGTAGCTGATCGTGCCGAGGCCTGCTTTGCCGAGGCCTCGGAGTGACCCGTGTATGATGCGGAGGACGAGCAGTTGGTCTTTCATGCTGATTCCAAGACTACAGGGACCCGGACTTGACCCTCCACGCCGCTTTGTCCTTGGCGCAGGAGTTGAGGTAGCATAGGGCAGTACGGGTGTCAGCAGGGGGCACAGTGATGAGCACAGTGGCAGGTAACCCCTGCTGCGCCTGGTCCCCTGTCCCGTCGGTCACTCTGCATGTACTACGCCAACATGTGGCTGACGTTGCGGGAGTAGTTGGGCGCATTAACTGGACGTGACATTTTGTCAGGGGAGTCGGTCGAGACGGAGGTGACGAGGTTGTTGCCGAGCCCAGCCTCGGGCAAATCGGAGAATGGGTATCCCGTCCGAGGCCTTGCGGGGCGGGGCCTCGGCGAGGAGGCCTCGGCGAGAGGGCCTCGGCGAGAGGGCCTCGGTGGGGTGGAGAGTTTTGGCCTTTCGTCTGAGGCCTCGACGCAAGCCTCGGGCGAATCGGAGAATCTGCCGAGACCTCATGGTTGTCCTTTGGCTTTGATTTTTGCAAGGCTTAAGCAATATTTTTGGTTCTTGGTTAGGGTACCCCTTCTTGTGGTATCCGACAACAATATAAACACGTTACTTACTTGAATTAGAAGTTAATTACCAGAGAAATCTCACAAGCAAGCTCACGAAGAACTTGATTTCACCAGGGTACAAGTCATAGAGAGAGCACCGATAGGCCAGTACTTCCTCCAAACTCTTCCCTCACACTCTATCTCTCTATTTCTAATACAAGACTAGATCATATGGAGAACTAATCTTCTCTTGATAGCTGGCTTTGATCCTGATGAGGAGGATATGAATTAAGGTTTTAGGATGGGTCTGCTGGAGGGGGTACAGCGCTGTATATATAGGGGGTAGCATCAATTCTGGACCCTCAGATCAAACCGGCTTAAAAGGATGGCGTAGATATAATCCTTAAGGCGGTGGAGAACCGACATCACAAGAAGGGACTGCCTTGTGGGCCCCTTGGGCCGACCGGCCTACAGGTGGACCCACCTAGCGGCGCCTCGCCCTCTACCATGGTGTGGTGTCCTCTGGTGTCTTCGAGAGTCTTCTGGTGCAAGTTTCATCATGGATAAGTATGATTAGTTCTGACGTTTAGGTCCCCCTTGATGGTTTTCTGAATATACCCTGCTAAAAATACATATTCACCAAAACTTATGGAATTTGTCAATTTAAACCCCTAGACCTATGTTTGGTGATGGAATTAAATATATATGCCGGTTATACTGACAGTTTATAATTGATGTTAATGACCATCAACATTCATCAAATCCGCAAGCCACGTGCGTGGTCATATACGTAGATAAAAATTTGTGACCCCCATGCAACGTACGGGCATCTATCTAGTTACAATAAAGAAGTGTCACACCTGCCTAAACAAGTATTTGACACACACCAATAAGTCTAAGAGAATCTTGTCAAATCTTTTTGAGACATTGACATGTGAGTATAGCTAATACTCTCTAATTCCAAATTATAAGGTCTTTTGACTTTTCTAGATATATTTCTATAATATGTATCTAGACCTAGGACATGTTTGCATACCATGGGCTAATTGTTAACTAGCTAATTTTATCTCAAATTAGCTCTACTATATCCAAATAAGAGGGCTAAAGGTGGGCCAATTATTTAGCCAAGTCTCCAACTAGTTGTTAGCCAACTAGTTTGAAAAATAGGCCGCACGTTGTACTACGATATAATGTGCACCGGATTTGGGCCACCGGAGTGGCCCACCGCACTATGCTACCAGAGAGGTTGCAAAGTATGCGAGTTGGGCTTAAAGCCCACTGGACATGTCTAGTGTTAGGGCGGATGTCCACACCGTACATGGTCAGTGTTTGTGTGTTGTGAGCACCAGGTGGTCAGACCGTTGGGGTTCCAAGTGGGAGCGCCAGGTCACGCCACTGAACAGTGGGGCTAGTTTTGTGTTAGGAGCCGTTGGAGTTGTTTTGACCGTTGCCCCAGCTGGGTAGTGGGACCGCCAGGTCACGTAGGTGAGCAGGGAGGGGGGAAACGGCGAGTTTTCACTCCCTCCTCTATATATAATTGGGTGGCTAGTTTGGGGAGGCCTCTTGGCACTTTGTTGAACCTCCTTCATCCTCCTAGAGCTGAGCAAGCCTTCCCACTCTCTCTTGATCATTGCAAACACATTTGAGAGAGATTGATACACCACTAGTGCATTGCATTTGTTGATTTCATCTTGGTGGTACTAGTGATTGTTGAAGCTTAGGCGTTCTTGTTACTCTTGGTGGTTGTCGCCACCTAGACGGTTGGAGCTTTAGTGATTGGTGAGGGGAATTGGTGATTGTTTCCGTCCCCAATCAAGATTCATTGTGAAAGGTTCTTGATCCTAGCTTGCGTGGTGCAAAGGGATACTCTAGTAAATTGCTCATGGCTAGAAGGAGTGCTTGTGGGTTTGATTCTTGTGACACCCACAATGGGGACTAAGTTGCTGGCAAGCAACCAAACCTCAAGAGAAAAATTGATTGTGTTCGTCCCTTTTGCCTGGTTCGGTATATTCACTACACTTGTATTTATATTCTTACCTTTGCTAGTTTAGCGCTTGTTGCTTGTGTAGACTAGTAGTGGTAGCTCTCTTGCAATTAAGAGCTCTAGAGTAGGTAGTTGTTCCTGGTAGTAGTAACAGTTGTTAGTTGCTCTCTAGCCTAGCTCTCTAGTGTAGTTGTGCAGCTAGTAGCCTTGTGTGGTGGAGTAATTAGGATAAACTCAAATTGCTACTAGACTTGTATAGGAAGCTTGCTTGAGTGAACTAGAGATAGTGCTTGTAGTGCCTATTAGGTCACTTATTGTACTAACCACTTTTATCTAGTGATTTGTGAATTGTAGAAGGATTTTTTTATAGGCTATTCACCGCCCCCTCTAGCCATCTAGATCCTTACAATCTTTGAATTCACCTTCGCCATCAATTTGGAGCGATGGGGTCGCCATCGGCATGTTCGACTTTGCCTTCGCCATCAATTGGAGCAGGAGGATCTCCATCTATGAGATCTGTGATATCAACCTCACCTATGTCATTTAATTCAAGCACACGAAAAAAATTCTCACAAGCGCCGGCTAAGAGGGGCTGGCAAGGAGCACATTGGACAATCAAACCACCTAAAGATGAAAGCCTCACCTGGCACCCGTGAGTGAAAGATTGAAGACGTGTTGTGTTCACCTATAACTACGTCATCTATGTCGACTACTTCATCTACTTTGACTACATCAATGTCTTCGGTGAAGGCTCAATTATGAAAAAAGGGTATTGAGGGCTCAAGGCCATACGAAGGAGCAAGCTGCCAAAGACAGGGTGATAGATGTTTGAGCGAAGGTTGCCACCGAAGACTAGTCGAAGAGTAGCCAAAGATGAAATCATCTCGAGAGTATCTCTGTATAGACAAGAGTCGTGTGCCTGGTCTGAGTTGTAATTGGGCCACACTTACTTGTATTCAGTTATTAGGTCTTGTGCTTCTGAGCAAAACTAAATAGCCGAGTGGTTGTTGAGCGGCTACTGTTGGGGTGTATAATATGTTTGGGACCGCTATTAATGTGTTTGGGGCTCAATTACATAGCATAGGGGCTTGTGAGATCATGCTTAGGGCCCATTTATAGCTCTTAGAGACCCTTTTGTAAATGCAAGACCCACTAGGGGCAATGGTGAAAACTTATCCTCTCACCTCCCTTCTAAAAGGGCGGGAGAGGGAAGGTTGAGGGGGACTTTTGGTCTCTCATTTATTTGACTCTCTCTCTTGTTCTCTCCACTCCCACTACTCTCATGTTCGGGTTTATCACCACCCTCAAATTTTTTGTAGCATTAAGTCAAACTGAACAAAAGAAAACAAGTACCAATGAGCAAATGAATTGGAGGGAGGGAGGGAGGCCAAATTAGGTTTAATCCACCAGAGCCAACATCTAATATAGTTGCTTCATCTGCACAAGTATCAGTAATGAGGACATCACCAGCAAATTTGTGATCAATCCCAAGAGAAATTAATAAACCAATAGTTAATGTGATGTTGTAGGAAATTAAATCATTAGAGCATTAGCATTGCACAAATGTTAAGATGCAAAAAGGCAGACAAATAGATAGCCTAAATATCAATACCACCTGGGATGATGTACCTCGTTTCGTAGAGGGTCTAGTGGCCAGCGATCTTGCTGAGCCTAATGAGTAGTAAAGTTTTGCTCTTCAAAAAAAATACCATGGGATATGATAGCCAGTTCACGGTTGAGGATGTAATCCCGAATATCTCTAGATTGTTCTTGGGTAAGCATTATCTCTAGTTTCGGCTTACTTTTTACCATACATGCTAGTTGTGGCCTTCTAGCATTCACAGCACGCAGACATGCTCCCTCTCCCACGCGTCCCTCTCACTCTTCTACACGCTCATCCGCTCTGCCACTACACACGGACCCTCGCCTGGCCACGGACAACGAGGACCCACTTTGCATCGTGTGGAGGCCACGACTCACTGCTTTGCTCACCCACACCGCAACCCTAGCCACCCGGCCTTTTATAGGACCCTCGGCCACTCCCTTCGCTCCAGCCACCATCGCACCGAGCCCTGCCGGTTCGCCCACTCGCCCCGCCAAAGCCACGCCCCGTTGTCGCGAGGAGCTCGGTAGCCGCGGTGCCGCACCCGCACCGTTGATGCTGCCTTCGCCTACCTTTGCCATGCACTAGGCTGAGATAGGGAGGCAGGGAGGAGCCTACCGTCGCTAATAACCTGAAGCCGTGAAGGAGTCCCGGTCGCTGGCGTCACCCTCAAGCTCCCGTCCGGCGTCGTCCTGAAGCTCCCGAAGTCCACTACTTCTGCGAGCAAAAGCCTACTTCCACGAGCAGAGGTTGAAGGAGCCAGAGCCAACAACTACTTCCACAAGCAGAACCGGAAGGAACCAGATTCGACCTTGTGGAGCGTCACGAGCTGTACACCCCCAACCAGAAGAGCTGGATTCGACCCTGTGGAGTGTCGCGAGCTGTACACCCCTTTTCTTTAGCCCCGCCAGCGCTGACGAGCTTAGCCAGAAGGGGCCCACTGCCGAAAAGGAGTAGAGCGATAGGGATCCACGAGGGAGACGACCCACAAGGAAAAACACCATAGAAGGAGGTGTTGCCTATAAACTCACCTGAACGGAGCTAGACAACCAGAAGGGGGGCACGAGCGAAAAAGGACTAGAGCGACAGGGATCCGCGAGGGAGAAGATCCACAAAAGGCAAAAAATGGAGAGGGTTAGTGTCCTGCTGCGAGGGAAGGTAACAGATCGACGGTGAGACGGCGCTGATTCGACAGCCAGATTTGCGAACACGCACGCCAACGATCGACATCCGCACGCCATAAGAATCCACTGATGGTGGAGGGGTTGTGCGCCCAAAATTCGACAGGAATCCGCACGAGAGGAGGCATCGCGTGACTCACCGAGACGGAGCGAGGGTCACCGGTGGGTGGTGAGTGGGGAGTGGGGACAACGGGAGAGAGCGGCTGCCGGCCGCGGCGCGGACGAAAGCACAAGAGCCACTCTCGTGAGCGACGCTGATCACGACTCCGCAAGGCGGCGCCGCGGCAGGGGGAGACGCTCGGTAGTCGGCACCGGGTGGAGCCGACTTGACCCTGACGCGTGGGCCACAGGCCTTCGCACCTCGCGATTTGCATCCGTTGGGGCCTGGCTTAAGGCCATTTTGGAAGCATGGTTTTTAGGCCAAAACCACTATAAATTACAGGTCCAGCAATTTTTACAAGTTTATTACAACCCATACTCAAAACTGTTATTTGGATGGAGGATGAGACCACTAAACTTTCACAACAGAGAATGACATCTGTCTGGTCTAGCGTGTAAAAGTTAGAAGGCACATGCATGTCAATATGCCATGGTACCAACACCCTTAATTATAAAATCTAAAATCTGTACACCAATTCATATTTCCAATTTTTTCTCTTGGGAATTGGGGAATGAATAAGACATTTGACTAATTATATTATTACTAAAAATCTAGAGGCTTATATGCATGCCAATCTATATGCTTATTCATATTTCGAATCTAAATTATATTTTACTGGTTGATTCTCTAAGACCGAGCATCAAACATGTGACTAATTATATTTTTTTCATGTAGTTGGTTGCGCATAATAAGTGTTGGACTGCAGATCGTCTTGCTTGATGGGGTCTTCAGCATCACCAGCAATGTTTGATGTGTGATTAAGAACAGAAAACCACCTGCTAGTTTATTTTGTCTTCTCTAGTCAATCCTGGTTTGAGCTCTTACATAAATTTGGACCGCAGATCCTCGCTCCCCAACCAGCTAAGTCGTCCTTTGAAGTTTGGTGGTGCCGATCCAATGAGATTGTCACTGATCAGGATAGGCAGGGTCTCCATTCTTTAGTTATTCTTGGAGCCTGGTCGCTTTGGACCCATCGGAACCTGTGTGTCTTTGATGAGGCTTGACCTACTCTGCAGGGTATCCTAGCTTCAGTCCACGAAGAAGCAAAGTTATGGGGTCAAGCGGGTGCGAAGGGCATAGCCATGTTCACTAAACGGATACTTGGTGTTGCCTAATTGCTTGGCTCGTTGGTCGTTCACCCCTTGTTTGTGAGCAAGGCATCGTTTAGATTGCAAATTTTTGCAATCTAGACATTGTAGCACGTTTCGTTTGTATTTGACAAACTTTGTCCGATCATGGGCTAACTAGGCTCAAAAGATTCGTCTCGTGATTTACAACCAAACTGTATAATTAGTTACTTTTTTTACCTACATTTAATGCTCCATGCATGTGTCCAAAAATTGATGTGATGGAGAGAGAGTAAAAAAACTTGGAACTTTGATATCATCTAAACAAGGCCCAGGTGTGTGAGGTTGTTGTCTCTATTTGTGTTTTGGAATTTTTGTTTGTTACTTTATGTGGGTTAGTTGTGGCCGTGTGGCCATGTGTCTGGGGGTGTGTTGAGGCGTTTCTTTGTAGTTTTTTTAACTCTCCTTTGTGTTGAAGAAAAAATGACTAATTGTGTTTTACTAAACAAATGTCAGTAGTGGACTCCTACGAGAACGAGCTCAAGATCTGGGAGTTGACAAGCTTGGTACTCTAAGTTGCTCATTTTCAAATTCACATACTATAAAGCCTCCTGGCAGCATAATTTGTTTGATATACTCTCTCCCATTTAACGTCTCTGCTGAAGAGACGACGAATTGACAGAGAAAAATGTGTTGGATCCGTTGACTGTCTCCCTGTCTGGGCCTTGAGTCCACCCAAGGGCCCAACTGGGAGCTGCCCAGGGCAGGCAATGCAGGCAGGGAGACTGTTAACGGAGTTGGACTCCAAGTCTTGAGGAGGGAAGAGGCCCGTTGTCGCCCGGCGTGATCGGCAGCGGCTTGCCGTTCACCGTCGTCGGTGAAGCTCTGCTCGGTGTTGTCCCTGCTTTAGACTCCGTTCGGTTATCTAGGATTGATTCCCAGCCGGACCATTTCCTACACAAATTTGTACTACCGAGGAATAGTTCCAGGCCCAGAATGGTCCGTTCCGCAACGGGGCCTTACCCAGCTCACTCAAATCTTTTACTTCTCGGCAAAAGTAGTCGGGTGTCATCTCTTTTATCCAGCTTCGGCAAGCATCAACCCCTGCTGGTAACTCAAGACTTTCTCCCTTTTTTTTTTTTTTTGGTCTTTTCTAAGTCTCATCCCATCGCGCTCGGGCACATGCAAATATGCTTCTTCCTTCTTTTTTTTAGTTCTTTCCCTCCGGAAAGGGGCCATCAATATGTCGACTTCACTCAGAAAAGCTCAGGACCGGGGTGTGTGTGTCGGTGTATTTATGTTGCGATGTATCCGGATACGGGTCGATAGCGACGAGTGCGTCGCGGGCGGACGAGATCATGAGCGAATGGAATCATGCATGCACGGAATCATGCATGCATGCATGCGTCGTCGTGTACTCGTTCACCACCTCGCTCATCATGTTCGCTCCATGAGCCTGCACCCTGAAGCTTCCATATAAAACCATGGGAGTACATGAGATGAGATGAGAGTGGGCCCGCTCAGACCATGTATGAGCCTCTGGCTCCCGGGTCCCCAAGGCAGTAACAGCAAAGCAACATATGATTATTCTGCATTCATGCATGCTGAGTCTGCTATATAGCACGTACAGGTACAGTACATGGAAGAGTTCGATCCAACTGATTGTTGGTACTGTCATTTATATGAAACTTTTTGCACACGCATCACGCGTGGCATGGCGTGGCTGGCATAGCTGAAAGTTCACACGCATCACGGATGCGGAGAATGAAGAACCCACCGACACCGTGTGCACCCGCCCGCGCGTCTGTCAGTCTCTCTGTGTGTGGTGTGCCCTCTGTGCTATCGTGCTGGTGCGTCATCACGTAGAAACTAGGAAAGGGAAACCAGTTCAAATGTACGAACCACTTTCTTTTTTCCCTATATACTGCAGTACTGTACAGAAATAACGTGCGAACCACTGGCCGCGATGTTCGCTATTTAACTCTGTGCTATGAGAGTGGAGCACTGAGACTGACACTGAGTCGCTGACTAACCGAACTAAAATTCCGTTGCCGGGTCTCTCAGGCTCTCCGCTGTAAGCCCACCTAGAATCCATCCCGGCCCACCAGATCCAGACTTTCTTTAATTTTCGATTCGTCCTGTTAGTAGCAGTAGTAGATTCAACTTAGCCTTTGACTGTGTCGCCTGCAAAGTTCCAGTAGCTGACGAACGTACCTACGCGGCATATCCCACGGTGTCACCTGGTTACGAATACCTAGGCAATCTCCCCGCAGCATTAGTTGATTTAGTTAACTAG
This sequence comes from Miscanthus lutarioriparius, assembly GCA_904845875.1. Lineage (NCBI taxonomy): Eukaryota > Viridiplantae > Streptophyta > Magnoliopsida > Poales > Poaceae > Miscanthus > Miscanthus lutarioriparius. The sequence goes on from CAJGYO010000007.1 coordinate 94,170,299, forward strand.
TGGTACTACAGGATCAGGATTAGTATACTAGTTTAGCCCGGTTGATCTCACTGGGCAGCAGCGACAAACATCCCGTGCAGTTCCACTTTCTGCCTGATAAAGCGCGTCACCTCTGATTCTCTGCTGACCATTTGTCGCTAGATACCTTTACCCCTCCTCCAATAAAATTAGGGTAACCCATACAATTATCGGGTGCTCGCTGGAGTAAATCTTTCCACTGAACCGGCTACATTGCTGCGCATCATCAGAGCAACAAGCTGTTTTTGGGAAGGGTAAAAAGGAAGCGGCGCAAAAATATGGATCTCTTTATATGGACCAAGTAGTCCTGTGGGTGTTTCAACTAGTGAATTTGAACTGCGTGCTATTAATCTCGGATGATGATGCAAAGAGATATAAAGTTTATACTGGTTCAGACAATCGATGCCCTACGTCCAGTCTGAGAGATCGATCATGTATTTCTTGCACCGAAGTGCTAGTAGTAGGGGGTTACAAGCACAGGGAGAGAGGGAGCTAATCCCAGGTCTCGGCGAGGTGTCGTGTGGGCTGCTTGAGACGTTGCTCTCAGGCGGCTGGGATGTGTATGTGTGTGAGCTACCAGGTGTTCTTCCTATTTCTCCTCTTCCCCCCCCCTTAGGTTATCCCTGGCTGCTTCCTTTTATAACCGCAAGGAGGGAGCCAGGAGTACATGAGTGAGCTATACGTGGAGTCTACTGTAGTTCAGTCCTGTAGCAACATAGTGTTGGGGATGGCGATTGGTACTTGACTGGCGCGCCGTGCTGGCCAGGCCCGAGGTTGTTGAGGTCGTGGGAGTCCTTGTTGACGTCAGTCAGTATGGCTTCCACTGTAGGAGGCATGCCGCGCCTCGTGTGTTCTTGACTTGGTGGAGTGCCGAGGCCTGGCGGGTGCTGTAGCTGATCGTGCCGAGGCCTGCTTTGCCGAGGCCTCGGAGGTGACCCGTGTATGATGCGGGGGTCTCGGTGGTCAGCGTCGTACCCGGTTCAGGCGGAGAGGTGTGGAGCGTGTGTCCACAGGGCGCGGTAACCCCTGCACCGTCAGTAGGGGATGTTAAAAAGGAGATTTGACCGCTGTCCCATCGCCCCTGTTGTTGTACCCTGTCAGTCGTGGCTGACGTAGTAGGTGCGACCAGGCGCACTTGAATGGATGTGACGGCTTGCCAGAGGGACGGTTGAGGCGGAGGCGACGAGGATGCGGGACGAGCCCGGCCTCGGCCGAGGCGGAGAAGGAAAAGTACGTCCGAGGCCCTGCCGGGGGGTCTCGGACGAGGCGGAGGACGAACGGTTGGTCTTTCATGCTGATTCCAAGTCTACTGGGACCCGGACTTGACCCTCCACGCCACTTTGTCCTTGGCGCAGGAGTTAGGCAGCACAGGGCAGTATTCCGGTCCCCTGTCCCGTCGGTCATTCTGTCTGTACAGTGCCGACGTGCGGCTGACGTTGCGGGAGTAGTGGGGCGCATTAACTGGACGTGACGTTTTGTCAGGGGAGTCGGTCGGGATGGAGGTGACGAGGTTGTTGTCGAGCCCAGCCTCGGGCGAATCGTAGAATTGGTATCCCATCCGAGGCCTTGCGGGGCGGGGCCTCGGAGAGGGGGCCTCGGCGAGAGGGCCTCGGCGGGGCAGAGGGCTTTGGCCTTTCGTCTGAGGCCTCGGCGCAAGCCTTGGGCGAGTCGGAGAATCTGCCGAGACCTCGTGATTGTCCTTTAGCTTTGATTTTTGCAAGGCTTAAGCAATATTTTTGGTTCTTGCTTAGGGTACCCCTTCTTGTGGTATCCGACAGTAGCCCCCGAGCCTCGGGAGGAGTGCGGGCACTCTCCCAAGGTTTGGACGAGACTTGGCTCATAGCAGCTCCCGTCGGGATTGTGTTTTGTACTCGGTGGTTCCGGTGGGTGCGCGCGAGTGCACCCGCCGGGTGTAGCTCCCGAGGCCCTGGAGGAGTGGGTTTACTCCCTCAGGGGGGTTTTCTCCGTTGAGCAAGGGGTTTTTGTTGCATTTGCCGAGCCCGCAAGCGCAAGTTCGGGTTGCGGGGGTCTCGGCGAGGCTGCAGGAAAAGCCCTCTAGCCTCCGCACGGAGCGAGAGGTCCGTCAGGGATCCCCCTAACTTTGGGTACGACCCTTACGCTTCCTTTTCGCTCGGAAGGAGGGGTGGAATGTGCCAGGCTACCCTCGATGGGCTCGAGCGTGGGCACTTCCGGTGAGCTGTTATCGGGTAGTTCGAGTGGAGGCCCGAACCCCGTTCGCTAAGGGTCGGCTAGCAGCGGTCCGGAGACGCACTCCAAGAGTACCAGAGGGTTTCTCTAGTGGGTGCCGAGGCCGTTCGCTGAGCCTCGGTGGCTCGGTGCCTCCCTACGGTGGGATCCCATTCGGAGACTTCCCTGCCGGTCTCGGACATGACCTAGGACGCCCCGAGCGATCGAGCGATCGTTCGCTCAGGCCTCGGCCATTCGTAGGCTTGCCCCAAGGTCGTCCCTGACTCTATTGTCCTGGGGCGACTGTCGAAACCTCTGGAGGCCTAGCCTTCGAACCCCTGGACCGTAACGGGCTCAGTGCCCTTTATCGTATTTGTAACGGAACTTCTAGCTTGGACTTAGACCGTTTGTCTTTGTCTTGGGCGCAGGAGGAGCCCCCGAGCCTCCGCCAGGAGCTGGAGGGTGGTCAGGGGTCCCCTGGAGGTGTGAGCCGGAGCCGTTGGTCTCGGCAAGGTTGCAGGAAGAGCCCCTAGCCTCTGCGCGGAGCGAGAGGGCCGTCGGGAGTTCCACTGGCTTTTTATACGCCCCTCGCGCGTGAGGGTTTGTTTGCCGAGGCCCCTTTGGGCACCAGCCCGGGTCGTGGGGTCTCGGCGTATCTGTAGGAAGAGCCCCCTAGCCTCTGCACAGGGCGAGAGGGCCGTCAGGAGCTCCCCTGTCTTTTTGTACGACCCTCACACTTCCTTTTCGCTCGGAAGGAGGGTTTGTTTTGCCGAGCCCCTTTGAGTGCGAGCCGGGGTCGCCGGGTCTCGGCAAGGTTGCAGGAAGAGCCCCTTAGCCCCTGCATAGAGCGAGAAGGCCATCAGGGGTTCCCCTGACTTTTTGTACGACCCTCATGCTTCTTTTTCGCTCGGAAGGAGGGGTGGAATGTACCTCGCTACCCTCGATGGGCACGAGCGTGGGCACTTCCGGTGAGTTGTTATCGGGAAGTCCGAGTGGAGGCCCGAACCCCGTTCGCTAGGGGACGGCTAGTGGTCTAGAGACACACTCTAAGAGTACCAGAGGATTTCTCTAGTGGGTGCCGAGGCCGTTCGTTGGGCCTCGGTGGCTCGGTGCCTCCCTACGGTGGGATCCCATTCAGAGACCTTCCTGTCGGTCTCGGACACGACTTTGGGCGTCCCAAGCATTTCGCTTGCTTGGGTCTTGGCCCCATATAGGCTCGCCCGCGGTCGTCCCTGAGTCTGTTATCCTGGGGCGGCTGTCAAAACCTCTTGGGGCCCAGCCTTCGAACCCCTGGACCGTAATAGGCTCAGAGCCTGGTTCCTTCATATGAAAGGAATAGGCCATGGGAAAAATCTTCCCTATTGGCTCGGCAACGGGTGGCGCGCCTTTTGAGGTGGTTTCCTAGGGAGGCGAAATGACGCCTGCTGCCGTAGTGGCCGAGCGTGACGTGGTGGATGGGACGTAACTGTTCTCGCATTTAATGAGGGAGACGTGGGCGCGTGGGCCGGTGAAATCGGCTCATGGTTAACTGCGCCGGATCGGGGGGAAACTTCCCCGATTTCGTCGCCCGTCCGTTTCGCCTCCTCCCTGCATAAATACCCAAAGAGTCCCGCCCCTCCTCGTCTTACCTTGCCTGCATTAGCACTGCCTCCGTCGAGCCGTCGCTAGAGTAGCGGGTGTCGGGAAGAAGAGGGGAGAAGAGCGAGCCTAGGGAGAAAGCGAGGAAAAAGTAAGAGCGTGGGAGAGAGAGAAAAAACTCACCGCCGCACCCGATTCCTCCATCGCACCCATGGCCGGCGACATCGTCGTTGTCGAGGCGGACCCCTGGGATCCGTCGGATGTCACCGAGGAGATGCTTCAGTCGCTTGTCGATGGAGGACTCCTTCGCCCGGTGACAAACCCCACCAGGCCGGAGTGGATTGCTCCGTACGGCGAGCGAGAGCCGAGGCCCCACGACAGCTACGTCGTAAGCTTCATCTCCTTTCACGAGCGCGGCCTTGGCGTCCTGGCGGATCGGTTCATGCGGGCGCTCCCGCATTACTACAGCGTGGAGCTCCACAACTTCAACCCCAACTCCATCGCTCAGGCGGCTATCTTTGTTGCCGTCTGTGAGGGGTACTTGGGGATCGCTCCCCATTGGGAGTTGTGGCTCCACCTATTCCGGGTGGGGCACACTACCAAGCCGACATGCACGTCGGGTATGAGGAAGGCGACGAGGGCCGGCGGCTGCACTCTCCAAGTGCGCCAGGACCGCCTGCACCTCTACATTCCGGCCCAGCTCGCGTCATCCAATCGCCGGTGGTACACGAGTTGGTTCTACCTTCGCAATGACGACGGAGGACTTCCCCCCTACACTGGGCGGATTGTGGGGAGTTGCCCGGAGAGATGGAAGTACGGCGTCCCGAAGGACGACCAGCCCAAGCTGGAGCCACTTCTAGAGGGGCTGGCGAGGCTGCGGGGCCACTGTCTCACCGCGGCTGTAGTCGTGGCCGCCTTCCACCGCCGAAGGGTGTTGCCGCTGATGGCTTGGCGGCGGCGGGTGTTCGAGATGAAGCCGGGTGAGCCCATTGAGGGCACCCGGATGTCCTCCTCCGCCCTTTCCGATGAGGAAATTCTTCGTCGGGTGGGGGAGACGGTAGAGGCGAAGCTGAGGGGCGGCAACTTGACCCCTATCGCTATGCGGCCATCGCGGGGGTTCCTTTCGCTGGTAAGTCATGCGTCGCTTGTAGCCTCCGAGCCTCCTCAGTCTCCCCTTACCCCTTGTTTCCTTATGCGCGTCCGTCGTTCCTGCAGGGGATGAGGGACGTACGCTCATCTCCGCCGCCTATTCCCGAGGACGCGAGGCGGCGGGCGATCAACCGTGCGCACGCCGATGCGCAGAAAAAGCGAAAAGACGCCAAGGCGGCGAAGCGCACGAAGCAAATCCTCGCGCGCGAGGAGCTAGATAAGCGCCGCCGTCAACAACGGAAGGATGGTCTCCTGTTGGAGGAATCCCCGTCAATGTCGCTGTCGATGGAGGCCTCGGACAGGGATGACGGGAGCGAGGTGGGGGGAGGTCCCCTGGACCATCTTCCTGACATAGTGAAGGTGGTGCCCGGAGCGATGGCAAGTAGCTCGGCACTCTCGGGGGGAGGAGGAGGAGAAGCGGACCCAGGGTCGGCGGTTGTTCGCTCTGGGGCCGAGGCTGACACGCTCGAGGCGCGGGCGTTGGGCAAACGCGTCGTCAGCCCGGTGGGCTCGGCGGCTGTGGTGGAACAAGTGGCGGTGGAGGCAACACCACCGCCCCCGCAGAGGACCGAACGGGCGCCGGGGTCCATTGAGGACCGATCGGCGCCGATGGATACGGAGGCAACGCCTCTACCGCCGCCTCCGCCGTTGCGGACGAGGTTTGCCGTGGCAAAATGGTTGCCGCCCCGTTCAATGTAAGAGTATTTTTGGCAGGGTCATAGTGCCTTCCGTTCGCCTTTTGGTCTCGCGCTGACCCTATTGGTTATTTTTCCTTAGTCGAAAGCGGCCTGCGGACGAGCTTCCCTTGGCACCCCTTAAGGCGCTCAAGGCGAGCCCCGGCTCCTCCGCCCACTGGGTGGTGGAGGCACAAGCCGCTATCCAACGTGGCGCGGCGTCGGTGAGGGTCGATCCGAAGGAGCCGGCCGCCCAAGGAGGGGCTGCCGAGGTGGCCCCTACACAGACGAGGGAGGGAGTGCCTCCGCCCTGTGAGACTCGTCCGGCTTCTAGCGGCAGCTCTTAAGATCCCAGGAGTTCCCAGGGCGCACGTATGTGCCCTGAAAGTTCCCGACGAAGATCCCAACCAAGTCGCGCCAGTCGTGGATTTGTGAGGGAGGGAGGTGCTCGAGCCAGGCTCGCGCCGAGTCTGACAAGAGCAAGGGGAGGTTGCGGATGATGAGCAGGTCATCATCCGCGCCACCTAGCTGGCAAGCCAGAGTTCGGGGTTGGTCTCGCCGTTGAACTTCGCGAGATTGGCTGGTTGCCGAAATCGGGCGGGGAAAAGAGCAGCGCGGATGGCCTTGCTGAAGACCCGAGGGCCTGGCGGTTCAGGGGAAGGACTGCGGTCCTCCCCGCTGTCATAGCAGCCGCCTCTGTGTGGGTGGTAGCCCCGAGCGGGCCCCTCGCTGTCGTGGTGTCGTCGCCTGCTGACCACCTCATGGTTTCCCTGCACCTCGCGTCGGTTGCCGAGGTGGTCCAAAAGCACGGGGGCCCTGTGGGCTATCGGTGCTCGAGTGGGCTCGGGATGAGCCGAGGCTTCCCTGTCTTGCCGAGGCGGTGCCGCGGGCAGGTTCGAGACGCCCCCGTGCCATCGGGAGGCAGAACTCTCGGCCTGCTGAACCACGGCGGTCTCTAGGAGCTCTCGGAGCTCGCCGTGGACCCGCCGCCCCTCCATGGTAGAAGGCTCGGGCATCGTGCGGACCAGCATTGCCACGGCCACGATGTTCTGGCTGGCGCGATTGAAGACTGGGGGTTGCTCGCTCCCTTCGTCATCGTCGTGGATGCGATGATGTACATCGCGGGCCCTTCGTCGGGCTCCTCCGCCTTTGCCGTGACCTCGCTGCTCCTGTTCGAGAGAGTCTCGAAGCTGCTGTAGAAGGAGTCGGTCCTGTTCGACCTTGGCCTGGAGCTCACGGAGCTGTTCCAGGTCTGGACGTTGAGGTAGCGCAAGAGCAGGGTTCTCGTTCCGTCTTTGCCGGTAGGAGAATGCGCGGAGGTGTGGCGGCGCTGCACACGGGCGGCGGGGCGTCTACCGCGCCTCGTCTTCCTCGCCCGCCCTCGGCATCCCGAGCCCGACGTGAAAACACACTCGCGAGCGGGTCAGAGGTGCCCTCGTTGTCGAGTCGAGTAGTCGGGCGATGAGTCGCTATGCGGCGTGAAAGCGGCGATAGCCTCGGGGTCGTGGAGTCGAGAGAAATCCACTCACAGGCCACGCCTCATCCTCCTCCGAGGAGTCGGCGAGGTGCCTGGTCGAGTGTGAAGCTGGCGGGCGTTCGGGGATCCTTGTGAGCGGCGGCGTAAGCGTAAGCATAAGAGGTGGCGGCATTTCTCAACCCAAAGGGGTATGAGGATGGTGCTGTCGCCGAACTTTGCTCCGCTTGGCGGCTCTTCGAGGAGTGGTGGAGCGGAGCTTGGTGATGGCGTCGCCATGTGCCACCGGCGTTTTCCTTCGTCAAGCTCAAAGCTAGACGGGTCCCGGCCCAGGAGCCTGTGTAAGCAACAACTAGTCGTAGGATGTCGGCGGGGAGCGGCGTGCCGTCCTGGATTCGAGTAGCATTGGGGTGGTCTTGCTCGCGTCGTGCTTAGCGAGCACGGCGAGAGCGGCCGCTCGGGTGCCACCTGCGCCTAGGCTACCAGTGCGTGACGTCGTCGTCGGTTGGTGGGGCTCGGGGCATGAGGAGTACCATGTCGTACTCATGCCCCAGAGACATGAACTCTAGGCCCCGAACAGATCACCGTCGAGACGTAATAGCGGTCGTGACGGGGTCCGCCATCCGAACTTGTTGGGATGAATGGCCCGACACGCAGAGGTTCCCCCTACGGCGCGCTAAGCGTCGGTGTTTGGATGGGGTCCTCTACCAACTAGTGAATTTGAACTGCGTGCCCCTAATCCCGGATGGTGATGCAAAGAGACAAGGTTTATACTGGTTCAGGCAATCGATGCCCTACGTCCAGTCTGAGAGATCGATCTTGTATTCCTTGCACCGAAGTGCTAGTAGTAGGGGGTTACAAGCACAGGGAGAGAGGGAGCTAATCCCAGGTCTCGGCGAGGTGTCGTGTGGGCTGCTTGAGACGTTGCTCTCAGGCGGCTGGGATGTGTATGTGTGTGAGCTACCAGGTGTTCTTCCTATTTCTCCTCTTCCCCCCCTTAGGTTATCCCTGGCTGCTTCCTTTTATAACCGCAAGGAGGGAGCCAGGAGTACATGAGTGAGCTATACGTGGAGCCTACTGTAGTTCAGTCTTGTAGCAGCATAGTGTTGGGGATGGCGATTGGTACTTGACTGGCGCGCCGTGCTGGCCAGGCCCGAGGTTGTTGAGGTCGTGGGAGTCCTTGTTGACATCAGTCAGTATGACTTCCACTATAGGAGGCATGCCGCACCTCGTGTGTTCTTGACTTGGTGGAGTGCCGAGGCCTGGCGGGTGTTGTAGCTGATCGTGCCGAGGCCTGCTTTGTCGAGGCCTCGAAGGTGACCCGTGTATGATGTGGGGGTCTCGGTGGTCAGCGTCGTACCCGGTTCAGGCGGAGAGGTGCGGAGCGTGTGTCCACAGGGCGCGGTAACCCCTGCACCGTCAGTAGGGGATGGTAAAAAGGAGATTTGACCGCTGTCCCATCGCCCCTGTTGCTGTACCTTGTCAGTCGTGGCTAACGTAATAGGATCGACCAGGCGCACTTGAACGGATGTGACGGCTTGCCAGAGGGACGGTTGAGGCGGAGGCGACGAGGATGCGGGACGAGCCCGGCCTTGGCCGAGGCGGAGAAGGAAAAGTACGTCCGAGGCCCTGCCGGGGGGTCTCGGACGAGGCGGAGGACGAACGGTTGGTCTTTCATGATGATTCCAAGTCTACTGGGACCCGGACTTGACCCTCCACGCCACTTTGTCCTTGGCACAGGAGTTAGGCAGCACAGGGCAGTATTCCGGTCCCCTGTCCCGTCGGTCATTCTGTCTGTACAGTGCCGACGTGCGGCTGACGTTGCGGGAGTAGTGGGGCGCATTAACTGGACGTGACGTTTTGTCAGGGGAGTCGGTCGGGACGGAGGTGACAAGGTTGTTGCCGAGCCCAGCCTCCGGCGAATCGGAGAATTGGTATCCCATCTGAGGCTTTGCGGGGCGGGGCCTCGGCGGGGCGGAGGGCTTTGGCCTTTCGTCTGAGGCCTCGGCGCAAGCCTTGGGCGAGTCGGAGAATCTGCCGAGACCTCGTGGTTGTCCTTTGGCTTTGATTTTTACAAGGCTTAAGCAATATTTTCGGTTCTTACTTAGGGCACCCCTTCTTGTGGTATCCGACAAGTCCATATACAAAGAATCCACGTAACTAGTCCATAGCTATTGTTATCTTCACACAATATATATGGACTAAGTAGTCTATAAAATAGTCCCAAAGAGAATAAAAAAAATATCTATCTTCAATCCATCAGCCACTACAAGGAGAGAGAGGGGGAGTAAGAAAATAATGTTTTTTATTATCTATTGTAGTCCATAAATTTATAGGTATCTTTTAATATAGGCTATTTCATGGACCGGTCTCACCGTGTTTTAGCCGGCTGATACAGACTATTTTAATGTCTATATGGACTACTTTTGAGCAACAACAAGGTGGTTGCCGAATAGCTTTATCTCTTATTGCTACGTGTCAAGTGAAGCCGAAACCGGTAAAAAGAAAGAACTGGTGTGGGCGAAGCCGAAACTGCTTAATCCCACTTCAGTTGCTATTCATAGCTCTGTCCAAGAGGCCCTAAAAGGGGTTTGCTAGATTTCCCATCGGAGACTAGCTCGACGCAGAACGCGCTTTTGCCTGCGGCGGACAGACACCCGCCGCCGCATTGGAGCGGAGCGGAGCAATGCCCCGCGTGCACAGTGCATTGCCGATCGATGGAGAGCACAGAGCATGCATGTGAGGCTCTTTAATCCGATGCACGCGCTGCCGATTGGTGACCTCTGCCTGTGCCCTGTGGCTACTTTGGACGTGTGAGCGTGACTGAGAGCATTCATCGGGCACCGACCCACCGCCGGCAGGCCCACGCCCGTCGATCCAATCCCAATCCACCGGCAGGGCGGCAGGCTGCTCGCTCGCTCGCTCGCTGCGGCCAGGGCCAGCCATCGCCGCCGGTCGAACTCGAGCTGGCCTAGCCGGGTGAGCTGAGCCATGTCGTCCGCCGTCTGTTCACCTTTCACTCGAACTCGATCGCGTGGTGACTGTGCATCCATCGTCCATCGTGTATTCCCAAAAGGAAGAAGTACTCGGGTATACATTACAGCTCCCAGTTTCCTCTGTCAGCCAGCCATTGCCTTTGAATGAGCAGGTTTCATTTTCGACCTGAAACCAACGCCAGCCGTCAGCGCATGCAGTTTTACAGCTCCGCCGACTTCAAGGGGGGCCCGGTTTGTATATTGTATATGTACTGTATCTGTATGTATGCATGCATACGCAGCCGTACAGCTTGAGATGGTAGCAGTTGCAGCGGCACGCAGTCAAAGGAGGCGCCGTCCTCTGTTTTTGGCGCTAACCCCGAGGCGGCGCCTCCGCCGCGTGGACCCACGCGTCATTGCGTTGGGCGTGCGATCCGGGAGCCCTGCCCTGCTCGGCCAGGCCTGAGGCCTCGCTCGCGCGCACGTGCCGCCCGGCGTCGCGCGTCGCGTCTGCGCTAATATGCGTCGCCGCGTGTTGACCTTTGCCGTAAAACTGTGAGGGAGCACGCACCTAGGACTAGGATCCGATTACCTTGGCGGATGAACGTTCATTCTCAGAATCTCAGGGCAAACACAATTGCCATTGTTTTACGCACACCAAGTATTTGTCTTGTTTGCTTGGCTGATAAGCCATGACTAAAAGTATGGTTGGCTGATTTGTTGTGAGAGAAAAATATTATTCATTGCCTGAAAAAGTATGGCTTATAAGCCAAGCAAACATGACAATTATTCTTTAGACATCTTAACATAATTCCTACGATAGTTATCTCTTTTTACCATCTTGGCCATGAACTTTGATAAATTTACAAATTACCATATAACTGTTTGCATCCTTTGCACTGCATCTCTATGGTTTTTACTATACGTTTAGTTAAAATCTTAGATTAAGTTATATCAATTCTTCTTGTATCATTTTTGTGACATCACGAGTTTAGGTTTTGGCTTTCAACTTTTATGCCACTTGTTTTGTAACACGATTTCTACCTATAAAACCGTAGGAAAGTGCTTGAAATTAATTTTTTTATAATATTTCGGTCAATATATATAATTTTCTAAAGTAATGACTTACAAAATATGTTGTCATAGAGTATTAATATATTACATGTGAATTGTAAGTGCCATTTGTATATGGTTTACTAAGGGAGTAATTTTTAATGATTGAGTAAACTAGAAAAAATAAGTATCTACCTTGATGCATGTATGTTTACTACATATATAGTGTCACATAGCATCTGTGACTACTTCTAATTTTAAAATGGTAGAAACATGTAATTTGGAAAAAATAATAAATTGTGCTTTATGGATACTGCATTATTCCCGTAATATTATTTTAGCCCTAGATTTGAGGGATATTCCAATTTAATTTTAAAACAACAAACATAAATAATGTAGATACAAAGTAAATGCATTACTTTATATTATCTTTCATAATAGTAGATGTGAGTAAGTTAAAATTAAAATTTAGGAGTTATTTGTATTATCTTTCATAAAGATAGAGGTGTGCACCTTAGATGCAAATTTAGGGGGTACTCTAAATTATCTTTCGTAATAGCTAAAATAGGTATTTTAGATGCAAAAGTTAGGAGTTACTTTATGTATTTTCTATGATGGAGAGATGGGTAATTTTTTCTAGAAATCTAAATCGATTAAATAACTATTATTTGGGACGATGATTAGAGTCTATCAAATTAAAGTCTAAATGTTGCGGGTTTCCATGACAACTTTTAGAATTCTTTTTGTAGCGTGTCTTGTGAGGACTGCAGCCCTGTTTCGTTTGGGCTTGTTTGGCTGATAAGCCATGGCTGAAAGTACTGTGGGCTAGTTTGGTGTGAGAGAAAAATATTGTTCGTTGGCTGATAAACCATGGCTTATAAGCCAAATACAACCAAGCGAACACGTTGTGCCATGGAGCCTTCATTTGTGGCCTCCAAGTGCAACCAGTAGTATTAAGATTTTTCTTTAATTCATAATTTGTGCATAGAACAAAGGATATAATGCAACGGTGCAAGAACATTCTTAAATAGTAGCTTATGAGTACAATGATCTTTACCTTCTCTTTCCTCCACGTCATCAAAATTACTCCCTACACAGCACTACATAAGACGATTTGTTGGCCGTCTAAAAAAATGCTGAACTAATGCGACAACACACTTCTCCTCTATCTTGTTGGCAAAGTACGGGGACTCTGTTATACTACTTTCCTCAAAGGGTGACCGAGAAAAGCACAGGGGATCCATCACTGGAAAACCTCCTGAGCCGCTTGTTTAGATTGCAAGTTTTTTCACTCTCTCTCCATCACATTAAATCTTTGGACATATGTATGGAGTATTAAATGTAAATAAAAAAATAACTAATTACATAGTTTAATTGTAAATTACGAGACGAATCTTTTGAGCCTAGTTAGGCCATAATTGAACAATAATTGTCAAATACAAATGAAAGTGCTACAATGTCCAATACTGATTTCTAATCCCGATCTAAACAAGGTCCCAGTGGTGTGTATCAAAGTCTCCGCAGCTGTTGTACGTACTAGCATCAGCTCGCTCCGTGCCTCCGTTCCCACAGCTTTACAAGCTGTCGCCCAGCTCGGTACTCAACAGCACACCAGTAGAGCGCCCATGTTAGTAAGGCTGCGTTCGGTTATTCTGGATTTGGTTGGGAAACTATTCCAGTCCATCAAAAGTATACAAATTATTGAACCAATTCCACCTGAAATCGTTCCGGGCACTCAATCCATGACAAACGAGCGTGCCCTAAAGGGGAAAAGGTCAAGGACGGAGAGAAAACAAATCGGGCCTTGAAATTGAATCCATGGTCGCCTATCAATGCCCCCCATGTTATCCTTGCAAGTTACACTAGGATGTTTAGTACCGACATTGATGAGACAACATGATGATCGAAGATTATAAGAGTATTTGATGACTTTCTTTTAGTGGAAACAGGAGTGCAACATCGATCTAGCTACAGGCCTAATTATAGATCAATCGTAGATTGTGGAAGTAAAGAACCCTTAGAGCTATTTTTATAATGGTTGGGAAAGTATCTTAGTACCTCCTAGTGCTTTCATTTTTTTCTATTTTCTAGCTAATTAATCGAGAAAAACTATTTATAAAATAGATTTTTTATAATGCCTACGGCTACGGCTGGCGGGGGCGCCAGCAACCGGGAGGAGGAGGCCCCATATTTTGGTACTGACCCACCTAACTGGCCCCCATATTTTGGTACTGACCCATCTAATTTGGTACCGTTTCGATCAATTCGGTACTTCTAAGTACTTTCATATACGGGTCTCCTATTTTTACACCGTCCGATCTAGCCCCGTGGATGGTTCATATGTTTTCCAACTATTATAAAATTTCTCGGAAACTTTTCCTCACAAAATACACTGCAAAGATAGTTTTTTTAGGCTCCACTAGCTATTGTGCCCTGTAGTGTTAGCACAGTGTTGAAAGCGAAGCCGACATGAACGAGGGTCAAGCGCAAAAGCACGGTAAAAGTAAATGGAATGAGCACTCGATTTTTCACAGCTTCAAAGGAGCAGCAAAAACTGACCAGCGCCCACTTCTCCCGTAGTGGCGCCGCCAAATGGGGCCCGGAGGCAGCCTGCTACTAGCCTACTCCTACTCACTGTAGAGAGCCTCGAACGATTCAACGAAATGTTTGCTCTTCACTGTTTTTATTTTTTTGAATAAATATAGAAAAATGAGTACTCCCTCCGAGCCCATGCGTTTTTTTTTTTGACTGATGGAGTACTCCGTACTAGTACTCCTCTGAGTTTGATACTTGGACGGAGGTGATTGGCCGGCAGATACCTGGCGAAAGCGGACAAGAGCTCACTCATTCCCAGGCACACCCTCGAGCCTTCACGCGGTAAATCCTGACACACGGACAGTGAGGCAGTCAGGCTGCTGTTCCTGCGTTGCTGACGCATGCACCATTGCACCACTGCACCCGCGAGCGCGACATTGCATCCGGCCATCCGGCTCCGTCCGCCGTCCGGCATCCCCAACCCGACACGGTGATCCTGATCCACTCGAGCTAAAAAGCACACCCGTTTACTGTTTCGGGAGCTAAACCACCGTAGTCCCAGCCCGCAGGCAACCGAATCCCGCGGCCCCGCGCGCCGGCCACCTCGGTTTATATCTCACGCCCTCCCTCGCTGTCATCACGCTATCAGTCTCACACTCTCGCTCGCTCCCCACTTCACATCGCCGAAGCACCACCACCTCACCCCCACTCCACCGCAGCGCGCGGCAGCAGCAGCAGAGGAGGAGCGGATGCCGGCCGGCGTGGTGGACGCCGCCGCCAAGGGCGTCAAGCTGGAGCGGCACGCGTTGCTGCTGCGGCGCGCGGCGGGCGCCAAGCAGCTCGTGTCGGCATCGTCGCACCTGCTCTTCCGCGCCACCGTGCTCGCCACGCTCGGGCTCGTCGTCCTCTTCGCCGTGCACTACCCGTCCCTGCTCTCCCACTCCTTCAGCCTCTCCGCGTTGCCCGCGTCCGGCTCCCGCTCCTCCTCCTCTTCCTCCTCGCCGCGGTCTCGGCACTCGCACCGGAGCCTGCTAGGCTCGGGGACATCGTCGTCGTACGGGTGGGGCGCGGCGTGGGAGCGGGAGGTGCGGCGCAGCGCGAAGCCGCGGCGGGACGGGGCGCTGTCCGTGCTCGTCACGGGCGCCGCGGGCTTCGTGGGCGCGCACTGCTCGCTGGCGCTCCGCGCTCGCGGCGACGGCGTGCTCGGCCTCGACAACTTCAACGCCTACTACGACCCGTCCCTGAAGCGCGCGCGGCAGCGTCTGCTGGCATCCCGCGGCGTGGTGGTGCTGGACGCCGACATCAACGACGCCGCGCTGCTGGAGCGGCTCCTGTCCGCGGTGCCGTTCACGCACGTGCTGCACCTCGCGGCCCAGGCGGGCGTGCGCCACGCGATGCGGGCGCCGCAGGCGTACGTGGCCTCCAACGTCGCGGGCCTCGTCGCGCTCTTCGAGGCCGCGGCAAGGCACGCCGACCCGCAGCCGGCGGTCGTGTGGGCGTCGTCGTCGTCGGTGTACGGGCTCAACACCGAGGCGCCTTTCTCCGAGGACCACCGCACGGACCGCCCCGCGTCGCTGTACGCGGCCACCAAGAAGGCCGGCGAGGCCATCGCGCACGCGTACAACCACATCTACGGGCTCTCCATCACTGGCCTGCGATTCTTCACCGTCTACGGGCCGTGGGGACGCCCCGACATGGCCTACTTCTCATTCGCCCGCAGCATCGTCGCCGGCGAGCCCATCACGCTGTTCCGCACCGCCGACGGCGCCGACGCGCGCCGCGACTTCACCTACATTGACGACATCGTCAGGGGCTGCCTCAGCGCGCTCGACACGGCCGGCAAGAGCACGGGCTCCAAGTCCGGCAAGAAGCGCGGGCCCGCGCCGCTCCGCGTGTACAACCTCGGCAACACCTCGCCGGTGCCCGTCACCCGCATGGTCGCCATCCTCGAGAAGCTCCTCGGCAAGAAGGCGCACAAGCGCGTCGTCACGATGCCGACCAACGGCGACGTGCCGTTCACGCACGCCAATGTCAGCCACGCCGCGCGCGACTTCGGCTACCGCCCCGCCACCTCGCTCGAGGTTGGCCTCCGCCATTTCGTCGACTGGTTCGTGCAGTACTACAAGGTCGACGTCAGGGGCGGCGGCAATGTCCTCGCCGGCAAGACCGCCAAGAGGAAATCCATGCCCATGTCCGCAGCATCGTGAGGAGCCGAGCCGCCGGCGCGGCGTGTTCCCCGGCCCGGCCGTCCACCACCAAGTGTGCATTCGATTGTCCTTGGAGGCTAGCTAGCTAGCAGTGTCCTGTGACTTTGCAAGGTGCTTATTGTTTAAGCCTCGCTGCTTTTGCTTCTCCATGATGCTATCATAGTAGTGCTTAGGCTATGGAAAAGGATTCATAGATAAACTAAGCTTAACTGCTTGAAAAAAAAAAGGTAGAAAAAGATGTGGGTATCAGGGCGTGGTATAGATAGACAACCGAGCAAAGTAAAAGGGGCCATATCTGAACAGAGGTCACTGACATCATGGTTCAGATAATTCTGCTCAAATTATTACTATTTTTTTTATCAGATACTATAGTATCTCATTCTTGTTCACTGTTGAGTCTGTGACCTATATACAACTCGTGCCTGGAACTCAAAGATGCTGTGCTTGATGTGAATCCAAGAAGTTGCAGGCTGCCGGAGCGGCATTGTTTAGGTTTCGGCGGTGGACTTGCATGCAGCTTCTTTATCTTCCCCACACATATATTTATATATAAACCTGTGCAAATTTGGTCGCTGCATTTGCCTCTTTGTTGCGGTTCTCTGCACCAGGGTATCTTACTGTATGTGGAGCGATTGCGCAATCGGTTCTGAATTTTGTTGCAATGCAGCGTGGCTGGTGATAGCGAACAGGAAATGGATTTTGTTTGGGCATTGGTACAAGTTCCTTTTAGAATGATGCACTCGATGGGGGGAAAAAGGACGACGGTTTGTACCGTGGTACAGTCCTTGGTGGCTTGGTTCCTTGGCCTCTTGCAGCTGTTTCCCAAGATATTTCATCGAGTGTGATCATCCATCCCAGCAGCAAATTCAGCAATTGGCCAATCCTTGCAATTGCAAGAAAGACCAGTAGAATGGCAGTGTGTGGACCGAGTGTCACGAGAGGGCACTGCTACTGGTAATGCAGCATTTGCAGCGCGCAGTTGGTGCTGCGTGGTTCCTACACTGACTGAACTGTTTTATCTGCATGAATCGCTGCGGTACAGCACATTCTAGTACAATCATTGTCCATGTGCCTTGGATTCCGACGGCGCTCAATGCATTCCCATGGCCATGGTCACCATTGTCCATGTGCCCCTCAGATCCAACCATTCATTTCATGCCGTGACGACTGGCGACAATTCCTCTCTGCTCAGCTCCTGCCTTCACACGATGCATGCCACTCATCTCTCTGATCCAGATAACCCCAGCTTCCTCATGCCATCCTGCAAGTCAATCGAGTGTGAACAGCAATGCATTGAACATGGTCTCTACTCTACGTACTCTCTAGGACCACTGAGCTGAGCATGCCTGCATTCTGCATACATACAAATACTGTACATACATGGGATGAGGCCTCTGAAACTCTGAATACTTTTTAGCACTGACAGTCTGAATTATGGCCATCTTTTTCAGCACAAGGAAGACAGTTTGAATCCGATGCTGGACTGGGCATCTTCAGGGATTGATGCTGGCAACTGGCACTGGACTCCACTTCAGCCCCTTTATTAGTTGAAGCAAGCAACCGAAGTTGTTCACTCCTGCTTGATGTCAAGATCGAAAGGTCAAGCGATTAATGCAGCATTACTACAACGAGCTACAGTGCAACTTTCCAACTAATCAGTCCTTGTAGGTAAATGACTACAGTCTACTCGTACCACTTGAGCTACGATACAACCACACGAAGTCACAAAAGTCTGGAGTGTCCATTGGCATGGGCCGGTACTGTACAACTAGGCCTGGCTGGGTTTTGTTGTCGCTACTGCTGCATCAGAACAGAAGCCTGGTCCCCGTCACCCCGTGGAAACGGTGAGCTGGAGGACTAAGCAGTGTTTGACCTGTATCAGCATCAGGTTAAGCAGGTGTTGACCTCATCTAACTAACTCTGGTCCCCTTGTTTTTTTTATGGAACCTCTGGTCCCCTTGTGCCTCACCACTTGTAGTAGTTACCGCAAATTCTGAGCTGAGAATGAGATGCCTGCCTTTTTCACTTTTCACCGACAGAAACGCCATGGATGATGGATGCAACTGTATGTATCTGAATTTCCTGAGAATGCAAGTTTCACAGCTTGTCTTGTCCTGTTAATTGCATCCGGGGTGGCTGCTAATTGCTCACCCCATGTGCGCTTTGTTTCTGCTAACCTTTATGTGATTGATATTGTGAACAGTGAACAGTGCCACTAGCCTGGAACCAACCCTGACCCATAAACCAAAGAATTGGTTAGTGAATTCAATTTGGATGGTACTGGGATACTGTTGCTTATAACTTCTGATGGACATTGAAAGCTGTGTTTTTTCCAGGACAAACGACTTCGCCATATGGTTCCTGCACATCCAGGACTGATATACTAATAGCTGAGTAACTGAACATGTTGTACATACATTCGTCACTTTGGCCCCGTTCGCGTGCCCTTAAACCCGGCTTGATCCGCTTCTTTTTTCATCTAGAACAGTATTTTTCTCTCACAAATTCCTCCAGATTCATCCAAAACCATCCAGATTTCTCCAAATTCCTCCAAGCGAACGGGGCCTTTTTCTTTCCTCATTCCATGGGAATTGAAAACCTAGTCTGTCAAGACTCAAGACATGCCACCAACTCCAGAACCAGAACTCCAAGGCCAAACCAACATCTGGATTTGCCTCGGTGGTTACTAGCAAAAAGGCTAGATTTAAGTAATTTGGAGCTGATCTGTTTGTGGTATTGCAGTACTACACATATACCTGCGACAATGCCTCATTTTATCAGTCTCGTCCCTTGCGGTTGAAGCCATGCATGGATCGCTGGACGAACGAGCTGAAACTTTAGCTTTCCATCAGCAGCAGATCTTGGATCACTGATCAGACAACACGATCTTGCAACAACTTTTTCCTGACCCCAGCAGTCACCGAGGATATCTAAAGCTCCTGGTCCTAGATGCGACCATGTGTGTGTGTCATGACCGAGGTTTCTTCATTGCGCTGCTTGCACTAGTGCTCCCCTCTGTTTGCTCACTCCTTTTTCTTTGCGCTGCGCGGCACAGCTGCGCCTGCGCAGTAGCGTTTCTGATCTGGGCACCTGGCCGAACGACCTGCTGCTTCCACTGAAGCTCGTCAGGGCAATCGAGGTCCTCTCTTTGTGCCCTTCTCTGCGTCCATGCTCGATTGGCCCTGACTGCCTCCTGACTCCTGAGATGGGAAATCGAGAACCAATTGCGCCGTAGGGAAGGTCAACTTGTTGGTGGAAAGCATGGGACACTCCACTCTGCTTCAGCTGCCCTGGACATATGGACATGCGCGTCGCTCGTACGAGGAAGAGCTGACCGGAAAAAACTGCGACCGATATAGCGTCAACGCGGTGTATGTGGGCGGTGGGCCCCTGTTGCGGATTCGTGAAGGAACCGGACGGCCCAAGGAGAAAATGCAACGAGTCATATCGGACAACACAAAACGGGCCTCAGTTAGGCCCATGTTTCAGTTGAGGCCCATCTGGCAAACGCATACGGAGACATTCTAGTCCAGGAGGAAAAGGTCCGCAGCCGGATAAAACAAGTCAACAGACGGAATTGCCCAACCAACCACCCCAGCCGAACGGGGGTGGGCGCAGTCGCAGCCCGACACCTGTCACCAGAATGGACCAATGTTTCGCATGCGCACGCCGCCACGCCGCCTTTGGGGGGTGGATGCGGTGCGGCGCGGGGAAAGCAGTCACGGTACCGCCGGAGCATCCGAGTACGAGCGAGAGATCAGACAGCATCATCAGCAAAGCCAGCCAGCCAGCCAGCCCTCCTCCTCACGAACCACGAGCCTCCCCGCGACCGGCGGGCTGAGCCTGAGCGCCGCGCCGCCGTTGGCCGATCTGCTCGCGCGGAAACCTGTTGCTGTTGCCGTTGGCCCCGGACTTTGGTGTTCCGCTCCTCACCGAATCGGAGCGGCTAGGCGTCAGTTTGGTCCGAGATCGGGAGGGGAAGCCGCTGCGGAAGGCCCCCTGCTAGCTCTACAGTTCTTCTGCTTACTTTCTGGAAGCCTCAGCGGACTGCGGTGCGCGACAGCGAGCGGCTGGGTCTGGGTCTGTGCCGGGCTCCGCGTGGATGCGCTGCGTCTCCGGAGCCGGAGCCGGAGGAGCATACGACGACGCTGCTGCTTCCGGTTGGGGCGCGGGGCCCGGGCTGTCGTTCCACCTGCTGTGGCTCTGGGTGGGGATCGGCGGCGGGGAGTGAGCGATCGGATGGAAGAGAGGACTGCACTAACTGCTCCTGAGTCTTATTCAGCGCCTGGGTTTCAGACCAGCTAGTTGGAGCCGATTGGGCAGTTGGATCGTTTTGAACTTTTGATTACCCGTTGCAGTGGCACAAATCAGAAGCTGATTTCAGTGTTTGGGCACTGTGGTAGCTGCAACAGTGCTGGTGGTGGTGCGCTCTGCACTGGCTTCGGCCAAGGCGCTACCAATTGGGATATGGTGGACGAGAGGGATCCGGGGTGCCTGTCTGGACTGGTTGAACTGCCGTGCTGCGGATTCAGTCTCATTGTACATCTACTAGGTGTGTCACGATGTCGAGGTGCTTCCCGTTCCTGCCGCCAGGGTTTGAATCAAGGCCCAGGAGTGAGGAGCGCCACAAGGATTTGCTGAGAAAGGTTCATACTCTGTGCCCCTTGGATGGTTTGCCAAAATAGACTTTAATTTGATGGTTCATGATAGATCGGATCTCTCTGGATTGTTCAGAAGCTGTTGCACTTACCATATTGATGTCATGCTTTGTTCTTTAAGTTACATACAAGAGTGGTGCATGGTAGTACATAGTTAAGCAACACAGTTAGCATGAATATGAGCATGGTGATCCTATCTAACTACTGAAATGTACTTACTCTACCAAATGCTATTTGGCAAATCAAATATCTGAGAGGAAAATCATGGCAAACATAAGAAAGGCATATCGAGGGGAAACACACAATGACATGATATGCTTTGAGTTTTATCACAATAAGAGCAATACTATAAGAGTAAGAGGAGTATTAATATAATACTAGTTTTGAAAGTGTTAGATGTCACAAAGCAACAGAGAATTGCCAATGTGTTTTGGAGGAAAAAGAGCAGCTGGGAAGGCCCCTGCTTCTTTGCCCCTTATCCTAATATATACATTTCTTAATCAGCTTCTAGTTTTTTTTTTTTTTTTTTGGGGGGGTCGCAATTTACACATATAGCTTTATTTCGAATTCATATTTCTTTCACATTTTTGTATAGATAAATTGTGCATCATATGCTATGATAAAGAACATTCTTTTGCATAAGATACTTATATACCTCAGGCCTCAGCTATGCGGGATGATTAAGAAATATTGATTAATAGTCTGTACATCCTCATCAACCACATGATGACATCCCTACATGTTAATTTTTTTGTTAGTACTTGGTTGTGTACCCTGTGTTCATTTTTTGTTAGTACTTGGTTATGAAAACTGCCATTTCACAGTAGGACTTGACCTGAACTTCTGCAGTATTTTTCACATCAATTTTGTTGCGTACTATATCGTTACCTGAGTGGGTCCTACCTCTTACCATTGCCTTTTAAATTTCTGAATACTTCATAGGCTACGACTTGTTCCTGCATTCTATTATTATTACTGCACCTTTCTACTGTGGTTGAGTTAAACTGGAAGTACAAGAGCATGATGTGTAATATTTTTGTCGTGAACCAAGTGACATGAAATAAGTTTTCGATTTGATATGCCTGAACATATTTCGCTTTGGATCTTAAATCCTGATTAAAATTATTTCAGCATGCCTCAACCATGAAGCCTGAAGTAACATATATGTCCTTGATGAGAACCCGTAACTGCAATATTGCGATGATCATGTCTAAAAATGCAATGAGGTGCTAGTTGTATTTTCTTAGCATGTATCGAGGGGCTAGGAAGAAGGTCACTGTTGAATGTGTGAATTATTAATTCTGTATAGTGAATTAACTGGTATTGAATATGTGCCGCTTATTTCAGGAAAAGCACAAGGATAAGAAGCACAGAAAGGCAAAGGACAGGGGAAAAGGAGAAACAAAAGAAAAGGGTAGAGATAATAGGAAAGATAAGAACAACAGGAAACAGAAAAGAGTGAACTGCAGAGAGAGGAAAAAGAACAAGGACATATGTAAAGACAGAAACCAAACTTTGAGACAGAGAAAACCTGAAGAAAATGGATGGCATGAATCAGTCAAAGATATTATACCAGCTGATGAGTTGGTTAACCGAATTTTTGGTCAAGGAGGTCATACAGACCACAAACATAACAATACTGAGTTGCTTCCTTGGAGCACTGATAACATTGGTAGTACAGGTTCTAAAAAGAAGGAAAGGAATTTGCTTGGTAGAATGGTTAAGAAATCTGCACAAGCAACAGAAGACAATTACGGGATGGTGCAAAAGAGTGATAGTATTGCTCATGCAACTAAAAAAGGAATGGGTAGGGGTATCGATTCTAAAACTGAAATAAAGAATGGGAAGAGCCTTCAAGATAGATCAGCTGAAATGCATTCCAGAAGAAGGTACAATTGTAATGTATTCGGTGTATACCATGATAATTCTGATACACAAAGAAGCTTTGAGGGTGTACATACTGCAACTGGCCGAGTCACACCTAACCCAAATACTTTTCAGAGAACAGAAGAAACAGGACAAGATCCTGATATTTCTGTCCATTCTGCAAACGTAAAAAATGGCAGAAGTAGCACAAAAGGTATGGGGGAGGAAAGTTCTAACAATTTCTGGCGCAAGATGGATCGGCAATTTGCACGAAATAAAGATGGAGCAGTTGAAGGGAAGGCAAAAGGTAACTATCGTAAAGGTCTTGAAGGCAAAGATAGAGATAGTGTTGTAAAGAAAAGAAAGACTGAATGTGAAAATAAAGAGAAAAAAGTGGAGAAAAATGGCACTTTCAATGAGCAGAAACAGGAAGATCTTGGTGCAAGCAAGGACAAGGTCGATAATCTGGTGCATTTGGGCTGTCTTAATGAGCAAAAGTTTGCTTCTGATATCAGGAAAATGAAAGACTTTGACCCTAATAGCTCTCCACATGGTAAGTTCCTTTTCTCTCCTTTCTATTTTCTGGTGAATTCCTTTTATATAATGTAGCCAATGACCTTTTCTCCCTCCTTTTCTGTGAGCATTTAGTTCATAACAGCACAGGCATGCTAAATACATTGAAGCAGCAGTATTTAAATTTTACTTATTTTGAGTCTCATTTGGAATATGTTGACAGAACACAGTATGAGAACAAGTAAGCTGCCAATGATATCTCTTTCCAATCTTACTTGTGTGGGCGAGAAAATTTCACAGCATCCTCAGTGGATCACACGTCATTCTTCTACAGAACTAGCTGGGGTGAATACTTGTGATATAGGTCAGCATGAGTGCCAACATAGCTATAACAATGGCATCACTGGCTCTCGTTATTTAGATGACCAAATGCCTTCAGTTACTTCATCTGGTTATGAGAGTAAACCTCACCCTGATACCAAGTATCTGAGCCAAGTGCACTGCATACCTTCAACACATGACTTCTCAGAGTACATTGATCAGGACTGGTTGTTTTCCGTGGATCATGTTAGGCAGAAAACAGTGACATTTGAGGCTGTAGAACCACGCCAAGTTTGGACTGATGCACAGCTAATTGATACTGCTGATGTAATTGCTATGCCTTACGTTGTTCCTTTCTGATGGCACTCACAGTGATATACACGGTGAGTTGGCTACTGCAACTTGAGTTATGATATGAAGGTCCAGGAGATCGCCTGACTAGTTTACAACATAACCTACTGTGATGCATATCAGGCTGTTTCACTCACTCAAGCAATCTCTTTGTTGGTGGGATTTCTACGCACATTGTTTGTTGAACTGAGAGCAAAGATTAGCTGTGTCCAAACTCAGCACTTTTGGTGTCTGGTTGGCAGTTTTCTTGTCTCTGCTGTATCCAATCATTCTAATAACCAATGCTCAAAATGCTGTACCATTCTTTCTCTAGGAAAAGGGGAAAAGCTGAGAGGTCCTGCACAGTTGAATTCTGCTGCAATCCAGGCAACCTTTGCCAATAGATTTTGATGTGCAGTATGCGCATTGCTTTCGTACATAATGTGTTCAGGTGAAACGGCGTGAAACAAGGGAAATCACATATAGACTTTACGTTGTACCCAATTTAGTTTGTTATATTGTTCCAAACAAAAGTTTAGATCCGTACGTGTTGCTAATGACTATACATTACTGTACATAATATGCGCATTACAGAAGGCCCTTCATTCTCACCCTATCGTACCAGCTGGGCATGTAGGGCATCCAGGCCATGGTGGCCATCCTGCGCATGGTGGATATATTGTGCATCACCATCATATCCTACTGGCTATGGGATGATATCAGATGCAACTCTCCAGATGATGCAACCACAGCTTGAGTCACAGCTTCAGGAACCTCCTCCATGCAAGGAAGACGAAGTCCCACCTCCATTGATTCAGGATCACTGTGTGGTTAGTACCGGGCCATCTGTGAAAAAGAGGCAGCGGGGCCAGCAGCAGAGTCGGCAGCCTAAGTCACCAAAGCCTAAGAAGGCTGCTGGCACTTGATGGGCATGCGGCCCGAAGGAGGGGACCTAAGAAGACTGGGGGGATGGTGATTAACGGTATTGAGTTGGACCTTGCCAACATACAAACACCAGTGTGCTCGTGCACTGGAGCTCCCCAGCAATGCTACCGTTGGGGTGCAGGTGGCTGGCAGTCTGCGTGCTGCACGACTTCTATTTCAACGTATCCACTGCCAAAGAGCACAAAGCGCCGGGGCGCACCTATTGCCGGAAGGAAGATGAGCCAAGGTGCATTCAAAAAGGTGTTCGAGAAGCTTGCTGGTGAAGGGTACAACCTTGTTAATCCAATTGACTTGAAGACTGTAAGAGCCCTACTGGGAAGGGGGCCCTTGGTGGGTGGCGGCTAGGGTTTAGGGGGATGTGGGTGGCGGCACAGGGAGAGAGCGGCGGCGCTGAGGAGAGGGAGAGAGGGAGCTGGCGCAGGGAGAGGAAAGAGAGGTAGGGGAGGGGATAATTGTTCTTTCATTGCTTAATTAGATTGATTACATCCTCCTTGTATATATAGTCTCTATTGGGCTTGTATCCCAAGCAACTACAGAAGATCCTTATAGATTTGATTCTCCCTTCCATAACATGCTCTAATAAGGTAAACCTCCTAACCTAATCCCTCCCGAGACATGACAGCGGCGTGGGCGACGGCGAAGGCGCCACCTCCTCCTGGCGCACGCGGCCCTTCTAGGGCGCGCTGGAGCCGGCTGGCACCCCTCCTCGAGCCTCCCTAGGCCTGTTAGCTCTAGGTTGGGGGCCTCTCATTAGACGTATGACATCACTTCCCTTCTCCGATCAGCGCGTCCTCGTGCTGAATCGTCGTCCAGTCGTTGACGCCTTCAGGTGGTAGCCTGGCACCCTAGGGAATATCTACGAGCTGAACTACCAAGCCTGCACGTCGAGCACTGCAAGAACCTACCCCGAAAGTGAGGGTAGCTCAATGACACGCTCAACTAGAGTTGCTCTTCGCGATCCTCATGGGTGAGCACAATCCCCCTCACAAATCCTCCTCCGGAGCACCGCACAATCTTCTCGTGTGCTTCAATGGAGTCACAAGCCACCAAGCCGTCTAGGAGGTGGCAACCTCTAAGAGTAACAAGCACCACCAGCTTGCAACTCGATCACCTAATGCCACTCGATGCAACCTCACGATGCAATCGCACTAGAATCGCTCGCTCACTCAATCGGATGAACACTATCAAGCAAGAGTGAGTTAGAGGGCTCTCAAGCACACCTACACAAGCCATCAAGGCTCAAGGGTGCTCAGCAACTGGCCCAAGGCCGGCCAAGTGCTCTATTTATAACCCCAACATGAAATAGAGCCGTTACCCCTTCACTGGGCACTCTGCGCACTGACCGGACGCATCCGGTATGGCGATCGGACGTGTTCGGTTCGCTGCGTCTGGTCGCAGATCGACCTCCACGTGTCCCTTTCAAACGAATTGAGCCGTTGGCGCCCAATGGCTAGCCCTGACACGCGCTAACACCAGAGGATCGAACGCACAGGTCCATGATCGGACGCTCCCACGCGGAGACCGATCACCTGCTCGACACCTCCCTTAGCACCGAGATCGGACGCACCACTATGCGACCAGACGCTCTGCCAGCTAGAGTCCAATCAACTCCAATAAGGGTCTAGAGACGAAGAACGACGACCAGACGCGTCTGGTATGCCCGACCAGACGCGCCCCTGCGTCCAATCTGAAAGGATCAAGATGTCCAAGAGGGGGGTGAATTGGGCTAATTCTAAAATTCTTTGCAATAATTATACCCTACGGTTAGCCCACTTCTCCCCTTGTGCCTAGAAAGTGTTTCTATTGTTTTACCGCACAAAAGTTTAGCAACCTATGTTCTAATCCTACTCTAGCATGGCAATTCTACGAATGTAAAGACAAGAATTGAATTGCTCAAAGTAAATGCTTAAAGTAAAGAAAGAAGGAGGAATGCGGCGATGTTTTGCTGAGGTATCGGAGAGTCGCCACTCCCCACTAGTCCTCGTTGGAGCACCCGCGCAAGGGTGTAGCTCCCCCTTGATCCGCGTAAGAATCAAGTGCTCTCTACGGGTTGATTCTTCGACACTCCATCGCGGTGAATCACCCACAACCGCTCACAACTTGAGTTGGGTCATTCACAAGCTCCGTCGGATGATCACCAAGCTTCCAATCACCACCAAGCCGTCTAGGTGATGGCGATCACCAAGAGTAACAAGTACGAACTCTCACTTGACCACGACAAGCCTAATGAGAAGGGTGGATGCACACTTTGCTACTCTTGCTTTCACTAATGAGGCCTCTCTCTTGGATTCTCAAATCTCAATCACCTCACTAGGACCTTGCTTTTCTTGGCACTCCCAAGGGTGTTTCTCAGCTGTTGGAATGAGCAAAAGTGATCCCTTGAGTGAATAGAGGAAATATTTATAACCCCTCATTCAAAACGAACCGTTATGTGCCTTTGCAGGGTGACCGGACGCTCCGGTCAAGTTGACCAGACGCTCTGATCAGTTCTCCCTGCTACCGAGCAGTTAAGTTGTGACCGAACTCTGCCCAGCGTCCGGTTAGCATTGACCAGACGCATTCGGTCACGAAAACTACCCTTTGGAACCTTATTGATGTTGACCGGACTCTGACACCCAGCGTCCGGTCACTTTGCTGCTCAGCGTCCGGTCAGTAGCTGGAACCTGACCAGCGTCCGGTCAGCACTGACCGGACGTGTCTGATCAGGATTCTCCCTCTCTGGAACCTTACTGGAGTTGACCGGACTCTGGCATCCCGTATCCGATCACTCTACTCTCAGCGTCCGGTCGCATCCAAACGACTTCACCTTGATCAAATGAACTGACCGGACTCTGCGCCAGTGTTCGGTCACACCGGAACTAGCGTCCGATCAACATTTGACCCTCCATTCACTTCCAACTCACAATCATATGTGAATAAAGTTTGCTCCAATTGATCTAAGGGCTTTTTAGGATCTACCTAGTGCTAGATTTAACAGGTGTGCACCACACCTAACGCACTAGACTCACCTAGATCAAGCTACCTATCCATACCCCCCTTAATAGTACGGCCAAAGGAAAAACAAAGTCATAAACTACTCTAAGTGTCTCTTCAACTTCAAACGACACTTAGAACTAGTCCATTCTTAACCTTGTCGTCCATCCTTTGAAAACCAAAACGATTTCCATCGTAGGGGCATGACAACCATGATTGCCCAATCAATTGCCATTACCATGACCTAACTTAATTGCATCTGCAAAACACATGTTAGTCACAGTAATCTCATATTGTCATTAATCGCCGAAACCCAACTAGGGGCCTAGATGCTTTCAATCTCCCCCTTTTTGGTGATTGATGACAATACAACCTCGAGTATGTAAAAAAAGGATGAGGTTTTCAACATACTTGGTTCATATAAGCTTTTGACAATAAGAACGAAGGAGTTAGACAAGCTTATATGACCCAAGCCAACATGATGTACTCAATAGATATGAAATAAGCATGAGTACAAGAAATAAAGCTCATTTGCATCGGAGTAAAACGCGGAAGCAAAGCAAATGAGCATAACCAAGTGATATGACATATAAATAATTCAAAGTAGAGAGCACACATGTCACATATCACATAAATATCACGATCACGTAGATATCACTATCACATAAATATAGTTCGATGCATGAAGGTAAACACATGAATGCATAATAGTGTATCACACATAAAAAACCAAATATAATAGATAAGCTCTCCCTAAATATGTCGCTCCCCCTAAGTCTAACTTACTCGATCCCTCTCCCCCTTTGGCGTCAAACACCAAAACCTACGGGTCGGTTGGCAGGGCTGCAGCGAACGAGTCGGGTGCTGAGGTGCGAGGAGCGAGCTAGAACGGTGTGCTATCATCATCTGATCTTGAGCTCTGAGCTGTATGACCCTCTGTAGCTAGAAGCGACGCAGAAGCGGTCTGGGTCGGATCAGGGACTGGTGCGGCCTGTGACTCTACAGGTATGACTGTAGCATGCGGCTCTGATGATGCAATTGAAGAAGAGAGCATCTCTGTAGTCCTAGTAATAGAAGCAACTGTGGAAGGACTAGGGACATGTAGATATGGCGAAGTAGGCTGCCCTATCAACTCACTGAATGTCGCACCAAGGCTCCTAGAGACTGAGGTATCTAGCATAAGCAGCGAGGAAGTCTGAGCCGGTGTGAAGCCCGTCTGTAGAGGTGTGAACTGCGGGGCTGGCACTAGTGAGGCAAACCACTAGGACACCTGCTCTGTAGGTGAAGGAAATTGTGTCGCTGGCTGTCCCTGACTCTAAAGCCCACTAGGCTGTAAAGCTAGAGTCATAGAAGTGGTGGCAGGCTGGCCGATCTAGGGTGAAGACTGTGGCGGTGGAGCCCCAATAGCAGTAACTACATGCTGCATAAATCTAAGTAACTGCTGCTGCATGAGAAGCTGCTGCTGATGCATGGCCTGCTGCTGCTGCTGGATCGCCTGTTGCTGTCGCTGGAACTCATCCTGTGTGGCCTAAAATTATGCAAATGTAGCAGCGGTCTCCTGAGCCTGGCGAGCCTGATCCTGCCTCATCTGCTCAAGCATAGCAAGTAGAGCAGGGTCTGTCTGTGGTGCAGGTGGAGCTGAACTAGAGCTACCGACCTCATGGTCATGTCGTCGAGGAGGCATCTGAGGGATATCCTGATAGTCGTCATCTGAACTGTCACTGGGGTCGCTCTCGACCATACCCTCCTGCTGAGCATCAAGCTGCTCCTCCTCTATAGCTGCTATGCCCCTGATGGCCTCATCCTATTGGGCTACAGTCTCTGGCACCTCTGGGCGATAGCGCGGCTGGCTAGGTGCACTCGGCCTACTGTGATGGAGCATCTAGGTCATGTTATAAGCTGGAAACTCTGTAGTAGCACCAGAATACTCTGCCAACATCTCAGGAGGCCTCACTATGACTGCCCTGTGAATCAGAAAAGTAATCCAATGAGCATAGGGCAACTATCGGTGACCTCTGAACCCCTCTGCAATAGTATCCTCCATATCTGATAGTAAGAGATCCTAAATATTAAATATAGTCTGCTGCATCAGAGAGTTCAGTAGCTATAACTGAATGCGAGTCAACCCCTCGTGATGTCCCATCCTCGGAAGCAGGGTCCTCCTCATGATAGCATCAAGCACTCTAGCTGTAGGAGTGAGGTCACTAGGTGTCCTGCTCGACCCCTCGGCGAAAGGCTCTGTGAAGCAATGGCGACCAAATCTATAGGAGGCACAAGACCGCCATGAGGGCATCTAGGAGGCACTGTCTAACCATAGCAGACCTCATGTAGCCGGACGGGTTGCTCCTGTAGCCTGAGAATCTCCCTGACCCTAAAGCTCATCAGCCTATAATCTCTACCTCTAAATGCAAAGTGAATGAATCTATATTGCGGGTCAATCCAAAGTGTAGCATAGAACTCACGGACCCAAGATGGAACATATCTACCTGTCCGTCCGAGTAAGTCTATCAGCCCTGGCAAGTAAGATAGGTAAGGGTGAATCTGCTCTCCAGCTGCTGCTACAATGGCCTCAATAGAATAAACCCTCTAAGACCTAAATGCTGCCCCACTGTTAAGATATGCATTATAAAAATCCTCCTATAGTGGTGTGTAGAAGCCCTCTGATGCACGCTCATCCCTCCTCGGAGGAAACCACTCCTCAAACTGCACGAACCTGAGCTGCTGCACCTGTTTGGCTGTGGCCGCCCTCAAATCTAGATGAGTCACTGGAGGCGGACCCTATGGTCTAGGAGGCGGACGAGAACCCCTCCGCTGTGTCTCTGGCCTCAGTGTCACCTGAGTATGGGTACAATTAGAGCGGCGAAGCTGTGGCTGAGATGCCAGCTCTGTCTCCTCAGCCTGCTCTCCCTCCTAAGTCTGCTCTGCTGGCTGTGGCTCCCCCTGAGACTGAGGCTCCTCCAAAGCAACACGACGTCCCTTGAGCATGACAGTCCTAGCTGGACTAACATGACGATGCTCAACCTGCTCAATAGCTGCCCTCTGTGCTGGTGAAAGCTAATCTACAATTTGAACTCCACTCCTAGCACCTCCTCTCTCTGCACGGTCCGCGGCGGCTACAACTGTTGCTGCTCTCTCTGTGTCAGCATCTGCATACTTTCTCTTCTTTGTCGCAAGCTTCTTCATCGCCTTGCCTTTCACATCAGTAGGCAAGCGAGGCGGAGGCCTTAGATCCTCATCACCTGGACCACCTCCGGCGTTCTTGACACAAGCCATCTAGAACAATCTGCTGCCTCGGACAAGAAACAACTGTCACTAACACTCCCGAGGCTTGGCCTCGATCCATACTCATGAGCTTGGCCCCGAGTTAACTGACAACTGCTAAAGTGACCTCAGAACCACCGACTCGCTGCACACGATGGAATAGATTGGGTATATGAATAATTTCAATATACATCAAGAGATACGAAACCCTAAGAAGCAAGCATTCGATACGAAATTAGAAACGAGGGCTTGCCACCTGATGAACCGGCAAAACGACGAGGAGAGGAACGAATCAGGGAACCACTGGATCGGCAATGCGAGGCTAGGGTTGTTAATGCGCAGTGGATTGACGGCACTGTTGGGGCAGTGGCGAGGTATGGCGACGCTAGGGCATGGGTGCGCAGTTGTTGGCGCGGTGGCGGTGCTGTGGCAGGGCACGGTGGCACGGGAGTCGGCGCGGGCACAGCGCGAGCAAGGCGCGGCGGTGAGACGGCGGGTAGACAGCGCGGACGCGGTGGCACAGGAGCAGCGCGGGCACAAGCGGTGGCGCGAGCGCGGGGAGGTGTAACAAACCAGGTTTTTGGAGAAGCCAAAAATACGAACTTTTTAAAAAATTTTGAGCCAATGTGTGAAACATATAGATACTAGGTCAAATAGAGAACAATTTATAAATAAATTGTTGCATACATATAGTGTTGCTTGTAGGAGTTTGCCGGAGTTCTTTTGTTGGTTTAGTGTTTTGTGTTGGAGAGCACAAGTCCGTAGCAAATCCTTTTGATCCCTTCTAGAATATCTTATGAATCCCTTTACCTCTCTCTCAATTCATCTTTTTGCTTTTGAACCTCATTCGAATCCCTTGATCTAATTCATAAAGTCAATCGACCTTCCTTGTAAATCAATGCCCATCGATGCCAACCCTTGGCATTGGATTCCAAGACCCGTAGTGGACCCCACCTGGGTGAACACATGATAGGCGACACATGTATACCAACCTAGAGCTCTCGGAAGTAAATATAATGGAGCAAGAAATAGAAAAGAAATTAGAAAAGGGGAGGAAAACAGGAAAGCCATTTCGGCCCAAGGTGCCAAGTTAGCCCAACTCGTTCTACTCTCTCAGCTGGCCCAGCCGAGCCCCCTCCTCCTTTTGGCCCAAGACAAGCACTGTAGATGGCCCAGCTCTCCAACCTGCCGGCCTGCTCGCGTCCTCACCCGCACGGCCTGCTGGGCCCAGCACTCCTCGGCGTTCGCGGGCTAAGCCTGCCCAACATCCCCGCCAGGCCTGCTCGCACGCACAGCCAGCCGACTGGCCCAGCAAGCCGCGGCCCAGCTCGCCCACACCTGCCTCTCCCTTCCTCACACTGTGCCGCTGACGGGTGGGACACCCTCGTCATCCCTCTCCCAGGTCCCCCCTCGCCTCCTCTACTTTAACGAAAGCAGAGCACCGACACCTGGGAAGAATCCCAGGGCGCCTCGGCCCCTCTCTGCCGTCCGCCTCGCCCACCTACCGTGCGGACGCACCGATTGGTGCCACATCAATGAACCGCGATGCTTGGACCCCCTCCCAACCTCGTGCTCGCCTAGCGCACAACGGCCGTGCCATGGCTGACGCCACCGCTCTACCACCCCTGTTCCCTCCTTTTGACCGCCGCGCTCGAATTCACGAGCACCGGCGCCCGCGCGATCGCCCACACACCTAGAAAACCCTATCCCTGGCGCATCCGAGCCCTCCGATCGCCCCTCCATCTCCATCTGCCGTCCACCAACCTACCATGGATGCAGCCCCGCTATAAAGAGCCTCGAGCCGGCGCCCTAGCGTTCCCCATGCCTGCGCCGCCACCGGTAGCCTCCACGCACCCAAACTGCACCAAGAAAGGAGAGAGGAAGGAAGAAGAAGAGGAATCGGAGCACGCCAGAACGACCCCTCGGAGCCCCTCATCACCGGCCGGAGCCCTGCACCGAACCGTGAGCACGCGCGTATGGCATCGACGCGACCTCGATGCTGCCTGCACCGGGCCCGACCTACACCACGCGACCTTCCACCGACAAGCCCCCGGTGAGCATCCCCTGTTTCACCGCCTGCCTGCCCATCCTTTGTGCCGTTCTCCTTTGTCTAGCCATCACGCTGCTCTGATCGTGTCACGACAGCCGGTCACCACATATCCGTGACGCCACTGCGCCCCACGTGCCGATCGAGCCACGACGCGAGGGCGAGATCGCCCCGTCTGCGGACTGTCGCACCTGCATAGGCACAGCCACACACCACCGGGGCCATACACGCACAACGCATCTATGCCGGTAGCCACCCATGGCCACTGCACGACCTCAGCGCCGCCACACTGTGCTTGCCTCGCCGCCCTCGCGGCCAAGGCATAGCCTTGCACACGCTCGTGACCCGGCGCCTCTACACGCCAGCGGTACTCGCTCTTCTCGCTACGCCGCGCGCGCCGCTTGAGCCCCCCGTCGTCTTGCTCGGCGCCAGAAGCCCTGCACCTCGCTTAGCCGACGGAAGAACACTTAAACGCTAAACCCACAAGCAAGACACGCGCAAGACGGTAGCAGCTAGGTCGCCGCTTTGTAGTCCACCCGCCGCCACCGCAAGACGAGCACGCGTTCGCTGTTCGTTGTCGCCGCCCGGGGATCACGGTCAAGGCCACGCCTTTTGCCTTGCCACCGCCTCATCGTTCACAACTCCTCGCCACCGCCTCGCAGTCACCGCAAGACCTTCGCTTTGGCCGTGGACGCGTGTGTCTCGAGCAGCCCCAGCCCAGACCACCGCTTTTGCCGAGTTGCCGCACCGTCGAAGCCTGGAAGCCGAAGTCGCTCGCCCGTGAGACACGTGCCGCGGTCGAGGCAACTGTTTAGCCCCCATTCATCTCTCGCCGTCGCGCTCGCCATAGACCAAAGCCCCAAAGTGATGCAGCAACGTGAGCCTGATCCACATGCACCAGTGAGGGGAAAAAGGGGACTGGACACGGTCCACCACGGACCCGAGGCGCGGTCCATGGACCACCTCACCGCCGGTCCACCGTGAGCCGCCCCGTGCACAGCCCGCACCGCCCATCAAGAGCCCAACAGCACCACGTGGATAGCCTACCCGGCCCGACACGGTGTCGGCCGGGCGACCAGCCCGCCCGCCCATCGAAGCCCATATGGGGCCCAACCCGTTGACCGTTGACCGGTCAACGTTGACTGCTGACTGACTAGCCCCCTGCTCGATTGACCAGTGCCGAGGGCCCACCTGTCAGCCACTGTTACCGCTAGACCAATCCTTCGCTGCCACGTGTCAAGCCCTGGTTCACCCCTTCCTTTTTCTTTTTTAGAAAATAGATTTAACTTCGGAAATTCATAGAAAATTCAAACGACCTCAGAAAAATGTGAAACCAGTTCCCACATTTTTCTAAAATCAAGCTCTACGCGGTGGACTTGTCGCCACTTGCTGTTCATGCCGCAAAACTCGAGACCGAGATCTGCCTCTCTTTTAGACTTGCAAATGGCCCTGACGCCTTGGCCGAATACCCTCGTCGCCAACCCTAGCTGTGTCCTACATGAAAGAAGCCCACCCTCTAGCCACTGCCGCCACACACCCAACCAAAGAATAACCAGACCTTTGGCCACCTATATAGCACATGACTAGCAGTAAGCTACCACAATGAATGCAAACAAGCCATAGCTAGCTAGCCACGAGGTCAGAAGTTGGACGTAGCTGGCCAGAGGCAGCCATAGCCCTTCAGGACAAGTTACAGCAGCCCTTGGGCTTCCACATCTTTGCCGCGAAGTCGAATCCTAGTGGAACGCCATTCCCGACACCGACGAAAGCCCCTTCCTGCTCATTCTTATACTCGTTCGTACACTTACAATACGTGATCTTGATCTATTTATATCTGTCGACACCGTGCCGTCGATGTATTGAGTCCGTTCCTGACATTCCGACTGCCTCGTTAAATGAGGGCGAGCCGTTGAGAAACCGTGTGATCCCTAGCATCGTACCGATGACAAGTGGAATCTTCCGACGTCCCGGTCACCTTGCCTTGCAAGTGCGTACCGTTGAGGAGATATCATGACCCCGTCTACTGCGAGCCGTACCCTCTGGACCATGAACCCTAGTTGTATGTCTTATCAAGGCCATGGAAAGCCCCATCTCGCATCTTTCTGTATACGCATATCTACCTTGTTGGGCCCTATTCTTACGACCTATTTGCCCATGACTGTCTTACATGATCTATCCATCACCCAGCTATGGAATGTGCTACTCCACCATTTTTGTCGGGTTGTGTGGTCGTGTCTTATCGCTGTGTTGTTGCCTGTGTGCCGAGCTTCGAGCCGGCTAAGGGATCGTACCTCGTTCGGACGTTACGATCGTGGGATCCGTCTCGCCATGACCGTGATGCCGAGTGTAACTCGACCCCTCACTTTTTAGTTGACTTCATAGTACCACGAGTATTAGCACCTGTCTTCAGCCCTAGAACATGGTCGTGATGGATTTGATGTCGATACTAACATCGATGCGGATATCACCCGCACGCTTTGAGCCCTCCATGACCAAGTCCTGTGGGAGATGACCTGGGAGATAACAATCATGGAACGATGGATGCCAACTCGTTGGTGTAGCTTGTGGCTGCGAGTTCGCCTCGCCATGACCATGGAGCTACGCCACTCTTTTGCTTTTACTTGCCTCTTCGTGCTCAAACCCCCGTATGCTTGTACCTTGTATGACCATCTCATCTCTTTGATTCCCGCGGTGACAACCTCACCGCTATGAATTAGAGAGATGTCTTAGTGCCAGTGCACCTAAGTCAGGTACCCTACGAGTGGTTTGAGCACTTGGTGTTTGTCGCTTCCTTCCAATGCCCCGTCTTTCGTCGTGGCGCGAGTGATGGAAGAAGTAGACCTTGTCCCTTGTTGTTCTTGCTCTTGTTGCACCGTTAGCCCGCTCTGTTCGATTCCATCTTGCCCATGACGATTGGATCAAAGACCAGACTATTCCCTTTGGGTTAGCGAAGCTATGGTCTATGTCGTACCTTGGACCCGTGCGTGTCGACCTGATCGACCTTTTCAAACCATCTTTCTCGAAGATGTGTCTGAGAACATGACATGGATGTGCCTAGCTAACCCCCGCATCTTTTGCCGTGTTGAGTGACTCTCTTCTCGGCTCTCGACGTTATTGTGTCGTGTGGATCGAGGGGAAACATTGATGTCCAATCTCTTTGCGCTACCGCTTTCTACCATAGCGGGCGAGCCGAAGTACGTTGGAGCCAAGTTACAATAGTGTTAATTGTTCTTGTTTGCTACTCGTGTCCAATTGTGACTTGCGGGATAAGGCTATAAGAGCCGAACCCCGTCATTCTTCTTTATTGGGGCCCAATTTCCAATCCCCGTCAACCCAATGACACCGGATCGAAAGATCGTGAGCCGTGGTGTTTGCTCTGGATAAGCTCTGGCTTAAATCATTTATCGTAAAGCCATATTGGCTTGGCCATGACTTAAGCTTGTGCTCAGCATACCACCACTCGTGTTTCTTTGGCCCATGGATCGGACATCAGCCGAGAGGGCCAAGTCATTTCCTCTTTGTGTTCCTTTTGGGTCTTGTTGGCTTTTTGGAACATCTCTTGCCTTGAGTGTGTTTTGGAGGTAATTGCCACGAGGACAACGTTGGATCGGAACCCAATGGAGAAGGAGAACATGAATGACAGGACCCTAGGAAGAGGAGACCTTGCTGATCGACTACATCAACTAACAAAGATTTGTACCACTACTACCTCGACATCGCAGGTGTCATGGCAGCACCCTCTTTTAGAGAATCCTATTAGACATTGCATAATATCTAGAACTGCTAGCGATTTATAATTATTCCTTTGCTAGTACTTTGATGCATGCTACTACCTGAGCCATTATTACCCTGATGCAACCCACTCTACCACGTCACTCTGCTTTGCGCATTCGCTCGCTTATATATGCATACTTGCCTGCTTGCTTGCATATTACACCACTATACTTATTAGTAACTCCACTTCGCATTATATCGGGGATGTGATGCTGGTGGTGAACCCCCTGGGAATGGTTTGGCTATGGGTGCCAGACTTGGTGGTGCATGAGCATGCTGCGTGTGTCTTGGGTGCGTGGAGAGTGAGGGTTGTGTCGACCGAGCTGGAATAACGACGAGCCTAGGGCGAGTCTTGCCATGTGGTGCTACCTGGGCACTTGGATATGGAATACCTATGGCGGGTAAATGGTAATTGGAGGTGGCCTTGGGTGTGAACCTCGGAGAGGTGGAGCCCGAGGTGGAGGTGTTGTGGTGGCACGTCAAATGGAAACCCTGATGAAGATATTCTGGCTTGGTCAATCCCTAAGGACTTACTAGTACTCAGATTCACCGAGAATCCTTTACATCCCACTCACCCTATATGGTGCGGGACGGTCGGACTACTTGGTAGAGCGATGCCACTACTGCTAGGCGAACGTGTGCAAGGAGGTACGGGGCGCACGGATTCCCCCCACACCCTTCCGAGACTTCAAGAAGCCTTGTGGACCTGGCTCTTGACATCCAGAGGGCCCCGGCTCTATCTACGACTCACAGTATCAGCCATCTCAGACTAGACTTGGGATGTTCCAGGGCTGAGAGGTAGGGTGGCATCGTTCTAGGCTAGCAAGCGACTAGAATTCTGCCTAGGAGATACATGGCTCCGAGGATGGCTAATCTTGTGGGTATGTAAAACCTCTGCAGAGTGTATGGTTGATCGATCGATACAAATGCCGACTTGTCGGCTATGGACCTTTCCTGGGTTTCACTTAAACTAGATAGGAGATGAGTCCTTCTATCCTCCCTCCAGGGTTGGGGTATTTTCCGATCGTGAGCCTTGGGGGCTGTGGGCCGTTGAGACAAGGCCGAGAGGGAGTTGGCCTATCGACCTAAGTGTGTGAGATGAGATATGGTGTGGTGGTGTGGAGATGATTTGGGATGGATGGTTGGTGGATGGATATGGATGGTGTGGTGGTGAATGTGTTGAAAACTGGATATTATTACTATATTACTAATGTTATTTACTTCTCATGCGCTAAGGATGCAAACCACAGCCAAATATTAGGATCGTCAGATCCCTTGTTTATCTTTTCCACTAAAGCTCATCGATGCTGACCATGACCTGCACACATCTGGCGGTGTGCAGATTTCCTGCTTCTCAGAGATGCTGACTTTAGAAGGATTAGGAGGTCTCGTGCCTACGCTCAAGTTTGGTTCGGAGATGGAATCTACGTTGCACTATGCCAACTCTGATGATGCCCGTGAAGGAGGAGCCTTCACTCGATAGTCTTCCGCTAGATCAGCTCTGTAATAGGTGTGTTCCCCAGTGATGTAATATCTTGTATTCTTGTAATCTTACGATGTATGACTATGACATCGACTGAAATATGATAATATGATGGAATCAGTTCTTGGTTTTATCATATTAGAATTCATTCTGTGGATTTTCCCTTCAAGGAAAATTGAGGATGTTTCAGGAGGTGCAGTGCGGGCGCGGCGGAGCAACACGGTGGTGCTGGAGGCGGCGGCTTGGGCAATGCAGCGTAGCTAGGGCACGGGAGCGAGGGCGATGTCGGCGCGGCGAGGTCGCGGGATGGAGATTAGGTCATGGCGCGGCCCGATTTAATTGTGGCCCCTAGACGGAATAGAAAAGGAAACGGATAAGAGTTGGAATCCCGCATGACTTCTATTGACCGGACGCTCCGGTGGCAATGACCGGACACTGCCACCCAGAGTCTGGTTGACTCCAGGGAGATCTAAATCCCCTGGAGTTGCGACCAGACGCGTCCGATCCCAACTTACCGAACGCAGCCAGAGTCCGGTTGATCCTGTCTTCATTATCTTCGCTTGACCGGACATAGGATCACCTTCTGACCGGACGCAGGGAGAACACTGTTCCAGCATCCGATCACTCCTTCACAGCAACGGTTCACCTCCTATGAACTGACCGGATGTAGGGCAGCAGAGTCCGGTCCAGGGTCCGGT
Organism: Miscanthus lutarioriparius; assembly: GCA_904845875.1. Lineage (NCBI taxonomy): Eukaryota > Viridiplantae > Streptophyta > Magnoliopsida > Poales > Poaceae > Miscanthus > Miscanthus lutarioriparius. The sequence continues at coordinate 94,209,018 of CAJGYO010000007.1, forward strand.
CACTCTTTTTCAACAATTCTTCAAAGTCCTTCGAGCTGTCTGTTCCCAATCAAGTCCCAACTTCAATAAGACCCAAATAAACACCAATTGGGACTGATGTGAGTGACCTCTCTCAAACCATCAAAATTTTCAAAATATTTTGCCTTAGGCTATAATTCTTTTTAATAAAATAGGCATTAAAAGGGTGATTTGAAGAGAAACGACAAAACAACATTCATGCATATGCAATGCAATACTTGAAAGTAATTCTAGTTGCTTGTCAAATTTGATCCAAGGTTAAGCTTCTTCACACGCTTTTAGGCGGTTATCTTAATCATGTTAGACAAGCCATAAATGTATTACCAAAGATTAAACATGTTATATATTACAATGCAATGCAAGGGACAACACAAGCTCATTTTCTGGTGAAATTGCTAAAATCAAGTACATTGAACTCATTCCTCAACCGACAAAATGTTGCCTCATCTAGCGGTTTAGTGAAGATATCCGCCAATTGATCATCGGTCCTTACACCTTCTAGTGAAATATCATTCTTAGCAACATGATCTCTAAGAAAGTGATGACGGATATCTATGTGCTTGGTGCGAGAGTGTTGAACCGCATTATTAGCAAGTTTTACTGCACTCTCATTGTCACACAAAAGAGGTACCTTTTCTAGAACTACACCATAGTCTAGCAAAGTTTGCTTCATGTAAAGTATTTGTACACAACAAGCACCCGCGGCAATGTATTCCGCTTCGGTGATGGACAAAGCCACACTATTTTGTTTCTTGGAGGACCAAGACACAAGTGATCTACCAAGCAAATGGCACCCTCCGAATGTGCTTTTCCTATCAACTTTGCACCCGGCATAATCCAAATCGGAATAGCCAAATAATTCAAATCTAGCTTCTTTGGGATACCAAAGGCCAATGCTTGATGTGTGCTTAAGATACCTAAGGATTCTTTTAACGGCACTTAAATGAGCTTCCTTAGGATTAGCTTGAAATCTAGCACACATACACGCACTAAACATGATGTCAGGCCTAGATGCGGTTAAATATAACAAGCTATCAATCATAGAGCGGTAGAGAGTTTGATAAACCGTGTTACCTCCCTCATCTAGGTCGAGATGTCCATTAGTTGGCATTGGTGTTTTGATTGGCTTACATTCATCCATTTTGAATCTCTTGAGAAGATCATTAGTACATTTCTCTTGAGAGATGAAAATCTCTTATCTCATTTGCTTGACTTGAAAACCAAAAAAGAATGTAAGCTCTCCAATCATTGACATCTCGAACTCCTTTGACATCAATTCACCAAACTCTTTGTAAGAATCCTCATTTGATGATCCAAAGATGATATCATCAACATATACTTGACAAATGAAGATATATCCATCAAGCTTCTTGGTGAATAGTGTGGTGTCGACCTTCCCAATGGTGAAGCCCTTCTCAATGAGGAAATCCTAAAGATGCTCATACCAAGATCTTGGGGCTTGCTTAAGCCCATATAGCGCCATAGACAACCTATAAACATGATTAGGATATCTAGGGTCTTCAAACCAGGGAGGTTGATCAACATAGACTAGTTCATTTATAAAGCCATTTAAAAATACACTTTTCACATCCATTTGATATAGTTTCATTTCATAATATGATGCATATGCAAGGAGGATACGAATGGCTTCTAGTCTTGCAACCGGTGCAAAGGTCTCTCCAAAATCTAAGTCTTCAACTTGAGAGAACCCCTTTGCAAGTAGTCTTGCCTTGTTCCTCACAACAATGCCTTGACCATCTTGCTTGTTGCGGAACACCCACTTTGTTCCAATGACTCTTGCACCTTGTGGTCACTCTACAAGAGTCCAAACTTCATTGCGGGTGAGGTTGTTCAACTCTTCATGCATGGTATTTATCCAATTTGGATCTTGAAGAGCTTCTTCTACCTTAGTAGGCTCAAAGCAAGAGACAAAAGAGTGTTGTTCAATAAACGAAGCAAGCTTTTGAGAGCGAGTCATTACTCCCTTTGATAGACTCCCTATGATGAGATCTTGTGGATGAGCTTGTAGTAGAGGTATATTTCTTCTATCAACCACTTGAGGGGGATGTTGTGGAGCATCAACATCTTGTGCTTGTGTCACCATTTGCTCATGGAAGACATGAGTGTCTTCATTTTCTACTCTTCCATCTTTATCATCATCTTGTGGCACTAATAAGGTGTCTTCCCATTGAGCAACTCATAAGGTGTCTTGCCAAGAAACTTTTGAAAGAATAGGCGGTTGGATGCATAGCATGCGGTGTTGATAACTTCCGTCCATAGAGCTTTGGGAGTATTGTACTCATCAAGCATTGTTCTTGCTAGTGTGATCAATGTCCGGTTCTTTCTCTCAACTACACCATTTTGTTGAGGAGTATATGCTGCGGAGACCTCATGTTTGATCCCAACTTCATCATAATAGGCTTCAATGTTTGTGTTGTCAAATTCTTTCCAATTGTCGCTTCTAATCTTCTTAAGCTTCACTTCAAACTCATTTTGTGCTCTCTTGGCAAACTTTTTGAAGCATGATGCAACTTCGGATTTGTCATGAAGGAAGAACACCCATGTGTATCTTGAGTAGTCATCAACAATCACAAGACAATAAAGATTTCCTCCTAAACTCTTGTATGTTGTTGGTCTAAATAAATCCATGTGAAGGAGCTCTAGTACTCTTGTTGTTGACATGAAAGCTTTTGTAGGATGAATATTTGCAACTTGTTTGCCGGCTTGACATGCACTACAAAGCTTGTCCTTCTCAAACTTCACATCCTGCAACCCTCTCACCAAATCATTCTTTATTAGCTTCTTGAGTGAGTTCATCCCAACATGAACAAGTCTTCTATGCCATAGCCACCCAAGTGTTGTTTTGGTGAATAGGCAAGTCTTTAAATTAGCATCTTCGGAAGTGAAGTCCACTAGATATAGGTTGTTGTATCTAAATCCCTTGAATATCACTTAATCATCATCTTTCTTGGATACACCAACTTCCTTCTCGGTAAACAAGCATTGGAAACCAAGATAACACAATTGTCCAACGGATAGTAGTTGAAGCTCAATAAAGCAACATATAGCACATTCGAGATTGAATGATCATTTGATATTGCCACTTTGCCTAATCCTTTGACTTTGTCCTTTGAATTATCTCTAAATGTGATTCTTTCTTGTCCATCTACTTCTTTATCTAGTGAGGTGAACATACGAGGATCACCGGTCATATGTTGTGTGCAACCACTATCAATTACCCAATGACTTTCACCGGTCTTGTAGTTCACCTACACACAAGAGATCAAGCTTTAAGAACCCAAACTTGTTGAAGGCCCTTGACTTTCTCAACAAGTGACTTTGCAACCCAATTTTTCTTAGGTCTATTCTTGTTTGGAGGTCCTAAGAACATAACTTTCATCTTTCCACTAGAGTCCTTTCTAAGCATGTAATGAGCATTGAAAGCAAAGGGTCTAGCATGCTTGGGCAAGGGTTGTGGTGGTGGAGTTTGACACTCATGGGCAAAGTGGCATTCTTGTCCACACTCAAAACACCTCTTTGGCTTTGGCTTTGGCTTTGACTTGTGTTGTTGTTGTTGAGCTTGAGCCTTCTTCTCTTAATTTGCTAAATACCCCATGCCACTTCTATCCATCTTTATAATGGTGTTCATTAGTAGCTCACTTTGAATATGCTTGCCTCTTGTGAACTTGCTCAATCCAATCTTGAGATGTTCTTTCTCCAACTTGAGCTTCTTGTTCTCTTCTTGAGTGCATCATTATTTTTCTCTTCCTTGAGTTTCTTGTTCTCTTCTTTGAGCTTCTCATTCTCAAGAATCAAATCACCATCATGATCAAGAGTTTCTAGCACTATAGTGTTGGTGGTTTTGAGCTCTTCAAGACCTTTCTTGAGCTTTTCATTATCATGCTTGAGCTTGACATACTCATCATAGTTGTTGGTTTCAACCACTTGCTTGCCTTTGCTACTAGATCCTTGCTCAATGCTCTCAATAATTAAATCATCACATGATGTAGCTATATCAATCTTAACAACATCGTTAGTAGCATTATGTGGCTCATTGGATAAATTTTTTTAAGCAATAACAAGAATATCATGATTGATCTTCAGAGTTGTATATTCTTCTTTTAGCATTTTATGGCTAGTGATGAGCTCATTGTGTATCATCTCAAGTTTATCATGTTTACCTTTAAGCTCTTTCTTAGAAGATTTGAGCTCTTTGAGTTTGGATGACATAGCATCCTTTGCTTCTCTAAGCTCAACACTAGCCTTTTCGGCTATATCACATTTAGCTAAAAGAGAATCATTCTTAGCTTCTAGCTTATCATTTTTAGCTCTAGTCTTTCTAATGATCTTAGTGTATTGATTTAGAAATTTAACAAGATCATCATATGAAGGTGATTCAAATTCATCATCATCACTATCACTATCACTATCACTATCATCATTGTTAGCATGATCATCACCACTACTATCATCATCATTTGATACCTTTCGTTCACCTTTGGCTATAAGGCATAGGTGTGTAGAGGATGATGGCGGTGGTGTCGGTGAAGATGATGAGGAGTCAATCACAATTGCCGCCACCTTCTCATTATCACTATCATCATCGGATGAGCAACTTGATGAATTAATGTTCGTGAGCCAATTACCGATGATGCATGCCTTCCCATTTTTCTTCTTCTTGTGGAAGTCCTTCTTCTTGCCATCTTTCTTCTTGTATGGCTTGTTTTTCTTCTTCTCATCTTCATCTTCATTGCTTGAGTCATCTTTCTTGCCCTTATACTTGTCTTTCTTGGGCTTGATGCATTGATGTGCTAGATGACCAAGTTCTCCATAATTGTAGCAATCCATCTCAGAGATTGGCTTCCTTCTTGTGCTAGTGAAGAACTTCTTTTTCTTCCCATCAAACTTGATGCCACTCTTGTTGAGCTTCTTTAGCATCTTGGCGGTTCTTCTCACCATGAGAGCAAGACTTGCATCATCAACTTCATCATCACTTGAGCTCTCATACTCAATTCTTGCTTTGCCCATCTCTTGGCTAGCCTTGAATGCTAAGTCTTTGTCTTTCTTCTTGGTAGAGGATGAGCCATCTTATAGTGTGATGTGCATATACATCTCATGAGCATTGATCTTTCCCAAGATTTGAGTCGGTGTAGCGGTGGAAAGATCACCTTGATGAAGCACGGTCATAATATGCCCATTTTATCAATGGGGAGGACACTCAAGATTTTTCTTACAACATCGGATGGTTGCATTTGAGTGAGTCCAAGCCCATTGACTTCCTCTACAAGAACATTCAAGCGTGAGTATATTTCATTAGAACTCTCTTTAGAAAGCATCTCAAAAGAATTAAGCTTTTTCATTACGACATGATAGCGTTCCTCACGCTCGCTCTTAGTTCCCTCATGGAGCGCACAAATGTTCAACCATAGTGCATGGGCGTCCTTGTGGTTCCTCACCCAATTAAATACATCTTTGCAAAGGCCTCTAAAGATGGTGTTTCGAACCTTTGCATTCCATTTCTCGTAGTTTACTTCATCGCCTTGAAGGTGCGTGGGATCCCAACGTTTTGGGAATCCTTGTGAGGCGGCTCTAAGTATTCCAACATCTAGAGCTTCCAAATACGTCTCCATGCAGATTTTCCAATAAGGAAAATCATCCCCCTCAAAGATTGGAGGAGGTCCATCCCCGTGAGACATCTTTCTCTAGACAGTTAAGCCTAAATACGTGAGCACGAGGCTCCGATACCAATTAAAAGGATCAAGATGCCCAAGAGGGGGTGAATTGGGCTAATTCTAAAATTCTTTGCAATAATTAAACCCTACGGTTAGCCCACTTCACCCCTTATGCCTAGAAAGTGTTTCTATTGTTCTACCGCACAAAAGTTTAGCAACCTATGTTCCAATCCTACTCTAGCATGGCAATTCTATGAATGTAAAGACAAGAATTGAATTGCTCAAAGTAAATGCTTAAAGTAAAGAAAGAAGGAGGAACACGACGATGTTTTGCCGAGATATCGGAGATTCACCACTCCCCACTAGTCCTCGTTGGAGCACCCGCACAAGGGTGTAGCTCCCCCTTGATCCGCGCAAGGATCAAGTGCTCTCTATGGGTTGATTCTTCGACACTCCGTCGCGGTGAATCACCCACAACCGCTCATAACTTGAGTTGGGTCATCCACAAGCTCCGTCGGATGATCACCAAGCTCCCAATCACCACCAAGATGTCTAGGTGATGGCGATCACCAAGAGTAACATGCACGAACTCTCACTTGACCATGACAAGCCTAATGAGAAGGGTGGATGCATACTTTGCTACTCTTGCTTTCACTAATGAGGCATCTCTCTTGGATTCTCAAATCTCAATCACCTCACTAGGACCTTGCTCTTCTTGGCACTCTCAAGGGTGTTTCTCAGCTGTTGGAATGAGCAAAAGTGATCCCTTGAGTGAATAGAGGAAGTATTTATAACCCCTCATTCAAAATGAACCATTATGTGCCTCTACGGGGTGACTAGATGCTCCGGTCAAGTTGACCGAACGCTCCGGTCAGTTCTCCCCGCCACCGAGCAGTTAAGTTGTGACCAGACTCTATCCAGTGTCAGGTCAGCACTGACCGGACGTGTTCGGTCATGAAAACTACCCTCTATAACCTTACTGATGTTGACCGGACTCTGGCACCCAGCGTCCGGTCACTTTGCTGCTCAGCGTCCGGTCAGTAGCCGGAACCTGACTAGCGTCTGGTCAGCACTGACCGGACATGTTCGATCAGGATTCTCCCTCTCTAGAACCTTACTGGAGTTGACCGGACTCTGGCATCCAGCGTCCGGTCACTCTACTCTCAGCGTCCGGTCGCATCCAGATGACTTCACCTTGATCAAATGAACTGACCGAACTCTGCACCAGTGTCCGGTCACACCGGAACCAGCGTCCGATCAATATTTGACACTCCATTCACTTCTAACTCGCAATCATATATGAATGAAGTTTGCTCCAATTGATCCAAGGGCTTTTTAGGAGCTATCTAGTGCTAGATTTAACAAGTGTACACCATACCTAACCCACTAGACTCACCTAGGTCAAGCTACCCGTCCATACCCCCCTTAATAGTATGACCAAAGGAAAAACAAAGTCCTAAACTACTCTAAGTGTCTCTTCAACTCCAAATGACACTTAGAACTAGTCCATCCTTTGAAAACCGAAACGATTTCCATCATAGGGGCATGACAACCATGATTGTCCAATCAATTGCCATTACCATTACCTAACTTAATTGCATCTGCAAAACACACGTTAGTCACAGTAATCTCGTATTGTCATTAATCACCGAAACCCAACTAGGGGCCTAGATGCTTTCACAATCGTCTCTAGATCAATCTCCGCGTGCCATGTCACCATGACCTGATGCATGAACAGTGATTGCTCAGCGTCCGGTCACCTCCTCGAACCAGAGTCTAGTCACGCGCCTCAGCTGATCACACCTGGCCAGAATACCGGACGCGTCCGGTATCGATATCGGACGCGTCCGATCACGTCGGGAACACTGTCGCCTGAGTTAGATACCGGATACGTCCGGTCACCTCATGACCAGCGCTTTCAACTCCTTTTTTCACCAACTTATTCTCCTTTGCAAATGTGCCAACACCACCAAGTGTACAACAACTTGTGCAAGTGTGTTAGTATTTTCACAATCCTTTTTCCAAAGGAGTTAGCCACTCAACTTGCCACGCCACTCGATCCTAGCAATGATGCAAAGTTAGATCATTCGAGTGGCACTAGATGACCGATATGCAAACAAGTTTGCCTCTCTTAATAGTACAGCCATCTATCATAAACCCGGTCATCAACTTCTCTATGCACCTATGACCGGTGAAATGAAATGCCCTAGGTTATACCTTTGCCTTGCGCATTCCATTCCATCTCCTTTGATGTCGATGCAACACATGCACCAACTAATCATCAAATGATATGATCCACTTCATATCATCACGTGATCGTATTGGTTCATCGATCTTGACTTCACTTGCTCTTCACTGTTGCCTCGGTCCATCGACGCCAAGTCATCACTCAACTTGCCCTTCACACTTGCAACCGGTCCGTCGAGCCAAGTCTTGTCTTGATCTTCTTCACCTTGATCACATGACTCCATGCCATGTCTCATATGCAATGCGATCTTTCATCACGTGTGTGAGCCTTGCAACAAATCCAAGCCATCTTCACCATCATGGCATGAGTTGCTCACACACATGTACTTGTGGACTAATCACCTGTGTATCTCACTCAAACGCATATTTGTCCACCTAAGGTTGTCACTCAATTACCAAAACCAAACAAGGACCTTTTAGGGGGGAACGAGGTCATCCCGTTCTGTCTAGTCTGTGGAGGGGCCAAAGTCATGGATGAGGTTCCGCGTGAAGGTTGCCCACTCAGTTGTTGGCGCCTCCTTTGTCATGTGAATGTACCAGCGTTGCGCTGCGTCTGTCAGATGAAATGCTGCATATTGGACCTGTGCATCTGCTGGTGTTTGCTGCAACCTGAAGAGTAGCTGCATCCTAGAAATCCAAGGTAGTGGATTTGTAGAGCCGTCAAATGTTGGAGTTGTCAATCGAGCCACGATGGTTGGCTGACATGGTGCTGGATGTAGTGCTGGTTCCGAGATCGGGTCCTGCGATGGTGCTGGCATTGTTGTAGTTGGAGGCAGCGGTGTTTCAGGCGCGTCAACTCTCTGTGCTGGTGGCCAGGTGGCCGGCTGCTGCTGTGGTGGCTCCTTGATCTGCTGGGCGGCCATCGAGCTGGTTGGGGGCTGGCTAGCCATGTCCACACTCGACGGTTGGTGTTGAGGTGCTGGTGTAGTTGCGGTTGGCGGTGATGGAGGTGGAGCCGAAAACAGGCTATCAGAGATGGCCGCGATGATTCCCGGAGTGTTAGAGGACTTGGGTTCCTCTATCTTGCCCTTGAGGTAGGATCTGCCAGCAGCGATCATGATGTTCTTTGTTTTGGTGGCGAGATCATCAATGGCAGCTTCGCGATCCAATCTGGCCTGGATGGTGGTGATGGCTTCACCCTGGATGTGCGCGTGCTCGACGTCGCATGGGCAGGTGTTGAGGTTGATGAGCTGTCGATGCATCTCATCAAAGTTCTTGTGGAGATTTTCGGCAATTTCCTAGAGCAGCTGCTGGATGATGTCAGTGGTGGAAGCCATGGATCGTCTGGTCTCCGGATACCAGTGTATGAGCCCTGTTGGGAAGGGGGCCCTTGGTGGGTGGTGGCACAGGGAGAGGGTGGCGGCGCTGAGGAGAGGGAGAGAGGGAGCCGACATAGGGAGAGGAAGGAGAGGTAGGGGAGGGGACAATTGTTCTCTTATTGCTTAATTAGATTGATTACATCCTCCTTGTATATATAGTCCCTATTGGACTTGTATCCCAAGCAACTATAGAAGATCCTTATAGATTGGATTCTCCCTTCCATAACATGCTCTAATAAGGTAAACCTCCTAACCTAATCCCTCCTGGGACATGACGGCGACGTGGGCGATGGCGCCCCCTCCTCCTGGTGCGTGCGGCCCTTCTAGGGCGTGCTAGAGTCGGCTGGCGCCCCTCCTCGGGCCTCCCTAGGCCCGTTAGCTCTAGGTTGGGGACCTCTCATTAGATGTATGACAAAGACGTTTTGGGCTAAGCATGGCACGAATAAGTTTGTAGCGATCAGGTAAAGAAAAAGTCATGCTATGTTTGTTGCTTTGTTAGGTTGTAGAGCCGTAGTTAGGCCTGATTTATTGTTTGTATGCCTATGTGCCAATCTGCAGACATTTATAGTAGTAGTTTGTAGCCATGTTTAGTTTCGTTGTCTTAATTGTCATGTTTATCTCGAGCTTTGGATATTGACCCAACTGAAGTCTTTGTATCCTTCACTTTGCAAATTGTACTGTATCCATAATAGTCTCTAATATAGGGCATGAAATTCAATGCTGTAGTTAAATCTGTGTGGAAGTAAGCATTATGTGGAGGTTTTCTCTAGTGGAGGACATTAACCAGCATATTTTGGATAATGAGATAACAGTGAATTTTCTGTATGGTATCTATTCTAACTTCTAAGTCAAGTTTTTATGAAGTACTCATATTACGTATCCAAAGTCTTACAATTTACAATCAAGAACAGATTCAAGAAACTAAATTCTTGATTGTATCTTCATTACTCTCCACCTCCAGTGGTGTGCGCCAAAGCAAATTGTATTGTTTGTGGCCTTCTTGCTCACCATGAAATATATACTGAACTTTGCTTTTAGTTGATGTTGTATTTTCTTGTCAAGTGCTAGCTGGCATGTAGTATTTCTTCAGAAAGAGTGTGTGCAGGTTGGTTGTGCTTAACTTTCTCTATGGTATTTGGTTGCGCATAACTTTATTTATGGTATTTGGTTGCACATAACTTTATTTATGGTATTTGGTTGCTTTGGTTCCATGTGTTAGAATAAAGAAGCTATCCTGGAGCTAGGAACATTTCTTAGTGATGTGGTTGTGTCAGAAATGGTTGAGAAGTATTCTGTTATTGCTATTGGCATCGATAGATACACATGTGTCTTTTCCAAAAACTTTTTACAAGTGTTCAAGTGTTGAAATCTGGTTATGAAGCGAAGCAGATTTCGAGCAGTATGACAAATGGATCCATGATGCAGTGTTTGAAAACTCGAAATTAATTGGGTTCAGAGATGGTTATTATTTTTATATGCTTAATGAAGAGGCTCTGTTTTAGTTGAAATGTTAACGATTTTATTCCTGTTTTATCGTGATATAACAAACTAAGTAATCATCAGATTGTTTGGCTTTTCCATTGTTATTCCCTGGAGGGCAATGCAACAGGAATTAGGTGATTTGTTTAATCTGGTAGTATTTTAGTCCTAGTTTTCATTGTTAGATAAGTTGTTATAGTATATTTTTAAGCTTCTCTTTTGTATTGGATAGTTTCTCTTACATTTGTGTGATTATGTTACTAGCAGGATAAACTTTAATAGTTTATGCAGATTTAGTGGTTGATCATGTTCTTTTATGAACATATAGTTTTTGTTTTTTAAAGTATGCAGACCGTTTGGGCTAAGCATGGCACAAACAAAAATTTAATGATCAGGTCACCTTAGGTTCCATGGCTGTAGCTTGCCCTGAGTTATTCTGTATGTATCTGTAGAAGTTTTTACAGCTTGTAGCCATTTTCAGTTTTGTGATATTTAATTTACATGCCAGTATCCGATCTGTCCATCTCTTTTGTTTAGAAGTTGAAGGCTAGCAGCAGCAGTCTCTAACTTAGATGGCATGAAGTTTAATGTGTCCAATGTTTGGTGTTTCTGAATTTTTAATTTGCTACATATTACATCTTTCATTATTTTTTATGAAATACTCATTTTTGTGGTAGTAGTGTTTATCGTCAATTCTTGTTGATGCCATATCCTATTTCATCAGGGAAGTAAAATTCTTGATAGTGCATAGTGTTAAGATGTGCATAGAACTTAGAAGGAAGTTCTAATGTTTGTGCAACCTCACTTGACAATCCTGATTAATGTTGCAACACTTAATTAAATTATTTGGTTATCCTGGTTATATGGGAGAGGTTATCCTTGAACCTGGGACCATTTATTTGTGGGAGAATTTTAGGATTTGACACCTAGTGTTTCACTTACATGTGGCCGTTATAACCCTGTGTCAATGAGACATCGTGTGCATATCTTGTGGTTCCGAAGAATAGAATGTCAGAATCTGTCATGGGCAATGTCAGGCTTATCTTATGTTATCTCCTAGTAATATACGTGAACAAGAAAACATGTTTCTAGAACCTTTAGGTCACAATGCTAGCGCCTGGATGTCCGGACGAACGGGGCGTTCGAACACCCATGTCTGCACCCATTTCCTACACCCACATTGGGCCCACGTAGTCCAAAACGTCACCAGCATCGAGGAAGAGGGGGAGGGGGCGGCGGATGCCCAGCTGACGCTGGGAGAAGGAGGAGACACCACGGAAGGCAGCAGAAAGCGAGGAAAGAGATACAACATCCGATCTACTTTTAAAACATCCAGATGTAACAATTGCAACATACGTTTAAAGGGGGATGAAATACTTAAGACATGCATCTGAAACACTTGCAAAAATATATGAAAAACACTTAAAAACCATTGTAAAACATACGCAAACATCCAAATAAAACACTTGCAACATATGCGTGAAACATATGCAACATCCAAATAAACACACTTATAACATACGTCTGGAAAAAACACAGATGAAACATTGGGAACATAAGCTTGCAACATTCGTGTACAACTATTGCAATATGTGCAACATTCCGATCCACTTTTGCAACATCCGCATGAAACACCCGCAACATATCTCTGAAACATCTGAAAACTTGAAACATAAGCTTGCAATATGCGCTTTTAGCACAATATTTCTATTTTGGAATGGAGGCTCGTCGGTGCATGGAGTTCACCGGTAGAGAGCTCGCCGGTTCGATAGAGAAGGCCGCGACATGTTCGGTGGAGAAGGCCGTTGCGGATCCACACACTATAGAAGGCCACGGTGGATTACCAACTCCACGCCATAGCCACCCTTGCCTCCCCTCCCGAGTGGTGGCACGAGTGTCCGTCGCCGTGCTCATCTCCCAAGCGCCGCTCACCCCGCTAGCACGCGGGTCTCCGGAGCCACCGTTTCCTCCCATGCACGAGGGCCTCGGAACTGCCGTCGCCTTACTTGCGCGCCGGCAACCGGTAGCCAGGAGCGGGAAGCGCAGTGGTCATCAGAGATGTAGGCCGCAAGAGCGTCGAAGGGCCACACGCCAGTAGTCGGACGCTAGTGAAAGGATCAAGATGCCCAAGAGGGGGTGAATTGGGCTAATTCTAAATTTTTGCAATAATTAAGCCCTACACTTAGCCCACTTCACCCCTTGTGTCTAGAATGTGTTGCTATTGTTCTCCTGCACAAAAGTTTTGCATCCTAGGTTCCAATTCTACTATAGCATGGCAATTCTAGGAATGTAAAGACATAAAATGAATTGCGCAAATGTAGATGCTCAAAGTAAAGAGAGGGAAAGGAACGCGGCGATGTTTTCCCGAGGTATCAGAGAGTCGCCACTTCCCACTAGTCCTCGTTGGAGCATCCGCGTAAGGGTGTAGCTCCCCCTTGATCCACGCAAGGATCAAGTGCTCTCTACGGACTAATTCTTTGACACTCTATCACGGTGAATCGTCCACAACCGCTCACAACTTGACTTGGGTCATCCACAAGCTCCGCTGGATGATCACTAAGCTCTCAATCACCACCGAGCCATCTAGGTGATGGCGATCACCAAGAGTAACAAGCACAAACTCTCACTTGACCAAGACAAGCCTAATGAGAAGGGTGGATGCACACTTGCTACTCCCTATGCACTAATGAGGTCCTTAATCTTTGATTATCAAATCTCAATAAACCCACTAGGCTTTTGCTCTCCCTTGCACTCTAAAGGTGTTTCTCAGCTGAACAAATGGGCAAGAGACCTCCCATAGACGACTGGAGTAAGTATTTATACCCCCTCATTCAAAACATAACGTTTGGAGGTTGAGTCAGCATTCTGTGGGTTGATCGGACGCTCCGGTCAGTGTGACAAGACGCTTCAGTCAGTTATACCAGCTACTGTGTCAGAGACAGCCGTTAAGCTCTGATTGGACTCTGACCAGCGTCTGGTCAGCACTGACCGGACGCGTCCGGTTATCAAAACCCCTCTCTGAAACCTTACTTATGTTGACCGGACGCTGGCACCCATAGTCTGTTCACTTCACTGTTCAGCATCCGGTCAGGTACCGGATTTTGATTAGCGTCCGGTCAGCGCCCACCGAACGTGTCCGGTCACGAAAAAGCCTCTCCAGAACGTCTCTGGAGTTGATCGGATGCTGGCACCCAGAGTCCAGTCACTTTACTGTTTAGCGTCCGATCAGTACCAGATGACTACAGTTGACCAAATGAACTGACCGGACTCACCCTCCAGCGTCCGGTCACAACCAGACCAGCATCCGGTCAGTCATTTGACCCTCCATTCACTTTCAACTCAAAATCCTATGTGAATAAAGTTGACTCCAATTGATTTTAGGGCTATTCCTGAGCTACCTAGTGCTAGGTTTGACAAGTGTACACCACACCTAACCTACTAGACTCACCTTGGTCAAGCTACTAGTCCATATCTCCCTTAATAGTACAGCCAAAGGAAAAACAAAGTCCTAAACTACTCTAAGTGTCTCTCCAACACCAAGTAATACTTAGAACTAGTCAGTCCTTAACCTTGTCGTCCATCCTTTAAAAACCGAAACGATTTCCATCGACAGGGGTATGACAACCATGATTGTCCAATCAATTTCCATTACCATGACCTAACTAAAATTGCCTCTGCAAAATACACGTTAGTAATAGTAATCTCGTATCGTCATTAATCACCAAAACCCAACTAGGAGCCTAGATGCTTTCAGCCAGAAGCGCCACAGTGGTTGCCTGAGGGCGGCCGCTAGATCCCTGACGCCACGACGCTAGGGAACGGAGATGCGCTGTCGTGCATGAGGTGGTTGTCATTGCCTCTGCGGCTGCATCGCTGACCCCACGCCACTGCCTCCGAATCTCTGATTCGCCATAGCAGCTACTCCGGTGAGCAGGGTTAGCATCTTGCCCACCTCTTTTTTTAGCAGAATCTCGCACACCTCCTGGCTCGGTGAATAATGGATGAGGCGCTCGCTTGAATAGATAAGGCCACACCGACCACCACCTCAGCCTATTTTTTTAGAGGTGGTAGCCTCCATGCCACCGGCGAGCTCTACACCGATGAACTCCATGCGCTGACGAGCCTCCATTCCGAAACAAAAATATTGCGCTAAAAGTGAATGTTGCAAGCTTATGTTTTAAGTTTTTCAGATATTTCAGATGTATGTTGCATGCGGATGTTGTAAAAGTAGATCAGAATATTGCACATGTTGTAATAATTGTACACGTATGTTGCAAGCTTATGTTCCTAATATTTCATCTGTGTTTTTTTCCAGACATATGTTATAAGTGTGTTTATTTGTATGTTGCATGTTGCAAGTGTTTTATCTGGATGTTGCACATATTTTACAATGGGGTTTAAGTGTTTTTCATGTGTTTTTGCAAATATTTCAAATGTATATTTCAAGTATTTCATCCCCTTCAGACATACGTTGCAATTGTTACATTTGGATGTTTTAAAAGTAAATCGGATGTTGTATCTCCTTACTCGCTTTCTATTGCCTTCCTCGGTGTCTCCTCCTCCTCCCAATGCCGACTGGGCATCTGCCGCCCTCTCCCCCTCTTTCTCAATGTTGGTGATGTTTAGGACAGCGTGGGCCCCACGTGGGCGCGGGAAACGGTTGCAGGCGCATGCGTCCGGATGCCCCGTCCGTTCGGATGTCCGAGCGCTAGCAAGCCCTTTTTTTAGATATTATTTTTTTTATATATCGATATAATGTATATCTAAGTGTATAGTAAAAGCTATATATAAAAAAACAAAACATTTTATAATTTAAAATGAGTATATATCGAGGAAAAGGTAGCTAAAATAAAAGATGGGCGATTTGACACCAATGACTTTTAAATTAAACATAAGAGTACATCGAAAACCATCGTTTGCCGTTGGAACTTGAAAAGTGTGGTCGAAAATATGAAGAGATATTTTTAATTCATTCGTTCGTTTATAAAGTGTGGTCGAAATTATGAAGAGATCATTCGTTCGTTTATAGTAGTATAAGTCTAGTAGAGGTAGAAGCACAAGCATAAGAGATATATTTACATTTACACCAAGAAAAACTTATATTTACATTTTGTTGTACTTGCGTTCTGAATTATCCAACCCCCTTCCTAAAAACCCTCTTCCTTTATAAACAAACACCCATTGCCCCCTTTCACCTGATCCAGTATAACAAACTGACAAACAAATAGAAGCAACAACGGCGGCCGCCACCATGGCGCCGTCCTCCTCATGCCACGCCGCCGCCACCGTCCTCCTGCTCACCGCCGCCACCCTAGCGTGTCATTTCAGTGTCCTCGTCGTAGCCACCGACGTCGAGTGCCACTGCCACGGTGATCACGTCTCTCCAAGTTACTACTGCCCAATGGTCTCTGTTGTTCCCCGGCAAGTGTCTTTGTTTGATCTGTGCCGCGTTGCGTTGCGTCGTCCATGCATGCAGGCGCGAACGGGTGCCGCGGCCTCGGCATCAACTACGGCACGGTGGCCGACGACCTCCCCTCGGCGTCGCGCTCCGTGCAGCTCCTCCGCGCGGCGGGCGCGGGCGCCGTGAAGATCTACGACGCCAACGCGGACATCCTGCGCGCGCTGGCCGGGACGGGGATGCCGGTCTCGATCATGGTGCCGAACTCGGCCATCCCGTCGCTGGCCTCCTCCCGCGCCGCCGCGGAGGACTGGGTGGCCGCCAACCTCGCGCCGCACGTCCCGGCGACGCGGGTGTCGCACCTGCTCGTCGGCAACGAGGTGCTCTCGAACCGCGCCATCGCGGGGTCCACGTGGCGCGGCGTCGTGCCGGCGATGGCGAACCTCCACCGCGCCCTCCGCGCGCACGGGATCCGCAAGGTGAAGCTCGGGACGACGCTCGCCATGGACGCGCTGTCGGCGTCGTACCCGCCATCCGCCGGGGCGTTCCGCGACGACATCGCCGAGGACGTGGTCCGGCCGCTGCTCCGGTTCCTCAACGCCACCCGCTCCTACTACTTCGTCGACGCGTACCCGTACTTCGCGTGGGCGGGCAACCGCAAGGCCATCTCCCTCGACTACGCGCTGTTCCAGGGCGCGGCGAGCTCGCGCTACGTGGACCCGGGCAACGGGCTCGCCTACACCAACCTCCTCGACCAGATGCTCGACGCGGTCGTCGCCGCCATGGGCAGGCTCGGGTACGGGGACGTGAAGCTGGCCGTCTCTGAGACCGGGTGGCCGAGCGGCGGCGACGCGGGCGAGGCCGGCGCCAACGTGCGCAACGCCGCCACGTACAACCGGAACCTGGCCGCGCGGATGTCCAAGAACCCCGGCACGCCGGCGCGGCCGGGGGCCAGGGTGCCGGTGTTCCTCTTCTCGCTCTACAACGAGGACCAGAAGCCGGGGGCGGGCAGCGAGCGCCACTGGGGGCTCTACTACCCGAACGGGAGCAGGGTGTACGACGTGGACCTCACCGGCCGGCGGTCGTCGTACCCGCCGCTGCCGCCCGCGGACGACATGGAGAGCACGCCGGCGTGGTGCGTGCTCGGCAAGGCGGCGAACGAGACGGCGGTGGCGGCCGCGGTGGCGTACGCGTGCCAGCAGGGAAGCGGGACGTGCGCTGCCATCCAGCCCGGCGGCGCGTGCCACGAGCCGGACACGATGGACGCGCACGCGAGCTACGCGTTCAACGCATACTGGCAGCAGTTCAGGCAGGCCGGCGGCACCTGCTTCTTCAATGGGCTCGCGGAGACCACCAGCAAGGATCCAAGTGAGTACGTCGTGCATATTTGATCTTTCTTTACTAGAGAAGAGATGTGCAGCTTCCTTCTGCATTTGATTTAATTCAGTCGCATTGATCTGTCGTCGTCGGCATTGTTATGTGTGTTTTGCAGGCCATGGATCATGCAAGTTCACCAGCTCTCTGGACTAGACGACGATGACGCGAAGGTGGAAGGCCATCGCCCGCCACATGCCACATTGGATTAGTTAGTGAGTAGGGAGGAAGGCCATCGCCATGGATGCCCAAGCCCTTAGGATCGTTACCATCTTCTGTTCTTTATGTAGGAAGTTAGCAAGCAAAGCATCACTGTAATTCGAGTCAGAGTTACACTGACGAACTGATCGATCGCGAGGAGGCAGCGCTCCTGCCTATTTCTCCTATATCAAAAAAACAAACAAACAAAACTACTCGCGTATTTTGTTCCCCGAGTTCACCGGCGGCGACGTATTTCGCTCCCCGAGTTCACCGGCGGTGAATTCTCGATCCGCCGCTTGCCCGCTTGGCGTAACCACTTGCAGCGTGATGTGGTGCATACGAGGCGGCGGACGGGCGGAGAGATCGGGAGCTCAGCGTCGGCAAATCCGCGGGTTTGTTTCGTTCTCTGACCATCTGACAGCCTTAAGGAAGCGTGCTCCAACAGAATGTCCCTCGCTCTGGGGTTTCTGGACCATCCGTACAGAAAGGGAACCTACGCTTTTTCGTGCTCCGGAAAGGATTGGTTAGAGATAACAAAGGGTTAAAATCTGATGGCCTGTGTATTGAAATTTACCCCATAAAAACTCATAACCGTGTGGTACAATTTCCTACCAAAGCTTGTATGTTGTGGAATGTGGATACCGTAGGGCCTTGTTTAGATTGGGGTTAGAAATCAGTATTTGATACTGTAACATTTTTGTTTGTATTTGACAATTATTGTCTAATCATGGTTTAACTAAGCTCAAAAGATTCGTCTCGTAATTTACAATTAAACTGTGTAATTAGTTATTTTTTTATTTATATTTAATACTCCATGCATGTATCAAAGATTGATAAAAAGAAAATAAAAAAACTTGCAATCTAATCTAAACGGGGCCTAGGTTCCTAACACTTAAAGTAATAACAATCACATGGTACGACTTAGGGCTCGTTTGAAATGAATCTTTTTCAAAGGAATCTTAAAGAAATGTGATTCCAGTATTTTGATAACTTCACTCGTTTGGATCTAAGGAATAAAACGCACGAGTCATAACGGTCCCGTTCGCTTTGAGGAATATGAAGAAATTTAAATAAATTTGGAGAAATTTATAATAAAAAAACACTATTTTAAATAAAAAAAGAAGTAGATCAAACCAGATTTAAAAACACGCTAACGGAACCAACATCCACAGAAGTTAATTTTTCCGCGGAAACCCGAGCACATGTACATGGAGAGAGAGGTGGTGCCATGATGGCATCCACAGCAGTGTTGTCAAACTCACAGCTGACATGGCCCTGGGCAGATGTAGATCTAGAGGTTAGAATTAATTAACGCAGAAACAAAAGCATACAAAGGGCTTGTTTAGATTCTAAGTTTTTTTACTCTTTCTCCATCATATTAAATCTTTGAACACATGTATAGAGTATTAAATATAGATAAAAATAATAAGTAATTACACAGTTTGATCGTAAATTACGAGACGAATCTTTTGAGTCTAGTTAGACCATGATTAAACAATAATTATCAAATACAAACAAAAATGCTACAATATCAAATACTGATTTCTAACCGCGAACTAAACAAGACCAAAAAGTCAATTTTTCGCGGAAGCCCAAGGAGCACGTGTACTCCCTCCGTACTGTACTGGTATTAGAAATCATTTAGAATATAATTATGCATACCAAAGAGTCATTAACTATAGATAAGTTTTCCCTATCTACTCCTATTAAATACAATTACGGTATGTTTCATATGAGAAACAAACCAAACAGAGGACTGGCTAGGCCAGCGTGGTGGGCACGGGGACCATCGTGGTGCAGGTCCGATCCCCTACCACGTCGTATTTTTTGCTTGTTTTTGTTTTGCATGTGTTTGCATGGCACTCTGCGGGATGTGCACGCTGGTGCCTGTGCGCGTCTTTTTCTGTTTTTTCGTCGATGGCGCGCTTCGTTTTTTTGCGTTTCGTTGAACGCGCGCTGGACGCCTAGCTGCGCGCTCGCTGGACGTTTTGCCGCACCAAGTTTTCCTTGTTTTCGCTAGACGCTCGGCTGCGACGACGATTGGGTTCCCGTTTGTATTTATACACCTGGCCGGCTGCAAATTAACAAGCACAAACAAAACACCCGCACAAATGGCCAGCTCACTTGCTACCTTCGATCTAAACGTGCCTGTACCGAAAGCTGAAGAAGGCAACGCTGGGTTAGACCTCAACGAGCCTGTACTGGAGGATGATAATGACATCGGTAAGTTTGCTTCCTTGCTTTTCGATTGAGCCTGTACTGAAAGATGATAATGTTTTTTTTTGAAATAGAGCATGTTGCCGAGGCTAATGTTCAAGTGCACCACCGAAGGAAAGAGATGTCAGAAGATTTGAGAAAGCAAGTTTATCAAGCGTTGTTGGCTAGAAGCAATAACGGGATACTCCACAAGAAAGATACCCAGATTATTGCTGATCGATTTGATCTGCACCTTCGGACAGTTCAGCGCATATAGAGGAGAGGTAAAACACATCTTGCAAACTATGTCCCGGTTGTGGTCTCTAATTTAAAAAAGGGTAGAGTTGGTCGTAAGGCAATTCCTATTGATTTGGAAACCTTGCGTGACATTCCTCTGAAGGAGAGGATGACCATACAAGATGTTTGTGCCAAACTAAACATTAGCAAATGGAAGGTGCAAAGGTATTTGAGAAGAGGTTTGCTAAGGCGCCATTCTAGTAGCATCAAGCCCTATCTCATTGAAGGAAATAAAAAGACTAGGTTAAAGTGGTGTATTGACATGATTGAGAGGGGGTTGAGTGGTGATCCAAGGTTTAAGGATTTTTTTGACTTTGTCTTCATTGATGAAAAATGGTTCTACCTCACCCAAAAATCTGAAAAGTATTACTTGCTCCCCGAAGAAGACGATCCACATAGGACTTGTAAGAACAAAAACTACATCCCTAGGCTCATGTTTTTGTGTGTTTGTGCTCGGCCGAGGTTTAGAGATGGGGAGTGCATTTTTTATGGTAGAATTGGATGTTTTCCTCTTGTCACTTATGAACCGGCTCAAAGAAGTAATGCAATAACCGGCCATGTCCGTGGAGATATGGTTATTGAAAGCTTTAGTTTGGTTTTGGTTAATTGATAAAACCCTAAGTGCTAACCTAGTTTATCAAAGTGATTATGAGATAGGTAACACTACTCCAAGTGACGAAGAAATGGCAAAGATCATGACGATGGTAATGGCATGGTGATGATCGAGACATTTAGCGAGTGTGATCACATTTAGGATAGATAACCGTACTATTAAGATGAGTGAAACTCGTATCGAAATACGGTTGTCAAAGTGCCACTAGATGTTCTAACTCATTGCATATGCATTTAGGATCTAGTGGATCACTAACACCCTTGAAAATGTTTGTGAAAATATGCTAACACATGTGCACAAGGTGATACACTTGGTGGCTAGCATATTTGAGCAAGGGTGAAGGAGATAGAGAAGAAAGGAACTCAGTCTCACTGTTTTCACTGTGATCGGACGCTGGTCTTGGGTGGACCGGTGCGTCCGGTCAGGCGTGGCAGAGAAGACGCCAGCGTCGGTCTTCTAACCGGACGCTGGGTCGCTCGGTGACCGGACGCTGAAGGGCTGCGTCCGGTCAAGTGGTCGATCTACACAGTGCTTAGGGTTAAGCACCGAACGCTGGGCTGTGTCCGGTCAAGATGACCAGACGCGTCAGGTCGATAAAAATCAGTTTTGGACCCTTACTGGAAACGACCGGATGCTGGGGGCTCAGCGTCCGGTCAACTGACCGGAGCGTCCGATCGGTCAAGGCAGATGACCGTTGGAATCAGACACGTGGCTGACTACGAGCGACCGGACGCTGGGGGCTCAGCGTCCGGTCAACTGACTGGAGCGTCCGGTCAGTCCGCGTTATGCCCAGTGAAGGGGTATAACGGCTATATTTCGTGGGGGCTTCTATTTAAGCCCCATGGCCGGCTATAGCTCACATCTTTGGCCATTTCCATTGACATAGCAACCTTGTGAGCTTAGCCAAAGCCCTCCCACTCATCTCCATCATTGATCCATCATCATTGTGAGATTGGGAGAGAATCCAAGTGCATTGCTTGAGGGATTGCATCTAGAGGCACTTGGCATTCGTGTTGCGCTGCGGATTTCGCTTGTTTCTCTTGGTGGTTGCCACCACCTAGACGGCTTGGAGCAGCGGTGGAGGATTGGCACGAGTTGGTGATTGTTCGTGGCCATCTCCGATGATTGTAAGGGGAGTTGTACCTTTCCCGGCGGAGTGCCAAAAGGTAACTCTAGTAATTTGCTCGTGTTATTGAGTTACCTCACTTGTGGGTCGGTTCTTGCGGTGTCCTATCGTGTGGACGAGGTTTGTGAAACACCTCTTAGCCGCCGAACCACCAAGTGTTGGTCGACACAATGGGGACGTAGCGTGTTGGCAAGCACGTGAACCTCAGGAGAAAATCGAGTGTCTCTTGTCTTTGGCATTCTCCCGGTGATTGGATATATATTCATCTTGTGATTGGTTCATCCCCTACACGGCGGTATAATCACCCTACTCACTTATTTACTTTCTTGCAAACTAGTTGATACAAGTTTTTTAGTGTAATTAGAATTGAGAGCTTGCTTCATTATTTACATTCATCTAGTTGAGCTCTTTAGAGTAGCAAGATTGAGAGCTCTTAGTGAGTAGTTACATAGCAAGTTTGTGTGCCTAAGTAATCATTGCAACTAGAATTGTTGGATAGGTGGCTTGCAACCCTTGTAGAGCTAGAGCAAGTTTGTATTACGCCATTTGTCATACTAATCAAATTGCTCTAGTTGATTTGTAGTTTTCAAATAGGCTATTCACCCCCCCTCTAGCCATATTAGGACCTTTCAAGTGGTATCAGAGCCGTGGTCACCATTTGTGTAAATGCTTAACAACCTCGGTGTCAAATTATGGCTCAAGTTGTGTTCAACCATGTGGAGGGCAAACCACCATTCTTTGATGGCACAAGCTATGATTATTGGAAGAGAAAAATGAAGATGTACTTAGGTTCAATCAATGATCAAGTGTGGGAAGTGACGGAGAGTGACTATGCTATTATTGATCCCGACAATCCCACCAACCAAGACAAGACCAACAAGCAATGCAATACAATGGCTCTCAACACCATATACAATGCCATTGATTCTAAAGTGTTTGAGCAAATCAAGGATTGTGAAAGAGCTAATGAGGTGTGGAGGAGATTGGAGGAAACATATGAGGGCACACCGGCGGTGAAGAGTGCCAAGTTGTATATCCTCAAGGATAAATTGACAAGCTTCAAGATGAAGGAAGATGAGAGCATTCCGGAGATGTTTCATCGTTTGCAAGTAATTGTCAATGATTTGAAGGCATTGGAAGAAAAGATCAAGGATGATGATGTCTCATCGGTTCTTGATGTGCCTACCTCCAAGATTTGAGATGTTGAGATTGCTCATCATAAGAGGAGGATTGAAGGAGATTACCCCCAACCAAGTACTAGGTGATGTCATGACCCAAGAGACA
Source organism: Miscanthus lutarioriparius (assembly GCA_904845875.1). Classification (NCBI taxonomy): domain Eukaryota; kingdom Viridiplantae; phylum Streptophyta; class Magnoliopsida; order Poales; family Poaceae; genus Miscanthus; species Miscanthus lutarioriparius. The sequence continues at coordinate 94,232,242 of CAJGYO010000007.1, forward strand.
TACCGTGTGGAAAAGGAGGGGGATGACAAGGATGACAAAAAGGAAGAAGAAGAAAAGAAGAAGAGTATAGCATTCAAGGCTAGCTCATCATCATCCAAGAATAAGGGCAAGTCCAAGAAAGAATCAAGTGATGATGATGATCTTAGTGATATTGATGATGAAGCTATGGCCCTCTTTGTCCGCAAGATGGGAAATTCATGAAGAAGAAGGGCTATGGTGCAAGACAGAGAAGAGATCACACCAAAAGCAAAGAATATGTGAGAAGATGCTATAATTGCAAGAGCCCCGATCACGTTATAGAAAATTGTCCCTATAATAGTGACAATGATGAGGATGAGAAGAAGAAGCTCAAAAAGGATAAGAAAGAAAAGAAGTAGAAGAGAATGATCTTCCAAAAGAAAAAGAAAGGTGGAGGCTATGTGGTCACATGGGATAGTGATGGCTCTTCGGATAGTGATAGCTCTAGTGATGATGACAAGAAATCTATTAAGAGAGCACTAGCAAGCATCGCCACCAACGACAAGCTCTCCATCTTCGACACTCTATCGACATGCCTCATGGCAAAGCCTACCAAGATAAAATATGATGTGAGTGATGATGATGAATGTGAAAGTGATACTTGTAGGAATGATGATAATGATGACGATGAGGATGAGGAGTACACCAAGGAAGAACTCTTGGACATATGTGAGCAAGTGCACGCTTGCAATGAGATGAAGAGAAAGGAGTGCAAAGAATTACGCAAGAAGGTAAAATTTCTTTAGCAATCCTTTGATGAGCTCAATGCCACTCATGAGAGGCTAATGGAAGCCCATGAGAAGCTTGGCAAAGCTCACTCTAAGCTTGAAAAGGCTCACTCCTCTCTCATTGAGCAAGTCAAAGTGAAGGAAGCGAAGGAGCAAGTGATCGTATCATGTGATGTGGAACTAACTTGTGATCTTATTGATGAATCTTTTTATAAGCCCATTGTAGTTGCTCCCACTAACTCTTCTTGTAGCACTACCACTTCCACTTCACCTTTGAGTGATGGTCTCTCTTGTGATGCCTCACTAATGATGGAAAATGAGACCCTCAAGAAGGAGGTGAATGAGCTCACTCGTGCCTTAGGCAATGCCTATAGTGGAGATGCCCGCTTGCTAAAGTGTTTGGGTAGCCAAAGGTTTTCTCTCAACAAAGAGGGATTAGGCTATACCCCCAAGAAAGGCAAGGCGGCCTTTGTCACTCCCAAAGCTAGCTTTGTGAAGGGCAATGGTTGGTTTTGCAATAGATGCAAGCAAGTTGGGCATATAGAGCAATATTGCAAGATTAATAAGAACAAGCTACCTAGTGTATCCTCAATTAAATTTGATTCTTGTTACATGCTTGTTAAAGGTGTCAATGGTGTGATGGCTAAGTTTATTGGTACACCAATTGTGGGCCCAAAGAAGAAGGTCATTTGGGTACCAAAGACCTTGGTAACTAACCTTCAAGGAACCAAGCAAGTTTGGGTACCTAAAAAGAATTGATCTTCTTTTGTAGGTCAATTATAAAGCCGGAGGAAGGCATTGGGTGCTTAATAGTAGGTGCACACAACACATGACCGGTGATCCAAGAATGTTCAATTCAATCAATGTAAACAAGAGCAATGGGATTGATAGTATCACATTTGGTGACAATGACAAAGGCAAGGTCAAAGATCTTGGTAAGATTGTAATATCCAATGACTTGAGCATTTCTAATGTGCTATTAGTAGAGAACTTGAACTTCAACCTATTGTCGGTAGCTCAATTATGTGATCTTGGTTTCAAATGCATATTTGGAGTGGATGATGTAGAAATCATAAGTGTAGATGGCTCTAACTTGATATTCAAAGGATTTAGATATGAGAATCTATACTTGGTTGATTTCAATGCTAGCGAAGCTCAATTGTCAACATGTTTATTCACTAAGTCTAGCATGGGTTGGTTATGGCATAGAAGGTTTGGTCATGTTGGAATGAAACAATTGAACAAGTTGATCAAGCATGACTTAGTTAGAGGCTTGAAAGATGTCACATTTGAAAAGGATAAGCTATGTAGTGCATGTCAAGCCAGAAAGCAAGTTGGTAACACACATCCTAAGAAGAGCATGATGAGCACATCTAAGGCATTTGAGTTGATGCACATGGACTTATTTGGACCAACCACATACACTAGCATTGGTGAAAATAAATATGGATTTGTGATTGTGGATGATTTCACTAGATACACATGGGTGTTCTTTCTTGTTGACAAGAGTGATGTGTTTATAATATTCAAATCATTTGTCAAGGGCATTCACAATGAATTTGAAACAACCATCAAGAAAGTGAGAAGTGACAATGGAAGTGAGTTCAAGAACACAAGAATTGATGAGTTGTGTGATGAATTTGGAATTAGACATCAATTCTCGGCCAAGTACACTCCACAATCAAATGGACTTGTTGAGAGAAAGAATAGAACACTCATTGACATGGCAAGATCAATGTTGAGTGAGTACAATGTGAGTCATTCATTTTGGGCCGAAGCAATCAACACGGCTTGCTATTATAGCAACCGACTATATTGTCATCCAATGATGGAGAAGACACCTTATAAGCTATTGAATGGAAGAAAGGCCAACATAGCATACTTTCGGGTCTTTGGTTGCAAATGCTACATATTGAAGAAAGGCACTAGATTGAGCAAGTTTAAAAAGAAATGTGATGAAGGCTTCTTACTTGGTTACTCCACTAATAGCAAAGCTTATAGAGTTTAGAATTTGGCTAGTGGTACCCTTGAGGAGGTTCATGATGTAGAGTTTGATGAAACAAATGGTTCCCAAGAGAAAGATAAGAATCTAGATGATGTAAGAGACACTCAATTGGTCAATGTAATGAAGAACATGGACATTGATGAGTTAAGGCCTAGAGAGGTGATTGATGTTGAAGATGACAAGAATCAAGTGCTCTCTAACTCAAATGAGCAAGCTAGTGGTTCTCATGATAAGATTCAAGCAAGTACTAGTGATGGCAATGTGCAAAATCAACAACAAGTGGCTAGTTCATCATCTCAACCAAGTGATCAATCAAATGCTAGCAATCAAGTGCAAGTGCTCCAACCAACCAATGTTGCAAGAGATCATTCATTGGACACTATTATTGGTGATATTTCAAGGGGAGTGCAAACTAGATCAAGATTGGCTTCATTTTGTGAGTATTTCTCATTTGTGTCATCCATTGAACCTAAGAAGATAGATGAAGCTTTGAATGATGTTGATTGGGTCAATGCCATGCATGAAGAGCTAAACAACTTCACAAGAAACCAAGTATGGGAGTTAGTTGAGAGATCTAAGGGTCATAATGTGATTGGAACTAAGTGGGTCTTTCGGAACAAGCAAGATCAAGATGGGATAGTAATAAGGAACAAAGCAAGATTAGTGGCTCAAGGTTACACTCAAGTTGAGGGTCTTGACTTTGGAGAAACATATGCCCCGGTTGCAAGATTGGAAGTAATTAGGATCTTGTTAGCCTATGCTTGTGTTCACAACATCAAGTTGTACCAAATGGATCTGAAGAGTGCATTTCTCAATGGGTACATCAATGAGCTTGTGTATGTTGAGCAACCTCCCGGTTTTGAAGATGAGATGAAACCCAACCATGTGTACAAGTTGAGAAATGCTTTGTATGGACTAAAACAAGCACCTAGAACATGGTATGAGAGATTGAGGGATTTCCTACTTTCTAAGGGATTCAAGATGGGAAAGGTTGACATCACTCTCTTCACCAAGAAGCTTAAAAATGACTTGTTTGTGATGCAAATCTATGTTGATGATATCATCTTTGGATCAACAAATCAAGAATTTTGTGAGGAGTTTGGCAAGATGATGGTAAGTGAGTTTGAGATGTCTATGATTTGAGAGCTTAGTTACTTCCTTGGTCTTCAAATCAAGCAAATGAAGAATGGCTCATTTGTGAGTCAAGGCAAGTACATCAAGGACATGCTCAAGAAGTTTGAAAAGGATGAGAGTAAAGCTATTAGTACACCAATGGAGATAAGTGGAAGCTTAGATAGTGATGCTAGTGGCAACATGGTGGATCAAAAGATGTATCGGTCTATGATTGGAAGCCTACTCTATGTGACCGCATCAAGGACGGATGTGATGTTTAGAGTATGCATGTGTGTTAGATTTCAAGCCTCGCCAAGAGAAAGTCATTTGAAGGCAACAAAGAGAATATTGAGGTACTTGAAGAATACACAAAATGTTGGATTGTGGTTTCCCAAAGGAGCAAGATTTGAGTTGATTGGATATTCGGACTCCGATTATGCGGGATGCAAAGTTGAAAGAAAGAGCACATCAGGCACATGTCAACTATTGGGAATATCACTTGTATCTTGGCCATCAAAGAAGCAAAATAGTGTAGCACTTTCAACCGTCGAAGCGGAGTACATTTTGGCCGGTAGTTGTGCTCAATTACTTTGGATGAAGGCTACTTTGAATGACTTCGGAATCAAGTTCAAGCAAGTGCCATTGCTATGTGACAATGAAAGTGCCGTAAAGCTCACCAACAACCCGGTTCAACACTCAAGAACAAAGCATATAGATGTTCGCCATTATTTCATAAGAGATCATCAACAAAAAGGGGACATTTGTATTGAGAGTGTGGGCACCGAAGATCAACTTGCCGATATCTTCACCAAGCCACTTGATGAGAAGAGATTTTGCAAGCTAAGGAATGAATTGAACATACTTGACTTCTCTAATATGTGTTGATGCACCCCCATTATATGACATGCCTCTACTTCGAGCAATTCAAGGTAAAAGTTGATTGGCATGGCATACATTCTTGCTAAGGACATGTTTAGTGCATCTAGACATATTTCACATTTAAATAGGCTTATTCATAAAAATCAAATGAATTTGATGCTTGTATGGTACCACTATTGCTTGTATGTTTGAAATGATCTAGTGGTAGCATATGACATGTTTATAGGCTTGTAAACCTAGTGTTTAATCTAAAAGACAAACTCTAAGTGTTTAACTCAACATGGTACAAGATAACCCTTATTGGAGGCGTGAAGAAGCTTGTCCTTGGATCAAACCGAGTTAAATATCTTTTCTAAGTAATCTAGATTGAACCAAATTAGAAAATGATCCTCATTTCATATGGTTTCACCCTAACCTATCTATAATTTGAGCTCACATTTGTGCTAATTGTTAACATCGATAATCCTACCCTATCTCTATTTTAAGCCTTTATGGTCATTGATGACAAAGGGGAAGAGAGTTCACAAAGATAGTAAGATAAGGGGAGAGAAATATGACAAAGAAAGAGGAACAATTAAAATTTTTGAGCACACAAATAGGGGAAGCAAGCTCATGAACTTGTATGTTGCATTTGAATGTGCATTTCATATATTTGAATTGCATAGCACAAGTATTAAATTTCAATATCCATGCTTATGTGATGTATGTTAATTGTAAGCTCGAATGATGAAATGAAAATCTAGCATGTATAGGCTATCTAGTGATTTCATTTTTAAAATAGCATCTCCAAGTGGTATCTAGCTAACCATGGTGCTTCAAGTATATCCAAGTGGTATCTAGCTAGCAATGGTGCTAAGGATGGTATATTGGTGCACTCTGAATGGTATCACGCTTCAAAGGTCCATCTCTTATACCTTAGCATCATTTGGTAGAAATTGACTCCTACACTTCCTATCAAAGCATATGTGAAAGCTACAATCCAAACTCTTAGCACATATGTAGGGGGAGCAATTGCTACTATTTGGAGTTCATGAAACTTGTCTATATTCTTTTACACATTGTGAATATGCTTGGACAAGCAACATGGACTCAATTGAATTTCAATTCATATCTTTGTATAAGGGTTGTCATCAATTACCAAAAAGGGGGAGATTGAAAGCTCTAGTTTGGTTTTGGTTAATTGATGCAACCCTAAGTGCTAACCTAGTTTACCAAAGTGATTATGAGATAGGTGACAATACTCAAGTGATGAAGAAATGACGAAGATCATGACGATGGTAATGGCATGGTGATGATCAAACGCTTAAACTTAGAAAAGAAGAAAGAGAAAAACAAAAGGCTCAAGGCAAAGGTATAAACTGTAGGAGCTATTTTATTTTAGTGATCGAGACACCTAGCGAGTGTGATCACATTTAGGATAGATAACCGTACTATTAGGAGGAGTGAAACTCGTATCGAAATGCGGTTGTCAAAGTGCCACTAGATATTCTAACTCATTGCATATGCATTTAGGATCTAGTGGATCACTAACACCCTTGAAAATGTTTGTGAAAATATGCTAACACATGTGCACAAGGTGATACACTTGGTGGCTAGCACATTTGAGCAAGGGTGAAGGAGATAGAGAAGAAAGGAACTCAGTCTCACTGTTTTCACTGTGACCGGACGCTGGTCTTGGGTGGACCGGCGCGTCTGATCAGGCGTGGCAGAGAAGACGCCAGCGTCGGTCTTCTAACCGGACGCTGGGTCGCTCGGTGACCGGACGCTGAAGGGCTGCGTCCGGTCAAGTGGTCGGTCGGCACAGTGGTTAGGGTTAAGCACCGAACGCTGGGTTGTGTCCGGTCAAGATGGCCGGACGCGTCCGGTCGATAAAAATCGGTTTTGGACCCTTACTGGAAACGACCAGATGCTGGGGGCTCAGCGTCCGGTCAACTGACCGGAGCGTCCGATCGGTCAAGGCAGATGACCGTTGGAATCAGACACGTGGCTGACTACGAGCGACCGGACGCTAGGGGCTCAGCGTCCGGTCAACTGACCGGAGCGTCCGGTCAGTCCGCGTTATGCCCAGTGAAGGGGTATAACGGCTATATTTCGTAGGGGCTTCTATTTAAGCCCCATGGCCGGCTATAGCTCACATCTTTGGCCATTTTCATTGACATAGCAACCTTGTGAGCTTAGCCAAAGCCCTCCCACTCATCTCCATCATTGATCCATCATCATTGTGAGATTGGGAGAGAATCCAAGTGCATTGCTTGAGGGATTGCATCTAGAGGCACTTGGCATTCGTGTTGCGCTGCGGATTTCGCTTGTTTCTCTTGGTGGTTGCCACCACCTAGACGGCTTGGAGCAGCGGTGGAGGATTGGCACGAGTTGGTGATTGTTCGTGGCCATCTCCGATGATTGTAAGAGGAGTTGTACCTTCCCCGGGGGAGTGCCGAAAGGTAAATCTAGTAAATTGCTCGTGTCATTGAGTTACCTCACTTGTGGGTCGGTTCTTGCGGTGTCCTATCGTGTGGACGAGGTTTGTGAAACACCTCTTAGCCGCCGAACCACCAAGTGTTGGTCGACACAACAGGGACGTAGCGTGTTGGCAAGCACGTGAACCTCGGGAGAAAATCGAGTCTCTTGTCTTTGGCATTCTCCCGGTGATTGGATATATATTCATCTTGTGATTGGTTCATCCCCTACACGGCGGTATAATCACCCTACTCACTTATTTACTTTTCTTGCAAACTAGTTGATACAAGCTCTTTAGTGTAATTAGAATTGAGAACTTGCTTTATTATTTACATTCATCTAGTTGAGCTCTTTAGAGTAGCAAGATTGAGAGCTCTTAGTGAGTAGTTACATAGCAAGTTTGTGTGCATAAGTAATCATTGCAACTAGAATTGTTGGATAGGTGGCTTGCAACCCTTGTAGAGCTAGAGCAAGTTTGCATTACGCCATTTGTCATACTAATCAAATTGATCTAGTTGATTTGTAGTTTTCAAATAGGCTATTCACCCCCCTCTAGCCATATTAAGACCTTTCAGTTATGAAGCCCATTACAAGTATCACAAGAGATGTCATTAGAGAATTCATGATTAACCAAGTCTTGCCGGCTATTAGAGCCAAGTGGCCAAGAGAAGATGTGGGCAATCCTATTTTCATTCAACAAGACAATGCACCTTCACATTTTAAGTTGGATGATCCATTGTTTTGTGAGCATGCAAAGAGAGATGGTTTTGATATTCGGCTCATTTCTCAACCACCAAATTCTCCTGATTTCAACATTTTGGACTTGGGTTTTTTTCGAGCAATTCAAGCAATTCAATACAAAAAGAATGCAAAAACTATTCAAGACCTAGTTCCAGCCATGCAACATATAGTGTTCACACATGATTGATCAAATTGTTCACACATTTTTCATCATTCCAACAACTAATTTCATCACTGATTTTTGTAGGCAATCATGGAGTATTGTCCACGTAAAGCAAACCACATCTTTGTAACACTACAAACTGTTTTAATAGAAGCAATGAAGAAGAAAGGCAACAACAACTTCAAGATCCCTCACATGGAAAAGGAGACATTAGAAAGACAAGGGCGCCTGCCAACTTCTATCCCGTGCCCACCATCCTTGCTAGATGAAGCTGAGACTACACTTGCTGCATTGTAGAGAGAAAAAGATACTAATTAGATATTGGAAGCTTTAGAGCGTTGTTGTGTTCTTCATTAGTAGAGACATTGTTGCTGTTATTTTCCTTGCAAGAATTAACTAATTAGAAGTAAAGCTTGTTATCTTACCGTTGTTGTGCCGTCATCCTTCCTGGCAGCGAGCTCACGTTCGCACTTCTCGTCGAGCATCTTGAGCACTTGTGGATCAAACTTGGTACTGTTGCCATGCATCACGACTTTGTCCAGATCGGGGATGAAAACCTTGCAGTTGAACTCGTCGAGGTAGTAAAGCATGGCGAGGAGCATGTATTCCAAGTGCACGAGACCGCAACGAGAGCATGGCCAGAAACGCGAGTGTGCACGATCCCACGCTTGGCGGTCCTCATGGACGAGATGACAGCGAGCGCAAACAAAAGCGCCCGGCGGCAACGCGTGCTCCGACTCCGGCACGAACTCGAGGGACTCCGGCACCATCTCGGAGTCCAGCGGGGAGGAGTCGTCCTTGGGCGCCACCTCCGACTCCGGCGGGACGGAGTCCTGCAGCTCGACGAGAAGATCCGGAGCCACGGACTCCGGCGCGATGACCATCGAGTCCGGCGACAAGGAGGCCACGGCGAGCGGCGATTCCGAGTCCAGGGCGAGCGGCAAGTCGGAGTCCATGGCGAGGACGAAGAGAGGCGCGGCGTCTCGGCCGAAGAGAGGCAGCAGGCGAGGAAGGAAGGCGAGGCGTGTGGCGTTAATTACGTCGGGGAACGAAGCGTGCGGCGCGGCGCAATTACTCCGTGTGCGGCGCGGCGCAAGTATGCAGGGGCAAAGAAGTTCAAGACCCACGCCTCGCCACACGGACGACTTTTAATATGTTCTGGCCGACGGAGCGCAGGACAACTTTTAATATTAATCCGAGGGAGTACGTGGAGAGAGAGGGCGTGCCATAAGGATATCCATAGCAGTGTTATCGAAGTCGACAGCTGACATGGCCCTGGGCAAATTTGGACCTAGGGGTTAGAATTAATTAACACAAGAACCAAAACATCCACAGAAGTCATTTTTTCGCGGAAGGCCGAGGAGCACGTGGAGAGAGGGCGTGCCATCAGGACATCCACGTCAGTGTCGTTAAAGTCGACAGCTGGGTACATGTGGATATAGGTGTTAGAATTAATTTAAGAAATAATTTTTCTCCCTAGATGCGTGTGATTGTTTGACAAAATAAAAAAAGCCGCATAAGCCCATGAGATCCTAGCTTACTCCAGCACCGCGCTAGCGGCCTAGCGCCGAATAACTTGCTAGCTATTTGTATTTACTCGTTCTCTCCTCTATACGCCAACTTGAACCTGACGTGGTCGCCCGTTGAGGACACCCTGATGCAGTTCTACAAGAAAGGCAGAGAGAGAGAGAGAGGGGGTGAACAGTAAATGCATAACTTATAGGAGGAGAAGGTGAGAATAAAAGCAAACAGGTGAGCAGTGAATGAGTTAATAAAGTTTGTTTTTGTTTGACACTAGTGTTTTTAACCATAGATTTTTTTTCTAATCTTTTTTTTTGACTTTCTGTTCATACATTCCAAACACCACTTTCTATAACTTTCATATATTTGCATTCCTCCATTTTCTCCCTTTGTTTCTACTTTATTCCAATATTTTCTACCGTTCCTTTGTTTTCTATTCCTTCGTTTCTACCATACCCTTGGTTTGCATAAATTCAAGGTACCGGTGAGCTGAGGGGTGGACACGACGAAATGGCCAAACCAACAGGTTTTGTGGACCATTAACTGTTTATATGGCGATGGCGAGTCAGTTAGGATGTTAATTTCAAACTTTGAACAATTAGATTAGACTATTACATTGTTCATGTCTTCTAATGTTTATTATGCATGCTGTGTATAATATATCTTGGCATATCTTATTACATACTATACAGGTATGCAATATCTATTTAACTCAAATTTTCTGTTCTATAATTTTAATATAAGTACCGGTAGATAATTATATTATGGAAATACCATTTGTTGTATATCGAGAAAGCATCTATCTTAAATGTAAGCAGCCTGTTCGGGGGCCGTATCGTATCGTGGATTATTTACTGCTGGCTGGTTTGGTGTGAGAGAAAAACACTGTTCCCGGCTGGAAATTTACGATCGTTTACGAGCAAGCGAACAGGCTGAAGATTGCCGGGCCGAGTCTGCGTACCAAAAGACTACGGTGGACTGGGCCTGTTCGCTTGAACTTATCAGACGGTTTATAAGTTAGAATCTATAATTTTTTTTTCTCACAACAAATTAGGTTTAGCCGACTTTAATACCAGCCAGGGTAGGTGTTCGGCTTCTTGCTGCGTTTGAGATGGGAGTGGTTGCGCCGAACATAAACTAACTTGGCCTGGGCACGATAAAACAGAACGGATCGTAATGTTCAGGGCATCAGAATTTGTCCGCCTGGGTGATAGGGCGTGAGCAGAGCTGGTTCGGCTGGACTAAAGTTGACACTGTTCACACTTTTTTTTTTTAAAGAAAAAAAGTGTTTCGGCTGGAAAAAGATCTAGCCAGCAAAAAAAAACAGCCGAACAAACTTAAGATTCTAGACCGACACCTGGCTGCTAGACGGAAATATCGGCTCTGACTTTTTTATTTTTAACATTTTTTTAAAATTATTTTTAAATTTAATATTATTTATTTTTTTAAAAAAACTAACACTTTTAGCCATGTCTATTCGTATGGCACGACGAATTCAAGCTACCACGTCGTCATGCACGATGGCACGGCAGGCATGTCGCGGCAGCGACAAGCCCGCTGAACGCTGACGTGGTCGGAGCTGCCGACCCACGGCGCATGACGTGGCACTGTGTCCAATCTACTCCCTCCGTCCCATTGAGTTTGTCGTTGGAAAACCGTGCCCCCCTCACAATCCCGGTTCCCAAGCGATAAACTCAATGGGACGGAGGGAGTATTGCGTTACAGTGGGACTACGAGGTGCAAAAGCGACGGCACAAGCTGCACGTATGGCAGATTGGCAGGGCATCGAGCAGAGCTACGGCCTACTACCGCCTACGGGGTCAGAAGTTAAGAGACCGAATGGCTTTGACTAATCCCCCTGTGGGCTCCTACCGAGCGGCCTCACCATCGAGCCAGCCGCAACTTATCCACTGTTCAAATATTGCTTATGTCTGGTTTAGTTGGCTAAATTTTGGAAATTTGATTACGGTAGTACTTTTGTTTTTATTTGGTAATTAGTGTTCAGTCATAGACTAATTAGGCTCCAAACGTTCGTCTCAGGATTTCTCACCAAACTATGCAATTAGTTTTTTTTTCTATCTACATTTAATACTTTATACATGTATCATAAGATTCGATGTAATAGCTACTGTACCACTTTTTGGAAAAAAAAAACAAGGCCTTAGTAAAACAATTTCTCAGCCTGTTCGTTTAGCTGTGGCTTGTCGTAAACGATCATAAATTTTTAGTTAAAATAATATTTTTCTCTTTCACAAACCAACCAATAATATTTCTTCACGAAACTACCAACCAGCCAACCGAACTGGATATCTCTCGGTGCAGGTGTCCTCACCACCGAGCGGGACATGTCTTCGGGTCATTTTTCCCTTCTGAAAAGCACTGGCACACGCTCCGTCCGCCGTGTCGTCGCATCATCGCTGCCGCTGGTGCAGGTGCAGCACAAAGGCCTGCATTGCATTGCATAGCATTGCATATATAGCTGCAGCTGCAGCCTGCAAAAGGCTAGTGCATGCATGGCTGCACCAGCGGCTAGCATGCATAGCGTCGTCCGCGGGCCCTGGCCCCAGGGGCTAGCCTCCGAATACTACTCCTCCTACTACCAGCTACCACGGAGTACAGTGCATTGCTGTAGACGAATACTAGAGCAATAGGAAAAGGGTAGCAGACTTTTCGTTTGGGCCGAAACGATCGTGATTTACTAGTATTTACTGCGAGCTGATTTAACTAGTTTAATATAAGAAAAAATATTATTTTAGTTTATAATCTACGATAATATAGGATCGTATAAGTCCAATCGAACAGACGGTAGAAAGCTACATGCCTCGTCATGGGCGACACAGACTAGAGAAACTGATCGAGCGAGAACAATGGCCCACGCCATGCGCTAGCTCCTCAGCAGGTGTTAAGTCCCATCAAATATTTGACACATGTATAAAGTATTAAATACAGACTAATTATGAAATTAATTGTACGGATTGAGACTAATTTGCGAGACGAATCTTTTAAGCCTAATTAGCTCATGATTTAACAATGTCTGGCTATAGTAAACATATGCTAATGCCAGATTAATTAGGCTTAATAAATTCGTCTCGTAAATTAGTCTTCATCTATCTAATTAGTTTTATAATTAACTTATGTTTAATCCTCCTAATTATCGTGAACGTTCCATGTGACATAAACTAAAATTTAGTCTGTGAAACCAAACACCCCATTAATCCTTACTTATTTGGTGCCATAACATTAATATTTTACCATTATATTGGTCAAACTTTAGATATTTTAAACGGCTTTGTGCTTCAATGATTAGAGGAGTCAGAGCAAAAAAAAATAGCGGCTTCTCCTTGTTCTGGTTCATAGAAGAAGAAAGAGATAAATTGTTTCACTAAGCAATATTTGAACGGTGGATAAGTTGCGGCTGGCTCGGTGGTGAGGCCGCTCGGTAGGAGCCCGCTGGGGGATCAGTCAAAAACTTCTGACCCCGTAGGCGGTAGTAGGCCGTAGCTCTGCTCGATGCCCTGCCATACCTGCACCTTGTGCCGTCGCTTCCTGCACGTCGTAGTCCCGTTGTAACGCGATAGATTGGACACAGTGCCGCGGCAGCTCACGTCAGCGTTGAGCGATCCTGGTCGTTATCACGTCATCTCCTGCCGCGTCCTATCGCCGCGCCACGAGAATAGACACGACAAAAGTGTTAGTTTTAGAAAAAAAAAATAGAATTAGATTTAAAAATAGTTTTAAAAAAATGTTAAAAAAAATCTCTGCTCCTTCGCGCCCAGCCTATTCCAGGCAATTGACTGCCGACGCCGAGAACGCATAGTGAAAGAAGCTTTGCTGCCGCGCAGCTGGGTTCGCGACATCGTAGGGGCACTAACAGCTCCTGTCCTCTGCGATTATGTCTTGCTCTGGGAGAAGATCGAGAATGTGCAATTGCACACAGCTGTTCCAGACCGGTTCATCTGGCGTTGGACAGCGGACGACAATTATTCGGCTTCCTCGGCCTACCGGTCCTTCTTCACCGGGATGTCGTCGTTGATCGGCGCAAGGGAACTTTGGAAGGCCAAGGTTCCGCCGAAGGTCAGGTTCTTCTCCTGGATCGCACTTCATGGCAGACTCTGGACTGCAGAGCGGCGTTGGTGCCATGGCCTCCAGCAAAATGCAACTTTCGTCATGTGCGACCAAGGGATGGAGACGTCGGATCACCTACTGGCTTCGTGTGTCTTTGCAAGGAAGACCTGGTATCGCCTGCTTCATATGGCTGGTATGCAAGGCTTCTCTCCTCAGGGAGATGCTTCCTTGGCGGATTGGTGTCTGCGCACTAGAAAGTCGGTGCCAAAACCTGCTAGGAGGGGATTCGACTCGGCGGTGTTGCTCACGTTATGGAACCTGTGGAAGGAGCGCAACCGCAGAACATTCGACAGGGTCTCCCGAACACCGCAGGAGATCCTCTGCCACATCATCGAAGAAGCGTACAGCTGGGTAAGCGCTGGTTATACCAGCCTGTCGTCGGTGCTCGGCACAAGAGACCGCTAGCGTCTGCTATCAGCTGCTACATCCGTCGCACAATTGGTGTCTTAGTTACAAATACGTGCAATCACCGTCTAGCGGTGTTTTGTGTTCGTGTTCACCTAATCACCAATGACATCTCGCCATGAAGTGATGTTGAGCGTATAATTCCATTCTAACTCCTCCTAACGAAACATGCGCTATGAAAAAGAGAGCATCTATCTACAAGTATAAATATATCTAAACTACTTGTCTCTTTAACAAGAATAATGCAAATGTGAAACGAAAATAGTAAAAGTTGACGGCAAGGACGGATCAGCATGAGGATTTGAGAAGCTCGAGGGCCCTATCCCACATGGACAATGGGGTCGGGCCTATAAAGCCCCCACACAAATATTTATCGCATTGACAAAGAACAGAGGATAAAATTTTTCAAGCATGTTTGAAATGATCAAATTAACTCTCGTGACCCATCACCACGAAAGATGATTGGTTGGCTCCTTCGAAGTTTTGTGTGAGTGTGTTTTTGGAATATTCAAAGTTGTGTTACCGTTCACGCACGGAACAAACTGGGGGACCATTCACGGCTCCATAGTAGTCCTTAGCCCTCACATGCCTACCCCAGCGGTCGTCCTTGCCGGTGTCCCCAATTGGCACATGCCGCCACGTTCCGGTGAGCACGCATGTTGCCTCTCTTCTCTAATGGCCTGGTTGGTTTTTGGTTGGCGCTTTGTCACACGGTACACCGCTGCTGCATTGCATCTTACATCGCCGTCGCGGCATCGGCAACGAAGCGGTTAAAAAAAAAGTGAAAAGGGTGAACTGGCCCAAAAGGCTGCGCAGGTTATCCACTCGGCGGAGCAAAGGATCCTCTCGCCTTGCCGGTGGGCCCCGCCCCGTTCGTTCCACTACGGGTCATCCCGGCCCGTCGATGCCGCCGCCGACGGCCCAGATGCGCTCCCCGGCCGCGAACCGCACGAGAGAGAGAGAAAGAGAGCCCGAGACGGCGAGACCCTTGTCTGTTGCCTTGCCCACGGTCTCGACCCGAGACCCCGGGTCCGACGCGCCCACCGTAACGTGTCGATGACGTGTGGGCCAGGGATTCCGTGGGTGTCCACGCGCAATTATGGTACGCGCCGTTGTCATTATCCTCGGCGTGAGGGCGCCTCCCTCGCCTCGCCTTCGTCTTCTTCTCCACACACACACACACACTCCCAGTGCGCAAAGCGAGCGATCGGGCAACCAACCAATCCACCCACTCGCCTCCCTCTCCCTCGCCGTTGCCGCCGCGACGGGGCCGTCCGTCGTCATGGAGAGCGCCCACAAGAGCGGAGGCGGAAGCACGCCCGGTAAGTCCCCCTCGCTGCCGCCGCGCCGCCTGCATTTGCTGCTTCTTCTTTTTTTTGTGCCGTTTTTTTCTTCTCCTTGTAACGTGAGATGTGACGGCGCGGTGGTTTTTCTCGCAGGAGCGGGAGCCGGAGCCGGAGCCGAAGGGGAGGGCGTTCTGTGCCACGCGTGTGGGTACCAGTACCCGAACGGGCACCCGAGCGCCAAGCAGCGGCGCGCGCACCGGAAGCACTGCGGCAAGCCGACGTCCGCCGCCGCCGCGGCGGAGGAGGGGGCCGGGGAGAACGACGGCAGCGAGCTGCTTCTAGGTACTGTGGATTCCGTGCCTCCGGGCTCCGGCCCTCCGTGAGTCCGTGGTGCCGTGTCGCTGTGTGACTGTCAGACTGTTTCCAAGCTGGGCTCTTGTCCTGACGCGTGCTCTCGTGGCTGGCGTCCCAGGTGAGGGCGGAGCAGGCGCGGGAGCCGATGGGAATGGAGCTGGCGCGACGGAATGCGGCGGTGGTTCGCCTGGATCTGCGCACGAGCCTGGGGATGCGGTGGAGGGAGGAGGGGACAGTGCAGGTGCCGGTGCAGGTCCGTTCTGAATCTCCTTCCCCCCTTCTCTGAATCCTGCTGTTCTTCGTTTCTTTTTGTTCGTTTCTGAAGTGGGAAATGTGTCTTGCGTAAGATTTGGTTGGTGGAAAGTTATTGCTAGTAGAGTCTGGAATAAGCGTGTCCTTATCCTCTTGGTTAGCATAATGTGGGTACTTTGTTGTCATATGTGGGGGGTAGTGTATGCAATACAAATCCTTGTGTTAATAATGGTTCAGGGATGCCTCGCTGTCCATGTAACCTCCAAACTGTACACATACTACACATCAAGTTTGGTATAATAAACCTGTTCAATAAATTAGTGAGGCTGGCCACATGCCATTTGATAGCAGTACACCGTCTCGCCAACTTGTCCCCATGCTGCGCTGCTACATAGCTTCACTGTCATAGAGTCCGGAGCTATTTAAATAGGAGTATGTTGCGCGATATGCGTACACTCTCTTCAATGCATGTTTTGGTCTTTGCTAATGGGTTTTACGATGCATTTAAAAGTAATACGCATATCAGCATATGTCTGGATGCATGATAACTCTGTGATTGTCTTTTGTAGATCCTTCAGGTAATGGTGCTGGGCATCAAGTCATTGGAGATAAATCTGCTGAAGATTGCCTCATCAGTAGCAGTAATATTCCTTCTGAAATCACTTCTGAGGCCAGCAGGACTGATGATGATACTCTGACTACAGTGGCTACACGGTACTCTGAAAAAGGATCACCTATTGAGGATGAGGATCCATCTGATCTAGCAGTTACTTCTGAACAGCTCCAGGATGTTCCCACTTCTGTTGTTTTACCAGAGCCTGAAGACCCTGCAAAGTTCGGTTCTGAAATCTCTGAAAATGAAATACAGAACTCGAGTATTGTGCCTCTGGAATCAGATGCAGCTGGAGGTGGAACTTCTGAACTGACGAGTGATGTAGTCAGACAGCATGATGGGGTTGCTGTGACTGGGGAAGGTGGTATGATCAACACCATAGGTGAAAGTAAATCTAGTGAGGGAAAATCTGTGCAAGGTGACGAGCTTGGTCTCTCATGTCAAGATATTCTACAGACTGAGATTGGTGAGGGGCACAGTAGCACTGTAGTGGAGGAAGATTCAGGTGACAAGAATCCTACTGCAAGTAACAGCGAAGAAATCCTGAGCGACGAAACTGAACCAAAACAGCAAAGCAAGCATGAGTTAACTGAATCATTTGAGAAAGTTCCTAACATTGAGCCTGTTGAGTCTTCTGCTGAGAAATCTGTTGGTACAGATGATGACTTGCTTCAACTTGGTAAAGATGGTTGCCACTCAGAGATACCTGATGATATCAAAGCTCAGCAGCAACCTGACTCTACCTCTGGAATGGCAGATCATCTGGCAATCTCCAAAGGGGCTGACAATGTTGAAGGACAGCATGATCCTACAACAGGTTGGACTTTCTGGATGTTCTTGTGTACTGCATTTCATGTTGATTTTTTATTTTACAAAGTTGAATTAAAGCTTCTTTAATCTTTTGAAAAAGTTTGGTAAGAAGCTGAAAAATGTTTAATCGAGCAGTGTACTTTGATTTTGGTTAGTTGAGCTATCAAGTAATGTCTCTGTTGTACTTGCATTCTGATAAAGTGTTAATGTCTGGCCAATTGTGGAAAGGGTTCAGTGGTAATGCATGATTAGTTGACATTTCTTTGCTCATGTCATAAGTATCATTTGATCTTCTACCTAATGTGCAATTATGACTCCCTACTTCAAGTGCAATTTGATAAACAATGCAATGTTTCACAAGTACAATATGTAGTTGACGACAAGTCAGTCTAGTCAACAGAGACACCAGTGGCCTGGAAACGTTTTGACCAAATACCTTTTAGTAACTGTGTATGAGTTGTATAGTAACTGTTTACAAACTGAAATTTGATGCACATTCTGCAGATGAAAGCATCGGAGCAATATCAAGTACATTTGGACCTGCTGTTGGTGCCACAGCTAACCTTACAGAGGATGTTTGTTCGTCTGGCATAACAATGGATGACAGCATGCAGGAAAATGTGGCAAGTGGTACTCTCGTACCATCTCTAGTTGATGTAGTGGATTTGATTCCTTCTGCTACAGCACATGTGGTCGGTAGTATAAATGACGTTGACGAAAAGAGTCAGAATGAAAAAAGCAGTACAGACCTTGTTTCATATGAGGTAAAAGAGATGGTTATCAAGGATAACTTTGAAGAAAAACAGCAGAACAAAGATGTCATTGTAGATCCTGCTCCTCATGAAGCCGATTCTTTTCCTAGTACTGATAATCACAGGGAAAATGAGCAGAATGAAGAAAGTATTGGAGACACCACTTCTTACAAGATAAGTGCTGTACAAAGCATGAGTAGTACTGAAGAAAAGGAACAGATTGAAGAATTCATTGCGAATCTGGCTTCTGAAGAGATCAATGTTACAAGTAACAGAGACATGGTTGAGCAGCAGGATGAGAATGATGTAAAAACAAACCATGAAATAGACGTGGCACGCAGCACAGAAGCTACTGGAGAAAATAATGCTACTGCTGGTGAGAGTAACGTGGGAACCATCACAGATGTTGTTGAAGACAAAATGCCTAATGAAGAAATTACTTCAGGCACACTCTCTCTTAACATCGCAGACAGCAGCATTAATGAGTTAAAGATGCATAACGAAGAAGTTAACGAGGGCCTAGGTTCTCATGATGATATTGTGGTACATGGCCCTGATAATGTCAAAGAGCAGATGTACGAAGAGACTACGTCAGGTCCCACCTTAGACAAGTTTAGTTTGCTTACCTCTACTGACAGTCCTGAAGAGAAGAAGAATGAAAACACAAGTGTAGACCCTATTTCACACGAGACCAATGTGGCACAAACCAGTGATGGTGTTGATGAAGAGAAGATCGGGAGCCTGCTGTTAACCCTACTTCCAGCATTGGTACCATGGGCAGCATAAGCGATGCTGAAGACAAGAAACCGAGTGAAGAAACTACAGCAGATCCTAGACCTGTTGAAAACACCACAACAACACGAGGCACAGAGGATGCGGAAAGCAGCAAGCAGAATGAAAACACTACCAGCATAGGCAATGCTGAAGACAAGAAGCTGGGTGAAGAAACTACAACAGATCCTAGACCCGTTGAAAACACCACAACACAAGGCTTTGAGGATGCAGAAAGCGGCAAGCAGAATGAAAACACTACCAGCATAGGCAACGCTGAAGACAAGAAGCAGAGTGAAGAAACTACAGCGGATCCTAGATCTGTTGAGAACGCCACAACACAAGGCACAGAGGATGCAGAAAGCAGCAAGCATAATGAAAACACCACCACTACAGATGAAACCGCTGAAGTGGCACAGAACACAAATGTCATCGAAGAAAGGGAGACGATGGAAGATACAGCCTCAAAGGAGATCAGCACCATAGAAACAACAGATGACCTGAAGGGAGCTACTGATCAGAACGAAGAGATAGCCGACAAGGAAATGGTCACCGACTCAGACAAGAACCACGTCTCGTTGAAGGTCCTCCTCGCGGACAAGAACGTGGAAACCAAAGAGAAGGAGAAGAAGGCGAGCACCAAGGACCGGGTACTGTCGTTCAGGCGCCGGGTATCCAAAGACAATGCGTCGCCGGTGAAGCCAGGTTCGCCCAAAGACGGTTCAGGGCAGCAGGACTGGAACTCTCCCGCCAGGTTGCCTGTTGAGAAGAAACCCAAGGGAAGGAAACAGCAGTGGGTACCGTTCATTTGCTGCTCGTCGGTACAGTAATCCATCTGCCAGCATCAGCTAGGGGCATCCATTGTTATGTTATATATACGCTGATGATAGTAGATTGAATAGTCATATCAGGACCTTCGTCCCAGCACATGATTGGATCTTGGCATCTTGCTACTTGGATTGTGAACTCGGTTTGCCGTTTGTATGTTATTATATATTTGCTAGTGTAAATTAACTAGATGTGTCCAGAGTAGTCCTTCCATTGATCTGCAGACGTTGTGGAATTCCAGTTATCTTCGTTTCTCAAACAGTGATGGGGCTTGTACACCTGTGGTGGTTCACCGGGAAGCAGGGGCTTGTACATGGAACGTTTCCACCTTAAAATTGGAGCTCCGGTTTGGTTTTCGTGTCGTGGTCACTCCTCTTAGGCCTTCTAGGTTAGATTTAGCCAATTTGGAGCATTTTTCTACATAGGAAATTAAGAACATTTGTGCAAAACATAAGATTCGTAAAAGACAACATTCGATGGTCCCAACAAGAACCAGAAAACAGAAAGATTCAGAGTCAACAATAATCCTCGAAGTAATTGTTCCTCAAGTTTCACATATATCCAAGCATCCGTGCGCACTAATTGACTACGAAGTATGCCAAAAGCGAAATGTTAAGCAACAGGCGAAGTCCTTGGGCAGCAGAAAACGGCATGCTTGTAATCCTCTGCTTCACTACATCCTCCACCCCAAAGGCCATCTGTTATTAGCGACGAATCAATCGGTTAGACACAAAATCTCTGTAGTAAGTACATCTGAAGCAGAATGTAGTGGAGCTCGCAGTCAAAAAAGACAAGACACTCACGCTGTCTTTGGCCAGTGCCAGTTACTTTGTCATCTTAGCGAACATGTTGCTGTAGAATTTGGCGTCCTTCTTGTTGTACTCCTTGATCTTCTCCTTCAGGGTCTTGTATTCCAACTTCACATCTCTGGGATTCGTTCCAAAATGATCAGCGTGATATTTAAGAGTATTGTCGTGGCAACAGAACACCTTACAGAATCCATTTCCTAAAGACTGTACCTGTTGTTAGGATCGATTTCCAGTGCCTTCTTGATATCGGCCTCTGCTAGCTCTAGGTCAGCAAGTTGAATGTACGCTTGCACCCTCCTGTAGAGAGCCTTGACATTTTGGCTATCTAGTTCCAGAACCTGAAAAGGAATCACAAGGTCAGCCTGCTTTGCATCACACTTCACACCACTAAACAGACCGTTCAGGAATAGATTGTACCTTGGTGCAAAGCTTCACAGCTTCCTTGTAGTCCTTCAACTTCAGTTTGCAAGCAGCATTGTTTAAGTTGCAGCTGATCTTCAGTTGCTTGGATTGCTTCTTCTCATCTTCACTGAATGAACTTTCATACTCGATGTACTTGGCAGCCTGGGATTAAAACAAAAGTCAGCTAAAGTAGGAACAACCCTGCAGGACTGAAAATTGCATTTTCATGATATGGGTTACTACAGAACAGAAAGAAAGATGAAGTACCTTCTCATATCGCTTGGAAGCTCTAGCATATTTGCCCAATTTGAACAATGCATTCCCTTCCTCTTTCTTCTTACTAGCAGCCTCAATCTTCTCTTCATTGTTTAAGTCCCACGACTCCTTGTCCTGTGTGACAAGATTATATATTGATCAATTTTGCAATTGCACACAGATCAATTATTTAGAACAGACAAAGAAGAATATCAGTCATATCCGCACCTTCACAAATGAAACAAGCTCAACATCATAGACCACTGTGCTGTTAGGTGGAACAACAGCAAGATCCTGCTTGGAATCAGTTGAACCAAATGCATATTCAGGAGGAATCGTGACAAGAGCAACCTCGCCCTTCTTCATGTTCAATACAGCACGATCAAGACCATCAATAACTTCCTCTGGAAACAGATCATAATACAAAAGAAACATGTTATTCTAAATGAATCACAGGGTGAAGTCCATTTCCTGAATTATTATTTTAACTGAAAGGCCAAGAGTCCCAGACATGAAAGATAAAATGTTGGTTCTTACCTTCATCGGTCTTGAATTTAAATGGCTCTTCATCATTCCCCTTCTTCGTAAACACTGTGCCATCCTGAAGCTTTCCGGTAATTTTAACTGCCAACAGCAAACATAATCTAGTCAGTGAAAGATAAATTAATCAACTGAAAGGAGTTGAGAAGCAACAGCTACTAGCATCATTACAATTGAGTACTTGACCACTTGATCGTACCTTCAACAACGGCACCCTCATTGGGACGCTCAAAACCTTCTCCCTCCTTGAGAACCTTCTTAAGGATTTTCTTATCATCACCAATTTCTGTGACAGTCTTCCATGAAACCAACTCAAGGTCAATGTGCAGAGTGGCATTTGGTGGCACATCACCTTCCTCTCCAGCTGCTGGTTTACCTTTCTCACCAAATCCATCTGCATTTGAAGTTAGGAAGTTCAAATAAATGACATAATTCAGAAGAATTAAACATGAAACTTGCAGAATAATAATCAAACTTTGAAAAAGAAACTCACATTGTGGCTTTACTGTAAGGAGCACCTTCTCTGACTTTTTCATGGTCTTGACAGCTTTGGCCAAGGCAGGACAAAAGTACCCTGGCAATACACTAGTTAGAAAACAACCGATAGACATAAACATCTTCAGCAGGCCATGTGAAGACATAACATAAGTAAAGAGGATTACCATCTTTTACAGTGAACTCAACCCCCTCAGACTTGGATACAACAGTACCATCTTCGAGACGGGCCTCATATTTCACTACAGCAATAATTAGAGTATAAGCTATATGAACCCAAAAAAACAATCTATGAAAAGTGTCCCAATAAGCAAAAAATTACCAAGTACTTCATCAGGATCCTTTGGGTTCTCCCATTTCTCCCCCTCTTTAAGAATCTTCTTGAATATGCCACCATCTTTGCAAATATCTTTGACACTGGTCCATGAAAGCAGCTCAACATCAAACTGCAGGGTTGCATTGGGTGGGATAGTTGGAGGTGAACCAGATGCTCCATAAGCCAGCTCTGGAGGAATGGTAAAAACAGCATTTTCTCCTTTCTTCATGGTCTTGATGCCTTGATCCCAACCCTTTATCACTTGACCTGGACATTTTCAAAATAGCTACTGAGCATTTATTTTCCATCCTAGCAATGTCAACAAACAGGCAAGAGAGAAAAAGAATGATCTCCAAGCTAGAATTTACTCAGTCATTAGCATGTTTTTTTCAAACATCATAGCCAAGGTAAGCATCGCTTGTGGTTATACATATCTACAGGGACTAGGCATTGCTGCGCAACTAAAAGAAACACAGCAACAAGATAATTTGCTATACCATAACCAAGCACTGACCAGCTTCAACATTAACTTCACATCAATTTCATAGATACAGTAAAAGTTCAATGTCCTGATTCTTGGCAATA
This sequence comes from Miscanthus lutarioriparius, assembly GCA_904845875.1. Classification (NCBI taxonomy): domain Eukaryota; kingdom Viridiplantae; phylum Streptophyta; class Magnoliopsida; order Poales; family Poaceae; genus Miscanthus; species Miscanthus lutarioriparius. The sequence goes on from CAJGYO010000007.1 coordinate 94,255,465, forward strand.
TCCATGATATTGATGGAACAAAACTGACAAAGTGATTAGAACCACTTCTCCAAGCTAGAATTTACTCAGTCATTAGCATGTTTTTTTCAAACATCATAGCCAAGGTAAGCATCGCTTGTGGTTATACATATCTACAGGGACTAGACATTGCTGCGCAACTAACAGAAACACAGAAACAAGATAATTTGCTATACCATAACCAAGCAATGACCAGCTTCAACATTAACTTCACATCAATTTCATAGATACAGTAAAAGTTCAATGTCCTGATTCTTGGCAATATCCATGATATTGATGGAACAAAACTGACAAAGTGATTAGAACCACTTCTCTAACTAACAAAAGACTGGTAACTTCGAAACTGTTTTTACCATCACATTGTTAATGCTACTTCCAAATCCATACCCAAAATCCAAACATGAGACACAGAAGAAGTAACCCTCAAGGGGAGGAAGAAATTTACCTTGTCCAAGCTTGAACTTGAAGGGGTCTCCGCGATCACGGCTTGAGTCAAACTTTGTTCCATCAAGGAGTGTGCCCGTGTAATGCACTGAAATATCATCATGGGTAAGTAAGTAAGGATGAGTTCACTAGTTTAAAAATGTTCCACAACAAGATGAGAAGGTACTTCAAAGATCATCCAGTATCATCAAGGGACTATAAATTGACACAACACCAAAGAGAATCCGAATTCCATTCCGTGAGCTAACTCCCAGCCAGAACTGGGCGAATGCTCACTGACCGTAGCATCACACCAACAGAAATAAAAGTGCAGCAGGGGAAGAACCGGGGGGGAGGAGGAGAGCCGACCTTCAACCTCGTCGCCGACCTCGGGCGTCTCCCAGCCCTCGCCCTCCTTGAGCAGCTTCTTCTTGAGCCCCTGCTTGCCGACCTCCTTCTCCTCGCCCACCTTCAACACCGGGCCCTCGTCGCCACCGAAGTCGCCCATCCCGTCGTCGCCCATCATCTCGTCGGCGCCGGTGGGGGGCATCTCGAAGTCCTCGTCCATGGCTGGCGTGGAGGAGGGGTCAAGCAAGCCGAGATCCGCGCGCGGCTAGGGTTCCGAGCTCACTAGGGTTCGGGGGAGCTTTGGAAGGTTCGAGAGAGCGCACGAGGGGAAAGTGATGAGAGGCGACGCGACCCAGACCCGGGTTTAAATCCAAATCGGCTGGGGTTCTAGAGTGTTCCAAGAGAGGATTAAAACGGCAAATCCAACGGCTCGGATGCTTCTGGTTGTCGTAGGCTGGACTGGATCGGTGGCTTTTCCTTTCGCGTGCTAGTGCCGTCGAGGTGCACGGGAAGGGCACGAGGCCGGCACGTTCGATATGAATTTGATTAAAACAACGTGTATTATGAATTTTTTTGTTTGCTTTGGTTTCTCAATGGATTTGTACTACATTTGAAGTTCTCAAACTTTCTTTTGCTTTGATCCGAAACACCCGCTTTGAATCAGGTGAGCTTGATGAAGCGGCCTTTGCCTTTATGCCTTTCTTGGTGTCATGCATTTGAATAGAGCGTGGAACACAAATTAGTCCTTAGTTTAGCGTATACAAAGATAAAAGGAGATTCTTCCGTGCTGGGTAGAGGGCGATGCAAATAAAGATAGCGACATAGTAGCATGAATGGTCAATTGATCACACTTAGTTATGAGCTTTATGATCTTAATTAAAATGTCGTGTGTATTAACCATCAAGATGTTTTAAAGGCAATCGGAGAGTTCAGTCTCTCTGTGTTAGTGTTACGGGTATCTCTAGAAGGATGAAGATTACACGGTTGAGCTGGGGGAAATAATTCTCACATAAATCTGAGCAACTTTGTATTTTAGATTAAAACCATATAGCTCTAGAAATGTAAATTCTAAACAAATTTGTACTTGAGATTAGCCATCCATCACTAGCTAGAAATGTACCATTAAATGGAAGTTTGACGAGTTACATATGTTTGATACAATTTTATCAAATTGTTGTCACTTCTTAAAAAAAAAAACATAAAATACGAGGCTTTAAAGTTTTAGCAATCATGAAGAGCAACGCGGACAAAATATGGTGAGAATAATAAGCATCCTTCATTCGTCATCCACCATAGTAATACTGTTTTATAGCTCTCTTTGAGACAATGGTAGCAGGTGTACAGTCATATACCACTCGTAAACTTACAAAGGACAAACAATCTTTTAAAAAAAAAGAAACCATGTTTTTTTAACCAATACGGCAAGCTTTATTCATTCAAGATAGTTACATCGTTAGTCAAGGAATCTAAAATAAAGCTAGGTGGCTCATCTACCCAAGTACAGTTTTGTTTATATTGCCGAGGTCTTCTAGCTAGATTGTAAGCCACCCGATTCGCCTCCCTACTACAATGTTCAATAGATATATCTTGAAAACCACTCCATATGATATTGCAATCATCATATATTGCAGCTGCCGAATTCGCTGAGAAGCCTCCATCCTTCATAATTTGTACCACTCCCTGTAATCCGATTGGATGATTAATCGGTTGCACCCTATGTGTTGTGCTAGCATCAATCCCTCCTTCAACGCATAAGCTTCCGCCATCGGTGCATCAACAAGATGTGTCACAAAGTTGTTGGCTGCTGCTAAGACACCTCCAGAACAATATTTTATAATAGAGCCAACATTGCCGCAGCCACCATTTTCATCGAAAGCTGCATCAACATTCACCATGACCTTACCCTCTGGAGGTTTCTTCCACCCCTGCTTTAAAACTGAAGCTTTCTTCGTTGCCAATTTATAATTCTTGGTAAGTGCTGCAATAGCCATGGCAGACCTTGACGGTCGCTGGACGGTCTCTCCATGGACCAATTGCCGACGCTCCCACCATATATACCAACCGGTTGTGATGACTAACTCCACTAAACCCACCTCAAGAGTATGAACTTGATCATCCCTTGTAAAGATTTCCTCAAGGATTACCGAGCCTGAACGGTCAGTCATCAGTAGGCGTTGTATCTTCTCCTCAATACCCAGCGACCGCCAAACTTTTCGCTCGGTCACATGTGAAGATCATGTGTTTAATATCCTCAGCTCCGTTTTGAGATACTGGACAGCACCTGCATCCCCAACATAGTTACATTCTTTAGTGAGGTCGATGGAAATGGAACCATCCAAGAGTCCAAGACCTTGAAGGAAATGGGCGTATAACCTAACCCGAACCCTGTGCTAAAAAAAATTACCAAAAAACTTTAGCCCAGCCCAGACCTGGCCTGACAACCCATGAGACAACCTAGGTGCATATTTTAGGGCCTAAATTAACCGGGCTTTTTAGATACGACCCAAAAAGAAATGTACAGGTGCAAGTTGGACCATTACACCACACGCGAGGTTTTAGGATTTCAGAAGAGAATTTTTTTTATTTTTAACACCTTTTTGTAAACTAATTTTAAATCTAACACTGTTTTTTTTCCAAAACTAACACTTTTGGTCGCGCCTATTTCCCTGGCGCGACGAAACGCCTGTGCCACGCCATGCATGGTGGCGCGGCGAGAGGGGTGACGTGGCGACGACCGGGGCGCTGACCGGTGACGTGGCAGGGTCTGCCGCGCCACCCAACTTGGCGCGACACTGATGCACCATAGCCCACGGTGCGGCAGGACCTGGACGAGACAAAAGCTGACTAGCCTCAATTGAAATCGAACAGGAGCTGAACAACTACAAGTGTCGCGACGCATTGAAACGAATATGAAGCAAATAAATAGAGTTCGTGTGCAAGTTGACAAGTTGCCACATAACATTTTAATTGTTTCGACGTAAGTTCGACATAACCAGCTAACTAAGTCTGCAAGTTTCGGACGACAATATTCGTTCGACATAAGTTTGACATAACCAACTAAGGCCCCGTTCGCTGGTCTGAATTTTAGCTGAAACTGGCTGAAAAACACTGTTCCGGCTGAATTGTTGTGAGAGAAAAACACTGTTCCGGCTGAAAAAATAAGCCGAACAAGCCAAATTTAAGACAAGCGAACGAGGCCTAAGTCCCAGGAGTGTAAGGATCCATCGGACGCCTCTGTCTCTTCGAATTTATAGGCAACACACTGGGAGTGTAGCTAACATCGGTGTGGTCACGTTGTCGGTGCGTACGGCTAGTACTCTACAAGTATATGATATTACTTATAATATTTATGATCGTTAGTTCATGGAGCCTACGTATTTAAAGAAACCACCTTTGTTACTACCTGTGAGGCTCCTTGGGTACCAAGCGGGGCACCACTAAGTTGACACATGCCGATCTCATCCTGCTGCCAATTGTCTCACTGGTGGTGCTGTATGCGGAAGCCCGGGGGGTCGTCGTCCTCGTCCTCGTCATCATCGTTTGCAGGGTCCTTCCCAGCGCTATGATGTGGTGGTGTACGCATTGTGAAAGCGGCACCTGTCACCGGCTGAGAAGAGTCGACTGGTGTCCTCAAAGAGCCAGAAGATGTGCCACCCGACCGCGCCGGGTAATCGGGTTCCACCCAAGGAGTGTCCATGCAGCTCAACTTCTGAGCTAGCTTCCTGCATCTCCGCTTCATCTTCTGCATAAATAGACGTTAAAGTTAGTGCATTTCCCAAACGCATATACACTAAAGAAATATTTTCAGAACGAAAAAGTTTATGTTTACCTCCATAAAAGTCTCGAGAACGCCTGGCCCCTGCCTTCTAGACTCGTGAAGCAGAAACGCTGCTTTGTTGGACAGCCTTGACAATTGTGTCGCCTGGGTACAGAAACGCGGTTGAACAGTTTTAGTACACATACTTAATACCAAATGGGTAACAAATTATACCATTCGAGTATCTTACCACGTATCTTTGAAGCAGGGCTCTCTGTAGTTGTGTGTCGTCCCTAGTGGCAACATCGTACACATCTTCGATCACATCTTCCTCGTCGTCCTCGTCAATCGCCTCCTCAGTGTACGGGGGCTTGATATGTGATGTGTCCTTGTAGAACTGTGAAGCCACCGTAGGTACTCGTCGAAGGTGTTCTGGTCGTGTGGGGGACCCGCATCGACCGACTGCCGGTCCCTATTCTACCACAACTGGATGTACGCGTTGTGTGTCACGCGTCAATCCGTAGTCTTGTATCTCTTCCTATGGTCATACCTGCAACAAAACGATCGTTAGTTGTACCATACACACATCTAAATTGTAGCTTTGTTATTAATCGATAACGCACTCATACAATTCTTGGTTGGTGGAGTAAAGCGGTGGTGGGTAGCCTGTCATTCTTTCAAACTGCTTGCAAACCCTGATGGGTAAGTGAATCTCGATCACGTGGAAGAAAATAAGAGGGACGTTGCAGCGATACTCGTTTGACTCATCCCTAGTGATAAGACTCAGATAGTACTGGAGCTCCGGAGCATCCCAAGGACATCAATGCACCTGAACATTTCATAATTGAGTTATGTTGTGATACAGTATACATCGAACAAGACACATGTATGATAGTAAAGAGAGCGTAACCTGGTGCCGTGTCAGGACGTCGAGACAGTCTGTATACTCCCTGTACTTGCACCTCGCATTCCCTCTAACTAACTCTGCTTGCATCCAGATATACAGAGCTGTAGGGAGTGTATCCTGCCTGTTTTAATACTGCATTGAACACGATAATGAATTAGTCATTAATAATTTCATCATATGTAACTACCTCGAAGAATATAATGAACCGAAGTACTTACCGGTAAACCAGTAACAAGGAGCCTCTCAATGGGTTATCATTCCCAACACCAAACCTGGAGTAGGTAGGAGCAACCCTCAAGGTTCGCATACATTGAGGTGCGACGGCAGGCAACGCATAGCTGTCGATACGTCCATGCCAGGACTACGCTGTCCCAGCTGTATGCCGCTATGTTATCCTACGGCTGGCGTAGTATGTCAAGAAAGATCTAGCTAATGGTGTTACCCGAGGCGTCTAGGAATAGGAAAGCACCGAGGAAGTGCCAGAGCCACACTCTAGCGAACCTGTCGATCTGAGCCTCATCAACCTGTGGGTCTAAGTAATCAAAGCGCTCTGTGATCCACGACGACGAAACACTGGAACTTTTTCTGAAATTCACCAAAGAAAATGAGACCCAATGGCTGCAGAAAAGCAATGCAATTATTAAATAGACTTGAATTGCTCACTTATTTTTCTTGGAAACCTCGTCGTCCGGTGGAAGAAAGCCAGTGAACTGAGCCACCAGCTCCTCCAGTAATTGTTGTCAACTATACCTGTCACTAGAAGTCCCCAAACCGAAGGCCAAAGATAGCATTCACGTCCTGTATGATTAAGGTCATCTCGCCGCAAGGTAGGTGAAACATGTGGGTCTCAGGCCTCCACCTGGTATAAGAATAGAACGACGGTTAGTTGACTCAAATTTGTTATAAGAATGTTTATGTACAATGAAGGCACTCGCACCTGTCTACAGCTGTAGTAAGTAGTGCTGGGTCAAGGGGCGGAAGACCGTAGTTGACAACATGGACAAGCTCGAGGAAGCTGCCACGCCATATGTACGACGCGTAACGCTCGTCCCACTGGTGCGCCCTGGTGTGCGTGCGGGTGAAAGCTCTAGTTTGGTTTTGGTAAATTGATGAAACCCTAAGTGCTAACCTAGTTCATCAAGTGATCATGAGATAGGTAGCACACTTCAAGTAGAGAAGCAAATGAAGATCATAACATGACAATGGTGATAGCATGGAGATGATCAAGGGCTTAAACTTGAAGAGAAGAAAGAGAAAAACAAAAAGCTCAAGGCAAAGGTATAACTTGTAGGAGCTATTTTATTTTGGTGATCAAGACACTTAGAGAGTGTGATCATATTTAGGTTTGATAGCCGTACTATTAAGAGGGGTGAAACTCGTATCGGAATGCGGTTATCAAAGTGCCACTAGATGCTCTAACTCATTGCATATGCATTTAGGATATAGTGGAGTGCTAACACCCTTGATAATATTTGTGTAAATATGCTACCACATGTGCACAAGGTGTTTGTAGGGTTGAGATGGGTTTGGGTCCCTCTCTTTCGGTGCTTTCGGGAAAATGAAATGTCTATTTTCTATTGCGCCGGATGCAAAATTCTTGGTGGTTGGCACACTTGAGCAAGGGTGAAGAAGTAAGAGTTGAAATGGAGTTGATCGAAATGATGCTGGCGTCGGTCTACTGATCGGACGCTGGGTCACTCAGCCACCGGATGCTGAAAGGCTGCGTCCGGTCGAGCTGTCAGACGGCACAGTGGCTAGGGTTGAGCACCGAACGCTGGCTGCGTTCGGTCAAGGTGGACCGGACGCGTCCGGTCGAAAAAACATGCCTCGGGGAGCTTACTGGAAATGACCGGACGCTAGGGCTTCAGTGTCCGGTCAGTTTTACCGGAGCGTCCGGTCAGCTTCGTAGCCGTTGAAATCTGACGAACATCATTTGAAGCAGGGGACACGTGGCGTGAATCACGTGACCGGACACTGAGGGCCAGCGTCCGGTCGATCGAATCGGAGCATCCGGTCACCCCGCGTTGTGCCCAGTGAAGGGGTACAATGGCTCTATTTCACTGGAGCTCTATTTATAGCCCCATGGCCGGCTCAAGCTCGCACTTTTGGCCATTTCTATTGACATAGCATACTTGTGAGCTTAGCCAAAGCCCCTCCACTCATCTAGATCATTGATTCATCATCATAGTGAGATTGGGAGTGAATCCAAGTGCATTGCTTGAGTGATTGCATTTAGAGGCACTTGGTGATTGTGTTTCGCTGCGGATTTCGCTTGTTACTCTTGGTGGTTGCCGCCACCTAGATGGCTTGGAGCAGCAAGGATCGTTGAGTGGAGGAGGTGATTGTCTCCGACTCCGATCGTGGTGATTGTGAGGGGTTCTTGACCTTTCCCCGGCGGAGCGCCAAAAGGTACTCTAGTAAATTGCTTGTGGCTTGTGTGATCCTCATCTTGTGTTGGTTGTGCGGCACCCTATTGAGGGTTTGGCGAGTGATGCCAATCAGCGCGTGAACCTCCAAGTGAGTGAATCGCCACAACGAGGACTAGCTTGCCGGCAAGCAAGTGAACCTCGGTAAAAATCATTGTGTTCATCATTTGATTCCGAGGTGATTGGTCTACATTGGTATTCATTATTGTAATTGATTGGTTCCTACCACTACACGGCGGTATAACTCTCTTGCTCACTCTTACATTACCGCAAACTAGTTATCAAGTTTTTTAGTGTAGCTAGTTGTGAGAGCTTGTTTGTTTAATTAGTGTTGCTCTTTAGTTAGTCTTTGAGAGCACACTAATTTAGCTAAGTGTCATAGCTATTGTGTGGACATACACTATTCGAAATAGAATTGTGGTAGGTGGCTTGCATTTTAGTAGGCTAGCGCAACACCCGCTTCGCCGCAAAATTGTCTAACACATTTTGTTAAGTGTTGTTGTAGAATTTTATTAGGCTATTCACCCCCTCTAGCCATTAGGACCTTTCAGTGGGGCCTCAAAGGAGGCAAGGGCACCTCTGTGTCGGTGTCAGTCAAGAAGTGTGATCGATGCGGCTCGTCATATTCCACTCTAAGAAAAGGGTACAACTGGTGTTGCGTGGGAGGAGCCATCCTGTTACAAATTGATAAACAAATGGTTAGAGTATTCAAATTAACAATATTCAAATTAATATTACGTAGCATTGTAAAATTTGAACTACTTGTTATGCAATACGAACACAATATGAAGGCACATATATATATTCAAAGTAACATTAATAGACATATTAAACAACTTCATTAGAAAAATAAGCAACTTCTATGTATGAACCTGTTGTCATCGTCTTCTATGCCTGCGGGCGTCCGTGGCGCGGAGACCACGCGTGCACATAGCAGGGCAGCGGCGTGGCTCCCTTTTGTGGCCGTCGGCGAACTCGTGAAGGAGCCCGACGGCGCCATCTTAGTTTTTAAGGTAAGTGAAAAGCGTCTTACTGATCTTAGGGTTGGGGATTGTTACCGGATTTGAGTAATCTGCATTCCTAGGGTTTGGATTTGGACGAAAACTGGAGCTTAGTGTTGAAGTTGATTCGACTCCCTTCCTTTTCGGTGCTTAAGCGAAACCCTATATTCTGATTTAGCTTAAAGAATTTTGAATCGGACAAATCCGAGGCTATTTACATCTTAACCAAACACTAATTAGGTCTTAGGATTCAAGAATTAGGCTAAGCGGCTTCTCAGATACCAATTGTTAGAACTTAGACAAGATCTTAATTAACCTAATTATAGGAACGCCTAAACCGAAATTAGCACTTAATTAGGACTTTAATCAATCTTACTCGCTGCCGGCGTGCATTGTCGTCGTGGTCGTGCGGGCGTCGTCGTCATGGTGGCGTGTGTGCGCGGCTGGCGACCGGCGGCCGTGGCGCGCCGGCGTTCGTGGCGCGGCCGGCGCGGCGGGCGACATGCGGCCGGCGGCAGGCGCGCCGAGCGACGTGCGGCGGCGAGGCGGGCAGGCAAGGCGGGCGGCCAGGTGAGCAGGCGCGGCGGCGGACAGGCAGACAGAGGGAGGACGGCAGCTCGTGGACGATATTTACCTGGGACTGCCGCGCTGTGGTCTATGGCGCGTCAGGCCGCGTCAAGATCGGTGGCGCGGCAGACCGTGCCACGTCACTGGTCAGCGTCCCGGTCGTCGCCATGTCACCCCTCTCGACGCGCCACCATGCATGGCGCGGCACAAGCGTTTCGCCGCGCCAGAGATATAGGCGTGGCCAAAAGTGTTAGCTTTGAAAAAAAAAATTAAACATTGTTAGGTGCATCATCATCATCTGCGAGTCGGCAAACGGTGACGGCAGGACGCAGCGTTTCGTTTTCCCGCACACGTCCGTTCGCTGCGACGAAGCCACACGGTTCCCCACCCCCGGGCGTTCCGCATTCGCCGCCCCACGCCCACCCACCGATTCGACACGGCCGCCGTAAGATCCCGCCGCCGCCTCTTCACTCCCCTCGCCTCGCATCGCCGCGCGTCCTCGAGGTGCGGGGGCGTGACCGGAACCAGCCGCGCCGCTCCATTGCCAATCGGATCGGCAAGTGAGGGCTGGGTTCAAGATGCCACCTCCGGCACCGGGGTCCAACGACACCCCCGTTGCCGAGCGCTGGGCCTCACTGCCCGAGGATCTGATCCGCCTCGTCTCGTCGCGCGTGCTCGCCGGCGACCTGCTGGACTACGTCCGCTTCCGGGCCGTCTGCGGCAGCTGGCGGTCCGCCACCGCCTCCCCTCGCGGTCGCGGCGTCGTCGACCCGCGCTTCCACCCGCGCCGCTGGATGATGCCTCCGGAGGGCCACGGCCTTCACCCCGGCCACCCTCACCTGCGCGGGTACATCCGCTTCCTCAACCTCGACACGGGGACCTTTGTCCGGGCCCACATCCCTCTCTTCAGCGACCACTGCGTCGTCGATTCGGTCCACGGCCTCCTCGTCCTGCTACGGGACCAGGACAGCGCCGTCCGCCTCGTCCACCCTTTCACTGGCGACATCGCTGAGCTCCCACCGCTCGCAACCGTCCTCCCGCAGCTAGGCACACTGCTGGATACCTTACCTGCGCCACACAGGGTCAAAAGGCTCGCGGAGTCAATCTGTGCTTCTGCTTCCTTCAGCGGTGGGGTCATCACCGTTATGCTTGCTCTTCATGAGGTAAACCATGTAGCCTTTGCTACTGCCCTGGACCAGCAATGGACATCAAATCTTCAGAGGCGGATCAGATCTTCAGGCAGTGAGGCCCAGCGCTCGACAACGGGGGTGTCGTTGGATCCCGGTGCCGGAGGTGGCATCCTGAACCCTGACCTCACTTGCCGATCCGATTGGCAACGGCACGGCGCGACTGGTTCCGGTCACGCCCCACACCTCGAGGACGTGCGGCGACGATAGGCGAGGGGAGTGAATAGGCGGCGGCGGTGCGATCTGGAGGCAGCCGTTGGGGGGCAAAGAAGACGGGCTCGAATCGGTGGGAATGGTGAATGGCGAATGGCGAAACGCACTGAAGACGTTTGAGACTGGACACGCGTTTAGCTGAATCCTGACGTCACCGTTTGTCGACATTTGAAACTGATCCTCCCCAAGATCAAATTGGAAAGACCGAGACACTGGAAAAGTGGAAAGTGCCAACAAGAAAGAAAAATCAAAATATAACCAAGGCCAATCTGAGACACTGGTAATAAGGCAAACAATAACAAAACTACTGAGGTAATAACTGTCAGCTTTGCAGAATCGCAAGGAGCACAACCATCGTGATCATCATTTTGAAATAGGAGGTACGTCAAACCAAAACAAATGACACATGTTCAGTTCCAGCGAAAAAAAAGTGGTGCTGTGATACGAGATTCATGAAACAAAGGTAGTGTGGCAAACCAAATGATATCAACACAAATCTAATTACTAAGTTCATGTTTAGATTATTAGAAACCTTACAATTCAGTAGAGGAATACCAATGCTACACAATTTTTCTGAGTAGTAATAAGACAGTGTAGTCTATATTCAAAACTCACATTTATACCGAACAGATAAATCCTTTTGTACCATCAACCATAAATTTCAATAGTATTTGAGCTTCAGGTCCTAACTTCTGCTCACTTTGCGAACATCTACCATAGGACAAAATTAGGCACATTTATTTATTTATAGATAGAACAAAACTAGACTATCCCAGCAAATTAGATATGTCATATGTACAGACTGTACATTGTAGTAGTAAATATAGACAAGTTCCCCCTTCTTTATCCAACTGATGTCATTCATTCATTTTTTTTCACTTGCTTTGAAGTCTTAGAAGTAAAGAAAATTACCTAAGCATCTAGCTGCTACTAAGAAAGAATCGTCACTTCATTTTGCATTTGTCTTCTAGGGTCAAATTGTAAATTAACATTGGGTTTGCTATATATGATTCCATCACTGTAGGTACATAAGTAAGAAAGTAAGGTTATAGGAGAGACAAATTTAGATGACAAATCAGGAGTAAAAATATCGTAATTTCAAGACAGTTAATTGGTACAAATGCATCAGGGGTTTAAGCAGCAACATTGAGCTATGGAACTGTACAACAAAGGCAACTTGCCTCCTAAAGTTGGTATTCAATCAAATATTCTGAGTATTTCTTCCACATTATTGAGCATCAACGGGGACAATTAACAATACATAAATACATTTAATACAATCACTGATTCAACTTACTGTATATACTTCTGTTGATCATGATAGCTTTCAGTGCACAACTCAACTGTGAATTCATTAACTAAAAGTATACACCATTTAACCACGGAATAGATGATCCGTTTACAGATTAAAAAGTAATAATCCATAAACCTTATTGTGGACCGTTGAGAAGTTAGAAAACTTTATTAGACACAACAAAATAGCATATACTAGCTTATGGAAAGAGATAAAAATTTACATGAAGAAGAAATGTAAGTGCCATTTCTACCTGAAAATCTAGTAGCAGCACCACGCAGCTTGCAAGGCCCCAACTGGAAGAGAAAACTGCATCTAGTTCCCCATCCATTTAATTTCCCTTCAGGGACACCTCAAGCTGTTCCAATCTCCGGGCAAGGTCATGCTTCCCACAATGTCGAAGCCCATCAACTACAACATTAAAGGTTGGTGCCCGGGGTGTGAACCCTGCCTCACTCATCTCAACGAGGTAATTTGCAGCCTCCACAAACCGACCGCCCCTCACACACATTTTGACAAGCATCACATACACAGGGCGATTCGGTGGGTGCCCCTTCATCTTCATATCACCAAAGAAGGCGAAAGCATCTGCGAAGCGCCCTGCCTTACAAAGCGCCTTGATGATCGCTGCATAGAGACTCGGGAATGGCCGATGGCCATCCTCAACAGCCGCATAGAACAACCTGAATGCCTCCTCAATTTTGCCAACCTTGGCCACAGCTGGTAGCATTACCTTGTATGTTGAGATGTCTGGACAGAGGCCTCGACTGGAAGCATCAGCAAGAAGAGCCACGGCGAAGTCCACATCTCCAGCATTGCAGAGCGCCTCGGCAAGGGAGTTGAATGTAGCAACGTCAGGGAGGATGCCCTCCTTGGTCATGCGGAGGGCGAAGGCCTTAGCCTCCTCTAAGTGCCCAGCGCGGACGAGCCCGTCGACGAGGAGGTCACGGCCGCGCACCGGCGGGCGGAACCCGCGGCTAGCCATGTCGTCGAGGAACGCCTGCGCCTCCTTGAGCTTCCCCGCCGCGCACCAGGAGTCAACGAGGGTGCTGAACGTGGCGCGGTCGGGGCCACGCCCTTGCGCGCCATCCTGCGGAGCAGCTTGCAGGCGCCGGTGAAGTTGCCGTTGGCGCAGAGCGCGTCGAGGAGGGCGTTGTAGACCTCGGTGGTCTGCGGGCAGCCAAATCGAGGGAGGCGGTTGAACACCTCGACGGCCTGGTCGGGGAGGCGAGAGTGGCCGTAGGACGAGATGACCGCGGAGAAGGTGGTCGGCGAGAGGGGGAGGCCGAGTCCGCGCATGTCGGAGGCGAGGGACCAGAGGTGCGGGAAGAGCCGCGCGCGCGCGAGCGGGAGGAGCAGCGCGTCGAAATGCTCGGCGGAGGCGGTGAAGGACGGCTTGGCGCGGAGCCAAGCAAGGAAGCGCGTGGCGTGGAGCGGCGCGGCGGGGGCGGCGGCGCGGATGACGCGGAGCGCCAGGTCGGGAGGGAACGGGGACGGGAGGCGGAGGCGGTTCAGGGTGCGCTCCAGGTAGAAGTCGCGTCGCACGATGGTGGAGAGGTTGTGCACCACCGCGAAGTAAGCGTCCTTCGAGGTCGCGTGCTGTGGCTGCGGCGCCCGGCCGCGGCCGCGGCCGCAGGGAACTCGGGAAGTGTGGAGAGGCGGCGGAGGCCGAGCCCAAGCCGGCACAGGACGGCGGCCGCCGACATGGCTCACCTCGGTTGCGGTCGCCACACTGCGCTCCGATTCGTGGACGGTTCCACCCGTCTAGCTGGGCCTGGGTCGAAATGGGAATGGCAAATAGCCCACTGACGAAATGGGACCTGCCACTGTACATGGGCTGGTAGGCCTTGAGTTGCATGGAGCTGGACTATTAAAGCCCACGGCTCTTAGGGTTTGCGGAGTATATTTATCTGTTCCTCGTTGATGTCCTCGCCGCCGTCGCGCCGTTCTTCTCGTCATAAGGGTAGGGTTCGTGTCTTTGTGAGCTTCCAAGTTCCGAAGGTAGAGAGCGTTTCGTAGGCTCGCGGCTATTTGGCATTTGGTTTCGTAGTTCTTTCTCCGATTGACAATTTTGTTGTTTCTTTGCGATTGTGGATCATAGATGGCGGTGCCATTGCTCAGGAAGAAGATTGTTACGCGCCAAGCAGCTTATGAGGCCCCATCTCGACCATTACGAATGCCGGTAGCACCTATAATTCTTATCTGAATTCTGAAATGATACCCGTGGTATTTGTTACAGACCGTATCAATCTGAGGTTACTGCTGCCATGTGTTGTTCGAGTAATTTTAGTGGGGATTAGCCTTCTTGATTAATTTCTTGTGGTTTGAAATGTAATGACAATGTTTGATAAACTCACTATGCGGAGAGAAGCCGTTATTGTTCAATATGTTTTAGTTTTTATTCTTTCATGATGCGGGCACTGGATGAAAGCAATGCTCCTAGTGGTTCAGTCTTGTGTTATTGCTAGTACTAGCTCTGTTTGAGTAGAGTCGGAAGTAATTTTAAACTACATGTTGCATACGAAGGAAAATAAGAGAACACCCAGATACTGAATGCATAGTCAAATTGGCTGACCACACCTGGTGCTTTCATTAACCTTGCATGCAGAAGAGTTAGAAACTTTTAGCTGCAGAATTTTATTCAGTTAACCTTTTTTTTTATCTATCATTGTTTCTGAAAGAAAAGGATATGATGGCTTAGTAAAAGGTCTGAGGTAGAAAACATGTTCCTTAAGTGAACATCGGGATAAAGGAAGAGGGCCCTAGCCCTTGCATAAGTATAGCACTGTGGCTCTCGCAACCTCTTCTACAGCAATTGCTTCATGACATCATGAAGTGGGTTGGATTAAAAGGCGTGGGCTTCATTCAGAGAATGAATGCTTGCCTAGACTTCTCCCAACATTTTTAACCCGTTGCTCGCTTAAGAAAACCATGTTTTTTACATGATCACATCATTATGGCTGATCCTTTCTTGGAAACAACTTATTTTGCTCTCAAAGCAGCTTTCTTGAGGTGGCATTTCTTTAGCATAACGTCACTGTACTAGATTCTGCATTTTGCTTTCAATGAAACTTTTCTATGATATAATCTGTTGGTTTCCTGCATGATCGACTGATTTTTGCTATCCTTGCATGACCAATACACTACTGCAATATTCCTATTTTTGTTTCATGAAAATTTCAATGATGACTTCCCCCGTTAAATGTACTTTTTAGCCGTCAATGCTAAATAATACATTTTCCAGCATCCGTCTTTTGTCCAAAGAACATCCCCCCACCCCTTGCACCAGCACCCGCATCCTGTGCATTGCACCATTTGTCATATGTTTACAGTAGAATATATTGCTGTTTGTAGTGATAGACTAGTTTTGTCCTTTGAATCATTCATGATCATGTGCACAAGGAGCAAGGAATGGCAAATTGCCCACTGACGAAATGGGACCTGCTATGTACATGGGCAGGTAGGCCTTTTGTTGCATCGACCTGGACTATTAAAGCCCATGGCTCTAGGGTTTGCGGAGGGTATCGATTTGTCTCTCGTTGATGTCCTCGCCGCCGTCGCGCCGTTCTTCCTCCTCGCATCGTCATACGGGTGTTTGTGAGCTTCCAAAGGTACAGAGCGTTTCGTAGGTCGCAGCTATTTGCCATTTGGTTTCGTAGTTCTTGTTTCGAATTGACACGTGTTGTTTCTTTGCGATTGTGGAGCAGAGATGGCGGTGCCGCTGCTGACAAAGAAGATTGTAGGCGGGCCATGCAGTTCATGAGGCCCCACCTTAGCAGCTGAGAATGCATCAAGGTAATATCTATAATTCTTATCTGAATTCTTAAAATACGCCCGTCGTATTTGTTGCAGATCGTATCAATCTGAATCTTGATTGCTGTTGACATGGTGACGTTCGAGTAATTTTATTGGGGATTTAGCCTTGTTGAGTAACTTTGTATGGTTTGAAATATAACGATGATGTTTGTTAAACTCACTATGCGGAGAGAAGGTGTTATTGTTCAATATGTTTTTATTTTTTATTGTTTCATTCATGATGCTTTCACTGGATGAAATCAATGCTCCTAGTGCTTCAGTCTTGTATCATTGCTAGTACTACCTTTGTTTGAGTAGAGGCAGAAGTAATTCTAAACTGTGCGCTAATGTAGCATACACCTTTGTTTGAGTAGAGGCAGAAGTAATTCTAAACTATGCGCTGATGTAGCATACGAATGCGTAGTCAAATTTACTGACCACACCTGGTGTTTTCATGAATGAACCTTGCATGCAGAAGAGTTTTAGAAACTTTTAGTTGCAGATTTTGTAGTTAACCTTTTTTTTTCTATCTATCATTGTTTCTGAAAGAAAAGGATATGATGGCTTAGTAAAAGGTCTGAGGTAGAAAATATGTTTCTTAAGTAACATCGGGATAAAGGAAGAGGGCCCTAGCCCTTGCATAAGCATAGCACTGTGGCTCTCGCAACCTCTTCTACAGCAATTGCTTCAAGGCGTCATGAAGTGGGCTGGATTAAAAGGCGTGGGCTTCATTCAGAGCATGAATGCTTGCCTAGACTTCTCCCAACATTTTTGACCCGATGCTCACTAAGAAAACCATGTTTTCTGCATGATTACATCATTATGGCTGATCCTTTCTTGGAAACAACTTATTTTGTTCTCAACACAACTTTCTTGAGGTAGCATTTCTTTAGCGCCACTAGATTCCACATTTTGCTTTCGATGAAACTTTGCAATGATATAATCCGTTGGTTTCCTGCATGATCGACTGTTTTTTGCTTATCCTTGCATAATCAATACAGTACCACAACATTCCTATTTTGAAAGTTTGCAAGGATGAATTCACCCATTAAATGTACTCTTTAGCTGTTAATGCTAAATAATACCTTTGCCAGCATCCGTCTTTTATCCAAAGTACATCCCCCCCACACCCCACACCCCTCTCACCCGCACCCGCATCCGCATCCTGTGCATTGCACCATTTGTCATATATATTTTTTTAAAGAACATTTGTCATATGTTTAAAGTAGAACATTTGTCATGCTTAAATAAACACTTGTCTGTGTGACTCCAAGCTGGTGCAGGCCAAAGTGTATCGACTCCTGTGTCAGAAGGAAGTTCAACAGGTCAACTTTGATGCCCAACATTTGTTATGATTCTGACAAGAAAGCAGGCATTACCTTCCTAACAGGTTCAAGAAATTTGTTGTCCACAATGTCTCTGACCTAGATTTGCTTACATAGTGATGTTCTATCGCTTTAACACGCTAACGATTGGTTTCTTTGGGAACTAAATGTTCTCAAGTTAACTTTGATGTTTGCTTCTATCAACCATGTCATACTTGATGTTATTTATTTAAACTTAATTCTATGAACAGGTACTGTGCTGAAATTGCTCGGTGTCTCTATACATAAGCGGAAGGAGGTAGTGGAGTGGAACACTGGAGCGTGGCGCGCATCTGGACATCTGGTCACGGACAAGACAACCTTGCCCGGCTCCTCCGCCAAGAGGACGAGTAGTATGCAGTGAACGTTGCATCTTTGGTTACTTCGTCTGTACTCTGTAGCATGTAGAGTAGGAAGCTGCCGTGTTTGGAGATTTTTGGGAAAAGAAAATTCCGATGTTAGTCTGTCATATGGTGGCCTTGTTACTATGTGAGTAGCTTAGCACAAGGCAGCAAATATTTTCATTGTTGCTGTGTGTTTACATCTTACTGGGAACCTAATCGGCCCCATTGTGCTGTCGACCTCGGAAGGAGAAACCTGGCCTAGGAACTGTAGGTTTTCATTTTTTTTAAAGGTACCCAGATTCTGAGTTAGTCACTAATTCAGGGCACGGCACTATATACTTAGTCAATGTTAAGCTAGTTTGACTTGCATAAATTACATACAGCCTACTCGCTGCAGCTGCAAACAATGGCTTGCTATCTACTGTAGATGCTATATCAAACAGTCGCAGCCGCAGCCGAAGAAGCTGCAGCGAGGAGGCTGATAGTTGCATCCTTCGATCCGGGCGTTAGCGTTCGGACGGTGCCTGTATAGGAAAGGAGCGACCGCCTAGCGCCGCCGTAGCACGTGCAAACGCCTCATCATCTACACCAATTCTGAACCCTGATCGGACGTGGACCTGGGAAACAAAACGATCCCTGCCGCTGATCCCAAAGCGGCAAGAATCGATCGGCTGTAGATCGCCTCGCCTGGCAGTGCAGTGACTAGTTCTACTGTACTAGTATACCGGAAGTTCATCCCGAACGATCGGAACAGATTTAAGCTCTTTGCCCAAATCCAGTATTCGTATTCGGATGTCGTCGCAGCTGCCGGACCTGATCTAGCAAAACACGGTCAGGAGCAATGGAAGGAAGGAAAGCAGAGGGCAGAGGCAAGCGTTCGCTGTCAGATTCCGCATCCTGATGCTGATCTAGCTAATCTTTCCTGGAACACGGCTGAACCTGAACGAACAGGCCATGCATGCGTGCTGCCGTGCCGGCGCCGCAGCGCAGCTAGGCAGAGTGGGAATGTGGGATCGGCCAGGAGACGATGCACGCCGAGGCCAGGGCCACACCCCCGCGCCCCGCGGTGCCGTCGCCCGGGCGAGACACGACACGCCCGCCCATGCACGCTGGATGCTACTAGTCGCACCGCAGATCGTCACTGCACTGCACACGGCCTGCCTGCGCACTGTTTCTTCGCTGCCAGTGCCAGCGCCCTGGACTCTGGACCTGCCCTGCGGCCTCTGCCTGTAGCCTGTACACTAAATCTGTAGCCCGATGAATGCGCGCGGGGCGGGGGATGGGCGGGGACGTGCTCCGGCTCCGGCATGCCGCCTCTGCCGCGGAGATCCAGCGGGCTATCTGGAGATCCATCCCGGTGGCCATGCTGGCCGGACGGGCAAAGTGCGGCCAGCGCGCGGTGGAGACTGCTGGAGACGCCGCAGCGGCGCGCAGTGGCAGGCTCTCGGCCCTGGCCCTGGCTGGCTCCCTGCGGTTCCAGGCTGCAAGAGGCTTCCCGTTGGTCTCTTCCGGCATCCGGATTCCGCAGTCACGTGCAACGTTCAGGCGAAAAGGATGCATGCATGCAGTCACACAGATACAGCGTGGCGTGGGCATTGCATGCTCTGAGTCTGAGCACCGGCCTCTCCCGGTCCCGGATTTGGAGCTTTCTTCTTGTTTGTTTCGTGGTTTGGAGTTTTCTTCGTGTTGCACTGCATGCATCCGGATTTGGGAAATTAGGAGGATTGATTTGGAGCTTCCTCTGTGTTGCATCCGGATTTGGGAAATTGAGAGGCCGCGGTCGAGGCAAAGTTCGGGAGTGATTCGGAGTTTTCCAAGGATAAGTTGTGGGAAACTAAGAGCTGCGACAACGTCTACAACTGTTTGGTTAAATATTAAGAGTCCCATTGGAACACAGGATCATTTCCACAGAAAAGAACCCGCAACAAATACGAGAGAAGCTGAGGATGATATGACAGACAATTTATTATTACCCTAAAAAAATGATATGACATACAAGCTTAGGCATTCAGTCAGATCGATGGTCTCGATCCAGTCTCCATGCAATGATCCCCATTATTATTACGAGACGACACTATGCAGCATCATGGTCACGGATGATTTCTCCATCAATACGTGGAGCAGACTCGACTGTGTTTTCCCCTCCACCCATATCGATCAATCGCCGTGGAGCCGGCGAGAAGGACGGCAGTATCTCTGTTCGTGCAAACGTCACATCCTACTATCCTCAACCTTTTGCTGTCGGAGGGACCTTGCATTGCTCTTTTTATATCTTCCTGACTGATGTACATTACATCACGGCCGAAATCACGTACTCACTCCACAAGCGTTCTAGAGATTTTAGATCACTTTTGGATTGTTATGATTTGATTGTGAATATGATTATAGCTTATAATGAGATGGGTTGTTTGGATCCTTAAATTTAAATGTTAGATTACTATCTACTACTATCCACCTATAATGTAGGTTTGAGATAGATAATAGGATTCCAATAATCTAACTCATATCATAATCCCGGGAGTTTGCATCACCTCAATTTTATTTTATCTTTTTGGATCATGCAAAAAATTCCGGACTTCATCCCCAAAAGAGAGGAATCAAACCAACTTATTTCAAAATAACCACCGCAAAGACAGGACTGAGATTACAAAACAAAACAAATTTATTTTATCTGATTATTCATTACTACAGAATAGGCAATCAATGTTAGTTCAAACATACTTTGATTGCCGGTAATCGACAGTGTTGGCCTTAGGGTTTTACTATCATTTTTTCACCCAGTAATGATACTCATTTTCACAAAACAAGAAGAAAAAAATCAACGCCGCACTCGTGCTTCCCTGCACTGGCCGCCAAATTTGAGGGGAGAGAGTTTGATATATGAGACAGAGCACAGGAGAGGGAGGGGGGGAGGGAGGGAGGGAGGGCGAGAGCACCACATCCGAAGGACGGGAGCTGCCAACGCCACGGGAGGGTGCTAATTCCAGCAGCCCCACACCCGTGCTTGGGAGGAGAGAAGGGGAGGTGGGGAGACGGGATTTGGAGAGGGAAGACAGAGGAGCAGATACTAGGAGAGAGGGAGAGATGTGGAAGGATAAGGATACGGAGGGATGAACTTAATTATATTGAAAAAAAATGGGTAAGGGATCTTGATATCACTGTCGATTGTGCTTGCCAGATTGTATTACCATCTGACAGTGATAATATCTTTCACCGTCAGTTGATTTTAAAATCTGACAGCGATAAGCATGATGCTTACGAACTTATAGTGAACCCCTATCACCATCTAGTAGTAATTAATTATTATGTAGTAGTGATTATATGATAAAAGAAAATGATCCAAAGAAGAGAACCCTAAAAAGGGATAGATTAGATTCATGTGCCCCCTAAGTCTGAATAAAAGGACGAGGACTACGTTTAATTTCTTAATTCTAACCGTCGTTGGCCTACACCATGCACGCATTTAAATGGAAGATATATATTAATAAGTGAATGAGGTGCCTATATATATAACCAATGAATGAGTGTTAACTCTTGATGCTCTGATTTTGGACGAAGGGAGTATACTACATTTCTTCATTTCTATCTTAACCATAGACGGTAAAAGGAACCTGAATCACAAACACTACCGCGAGCCTCTATTATCTGGCCAGGCGATCCACTGCAAGGCGTGAATAAATTATATATTTCAGTACCCTCAGCTTTGCTTTGCCTTGTTTTCATCTTGAAGCAACGGTACTGCAAGCACAGTGAAAGCCTTTTGCCTTGCTGTTGATCAACAGGCGGCCTAGCTTTAGGGCACTGTGGAATTTCCCTGCATGTTTGGTCGATGTCCCTAGATGGTAATCCGCCCGCTTGCCATTTGCTTCGTTTCTCGAAGTAGTCCCAATATGTCCAAGGACATTAGCGCTGTAAAAAAGATCATAACCAAAACTAACCAATGCAAGATCCGTAAAGTAGCTAGCATCGGATTGCTAGGAGCCTTGGACGACGATTTGTGCCTGCCAGGCCTGGTCTAGGCAACGTTCCCAAACGTCCGATTTTGAACGTCAATGCTTGGACTCACCGATGGTGTCTAGACTCGTACGCAACCGTGCATGAAGCTGTGGGCAATTCGGTAATTTCAGGAAGCTGCTGGAACCATACTCCGTAGAACGTACAAACCGTGCACTATGCCCTGGCCCGCTAGCCGCTACGTCTGCCGCTGCCATGCAGGCATGTTATGCCCGCGGCCTTTGATTTTTCTCCTCCACAGCTCAGTCGCCATGCATGCATCTCTCGTCCCGTCTGCCGGACCCAATGCAAGGCCGGGCTGAAGGCCCAGCAAGCTCCTGGCACTGCCGCACGCAGCATCTATCGCCACTCTCTCTCTGCCCGCAGTATATATACGCATATGCGTCACAGCTTGTTCGCGTCGAGCTAGCTATAGGGCCTCCATAGCCTGAAAGGAAGATGGCAGCAGCAGCATATGGAAGCAGCAGGCAGCAGCACCTGCTGCGTCGTTGTGTGGCGCTGTGCCGTCTCCTCCTCGTGGCTGTCCTACTGATTGGTACTCCAGTCTCCAAATTAATGACAGTCGGTCGTCGATCAATCAGCAGACGATCGATCGATGCTTACGACTCATTTCATCGTATATATATATATATGTGTGGGTATTTCTCAAGAATAATAATGCTTTTATTTGCGCTTTTATTAACAGGTGATGCCGTAGCTGATGTTCGAGCAGGCTCGCCGCGGACTGACGAAGTAGCCCTTCAGACAGGGTAGCTGCAGGTAATAACGCCCGGTGTATTTTGCAAAAGCAATATTTAAAGCAGGCTTGTCGGATAAATCCATCCCCTCACCCACAATACATTTGGACGACGATATGATGTAGGGATTTAGACGGTCTCGAATAGGTGACTTATATGGGTACTCAAACCCAAAATGGTAGCAGGAGATACAAAATCAGCCTCCAACAGAGTACCTATACGGAAGACTTATTTTGGGTTGTCTGAGAGGTACAACTCAAATATGAGTATCATCTCTCCTGGAAACCCATTTGCAGAAAGGATTATCTTTTGGGTTCTGTTGTTGAAGAGGATGTCGAATGGGTATTGAATCATTTGACTGTAATGCTACCCAAACGTTGAATGAGTCTTGTATTTTAGGTGTTGTTGTTGGAGATAGTCTTAGTAGGAGATCGGGTGAAGTACCGACGACGACGACGACTGCAGCTCGTGGCTGGCCGGCATTAAACACGGAGCAGCAGGCTGCCGACGGCGGCGGGAGGAGAGGATGCTGGTCGGGTCCAGGGCTCCGACGTGCACCTACAACGAGTGCCGAGGCTGCCGGCACAGGTGCAGCGTCCAGGAGGTGCCCATCGACGCCAACGACCCCATCAACATCGCCTACGATACACTACCGGAAATAGCAGATTTGTCGAGTACAAAAATGTTTGACGGGTGCATTCTATCGGGCACTCGGCAAACAAACTCTTTGTTGAGTGCTGCAAAAAACACACTCAGCAAAATAATGGCACTCGATAAACAAACTCTTTGCCGAGTGCGGAAAAAAACACTCGGCAAACTAGGAAAAACATTCGGCAAAACAGAGACACTCGGCAACGGCTCCTTAGCGACGCTTTGTTCTTCCTACACATGCACGGGCTCCGCGCCCCGCGTTATGGTTAACGGGCTAGCTAGGGCTGGAGATTCAGCTATATACTAACTGGTCGGGCAGTTTATATTAAGTATAAACACAAACTTTACTTTAACACTGACGTTTACAAAGCACCAACTGCTTTATCACATCATGCTCATTTGCAAATGACTCTCGAAAGCGTTGTTTCTTCACCGCTGATTTTTTTTCTCCATAATTTATTATTTTGTACATCATGTACTACCATTCTACATATTTATATTGCAGTAATTTCAAGCTATGCTCGGGGACTTCTGTGCCGCCGCTTCTCGACCCACGCCGGGAATTGTGCATCTATGCTTGGGGACCGCCTCGACCACTCTCCAGACCATGGCTCGGGGACTTCATCGCTTCGCTCCTAGACACTGTTCGGGGCGCCTCGACCACTCTCCGACCACAGCTCGGAGACTTCGTCGCCGCTTCTCGACCCACGCCGGGACCTGCACTTTTGTGCTTTGGGATTGCCTCGACCACTCTCCGACCACAGCTCGGGGACTTCTGCCGCTCGCTCCTCGACTGTGCTCGGGACTACCTCGACCACTCTCCGACCACGGCTCGGGACTTCGTCGCCGCTCCTCGACTGCGTGCTCGGGATCGCCTCGACCACTCTCCAACCACAGCTGGGAACTTCGCCGCTCGCTCCTCGACACATGCTCTCGGGACCGCCTCGACCACTCTCCACCACGCCTCGAGGACTTCATCGCCGCCTCCTCGACTGCTGTGCTTGGGGACTGCCTCGACCACTCTCCCACCACGGCTCGGGGACTTTGCGTCTCGACTACATGCGATGGCGACTTCGCACTGCTTGGGATATTTTTCTCACTTAGACCTTGCTACAAGGCTCATACCTCACCTTCCAGCAAGCTCGGGGACTACATCGGTACGATACACTTGCCGATGCATCTCGTATCGCCTGTACGACGATTGAATTCTCAACTTAACTGGGAATTCTTTTTAGACCCTGGCATCACGTGCCTACGTCACCTAGTACCAGGCTCGGGGACTAAGTGGGCACACTTCACCTTGCGGTGAATGTGCTTGTTTTTCAACCACTACGCCTCTGACGATCAAAGACGCTACGCTTTAAGACACACTTACATTTTTTTTCAGAAATACAAGTGGGCACACTTTCCAGGACGGAAATCTTTTTCTTTCTTCTTAAGAGCACCATACATTCTTCGGACAACCTACTTCTCCGGCGACAACGGTGGTTGGAGATGTCAAGAACTCAAGCCTCACTGCTCGGAGAAGGTTAGAATGGCGTGTCGCATCAGAATACATGGCGCTCGGGGACTAGCTGTGGGGGATATACCCCTAGGTACCACAAGATGGTACATGGGCCGCACCATCCGAGGTGGCCCGGCTCGTAAGATCAAGGCATGCACATCAAGATTACAAGTTGTGCTAGATATTGTAATAGTACCAAATTGGATACTTTACTTGTAACCTTGTCTCTTCGGAGTATATAAGGAGAGACAAGGGTCCCCTAGAGGACAGGTTAATCTATACATCTCAATACAATACACCAAAGACACAGGACGTAGGGTATTACGTCGACCAGACGGCCCGAACCTGTCTAAATCGTTGTCTCTGCGCCTTGTGTCACCATCTGGTTCCTGATTACACGCACCGTCTACCGACAATCTACCATCATGGGCATACCCCTCGGTGGACTGCCGACCATATTTCGTCGACAGTGGCGCGCCAGGTAGGGGGTGTGCGCGTTGATCTGTCGTGAACCAAATGGACCTCAAGATCATCAACATAGTCCGCGAGAATTTGTCAGATCGCGGCAACAACCATCGACGACCTGGGAGCGTCGTCCCACGACGATATCCGACGGCGGCGCTCTTCCTGTCGTGGGATTGTGGCGTCTCTAGGCAACTTGTCACGGGATCCTCGACGATCAGCATTACGGGTGGTGCTGGTCATTACGTGCATCATCACCAGAAGGATCAGAGGCCACATCAACGATCGAACCATGCCCATGCAACCAAGGAAGCATATACGTGGTATACAGGGCCATGCATCAATGGAGTGCGTATACATGTATATGTCACCATTTTCTTGCATAGCATCTGATACTTCGTACAAGACCATGCATGCAAGCCAATTTGCATGTATGCATGCACCATACAGGCAAGACGATTAATCAACCAGCTAGCAATCAATAGCACATGCACATCTACAAGATCCAACCGGCTATGGAATCAATCTGCTATGACGGCAACTCGACAACTTCCATTGCGGACCGACGTGTCGATCCGGTCGTCGTTCCGAGAAACTCCTGGTGACAGAATCCATCCACAAACGGCGGTAAAAACTCTGGAAGATCTAAAGAACAACTTCATTGAGGTCGACTTCATGGGTACATGAGGCACGTACGGCGCCATGCGGCGGCTTGCCTACCTCTGCACGGGCACTGCCACATCAGTCTACCTTCAGCAGGCAAGCAAGCTATTGAGCAATCCAAATCCAAGATGTACACGTCCCAGGGTGCGTATGTTTCCATCTGTTAACAAGAAAGCAGCGAAGAGTCCATATACAAGCGACGCTTCTATGTACCTCTACGACAGCACCACACGGATTGACATCGCCAAGATCCGAACCACGTCCGATTCTAACTCAGACACGACGGGTGTTTCGGCTTCCGCGCTGATTGCCTCTGCTACGACAAGAGTCCGACGTCTACACGACATGACCCAATCCGACATGCAAGCAATCAGGAGTTGTATGTATTCATACATGAACGCTTGCATGTACGTGCATCTACAACACCATGTATACGAAGACCATGGATCATACAAGCAAGCCGTCTTTATCCAAGTCTCTCCACCAGCGGACGTCGAGGCCATGCGCTTCGCCCCACGAACACAGTTCTACTTCGACGCTTTTTGACTTCGACACCAATGGGATCGACGCCGACAACTTCAACCTGTGCTCTGGACTTCGTCAAGCTACACCATGACTCTGCACGTTGCTGAGCTCCGACCACTGAACTGATCGAGCAGCCACGTCGACCATGGACCACGTCGATCACGTCTCGAGCGGCTCCGCCGAGCTCCGACCACATCGACCATGTCCCAAGCGGCTCTGCTGAGCTCCGACCACGTCGACCACGTCCCGGGCGGCTCTGCCGAGCTCCGACCACCTCGACCACCAATCCACGTCGCAATGATGATCGTCGCGAAGAACGGCGCTACGACAACCGCGACCATCGTCGTGACGACAAGTCGGAAAGCTCGAGGACCGGACAACTTCATCGCCACCGACCAGATTTGTATTCAAAGATAAGTACACTTCTAATATTTATATTTAACACAATTTTCATTACGACGTTTCTCCACAGCGTCCTCGTCATGATTATTCTTCAAATAATGTTTGTCAATGTATACCATCTTAAAGATAACATACAACTATACTTAATGCAAATCCTCGACCAATCATGTTGACGCTCGATGTCTCCAGAAAAGGCCCTGTCTCCGACTCCTCCCTACACGTGCACGAGCGTCTGCCCTCTGCGTTATGGGTGGTCGGCAACGGCTCCTTAGCGACGCTTTGTTCTTCCTACACATGCACGGGCTCCGCGCCCCGCGTTATGGTTAACGGGCTAGCTAGGGCTGGAGACTCAGCTATATACTAACTGGTCGGGCAATTTATATTAAGTATAAACACAAACTTTACTTTAACACTGA
Organism: Miscanthus lutarioriparius; assembly: GCA_904845875.1. NCBI lineage: Eukaryota > Viridiplantae > Streptophyta > Magnoliopsida > Poales > Poaceae > Miscanthus > Miscanthus lutarioriparius. Next base: position 94,282,483 of record CAJGYO010000007.1, read on the forward strand.
TGTTTACAAAGCACCAATTGCTTTATCACATCATGCTCATTTGCAAATGACTACTGAGCGTTGTTTCTTCACCGCTGATTTTTTTCTCCATAATTTATTATTTTGTACATCATGTACTACCATTCTACATATTTATATTGCAGTAATTTCAAGCTATGCTCGGGGACTTCGTCGCTCGCTTCTCGACCTACGCTCGGGGACTGCACCTATGCTTGGGGACTGCCTCGACCACACTCCGACCATGGCTCGGGGACTTCATCGCTCGCTCCTAGACCTATGTTCGGGGACTGCCTCGACCACTCTCCGACCATAGCTCAGGGACTTCATCGCTTGCTTCTCGACCTACGCTCGGGGACTGCACCTGTGCTTGGGGATTGCCTCGACCACTCTCCGACCATAGCTCGGGGACTTCGTCGCTCGCTCCTCGACCTGTGCTTGGGGACTACCTCGACCACTCTCCGACCACGGCTCGGGGACTTTGTCGCCGCTCCTCGACCACTCTCCCACCACGGCTCGGGGACTTTGTCGTCGCTCCTCAACTTTGTGCTCGGGACCGCCTCGACCACTCTCCAACCACAGCTGGGACTTCATCGCTCGCTCCTCGACTGTGCTCGGGACCCGCCTCAACCACTCTCCCGACCATGGCTCGGGGACTTCGTCGCCGCTCCTCGACTGTGCTTGGGGACCGCCGACCACTCTCCACCATGGCTCGGGGACTTTGCGTCTCGACTACATGCATGGTGACTCGTGATATAGTTGGGATATTTTTTTCACTTAGACCTTGCTACAAGGCTCATATCTCACCTTCCAAAGAAGCTCGGGGACTACATCGATACGATGCACTTGCCGGTGCATCTCGTATCGCCTGTACGACGATTGGATTCTCAACTTAACTGGGAATTCTTTTTAGACCCTGGCACCACGTGCCTACGTCACCTAGTACCAGGCTCGGGGACTAAGTGGGCACACTTCACCTTGCGGTGAATGTGCTTGTTTTTCAACCACTACGCCTCTGACGATCAAAGACGCTATGCTTTAAGACACACTTACATTTCTTTTCAGAAATACAAGTGGGCACACTTCCCAGGACGGAAATCTTTTTCTTTCTTCTTAAGAGCACCATATATTCTTTGGACAACCTACTTCTCTGGCGACAATGGTGGTCGGAGATGTCAAGAACTCAAGCCTCACTGCTCGGAGAAGGTTAGAATGGCGTGTCGCATCAGAATACATGGCGCTCGGGGACTAGCTATGGGGGATATACCCCTGGGTACCACAAGATGGTACATGGGCCGCACCATCCGAGGTGGCCTGGCCCGTAAGATCAAGGCATGCACATCAAGATTACAAGTTGTGCTAGATATTGTAATAGTACCAAATTGGATACTTTACTTGTAACCTTGTCTCTTTGGAGTATATAAGGAGAGACAAGGGTCCCCTAGAGGACATGTTAATCTATACATCTCAATACAATACACCAAAGACACGGGACGTAGGGTATTACGTCGACCAGATGGCCCGAACCTGTCTAAATCGTTATCTCTGCGCCTTGTGTCACCATCTGGTTCCTGATTACACGCACCGTCTACCGACAATCTACCATCATGGGCATACCCCTCGGCGGACTGCCGATCATATTTCGTCGACAGGCTCCGCCTCGCCCGACCTCTAAGGGCTGGCTCCACCTCGCCAGACCTCTGAGGCCATGGGCTCCACCTCGACCGACCCTTGAGGGTGGCTCCGCTTCGCCCGACCCCTGAGGGCTGGCTCTGCCTCGCCCGACACCAAGGCCGCTGGCTCTGCCTCGCCCGACCCTTGGGTTTGCGCTCCGCCTCGCCCAACCCCAAGGCCCGGGGCTCCGTCTCACCCGACAGAGACCCATACCTAGGGTTTCACATCAAGAACAGCGTCGGGCGTACCGGTGCTGTTCTGCCTAACCCTCGTACGGGCACTGACAGGCGCGTCTGTTCACCACGACGTCCGCTAGGACGGAGTGGAACGCCACGATCAGACAGGGCCACGACACAGAGTTGTCCCTGTTGACGTCTACAGGGTCGGTGGGACCCGCATGAAGGAAAAGAAGGACCCAACGATCCTGGAGGACTTCTTCTCCTTCTCATTCTCCTCCTTTTCCTTGATTGTAACCCGTGCTTTTTCTTGGCCTATAAAAAGGAAAGCAGGGTATCCCATGAAGGGGACCGATCCGACTCGAACCCATTGGACTCTAATCGATCGCAACACATCACACCGATTCAGACTCAAACCCCGAATCGATTAGAACACACAAGCACACAACAGAAAAGCAACCGAACCCTCGGCGCCCGTTCGCTCCTCTCACCAGAGACTTAGAACCTATCCCTCTCTCGACCATTTGTAACCCCTATTATGAACTTTTAGTGCTAGTAACACGAGCAGCATCAACGAACTAGACGTAGGGAGATTCTACCCGAATCAGTATAAACCTCGTGTCCTCTTAGCATACCATCCGAGCTAGACACATGATATTAGAAATTTACTTGTTGGTGTCAACTCGAAACACCGACAGTTGGCACGCCAGGTAGGGGCCTTTTGTGTGTCTTGACATCTACACCAGGCCTCGAATGACTAATCACAACATCAGCTGGATCCCAGGCGCGCACGTGCGCTTCAGGGACCTAGACTTCATTATCACAACAGAGGGAGAGTTGGCGATGGCTCCCGCCACCGTCCGACCTCTTCACTCCACTGGCCTCGATGTGATCGCTGAGGCGCTTGAGGAGATACAGCTGCACGCACCGGAGGCCCGTGCCCCTAGGAGCAACCAACTCCTCGACTTCGACTATAGGAGGTTGGAGCCCTGGCTCGGTGCCTTCCTGGGACCCTGACCATCCTAGGAAGATCTGTGCCACCTCACCTTCTTGTTCACCAATGTTATGGCACAGCTTGCCGAAGGGGAGCCGCTCTCTCTAGAATACCTCATCCGGAGCACCCCGACAGCGCTCCCATTTGGTCTCCGCAACGCCACAGGGACCGATGGCCACCTCGTGGCATGATGCATGCCTCCATCCCCTGGAAACGACAAGTTTGTGGGGATGACCGAATATGTCGCGGAGTCTTTCCATGACCTCCTCGCGGGAGAATCAGAGTCGCCCTCCAGCTCTGACTCTAGCAGGGGGAGCCATCACACCTCTCGTGAGTGTTTCATGACAGGTACCCCTAAGGGACACGTCGAAAGCATCCACAAAGAGGAGGCTACCCCAACGAATGACCTCGATGATGAGGTCGATGGGGAGACAGGGGCCCCACCCCTCCAGTGGGTAGAGCAGCTGAAGGCCCGACACCTAGAGCTCAAGGAAGCACGAATCTAGCTTGAGCAGGAACGCGCGAAGCTCGATCAGGAGATCGAGCGCCATGAAGACAGTGGGAGCGCGCGCGCCATGGCCCGCGATGTGAACCGGAGGATCATCGCGGACGATAAAGCCCTCCCACACTTCGCCCGAGCGAGCCAGAACATCGCTGCTATGACGGCCTTGCTCTGTGGGCTTTCGGGGCCTGTGACGCCCGAGGATCGTCGGGCCCACCACGAGATTCATACGCTGCTCGAGCGTGTGGCGGCGCAACAGGCCAAGAGCTCGCTGTCTCAGCGACGTGAGCTCAACGCCAGCCAACGCACGCCCTTAGAGCGACCCGACAAGGACGCGTCAGTCCACTAGGCGCCACAAGGAGGCAGGTAGCACACCGTGGTCCTAGTGCATGAGCGTCTCGGCCGTAACCGTGACGCACGAGACACCCTTGACGCCCGTAGACGTACCCGCGATGATCCGAGAGAGGGAGCTAGCCATGGCTATCACCCTCGCCGTGGTGGATGCAACGACAGTGGCGAGGACCGAAGCCTGAGTCCTGGCCTGGCGGGGCCTCAGGCCTTTGGCCGGCATATCCTCAACGCTGTCTTCCCGCCACGGTATCGACCACCAACCAACATCCCGAAATACTCTAGGGAAACAAACCCTGAATTGTGGCTCGAGGATTATCGTCTTGCCTGCCAAGCCGGTGGAGCGGATAATGATGATTTCATTATCCACAACCTTTCATTGTTCCTGGCCGATTCGACGTGAACATGGTTGGAACACCTTTCGCCCAACAGAATCCAAAGTTGGGCGAACCTAAAAGAGATCTTTGTGGGGAACTTCCATGGCACGTACAAGCGCCTTGGGAACCCATGGGATCCCAAGAACTGCCGACAAAAGGCCGGAGAAACCCTTCGTGGGTACATCCGGCCCTTCTCTCGGTAGTACAATGAGCTGCCTAACGTCACCGATGCCGATGTTATAGGAGCTTTCCTGTCTAGGACCACCTGTGAGTCCCTGGTTCACAAGCTGGGATGTAAGGGCCCACGAACCACCAAGGAGCTCCTCGACATCTCCACCAGCCATGCCTCAGGTGAGGAGGCGGCCAAAGCGATCTTCGATCGCCTCAATGGCAAGGCGAAACAGGACGAGGACGCCAGTGAAGGCGCTTCCAATAGTCCCATCAAGAAGAAGAATAAGCAGCGACGTGAGGGCTCGCTCATGGCCACCGCTGACCGCAAGGGGGGCCAAAAGCCCGCGGAGGGTACTTCGGACCACTTTGAGAAGCTACTCGAAGGGCCATGTCTGAACCATTCCTTCCCCATCAAGCATCTATACAAGGACTATGGCCTCATGAAATGGTTCTTGTCCGGAGGCTTCAATAGGGGGAGCATGGGAAGGACCCCAAGCCAACCACGGACGACGCCGAGGGGACGGATGATGGCTTTCTAACGCCAGACGGCTGCCTCATGATCTTTGGAGGGTCGGCAGCCTATGACTCTAAGCAACGCTAGAAGCTCACGCGCCGCGAGGTCTATACGGCCGAGTTGGCTGTGCCTACCTACCTCCGATGGTCAGAGTCCGCCGTGACCTTTGATCAAACCGACCACCCGGAGAGCGTCCTGTAACTGGGGAGGTATTCGCTCGTGGTTGACCCAATCATCGGGACGAAGCGGTTCTCTAAGGTACTGATGGACAAAGGCAGTGGCCTCAACATCATGTACACCGAGACGCTCAACGCCATGGGCATCAGCCAATCCCGCATCCGACCGACTGGAGCACTTTTCCATGGCATAGTGCCCGGAAGGCAGGTCGTGCCACTTGGCAGATCGATCTGCTCGTCACCTTCAGAGGTCCATCCAATTATAGGATGGAGACCCTCACCTTCGAAGTGGTTGGGTTCCACGGAACCTATCACGCCATCCTGGGATGACCATGCTACATGAAGTTCATGGCCGTCCCCAACTACACCTACCTGAAGCTGAAGATGCCAGGCCCAGGCGGGGTCATCACCATCGTCACCTCATTTCAGCACGCCTACGAGTGTGAGGTCGAATGCTGCGATCATGCCGTGACAATCGTCGCCTCCAAGGAGCTTGCAGCCATTAGGAAGGAGGTCGCCGAAGAGACACCCGACCACCAGAGGTCGACTGGGTCTTTTGAGCCGGTGGAGGGCGCTAAGGAGGTCCTCATAGACCCTAACAGCTCCAAAAGCAAAGTGGTGCGCACTGGCACCACGCTTTCCTCTGAATAGGAAACCACGCTTGTCGACTTCCTCTGCGCCAACAAAGACATATTTGCGTGGAAACCCTCGAACATGCCAGACATTCTGAGAGAAGTCGCTGAGCATACCTTGAAGATCAAGCTAGGCTCCAAGCCGGTGAAGCAGCGCCTGCGTCGCTTTGATGAGGGGAAACGTAGAGCCATCGGCGAGGAGATCACGAAACTGTTGGTGGCTGGGTTCATCAAGGAAGTGTACCACCCGGAGTGGTTAGCTAATCCCATTCTTGTATGAAAGAAGAGTGGGAAATGGAGAATGTGAGTTGACTACATGGTCTCAACAAAGCATGTCCGAAGGATATGTTTCCTTTGCCATGCATAGACCAAGTAGTCGACTCTACCTTAGGGTGCGAAACCCTTTGCTTCCTTGATGCGTACTCCGAGTACCATCAAATCACGATGAAAGAGTCTGACCAAATTGCGACATCATTCATCACCCCCTTTGGATCGTTCTGCTACATCACAATGCCGTTCGGTCCGAAGAACGCTGGGGCTACGTACCAGCGTTGTATGCTCAAGTGTTTTGGAGACCTCATCGGGCGAACCAATGGGGCCTACGTAGACGACATCATGGTCAAGTCCAAACGGGCTGACCAGGTCGTGGCTGACCTTGAGCAGACCTTTACAAAACTCCGAGCAAACGGCATTAAGCTCAACCCCGAGAAGTGCATTTTCAGGGTCCCGAGGGGTATGCTACTGGGTTTCATCGTCTCCGAGCGCGACATCGAAGCCAACCCGGAGAAGATCTCGACCATCACAAGGATGAGCCTGATTCAGAATATAAAGGGGGTACAACGAGTTATGGGGTGCCTCACCGTGCTTAGCCGTTTCATCTCACGCCTCGACGAACAAGGCCTCTCCCTCTATCGGCTTATGAAGAAGGCTGACCATTTCGAATGGACGCCCGAGGCCCAAGAGGTGCTTGACATGGTCAAGCAGCTTCTGACGAAGGCCCTGATCTTGGTTCCTACGACCGATGGAGAAATAGTTCTGCTCTACATTACGACCACCACACAGGTGGTTAACGCCACTTTGGTGGTGGAGCGAGAAGAAGAGGAGCACACCCTCAAAGTACAGCGCCCAGTGTACTTCATTAGCAAGGTCCTGTCCGAATCCAAGACCCGCTACCCCCAAATCCAAAATCTCCTATATGCCATCCTCATCGCCAAGAGGAAGCTACGCCACTACTTCGAATCACATCCGGTGATGGTCGTGACGTCCTTCCCCCTCGACGAGGTCGTCCAAAACCAGGATGCCACAGGAAGGATTGTGAAGTGGGCGCTTGAGCTGATGGGTCAAGGCATTGCGTATGTCTCCTAGATGGCCATCAAGTCCCAAGTGCTGGCTGATTTCATTACAGAGTGGACCGAGGTCTAAATGCCACCAGCAGTCGTCGACCAAGAGTTCTAGACGATGTACTTCGATGGATCACTGATGAAGAAAGGCATCGGCGCTGGGCTGGTCTTCGTTTTGCCCCTTGGGGTACGCATGAGGTACATGGTCCGCATCCATTTCCCCTCCTCCAACAATGTGGCCAAATATGAGGCACTCATCAACGGCCTAGGCATCGCCATCGAGCTCGGTATCCGACGCCTCGACGTTCGGGGTGACTCCCAGCTGGTCATCGACCAAGTCATGAAGGAGTCAAGTTGCCACAACACCAAGATGGCTGCATACTACTAAGAAGTTCACCAGCTAGAGGACAAGTTTGATGGCCTCGAGCTCAATCACATCCTGAGGCATCTCAACGAGGCGGTCGACGGGCTGGCAAAGGCGGTGTCCGATCGAGAGCCAATGCCAATAGGCGTCTTCGCCAGCGATTAGCACAAACCCTCGGTCCACTATGAGGAGCCTGAACAAGCCGGTGATGGGCCCCCTGCCCTGGGCTCAGGGGCTGACCAACCATCGGCTCCATTCGACCCTGAAGTCATGGAGCTCGACAAGGATCCAGCAACAGAGCGTGATCCTCTAGTCGACTGGAAGACGCCTTACCTCGACTACCTCCTCCGTGAGGCGCTACTGATGGACAAGATGGAAGCTCGACGGCTCGCGCGTCGCGCCAAGTCCTTCATCCTTGTTAAGGGAGAACTCTACAAGCGAAGCCACACTAGGATCCTATAGCGCTGCATCCCTATCGAATAGGGGAAGCAACTATTGAGCGACATCCATGGTGGGGTCTGCGGTCACCATGTCGCGCCGAGAACCCTTGTCAGAAACACATTCCATAAAGGCTTCTACTGGCCGACCACAGTAGTCGACACCAAACAGATTGTGCGCACCTATGAAGGGTGTTAGTACTATGCTCGGCAAACCCACCTGCCGGCCCAAGCACTCCAGACGATCCCCATCACGTGGCCGTTCGTGGTCTGGGGGCTCCATCTGGTTAGACTTCTCAAAAGTGTGCCCAGGGGCTATACCCACTTGCTTGTCACCATAGACAAGTTTACAAAGTGGATAGAGGCCTGACCGATCTTCGCGATCAAGTCCGAACAGGCCGTGCTATTCTTCCTCGACATCGTCCATCGCGTTGGGGTCCCGAACTCCATCATCACGGACAACAGCATGCAGTTCACCAGAAAGAAGTTCCTCCGATTCTGTGATGAATACCACATCCGCATCGACTGGGCTGCCGTGGCGCACCCCCGCACAAATGGGTAGGTCGAGCGCGCAAATGGTATGGTCCTATAGGGCCTCAAGCCTAGGGTCTTCAACCGGTTGAACAAGTTTGGTGGACGATGGCTCACCGAGCTTCCCGCGGTGCTCTGGAGCCTAAGGACGACCCTAGCCAGGCCATCGGCTACACGCCATTCTTCATGGTCTATGGTTCTGAGGCTATCCTCCCGATTGACCTTGACTATGGAGTGCCAAGGGTCAGGGCGTATGACGAACAGGGAGCCAAGGCATCCCACGAGGACGCCATGGACCAACTGGATGAAGCACGCGACGTTGCCCTCCTCCAGTCGGCCAAGTACCAGTAGGGGGTGCGATGGTACCACAGCCGTCGAGTGCGGGGTTAGGCCTTCGATGTTAGAGACCTAGTCCTCTGCCTCGTCCAGAGCAGCAAGGACCGCCATAAGCTCTCCGTCGTGGGAGGGACCATACGTCGTCATGGAGGTGCTCCGCCCAGGCCCCTACAAGCTCAAGACCATCGACGGTGAGGTCTTCGCCAATGCTTGGAACATCGAGCAGCTACGTCGCTTTTACCCTTAATAAACGCACACTTTCTCTTATCAGTTTCGCTATCAAACTCCCCAAGCTTTAGTGACACCCGACCCCAAAGAACGGCGGCGGGGCGGCCTCATTCGGGGGCTAATAAGAGCATACCCATCCGGTAGACATTCTCTATGCCCAACCTTCTCTCATGTTAAGACCCAGAAGCGAGGTTTGTGGAAACAAGCGCTGAGTAAAACTGGTCAGACTATGAGAAACCCACGCCTCAGTAGCTACGGCGTCTTTGCTCACCAGCGTGATCATAGTTTTTTCCACACCCCGTTCTTTTTTACCTTAGCTACCGAAGAGGTCGGTGTGCGTCTAAGAGTATATCCACCCGGTGAACATTCTCCGTGCCCGACCCTCTCTCACATTAAGACCTAGGAGCTAGGGTTGTGGGAACAAGCTCTGAGTATAACTGGTTGAACTGTGAGAGACCTACACCTCGGTGGCTACGGCGCCTTTGCTTACCAGTGTGATCAGAATTTGCTCACCCGCACCCCGAGCTTTACGACCTTAATGATGGAAAGGGTCGGAATGCACTAACCTTTTTTACGGAAGGGAGAGAAGGGCTAAAAAATGTTTGGCCATAACGAAATTTAAGAGCTTATCCATTTATTATAAGTTCGCCGCCTAGCTTATCTGCCTAACTAAATTCTTGCACGTGATGTTCTCATCCTCTATCTCCACAGGTAAGTCCTGTCCCAGTGGAGCAATACAAGTTGACCAAACGACTTAGCCGTTGCCGAGGGACGGGTAGGGAGCAGCAGGATGCCCCACACGGGTTATGCCGACCCCGTTATGAATGACGGGCTTGGATTCCACTCGAACATATCTGATAAGCGCTCCCTGAACCCATCACTCGTGCCATTGTGGTAATTCCTGTACTAGTGGATCACCCTTACTTTACGCACATTAATTTCGCTATCGAGCCCCTGACCCCAGCAACAGCAAGGGGTCAGGCCTCGCTCGGGGGCTAGCAAGAATATCTGTTCGCTAGACATTCTTTATGCCCAACCCCTTCTCACATTAAAAAACTAGAAGAAAAGTGTGCGGAAACAAACTCTAAGAAAAGCTGGTCGGATCACTAGAAACCTACGCCCTAGCAGCTACGGCGTTTATGCTCACCAACGTGACCAGAGTTTTTGTCCCCGCACCCTGAGCTTTAGCCTCCTCCTTCCCTGAAAGGGTTTGGAGGGGCCTACCTGTGGAATCTCCACCGAGGAGAGGCTTGCAGGTCACCCAAGTCAATCAAAAGATTTGGGCCATTGCCGAGAGACGGGTAGGGAAAATAGGATGCTCCATGCAGGTTATGCCAACTCTATCATGAATGATGGACCCGGACCCCACATGGGCATATTCTAGTAAGAGCTCCACGAACCCGTCACTCGTGCCATCGAGGTAACTTTACCAACCCCCACTTTACTTTTCCAATACATGAACATTCATTCATCCATTCTCATGCATGCATTAATATATTCATTCATACATTCATCCATACATTCATCTCATACATCCGAGCATTGCATATGCAGTTATTGCGTCACAATGCTTCGCGTCACGTCACAAAGCGGTAGTCGTCTCATTCGACATGAGCGGCGACCGACCGAGGTTCGAAGGCTGGCCCGCGAAGGGCTCGAGGCCGCCTCGCATCAAACAGAGCTAGGGGAGAAAAACATAGATGAGCCCCAGTAGCCTTGCCTGACCCTACTCAGAAGCGGATAGGGACATCTAGACCTTTCTCGTTCGATCCTAACCTCGAGCCAAGCCCACAGAATCTCCATCGAGGAGAGGCCAGTGGGCCACCCAAGCCAATCGAACGGCTCGGGCATCTGCCGGGAGGTGGGTTAAGGAGCAGTGGAATGCCACATGAGGGCTATGACAACCCCATCAGCGAATGACGGACCCATATTCCACTCGGACATGCCCGTTAGCGAGCTCACCGAGCGCGACACTCGAGCCATCGAGGCAAGTGTTGTTATCTCAGTCCCTCCGGTTGCGGAAACTGAGGACAGGGTGACACATGAAATCTAGCCGACCCCTACCGAGTCCCACGGGGCTCAGGGGCTCGAGCTGCCTGACCCTAAATCGGGAGTCCAACTGACCGAGGTTCTAATGCTGGCCCACGAAGGGCCCGAGACCGCCTCGCGTCGAACAGAGCTAGGGGAGAAAACACAGATGAGCCCCAGCGGCCTTCGCCTGACCCGCTTAGAAGCGAACAGGGTCATCTCAACCTTCTTGTTTGATCCTAACCTCGAGCTGAGCCCACAGAATCCCTATTGAGGGGTGGCCATTGGGCCACCTGAGTCGCCCTCTGGAATGGCTTGGGCATCTGCTGAGAGGCAGGTTAAGGAGCAGTGGAATGCCACATGAGGGCTATGCTGACCCCGTCACAAATGACAGACCTGGATTCCATTCGAACATGCCCATTAGCGAGCTCACCGAGCATGTCACTCGAACCGTCAAGGCAAGTGACGCTAGCTCAACCCTTCCGGTTGTGGAAACCGTGGATGGGGCAACGATCACAAAGACGAGCTGACCCTCGATCGGACCCTTGCTACGCATAGGGGCTCGAGAAAAGTTGGACTCGCAAGGAGACCGAACACGCGGTCGCAGAACGATGGCTCAAAACCTAGGGAGGGGGTAAGTGTGAAAACAAGAGATGTTTTCTCCTACTAATTTCATTATCCTCTCCTCGATCTTTAGTGACACCTGACCCTAGCAACGGCAAGGGGTCGGATCTCACTCGGGGGCTGATACATAAGGGTATAAATACACCCTTTCTGAAATAGTTGCCATGCCCGACCTCTTCCTCACATTAAACCTAGTGACAACGTCTGCAAAAAAGAATGACTGAGCAAGGCTGGTCGGACAGGAAGAAACCTACGCCCCAGCGGCTATGGCACTCTTGCTTACCAGTGTGATTAGAGTTTCCCTCCTACACCTCGGGCCCTACGGTCTTAACAAATGGAAGGGTCAGAACACATGAACCCCTTTTCACACATAAAAGGGGAGGAAAAACAAATTCGATCAAACAAAACAAGATGACAAGTTTGTTTAAACAATACACAAGGGTCGACAACTTGTCCGATTATGACAAAAAAGATGATCCGACCTATTTGACTAACAAGCCCCTTTGGGGGAGAACTATGTCTTCTATCCTGTCTGCCAGGTCTTGCAAAAGGGGAGCCACCGCCATTTCCATCTCCTCCAGCTCGTGCAATTCATAGCCCGGCACGAAGCCGTGGCTCATCGTCTCTGGATCGATGATGTCCCCATAATAAGAACGAGCAATCATGAAGGATTGATTGACCCCGATGCGAAGGGCGTTCCTCTCGAGCTGGCGCACCTGAGCCATGATCTCGACGGCATGGGCCGTGAGCGAGCTGGTCCCCTCTGACCGCACCACCTCAAGGTTGTCACAGACCGCTCCAAGGGCGGCGCTCAGGATACCGAGCTCATCGCTCTCTGCCTAAAGATTCCTCCTCGCCTCTCTTTCCTAGGTGAATCTCATCCTCGAGATTTGGGTGATTCAAAAAGATTAGGGTAGTCAGATTTTAGATCATCCTCTCTTTCCCAGGTTGCCTCATCCACCGAATGCCTGTTCCACTAAACCTTACACATTCTTATAATCCTGCTCCTTGTGATTCTCTCAGCTGTTTCCATGATTCTCACTAGATATTCTCTGTATGATAGATCCTATTGGATATCCAGTTCATCCAAAGGTAATTGTTCCTCAGGTACTCTCAAACATTTCTTAAGCTGTGATACATGGAAAACATCATGAACACCTAAGAGCTGTTCTGGTAATTCTAGCTAGTAAGCAACTTCTCCTCTCCTATTGATGATCTTGAAGGGTCCCACATACCTGGGTGACAACTTTCCCTTAGTATGAAACCTCTTAACTCCTCTCATAGGTGAAACTTTGAGATAAACAAAATCACCAATCGCAAACACCAAATCCCTTCTTCTCATGTCAGCATAGCTTTTCTATCTAGACTGTGCGACCTTCAAGTTTTGCCTTATTGTTTGTACCTATTTCTCCACCTATTGCAAAACTTCTGGTCCAAAGACCTGACTTTCCCCCGTTTGATTCCAAAACAGTGGTGTCCTACACTTTCTGCCATACAGCGCTTCAAATGGTGCCATCTTAAGACTTTTCTGGTAGCTATTATTATAAGAGAATTCAGCATAGGGTAAACTCTTATCCCAACTTGTCCCGTACTGTAGAGCACAAGCTCTCAATATATCATCTAAAATCTAATTTGTTCTCTTGGTCTGTCCATCTGTCTGAGGATGATAAGCTGAGCTAAAGTTCAACTTCGTATCCATGGACTCATGCAACTTCTGCCAAAGATAAGATGTGAACTGTGTACCCCTATCTGAAACAATCTTTTTCGGTACTCCATGTAAACATACAATCCTTTCCATATATAGCTCTGCCAACTTTGCACCAGAGTAGGTTGTCTTGACAGGAATGAAATGTGCTACTTTTGTCAGACGGTCTACAATTACCTAGATAGAGTCATATCCCCTCTGTGCATGGGGTAATCCCACTATGAAGTCCATTCCAACTTCTTCCTATTTCCACTCGGGTATCTTCATAGGTTGAAGTAAACCTGCTGGCCTCTGATGCTCTGCCTTTACTCTTTGGCACGTGTCACATATGGCCACATGTTCAACTACATCTCTTTTTAGTCCATACCACCAATATCTCTCTTTAAGGTCAAGATACATTTTAGTACTCCCCGGGTGTATAGAATAGGACGAGTCATGAGCTTCCCTCAAAATAGACTCTCTAATAGACTTCACTTCTGGCACACAAATCCTTTTGTCAAACCACACTATTCCTTGATCATCCATGTGGAAACTTAGGGCTTTACCAATCACTATACGTTTAGCAATGTCTTTGATCTTCTCATCATTCAACTATCCCTTACGAATCTCTCGTTCTAAAGTAGGTTCCACCTCTAACTCTATAGTGTTAGCCACAATACCCAAATTCAGGTGTTCGAACTCCTCACACAACTCTTTAGGTAATTGAGTTGCATAGGCCATGTTCACATAGCTCTTCCTGCTCAAAGCATCTGCTACAACGTTAGCCTTTCCCGGGTGATAGTGTATTTCCAAGTCGTAATCCTTGATCAACTCTAGCCATCTACGCTACCTCAAATTCAGATCTGACTGAGTGAATATATACTTTAAACTCTTATGATCCGTATAAATCTCACACTTATGACCAATCAGGTAATGCCTCCAAATCTTGAGAGCATGTACCATCACTGCTAACTCCAGATCATGAGTCAGATAATTTAACTCATGTTTTCTCAGTTGTCTAGATGCGTAGGCAACAACTCTACCCTCTTAGATAAGAACGCAACCTAGACCTTGCCGTGAGGCATCACAATAGATAGAGAAGCTTTTGGTAAGATCAGGTAAGACAAGCACTGGGGCAGAAGTCAGTCTCTTCTTCAACTCCTCAAAACTATCCTAACATTGCTTAGACCATACAAATCTGGCATTCTTCTCTAACAGATCAGTCATGGGTTTGGCTAATTTAGAGAATCCCTCGATGAATCTCCTATAGTACCCAGCCATACCAAGAAAACTCTGAATCTCACTAACATTCTAAGGTGGCTTCCAACTCAACACATCTCTAACCTTCTTGGGATCTACTGCTACTCCTCCATTAGAGATTATGTGGCCAAGGAAAGATACTTCTTTTAGCCAGAACTCACATTTGCTAAACTTAGTATAGAGCCGATGTTCTCTAAGCTTCTATAATACTAGCCTCAAATGTTCCTCATGTTCTTCTTCATTCTTAGAGTAGACTAATATATCATCAATGAACACAACAAAAAACTTGTCAAGGTACTCCATGAATACTTTGTTCATCAAATACATGAAGTAAGTAGGTGCATTTGTCAGACCAAAAGACATGACTGTGAACTCATATAATCCATATCAGGTCACAAAAGTGGTTTTGGGAATGTCACATCTTATTCTCAACTGATGGTATCCAGATCAGAGGTTCATCTTGGAAAATACACAAGCTCCTTTCAACTGGTCAAACAGGTCATCGATTCTAGGCAGTGGATACTTGTTCTTAATTGTGACCTCATTAAGTGATATGTAATCTATGCACATTCTTTGTGTACCATCTTTCTTCTCTACAAACAGTACTGGTGCACCCCAAGGTGAAGAACTAGGTTGGACATAACCCTTATCTAGTAGTTCCCTTATTTGTTTCTTAAGTTCTACTAATTCATTCACTCCCATTCTATAAGGTCTCTTAGCTATGGGTGCAGTTTTAGGTAAAAGTTCAATTATAAACTCAATATCTCATTCAGGTGGCATACCTGGTAACTCCTCAGGGAAGACATCTGGATACTCATTTACTATCCGTATATCCCCTAGGGTTATGCCCTCCAATTGATTAACCCGGCAAATTTCTAAGGCTGACTGTGTTGCCACATACTCAACTTTCTCTCCAGATGGAGTGGTTAGATTCACGGAACTATTCCCACAATTTATAACTACCTTCCGGGACCTCAACCAATCCATACCCAAGATAACATCAATTCCAGATGAGTCTATGACTACAAGGTTGGCTTGAAATTCTACCCCCTTATGATGAGACTAGCAGCTAAACATATTCAATTTGCTTTCATTTCCCCTCCAGGTGAGTTTACTAACATGGGTTTCTTCATAACACATACGGGAATACCAAGCTTCTTTATGAAAGTATATGCTATCAAGGAATGTGAAGCACCAGAATCGAAAAGAACTATAGCTGAGTTTGAGTTGACCGAAAACGTACCGATCACCACATCAGGTGCCTCCTGAGCTGTCTCTGTGGTCACATGATTGACCTTTCCCCAGACATAGTTCTGCTGCATATTAGCCGTCTTCTTAGGGCATCTATTGGAGTAATGTTCTGGTTCTCCACAGTTGAAGCATCTGTTGTCATTGACTGCATTTGGCACCTTTGGTGCGCCATTCTTTTGTGGAGCATTGAGGACATTATTCTTCATAGGAGCATTGTTAGTTTGCTACTAGTGCTAGACTGGTGCCTTATACTATTGCTGCTATTGCTGTGCATGCTGTGGTTGCTGGTTGCGGTTGATCAGACTGGACTGACCTTGATAGTGCTGCTGTGGGTAAGCTTGCTGAGGAGCAGTGCGGACATGAGTGTTACTCCTGGGCTGTTGCCCCTAGAATTTCCTCTTCTTGTCCTCCATTTGGCGGCGCTTGTTCTCTATAACCAAGGCCTTGTCTATTAGCTGCTGGAAACTAGCAAAGGTATGGGACAACAGTTGGTACTAGAGACCATCATTCAGACCTTCCATGAACAACTCCTGCCTCTTCTCATCATCTTCCACTTCAGTAGGTGCGTACCATGACAATTGTATGAACTTATCATGATACTCTACAACAGACATGCTCCCTTGCTTGACAGCCAAGAATTCCTTCTTCTTGAGTTTCATCAATCCAGCAGGCACATGATGAGAGCGGAAGGCACTGCGAAACTCTTGCCAAGTGATGGGATTAGCTTCAGTACGACCAAAGCGGAAAGAGTCCCACCAGTCAAGTGTAGCCCCTTGCAGCTGTCCAGAAGCATACAAAACCTTCTCTTTGTCATCACACTATGCAATCTCAAGTTGCCTCTCAATTGCATGCAGCCAATCATCAGCTTGGAGTGGGTCAGTGGAATGCTTGAAGACAGGTGGATGTCCCTTCAGAAACTCTCCTCTTTTGTCTCTGACTTGAGGCGGTGCATTCTCATTCCTATTCCCAATATTCTGCATGCTCTGAGCCATCTGCTAAAGCAATTGAGTTTGCATCATCATTAGTTGCTCCATAGTGATAAGGGGTGGCGGCGGTAAGTCCTTGCCTCCTTGGTTGTTCCTCCTGGTGTTCACCATCTGTAGATACATCATATAAGTCTCATATGTCCAAAACATATAACCTTTAAGAGATAATGACCTATTGAGAGTAGGTATCACAAGATCAAGACAAGAGATATATATAGGGTATACAAGAAGATAATTGTTCTAAACTTTTCCAGCGAGTTGGACAGACAACAATGCAGTAAAACGAGCATATATCACTCTCTGTTTATCATCTGAACCGCTGTATCTCACAATTCGTAATAGGTTTGAGGTGATTATAGAGCCAAAAGAAAGATGCGGAAGTCTGCATATCTCCATAAAATTTTCATGACCATTGGACATCTATAACATGAGATATGAACTGATAAAGGTGAACTGCTCAGAATGATACAGAATGGACAACAAGATAAAAATAAACCTGACTATTTATTCATATCATCCTTAAGCCTTAATCTTAACTAAATGATGGTGGGCATGCCCACAAATCATCACAATCATGACAAAAATCCAAATCAAACATTGTTCATCATGAAAATCATCCAACCACTCAAGTAACAATTGTTCAACCATTAAAAAGAAAAGAAACTAACACACTCTCGCACATCTATGCGTGTTTATTACTTTTTTGTGGGAAATCCTCCTATGGGTTGATGTTGGTGCTAGTGTTGGGGTCTCCAAAGCTTCCTCTGTTCTTTGGGGGTGATTCAGCAGGAATACCAAACGCTTCCACATCAGGACCTCCTTGCTGCTGCTTCAATGTAGCATTCTCAAGGGCAAGCTGTAGGTACGCCTTCCCCATGACATCTAGCTCATCGAAGGCTTGATCCAAGTCAGTGTTGGTTTGGGCCAAGCTCATCAGGGTAGGCCTAAGCCTATGGTTCTCCTCCCCAAGTGGTGCGGCGATGTTGCAGGTGGATTGGTCGCTCCGACGATGGGGAAGATAGTGATCCTCCTCCCATGCAATGTCAACGAAGTGGCGATCACGATTGACCACCAATGCCTGTCGAGCAGCATCCCGGATGGCGGCTGCATGTGTGAGCTGTGCAGTGATAGCATGGTGGATCTAGCGCACCCGACTCCCTTCGTGGATGTACACCTCCGTCTCCTAGAAGCCGGTGTAGTCGGCGTGGGTCCAATGCTCCGTCCGGTACTGCACGGTGCACCTGGTGTGGTAGTGACGTACAAGTGAGAGAAGCTTGGGGTGGTAGTAGGCATTGCCCTACAAATCATAGTGGATCTCCGTGGTCCACCCCTTCGCCAGCAGTGCAGCATGGTAGTCGTCACCATCATCTCCACCATCTCCTCCATCTCCGTCACCATCACCACCATCATCTCCACTATCATCTCCACCATCACCACCATCTCCATCACCACCATCATTACCCCCATCATCAGAATCAGAGTTGTCAGAATCATCACCATCATCAGGGTCACCAGCTCCATCCTAACCCCCCTGTTCAGCTTCCTCCATGGGCTCCTCCTCATATTCTTCTATCTCTATAGGCTCCTCATACATGGGCCCCTCTTCAATCCCCTCATCCATAGGGTCATCCTCCATTATGTCCTCTAGAGGTTCCTCCATGGGCACCTCCTTAGGCGGTTCCTCCTCCATGTCCCTCAAGGCCTCAACTAGGTGTGGGGGAACGCGCTTGCCAACAGTGAACCTCATCCTCCTTGTTGGCATCACAATGGTATGCTTGCTGGCTGTCAGCTTGGTGCGGGCCATCTATAAGATTGAAAAGGTTGAGTATTAAAATAAGATAATTTTTGCAATAGATAATAGACAGAATATAAGCAAAAATTTTATAGTAAATGAAAGGTAGCAAAATAAAGATAATGTGATCCTAAAAACGTCCATTTCCAACTAGGTTGATCGTTCTACAGTCAGTTATAGCTCTGATACCAATTTGTCGCACCCAATTTTGCATAACAAAACCAAATGCTCATATATGTGCGCCTAGGATGTCCAAATACACATATAATCCCAAATTGCAATAATATCAAAGTAAAGTACTTTATTACATCGCATATCTCATCATGCTGTTATCACATAGTCTTGCTCATTAGCAACATTATTACATAAAGCAAAAAACTAAGCCCAAATTGCCATAGGGACTCCAACTGGTGAACATCAATCTAGTAGTCCTAGACATCCTCTGGAAACTATTCATATGTATTATTTGTTACCCATCCGGGATTTTCATTGAATGTAAAACAAGTGTAAGCTCACCATGCTTAGCAAGTATATCAAAGGGATCTATGAGACTCCAAGGCTAGACACAGTTTGACTGCGGTTAGCAATTTTAGTTAGTCAAGTTTTAGCATCCTGAGTCACTACTTTAGTGAATAAACCCAACCCAAGTGATAATAGTGAATAATCAAGATTATATCAATTTCCCAAATATCCATAGTAACCACTAATCATGAAGGATCTAGATCGCTCGTATCCGTGAGCTCGGCTGTTATAACAGGTTAAATATTTCTATAGAAATTGAACAACTTTACCCACCAAGCCATGATTCCCAATGCCAGGGTTTGCAAAACCCACAATACCTCTACCTAGGAAGTGTGGCAGGGTTTCACTACGAAACCCTTCGCTAGTCGCACTAACAAGTCGTAGCTGCTAAGGTTTCAGCCGTCTAGCCGTATGTGGCCCTCCTCTAGGAGTGGCACTCAAGGTCGCGGCACGGTACACACCCTAGCAGGAAAAGAAACATACCAACTAGTGCTCTCCTCTTGCCCTTTCGGAAAGCTACAGATGAGCTAGTACAATCTAGTTAACAGGTTAAAGTTAGAGCCATATGACACTCGGGGTTGTACGAAACCTCCTAGGTGACCACTTCAGGATTAAGTCCTTATGGAGAGGCACTAGAGCACTCAACCCCATACTCTAGCCCCCTAATTGTTGCTAAAAAGCTCCATTTTAACATATTGCATAATACCTTTAGTCATGTTTAACAGTTATTTTATGTTGAGCGCTGCAGCATCTATCCAAAATGCATCCCAAACCATAGGTAACAAGGATATGTGGTACAAGTAGAAATCTAGGTAAAGTCCTTAAAGGTAATTCAAATTTAGACACATGCATGTATATGAATTGTTGAGTTCATAGGTACAAGGGGCCTTTGCTACACTTGCCTTCCTCAAAGTTTTCCTCTTGGTACTGCTGGTCACCCTACTGGTCCTCAGTAACCTCGAACTGATCACCCTCTAAACATGTTCCAATTCACCAATCAAGCATCCAATCTAATCATCACATGCATACAAATAGACTTCTATTAGAATAGTACACCAAATAGTAGAAACATAGATTGAAAAGCTTATAAAACTAAACTATGTACTGCTACGAACACATCAGCGAAAGAATCACTCTAATCGGACTTAAAACACAAAAGTTATGTATGAAATAAGTTTCAATGGCATTCCTGTAAATAAACTGAACCTCAAATTTGAATTTAAACTAATAAAATCTAAATTTAAACGAATTATGGATGGCGCACACTATTTTCTAAAACTACAGGGGCTAAAACAGAACAAAGCAGGGCTGAAAAGCAATTCTTTTGAACTATACTAGACCGTAGGTTGATTTTATGAAAACCGAGGGGCTAAACTGCAAAAGTGTGTGGCGGGCCGCGGTTGACCGCATCGCCGGCTGACTGGCCGCCACGCGGCTGTGTGGCATTGGTGCGGTGCACCATGTGTACGTGGACTCACTGACGTGGGCGCGGTGCGCCAAGTCCACGGTCCATGTTGGACCGGTTACATAACCCCGAAGGGGTACGTGATCTCGGTCGTCCACCTAAAAACCAACGGCGCTGGCATGAAGGGAGAAGCGGGCCACCGGGGAAGACAACCCCCATGGCCAATGACAAGCCGAGCTCACCGACGATCGCCGGGACGGCGTTTCCGACGGCCCATCACTATGCGGTCTACACCTAGATGTTGTGCGAAGCGTTGCGAACTCAATACGGCACAAAACGAGGGCAACGAGGGCGGGGAGCACGTCGGGATGATGGCTCCACGGTGGCGCCATGGCCGGCGACTGCTGGAGCTCGCCGATATGGCGCTCTGGTGCACCAATCGCGACAAGAGAAGGATGGGTAAGTAGTGTGGCTCACCGTGAGTCCGATGTAGGTGGCCGCAGCGTCCGAGGAGCTCTAGAGGTGGCCGGCGACGTGCGGTGGTGGCTGCAGAGGGAGAATGGCGCTGGTGAGTTCAAATCCATAGAAACCATGATCAATCCAAGGGGAAGAAGGCACCTACGGCCGCGGTGAGGTGGCACGGAGCTCTGGGATGCGACTACGAAGGTCGGCGAGCTCTGGAGCGGTGGTTTGCAGTGGCGACGGTGAGCTAGCACGGATGGGGATGAAACGAGAGGGAGAGAGTGCTCGGCGTGGATTTTATAGGCGAGTGGGACGCGGTAGAAGGAAGGGAGCGTGATGAGGGTGGATTTGGATGCCTTCCTTGCCTGGCCCAGTGGCTCGATGGGTACAGCTGCCTCCGATGGCAAGCGCGCCATCACCGGCGAGGTAGGGAAGGAAGGGGGAAGAAATGGCTGATGCGCATGCCCCGCTGAAAGGTCCTTGTGTGGTTTTGGTAATTGAGTGACAACCTAGGTGGACTAATTATGTTTATGTGAGATACACAGGTGATTAGTCCACAGGTACATATGTGTGAGCAACATATGCCATGAAGGTGAAAATGGCATGGAGATGTTGCAAAGCTCACACATGTGATGATGAAGGAGCTTATTGCAAATGAGACATGACATTGAGTCATGTGATCAAGGTGGAGAAGATCAAGACAAGACTTGGCTTGATGGACCGGTTGCAAGCGTGAAGGGCAAGTCGAAGGCTTTGGAGCGATGGACCACTTGCAAGTATTTGAGTTGGAGCTTGCTAATTAGATGATCATGAGCCAACCAAGGTATATCTCTTGTTGATCATTTCATTTGGGTGCATATGAGTTGATTGAATTGGATAAATATGCAATGTTGCTTGCTATGAGATGTTTGAATGGATAAATTAATTTAGTAATCAAGTTTTGATTGATTTGTGTTGGATAAATTCATGAGATGACTTTTAGTAAGTGGTTTGAATGTATATATGTCTTATGAAAGTATTCAAACAAGTTAGTTTCAAGTTTGATTCATATTTGATGAAGTATAGCTCAATTGTTGAAATCTGTCCCATATTGCAAAATTCGAGTTAGCTGTGATCTTAGCCATGTTTGAGTGATCAAAACCTATTGGATTGGCTTAAAAATTGGTACACATGCTCTAGACTTATGGAATAAGATTCTGTACAAATTTCATGAGAATTGGATAAGAGATGCTTCAGTTTTAGAGTGAATCTTTCAACTATAGTGCAACAGTTTTTAGCATGTAGCAATGATGGAAGAATTGAAATCTGGTAGCAATCTAGAAGTCAAATGAAGCTAAAAATTTTATAGCTGCCAGATAACTTAGTTAAGCACATCTATACAAAATTTTGTGGTATTTGGATTTGTACTTTGGGAAATATGCTTATTCCTATGAATAGTACAGAATCTGTCAGAAAAGTGACAAATGTTGGATTGATCTAGAGTCACTTTGATTGAAAGGTCCTCAAGTTGGAAACATGTTTATAAGTAATTGATGCACCTAAGTTTGGTTTTAAGATGGTATTTAATCATGACAAGCAAAGAGTACAAGGCCATTTGATTGTAGAGTGTACTTTGCACACATTTAGTACTCAAATTGGAAGATCAAGATCAAACTCAAGATGAAGTTCAAGTTTAAGTTCTCGTGACTATTGGAAATCATTTGGTAGAAAGAAAAGGACTTAAAGAAGGAATCAAGGTTACTCATCAAGTTAAGTCCATCACTTGGATCAATCAATCAAGCTATTTCAAGTGAGTATCAAGAATGGTTCTTGGAGAAAGGTCACTTCTCCCTATTGTAGGGGCTTGCCGCCTATGTGTAGGTGAACCAAGTGTGGTACTTGGAAGACTAACATGGAAGTGGTGATCCGAGGAACATTTGAGATGCTTAGTTGAAGCAATCAAAAGGGCTGATTAAGAAAAGCAAGCAACACCCAAAAGAGAGCTAATCATATTATTTCAAGTGGTATTCCAAATAGTTCTCTCATGCAAGCATTGATCAAAAGATGAAGCAAGCAACCCACAGCAAGAAAGTACACTTGATCATAAGTGGTATTCATTTCATATGGGTAAAGAATGGAATTCAAAACGGTATATATTGGTCTTCACCAAGCTTATAATTGGACTTCACATTGCTATTGGAGTAATGAATTGGAATCTATATGACTATCCTCTACTCCAAGATAGCAAAGGTATCATTGTAATGTGCATGATCATTTCATCCCTTACTAGTATGCGGTTAGTGCATATAGTACATGCTTCATAGGATCATGCATAACAAATGAAATATTTAAATTCATAACCAACCACTATTGCTTGAATGATTAGTTGATCTAGTAGTTAGTATATGAATTTGTTCATGAGCTAGTGATCCCAAGTACTTGATTTAATTTGGATTGCAAATAAGTGACAAGTACAACATTGGCAAGATAACCCTTGCAAGAGGTGTGAAGAAGCTTGTCATTGGTTCAAACCGGACTTGGAAGCTTAGGCAAATCAATTTAGTTCAAGTCAACATTAGAAGCTCATGATAGTGATAAGAGTACAAGCACAAGACAACAATGCAAATGAATATCTAGTTTGTATGTTTCAAGTGGTATCTAGACTCAAGTATTTCATCAAGAATTCACAAGTAATGTCTAGATCAACTCACAAGTGATATCCTATAAGTGGTACTCATGAAGATAACAAAGGTTCAAGAAATGGTTTTTATTGATAAATCCAACAAAGTGGTTCCATACTAGAAGATTCTTTCAAGTAATATCACATCTATACATGGTATCAATCATGCAAGACAATGGTTCCACAAGTGATCCTCAACTTTAAGTGATCATCAAATGAAGAATGTATCCCTCACCTACAAGAGCTCAAGTGTATCAAATGGATGACACATGCTATCATATAGGGGGAGGTGTCACACAAATTGATATCAAGATCAAAGATCCTATGTGTGGTATCTCAAGTAGCCCTACACAAGATACAAGAGGTACAAGTTACAAAGTGGTATCTACAAGTGGTGTCATTCCAACAATCAAGTAATGTCCATAAAAAATGCAAGATTCAAGCCTCAACCATCTACCCCAAATGCATACCTTTGCATCAACGAGAAGCTCACCTTTTATGGAAATTGATGACAAAGGGGGAGACATTGTACAAAGATATGAAAGCTTTGAGATTGAGATTGTACAAGGGGGAGAGATAAGATATGAAAGAAGTATACATGGACAAAGAGGGAGCAACATTGAAGAAAAGAGATGGATCAAAATTCTTGGACAAGAGAAACACACAAGTAGGGGGAGCAAGCTCATGAACTTTGATTGATTGCATTTGATATGTGCATATTCATGTGCTTGCTTGCATTGCATAAGTTTTTAAATTCAATATGCATGCTTGTGTGGTGTATGCTAGTTGTAGAACTTGAATGATGATTTGATAACTAGCATGCATAGGATGACAGCTAGACACTTGGTATGCTTTACAAGTAATGCTAGTACCTTGGTTTTAATGTTGATCTCATGAGGTATCTAGTGATTTTATTTCTAAGTGATATCTAGCTAACCATGGTGCTAAGGATGAACTTAAAGGTGCAACTCAGATTGGTATCACGCTTCAAAGGTTTACTTTATACACCTTAGCATCATTTAGTAGTAATTACTCTCCCACAATTTTAATCTATGCATATGTGCGAGCTTCAAAACAAACACTCTAGCACATATATAGGGGGAGCTATTACTACCATTTTGGGTTTGTGGTACTTGTCCAAAAATCATTTACACATGGTAAAATTGCTTGGGCAAGCAACATGAATCCAAAAGAGCTTAATTTCCATATCTTTGTAGAGTTGTCATCAATTACCAAAAAGGGGGAGATTGAAAGGTCCTTGTGTGGTTTTGGTAATTGAGTGACAACCTAGGTGGACTAATTGTGTTTATGTGAGATACACAGGTGATTAGTCCACATGTACATATGTGTGAGCAACATATGCCATGAAGGTGAAAATGGCTTGGAGATGTTGCAAAGCTCACACATGTGATGATGAAGGAGCTTATTGCAAATGAGACATGACATTGAGTCATGTGATCAAGGTGGAGAAGATCAAGACAAGACTTGGCTTGATGGACCGGTTGCAAGCGTGAAGGGCAAGTCGGAGGCTTTGGAGCGATGGACCGCGTGGCGGTGAAGCTTGAGCAAGACTTGGCGCCGATGGACGAAGGCAACGGTGAAAAGCAAGTGAAGTCAAGATCGATGAACCAATATGATCACGTGATGATATGAAGTGGATCATATCATTGTTGATTATGTTGGTGCATGTGTTGCATCGACATTGGAGAAGATGGAATGGAATGCGTAAGGCAAAGGTATAACCTAGGGCATTTCATTTCACCAGTCATAGGTGTGTAGAGAAGTTTATGACCGGGTTTAGGATAGATGGCCGTACTATTAAGAGGGGCAAACTTGTTTGCATATCTGTCATCTAGTGCCACCCGAGCGATCTAACTTTGCATCGTCGCTAGGATTGAGTGACATGGCAAGTTGAGTGGCTAATCCTTTGAAAAATGATTGTGAAAATGCTAACACACATACACATGGTGGGGTACACTTGGTGGTGTTGGCACATTTACAAAGGACGTGAAGTTGGAGTTGATGTGGATCAACTCGGCGATGAAACGGAGGCGAAAGGAGAAACTTCACTGGCGGAGTGTCCACCCGTAGAGTGCGAACAGTCTGATGGTGCCACTGGCGCCCTAGACAGAAAAGACGGAGGTCACTGTAAGTGACCAGACGCTGGTCTCGGTTGGACCGGCGCGTCCGGTCAGTGGCAGCAGAGGGCGCGCGTTTCGGTCTTCGACCGGACGCTGGCACTAAATGTGACCGGACGCTGGCAGGGTGCGTCCGGTCAATGCTGACGTACACTGACGTGGGGCGCTCAGAATGGTCGTTGAGTGACCGGATGCTGGCTGCGTCTGGTCGAGCATGACCGGACGCGTCCGGTCGTGAAATGTTGTTTCTAGAACCTTACTGGAAACGACCGGACGCTGGAGGCTCAGTGTCCGGTCAGTTGAAGCTGTTGCGTCCGGTCGTCAGATGACCATTGAGATCGGATGAATAGCGTTTGAAGGAGGGGACATGTGGCGAGTATCACATGACAGGACACTGAGGTCTAGCATCCGGTCGATCGGACCGGAGCGTCCGGTCGGCCCGACTTTTGCCCAGTGAAGGGGTAACGGCTCTATTTGTTCATGGGGTTATAAATAGAAACCATGGTCAGCCTTGGACCGGGTGTAGAGCACACTAGAGCCTTGGTGGCATGTGTAGTAGTGCTTGGGAGCCCTCCATCTCACATATGCTTGATAGTGATCATCCGATTGTGTGAGAGAGCGATTCTAGTGCGATTGTATCGTGATGTTGCATTGAGTGGCACTAGGTGATTGAGTTGTACACCGGTGGTGCTTGTTACTCTTGGAGGTTGCCACCTCCTAGATGGCTTGGTGGTGGTCTCCGTCGAAGCCCGCAAGAAGCTTGTGCGGTGCTCCGGAGAAGAGCTTTGTGAGGGGCATTGTGCTTGCCCCACGGGAGCCGCGAAGAGCAACTCTAGTAAAGCGTGTCATTGAGCTACCCTCACTTTCGGGGTAGGTTCTTGCGGTGCCCGACGTGCGGGCTTGGCGGGTGATGCCAATTAGCTACCGAACCACCAAGTGAGCGGTCGACACAACGGGGACTAGCGTGTTGGCAAGCACGTGAACCTCGGGAGAAAAATCACCGTGTCAACCTTGTTCTTTTCGTTGGTTTGCAATCTCCTTTCACAAGCTTGTATTTATATTTCATATACATTGTGCTTGTGTAGTTGCTTTTGTAATTAGTTAGCTTGTGTAGCTTACTAGTTACCTTCTTACTTGTGTAGTATAGAAGTAGCTCTCTTGCGTGGCTAATTTGGTTTGTGTAACCTTGTTAGTCGCATTGCTTAGTTTGTGTAGCTAAGTAATTGCGCTCTCTAATTTGGCATTGGTTGCCTTGTTATTGAGCATTGCTAGTGAGCTTAGGTGGCTTTGTGCTTTTGCTTACTAGCTTGTGTAGGAGCTCCCTTGTTGCTTCAAGTACTAGTGGCATAGGTTTGTGTGACCTTGCTTCTAGAATTGGTTAGGTGAGCTCTAGCTAGCCCGACACCCTTGTTGCTTAATTAGTATCTTTGGAAGGTGCTAAAGAACATAGATAGAGGGGTGTAGTCTTGGCTAGACCGATAGTTTTAATTCCGCACTTGTTTCGGTTAGCCGACGTGATTAATTTTAGAAAGGACTATTCACCCCCCTCTAGTCCGCCATCTCGACCTTACAAGTGGTATCGGAGCCCGGTCTCTCATTTGTGGTCTTCACCGACCCGAGAGGATGGCGTCAAACTTTGCACTTTAGAAAAATCACATGCTTGATCATTTTCGGGCAAAGGGACCTAAATTTTGGTGGGTTGTCACTAGCGGTCTCACCCATGTCTTGGATCATAGAAATCTCACCAAAGCTCAAAGAGTTCTCTATGAATTTGATGCACATGCTTGTTGTTATCTAATGGATGCTTTGAGCTTTGATTTGATGAAACAAGTAAACATCAAGGGAACCGCTCGTGGATATGGGAGTCCATCAAGGAAACCTTCGGTGATTCCTCCACATGGGATGATGGCAAATTCAAGAAGGAGGATGAGCCTAAGAAGGAGGTGCATGAGTGTGTCGAGCATGATCACAATTTGGTTATTGTGAAAGATTGCTCCACCTCATGGTCAAGTGATGATGATGATGATGATCGATCCACTACAAGTTCACTTGACAAGGTTGATGATGATGCCACAAGTGTTGCAAGTGATGATGCTACCCCATGCACACTTGATGGTGATGTTGGTTCATGCTCAAGCTATGATGATGATGCTACTACAAGCTCTCCAACTACACCACATTGTTTCATGTCACAAGGTGACACCAAGGTATCAAATGATAATGTGGTTGATCGTGTTGATTCATATGATGAGCTTGTTAGTAGACTTGCTAGCATGACCACGTCTTTAGAAAATGAGAAAGCTAAAACATTGAAATTAGAAAATGAAAACTCATTTCTAACGAACTCTTGTGAAGAACGTAAGAATTTACTTGATGCTTATAAATCTTCACACGATGAGCTAAAATTGAATCATGAGACACTACTTGCATCTCATGATGAATTATTAGAACAACATGATTCTCTCATTAAAATGTTTACAAAGAAACTTAAAAATAATGAGAGCTCATCACATGGGTCAATTGACCAATCATAAATTGTTGCTAACCCTTGTGATGTAGGCAAGAAGCATGTATCCACCTCATGTGATGATTTATTAGATATGTCATGTTCTTCACATATAGATGCTTGTTCTACTTCTATGTCTTGTGAGACTAACCTTTTGAAGGAGAACAATGAGCTCAATGAACAAGTGAAGAAATTGAGCAACAAGTTAGAGAGGTGCTACAACTCTCAAGTCACCTTTGAGCATATGTTGAAGACTCAAAGAAACTTTGGTGACAAGAGTGGAGTCGGCTTCAAGACTAGCAAAGTCAATCATCAAGAAAGCCACAATGACATAAGTGGCATTGGTTTCAACAAGAGCAAGATCA
The DNA here is from genome assembly GCA_904845875.1 of Miscanthus lutarioriparius. Classification (NCBI taxonomy): domain Eukaryota; kingdom Viridiplantae; phylum Streptophyta; class Magnoliopsida; order Poales; family Poaceae; genus Miscanthus; species Miscanthus lutarioriparius. The sequence continues at coordinate 94,310,962 of CAJGYO010000007.1, forward strand.
AGAGAAAAAGATGGGGCAAGAGAAGATATGAAAGAGAGATGAAGAAGCAAGAACAAGAGAAACTCTCTCATTTCATGTGCTTCAAGTGCCATGAAGTGGGACATCTTGCAAATGGTTGCCCCAATGAAGAAAAACTCAAGTTGAAGAAAGAAGAAGAGAGGCTAAGGCATGTTAAGTGCTTCAAGTGCCGCACTTGAGGTCATCTCACCTTAATGTGCCCAATCAAGCAATTGGTGAAGCAATTAGAAGAGCCTCAACAAAAGCCACAAGTAGAGCAAGAGAAGACACCCCAAGAACAAATCAAGATCAACCATGAAAATGGTGGTGATTTGATGATAAAGAAGAAGAAAATAAGAAGGGGTGCAAAGGTAAGGCATCCAATGCAAACTCAAGATGCCAAGATGATGAGCAAGAATGAAGATAAGAAGAAAGATTATGCTCACATCAAGTGTTTCAAGTATGGAAATATGGGACACTTTGCCTCTAAGTGTCCTACCAAGCTTGAGAAGAAGGCTCAAGCAATCCATGAGAGACAAGGCAATGAGAAGCACCACATGAGCAAGGAAAAGAAGGCTCAAGCAAAGAGGAAGTGCTACTCATGCCGGGAAAGGGGACACATGGCACATTCATGTCCCCTAGGTAAAATTTCTAAGCCTATTTTAATTGATGATCATGATATGCTTAGAAAGGATGGTGATGGTACCTCAATGGTTGCTATTGCAAAACATCCCGCTACTCATACTAAGGCATCGCCTAAGTATGTTGCTCCTAACTTGAGAGGACCCAAAATTGTTTGGGTACCATCAAAAAGTGGATGAATGTGTGTAGGTACCATGGCATTGGTGGCTTGATTCAAACTGTTTTCATAGTAATCATCATATGTTGAATCAAGCATTGAAGCTTAGTGCATATCCAACCCAATGCTAAGTGAAAATTGAGTGAAGTCCAAGTGCTACAACATACAAGTGTCATATTCAAGTTGTGATTTATTGGATTATTTGATGGCTTGCAAGTATTTGAGTTGGAGCTTGCTAATTGGATGATCATAAGCCAACCAAGATATATCTCTTGTTGATCATTTCATTTGGGTGCAAATGAGTTGATTGAATTGGATAAATATGCAATGTTGCTTGCTATGAGATGTTTGAATGGATAAATTAATTTAGTAATCAAGTTTGGATTGATTTGTGTTGGATAAATTCATGAGATGACTTTTAGTAAGTGGTTTGAATGCCACCCTCCTTGCATGGTAGGCCCCGATGATGCTCGACCCCTTTAGGCCATTCTCCTTGAGGATGGCGGCGATGTGGTCCTAGATCTTCTTTTTATCCTTCTCCGGGATGCCCCACTTCCTCCACGACTCCAGGGCCTCTTTGATCAGGCGCCCGATGAACTCTGGTAGAGGGGCGGCGGCAGCATTCTTGAGGTAAAACCACTGCGAGTGCCACCCCTTGTTGGACATCGAGAGCCGCATGGGTGGGTACTCACCGACCTGATTGTTTCAGAGCTGGATGCCGGCGTACCCCGTCGGCATATGCAGCTCCTGCCTACCGCTCTTCTCCCTCTTCTTTTGGAGGGTGATAGCAAAGAAGTACCTCCACAAATCAAAGTCGGGGATGATCCCCAGGAACCCCTCGCATAGGGCGACGAACACCACCATGTGCTAGAGCCCATTGGGGTTGAGATGTTGCAGCTTGATCTTGTAGTAGTGCAGCAGCCCCTAGAGAAATCTGTGGGCAGGGGTCATGAACCCAAGTTCATGGAAGTGGGCGAACGACACCACATAGCCATCGAGCGGTGACGACAAGTCCTCCTCGCCGAGCAGCAGCCACTCCTTGGCCGAGGTCTACGCGCGGAGAAGGCCACGACGGACGAGGGCTTCCATGCACGGGAAGGTGATGTTGAAGCGGCACCATTGATCCATTGGAGGTGGGGGTGGACGGATGCGAGCTCAATGACAATGGGGATGTGGAGGCAGGAAAGCTAGGCAATTGGCGGTGATGGTTGTGGCTGCGGAGGCAAGGATGCAAGGTATGGAACCCTGTGGGTGAACCCTTTGGTTTTATAGGGGTGACGGGTGCAAGGAAACCAACCACCTGCCTAGATCTCTGCGCCTGCCACTATCTATCACAACGTCCCACCGTAGGACATGCGCACGCAATCTCTATTTGTTTCCCTAGAAAACTCGCTGGATATTTTGCCTCTCCGGATGGGCCACGACTCGTCGTGGGTAAGAGGAATACAAATCTAAAAGCGCCTCTACATCCTGGCTAGGCCTAGGAGTTCGTAGGTCAGCCCATCGACGGGTTCGACAACTGCTCCAAGCACCTTTAGGGTGAGAGGTGGAAAGGGATGGGCCCCGCTAGTGGCTAGTACCCGGGCGCATGAGCGTCGTGGGCATCCCGACCCACGATCGAGTCTCGGTGGGTTATGATCCATGGTTTTTCTTCGAAGCAAGGTACTTAGCCCTCGGGACCGGTCAAACAGACCCGAGAACTATATGGATTGACCACTGAGAATCTGGGGCTAGTCGCCAAGCTGACCCAAGCCGGATCCCCACGAATGGGATGTTGGGGGCCCCACTCAGACTAGCCCATTAAACAGCTCACCGGATGCCATGATTCATCCTTAGAGGAAAATCATGGCACGGCTCGACTCCTCCATTTTTATCGGAAAAAACGCTTGAGGGAAGACAATCGCAAAGACAAACCAATCCTCGACCAGGCCCCTGCTATGGGAGGGGGCTTGAGGAAATAGAATCACCGTCCCCAGGTCACACTATGGGCGACAAACGAAGGCCAAGGCCTTTAGAGTCCTCCCGTTCGGAAAAGCCTCCGAAGGAGTATCCTACTCCTTCGCAGGCTCGGGGGCTACTGTCGAGGACCAATACTAGGGTACCCGAAGATGAGCTAATAAACCATCAACATTGATTCATCCGAGCACTCAAGAGCGCAACTATAGCTCCAACCGACCCCTAGGTGCGCAAACTCCGCCTCGCCCGGCCCCTGAGGGTTGGCTTCGCCTCGCCCGACACCGAGGCCGTGGGCTCCACCTCGCCCAACCTCTGAGGGCTGGCTCCACCTCACCAGACCTCTGAGGCCATGGGCTCTACCTTGCCCAACCCCTGAGGGTGGCTCCGCTTTGCCTGACCCCTAAGGGCTGGCTCTGCCTCGCCCGACACCGAGGCCGTAGGCGGTCGTCCAACCCCTGAGGGTTGGCTTTGCCTCGCCTGACACCGAGGTCGCGGGCTCCGCCTCACCCGATCCCTGAGGGCTGGCTCTGCCTCGCCCGACCTCTGAGGGCTGGCTCTGCCTCGCCAGACCTCTGAGGCCATGGGCTCCACCTCGCTCGACCCCTGAGGGTGGCTCCGCTTCGCCCGACCCCTGAGGGCTGGCTCCACCTCGTCCAACCCTTGGGTTTGGGCTCCGTCTCGCCCGAGCCTTGGGTTCACGCTCTGCCTCACCTAGCCTCTAAGGAGGAACTCCGCCTCGCCTGACCCCAAGGCCAGGGGCTCCGTCTCGCCCGACGGAGACCCATACCGCCGCCAACCACTCTAGGTCCAAGCGTATGGGCCTGGGTCAAAACTCTGACACCAGGGAGGTGATCGGCATGCCCTAATATAACCCGTGGCCATGATGGGCCATACCTGGAGTTTCACATCAGGAACAACGTGGGGCGTACCGGTGCTGTTCTACCTAACCCTCGTATAGGCACTAACAGGCGTGTCAGTTCACCACGACATCCACCAGGACGGAGTAGAATGCCACGACTGGGAGACGACGCCTGGGCATGGCGCCAGTGACGGACAGGGCTACGACGCGGAGCTGTCCCTGTGGACGTCTATAGGGTCGGTGGGACCCACGTGAAGGAAAAGAAGGACCCCTGTGATCCTGGAGGACTTCTTCTTCTTCTCATTTTCTCCTTTCCCTCGACTGTAACCCATGCTTTCCCTTGGCCTATAAAAGGAAAATCAGGGCGTCCCATGAAGGGGACCGATCCGACTCGAACCCATCAGACTCGAATCGATCGCATCGCAACACATCACACCGATTCGGACTCGAACCCCGAATCGATTAGAACACGCAAGCACACAACAGAAAAGCGGCCGAGCCCTTGGCGCCCGTTCGCTTCTCTCACAAGAGAATTGGGACATGTCCCTCTCTCGACCGTTTGTAACCCCTACTACGAACTTTCAGTGCTAGTAACACGAGTAGCAGCAACGAACTGGACATAGGGACATTCTGCCCGAACCAATATAAATCTCGTGTCCTCTTAGCACACCATCCGAGCCAGACACGCAATATTAGAAATTTACTTGTTGGTGTCAACTCGAAACACCAACAGATGCTTATAGACCGAAGCATCTCCGAAGAAGAATCATAGTGTTGAGAATGATTCGGTAAGATTTGGAGTCAAAGTGATGGTCGAATTAGGGTTTGACTTCAAAACTTTTTGTATAGGCAATAGAGAACATAGATTATTACATGTGAAATTTTGGTAAATTTTTGGATCCGTTTGATAATTTTAATTTATTAAGTACAATTACAGAATTTTAATTGATATAAATTAAATTTGAGCTGTAACTGCATAAAATAATAGAATAATATTCCTAAAAAAATCAAATATATATTGTTGAGTGAATTCGACGAGGTATTTTCAAAGTACATCGGAACAAATTTAGAAAAACACGTTATGGAAAAAAGAAGGAGAAGACGGAAAATGGAAAAAAGGTTTGCCGAGTGCACCTTAACTGGCACTCGGCAAACCCCCTAACCACGTCAGCGATCTGTGTCTCCAAAATGGAGCTCTCCCATGGGCCCAAACTCCTCTCTCTGGATCTCTCCCCTCTTATCCCTTCCCTCTCTCCCCTCTCTCTCCTTATCCATTTCGGCAGCCGTGGCGGGCGGCGCGGCGCGGCACTCCGGCGGCCGTGGCGGGTGGGGCGGCGCGGGTCAGCCGGGGCACGCGGGCGACGGGCGGGGCAGCGTGGCACTCCGGCGGCCGTGGCGGGCGGGGCGGCGTGGGTCGGCCAGGGCACGTGGGCGACGAGTGGGGCGACGCGGCACTCCAGCGGCCGGGGCACGTGGGCGCCAGGCTTTTTTTATTTTCACAAAAAATATCTGCCGAGTGTTAGGGCCTGGACACTCGTCAAAGACAGGCATATTTGCCGAGTGTCAGGGCCGGGCACTCGGCAAACAAGGTCATGTTTGCCGAGTGTCAAGGCTGTTAGACACTCGGTAAACACGCCGTGACCGTCTCCGCGTCGTCACGTTACTTTTTTTGCGGAGCGTTGGTTTCAGCACTCGGCAACGTTTTTGTCGAGTGCCCGATAAAAAACACTCGGCAAATAAACTTTTGCCGTTATTGTGTACGCCGAGTGCCGTTTGCTAAGTGTAACACTTGGCAAAGCCTTTACCGAGTGTCATGGACACACGGCAAACCTTGGCATTCCTGTAGTATACCACTGCAAATGCATCTGCCATCCATAGGCCACTACACCTGTGATAAAATAGAGGCGCCGATCGATATATATGCATCTATTCTTCATCCTTGCATGTCTAAGTAGTGCTTGATTTGTAATTTTGGAATTTGGACTTTTGGAGATGCCAACGCACGAAACATCCTGTAGTAACATGCCGCATGCAAGGCATGACGACATGCATGAACAACAGTACCACACCGCTCATCTTGAATAAGTGCGGCAGAGAACGCCACTGCTACTAGTAGTTGTCTAGTTGTGTAGTTTGTAGCTATGTTTGGACGACTAGAGGTTGTTAGCGGAATGCAGTTCTATATGTCTCCTAGAAAAGTAGAAATGTGTGTTTGTTGTTTAGTTATGTTGTATACTTAGTACCTTTTTTTTTTTAAATTCTCTCATCGGTGGAAAATTATACATTCCCACGTGTTTGAGACGATACCCGGTCCCCAACGAATATATCATTATAGGTAGTATTTTAAGAAATATACTTTACCTTTATTAATAAAGGTAAAAGTATATTTTTCAAACTCCATCTCACAAATCCGATTTTCAACCTTCAATTATAAAACCAAGTAACACATGTCCTCCAACTATCGAAACCAGGAAATTTTAGTCCTCCGGCTGTTTTTTTCAAAAGTGGTTTTTTCTATTTTTAAAAAAATAATAAAAATTTGACTTGATATCTAAAAAATCATAATTAATTTATCTTAAATCAAAACATATGATACTAGTTCTATTTTCTTTCAAAAAAATAACATCTAGCTATCTTTTGGTGCCATTTTTAGAGTTCTTCAGATTTTGTTTTAAACAAATAACAGGGCCGACTGCGAGCAATAAAGCAATAGGAACAGAAATAACCCAATTCAAATTCCTATATATAGATCATATAAACAAGTAGAGGACAATTTTAGTGAAAATTTTGTACTTGTTTTATTAGTTTCATATTTTCATGATTGAAAATAAGTTACTTATGCACTTTTAGATAGTAAGTCAGTTTTTTTATTTTTACAAAATAGACAATCATCTTTAAAATCATTACGAGGACTAAAATTGTCGGATTTTGTAGTTTAAGGTTAAGAATCACTAGGTAGCGTGCCCGTGCGTTGCTACGGGACAACTAAACTTTTGTATTAAAAACACACGGATCGCAGGATAAGATAATAATACTGTGAAATTAAATACCAACGTTAAAGTGACATTGAATAAAAAAACAAACTTTGTGAAATTAACAAAGTCACGGAGAGCGTGGCGTCGCAGGTTCATCAACTCTATTGTTTAGACCTTTCCGTGCGTTACAACGGGAACAAATAATGCCCTGAAAATTTGAGCATGAACGTGTTGTATCGTTACAGAAAAACGAAATGCGAGCGTGATGTTCGGAATATCAATATTACAAATTGAATTTTGTGCATGGCTAAAATTCTCATTAATGGTTTGTAATCATCAAGGTATGCATTTATAGTATTCTTGGAAACTGGAAGGAGGAAGCCAACACCCAAGATTAGTTATATGGTCTCACGGATTAAAAGTACAGGCAACTTAAAAACTAACATGATATATTAGGCGTGTTTGACATACTTGAAGAGTGATGTTTTATGAGTGATGTGTCCAAATATTTTTAATACAATAGATACTCTACTCTGGTAAATGAACTTAGTAGTTCTGTGCCCGTTAATATAGCTCTAAACAACCCAATGATAAGTTTTTGTGATTGAACGACAAAGTATATTTTATACAAATAATTAAAAGAAAAATTGTCCATGGATCCTCATTCTTTGGTATTCAGGAGCTAATTAGAAATATATTGTAAAGTAAGATATGCTGACCTGACAATGACAAGCTGCCCTTCGACCAACTTGTCCAAAGTCAAGTGCTAAAAGTAACACAAATTACAACAATACAAACTGAAAATGCAAAGAGCTTGAGCATTGAAGAATGTGCATAGAAGTTCTCTAAAAAGGGTACCTAGCTGTTTCCTCCTCTTTGTTTTCTCTCTTTGCTTAGATGAACATGCTAATATTTTCATGAATAGTAACATCATACTTGTAAAAATAGTATATGTTAATGACGTGACAAAGAGATCAGTCATTAGTGATTCACATTTTTTTCCAGGGAATAAAGGCCTACCAGTCAAAATCTTTGCAAAAATGAAACCAATGCTCCACATATAAAATTATAGCAGGCAGCGATACCCAGCTCAAATTACATATATTATATTGTTTAAAACTGAAAATTGAATATATTAGAGAATAGAGAATGTATGAGCACTGCAAAAACTCAGATTGCACATATTACATTGTTTAAAACTGAAAACTGGATAAAGGATTTAAAACTGAAACTTGGAAATTCAGACTGCAAGATGACCAGGAGATAAACAACACAACACTAAGAAAATAATGACGGTCTGAAGTTTCATGGACACGAATAAGAAAAACAGAGAAAGCAACATGGTAAGAAATGTTCAATTTTGCACATTCAACATTGTAACTGCCCATGCACACTGTAGATACTTTTCTCAACCCATAACTCATGCTCTCTCCCACAACAACGGCAGTGGACAATTAAAATGCAAACAAAGACACGAGCCTGACCGGGATGAAGGACGCGCGCGGCCTGTCGGCTTCCGCTGCCGCCCGCCCGACCTCGAAGACCACGACCTATTTATGATATGTGGGCTGTAAAGATATCCCTAGCAATTTAACATTCCAAAATATACTCATCAGCACTCAAGTACCCAACGTATATAGTAGATCAGTTCTAAATTGCTCTTAAGCGCTGCCATGCAAATCAGAGATTTGTAAAGAGCTAAACTGCGACCACTTATGACCAGTAAGCTAATCATATACATATCATATATTAATCAAAGTATCAGTGTGTTCTCATGATTGCAACCAAATCATTTTTTATTTAACAACTGCATCAGGTCCAGACTCTTGTAGCGACCTAGGCATGAGAATAGATGAATCACCTTTGCTAGTGCTAAGATGGAGTCGTCGGCGTACTTGTATCAGGTCCAAACTCTGGAGCTGGCACAAAATTATTTAGTATATGCACTTGTACAATGGATTTAATTCTATAAATAAACAAAGCGCATGAGAAGAGATGAATCACCTTTGCTATGGTTGAGATGGAGTCGATGGCATACTTGTATCAGCTCCAAACACTGGAGGTGGCAGAAAATTATTTAGTATCTATATTTGTACAGTGGACTTAATTTTACAAGTAAACAAAGCTCATTCTGAATAAACATAGATATATTTATCCCGACAATACTTGCAGAATGGATCATCATTACAAGTTTAACTAAACCAAAATAAATTATCTTGATAACTTGTTGCAATTTATTACTGAACCAAGGGATAACACATACTACTTATGATATACAAAGGATTGGAAAACACTGATTCAACACTGGAGAACTCGGTTAGCTCCGCATAGAAACTTGTTAAAGCACAGCCTTGCTGCTTAATTTAATGGTTTGCTCGGCACAGGAATTCCTTGCTTTAACCCTTATATTTGCTTGCTCTTTGCTTTTATGGTTAGCTCTGCACAAGAATTTGTTGCTTTAGTTGTTAGCTCTGCATCAAGAATTTGTAAATCATTGAACCAAGCATGTAGTCCTGAATAACCTTAATTCAAGTCTCTTGTGAAATTTTACTTAAACTTGGATGACACTTGACCAAATCTATAAAATATGAAGTGTTGAAGGAACAACAAAAGATCAGAAGATCAAACAATCTATCATTTCAGTCCTTACTGTCTAATTACATATAAGTAATCAGTAGCAACTTTTTTTTGAGTATAAATAGCAGAAGCCTGTCTGCTAGCATTCTAGTTTGAAGAGGACAAACTCAGATCACTCTTTTTCGGTCTCTCTGCTATCAGCCTTGTTTGAAACATGGCATAGAAATTTTGTTCACTTGAATTGTTTTGCAAGCTTATTAAAATTATTTACACCATTTGCAGAACACTTCGAATAGCAACCAGAGTTTACCAGTAAACCTATTCCAATCAATGTTTCTTCGGCTCTCAAATGTGCATGAAAATTCGAGACGTTCATGGACTGTTTGCAAAGGCCCTTTTATTTGGAGTTACAACCTTGTAGATAATCATGTCTACATCTAAATAACATAAAATAAATTTGCGCTTATAGTTTCTGACCCTAAACATTTCATAGAGCAAAGCATTCCTGCTGTCCGGCCAGTTTGACTGCAAAGTGTGAACTCACCGTTAGAGAAGCAAAGCAGGCTTACTGAAAGGTGCATTTGGCTAACTGATGCTGCAGCTATGTGATGCATATTTCTTATTGAATTCAGGAGAGAAACTATGGCTCATTAGAGAGAGAGAGAGAGAGTTAATTAGTTGCTTACATATTTTGACATCTCAAGAGTCAAGAGCATGAGCTTAGCAATACCAGTACAAGCCCTCAGGAGCATGAGCGCAGCAGGGATCAAAATGTGTTCTTTACCCATAACATAATGTACAAAATGACCAAAAAGTTATCTTTACAAAAGCAAAAGCAAAGCATAAACTGGAAGCCGGCAGAAAGCAAAAATAATGGATCCCTGCCATTGTAGAAATGATCTTCAAATTAAAAAAAAAGAAAGCATAAGTAGATTTAAATGATCTACAAGTAAAATGACCATTCTTAGTAGATGAGCAATACTGAAGTATGGCTTGTACTGCTCCAAAGATGCCACCTGCAGAGGGCGAAGAAGACGAGAGGGGCTATGTCTCTAAAGTCTGAACCGAATGCAATACAAATAACAGAAGACAGATCACACAGAATGCAATGTTTAGATAAACGAGGATTCCTTCAGTTATAAAACCATTCGAATCCAAATAGCTTAGAGATCACACATGATGAAATCTAAATACAGTTACTGGGATCTATAAATGCACGTCCTCGAAAAGAAATGGATCACAGGATGAAAATCATAAATAAATGAAATGTACCTGTCGACACGGATGATTCTCGGATGGAAACGCTGACGGCAATGAAGTCAGCGTGCTGACAGTGTGGGATGTGGGCACGTGGTAGTAGATTGCACGACGCTGGTGTGCAGGCTGAGAGAAGGTTTGCGGTGATCACTAATTCATTGGGGATGGAGAGGGATCGAGAAGGCGGTGACTGTCTTTGGGATCGGGGATCACCTTGCTGCGACTGCGGCTCCCGGTGCGGGTGGGAACTGGGAACGAACTGCGCCTTGTCGGCCGCCTCTCGCCGTTGGGCGCTACTGCAGACTGCGGGTGGGAACTGGGATCAGGAAGAAGGTTCGGCCGAGGTGGTTGATGAGCTTGCCGGTCTGCTTGGACTGCTCGAGGACGAGGCGTTCTCCTGCCGGAAGACCCTCGGGGAGGCGAGCGCAGATGACGGCGGTAGACGCGGGATGCGCGATTTAGGAAATTAGGAGGCGGGACGGGAGGGAATTTAGGAAGGTGGGATAGGGAGGTGCCGTGATTACTGTGATCAGCGCAGGACTGCCGCAAACGATTTCGGGAGAGGCAGGCTCGTGGGATCGCGCGGGGGAGATAGAGCGACGAACCGAAAATTGTCGCAGCATTCGGTTGCGTTAGTTTTGTTCTTTTTAGTTTTTAGTTGTATAAGGAGATACTACCACACAAGTCTGAGAGTGACCACCGCAGCCCAGCCATGGTGCCAGCCGACGGCGAGAGACGGACGGAGAGCTCCCATGGTGCCAGCCTCGCTGAAAACGGCGGAGACGGCCCGCGGCCGCGATTCCAGCCCAGCCGTGAGCCGCCGGCCCGTCACCGCCTGGCTGGTCTCGCTCGCCGCCACAGACTCCCGCATCGAACAACGAGGCGCCAACTCACGCGCGCCCGCAAGCAGGCAGACAGGCAGCCGGCCCCCGGGGTGCGGCGCCGTGACAGGCACTCCTCCACAACTCGACTGACAGGCCGGCCCCGCGGAGCGCGTGCCGACCACCGCAGCCCACCCGTCAGAGGCGGAACCCACCACCAGCCGCGCGTGACGTGGTCGCTGCGTCCACCGCCGTGCGGCCCACTAGTCTCCCACTCGTCTCGTCTCGGTCTCGGTCTCGCACCTCTCACCACCCCACCACCGCCCCCAGCGCGGCGCGAGTGGAGGCGCCGCGGCCCCGTGCCGCGCCGACCCAACCCCGTCACACCTGAGTGTTCGTGTTCGTGTTCGGTCAAAACCCACCGCGCGAGCGCCCCAAACCCGCTACAAATCTCGCGCATTGCCGTATCCGCCCGCCTGCTCGCTCCACCGTCCGTGACGACCACGACACGGCCACGGGCCAGGCGGCGGCGGCGGTAGCTAGCTTCTAGCCACCGGAGCGAGGGGCGATGGGGGACGAGTCGGACGGGGAGGCGGAGGAGTACCTGTTCAAGGTGGTGATCATCGGGGACAGCGCGGTGGGGAAGAGCAACCTGCTGTCCCGGTACGCGCGCAACGAGTTCAACCTCCACTCCAAGGCCACCATCGGGGTGGAGTTCCAGACGCAGAGCATGGACATCGACGGCAAGGAGGTCAAGGCCCAGATCTGGGACACCGCCGGCCAGGAGCGCTTCCGCGCCGTCACCTCCGCCTACTACCGCGGCGCCTTCGGCGCGCTCCTCGTCTACGACATCTCCCGCCGCTCCACCTTCGACAACGTCGGCCGCTGGCTCCAGGAGCTCAACAGTACGTACCCTACCCCGACCTGCCCCACCGCAGCTCTCCTCTCATCCTCTGCTAGCTCGATCGCTTGCTTGCTTGCTTTTGGTACTACTGCTTGCACACAGCGAATGCCTCTGATTGCTATGACGCTAGGACCGCGTAGATCTGGGGGTGATTTTCGTGGAAAGGGTCATGCATTTTAGTGTGGTTGCAGAATCCACTCGGAAATTTGGGAAAAAGAACTGTCGTCCCTTTTGCTTGATGTACTAGCTTGTAGCTAGGTGCCCTCAGGTGGTGATTGCGTCAGGTGTTCTTTAGATGGTAAGAAAGAGGGCAAGTGCTAGGCCGGATGGATTGAGCGACCTGGTCTGAATCTGGATCTGAATCCTGCTGCCTCTCTTGTTGTGGAAAGTTCCATGAGAATGAATGTGTAGGACCACTTCCATCAGAATTAGTAGTATGTGCAAGCTAGGTACTTGTAACAGATTTCGGAAGTTCTGATTGATGGGATGTTTATATTTAAGAAGTTGGAATCAGTTCTGATTAAGATGTTTATGGTACTTGTTGTCTTGCTGCAATTCCGTGTGGAAGTTCAGTTGTTAATTCCCTAGGGTCTCTAGGGAGGCCTCGATGAGTAAGCACAATGCTTACATTGTTTTGGTTATGCTTCGCCAACATCCCAAACGCAAAATTACTATGCGATGACCGCTTTGCAACCAGTAGCAGCGTACACTTTTGTCGTGCCGTTGTTGATCAATTGGACTAGGAGGTGGGATTAGTGTTAGACTTAGAGCTTGGGTTGTGGGTGGTGTGGGAATTGGATAAGAACAACAAGACTTAGAGGATTGGCTCCAGAGGCGGTCAGCAGATGTGTTGGAGGACTGCTGTTGGGTGGAGTCAGTCGCTACTCTCTAGTGCATAGTTAGTTCCCAAAATTTTGCAAAATTTTTCAAGATTCTCCGTCACATCGAATCTTTGGACGCATGCATGAAGCATTAAATATAAATAAAAAATAAAACTAATTACACAGTTTAGACGAAATTCACGAGACGAATCTTTTAAGCCTAATTAGACTATGATTGGACACTAATTGCTAAATAACAACGAAAGTGCTACGGTACCATTTGCTAAAAAATTTCGTCAACTAAACAAGGCCCAGTTGGTGGCGAGAAATCGAAGCGGTTAGGTATAGGCAGGGTGGTGAGGTGGTGATTTCACCGCTTGCTGCCATGGTGGCATGGTGAGAGGTGGCTCTGGCAGGGTGGTGAGGTGGTAAAAGGGTGCTCACCACGCTGTTTGCTGAGGGGATGCAGAAACAAGGAGCTCAATCGTACCTCACCACGCTGTTTGCTGATGGGATGCACAAACAAAGATTTGAATCGTAGCTGTTGTTGGCAACGTTTAAGAACACATTGATGCATTCTTTAAAGCAAGTAGTGCTCTTTCTACCTACTTTGCATGTCAAAGAGAATCAGAATGCATGGCTGGGGGGCTATTGCCTAGGACTGCGCAATGTGCTCAGTACCACACTATTCCTGCCTAAGGATCATGCACGAATGGTTATGCTCTTAGTTTTTGTTTCTTGTACCATTCCTGGTACTAGTGGCATCCTTTGATCTTTTAATTACATCACTTACTCAAAAGGTTCAATGGTGCTTGATTGAGTTTGTAATAAGTCCAATTGTCCGAAGCAATTAACCCTTATATGTATGGTCCTGTTCTCCTGGTTGGTGCTTGTTCACGGCTTGGATTCATGGATGCCAATGATAAATTCACAACAATTCATTTCTTTCACTTGTATATGTACTGCGGCGCTGTCTTCCCAAGATCATGTAGATAACACATTTTGTTTTCTAATTTTTTTTTTCTGGAGTAACTAACCCACCTTTGGAAACTAATGCAGCACATTCTGACACTACCGTAGCCAAGATGTTGGTAGGCAACAAATGCGATCTGGATAACATCCGCGAAGTGCCTGTCGAGGAAGGCAAGGTGCTCGCCGAAGCCGAAGGCCTGTTCTTCATGGAGACGTCGGCTCTGGACGCCACGAACGTGAAGACGGCTTTCGAGATCGTCATCAAGGAGATCTACAGTAACGTGAGCCGGAAGATCCTGAACTCGGATTCTTACAAGGCCGAGCTGTCGCTCAACAGGGTAAGCATTGACGGCGACTCGAAAGATGACCAGAAGCAGACGAGCCGGTTCGGGTGTTGCTAGGGGGGTAGTAGTGGTACATTATTGGATTGGAATTTAACCAGATATGATGCTCTTTTTTTTTTGTGATTGCCTGTAAACTGTAATCCAAGGTTGGACTTTTGGTTGTTGTTACATTACACCCGTGTTACAGACTGCAAAAGGAGAGAATAGTTGTTTACTGGAGTGCGAAGCGAAGCGAACCGTGTTGCGCTCTTACTGGGAAAGTAATGTGGCTGGGTTTGTCAGGGTTTGTAAGATCTTTGGATCTCCACTTTTGGCTATTCATGGGCCACTAGAAAGAATCACAGTGGAGCGTGAGATCCTGTTTTTGCATTTCTATATCCTCGCGAACTCAGGGGTCGTTTGGATCACGGGATTTTCATAGGAAAAATGAAGGAAATAAAAACGTAGAAAGGAAAATGAGCAGGGTGTTTGGATCAAAGGAATAGGACAGACCCTTTCCTCTGAAATACTGTAGCGGCAACGAGATTTCATAGGAAAATAAAGGCCCGTTTAGTTTCCCCTCAGAATCCAAAATTTTTTGCGCAGTAACCGTCACATCGAATCTTGCGGCACATGCATGGAGTACTAAATGTAGACGAAAAAAAAACTAATTACACAGTTAGCCGAGAAATCATGAGACGAATCTTTTAAGCCTAAATAGTCCATAATTGGACAATTTTTACCAAATACAAACGAAAGTGCTACAGTAGCCAAAAGCCAAAAATTTTCGGAACTAAACACGCCCTAAACATCTGCTCCCACCTCTGTTTTTTTTTTCATGCGCCGAAGCCCGAGGCAGCCGACTCATCTGGCACTGTCGAGGAAATGTGGCGCAGGCAGGCGGCCCAATAAGCAAGACGCAGTGGGCAGGGTCCACGGACCGCACGAACAGGGCTGCGACGGGTGTCACCGCGGCACAGGGAATAAACGGGAAGCAGGACTGAACAGGCACGGCACAGCGGCCCAGTGTGGAGGAGATTAGTTATCCCTGCGTTGTTCCAAACAGTCTAAATTTTCTGTATTTTAAAATCTTATAGTTTTTCATTTTTTATCGTATCTTATTCCTGTATTTTTTCCTATTCCTATATTTTGGACTCCTTCGTTCCCAGCAGGCCAGCCATGGGCCATTGCCAGCAGCCGGCTGAGACGCCGGGGGGCAACGCACGTCTGGTACTGCGTCTCCGGAGCGGCGGCGGACACTTCGAAGCGAAGCTATCGGCACTTGCCTCGACGTGGTCGTCCTCGTGCTGTCGTTCATACGGACCTCGGCTCGAATCGTGTGGAAAACGCTAGTCGTCGTCATAGTTAAATCCAACGCACAGCCTGTCTGGCAGATGGCATTACCTTCTGTCCCAAACTTTGAAACATACTACAGCCAGTGAGGCAATCGTAGAACGCGCAATGGTAGTGCCGAGCACGTAGCCACGTACCACGACTAGCCAGCCAGCCAATCCAACCGCCCGTGGTTGACTTGGTGGCACCCGCCACAAATTCGATCGAGCCCCCCGTGCCGTCCCGTCACAGCCAGCAGAGCCCGCCGTACGAGTACGACCAGCCCGTCGCCATTGGCCAAGGCTCATTGCAAAGGCTGCACGCCCGCCGCCCGCCGCCCGCCGCCCGGCCTCCCTCCCTTTCTCGGCGATCGATCGGTGATGGGATGGTACGTGCAGCACGCAGGATGCTGGATGCGATGGAACCCACCCCAGCACACAGCCTTGCGCCGCACAGCACAGCGCTGGAGCGCGGCGTGCATGCGTACGTACGCTTGTCTTTCTGACACGGTGCTCCCACGTTTTCTTTGCTGATGATGTGACGCGACGCGACGCAAGGCCCGGGACGTGGGGCGCGTCGTGAAGGTGGTCGTCCGCCACGGCGAGTCGGCGACACCGTCGACGCCGTGTCCGTCCTGTACGACCGCGGCGGCCGCGACGAGTGGACCTGGACCGACCTCGCCAGGTCTCTGCGGTCACTGCAACTCTTGACAGGTCTGCTTGCACCCGGACGAGTACCTGACCAGCGTGGAAGGCCACTGAGGCACGTTCCAGGGCAACTTCGTCGTCGTGCGCTCGCTCACGTTCGTCAGCAACCGCCGCGCCTACGGGCCGTTCGGGCGGCCGGAGGGCGTCCCGTTCGCGCTCCCCGCGGCCGGCGGCAGGATCCTGGCCTTCCACGCGCGCTCCGGCCGCCACCTCGACCCCATCGGCACCTACGTCTTGGTAGAACACGCCAATGACACTGACAGAAGAACAGAGCAGAGACGAAGTGCATCATTACACTGCATGAATGTTGGCCCCGACGAATTCAGCTAACTACGGCGAGGACTAAGGACACACATGATGCCTTGTGTTCCGGTTATGTTCTTCACCCTGAAACCTGTACGAGTTGTATGGGACTGTCCGAGTAAATTCAAATCGCCGGCCATTTTGATCGAACATTTCCACCGTTTCTAGGCTAATCCTCCTGCACGCGTGGCTACCAAGTAGCCCGTTCCAACACATGCTTTTGCTAGTATACAACGCTACGCTAATAGTAGGTCTGTGCAACACCAACACGTCCACGAGCAGCGTTCCCGCCGGCGCGCCGCGGTGGCGCGTGCACGGAGAGAGGCCACATGCGCCGCATCGACGACGGTGCGCCCCCCTGGACCGTATGCCGGCAGCCTGCAGGCGCACTTAACTGCGAGCCAGACATTACGTGCCGCTGCTACCACGTTGTGCATGCGTACACGGTACACGGCATGGCCAAACTAATTGGAGACGATGTGCGCGCGCGTAGAGGCCGCCTGGTTCCGGCGGCTGCACGCCGACGCTCCTTTTGGCGAGTCTGGACCGCCTGCAGCTGCAGTGACCTCCGGCGCGAGCCAAGAATGGCCGAATGACGCCTTGTTTAGTTGGACCCAAAGTCCAAAAAGTTGTTACAGTACCTGTCACATTGAATGTTTACGGTTCGTGCATGGAGCATTAAATGTAGACGAAAATAAAAACTAATTGCACAGTTTGGTGGGAAATTGCGAGACGAACGTTTTGAGCCTAATTAGTCCATGTTTGAACACTATTTACCAAATAAAAACAAACATGCTACAGTAGCCCCAAAATCCAAATTCACCCAACTAAACAAGGGCTGAATGCCTAGCAGGCCCACAGCAATGCCGGTAGGAATTACTAGGATGCATGCAAGGTCAGCTACAAATGGATTGGAGACTTCTGAGTGACCTAGCAGCTTGCCGCTGGTTAGCTAGGGGAGCTACAAATGGATCGGAATGAAATGAAACGAAACCCTCGTGAGATCCAAGAGGAGGCTACTGCCTACTGGAATGAATGTCTGCTTCGGTCCTTGCCCTAACTGAGACCATATCTATCATAGGAAGCTAAAAAGGATAGTTTTTCTAACTCTTAGATCCTAATTTATCTTACAAATCACTCAGTAGAATCACTTTCAGAGTATCTTAAAAAAATATTGTTTGACAAAGCTATTCCTCTAAATAAGCCAAGGAGCTTGACCAGAGATCTGCCAAGCAATCAGCTAACCGATTAGGGTCGGTTTAGATCCGTAGTGTTAATAGTTACCTAGTTAATACAATTGGTTAACCATTAGCTAGCTAATTATTACCAGGGGTCATAATGAACTAATTGTTACATCGGAAGTTTTGACGACCATAGGAAGTTCTATTTTTGTGCACTCTCCAGTGTTGTGTAAAATCAAAAGTTGGTCAGTAAAGTTCATTTGAGAAAATTCTTCCAAATCCATCAAGTTTCAAGATCTCAGTGCCAAATCTTGCTAATCAAGTTTTATTGGATTAATGGAGGTCAACAATAGCTAAAGCTATCTTTGAATAATCCATTCCTTGAAAATCTTCTGAAATCTGAGTTGTTTGGGTTGGGGCTGCCAATACCGGCTATGTCGATTTCTGCGGCCAAGGTCCAAATATCCTGTGGGCATACCCTTTTTTCCTTATCTCTCTCCCATTGTTTTCCATTGTTTTGTCTGTCCTTCCTCGACTCATGGTCGACGCCCCCTCATAGTTCTTCTCTCAAATCTTCAAATGTGCAAGATTCAACTGTAAGCAAGTCTTCCCCAAGTGGATTTCGTTCTCAACTAGTCATCTTACCTGATCTATGTGCTCGAGCTATATCTTTCAAATCCCTTGGGTAGAAGTGCTTCTTAGATGCCCTAGATGTTATGCCTTGAAGGAAAATCGAATTGATTAGTTGCATTGGTAGGAATCCCGATTTAGGGTTTGGTTGCCGAAACCAACTAAGTTAGTTTTTGCAGTAATCCCACAAATTGTGTTTTCTGCAATGTATTTCGTTTATCAATATCCCGTACCACTAAGCTGGTTTCGACGAGATGATCGGACCACTCTGGAAAAAACTGGCCTAGCCGATTTAGAACAAACGGCCTAGCTGGTTTCGTGAGCCTTTGCAAAATTAATTATTTTATGTAGGGAATTTTTGTAGGCATATTCAACACCCTCTGGACATCGATTCAGTCCTTTCAGACTCTCACAATTGCCTAGCTATGTGGCTTTATGTCCTTCTAAAGTACAAAGCCGTGGCGAATCATTACTACCGCAAACAGTAGCATTGCCGAGTGCCTGAGCCTTTGCCGAGTGCATTCCATTGAGCACTCGGCAAACATCAAAGTTACCGAGTGTATTTAATGAAATACTCGGCAAACATATAGCACTCGGCAAAATCCAACTTTGCCAAGTGCTTAATATAAAACACTCGGTAAAATACAAGAAAACTCTCGGCAAACACGGACACTCGGCAAAATGGAGTCACGTGCGCTGGGCGTGCGGTGGCCATCTGACGGCCGTTGGGTGCGCCGCCCTACGGTTAGAACTTTGCCGAGTGTCCGTTAGAGACACTCGGCAAAGACAAGGCATGCCGTGTATTTTTTGTTGACACTCGGCAAACTAATAATTTTGCCGAGTGTTTTTTGTTTACACTCGGCAAAGTAATGTTTTTGCCGAGTGTTTTTAATGGCACTCGGCAAAATAATAATTTTTTTATGATCCAGCTAATCTCGACCATGATGATTATTTCTAATACATTTCTAATACATGTATGAGCCGTACTAATTTATTTATTATTTGTCATATCTTTCTAAGTATGTTTTGTTTATCTGTGCTGATTGATTTACTCTTTTTAATTGCAGGTGATTGAACAATGGTGGACGGTACGAGGAAGATCGCAGCGCTTTACGGAAAGATGGCAGCTTCAGGGTCAGCTTCAAGGTCAGCTTCAGGGAAAGGTCAAGGGAGGGGTCGAGGCAGGGGTGGAGGGAAGGGTAAAGGGGCGAGGCCCCCGTCGCCTGTAGCTCCCTCGTCGTCGTCTGAGGAGGAGCTACCTTCCGTGCACGCCTCTGGGGACGAGGAGGAGGTACCTTCCGCGTACGCCTCTGGTGATGAGGCGGTACAGGAGGAGCAGGAGCAGGTGGAGGAGGATGCAGTGGGTCCCGTCCGGTTGCAAGGTCCCTCGACCCTCCCGAGGCGACCGATACCCCTTGAGAGACGCCCGATGATCCGACCCTCTAGGAAAAAGTAAATAACTTTAGACGTTTTCAATAATTTTTCGTTTGATATGTTGAAAATTACAATGAAAACTAATAATTTATCTTAATCACTTGGGCAGGGGTTGGATTAAGGTCAGTGGGGGTGATCACAACCGCAAGGTCAACGGCATCCTTGGCCTTTTGTGTAGGCTACGCTTCCCTGGCTTAGTGCAGTTCTGTGAAGAGCTGCAGCCGGCCTACACGTGGGACCACTACGTCACCGCCCTCGACGCCGCTGATCGTGATGGCAGGGTATTCCCCAACAAGGCGGAGTGGGTGAAGGGAGAGCTGTGGGTAAGTATTCCCCGCACTACATTGCTCAATACATCACATTCCATGGACATTCTTGAAGTAATGACTGTATACATCGCGTCTATATGCAGGACTTCTACAGATGCCAGGAAGGGCACGAGGCCAAGGCGGCCTCCATCTCTGAAGAAGCCACCAAGAAGCTCGTGAAGGACATGCACTACGAGGCGCGCGTCTAGGCCATCATCGACTACTACGCTTAACACAGACGGATGAAGGTTAAAAAAGAAGAGGCAAGAACAATGAACCTGACCCGGGAACAATTCTTGCAGGTAAATATAGAACATTAATACTTACTTTTTATGAGATTAATTACGCTTAATTTTATTTTTTTCATATGTCATACACTTGATCACGTAGGTGTCTCCGTACTGGTGCGCCCAGCATGTCCAGTGTTGGGAATACATGGTGGACAAGTGGTTGGAGCCCGGGTGGGTGGAGACGCACAACGCTTGCCGGGATAGGCGTTTGCTGATGCCACGTGCATCACACAATCAAGGCAGCCTGAGCCTCGACGAATACAGGGAAAAATGGGTACGTGAATTCATTTCTTTATTCTAACGCTCAATTCTGCATAATTTCTAATCATTTTGCATTTTTACCGCAGTCGTCGTCACATGATGGCCAGCCTTGCTCCCAGTTGAAGGCATGGGTTCTGTCCAAAAAGGGCAAAGCGACGACAAACATCGACTTCAATCCGGAGGACCCGCCCGAAGTGTACAGCGATCCCAGCATCCACAGCCGCGTTAGTGAGTATACATCGATGGCAAGGCAGGTTCATGGGTCACAGTTCGATCCGAGCACCCAGGATCTTGATGGAGAAATCGTGATGAGGGTGGGAGGAGGCAAGAAGCATGGCCGGTACTGGATTGGCGACAGTACACTCGACACGGCCTCTACTCCCACTCTCTCCCAGATCCGAGCAAGGAGCACGAGCGCGAGCCCAGCGATACGCCCACGGCCAACCGTTACACAGTTCTAGATGGAGGCTCTCCAGGTTATTTCTGTTTTATTCATCGTTCGTTGATTGTTACGTACTTTGGCTTTGCATTGTAACATTGGGATGAAATGTTATAGGTCCAGGTGGAAGCAAAAATAAAGCAACGGGAGGAGATGGAGGCGAGGATGGAGGAGATGGAGGCGAGGATGGTGGCCGAGCGGTAGAGGATGGAGGAAGAAAATCGGTTGAGGATGGACCAAATGTTCTAATACATGCAAGATTTTGCATCGAGACCAAATGTTCTAATACATGTAAGATTTTGCATCGAGTATGTGTCAACCTTTGCTACCGCCACCGATGCTATTTCCTTCACCTCAGCCACCCACAATTACTCCTGTGAGTCACTTGACACCTTATACTGCAGATTGAATGTTTGTTGTGCTTGGTCTCAATGTTTTATTTGACGCTTGCACCTGCGCTATGTTTCGGGCTCTTGTCAAATCCTCGTTTGCACCTGCGATATGTTTGTTATCAAAAATAACAGGACTTGGAAGGCATTTTGATCTGCATGGACATGCTCTCCTCTGTTCAAACCCGCTCACCCCAGCGCCTTGGCCTTTGAGTGCGGTTGTAATCTGGTGGATAGTGTTGCAGACATGGCTGTTGATTGCAGTGACGCTGGAGGGATTCAGCTTAGCTGAGGGCACCGCGCTAGCTAGCACCTGCATGCCGACGGTGAGGAGGCAGCCATATATGACTAACTGTGATGGGTGCGCCACTGTGTAGTCGATGACTGTGAAGAATAATGAATAAAAGCTACAAACAGAACCTTAAAGAAGCATGAGTGCTGGCTTGGAATTTTTTATGGTCTTTTTTTTTCTTGGAATTTGACGTACTGTTATCTCTGCTCTTAATAATATTTTATCCTTTATCTGCTTCAGGCTTTCTTATGAAGACCTTAGAATTGAGTTTGAATTTGAGCTGAATCACCATTCAAGAAGGTTGTTACAATAATATAAACCCATATTCCCTGTTAAGTGTTAACTGGCATTTGAACTGCTTTGCTGTGCCTAGCAGTCAGGACATGTAAACAGTCTCACCAGTCCACATCATGATAATAGTCCCTCCGATTAAACCTGATGACTACTCCATTGCCTGCAAGTTGTTTTTCTTAGATAATGGATATAAGTTCTGGCTTCAGTCTATCGTCATGGAACAGGCAAAATTATTCTGCAAGTTGTAGTGATGGTAACTGAAAACAATGGAGTTCCTTTCAGTTCTCTTCTTTTCAACATGTGTCATGCTTGTGCATAGTGCCATAGACCAACTAGTTGATTGGTCAGTTTTCAGTATGTCCTCATCCAAGTTGAATATTGGAGACCACTAAATGCAACTTGGATGCTTCCACATTGTAGTTGACTGGAATAAATATCTTCTGATCATATCCAAGTGCAGAAATTCAGTAGCCAATATACCTGAATATATCTGGAGACATTTTCCTTGTGTATCTATGACTTAGTCTAGTCATATATTGGACTTGGTCACATGTTACTTCCTCTATATTTAGGTCTACCCTCCCCCCCTCTTTCTGAAACTGCATAACACATATTAGCCTGTTGTGTGCATAGCACGAATTTAAGTGTTGCATTAGTGTTGAATGTTGTGATTACAATTACAGTATGCTGTAGATGCACACCTTTCATTCACTTTGCAATATGAAGTCTAACACTGTTAAAAAGGAAGCTAACATTGTTTCGAATACTTCTCTTTTGTGCAGAATCAATCGGCGGCATCAAATAATCAGTCTCAAGATCCGGATTTGTCGCAGAGGTTTCAAGGGCCTACGCAGTGATTGCATTTGCATTTGTGGCTTATTGTGACTTAGTTGTGACTTGTGACGATGGTTTATTGTGACTTGAGGTTTATTGTGAATTATGATGATGGTTTATTATACCTGTGACATAATTATGCCTGTGATGATGTTTTACTGTGAATTGTCATGGTTTTTTGTGAATTGAGAGGGGTCCGTTATAGTAAAAAAGGGGGGGTCTTGGTCGCTTTGCCGAGTGTAACACTCGGCAAAAAGATGAGTTGCCGAGTGTCAAGGCAAAACACTCGGCGAAGAGACCGTTTTCTGTCATTCTGGGAACATTCTTTGCCGAGTGTATTCCAATGGACACTCGGCAAAGTGACCATAAAATCTGACCGTTGCTCGCTTATTTGCCGAGTGTTTTAGGCGTGTCACTTGGCAAAGTGTCTAAACTTTGCCAAGTGTCTATTGGAATACACTCGGCAAAGTTTGCAAACTTTGCCGAGTGTTTTCGTCTTGACACTCGGCAAACTTGAGAAACTTTGCCGAGTGTTTTCGTCCTGACACTCGGCAAACTTGAGAAACTTTGCCGAGTGTTTTTCTGTTGTGCACTCGGCAAAATCGACGTCACCGTTCCATCCCGTCAAATTTTATTTGCCGAGAGTTTATTTTTGCCGAGTATTTATTGACACTCGGCAAACTGTTTGCTGAGTGTCCGATAAAAAACACTCGGCAAACTACTGTTTGCGACAAATCAATGTCGTGTGCTATATGCCGAGTGTTACACTCGACAAAGCGTTTGCCGAGTGTTTTGGGGCATTTGTCGAGTGCCCCTGGCACTCGGCAAATCTACTGTATCACGTAGTGCATGTCACCCTCGCCATCAGGTGTGACAAGTTGTACATACTTGGATTCTTAAACAATTAAGCCAGGACCGACGTTGGTAGGGATGAGGCCCTGCTGAAGACAACTCTATCCTTCTTCACCCTAATGGTCCCCTTGTTAGGGGAGATTAGTGGTGGGATGGGGCAGGGGGCTTGAGCCCCCCTACCACAGTCGTGTTGCATACTGGGCAGGGCAGACGATTAACAGTAGCCCAAGTTTTCTTGCGCCCTTTTGGTTTGGGACCAATATGGCAGGACCGTGGCCGTTTGGCTGGAGGACAAAGAGGTTGTGTGTGTTAGATGCCGTGGGGGGTATAATTCCAGGTACCCATGGCAAGGGACATGGGCCGCACCAACAGGGATGGTCTAGCCCATGACATGAAGACTTGCGGCGTACGACGCTACTCGGTGTGCACCGCAAGGTGCATAGAGATAGATCTGTTTGTACTCTAATAGATATTGTAATCTTACCATATAACTGACTAGGATACTTTCTTTGTAACCCTATCTCTTCAGAGTATATAAGGAGGGGCAGGGGCCTCTTAGTCGACATCTCACATTTAATCTCGTATTCCAGCAATACAAACCAACAGAGCAAAGGACGTAGGATTTTACGTTACACTGACGGCCTGAACCTGTATAAATCTTATATCTTGTGTCTCTGTTACCATCCTGTTCCTAATCACGCGCACCTCTACCAAACAATCTACCATCGCGGGTAGCCCATTAGTGGACTGCCGAGCATCTTTAGTCGATAGTTGGCTCGTCAAGTAGGGGTGTACGTGCTGATCCCATGACGAACCAGATGGCTTTCGGAGCAATTTATAATCGAGAGCTCGGCGGATCTCAAGATCAACCGCGGCGGCAGCAATTTGCCGTCTCGCGACAGCTACCCAAGTCGACAGGACGGGCGGACGCGGGGGCTCAAGGGGAGCCTTCGGAGGTCGTAGAGTAGCCAGCGATGGCGGCGATACCGCTGCCGATGATAGGACGGATGGAGCTGCCGACCGTGCTCATGGCGCCGACCATGGTGGGCGCGACGCAGCCGATCGAGGCCCCGCTAATGCATGTGGAGGTGGCGGTGGCTGTGACAGGCGAGCCACAGCCGCACGCAACCATGGCGGCGCCTGAGGCACCGGCGCGACCCATGCCATTGGTGGCCTAGGCGACGGCGCCTGCCATGGGCCGAATGGAGGGCGACACGGTCGAGGGGTCCCCGGATGTTGTGGTGCTAGGAGAAGGGTCAGCGGCGCTTGGTGCCGAAGGGGAGCCGTCCTTGGCGCAGACGTCGATAGGCAGCAACTCGCCCACGCGGGGCGAGCCCCTGCTCCGGTGGACGAATCCGTAGGATCCAGCGTCGATGCTCTTCACCCTCGACGATGCCGCTGAGAGCATGGAGTGGGAGAGCCTCGACGTGGGGATCGTGTCCATGCTGGAAGCCCTAGACCATGCCAGGGGTGCCTTGTGCGACATTGTCATTCCCTCCAGCCGAGTATTTACTTGATCCTGCCTCTCGCCCTTTTCTTTCTCTATATATTTTTTGTATCCTGACCATCATCTCCCTTCAGTCCCTCATCACTCGTAGTCAGGGGAAGTCTCGGTTCCTTCGTGAACATAAGGAAACCTGGGACTGCCTCATCGAGGAGGCGCAACTACGTGGGGAGGTGACCACTCAGCTTGTTGCCGCCCAGCAAAGGGTGGCCAAGCCGACTCCCCTCACCGAGAAAGCAGACAGTCTTTAGTTGTAGGTGGCTGAGGCCCGTCGGGACGCTAACGAGGCCGAGAAGGCGTTTGAGGCCCTGTCGGCAAGGTCGTGGAGTGACGACAAGAAGGCCGCCCGGGTCAGGAAGGAGCGGGACGAGCTGCTCCAGAAGGACGCCGAGACCCACCAATGGATTCTCGATCTTCTAGCCGAGGTGGAGAAGGAAAGGGAGCTAAAGCTGGGGGCCGAGGAGAAGCTCACGGCCCTGGAGAAGAAGGCGAGCCTAGATGCCGCAGCGGTTGCTCGGCTGTGCAAGGAGCGGGATGAGCTGCTCCAAACCGCGGAGAGGCTCCGTTCGGAACGTGATGCGGCTCACGAGGAGCGTGACTAGGCCTTCCGAGAGCATGACTAGGCCTACCTAGAGCACGATGACGCGCAGTAGAAGGTCGGCTCCCTCCAGGCCAAGCTTGGAAATGCGACAGCCCAGAAGCTGGAGGCTGAAAGCGTTTCTGTTGGACTGGCTATGGACCTCGCCGAGGCGAGGAGGAATCTTCAGGCGGAGAGTGACGAGCTCAGTATCCTGAGCGCCGCACTCGAAGTGGTCTGCGACGACCTTGAGGTGGTGCTGTCGGAGGGGACCAATTTGCTCACGGCCCGTGTTGTCGAGATCACGGCGCGGGTGCGCCAGCTCGAGAGGAACGCCCCTTGCACCGGGGTCAATCAATCCTTCGCGATTGCTCATTCTCACTATGGGGACAACATCGATCTAGAGACGACGAACCATGGCTACGCGCCTGGCTATGAAGTCCATGAGCTGGAGGAGATGGAAGCGGTGGTGGCTCCCCTTTTGCAGGACCTGGCGAACAGGATCAAAGGCATAGTTCTCCCTCAGAGGGTTTAGTTAGTTCAATAGGTCGGTCGATCATTCTTGTAATCAGCAGACAAGTGCCGACCCTTGTGTATCATTTAAACAAACTTGTTATTTTGTTTCGTTTGACCAAGTCTGTTCTTTTATTTTTTTTGCGAACGGATTTGTTTTTCCTCCCTTTTTATGTGTGAAAGGGGTTCATGAATTTTGACCCTTCCATTTGTTAAGACTGTAGAGCTTGAGGTGTAGGACGAAAACTCTAATCACGCTGGTAAGCAAGAGTGCCATAGCCGCTGGGGCTTAGGTTTCTCGCAGTCCGACTAGCCTTGCTCAGTTGTTTGTTTCCGTAGACCTTGCTACTAGGTTTAACATGAGGAAGGGTGTCGGGCGCGGCGACTGTTTTAGAAAGGGTGTATGTATACCCTTTTCAGTCCCCAAGTGAGACCCGGCCCCTTGCCGTTGCTGCGTCGGGTGTCACTAAAGATCGAGGAGAGGATAGCGAAACTAGTAGGAGAAAGCGTCTCTTGTTTTCATGCGTACCCCTCCCTAGGATCTAAGCCACCATTCTGCGACCGTGCATTCGGTCTCTTTGCGAGTCCAACTTTCCTCAAGCCCTCACGCATAACAGGGGTCCGATCGAGGGTCAGCTCGTCTTTGTGATCATCGCCCTATCCGCGGTTTCCGCAACTAGAGGGGTTGAGCTAACGTCACTTGCCTCGATGGCTCGAGTGACGCGCTCAGTGAGCTTGCTATCGGGTATGTTCGAGTGGAATCCGGGTCCATCATTCGTGATGGGGTTGGTATAGCCCTCATGTGGCATTCCACTGCTCCTTAACTCGCCTCCTGGTAGATGCCCATGTTGCTTCGAAGAGCGACTTAGGTGGCCCGCTGACCTCTCCTCGTTGGAGATTCTACGGGCTTGGCTCGAGGTTAGGATCGAACGAGAAGGTCGAGATGACCCTATCCGCTTCTGAGTGGGTCGAGCAATGGCCACTAGGGCTCATCTACATTTTCTCCCCTCGCTCTATTCGACACGAGGTGGCCTCGGGCCCTTTGTGTTCCGGCCTTCGAACCTCGGTCGGGTGGATTCCTGAGTTTGGGTCGAGAGGCTCGAGCCCTCGAGCCCCGTGGGGCTCGGTGGGGGTCGGTCGTGTTTCATGCGTCACCCCGTCCACGATTTTCACAACCGGAGGGGCTGAGATAATGACACTTGCCTCGATGGCTCGAGTGTCGCGCTCGACGAGCTTGCTAACGGGCATGTCTGTGTGGAATCCGGGTGCATCATTCGCTGACGGGGTCGGCATAGCCCTCATGTGGCATTCCACTACTCCTTAACCCGCCTCCCGATAGATGCTCGTGTCACTCCAGAGAGCGACTCAGGTGGCCTGCTGACCTCTCCTCGATGGAGATTCTATGGGCTTGGCTCTAGGTTAGGATCAAACGAGAAAGATCTAGATGTCCCTGTCCGCTTCTGAGCAGAGTCGGGCAAGGCCATTGGGGCTCATCTATGTTTTTCTCCCCTAGCTCTATTTGACGCGAGGCGGTCTCAAGCCCTTCGTAGGCCAGCCTTCGAATCTCGGTCGGTCGCCGCTCATATCGAATGAGACGACTACCGCTTCATGATGCGACGCGAAGCATTATGATGCAACAATTGCATATGCAATGCTTGGATGTATGGGTTGAATGTATGGATGAAAGGATGAATGAATGAATGAATGTATGAATGCATGCATGAGAATGGATGAATGAATGATTATGCAATGGAAGAGAAAAGTGGGGTTGGTAAAGTTACCTCGATGGCTCGAGTGATGGGTTTGGGGAGCTCTTACCGGATATGTCCGTGTGGGGTCCGGGTCTGACGTTCATGGCAGAGCTGGCGTAACCTGCATGGGGCATCCCACTTCTCCTTACCCATCTCTCGGCAGCGGCCCGAGCCGTCCGACCGACCGGGACGACCTACCAGCCTCTCCTCGATGGAGATTCCACCGGTGGGTCCCTCCAAATCCTTCTAGGGAAGGCGAAGGCTAAAGCTCGGGGTGCGGGGATAAAAACTCTGATCACGCTAGTGAGCAGAAACGCCGTAGCCGCTAGGGCACAAGTTTCTAGCGGTCTGACCAGTTTTACTTAGAGTTTGTTTCCGCACACCTTACCTCTAGGTTTTAGCACAAGAAAGGGGTCGGGCATCGAGAATGTCTATCAAATAGACCCTCTTGCCAGCCCCCGAGTGAGACCCGACCTGTAACACCCTAAAAATTGCCTCTTTTGAAATAGAGTTAAAATGATTTATTTATGAATTTTGTGCACATGAAATATAGGAAAATAAAAATTTTCATTAATTTAAAATACATCATAAGGTAGCAACATGTTTGAGCATACATGCCATTGCATTTGATTTTATTGGTTGAGTGGTTTTAGTTGAAAAGTCAAAATGGTTAAAATGCTCTTGAAATGAAATTAAAAATGGCTTTGAAATAATAGAAAGGAAAGAAAAGAAAATTAGGAAATAAAAGAATTTAAAAAGTTGTATAAATTATTTTTGAAAACTTACTAAAATTTGCTCACTTTTATTGGATTTGAAAAGTATATCCAAAACTCTATTTGAATTTGCATTTGGTTTACATTTGAATTTGGATTTGAAAACTAAAAATAGAAAAGGGATTTTTATTTGAAAAACTTCTTTTCTTCCCTTTTCAGCCCAGCACAGGAATTGGCCGGCCCTTTTCCTCCCTCCTCTTCCCGGCCTCGGCCCACCGCTGGCGGCCCAGCCTTTCTCCCCTGCTCCCACGCGCGGCCCATCCCGCGCTGGCCTGCTCCGCACTACTCGCCCGCGCGGCCCAGCACCCCGGCCCGCTCCGCGCGCACCGCACGTGCTAGCGCAGCCAACTCAGCGCCTTGGCCCACGCGTCAGCCACCCGCACGCGCTGTCCCTCCCTCCCGCTGCGCTACGGGCCCCGCCAGTCAGCCGTCCCCACCCGTTAGGCGCCATCTCCCTTCCTTTCTTCCCCATTTCTTTCCTTTCCTTCCCCGCACGCCTCCTTCCTTTCTTGCTCCCAGTAATGGCGCTGCAACGATGGCAAGCCACCGCGCCGGCGCCCCCGCATGGAAGGCGTCGTAATCACTGCGCCCCCGCTCCCCTTCCTTTTACTGCAAGCGCCTGCCGCCTATAAAGCACGGAACCGAGCGCTCCTTCTCCCCTTTCCTCTGTCCGCGCTCACCCTCGCCAATGCCGCCGCGATTCATCGTTCCGGTGCCTCGAATCTCATCGCCGACGCGCCTCGGAGCTCCGCCATGACCCAACGCACCCGTAGGAACCGCCATCTCTCAGTTTTGGCCCTGTTTTGCCCGGATTACCTCTCACCCGCCCTCTCTTTCTCTCTCCAGCCGCCGCCGCCGACGAACCGTGCCTCGGAGACCTCCCCGAACGCTGCGCTTCCCTCCTGACTACTCACGGTGAGCTCCTCCGCCTTCCCGTGCCATCCATTCGTAGTTTAGCGCACTAGGACATAGTAACACCGAGCATCCGAGCCGCCGGCCATGGCGCCGCCATGGGACGCCACTCCAGCGCGACCCTCGCTCTCGGTTTTCATCCGAATGTGTTCGCGATTACTTGTAGATCATCTAGGTGCCCTCAGATTGGTCTAGGGTGGCCGGAGTCCCCCGTACCGGCGTCACCGGCGAGTTCGGCACGCCGGCACCCATGGCGCCGCCGTCGGTTGTGTCTTCCCCGGCGATCCCTCCGTGCCTACGAACCAACGCCGTTAGATCTTAGGTGAACGGTTGAGATTAAAACATACCTGTTCAGTACATGATCGGTCCACCGTGGACCCATGGACCTGGTCCACGGTGCCGCGTCAGCGCTGGCCCACACCACATGGTGCACCGCGCCAACCAGCAGCCGCCACGTGTCGGATGAGTCAGCAGCCACGGTCAACACGCGGTCAGACGCGCCTGTTTTACAAAACAGCCCCTCGATTTTTAGTGAATCAACCCGCAGTCCGTTCTAGTTCAAACCAATTACATTTCAGTCCTATTTTTATTCACTTTAGACCCTGTGTTTTCCAGAAATAGTATGCCCAGTCCAAAATCCGTTTAAATTCAGATTTTTAATTGTTTTAATTCAAATTTGAGTTTAATAAATTACAGAAATATCATTACACCTTATTTCATGCGTAACTTTTGCGTTTTAAGTTCGATTTGACCCGTTCGAATTGCGTTAGGATCGTATTTACGTTTTCTACATGTTTATACAGCTGTTAGGCATGTTTTCAACACTTGAAATTCATGAGTAGATTTAATCTATTAATTAACCAAAGTAAAACTTGTTTAAATCATAACTTATTCATTTTAACACCGAAATAGTCTGTTCAAGTTGCGTTTGTTTCATAACGACGAGATCGACTCATTAGTAATGATGTTTACTATATTACTATTTCATAAAAATCATGGTTTAAATCATATCTTGATTAATGATTATGCAACTAGGTTTTATACATAAAATATGATTTGTTTTAGTTTGGTTTTATAATTTAAATCTAAAATTGACTTAATTTAATCTATATTATTTATAAAATATCTTTTATATATGAATTCATATGGTTAACATAAATGAAGCATATAGCTTTCTTTTTCACGTATTAGGCAAATCTCTCGGTAGTTGTAACTTTTGAGCCATAGCATCGATTAGCGTGCATCTCGCGACTGTGTGTCCATAACGATGCGTAGAATCATGTTTCAAACTCTTTTACTTATTTTTCTATGATTGATGTATTGTTCTCATATATTCTTATGTGTATGCCATGTGTGGATGTTTGTGTGGTGATATATGGTTCAGTCAATCGGTGAGGTTTACGTGGTGATTAAGAAGCAGTTCTCTGAAGACTAGAAGCTGAGAATTAGAAGCAGAAGATTGAAAGTGAAATACTAAAGGCTTTGGAGCATATTGCTTTGGGGGAAAAGCAAGTTAAGGCAAGTATAGCATGGGACCATCCTTGTTACCTATTCACATTTAAACACTTAATTCATATTGCATGTGTCTACCTTGTTGCCAAATAGGATATATTAGATATTTGATAACTTGTACCTTGATACCTTTGGAATATTGCATGGGATAGTTTTTGCTAGTGCTTAATCAAAACCATGATCTTGTAACTTGACTAATGGTATATGCTATAAACATTAAAACATGACTTTTTAGTAACATGGAAACAGGGGGCTGGAGTGTTTATATGCTTCAGATTCCTCTCCCTAAGGACTTATCTGTAAGTGATCATCCAGAACTTACAGTACAGTTGTGAGGGCCATATGGCTCTGGCTTTAGCTCAGTATAAGGATCTTTTCTAGCTTGTTAGTGGTTACCTTTATGGCACATAAGGGTATGTTTCCTTTTCTGCTAGGTTGTGTGTACCATGCTGCGATGCCCACGCGTGCCACTCCTAGAGAGGGGCCACATACGCCTAGCGGCCCTAACTTGTTAGACGAATCCTTTGAAAGGCTTCATAGTGAACCCTGCCGACCTTCCTTAGAAGTGGGTCAAGAGATTAGCTACCTCGGGCGAAAGGGTAAATCACGACTCACAGTAAACGTGTACAACCTCTGCAGAGTGTAAAACTGTTATAACAGCCGTGCTCACGGACACGAGCGGCCTTGGACCTTTATGGAATAGAGATGATCACTAATGGATAATGATACTAATGATTAATTGTTTATGCTATACATTATTCATGTTTACCTGATCATGTGTTTATGGAAATGATAAATTCTTTGCCACTCAATTGCTTAAAAAGAGGACCTATTAAAGCTAATCGCAGTTAAACCAGTGTCAGTCTTTTTGAGCCTCATGAACCCCATGATATAATTGTTAAGTATGACATGTACTTACACTTGCTTTATTTTTCTATACATTGGATAAAAATCCCGGATGGGTACCAGATTGCTGGTTTGGAGGAGTTAGGCTTGTGGTCAACCAGTCAGTCGTCCCTGTGGATTTGGAGTCTCCGCCAGAAGAACGGAGTCGACTTTCCGCTGTCTTTACTCCGAGGTTATTTTGTTTTTACTAATACATTATGTAATAAGTATTGTCTCTTGATATTACCCTTATTTGTGGCTATATGTGGGATTTGACTTCCTGGGCTCACATATAGTGTGTATCTGGTTTTGTCTTTAAAATCGGGTGCTACAAAGTGGTATCGGAGCAATACTAACTGTAGGAGGCAAGCCTAGATAGAACTGGACATTTTAGCATGCTTTTATCTTGCTTAGTTCTTATTTTCTCTCTAACCTTGATATTTGCTAAAATTTATGCTCACTTCAACCTCCGTCTGTTATGAAAACTTTGTCTCTATTCTCAATCCTCTCTCTTCGCTTATGTAGATGGGTCGTAATGAGAAGACCACTAGCATCAGAGATTAGGAGGACCAAGCTACGTTGCCCTTGACTGCATTCGACAAGGAGAAGCTTGTAGCTGTGCAACAACAAGCACCGGAAGGAATGACTCAACCCAGGAGTTTTCAACAGTGCTTGCCACAAGGTCAAACCAACATTCCAAAGGGACCAATGAAGGGACAAGTAGCAGAAGCTTGGAAGAATATGAAGTCCAACAAAGATGTTGGAAGGTCGGCACATGAATGCCAGGATCAACCACCGCCGAAGCAAGAACAGAAGGTCCAGAAGAAATAGGAGCAAGGAAGTAAAGCAAAGAGAAAATACATCCAAGGAAGATTGAATAATGTGGATATGACTACCGCTCATGGAGCTAAGGAGGTTATGTATGGTTTCATTCTAGTAAACTCAACTCCCGCCACAGTGATGTTTGACCCCAGAGCTTCACATTCGTTCATCTCTAGTGCATACGTAAAGGAACATAAGATAACTATGCTTCCAATAAGGAAACCAGTGATAGTTAAGTCCCCAAGAGGAGAAATGAAGGCAAACCGCAAATGCCCAAGTGTGAGTCTTAACATAAAGGGGGTAAAATTTGAAGCAAACCTTATTGTATTGGAGTTAGTGGACATCGATGTCATTCTTGGAATGGGATGGATGTCAGCATGTAAAGGAGTGATCAAGTATGCCCAGCGTTCGGTGCTTCTAACCACACCGTCAGGAGAAAGAATTGAGTATGAAGGTATTCAGCCTGTACCAGAGGACAATGTGGATAAGAAGAGAAAGGAGATCTCACCAGAGTTAGAATCAGGAAGCAATCAACATTTGAGTTCTATTACATCGTCACATCCAACTCTAATCCCTAGTCAGTTAAACTCAGACTCTAAAGAATTGGAGGTTTCTCAAGCTAAGGTTACTCCACTCTTTCCACATGAGGTATGCATAGATGGGTGGACAATCACCTACATGGAGTTTCAACCCCAAAAGATCAAGCGAGCTAAAAAGCGGTCCAATCAAACAAAGATGAACTTAG
Source organism: Miscanthus lutarioriparius (assembly GCA_904845875.1). Lineage (NCBI taxonomy): Eukaryota > Viridiplantae > Streptophyta > Magnoliopsida > Poales > Poaceae > Miscanthus > Miscanthus lutarioriparius. The sequence continues at coordinate 94,344,763 of CAJGYO010000007.1, forward strand.
AGAGTCAGCAAGCTGACAATACTCTAAGCAACAATTCTGTGGAGTATGACATCACTAAAGATCTAGCTAAGAGAAAGTGTTATCATTGCCAGCAGGAAGGACATTATGTTAAATCTTGCCCATAGAAGAATCAACAAGTACACCATGGAAGTAGCCTGAGTTAGATCACTACCGGACTGCCACCAGGAAGTGTCAGTGATACCCAACCCAAAAGAAGCATTTGGTGAAATTGATGAATGAAGAAGTCATGCTAGACTATCCAAGATCCTTAGTTAAGGAATAGGAGTTGTGCCCCTTATGTAATAAAATCGATAGTATCGCAAGTGAGTCAATAATTGAGTTGTGCATCTTTAAGTGCTTTGTTGATTTGTCATTATGTTTATGCTTGTTTTGCATCTTTATAATGATTGCAATGATCTTGTTGGGTGTTCCCACAATTTCATTTAGTTTATAGGCCTAAGGTATAAGGATTAATGAAATAAATAGTTGGGTTATCGTTCTTCTATTTTTACTATCCTGTCTTCGGAGCAGCCTATCTTTATCGGTTCATATCTCTAATTTTGGACGGTCAAAAATCCTGAGGAAATTATGGAAAACAGTAGACTTCAATCACAAGACGATGCAAGCTATACTTTGGTGTCCCCTAGTTTATCTTTTCTTAAGGGGGTAGCCAAGTTGAAGAATTTGCAAGATGAAGAGTTCTACGTTCTAGTTTACGCAGCGGAAGCGTGGTGGTACCCAAAGATTCAAGAGGAACTCAGAGTTTCAATGAGGTTTGATTAGAAGTCCAAGAAAGGTTTATTCAAGACCATCAAGATGTTGATAAATCTACCGGAGAAGCTTTTAAGTTAGTTTGGATCAAGAGACCTCAGCCAAGTGTTCGAAGAAATCCAAGAAGAGGTTGACGTAAAATCTAGGTATTAGCTTTGTCAAATCAGGAAAAGAGCTTTGTATCTACAATGATGCACCTTATCAAGTTGTGGGATGTGTCCTTATACGAGAAGAAAAGTAGTGGCTTGTTCATTAAGTCAGCAAAGGAAGCGTGAGTTGAGCTAACTAACATGTTATCTGGAGCTATCCATTGTGGAGCATGGAAGTACCATCTTCTTGAAAGTAAAAGTGACATATGGAAGGATCACAAGAATATATAGGATATCTTCACCAAGTTGGTCTTGAGCTTGTGATATCCTCGTTGGAATGAGATTGATTATGACTTGGAAAAGTGCTATCACCTCAAGAAGCTAAGTCATGGCCGATGCCCTTAGCAACGGAGAATTGTGCTAGGAAGGTTCGAGTAACACCAAGGATTAAGAGTTGTATTCCTAGTTTGAGCAACTTAACTAGGATCATTAATGTTTTGAAGATTGGTGGTAGATTCCCTTTCGGACCAAGAACATAAGGAAGCTCCGTTGGATGGTGAACATATGAGGAAAGAGAATTATAGCCTAGTGATTAGGGTTACCTGAGAGTTGTTCATGGTGCCTGTTAAAATCTTGAAATTAGTTTGGCAAGTTACTTGGAGTAAGGGCAATAGGTATGCAAAGTAAAGTGGATCTTTATCAAGACGATGGAACTGCATGAGAAAGTGAAGAAGAATCCAAGGATGGAGTATTCCCATCTCTTAGACGACATCTTCCGAATTTCGAGGACGAGATTCATCTTAAGGGAGGTAGAATTGTAACACCATAAAAATTGCCTCTTTTGAAATAGAGTTAAAATGATTTATTTATGAATTTTGTGCACATGAAATATAGGAAAATAAAATTTTTCATTAATTTCAAATACATCATAAGGTAGCAACATGTTTGAGCATACATGCCAATGCATTTGATTTTATTGGTTGAGTGGTTTTAGTTGAAAAGTCAAAATGGTTAAAATGCTCTTGAAATGAAATTAAAAATGGTTTTGAAATAAAAGAAAGGAAAGAAAAGAAAATTAGGAAATAAAAGAATTTAAAAAGTTGTATAAATTATTTTTGAAAACTTACTAAAATTTGCTCACTTTTATTGGAATTGAAAAGTATATTCAAAATTCTATTTGAATTTGCATTTAGTTTACATTTGAATTTGGATTTGAAAACTAAAAATAGAAAAGGGATTTTTATTTGAAAAACTTCTTTTCTTCCCTTTTCAGCCCAGCACAGGAATTGGCCGGCCCTTTTCCTCCCTCCTCTTCCGGCCTCGGCCCCACATTGGCGCCCTGACCTTTCTCCCTCCTCCAGCTTTCGGCCCATCCATCCATACTGGCCTGCTCCACTTAACTTCGCCAAGTGGCCCAAAGAAGACTGACTCGCCGCTCCAGACGCATCAAGATGCCATGCCGCCCGCCCACACACATTTCGGTGCCTCTCGTCCGTCGGCCGCCTCGCCTGCACACGCTGTCCCTCCCTCCCGCTGCGCTACTGGCCCCGCTAGTCAGCCGTCCCCACCCGTCAGCCGCCATCTCCCTTCCTTTCTTCCCCATTTCTTTCCTTTCCTTCCCCACGCGCCTCCTTCCTTTCTTGCTCCCGGTAATGGCGCTGCAACGATGGCAAGCCACCGCGCCGGCGCTCCCGCATGGAAGGCGCCGTAATCACTGCGCCCCCGCTCCCCTTCCTTTTACCACAAGCACCTGCCGCCTATAAAGCACGAAACCGAGCGCTCCTTCTCCCCTTTCCTCTGTCCGCGCTCATGCTCGCCAACGCCGCCGTGATTCCTCGTTTTGGTGCCTCGAATCTCATCGCCGACGCTTCTCGGAGCTCCGCCACGACCCAACGCGCCCGTAGGTACCGCTATCTCTCAGTTTTAGACCTGTTTTGCCCGGATTACCTCTCACCCGCCCTCTCTTTCTCTCTCCAGCCACCACCGATGATGAACCATGCCTCGAAGACCTCCCTAGACGCTGCGCTTCCCTCCTGACGACTCACGGTGAGCTCCTCCGCCTTACCGTGCCATCCATTCACAGTTTAGCGCACTAGGACGCCGTAACACCGAGCATCCGAGCCGCCGGCCATGGCGCCGCCGCGGGACGCCACTCCAGCGCGACCCTCGCTCTCGGTTTTCATCCGAATGTGTTCGCGATTACTTGTAGATCATCTAGGTGCCCTCAGATTGGTCTATGGTGGCCGGAGTCCCCCGTACCGGCATCACCGGCGAGTTTGGCACGCCTGGCACCCATGGCGCCGCCGTCGGTTGTGTCTTCCCTGGCGATCCCTCCGTGCCTACGAACCAGCGCCGTTAGATCTTAGGTGAACGGTTGAGATTAAAACGTACCTGTTCGGTACATGGCCGGTCCACCGTGGACCCATGGACCTGGTCCACGGTGCCGCGTCAGCGCTGGCCCACGCCACATGGTGCACCGCGCCAACCAGCAGCCGCCACGTGTTGGATCAGTCAGCAGCCACGATCAACACGCGGTCAGCCGCACCTGTTTTACAAAACAGCCCCTCGGTTTTTAGTGAATCAACTCGCAGTCCATTCTAGTTCAAAGCAATTACATTTTAGTCCTATTTATATTCACTTTTCACCCTTTGTTTTCTAGAAATAGTATGCCCAGTCCAAAATCCGTTTAAATTAAGATTTTTAATTATTTTAATTCAAATTTGAGTTTAATAAATTACAGAAATGCCATTACACCTTATTTCATGCGTAACTTTTGCGTTTTAAGTTCGATTTGATCCGTTCGAATTGCGTTAGGATCGTATTTACATTTTCTACATGTTTATACAACTGTTAGTCATGTTTTCAACACTTGAAATTCATGAGTAGATTTAATCTATTAATTAACCAAAGTAAAACATGTTTAAATCATAACTTATTCATTTTAACACCGAAATGGTCCGTTCAAATTGCGTTTGTTTCATAACGATGAGATCTACTCATTAGTAATGATGTTTACTATTTCATAAAAATCATGGTTTAAATCATATCTTGATTAATGATTATGCAACTAGGTTTTATACATAAAATATGATTTGTTTTACTTTTGTTTTATAATTTAAATCTAAAATTGACTTAATTTAATCTATATTATTTGTAAAATATCTTTTATATATGAATTCATATGGTTAACATAAATGAAGCCTATAGCTTTCTTTTCCACGTATTAGGCAAATCTCTCGGTAGTTGTAACTTTTGAACCGTAGCTTCAATTAGCGTGCATCTCACGACTGTGTGTCCATAACGATGCGTAGAATCATGTTTCAAACTCTTTTTCTTATTTTTCTATGATTGATGTATTGTTCTCATATATTCTTATGTGTATGCCATGTATGGATGTTTGTGTGGTGATATATGGTTCAGTCAATCAGTGAGGTTTACGTGGTGATTAAGAAGCAGTTCTTTGAAGACTAGAAGCTGAGAATTGGAAGCAGAAGATTGAAAGTGGAATACTAAAGGCTTTTGAGCATATTGCTTTGGGGGAAAAGCAAGTTAAGACAAGTATAGCATGGGACCATCCTTGTTACCTATTCACATTTAAACACTTAATTCATATTGCATGTGTCTACCTTGTTGCCAAATAGGATATCCTAGATATTTGATAACTTGTACCTTGATACCTTTGGGATATTGCATGGGATAGTTTTTGCTAGTGCTTAATCAAAACCATGATCTTGTAACTTGACTAATGGTATATCCAATAAACATTAAAACATGACTTTTTAGTAATATGGAAACAGGGGGTTGGAGTGTTTATATGCTTCAGATTCCTCTCCCTAAGGACTTATCTGTAAGCGATCATCCGGGACTTACAGTACAGCTGTGAGGGCCATATGGCTCTAGCTTTAGCTTAGTATGAGGATCTTTTCTCGCTTGTTAGTGGTTACCTTTATGACGCATAAGGGTATGTTTCCTTTTCTGCTAGGTTGTGTGTACCGTGCTGCGATGCCCACGCGTGCCACTCCTAGAGAGGGGCCACATACGCCTAGCGGCCCTAACTTGTTAGACGAATCCTTTGAAAGGCTTCATAGTGAACCCTACCGACCTTCCTTAGAAGTGGGTCAAGAGATTAGCTACCTCGGGCGAAAGGGTAAATCACAACTCACAGTAAACGTGTACAACCTCTGCAGAGTGTAAAACTGTTATAACAGCCGTGCTCGCGGACACGAGCGGCCTTGGACCTTTATGGAATAGAGATGATCACTAATGGATAATGATACTAATGATTAATTGTTTATGCTATACATTATTCATGTTTACCTGATCATGTGTTTATGAAAATGATAAATTCTTTACCACTCAATTGCTTAAAAAGAGGACCTATTAAAGCTAATCGCAGTTAAACCAGTGTCAGCCTTTTTGAGCCTCATGAACCCCATGATATAATTGTTAAGTACGACATGTACTTACGCTTGCTTTACTTTTCTATACATTGGATAAAAATCCTGGATGGGTACCAGATTGCTGGTTTGGAGGAGTTAGGCTTGTGGTCAACCAGTCAGTTGTCCCTGTGGATTTGGAGTCTTTGCCTGAAGATCGGAGTTGACTTTCCACTGTCTATACTCTAAGGGTACTTTTCTTTTACTAATACGTTATGTAATAAGTATTGTCTCTTGATATTACCCTTATTTGTGGCTATATGTGGGATTTGACTTCCTGGGCTCACATATAGTGTGTATCTGGTTTTGTCTTTAAAACTGGGTGTTACATGACCCCTTGCCATTGCTGGGGTCGGGGGCTCGATAGCGAAATTAATGCGCGTAAAGTAAGGGTGACCCGTCTCTCGGCAGCGGCCTAAATCGTTCGATCGACTTGGGTGGCCCCCTGGCGCAGGACTTACCTCGATGGCACAAATGACGGGTTCAGGGAGCTCTTATCGGACATGTTCGAGTGGAATCCAGGTCCATCATTCATAACGGGTTTGGCATAACCCGCGTGGGGCATCCTACTGCTCCCAACCCATCCCTCGGCAGCCGCTAAGCCATCCGGTCACTTGTATTGCCCTGCTGGGACATGACTTACCTACGAAGATAGAGGATGAGAACATCCCGCGCAAGAATTTAGTTAGGCAGATAAGTCAGGCGACAAACTTGTAATAAACATACAAGCTCTTAGATTTTGTTATGGCCAAACAGTTTTTTAGCCCTTCTCCCCATTTCATATTAAAAGGTTAGTGCGTTCTGACCCCTTCCTTCGTTAAGGCCATAAAGCCCGGGGTGCGGGTGAACAAACTCTGATCACGCTAGTGAGCAAAAATGTCGTAGCTGCCGAGGCATAGGTTTCTTACAGTCCAACCAGTTTTACTCAGCGTTCATTTCTGTAACCCTAGCTTCTAGGTCTTAATGTGAGAGAGGGTCAGGCACAGAGAATGTTTGCCAGGTGGATAGACTCTTAAACGCGTACCGACTCTTTCCGTGGCTAAGGCCAAAAAGCCCAAGGTGCGGAAAAAAACTCTGATCACGCTGGTGAGCAAAGACGCCATAGCCGCCGAGGCGTAGGTCTCTCGTAGTCCGACCAGTTTTACTATGCATTCATTTCCGCAAACCTCGCTTTTGGGCCTTAACATGAGAGAGGGTCGGGCATAGAGAATGTCTACTGGATAGGTACGCTCTTATTAGCCCCCGAGTGAGGCCGACCCCCCGCCGTTGCTGGGGTCGGGTGTCACTAAAGGGCAGGGAGTTAGATAGCGAAACTAATAAGAGAAAGTGTGCGTTTATTAAGGGTAAAAGCGACGTAGCTGCTCGATGTTCCAAGCATTGATGAAGATTCCACCGTTGATGGCCTTGAGCTTGTATGCGCCCGGTCGGAGCACCTCTGCAATGATGTACAGTCCCGCCCATGGCGGAGAGAGCTTGTGGTGGTTCTTGTTGCTCTGGGTGAGGCAGAGCACCAGGTCCCCGACGTTGAAGGCCCGACCCCGCACTCAACGGCTGTGGTACCGGCGCAACGCTTGTTGGTACTTGGCCGAGTGGAAGAGGGTGACGTTGTGGGCTTCATCTAGCAAGGCTCCTTCCTATGCTCCCCCTTGTTGGAGCCTCTGGACAAGAACCACTTGAAGAGGTCGCAATCCTTGTATAAGTGCTCGACGGGGAAAGAATGATTCGAGCATGGCCCTTCGAGTAGCTTCTCAAAGTTGTTCGGGGTACTCTCGGCGGACTTTCGACCCCCTTTGTGGTCGGCGATGGCCATGAGCGAGCCCTCATGATGCTGCCTGTTCTTCTTCTTGCTGGGAAGGTTGGAGGCACCTTCAGCGGCATCTTCATCCCGCTTTGCCTTGCCTTTGAGGCGGTCGAAGATCGCTCCGACCGCCTCCTCTCCCGAGACCCGGCAGGTGGCAATGTCGAGGAGCTCCTTCGTGGTTCACGGGCCCTTATGTCCCAGCTTGTGAACCAGGGACTCGCAGGTGGTCCTAGACTAGAAAGCTTCTATAACATCGGCGTCGTCGACGTTAGGCAGCTTGTTGCACTATAGGGAGAAAGGCCAGATATACCCACGGAGGGTTTCTCCGGCCTTCTGTCGGTAGTTTTTGAGATCCCATGGGTTCCTAGGATGCTTGTATATTCCCTGGAAGTTCCCCACAAAGATCTCTTTCAGGTCCGCCCAACTTTGGATTCTGTTGGGCGGAAGGTGTTCCAACCACGTTCGCGTCAAATCGGCTAGGAATAATGGAAGGTTGCGGATAATGAAATCATCATTATTTGCTCCACCGGCTTAGCAAGCAAGCTGATAATCCTCGAGCCACAGTCTGTGGTTCATTTCCCCATAGTATTTTGGGATATTGGTTGGTGGTCGGTACCATGGCGGGAAGGCGGCATTGAGGATGTGTCGTTCGAAGGCCTGAGGTCCCAGCAGGCCGAGGCTTGGGCTTCGGTCCTCACAGCTGTCGTAGCGTCCACCATGACGAGGGTGGTAGCAGTGGCTAGCTCCCTCCCTCGGATCGCCGTGGACACTCCTGCGGGCGTCGAGGGTGTCACACGCGTCACAGTTGTGGCTGAGACGCTGATGTACCAGGACCACGGTGCGCAGCCTGCTGCCTTGTGGTGCCTGGTGGACCAACGTGTCCTTGTTGGGTCGCTTCGAGGACATGCGCTGGCTGGCATCGAGCTCGCGTCACCGAGACAGCGAGCTCTCGGCCTGCTATGCCGCCGCACGCTCGAGTAGTGTGTGAATCTCACGATAGGCCCGACGGTCTTCGGGCGTTGCGGGGCCCAGAAGCCCCCGGAGCAAGGCCACCGTAGCGGCGATGTTCTGGCTCACCCGGGCGAAGTGCGGGAGTGCTTCATCATCATCGATGATCCTCTGGTTCACGTCGCGGGCCATGGCGCGTGCACGCCCACCGTCTCCGTGGTGCTCGATCTCTCGATCGAGCTCCACACGTTCCTGCTCGAGCTGGAGTCACGTTTCATCGAGCTCTTAGTGTCGGACCTTCAGCTGCTCCACCCGCAGGCGAGGCGGGGCCCCTATGTCCCTCCTGACTTCATAATCAAGGTCATTTGTTGGGGTAGCCTCTTCCTCATGGATGCTTTCGACATGTCCCTCGGGGGTACCCACCATGAAACACTCACGAGAGGGGTGATGGCTCCCCCTGCTGGAGTTAGAGCTGGAGGGCAACTCCAATTCTCCCGCGAGGAGGTCGTGGAAAGACTCCGTGACATATTCGGTCATCCCTTTGAACTCATCGTTCATGAGGGATTGAGGCGTGCGATGCGCCATAGGGTGGCCATCGGTCTCTGTGGCGTTGCGGAGACCGAATGGGAGCGCTGTCGGGGCGCTCCGGATGAGGTATTCTAGAGAGAGCGGCTCCCCTCCAACAAGCTGCGCCATGATATTGGCGAACGAGAAGGTGAGGTGGCGTAGGTCCTCCCGGGACGGTCAGAGTCCTAGGAAGGCGCCGAGCTGGCGCTCTAACCTCCGTAGTCGAAGTCGAGGAGCTGGTTGCTTTTGGGGGCGCGGGCCTCCGGTGCATGCAGCTGCAGCTCCTCAAGTGCCTCGGTGATTGGGTCGAGGCTGGTGGAGTGGAGAGGTCGGACGGCGGCGGGAGCCATCGCCAACTCTCCTCCGTCGTGATGATGAAGTCCAGGTCCCCGAAGCGCACGTGCGCTCTCGGGACCCAGCTAAGGTTGTGACTAGCCATCCGAGGCCTGGTGTGGATGTCGAGACGCACAAAAGGCCCCTACCTGGCGCGCCAACTGTTGGTGTTTCGAGTTGCCACCGACTACTAAATTTATAATATTGCACGTCTGGCTCGGATGGTGTGCTAAGAGGACACGAGGTTTATACCGGTTCGGGCAGAATGTCCCTACGTCCAGTTCGTTGCTGCTGCTCATGTTACTAGCATTGAAAGTTGTAGTAGGGGTTACAAACGGTCGAGAGAGGGACATGTCCCAAGTCTCTGGTGAGAGGAGCGAACGGGTGTCGAGAGCTCGGTTGCTTCCCGGTTGTGTGCTTGTGTGTTCTGATCAGTTCTGGGTTCGATGGGTTCGAGTCCGAATTGATGCGATGTCTAGCGATGCCCCTTATGGGACGCCCTACTTTCCCTTTTATAGGCCAAGAGAAAGTATGGGTTACAGTGGAGGGAAAATAGGAGAATGAGAAGGAATAAAAGTCCTCCAGGATCGTTGGGTCCTTCTTTTCCTTCATGCAGGTCCTGTCGACCTTGTAGATGTCAATAGGGATAGCTCCATGTCGCGTCCCTGTCCGTCATTGGCGCCATGCGCAGGCGTCCTCTCCCGATCGTGGCGCTCCACTCTATCATGGCGGACGTCGTGGTGAACTAACGCGCCTATCAGTGCTCGTACGAGGGTTAGGCAGAACAACACCGGTACGCCCGATGCTATTCCTGATGTGAATCCCCAGGTATGGCCCGTCACGGCCACAGGTTATATCAGGCCGTGCCGGTCATCTCCCTGGTGTCAAAGCTTTAACACAGGCCCATTCGCTTGGACCTAGAGTGGTTGACGGCGGTATGGGTCTTTGTCGGGCGAGACGGATCCCCCGGCCTCAGGGTCGGTCGAGGCGGAGTCCCCCCCAGAGGCCAGGCGAGGTAGAGCCAGCCCTCAGAGGTTGGGTGAGGCGGAGTGCGCCCTCAGAGGTCGGGCGAGGCGGAGCCCGCCCCCAGAGACCGGGCGAGGCAGAGCCAGCTCTCAAAGGTCGGGCGAGGCGGAGCCCGCGGCCTCGGTGTCGGGCGAGGAGGAGCCCGCCCTCAAAGGTTGGGCGAGGCGGGCGCAAACCCAAGGGTCGGGCGAGGCGGAGCCCGCCCACAGAGTCCGGGCGAGGCGGAGCTTGCACGCACCTGGAGGTCGATTGGAACTGTAGTCGTGCTCTTGACTGCTTAGATGAATCAATGTTGATGGTTATTAGCTCCTCCTCTTCGGGAACCATAGTATTGGTCCCCGACAACATGCTAATGGTTAGTAGGTCTTTTGGCAAGCCTCTTTGGATTCTCATAGGCTAATTTTAGTTGCTAACTATTAACACTAACATATGTAAACTGTCTCTTAAACTGAACCATGTTTGGGCCCAAGCAAAAAAATTGGCTTGGCATTCTGCTTCCATGAAAACTAATTACTTCACAACGACACGGTTTTCAAAATATAATTTTGACTTCTTATTTTTATAAAAATATTTATTACAAAGTAATATATGTATATTTTTATGAAAGTACTTTTCAAAACAAATCTATTCATACGGTTTTTATACTTTCAAACTCAACAGCTTAAAAGTTATTCATGATTTATATTCTCAACGTTTTACCTAAGCCTTGTCCAAAATAACTTGAATTACTAGTATATGGAGCAAGTATATCTCTTTGCCGTATGTACATTATTAAGTTTTTTTTTATGGCCCTTGAGTTTAAATTTTGCGTGCTTTTTTATTTTTTTATTTTTTAGGAAAATGGAGCTTTATATATTACTCATAAACAAGGTTACATTATGGAACAATAATATGCTGACACACATATGCGAGTTGAAGACATACAACAGAGCGTTATGTTTTCCTCGCAAGCTATGCTAGCTCATTGGTCGCACTGCACTCTCTCTTAGAAACCTAAACCTTTTTTTTCACAACGGTAAAACCGAATTTCATTACCATAGCAACGAAATTACATGTAGTATCAGTTCAGGAACTAAGCAACAC